>OX439042.1:21883173-23323355 GCA_949317995.1 Acholoe squamosa
TTATGATAATCAGGCTGCATTATTTGTAGCACACTGCCGCTAACCATACCATAAGTCTAATCCTAAATCGATATCAACACGCTCCACTGTATGTAATTAAAACGCTGTTCTATATATGACTGAAATCATTTGAAGCACATACTCTAATCTATTTGTTAGTGGGATGTAACCACTGTGGTTTATTTAGTGGCTTATAATGGAACAAATGGGTATCTACATTCTGAGCACCTCTCGTGGATAATCCAGCTATAAAACCTCTAGGCATGGTTAAATTACTGAAGGCATTGCTATGGAAGCATGATGGGCTAAAGGAGGATCTATAGCAGCAGAGCAATTAGCAGGTGGTGCGGATTAACACATTAAGGGTTGCAGCGTGCATTAAATCCATTTGTTATCATGATGCATTAACCCTCCCCCCTGGGTAGTCTGCTTACCATGTATCCTGCCGATCCAGTCGGCTTGATACCCGGCATGATGCTCCGATTGGCATGCCATGATGAGCAGATTGTGCAAGGAACACTAATGTGGAGACAATATGGGCCCTAAAATGGTTAATTATGGTAGACATGTTGATACCATCAATAAATATTTACATAATACCCCCGTTAATAATAGTTCCCTATTGGGTTCTTGTCATTATCACCCACATATTGCACTGACTAACAACTCCTCGTTATTGAGGACCTAAATCAACCTCTTAGTACACACCCATCATCTAGAAATAAACTTTTATGACCCTGCCTTTATTTGATCAGCACATAAAAAACCACCGAGCCCCTTCTAAAATCAATTCCCAGCTTATTGGGCGTCGCTTAATTAACTAACTGACTTTTATACCGCCGATTTAATTCGATAAATGGTCTGTGTAATCAATCCCCTTGGGGCTGATTCTATTAATCCAAGTTGCATTATCAATTTTGAAATCCACCCCTGTGACCGAGCCCAGGTTAAGGTAGGCTCCCGTGAGCCTTCATCCTTCCCCATAGTGATGCTGATGGAGCATGTTGGGGGTCTTTAGCATGTCAGAGTCGTGCTTGTGTCTAGTTAATGGTCAGTGGCTACATGATGGTGATGGGGAGGCAGCGGAAGAAGACCTACATCCCTGCTTCCCGCTCTGACCTTAACAGCCTAACCTAATTGTCAGTCTGGCACACATGACCGTAATGGTGTTCTCGCGAGAAGGGCTAACTTCATTTGTGACATGAACGGACAGGAGGCCGGCGGGAGTGAGGTGGGCATAGAGAGACCCGGCAAGCGGGCAGTGTATAAATGTGATTATCTTCTTAAGTCTGGTTGGCCCTGGGAATGGGCCTCCACGGCAGAGGCCATGTCCGCCCTCTTGCTTGTTTCGGGGTGTAATGGGTCAATGGGCTTGTTTCCAATTTCAGCCATGTCCGATACAAGAAGGAACGACGAAGAGGCTGCGGGGGAGGCTGTGTAGGTTGTAGGGGAGGGTGGGGACGGGATTGAAAGATGAGGATAGATTTTGAAAGGGCTTCATGGATCGGGGAACAAGGGCCGGGATGAAAGACTGAAGAGCCTCCTTTGGATGTACAAAACAGTGACCGGGGGCTAGTTTAGTGTATTGGGAAGAGTGACATATGTGTACGGTGTCTAGGATGGGGTGACACAAGGTCATCATGGAATATATTATATTTATCCTATAATCAACCAGAAATCGTTGCTGGCTAAATATAGGTGTCGTTTAGAGCAATTGTCAATGAGATAATTATTTTCGTCTAAAGACAGTATGGGTTTATAACTTGAACATTTGATCCATATTATATTCATTGGCCTCATTGGTTTTCAATTATGATTGATTGTACAATTGGCAGTGTGCCCTATAAATACTGCAACATTATCTAATTTTGGACTGTCAATAATATATAAAGCAACCAGAAACTAGGAAGCTTTACAGGTAGAATATTTTTAAGGACATTGATCTCAATGAATGGTGAATTCTACATTGTGTAAGTTCACAAGTATGTATACAGGCAGTGGCTTAGTTGATTCAGGCTAGATCACCAGCTTGGTGGATCTCAGGGGTTAAGATGGTCTCCAATATGAGAAGAATCCAGGCTGAGTGAAATCGTGAGTGTTATCATTAGACGTGAGAGTGGCGCTGACCTGCTTATCGGCTCAGCCAGCCTTACCGGAGGGAGATCATGACCGGTGTCCGAGCTGCTCGGTAGACCGACATAACGAGCTGCTCCTCCAGGTCCTAGGGTAAGGGGGAAGCTCTACTAGGGTCAGGAAAGGTTTCTCAGGGTAAGACATATTTCTTCTATTGCTTGTAAACAAAGTACTATATACACCTAAACACGCTGACACTAGCTGAGCAAATGCCCATGGAATTTTGATAGTGATAGAATATATATATTGATATAGAGCAGTCCAATTCTATAGCAGTCCATGGTACTATATGTATGTATGTATATATATATATATATATATATATATATATATATATATATATATATATATATATATATATATACATACACACTCAAAACTGAGTGTGTATGTCCATTATTATAAGCTAAAGTTTCATTAGCAGGAAGTGATTTAATAACCACATGAATGTCCATTTCTCCCTGCCTGCTCACACATTTAGAACTATGAAACTATAACTATAGAACTATGGAACAATAGGACTATAAAACAATAGAGCTATAATATAGAAAAATAGAATTACTCTGAGAAAATAATAACAAATATTGACTAATTCCTGACAAATGATGAGTAAATACTGACACATATTGACTAACTGCTGACAAAATAGTGAGTGAGTGAGTAATAGATGTTTAACGCCATTTCGACAGCTAAGGTCATATTCATAGCGAGAACCACTTTACAACTTCACAGAGGAATGTGGCAGTGCCCGCATATATGTGCACCACACACATCCTGGGGAATAAGAAAGAGGAGATATAGAACCTTTTAAGTGGGCTAGGGAAGCCCGAAAATAGTGAGGAAGTACTGACATATATTGACTAATTGCTGACAGGTATTGAGTAAGTACTGACATTATATTGACTAATTGCTGACAAATAGTGAGTAAAAACTGACATATATTGACTAATTGCTGACAAATTGTGCATTATTAATGACATATTTTGACTAATTACTGACACATAGTGTGTAATTACTAATATATATTAACTAATTGCTGACAAATAGGTGCTGACATATTTTGACAGATACCAATCAAAGCAGGATGCACAATTGAATCAATGGTTATTTCTCTGCCATATATTGACTAATTGCTTACAGATTGTGAGTAAATGGGTCAGAAAGTGTAAGATTTTGCCCTTGAAGGCCCTGAAAAACTAATTTTCTAATTACTTTATATAACCTTAACAAAATTGTCAAGGTCCATCTCCTCAGCTCAGAAGACCAAAAAATACCGATCTAGGCCATCCGGTTCCATTTTTATTGCTTGTTTTGTGTCATGTAACGTCCGGTACCAAAATAATGAAATATGGAGGTAATTGAAGTTGCTCTCAGTAATATAAGAATGTCCCATTATGCATAACAAACACATGAAATAACAAGGCCAATATGTCTATTATTGACTTCAATTACAGAATGGAACAAAATTTGAGTTATGCATGCACAGTAGACTGCCTCCTACATGATGATAAAAGTACCGGACGTTACATAACGTCCGGTACTTTTATCAGAATTATTTCACATAAGGTGCTCTTATATGGAGACAAATGCTGGTAGACAAACAATTTCTTCACCAAAGTAGGGGATGATAGGGCCCTTCATATGTAATAACAAAGATTTTGAAACTTTATTTTTTCCATGTTTTATAACCGATTTAGATTTAGGTACCGGACGTTACAAATTACAGATTTCCCTTTTAAAACACATTATGAAAAATTCTCACTTAGTAACATATCCAAACCTCATGGAATTGATACCTATGATCATATACAATACAAAAAATAACTTTGGGATACTCTATAGTGTTCTTTATTCAATACAGGACACTTGTAAAAAATACAAAAAGTATAAAAAAGAACAAATTTGGCTGTTTTTTCACTTCGGCAGGCTATAATTCCTAAAGTGTTTGATGGATGACCACAAATTTACATTTTTCTGATTGCCATATGTGTTCTCTATCAAATGGGTCTATGTTAGACAAGATTGGTTCATAACTTCTTTCTCCAGAGTCATAAAAGCCCAAAATGACCCAAAAACACAAAATCTACTGCTTTCTGGCGACCTGACCCAAATACTGACATATATTGACTAATTGCTTATATATAGTGACTAAATTCGACATATATGTGGGCCAACAGGGGAGAACGTGCCTCCAGGGGGATTTTTAGTACTGGCTTCGACCACCTAGGGGTAGTATATGGGTAAAACACTGAAAAATATGTCAAAAATGCTATATACCAATTTTTTATGGAGAATCGAGTGGTAAGCTTAGAATTATTCCATCTCTAATGAAAATGTTTAATTTTTGGAATGCAAAGGAATATTTGTTTCCATGGCAACATAGAAAATTGGCATATATAGCAATTTCTGGTTGTTATGGAAACCACTCCATTATTCCAAATGAGAATTTTTGCCACAAACCTTTTTGGAAATTCCTTCAGGAACTCAGAAATGAAAAAAGAGCTCAAAAATTCCCTTTAGAACCAATTTTACAATAAAAACATTACATTTCTTGGTTATTTTTCCAGAAAACTGTATTTTTTGCATTATAGGTATCTATGATATGATATAAGGCATTTAGAGCTTATTTGTCATTTTCAGTTGCACACTTCAACCTATGTTTAACAAGCGATTACATAAAAACTACCAGGGATATTTTAGCTCAAGATATCTCATTTTAAAGCATGTGACTTAAACCTTAAAAATCAATTTCCCCATGGAGGGATGTTTTCCCTAATCTGGCCATATATATTGACTAATTCCTGATAAACAGTGAGTAAATACTGACAGAATCTATTTTTTAAACTTTCAGGCCTTTATTCCCAATGGTTGCTGAAATAGAGCACATCATACCTGTCAAGGCATGATGCACAAATGAATCAATGACTATTTCTTAGCTGTTTATTGACAGATTTCAAAGTGTAATATATCAATTTTTATGTTTTCAGGTATACTGATTCTCTTTCGTCAACTTATAGACCTATATCTTTGATGGTTGCTGAGATAGGCTGCATTATGCCAGTCAAGGCATGATGCACAAATGAATCAATGCCTATTCCTTGGATGTTTATTGTTAGATTTCAACATGTAATATATCGATTTCAAGGTTTTCCACCATGCCAATTCCATTTT
The DNA here is from genome assembly GCA_949317995.1 of Acholoe squamosa. NCBI lineage: Eukaryota > Metazoa > Annelida > Polychaeta > Phyllodocida > Polynoidae > Acholoe > Acholoe squamosa. The sequence continues at coordinate 21,888,478 of OX439042.1, forward strand.
TCAAACTACATCCATATTTTTGATGGTTGCTGAGATAGAGTGCATCATGCTAATCAGAACACAAATGAAGTAATGCACTGTTTATCAACAGATCTTTAAGTGCAATATATCGATTTCAACATTTTCAAACAATAGACCCATATTCCTGATGGATTCAGAGATAGAGTGCATCATGCCAATCATGGCATGATGCACCAATGAATCAATGCACAATGCAATTCTCTGGTGTTTATAAACAGATTTCAAAGTGTAATATATCAATTTTAAGGTTTTCTACCATGCCAATTCTATTTTTAATATGAATACTTAGACACTAGGTGTCAGAAGTGTACACTTGCAAGCATATGAATTCTGTAAGGGAGGAATAGAACATAGCTATGTCCAGTGAAATCCAGGACACTGCATAATTATGCTAATTATGCAAATGATATGTGCAGATATGGAGTGTTTGGTATCAATCTGGGGTGTTTTGTCCCCCTAAAGAACATCGCCCCATAAAAAATCTGTTTCTAAAAAGAATAAGCAAAATAATGTTTTGTCTAGGAGCCTTTTGGGCCCCAGCTGGTCCACCTGTGCCCTTACCAAAATGTGCACGCACCCTACCTCCAGCCAAAATCTACAGGATGTCAGCAACTGGCGTCTGATATCACTTCTTTCTGTAGCATCAAAAGTAGCTGAAAAACTTATGCATGTACACTTAGTTGAGCGCATGAAGATGATGGGGGCTATCTCTGACACACAGTACGGCTATCAACAGGGGCGTGGCACCGGGGATGCTATCTTCAAACTAGTTACACACCTATATACCAATCGAGATAATGGATAACGGCGTTCCTCAAGGGTCTGTACTAGGCCCGCTACTATTTATTTACTATATTGATAGTATAGCCAGCAAGCTAACACAATGTCAGAGTATTCTGTATGCAGATGACCTAGTCTTCTTCACTAGTGACAAGAACCCGCAACTAGCGGTAGCTGCACTACAGAAGGAACTAGACCTAGTTCTAAGTGAATGTTTGCAACTGCTCCTAACAATCAACACAACAAAAACGAAGTTCATGCTCAGTGGAAGTAAAGAGAAAATGAAGGTAGTCATCACTAATCCCCCAACCATTAGAGGGCTTCCACTCGAGCGTGTATCCCATTACCCATACTTAGGAGTAAAACTCGACGAGAGTATGAGCCTGACACCTGCAATAAATGACCTCATTAGAAAGGTAAATCACAAATTATTCAAGTTTGCAAAGTTGCGGTGTGATTTGACTAAGAATGCTGCTGTTCTGGTGTATAAGAGTATGATACAGAGCCAATTTGATTATGCCTGCTTCTTGCATTCTGGTGCTAATTATACTCTCACAGCCAAATTACAGCGATTGCAGAATAGGGGTCTGCGTATTTGCATGAGGACAAACGTACAAGTTATGTCTGTCAATGAGCTACACGAATCGTGCGGTGTTGAGAAATTAGAGAAAAGACGCGATGAGGTTCTATTAGTATGTATGTACAAATATGCCAAGTTAGGAGTGTATGTGAAGGACACAACTGGTGACCGCAATACAAGATCCTTTGGCAAGATCAAATTTAATGTAAAGCGTCCAAAGCGAGATTTTTTTAAAAGGTCTCCGTTATACAGGGGTTCAATGATGTGGAACCACCTGGATACCTGGTACCAGGAAAGCGAGCAGAAATCACAATTCAAGGCTTGTATCAAGAAGATCAAGGATCTGCACAAGAAGAGCGAGAAACCCAAAGATGAGACCATACTAGATGGAAGCCTGATGATATGTGACATATCTACTGACGATGATGGAGACTACAACCAGCACTAATACTATCATTTACGGTTGTTATCTACTGTACTATATGATTGTGTCAAAATATGTAGGGAGATCCCAAATGGGGAATTCCCTGGGACAGGTTTCTTGAAGTATGCTCTTGTTTTTCTAAATCTAAGTCCTGTTTGGCTATAACCAGCGAACTAATGCTATACTTGTATCTGTATTGTACTATATGACCAACTTCAATGGCTTGCCATATGTCCACTTGTGACCAATTAATTGGTACAAACCCCATCTGCCTTTGAATGTTTCTTTTAAATTTATTTATGTAGTGGTTGTCTAAGTTTGTTTTATATATGTTTTTCAAATGATGGTTGATTACAACCAAAAACCACCGTGGACAGCGGCATATTCCGAGATGCTATGTGAATACTGGCCTGGAATGTCCCCCTGATCTATATCTTGTTTGATTTGATTATTGTTATAAAGTGTGTCTATGTATAACTGTACTTTGAGAGGCTTTAATGACCCGGGAGTTCATTTCTCAGAACTAGCCTTAGCCGTGTAAGCTTGTCTGCAAATCGCAGATTGGATAATCTTTTTCTCGACCTCATCCTGTAAATACTCATCTTTATTTCATTCTTAATGGATTTCACTGTTATTACAATATAATTGTTACTACCGGAGAAACCTGATCCCAAATGAATTAGCTACATTATTATCACCTCCTCGAGTAGTGGAGTAGTTAATAAACACTTCTTTAAAGTAAAAAAAAACAAAAAAACTGTTTAAAGCGTCACTTGTGAAAAAGGGCAGGAACGGATTGAAATGAAGGTTTTTTTTTTGGGATGCGGGGGTCCATGCCAGTCCAGGCACTGGCAGAAAGGTCCAAGAACTGGCAGTTTTACAAAAACCATCATATCTCCCTTAATAATAGGAGTTTCCCATAGTGCGACCTAGAGGTTAAGGGTAGCTTGAGCTGGCGAACGTCATGGCAGTCTTTATTTTCAAGTTTGACAAAGAATAAAAAAGTTAGATGCTATAATTCATCCATAAATGGACTGAAATGATGCTTTAAGGCAACTTAACCACCTTAGCAGTACCATATGCCTGTATGATGATGTTCAGGGTTTCATAGCAGCAAGCACGGTCCTGTTATATATAGTATAGCTACCCCTGTCTTAAATGCACTAGACGATGTGTAGGGGCTATATGCATCGTGTAGAGAATATAATCAAATTGATTCTGTTACTGGTGCCTTTTGAAGCACTATGATGATGTGTAGGGGCTATATGCATTGTGTAGAGAATATAATCAAACTGATTCTGTTAGTGGTGCCTTTTAAAGCACTATGACGATGTGTAGGGGCTATATGCATCGTGTAGAGAATATAATCACACTGATTCTGTTACTGGTGCCTTTTGAAGCACTATGAGTGAGTGAGTGAGTGAGTAATAGATGTTTAACGCCATTTCGACAGCTAAGGTCATAGTCATGGCGAGAACTATATTACGCAATTTCACAGAGGAATGTGTTGGTGCCCACACATGTGCACCACACACATCCGAGGGGTTAGGAAAGAGGAGTGAGTGAGTGAGTAATAGATGTTTAACGCCATTTCGACAGCTAAGGTCATATTCATGGCGAGAACTGAGTGAGTGTCTGTGCCTGAGCATATGTGCACCACACATCCCGAGGGGATAGGAAAGAGGAGAAATAGACCCTTTTAAGTGGGCTAGGGAAGCCCGTTAGGAAAGAGGAGATATAGACCCATTTAAGTGGGCTAGGGAAGCCCGTGAAGCACTATGACAATGTGTAGGGGCTATATACATCGTGTAGAGAATATCAAATTGATTCTGTTGCTGGGGCCTTATAAATGCAAAGAACGAGTTCCTGACCAATTACTACACTGTACCTGTTATGGGATTATATAAGCTCTTTAGAGTCGTTATATGGCCTGGATATTGGACATCTAGAGCCCCGCCCCCACTACATGTGGGGCTCACTGAGTGTTGTGACCAATGCACTGCATAACCTCATTATCCAATTGATGATTGCACCTAATTGAACTTGCCTACACTGCTATGAGTCATCACTATGTATGGGACATTTGGATTGCGTGTGCACATTATAATTACCTGTTGAGACTGCCCGGGAAAAGGATACACCATTACTAAACTAAAACCTCGAGGATGTCCACATTAAAAGCCTTCAAAAGCACATTTCAATTGAAAATTGCCATAAACCTATAACTGTCCCTTACAGAACCATTCAATGACATCACATATATGGAGAAAAATATAACAAAAAATGAGAACTGTGAGGTGCAGAGCACTTACAAAAAGCAGACATGATTTAACTATAGAAGTGAATGGGAAAAACATGGCGATAAAGGGTGCAAGGAGGAAATTCTTTGGCAAATTTGCCCGAAAAAAACATGAAAATATTCGTCTATAATTGTAACTCTCTGAATGCACTTAGATATAACACCATAGCACACTATAGCAAACAAATTGAACCATATTACATAATGACTTAGATAAAGCAGGAAACCAAAAGTTGAGGACCTATAATTACTAAACGGCTCGTGCTAGAATACTACAGCTCCATAGCAAAATAACCATACGCACTCACAGAATCAGTATCTTAGTGTAACAATCGTTTATAACCATTCACACTATATTGTCCTGGGTACGACCCTATGCCTCTTTCCAGCTACAATTTATCAATAGAAGGTTCATGCATTCCGTTTTAGTCGAAGTCTTTTAATCACGCCAATTTTAATTGAGGGGGCGAAGATAACAAGTCATGCATGTTATGTATACACCTAAGAATATCAAGTAAGCTAACGCCCTATAGACTATTCTTAGGATAGATTGCTAACAAGGACCATAGAACAGTTGGGGAGAGTCCTTGCCTAGGAGCATGGCATGGATTATTTAGGGGCAGTATCGGGGGTCACATTGAATAGAATGTAGGAAAAGAAACAGGCCCATAAATGACTTGTAGTCAATTGCAAGGCCGCTGTTACAATGATACAAACATAGGAAGAATAGTAGGCATAGATCAGCACCGACATTCACTGTGATTAGTACAGACATCAGGACAGTAGCAGACCTAGACCAACATCAACATTCACTTCGAGTAGTAGGTCTATATGTCGCAATAATCGCAGGCATACACCGGCTTCACTGTGAGTAGTAGGATATAGGAAGAGTAGCAGGCACATAGGTAGACTCAACATTACACTTGCACCCATCGTGAGTAGTATAATGAATGTAGGAAGGATAGCAGGCACAGACCAACACCAGCATTTATTGTGAGTAGTATATGAATGTAGGAAGGGTAGTGGGCACAGGTGAAAACCAGCATTCATTGTGAGTAGTATAATGGATGTAGGAAGGGTAGCAGGCAGAGGTGAAAACTAGCATTCATTGTGAGTAGTATAATGGATGTAGGAAGGGTAGCAGGCACAGGGGAACACCAGCATTCATTGTGAGTAGTATAATGGATGTAGGAAGGGTAGCAGGCACAGGTGAACACCAGCGTTCATTGTGAGTAGTATAATGGATGTAGGAAGGGTAGTGGGCACAGGTGAACACCAGCGTTCATTGTGAGTTGTATAATGGATGTAGGAAGGGTAGCAGGCACAGGTGAAAACCAGCATTCATTGTGAGTAGTATAATGGATGTAGGAAGGGTAGCAGGCACAGGGGAACACCAGCATTCATTGTGAGTAGTATAATGGATGTAGGAAGGGTAGCAGGCACAGGTGAACACCAGCGTTCATTGTGAGTAGTATAATGGATGTAGGAAGGGTAGTGGGCACAGGTGAACACCAGCGTTCATTGTGAGTTGTATAATGGATGTAGGAAGGGTAGCAGGCACAGGTGAAAACCAGCATTCATTGTGAGTAGTATAATGAATGTAGGAAGGATAGCAGGCACAGACCAACACCAGCATTTATTGTGAGTAGTATAATGAATGTAGGGAGGGTAGCAGGCACAGGTGAAAACCAGCATTCATTGTGAGTAGTATAATGGATGTAGGAAGGGTAGTGGGCACAGGTGAACACCAGCGTTCATTGTGAGTAGTATAATGAATGTAGGGAGGGTAGCAGGCACAGGTGAACACCAGCATTCATTGTGAGTAGTATAATGGATGTAGGAAGGGTAGTGGGCACAGGTGAACACCAGCGTTCATTGTGAGTAGTATAATGAATGTAGGAAGGGTAGCAGGCACAGGTGAACACCAGCATTCAATGTGAGTAGTATATTTTTGTAGGAAGGGTAGCAGGCACAGGTAAACACCAGTACCCCAGTATTTATTCTAAGTAGTATAATCATAATGAATGTAGGGCACAAAGTATGATTGGAATAATATTATATCCAAGAATGTGATTCTTTGGTTGGTCCATCAGAAATGGTATAACAGGTCCCAGAACATATATGCATGCAGTAAGTATCCTGCTGATTCTCATCTCAAATATACCGCTGAATAGACATGTCACTAGATCCAAGACTTTACCTATCCCATTCTTTAACCTACCGGTAGTCCTGGACAAGAGCTCTTTTGAGGAGCTCTAGAACTATCTTTAAATCACTACGCTAAGCGTTCTCAGGCCCTCTGAGAGGAAGAACGTGGCACCAACGGGCCATTAACTGGAGGGAGTGGGGCGTCCTCAGAGGCTACCCGGGCCTGGGGGAGGACGGGCCTCCTTCTGTTGGTGAGTGACCACAGCCAGGCAGTATCCGACCTACAAATGGCATTGTTGTGTCGCCCTAAGTGGCGAACGCGTCGCCGGGTTGGCGACGGCAAGGTTTGCTGCGGTCACTCTCTAGGGTGGGTGATAAAAAACACCAGAGGACAAAACCTACTGTGTATACCACCTTTATATTCCATTTACTCCTCCAGGGCGGAACACTCCATTGACAAACCCTCGACCTTGAACCACAGGCCCGAAGGACCGATAACCTGTATGACTCCTAGCCTGTTGCTCTACGTGCAAATCGAATTTGTCCCGTTCTATATATAAAAGAGAAGATAAAAATGAGTACTTTCACAATACATATACTGCTCGGCCATTTCCACCGTCAAAATGCCCACCTGTACCAAGCCGCAAAGGTTGTAACAAATCAGCAGCAGGGGACCAAGCAGGCCATTCCAATCCCATCCCACCACCACAGCCCTGCAAAAAAAAGAACACAAGAATACCATCCGTGGATGTATATTAAGTACCAAACATGTGCACCTGCGCCCGGAAAAGCAGGGAAATCATTAGGCAGGCCAGCACAGCAGCAACAGGAGTCCTGGTACTCCCTCCATACCAGGAGGAGGGCCTGTGGTTTGCTGCTATTATCGCCCAATAAATGTGCAATGAATGACACTTGTAGGGGCATCCTCCAGGTGGGTGGATATAGGCGATAATGGAGGAGAGGGGTTAAATGTGCATGTCTATAGCCCCATGTTAACACGTCCGCCTGGGACCTTGGAGGAGTCAGGATGGGGCACCTACCTTATAAGAGCAGGTGTACAGCACCAGGATTACTGTCGGTACATTTATGGTTATATGAGACCCACTGGATGGCCCCACTAAATCACCTCCTATGGGCATGCCACCTGGTGAAGAGCAAGTACTCCACACTGTTTGCTGTAGATATGTTGATGACAGCCCTGCCCTTTTCACATGCAAGTCATGTGTGTATAGTCAGTCCCCTGATGACACCCATAACATACATCAATGTGTTATAAGGGATAGTTTCGATGTATTTACACTAAGGAAAGTGTATGCTAGCAATCTGCCTTGGCGGGGCTCAGAAATTCTTTACATAGCAAGATTTGAAATTTACATATAATAAAAAGTGTATGTAGCTAGTTGGATGTAATAACCCACAGAAAGCTCTAGAGATACTGAAAGGCCATTACATATTCAGGGAATGGATTATAACAACGCAGCAGGAGCTTGCAAAGGCCATCTAACTGTGTCTGTAATTTATGTCTCTGCTGTTCTCACTGTGCCCGTTTGTGACACCTAAATGCCAGTCCTTCCCAAGTCCTTCTTGCTTACAATGTTGTTTCAGTAGCAAAAACGACAAGTAGAAAAAAAAGACCAAACACACAGACGTCCCACTCTGCAAAGGAGAGACATTTCCCAGGTGGTGCATTTAGGACTCAGTAGTGAGTCTGTTACTTCTGGGGCTGGGGACACTGTGTCTGGTTCAAAGAGTGTTTGGTGGTGGGGCTGGGATGTGAGGGTGGCAGGAAGGAAGAGGTCGGGGGACGGAAGGAGGAGGGGTATAGGGGAGGGTTGGGGTGATGTGTGTACATACCTACATCGAGGTACATAAATCTGTGACTACTACCAGTCCAGTTACATTTGTTACTGTGAGGTCTATAGACCATCAGCTCAAGGTGGCACAGAATATAATCTGCATGATCATTAGGCCTATATCGCACCTGCAATATATAAAAAGATGCCACACGCTACCCACATATCTCGATTTGCTTCTGTGAGCTAATGAACCAAAATGAATGAAGAAAAAGCTATTATTTTTTACCAATATCAATATAGAAAGGAAAGACAAAGCCTGGTTTGTGTATGCTATTTCCATTTTCTTAGATTTAGAATAACGTCTTCTGTATGACAACATTGACATTGAGTATTTTATACAGTACATGGGGTATATTTCTAACATAGCACAACAGCTAGGCTATATAGCAACATCTTAATTCCAACAGCTAATCACGAGTACAGTACACAAGGCAACCAGCCTCAAATTAAATGGTTCATAAATTAGGTCGGTAGGTATTACATCTATTTATCCTGGAGTGAAACATGCCCTAAGAGTTTTATTAAATCAAAATGACCTCTTAGTCTCTCTTCTCCAAAGCTCCCACCTCAATAACAACCTCAATCACGTCCCCTTACTGCCCTGGTTTTTGACACAGCAGCACACACCATAAGTTAGAGACCGGGTGGCTGGGGCACCGGATGGGACTTTCTGTATTACTGATAAATAGTCACCGGAATAGGAATAACCCGTTATTCACCTCCCTTCTGCCAGGCTCCGCGCGTGTCGGGCGGGATTACTTTTCGCTCCGTTCTCATTTAGGCGTGAAAAAAGTAGGGGCGGCGTGTGGGAGAGGGAGTGGCCCGGTAATGCCTATACAATGAGCAGTAGGGGCGGTCTCTGCTTAAAAAGGGCAATCATTGTAGATAGATAATGTTATCCATCAATAAAAGCCTATAGCCCCATGCACCCATGGCAATAGTTGCTGGGGAATAGTGTTGGGAATAAGGCAAGTTGGGAGGATATGGGGTATAGAGGGTGGGAGATGGCTTGAGGGGAATATTGGTGTCCGAGCAGATGTAAATCCTCGCCTATTAATTCCATCGTTTAATTGGGTAAAATGAATTGTCACTAACGAGGGGAACGCGCTGTGATTGCCTTGTTGCAGACAGGGTTTTCTTACATAACACAACATACCGAGTGGTAGAATTCCACCCAGTGAGATTCCACTGAAACCTATGTTATATCTGCTAGCTCTCGCGCCCCCATTCTCATAACCTGGATAATAAAGTTATTGTGTTCTCTACCATAAAGTACCATACATGTATATGACGAACCTTTATCATGGTTTATAGCATTTCCTGTTGCTTCCATCACTGCCCATCCTACCCACACATGCAATAGTCCCACAATCATCTACACCTCATGATATGACATCTGCAAATATATCCAGTTGTTCTGCCTCTTTGGTCCATTCAATATCTTTCTGCCGCCGTCCCCAGAACAATCCTTGATCATGCCATAGTCTAGCTGTAAGCAGTTATTCCTAAACATAGGGCTATACCCCTTATCCCCATAGGCTATATCCCTTACCTTCATCATCCTCCCATGCCTCCAGCAGCAGATACGCTCCATCTTCCCTCCACCCTAGACACCCCTCTATAGTTTCAAGGGTCACAGAGCGCCAAGCTCGGAGAGTCAGGGCGGTGATACATAAGGGAGTCTCCATGACCTCTTATACCAACCATACATCTCATTTACCTTAGTGTACCCCCTTCTAACCCCTTTATTTCGCCCCATCCATCGACCTCGTCCCTATTGATTACCGGTGCCGGTCAAATCCACCCCCTCCCTGGACCATGCTGGGGGGATCAAGGGCATTGACCCCGATACCTCGAACAGGGTGATTATAAATGTTTATTGTGAGGAGGGAGCGGTTGGAGGAGACCCACTCTAAGTGCAGGTTCATCACGGGGATATGCTTTAATTACATTAGATAGCTCCAGCCCCACCACTCACCCTCTCCCGACACCAACTTAGTCGGCCATTGACAATGTACCACAGGAATAAGTGTCCTCCCATCAATTATCTCCCCTCCTCCAACCTCCACCCAGTCGCTTAAGTAGCCTAAAGGGATTCTCAGTTAAGCCCTCAGGGCCTCTAGCATAATGCTATTACTTGGCTTATTGATGGCTGACAGTAATGGGGATTTATATTTACTTTGATAAAATCGAGAAAAAAATGTTAAATTTATAAATAGATATAAAGTCTTGGATCGGGCCAATTTAAACTAAATCGGCTTTGTGAAACGTGCATCGCCTGCAATACAATGTCCATTCAAAGTACATTACACTGTGAATCAATGATATCAAAACCACGCAGATATCCTCGACTATAAATGTAATCATATTCCCAAAATGGTCCAGGGAAACATGAAATGGTTTTTCGATATTAGGAGATAAGGAAAAACAGATACGTGGGAAAAAAGAAGCCGGTGAATCAATCCGATCCAAAACATAATGCATTGAAACATGGAATGAATTCTATCCATGCATAAATGTGACCTTTTCTATAATGCGGCAGCCATTGAGGTTCTGACAAATTGGTGTGCATGACTTCCCCAGGCTATTGTTGCCGAGCCTCGTCTGTAAAGGGCTTGGACATTTTGTGCCTCTTATCCTAAACACGGAACAGGAGGGCTCCTCAGGGCCTGCCTTTCTGGCATTGTTTTGCTTTGCTACAATTCCTCCGAAAGCCAAGTCCTTTGAGTTGCCTGAGGACTTTGGCTAATGATATGAGGGGTTGGCAAAAGCACTGCACACAGCGTAGATTTTTAAGGGCGGGATGGTGGGAAGGTGGGGTTCCATTTCATTTCCAGTCATGAAATTCATTAGAAATACACGCCCCTCCCTCATTTTCTGCCTCCCTAGCAGCCATTACAGCAGGCGCCTTTCTTCAAAAGCTATCCTAATATAATAAGAGGAAGGCATTTACTATTGGTATCCACGGGTGAGATACGTGCTATCCCTTGGAACCTACACTGAAAAAATTCTTCCTGACAAAGTGACATGTATACCCATGTCAACTTGATTTGACACAGAGAGCACACGTCATTGGGACATGTGCCCATATGTCACCCTGACAACTGTGGCACACAGTAATCCTCATATGATTTGACATGCCTTAAAATGCCACGTCATCTGTGAGTTGACTAGGGTCACAGCCATGTCGAAGGCACTTGACATGTGATGGTTTGACATACATAATTGTTCTGGGATATTCTACTAGATGGGGCAAACAACCATTTTGGTACCAGGATTAAGCACTACCAAGAAGTACTACCAACACTTGAGACATTTGATGTATCTGTGTCTTTTTGTTCTCATGAAGAATAGATCACTAAGTTCTGTAAATACTATCAGTGAATAGTAGTGAATTTTATTTCATTGTTAAATTTGCATTTGTTATTGAATATCAAAATAGACACCCACAATCCTGAATTCTTCAACTGGAGAGGTTAGACACCTTATGTGTGAGTCAGTGAAAATACCAAATATTGTAAGCTAACCCCCAATCTATAATCTCAGTATCTACAGTACATGGAGACATATAACATTGCCATGCACCTCCATGCCCTTGTCTTATGGACTACATAGAGGTCCTCAGTCAAGTAGAAGTTCTGTAGATAGGTAAAAGTGCCTTAGTGTTGCAGGCCTGTGGGACTATGATATCTCCTACCTTCTACCATAGGCCTGCCTTGATTGAACCATTGCTACACAGCTATTGACTGCTCTTGACCCTTACATAATTGTCTCACAGTATTACCTAGCACTCAGGTGAATGGATCAGAAATATGTGACATGTCTTCATTACGCTTGTCAAGTAGAGTTGACGAACCAAATATGAGAGCGTTAACCTGATTCGACATGCCTTCATACATGTCATGTGGGAGACAAATTGTGACCTGTGCAGTATGCGTCAAAGCGATCAGTGTTCTTTTCTCTGTGTATGTAAGCAATAAACATGCCATCCTAATGATGCCTTGTATTAAACCAATTTGACTAAGAGTCTTAGCGTGGATATGATTCCTGTGGCAACAAACGGTTTCTCTCCCTCGCTACCTGAATTAGCAATGAACACAAAAAAGGTATGACTTATTGGTTCTTCAGTCTTGCCCTACATCTTACGTCTGACCAATGACCTGCTTTGATAACAATTACAAGGTGACTATTAGCAGCAGTAAATGGGTATTATCATCTTCACTTATAACACAAGCTCGTGGTCTATCGCAGGCTAATGTATACATGTGCATGTAGTATAGGGGTCAGACAGGGATACATCATATAGAGAGAGACTAATGTTCCCCGTGCCTAATTGTTATGGCCCCCTTACAGAGCTTCAGTGGAGGTGTATCCTTTGTCCCACTGCCGAAGATAAATCATATCAGATACTCTTTAACCCATTATACAGCATGGTGTGATGATTCATATAGTAGTATAATGTAAGGGTGTGGTATTTCAGGCACCATCTATATGCCCTAAGCCATATTGGTGACAATAAGTAGTATATACAAATGGGCCTGTTACCCAGGTACAATAGATGCCCTGTAGTCGTTATACCTCATCTAAAGCCTTGTGTATGAGCTTAATGACCAGGCTGGAGTCATAAAGGATCTACCCCGTTATCTACCCTCTAACCTTCTCTTATGTATGGGACCGATAAGTGGATGATGTTATCAATAAAGCTGAACAGAATATATTACCCATGATGATAGCTTACTATAGTGTTGGAAAGAGTGGGAGGCATATTTCACCATGTTGTGCATGTAAATCATACAGAGGATACTTTGAACGAAAGGTCATTGGTATTAGAATACAGGTATCCTATTCTGAGTCCACCATATACAATTTCACTCATCGCTGCCCATTGCCTCTACTCCATGTTGAACAAAAAAGGAAAGCAAATGAAAATGAGGCCCGTTAAATTGCTCCTCATCATTGTACGAGATCAGACTGGAAGGTCACATTTCAAATAAATATGAAAAGGAATTATGATTTTAACTGAAATCTGAGCTATCAAAAGAGGTTCATGTATTTTGTCCATACACCCTTGGCAACAGAACAAGTGAGAAGAAAGAAAATACCCGTGATTACTTCCATAGTTTGGTGATAGGAAATGGGAGAATTCCCTGGACCTCGACTTGGAAGTCTGCTTTTTTATTCTTTCATACAAAACTAAAAGGAGTGTAACTCCCATTGGTCATTGACTGCGTTTACTCGTACAAGGAAAAGGGTAAAAATCAGGCTAATAGATCTATAGAATAATACATTTAGCCTACCTAGAGGTAGTTATAATATATGACACTACAAATCACCACTATGCATTCAAAAATTCAGAGTCTGTATCTTTAATGCAATGACTTATGAGTTTGTTGGTTATTCCAGGCCTTTCTCGTGCCGCACACTAAATTTACTAGAATTGATGGAAATGTAATCTAAAGGTGAGCACCACTGGTGACAGTGAAAATAGAGAACGTGATCACTAGCTTCAAACTGATCCATTCTAGCTACCCATACATCAAAGGTATGTTATCAACTTAACATATGGGAGGAAACCTTTAAGCTCTGGTGACTCTATCCTCGCAGAAGTATCAAAATCAGATTCATTCTACAGTTTGTCTTAGAATACACCGTCAGGAAAGGCAGCGTCCATTAATCATTAATCCGGGGAGAGCTAGCATTACTTCTGTTTGGATCTTCGTTAGCTGGGTAGGACGATTAATTGATTGATCACACTTTGCTTGGAGAGCCGAGCCCGGTTATCGTATCCATCCCTTACTGAAAGGTTAGGACCCGATCACACAGGAAGGGTTCTAGGCATAGAATCACATTATTGGGTATCCTAGAAGTTTATTCATGACTTGTTACCAGCACAGCCAGCTCCAAGATCTCATAATCATCGTCAAAAGTGAGCAAACTAATTACCCCCTGGCTGCGGGAGCAGCTCGGGTGGATACTGACACGTGCTGAGTTGCTCATTGTGCCGTCGGCGCGGCGGCAGTGAGCTTGCATGGTGGCGCTGAGCCATTCACATAGCCATCTAAAGGGTCGGGTGGATGGAGGGGAGTGGGGTTATGAATGAAGCTGCAAATGAGCCAGAGAAACTAACATCAAACCTGTTGTTATCATAACACTGGGAGGGCTTCACCTACACAACACTATTCTGTTACAGCATCGCAAACCAGACAGGTTTTGCATGTGAACCACGGAACTTCCTTTGAAGAACGATTCAGTAAATGGCTCTATCCTTGGAGCTTACTATTTCGTTACAAAGATTTAATGTGATATTCTCGTGCCTTTTCCGTGCATGCGTAACTTCAACTACAGAGCAACGTTAATTTGTAATATCAATTTAATTTCTTTCTCTCATGCAACTAGGTTAAAGACAATTAAAATTGTAATTATATCTTCTGATTTCTAAATACCTGGGAATGAATATCGACCTTTTGAGGAGAAAATAATGTGGCCTTATAACCAACCAAATGACGAACTGGCAGTGGTTGACGTCGGCGCCTGTTTAGATGGGATTTTCTTTTATGTCCTTCCGACCTTTGAATGTCTATCTCATTGGAAACCATATCTGAGTAGAAAGCCTGAGGTACTGAGGGTCTCCATAAGAAGGTGGGCCTGAACAGTGCCTCCTTTCAGCAGAAGAGACCTGCTAGAGTCAGCAAGAGGGTATCAGGGATGGACAAAGAGATATTCCTTCACTGGGTATGTTTGTCGGATCTCATCAACCCTCATCAGGGGCAGGGGTAGCTTCAAAGGTCTGTGCCCTACATGTATGATTCTGTGAGTTGACCTGGGATGATTGCATGGGATACCACGGCCGCTGTTCAGATCCCACTCTCAAGACCATCAAAGTGACTCCTGTTTGGCCGGGCCTTCTTTTTGTCGATCACTTGTTTCCTCAGCATCCGTGTTTCATGCAGTCATCGTATTGGGTATATGAGGTAGCCGCTGAAAGACTCTATCTCCCATTTCAACAGACACTTTTTTCTTTCGAAATATAAAGCTTTCCCATAGCAACCCATATTTCTTTTTAAGCAATGGGATTATTACTGATAATGAAAGATCTATACAAAGAGTTCATCCCGCGAAATAGAGACTGTGCCATACGTTCAGCCTTCTTTTTCAATTAAGTTCTCATCTCAATAAACACGTAGTGTAACAGAATGGATGCAATATTGCTTAAGACTGTGCTGAACCATACAAATACAACTTATACAACGTACCAGTAATTTTTTTACTTAGAGAATATAATTATATACATGGGGAAACGTTTCTTTGGAGATGCTCATTTTCGGGATAGATTTACTTCACTGCCTTTACAGACCTGATCCCAAGTATAAACAAAAGGCCCGATCATCCTTCTTCATGTAACACACTAGAGTTGAAAGGTTGCTTCTAGCAAATTTGTAATCCATCTTTTATTTATTATGCTGAATATGGCTTCTATTGCGTATACCCTTTTTCCCTTCCCACTCCCTGCCGTGCATAGTCACCTTTACAGATACTGCAGTTAGTGTGAGAGGAGATAGGCATGGGTGGGTGGGACCCCTGCTGCCTTGTGATGTAGACACTCAGCCTCCACCGTTTTCTCTCCTCCAGGCTACTCCTGTAGGTTGCTGCTGATGCTGCAGCGGCGGCGGCGTCCACGCTGGGAGGCGGGAGGAGTCGGGCCGGCGGCAGAAGGCAACACGCGGTAGGCGGGCTGAGGGCTGGAGGGCTGCGGCTAAGGGCTGGAGCTTGACGCACCGCGCCAGGCAACTGGATCGATCAGTAGCCAAGATCTCCCTCCACGGGGCTTCTCCTGCCTCTCCGCCTCCTCCTGCCTTCTCCAGGGCCCCCTGCATGTGCGGCATGGTCAGTGGACAGATAGCGGGTGAGAAGATCTGAGGAGGCCACACAGGAGGTAAGGTTAGGAAGCCTACTGCTCACTACTACAACGATACTGCCAGGGATGCCATTACTGATACTGCTCCACCCACTCAGCAGCGTCTCCTAACTGCCACCTCCACGGCCCGCCTTGCCACGTACACATCCCTACAGCAACTTGTGTATGCATAAACACTGCCTGGGTCTGCCTGAGAGAAGCGCAGCGCTAGCCGCAATAGCCACTAAAGCACGGGAACACTTACAGAGGTCGGCGTGCCAACAGCAGGGGTATATCTCCCCACCTCTCTACTTACTAACAGCCTATCTCCCTGCTGTCTGACTACCTATCTACAACTCTACCTCCTGTGGGCACGCAATTCACAGCTGAAGGTGAGTCCCTAATAATCCTATTAAGTCGGCCTAGCCGGGGCAGGAGGAGGGATGGAGGGGGAGTCCCCATCCTACCCCCTGCATGTATACACCCCTGTTTGTATGTATGTACCACTGTCAATTCCACCCACCTGTCACCCACTCCTGGCCCGCCCTGGAGGACGGGATAGCCGGCAACGCCAACTGCTGACACGGGAAGGGGTGAGGTGCGCGGACATGAAAGCCGATCTGGGGACTTAATGCCCAGGAGAACATGGTAAACGGAGAGGGCGTGCTGCACACGCCACGTAGGACAGGCATCAGGAGATGTAGGGGGAAGTAAGATATGTAGGTGTTAGTTAGCTGGGTGTTAGACTTGGGTCTAAGGTTAGACACTGATATCTTAAGCTAAATGTATGGGCAGGAGGCAGATATCATGTTGCTCTTACACCTTACCTATCTGTATTCAGTGTAAGGGAATGTGGGCTGCACATCCCTGTACAGGAACCTGCACTAGGTATTTGAAACACTCGGTGTAAAAGGCCTCAGGCATTGAGTATACTATAGCATGGCTTCATGAAACCTAGCCCTATGGCTTCACATGTGGCTTCAGACTCCATTGTGACAGTGGGCGTGGCATTAGGGTTTATAACCTAGATGGGCGTGGTCTTAACACCAGCTTATCCCCTATAAATCTTCTCTGCACATATGTCATACAGGGTTAAGGTGGGATTTGTTGATGTTCCTGAACACAGGAAGTCGGATTCTCCTTTTCAGAGGATGCAGCTGTTCGGTACATAAGTCTAGGGTACGAAACTACACCCAATTCTGTGGTTCTCTTCAGGTGCAGAACAATACGTTTGTCTCCTTTTTATTCTAGTCCAAATCACGTGTAGTGTAGTAGAAATGAAAATCCAACTATTTTTTTTGGGATGATAAATAAACTCTTCACATGAGAAGACGAATCTTGGGTAAGAAAATTGGTGAGAATGAGCATAGTACCTAGTCATCAGTCGGACTAGTCCATGTTTCAATGCTTAACCACATGAGACATGGACTTTAGCAATATGTAATCCCTAACATTGAATATCTTTACTCCATCCAAAACCCAGAAACCAATGTAGATGGTTTAACCAATCAGGACGACAACTTACTCCCACCCCTCCAACCCCAATGAATCCGGTGTCTTGTCTAACTCTGTAGAAGAGAAGGAGGGAGGTATGCTTGAACAGGACGCAGTCTGAGAGGGAGGGTGTCGTTTAGAGCTGGGGTGGGTGTCAGAGAGTGCCTGAAAGCAGCATTGCTGAGATGGGCGCTCGTAATACACGCCACCAATGACTAGTTAGCTGGCTGATTCCCCATGTTTTACACAGCGAGCAATTTCCTAATGAGCCTAGTAGGTGGATCAATACACGCCGCCCCAGTAAAACTACAAAAGGTGTTGTTCTATTCATTTTTATTTCTTGGATTTTTAAAGTGCAGTGTCACTGCCACATACACCCAGCGACCGAGCCTCTTTGGTAGCAATAACCTGGGTTATTATTGCACACACCCGCAGCTTGTGGGAGAAACAGAGCTGAAGTCCATTTAATTTCATCAGCTGCGAATGCTCCACTCTAGTTCAGGCATGGCATTTCTGAGAAGTGACGTTAAGGAGTCTGGGGAAGTTATTCGAAATCAGGGCGCTGGTAGGGTTGAATGAGGGCTGGGAATTAAGGGGTGGGTGATTGAATAGAGAGGGATTGATATGAAGAAGTTTCCCACGCTAATAATCCTAGCAGTGGTTAGCCCCAGGAGGGTGAGGAGTAGGCGCAGGTGGTGGGGTGGGTGACGAGGAGGCTGGTGCTGGGATAGCATGGACATCGGCCGGGTACTTGAGACTAGCTGAGACCACAAGCAGCCACCACCATCGACTAGCCTTCAGGCTGTGCGCCTAATCTTGGCATCTCAGCCCAGGCCTGTGGTAGGGCAAAAAAGCCCTTAGGGGTGGGCGGCTGACCTTCTCGATAATACTGGGAATGGGGGCGCCGGGCCCATGGCTTGTCCTTGGGCCCGGTCGATGAGTATATTTATTGTTCAGGGCCAAACAAGGGCAGTGTTCCTGGCCCAACTAGCTTCTCCAGCGGTCCTCACCTCTTCTCTTGCTCAGTTCCCCCAGGCACAGATATTTTCCACAACGTGGTTCATGGCTTACTCTTATAGTAAGGAGAGATTATTAAGGAATTTCGTGGGATAATGTTATAAGCACCGTGGAATGGGTGTCAGGATGGTTAGCCCGATTGCCCTTCATATTCACTCTACCTTTCAGATTTCTTTAATACTTCAATTTCTGTGTCAATGAAAAAAGAAATGGATTATCCATCTGATGTATTTTCTTTTCATCTTTCCCAGTCTACGTATACACAAGCCTGTAGTATACACCCACACTAGATATACCTACCTGGGTTAAATGACTACATACGCCGCTGATATCCTTCTCTCATATCTTTTTTTGTGTCTGTGCTTCATGAAAATCTACCCTCCTACTACCCCACAAGTCTGGAGCTCATGTAAATCATAGATGAACAACGAATGACTACCACTTGGCGGTGCACTATTACAATGTACCATCTTCAGTTATGCTGTTCTAGCAAGCCTGTTATCTCTGGCTCTCCCTTATCTGCAATACTGTATGGCTGTCTACAGTCTGTCTCCGTCTCTCCCCCTACCCCAAGACATACCAGTCTCTCACTACACCTCATTCATTGGAGCTATCCCTCTTTTCACTGCATGGACTGATAGCTTTCTTCCCTTTGTGTAAATATGACCTATGCTCTGCCTCACACTATATCTGACTGGTAGGTCGGCAAATCATAGTAGGTATGCATAGGTAAACCCGAGGCCAGGCCCTGTCCCCCCGGCCACATTGATCCCTCACGTTGCATGTATGAATACCTATGCGCTGGAGCAACAGGCGCCAGGAGCTGATTCCCCCTGGAGGGAGTCGACCTGAGCTGTCCAGCCCTGGCGGGATACCAGCGCCAATGATAGCCAGACTACTGCTCGAATAGAAATGAGCAACTCGGGCACAACTATAGGGGCTTTCTGTACCAGTGTAGCCTACCCCCCAGGCAATAGCTCACACCCATATCAAACCAACCAACAAACACAGGCACAGAGATATAGATGACCTCTTGTCAGCTTAGTGTCAGACTACTGGGTCATGTGACAGGAAGTGGCTAAGTTACTGGCGGCTTCCCGTGTTTGCTGACAAATGATCAACTTCCGCTTATGGCAGGGCGACGTCGTAGGAACAGCTACTGGAGTTGAGGACAGGAATGGGAGAGGGGGGGTGTAAGGGTTGACTAAGCTAACCAGACGAGGGGGACTTTGGGTGGGGCCGGATGGTGAAGGCCTATATACAGATGAATCTAGACGGGGACATCAATCATACCCAACCAGGTCCCAAGTGCTCTTGAACAATGACTCAACACGATATGTATTTATACACATTTTTATATCCACATATTGATCGGGCAAAATAGGCCATGAATGAATGGGCAATGTTTTCCCCTGTAGACACTCATACATCATCAGCTTAAAATAGACCATCGTATAGAAGAAAAACCACCATTGTCCCAAATGAATAGACACACCATGTTTCAATGACAGATTACACCCATATTTATAGATCTAGAAGGAATTAATCGGCACGTGTGTGTCAGTGATGTAATAGAGGTTGTTCTATAATTCATAGCCCAGTGTGAATTGCATGCTCTGATCTGCTATCAGTGCATATAATGACATTAATAGTTGCTACACGAGTCATATCCCATCAAGAACTCATTTTCCAATCAGATCTCTGCTGAGACCAATTGCTTCTGATGGATTTCATTATTTCCTGCCCATATGGACATAAAACCATAATGAAAGTACTCAGTGACCCTTTAGCCTGAGGTATTAAAGTCTACTTGCTCTTAGGGACGATTCTTTATTAGCCCCAGTGATATGACCCACGTGGGAGTAATATGATACTTGGCATATTGAGTGCAGATAAGATGGAAAACCAGGAACATACATAAAAAAAGACCTGGAAAAGAAGGGGATGTCATGTGATATTGTCCTAGAGAACCAGGCAAACAGTACATGCTTTTAGCCGACATTCTTCATGCATAGACCAAGTTACATTTCTATACTGGGAGAAGGTGGTTTAGGTCAGGGCTATTCCGGGAAACACTCCTGCTACCTTTTAGGACCTTCTTGGTACAAGGGGAGGCCTTATTCAGAAACCATATCAGCTTTCTCCACAGCATCAGCTTGCATTAACTGCCACATTCACTCAAACCCTTAGTTGTAGTGCTCACCACACAGTTGATTCAAATGTTTATGCTTTGCTCATTTATAGAAACATAACCTATGAAAATAAAAGAAATGGGACTGAAAGAAAAATACTACATCTGAAGTTCAGCCAATGTTAGTTAATCTGGATAATGAGGCACAATGTTCTTTAGAATAAGAGATCATAAATTATTACATTTTATATTGATTCCATTCACATTATTCCTTCCAATGAAGCTTGTATGTGATCAATACCGATAACTTGAATTTTGAAATGAAGTTCCACTGATGTGTCGTATCTGAGGGACAGCAATATTATAGCAGAGAGAACACACAACAGCTCACTGACCATTGTAAACAAGAACCATAAGGGAGAGCGATAAGCAAGAAAATACTAAGGAACGCTTCTTTCTAAAAGCCTATTTCGGGCAGAGTCCACCAGCAGACCATGGAGTGCTGTCTCAATGGGCTAACCCCAGGAGAGGTTATCATTTGGCAGTGGTGAGGACAATGACTCCTTCCTACTGAATGAATATAGGATCCACAGGAGGATATGAGCCTTACAGACCAGCAAGTGGAGGCCAGGCACCACTGGTCTTTCTATCTGATTGTGCTCATACTTTACAATCAGGAAATTATAGGGTTGATATGGAAGACTGGATTCCCCTCTCGGGGTGCTGTACCCACTAGTGGAAGGTAAAGGGAACTAACCGGACATTCTGATTTATGGTCAGCAGGCAGTGGACAATGTCAGGTATCATTCACTACCCTCCTACACCAGTACAGGTATTACTGGAATATGTCGGGTTTGACCGTAATAGTATAGAGCTGGACGAGATAGCCTCGCATTTCTCATTTCCCATACTACTTACATGTTATCTGCTATCCAACAGCTTATCATAGCAAGCCATACAGTCATCGAGGGTCTACATATGCTATCTCAAGGCGTGTGTCACAGATATCGGATACTGATCTCAATATGAAAAAGTGGATATGTCTGTGTGTGCGCTGGAGGAACATCATGGCGCTGTCATTTCCTCCTGTCAGAATACAACATTGCTGTCATTCTATACTCTAGGTGCAATGTCAGAACACCACATCGCTCCCATTCTATACCATAGACCTATGCACTGAAAGCATACAGCATTGCTCTCATTCTATACAATCGGTGCACTGAAAGAACACAACATTGCCGTCATTCTATACAATCGGTGCACTGACAGAACACAACATTTCTGTCATTCTATACTATCGGTGCGCTGACAGAACAGAACATTGCTGTCATTCTATACCATAGGTGCACTATCAGAACATAACATTACAGTTATTCTATACCCTCGGTGCTCTGTTGAGCTCATTTACCACCAATATACTAACAGAAAGATCACTGTCCACCCCAGGTATCAACTTTCTTCTATATAACTCATTGGCAGATTACAGCGGCGGACACGACACAGGGTCCATGTTCCCTCCTTTTTGCTTAAATACAGTAAGTTCATTTCGTTATCTGCTCAATGGACTATTGCTAAAAGTAAAAGAATTTGATATCCTCTTTTTGGTACTTTTCACCTGTAATGGCAATTGTGTTTAACGTTGCATCATACTCCGTCCATTTTTGACTACATAGGAACAAGCAGACACGCGCTAAGTTTCTGGATTAGCCAAACTTTTATCAACTGCAATGGATATGTAGCGTGTTGAGGACGCTCTGTATGTATACATGCTGACTACAGGCAATTCGCATGCCTCAGCTGTCTGGAACAGGGAGATAGGGCGGCCTGGGCAGATCCATAGGTTAGTGCTCCCTTATATTGGAAAGGACATTGCACGTGTAGACGACCAGAACCGGAACGATCCTTTACTCTGGGGCGTCGCGCAGTGATCGCGGCCGGAAGAGACCACATAATCAGGCCATCTATTACGGGTTTAGCCACGGCTCGAGTGGGCCCCCATCCCTCATTGCAAGCACTCGGCCAAAGACAAAGGCGGTGGGCGAGCAGAGGCCTAGGCGAACTGCTGTGTGATCACTGAGGCGAACATGGCAGGGAAATACAGGTCGGCAGGCAGGATGAAGGGCATGGAGGTGCTGTGTAAAGTCTGGGGTATATAATCCAGCCACACCCATGCACACTGCCACCCTGCTGAGTAAAGCTCTTGGTGCTGCATACTGATTTTATGTACTATGCCCATTAGTGGCCCTGAATGCAGTAGGGCAAGTGTAAATTTACGCCACTTGTAAGTACTAAATGAATGTATCATGTCAACTTGATAATTATACATCTAAATGGTCGGCATAATACATTAATGAAGTAGTGCATCCCGATGATCAAGGAAAAGATGATAATAATATGGAGACAGCATGCGATACTTGTAGTGCTGTATAGAGCTCTAGGACTTTAGTTCAGCCCATAGCCACAGCCAGTAGAGCAGTCGTCCATTGCAGGCTCACTACTCTGCTACAGTTCTACCACACTCCCACAAATCTTTAGGTACTTTCTCTTACTGTAGATGGCCAACAGCAACTGCTAAAGCTTGGCTCCTTCTCCCACCCTGATGGTACCACCAGCACTGTAGGAAGGCAGACAGATACCGCCAGGAGCTTTACACTCATTGCCCCCCCCCCCACCACCCATACACATCCCACTGCATTGCACTGCCACCCCAAAAAACGCCACCAACAACCCAGCCGGCAACTGCCTGTCCACGACTATATGCCACTTGTCTCACATTCTAAAGCTATGCGGCAAACTTCATTACGCTGATTTAATACCAGCCGCTAAAGCCCGTCCACATAATTGGGAAATCAATGATGTTCCGGCGCGCAGAATCAGCGCCGGCCGCTCACAGGAAATGGGGCCAATGTAGCGCATCAGTGCAAGTCGGATTGGCTATAGATCAGAATTACTTTGCGGCTTTGTGCTTTCAAACTGAATCACAAATCGTGTTTTCTTAGTGCACGTAAGATCGGACCTGGCTAGGGAAAGGGGATGCCCATGGCAGCAGTTGAACCCCAGCCCAAATCCAATAAGTGTCCACCCATCCCTTTGGGGGAAACCAGAAGGGTGATCTTATAATCTGTCCACTACGTTCTTGTTACAGTGGTGTGAGACTAGCAGTGTGGTACACATAATCAAAATGTATGGTGGTCATATGGTGTAGTGTTATTTTCTCTGCACTAGGGGCAGTAACCGACACAGACCAAGATACAAATGAACTCACTTTCTTTTTATAAGAAACATAGATAAAGCCTCTACAAAGTGAATTTGTTCCCAACCTAGAACCTATAAATTGCCAAGTTATTTCCCAACTAATGCCCTACAGACTGAATTAATAGGCTTATAAAACACATACATACCATTACCCATGTTCCCTTTTATATTCCTATATCAAATGTTTAAACTGCTGCTGTTAATTATAAGGTTATTTCGCCTCTGCAACTTTGACAATCACCTCACATCCCCTGACATAGAAGAATTACTTCAGACAAAGGTGGGTGTGGTGTATACAGTGCATGGGAATGGCACACATGTGGAATGAGCTGCTCACAAACAGTGAGCAACACCTGAGCTGCTCATTTAATGCACAGCCCATTGCTTCCTTGTACATATTGAATGGATTTTGCACCCAGTGCAGCACAGGTATCTGTGTCTGTTCCCTATAGCGCTGCCCAGCAGTTGATCCTACATTTTATAGGTAACATATGTAGGGGGTGGATCTTAAGATAATGATGTAAATCTGGATGTAGCATGGTGTGCTGCAAATGTGATTATCAATGAGGCATTCATCCTCCATATAGGTAGGAAAGAATCTCAAACAGAAAGCGATTCCTTATTTAGTCTTGTTTGTATAAAATTAACTTAAAGGAAAACTTTGCTTTCCAGCCGAATTATAACCACCAGAAATACAAGCACACAGACAGTACAACTTAATTGATTACATTAGCTCCCTATTATATCTATCCATTTATGTTAGGTACAGAATTCAAATATATAACCAAGGTATTGTGGTGCACTGTTTTAACAAATTAACGTCCTACGTGAATGTTTTAATAAGGAACAAACCCAACGTCATACAAATATGGACATGTTTTCCGGAGGGTACACTTCTCATTGTGAATATGTGCATCTCATCTAGGCAAACAATATGTACATAGGTGACCCGTATAAACTCGTAGTGAGCTGCTGGCCAGGATTCAGTCACTGCAAAACAAAAATATCAACTGCAAATCCAAAGGAGTGGAAATTGACCCCCACACTTCATACATGTGTTAATGCTAAAGGTAAAGGGCACCAATATGGTTCGTTGGTTATGTCATGGACTACAAAGGTTGACATTAAAATATCTTGGAATGATGGTTGCAAACCTTTGGGATATCATGATCCAAATGCATCCAGTGGGAAGGATTCTTGGAGGGATCCCTACCCGGGTTAAGGGAAGTCACAGTTGGAGGATCCATCAAAATGGCGGGGTCATATGATTGCATATTGACCAGACACATATCTTTCTAATAGTCTGTATTGACAACTTGCCCCTGAGATTATATTATGGCCCGGAAAGAGGTGACCATACCCTGGGACTCAAGCCCGTCACGATCCGATATTGCACTAATGCAGCATGTCCCCTTTTACCATATGGCACGAATGGGCATTGTGTGAGTCTACTCACCAGGGTTAGCTTCATGCAGTATACTCACCCTTTGAATAAAGCCCAAGTTGTAAATGTCTGTAGCTAGGCTGGAATGGTGCAGGAATACAGCGCTAGCATGTACTGCTTATAGTATCCAGACGACTCCATCGGCCTTTAAAGGGCTAGGCCTGAGGATGGACTGACCCCAGGATGAAAGCTATTGACAACTATGTGAGCTGTCTTGATGTAAGGGTTATTGATACGGTGGGGGACGTCCACAACAACCCTACCGACTCGGCCCTAGAGATGGGCAGACAGTGGCCAGCACGTGTGGTGTTTATCAAACACTGAGTTATATATGGACAGGAGATTGAGCAGCATTGAGCAGTATCTGGAGCTCAATGAGCAGCTTATGCCTGCAAAATTCAGCACTGGGTGTCAGCCAACAATTCATAGCTGAAGTGACCAACACACAATGTAGGGTTTTGGACGTATGATGATATAGGCAGGTTCAACCAGTAGGGAGGAGATGAATTGCAACACCTTGGTAACGTTGGGGGATCAGTCAGTGTTTCCCAGGTCTGAATATGGATGTATGTATTTTAAGGAAGAATTACGAAAAAAAAATGCAGTGAATATATACTGAGTGGGTTTTCATGTCAGTCCCACAGGTAACACTTCAGTAGTTGCAAAGTATCCACATCGTTACCATACTGTGTGTATTTTCTGTCACCAACCCATATAGGGATTATAGATGCAAATGTGAAACCCCAATCTCCATACCTACTACCACCGCTCCTTTTTATATCCGCCCAGCGCCAGCGTCTCTATCGAAACATACACAAATCCCTTTATAAAGTGAATACTTCCGCGCAAACTGTTCTCTACAACCATGGCTGGCCCATTCATAGCGCAACTACAACATTGATTGGAACCTGCATATGTCGGGGGATGTGCAATGTGAAATCTTTACTCGCGATGCTAAATCTAAAATGATATTTATCAACTGCAAATTAGAACAGGAGTATACCAATTCATCAAACATGTTACCCCAGGACTCAATATTACTGTGATACAGATTTGCAATACACCCTCCTTTGATACCATCATATGTATTTCTGATCCGCTGCCTTTCTCTAAATTAGACTTATAATATATTTGCAATGAGAATCTATTGTTGAGTATGGTTCTACAGATCTCAACATGAGCAAAGGTATTACGTGAGGAGCACACTTTGAAATTCTTTGTCAGGCTTTCACATAAACCACAAATAATCAGAGAACGTTTCACATCAGTCCGTTTCCACCTTCAGTTTTTATGGTTTGCTAAACCTATTACCGGCCAGTCATTTCAATTCAGCCCTTGGAAGAACTCATCAAAACCGCGAACAAATTTGCGGCTAAAAAGAAGATAGACATCGCGAGAAAATATCGATCGCGACAATGATCGGCTCACTATGAAATTTCCCACGCTCTAGATAGTAGGGTTGGCCTTTTTAATCAGGTAATAGCGGGGTATTCTGTGCCGCCTGTTGCGAGTGCATATTGATCGCTTTGAGACATGAAGAACGCCCGTAGTCAAGGGGGAAAACGTCGTATTTAGGAACACATAAAACGAAAGGAACTAAGACGCCAGTGCGTTTATTCCCGTTCTGTGTCGGTTTTATTAGACGTCTTAGCGTGCTTGAAAATTATCCTGCTTTCATTTAGAGAGGAGGGAATGCATTGGAACCTGGGAAAACGGGAGTGTTTAACAGTTAAGTTTCGCCTCGGGCAGGTGCATCTTTGCCAGGCATTTAGGACCCCCTGCTGTTCTACTGTTCTTTCCTCTTCCAACAAACCTATCTACCGACCTACCTACCTACCTACCTACCTACTTACCTACCTACCTACCTACCTACCTACCTACCTACCTACCTACCTACCTACCTACCTACCTACCAACCTACCCACCCACCCACCCACCCTACCTACCTACCTACTTACCTACATACCTACCTACCTATCTACCCACTTACCTACTTACCTACCCATCTACCTACTTACCTACCTACCTACCTACCTACCTACCTACCCACCCACCCTATCTACCCATTTACCTACCTACCTACCTACTTACCTACCCACCCACCCACCCACCCTACCTATCTACCTACCCACCCTACCTATCTACCTACCCACCCACCCTACCTACCTACCCATCTAGCCACTTACCTACCTACCTACCTACCTACCTACCCACTTACTACTTACGTACTTACCTACCTACCCACCTACCTACCTACCTACCTACTTACCTACCTACCCACCCTACCGTCCTACCTACCCATCTACCCATTTACCTATCTTCCTACCTACCTACCAACCTACCTACCTACCAAGCCACCCACCCACCCTACCTATCTACCTACCCACCCACCCTACCTACCCACTTACCTCGCTACCTACCTAGCTACCTATCTACCTACCCACTTACTTACTTACTTACTTACCTACCTACCGACCTAACTACCCACCCACCCACCCACTCTACCTACGTACCCATCTACCCGTTTACCTACCTACCCATCTACCCATTTACCTACCTACCTACCTACCTACCTACCTACCTACTTACCTACCCACCCACCCACCCACCCTACCTATCTACCTACCCACCCTACCTATCTACCGACCCACCCACCCTACCTACATACCCATCTACCCACTTACCTACCTACCTACCTACCCACTTACTACTTACGTACTTACCTACCTACCTACCTGCCTGCCTGCCTGCCTGCCTACCTACCCACTTTCCTACCTACCTGTACCCACAGGCTATCCTTCTATATGTAGGTATTTCAAACAAAGAGCAGTACCAACATCATGCCACCTTTCACATACTAACCCAGTCCTACTAATGCACTCAAACCATTGCTTCTTGCATCATTTAGAAATAAGTAGACTTCTACTTGGACAGAAAAAAAATAAGGTGTGTTTCCAGTTTCATGAACTGAAATGCTAGGGTCGGTAGGTCGGCTTTTTTTTCGATTTTTTTTTGTAAGCTTGCCTTCATCTTACTTCAGCCTCAGAGGAACCTTCCTCCTGTCCAATATAGGCATGTTATATATAAAAAGAAAGGTAATTTCAAAGTGATTTGCAGAGGATATGTGGCCAAGGTACTGGGTTTTATCTCACGAGTCTGGACTCCATCATCCTTTTTTGGTCATAACCCTGTTCAGCTATCAGGGTATAACCGCACTCTTGTATACCTTTGGCCTTGTTTGTTTTTAGGGAGTGATTATTTTTTTAACAACAAGTGGGAGGGCTGATGGGTTTGAGGGGGGTCAGAATGTTTTCGACCCCTTGGCCAGGGGGTCAAAATATTTTTACCTGCTTTCAACCAAAAAGCCTGCGCGTTACTATAGGTTAAAAGGGCACATTCGCACGCAATTTTTGGCCCTCCAGGGGGCCAAAAAAAGTTTGACCCTCGGGAGGGTGGGCCAAAATGATTTCAAGCCAAACAAACCAGCCCTTCTGTTATAAAAAAATGATCACTCCCTTAGGAATGAGTCATTTATTACCAGCTGGGGGAGGGGGTAGATGGATTTTTGAGCACCATCAAATTTTTTTCCAGACCACCAATATTATAAGAATTACCCCCCCCCCCAATGAGAATGATTGAGTGAAATGACCCCCCCCCCACTCCACCCTCCTGAATGTAGTCCCTGGCCTGGGCTACAATATCATTGGTTTTTACCGCTTAGAAATAGTACGATTATTAAATAATTTACGGCTAAAACCTTAGCCTTATTGTTCTGCTAAAAAAAACAAAAACAAACAAACAATCGGCCCTGTTTTGCTAGGGTCGGTCGGGTAACTGGAAACAAACCTTTTTCTTTTAGGCCTTGCCCTTGAGGTTACTTGAGGCAACATTGGTAGTATATCAACAGAATGTCTTACAATCACCTCAGAATGTTATGACTGCCCAGGGGATTGGATACTATCAGCTACCCATCTACTCAGCCGGACTCATTTTCCTGTAACTTAAATAATCTTGCCTAACGGATAATTTTATTTAGTTTTCTTAAGATAACACAAAAGAAATAATGAAAATTCTTATCATCGCTTTTCTCGCTAGTACCAGATCAAGCAGTGACCATGCACACAAAATAACTACATACCTAACACACCTTCTACATCCACATAAACCTCTCACCCACATCCACACCCTACAGCCCTAGGCGCTATCTGACCAGGGCTCACGTCTATCCAGGCGCATCCCCTCCCCTCCATAACAATGACGCGCCGATCCATCCCCGGAAAACGGCCCTATTAATAGGCCTTAAAACATTTCCGGTCGATCCCTGGCCGACTGCTTTGTTTCGATCGCTGACCACCAGAGGGAGAGGTGGTGATAGTAACGACATCCACCGGCCTCACTATCGATTCTGTTGCCGTTGCCTATAGATGGAACGAATAACAGGCCACGCGTCGTGTGTAGTTTATCACATTCATCAAAAACAGCCAGTGTCTGGGCTTTTGTTCTTTTTATTCCATGGGCAGGCCATTGTCGAACCAACCCTTACTGTATCCCGTCCAGGACAAGCTGATAGAAGTGCCTGACTTTGGTTCATACTGACTCAGTTTTCTATCTTACGGAAGGGGTTGCCGATTAAACCACTAGCAGTGCAGCCATCTGCTTTATAGCGCATCTCCTGCCTTAAACTATGGCAGCGCAGCCTTTGCCTTTTAGTGCCTTGCGGTGAGAGCAGGCGGCGACTTCGACTGCGCACGCGCAGCATCGATTGAGCCTTCACTTCCGGTTGGAAAGGGGGTTGCTGGTTTTGGTACAGTGCTGTCTCCTATAGGGCCCCAGGGGAACCAGTAACGACCCACATACAGCCAGTGGCCTTCTTCCAGGCAAAATGTTTCCTTTCTTCGGCCATGGCCCTGTTAATATGACCGAGGTCTTGAAAGGTCAGTTGGAATCCGATTTGGGCGCTCCCCCCGCTGCGGCCATAACTGCCATGACGGCGGTGAGTTTAGGAGCGTTACCGTTCTCACGTCGGAGTAGTTTTTAATGGTCGGTCGGACAGAGACGGCTCATCCAACGCTCTCCCGGACATGGCAGGCTAGGTCTCCAGTATTAGTATGACAGACAGACTCCAGAGGGCGTACAGGGGTCAGGAGCAGGATTAAACCTAGGACCAAGGGACCAACTGGCCTGGGGTAAGAAATAAAACGGATCCCCTGTCATATGAACCAAGGGTCGGCTATTTCCGCTAGACTACACCTCGGGGGTGCTTTCCTATTATTTGGTGAGCCATTGCCTTTATGTACCTTTCTCCCTTTTCCACTTCATTCAGTTTCTATGAATGATACCCTAATACAATGATCGTTTTTCTCAGATGATATGCTGTATCATCTCTCACCATACGCCCTTGAGTGCGTTTCACCAATATGAGGCGAACGCTATACGCCCGAGCTCCTTGGGCGGATAGTGGCCTTATACGCTAGAGGAACATACACAGGATTTTTCCATACACGGGACTAAAGCCCTATACATGGGATATGGTAGTTTGCGGCCCATACACAGCAGGAGGCCATCCGAGCAAGATACACGGGACAATGATAGACAATGATACACGGGACTCATCCCATTTCGGGCCGTACAAGGGACATTTGTGTATGGTACAGGTACATGGGACTCATCATAGTTCATCACGTGGGTTAAAGCAGCCGGCTAACCAGCAGCTGGGTGACCGAAGGGGTAGGGTGATGGGCCGACGATCGTAGGGTCCCCAGATCGCCTCCTCTCCCTGGCTATTTTATTTGTCTTCATCACATCTGACATACACGGGACTTTTTATTTTGTATACGGGACTTGGACCCCCTATACACAGGATGCCCCCTTTTCGGGGCATACACGGGACATAGTTCCCCCCTTAGAATGTACACGGGACCGTGTCCTTTAGCATATAGCCAAGTTATTGCGGCCAGTCCACCAGCGTCCTGGTGGCCGAGTCGGTAGGGCGATCGGCCGGTAATAGGGAGGTTTAGTAAGCACTGCGTGGGCAATATAACGCAGACGTGCAGCATACCTACAACATTGTTACGTCTGCGTGAAACCAGAAAAAGGTGACGGACGTCGTGCTTGCTAAACCTCCCTATGAGTAGGGTCCCCAGTTCGCTCCCTCTCCCGGGCTATATTGTAGTGGAGATTGTGTTGTCTCCGCACCTGTAGATTTAGAATCAGCCGACTGAACTGCAGCTCCGTTTCTCACCATTTTATCAATCCCAAAGCCAGGACATTTTGGACTCATCTGAAAGCAATTAATTGCCCACGAGCCAATAGAGTTTCCGTGCAACTCGAATCCAGTTCTTCCTTTAGAGCTATTGATTTTCTCCCAATTTTTGTTGTGAAGGGGGTCCAAGGGCGCATCAAAAGCCCGGCCTAATATTCCACTGCTGACTAGAAATGTTTCCGTTTTACCCTGACTGGCCCGCTGCCACATCACACTCCCAAGGATCCATAATTCATGGCCCGATGGTAGGTTGGTGCCTGATGCCCTTACAAAGTTGGAGAAGGAGGCTGCCTTCCTTCCTCCTTCCTGGTGGGTAAAATGAGCTTTTGCTCTCGCCTGGGGCCCCACTCCAAGCTTACACCGTTTTCGCAAAAGATCTGAAGCGGTAACGTGTTTGAAATCATAAATACCACTTTGTGCCTACCATTCTAAACCCTTAATGCAAAGTTTGACAAGGAGTTGATTCAACTCAGCGTATCCCTCTCAAGGTGGCATGGTTGAAGGAGGGTAACACCAGGGCGCTCTTGGGTTTGGATAAAGAGGGTGATTTCTACACCCTGGAGATTTATCTTCGACCCTTTTCTCCCAAATCAAAATTCCCTGGCATGTAGACTATGCAAAGCAATCCTGCATCTTTTTTGTGTGAATGAAAAGAAAAAAAACAACAAGTGAGGAACGTGCTGCCTTATGTTTGAGCTAGGTGCAACTGTGAATCATTTTCTACTGTTCTCAGGCATGTAAAAATGGCAATGTGAATGAATTACAAAAGGAGAGGGGCTACTTCAAGGGATTCTAATGAGAATGTGTAGAGCAGCTCATAGCGGAGATGAGCCCATCAACGGCAGTTTATTGTCATTACCAGTGGTCCCTTTGTATGGGAATAGTCTCTTACGTCTGCATCACTAATCACATTGGGATTCAAATTATCTGATAGCTCCATAAGTACTGCAGTGTCTGTGGGTGCGTGAGGATGAGGTAGGCATAAGGTCTGATAGCATGGGAGCAGGAGCTATTTCTTTTTTGTTTTTTTTAGATAAGAGGTATTAGATAGTAGAGATATATCAGAATAATAGGCTCAGTTTGATAGTAGAAGAGATGGATGCTTTATGCTGTAAGGTAGCATGGGATGGCTTGGCTGGATGGAATAAGTCCTAAGGCTGGGTATAAAGGAGGGTAGTCGATGCACAGGGAAGATAGCACGCTTGGCTTGGTGTGCTGCGGATTTATCGGGGACCTCCCACAACAATCACCTACTTTTTAATTGGATCAACTGAGCAGCTCCGAGCAGCTCCTGCACAAACAGCCACTACCTTGTACTATGACTATTGAACGTCCTGCCTTATCAGCAATTAGAACGCACTTGATGGATTCTTGATTCCACCTTCCTCTTACGAGTGTTTACATTTGTTGAACAGCAAACATTGGGTTAGATTGCAATCTGTCAGTTGAGGTAGTCCACAGAAAAGCAGCGGGATACTGGTGTCTGGGGCTTTTTCGTTGTTTCTGGTTTTCTTACTCATTGACAGAGATGAGCGGGGACATTTTGCTCGCTCAAGTCAACATTCGTTTGAAACGCGGCCATTCCAGAATTTATTACTATAATGCCTGTATAGCTGGTACCATGGACTTTGGAACCTCTGTCATAGGTCTCGTTCACAAATTACGTTGATTAAACCTGACAACTCATCTTTGTTCTCTGTGCTTTCCTCATCCCTTGATCATTCAGCTGACAGGTGATTATTATGTTTTTCCCCTGAACAAAACAAATAATCAGAAACTGTGAGGTACCATCCATCTTGGACAACAAAATTCAGACTTCTACACAACCAGCCAGTCAACTGAAAGGATATAAATAACCTACTATTTGTTTCTTATCATGTTTCATCCTCTAATCAGCATCAATTGTCTTGTTTTCTTGAGTACTGTCTCATCCATCACTCTGTCTAGATTTCCTTTATTCCATTTTAGCTACTGT
This sequence comes from Acholoe squamosa, assembly GCA_949317995.1. Taxonomy (NCBI): domain Eukaryota; kingdom Metazoa; phylum Annelida; class Polychaeta; order Phyllodocida; family Polynoidae; genus Acholoe; species Acholoe squamosa. The sequence goes on from OX439042.1 coordinate 21,922,058, forward strand.
CACCTGTTTTTACCCTATCTCCCAAAAGCTGAATTCTTCCAAAAGCTGAATTCTTCCAAGGCCTCCAGTGCCTGATACCCCTTAACTTTATCCTCATCCTCTGCCATCACCACCATCCCTAGTTGATGCCATCAGAAGGCATGGTGGGGGTGCCTGAGATGAGTGCTGGCTGAGGTAGCACGTCACAATACGACGACCAACAGGAGCCATTGTCGGTGCTTGACACGTAGCGTTCACTGGGCAATGATTGATAGCCTTGTTTTGTGGATATTGAGGTTAGACGTTGGTGCCACCATCCACACCAGCTTTCACTCTCACCACATCACTGCCCACCACCAGAGGGCTTGAGTCTATGCCCCTTGACCCTTTAAGGTTATCATTATAATTAATTTACCATATCCATAATGTAATGTTGCAAAAATGCAGCTCGGGCGAGAAACTAGGTATAAATGCGAGAAAATATAGCTGTAAATGTATCATGCATCACGTAGTCTGTGCGTCATGGAGACTATACGGGCATGATGCACATCCAAAGGTGGCCATGATACACATGGAGGCATGACGTGGCCCCTAAAGGACTCAGGTCTGGAACAGGGTCAGTAACCCCTCCCTGTTTTCTTGTCCAGTTTTTAGCCTAAAGGTTGGGTGGTACTGTATAAGTTCGAGTTGAAAGTTTGGTTGTGGCGCGGTGAAATGGCCCAGTCTAATTGAAGGATGAAGAATGAGGTGGGGCTTCCATGCAAATCCCTGGCGTGTAGAAAATAACACTTTCCTCCAGGGCTAGGCTAGTAGTCGAGGAATCGTGTGCCTCAGCCTTTCACACCTCCAGCCGACCCCGCCATCGGCAAGGGTCGTGCTTGTCGACTTGGGGGAAGAATATATATTATGAGATGATAAGTCACTCACATCTCTTCTTTTCTATACGTCTAGACCTATTTTTTTTTCTGCATAACTTAGGAGCAATTCCTCACAACTGGGGAAGCAGAGCTTTCTTACTCAACCAGGCAGGGAAAGGAAAACCACGACGTCTCCATTAGAAAGACATAATGCTTATACAGGAAGGAATCCCCAACGGTTTTGATCGCCTCTCACAGTACTCTGACAGCCATGATAACAAAGATGAGTATTATTTATAGCCGTCATCAGTGGTGGCATTGTCAACAATTTGCATAGTAATTGAGACGTCCACACAATTAGCATACCCTTAGGGGGAACCCATGGAGCATGCTCCAGCTCTGGGCAGCAAGGGGAATCATGGATGGATTCATCAAGTAGTGGTAAAACAACAGGAGTCAACATGAACGTAGCAACCATACACAACTCTAAGTGAGCAGCTCTGAGCAGCTCCCCTGTACCCTTCACTTGGCACATAATGAGAAACCAAGGAGGCGTCTTAGAGAGCGCGATCCGTCACTTACCCGGCTTATAGAGGGGCGATCGCCCGACACCCTAAGTGAGTTAATGGAGAAGCCCCACGGTGGTCCTACTGCAGAGCTACAAGAGGGATCTGCTCGCCCCGGAAGCATTGCGGCCCCCAAGCAGCTCCCGGTCATGGCGGACTTCATGGCACAGATGGCGGAGCACGCCGCCCATTACGTGCCCTGATAAAGCCAGGCTCCATCTCTGGTAGAAGAACCAGGAGTAGCCCGTGCACAAAACACACATCTTGACTTTCCACTGTAGATGTCTTCTTACAAGGAAGATTTCCTTTTGAAGACATTGTTTCAAAATAGAAGCACACACAGGGGGAAATCCCTTAAGCATTTGAGGCTTCTTTTGATTGAAAGTTGGGGAAATTATCTTATAAAACACCAATGTTCCCCATTGTGCATGTCTATGCACGTCCTTTCTGGTTAAGGCATGTTATATACCTATTGCACCGTACGCGTTGCAATGATAAATCGCATTCAATATAGCATATACGATCTTTTGGTCGCCTTGTATTTTAAATGCCAAGAAAATCAATCATGTGGTTCACAGCTTTAATCTATTTCAGGAAGTTACCGACCACATGATAATTCATCATTTGTGCTGCCATGTGAATGAAGATAACCATTTCACTTATTTCATGTGCCCGATTGTTGGCAAGGTTTCTATTGTGTCATTAAAGGAAATATCCAAGACACGCTGCGTTTTAATTGGAGTTGGCCACCTGGGATTCAGAAATGGAATAATTATGGTTTTCATTTCTAAACTTTCAGTCACTTCAGAAATGAGCTGAAATGAAATTTGTTGTGAAGTCAGCTGTGGGCCTGAAGTGAGTTTCCTATTCATTAGTTATCTCCAACAACAAGGTATTTGCATTATCACATTTGGCCTCTAATTTGATATGAAGTTGGCCTGTGTATAAACATTTTATGCAGAAACAGATGCTCTACTCAGTGGGTACCATAACAATTTTGATAAACATTCATTACACCACTTTTAATGTGTATGTCACATAGCTTAGGAAATATCTTTAATACTTCTAACACAAGATTATCATCAATAAGCTCAAACCCCCAACATTTTTATTAGGATCGGCAGGACGTGAGTCTTCCTTTCTTCCTTATTTACAGTTGCAAGGGTTTGTAAATGATGTATATTTATACTTCTTCATGTCCTGTAGTTACCATGCATTACTGTTTCATATTACTATTAGTTTCCTAATGCAATAATGGCCCGGAGGAAAGCAAAACCTTCAATATTATATAAACATCAACTTTGTAAAGGTTGTGTATCATAGAGCTTCAACCAAAACAGGGGCTCCCAGCAGTGAACGGTTCGTGGCAATATTGTATTTCAGAAGGCCGACTGGGAGTATCTATGAACTCCTACAGCTGATACTGATGTACACTGACATACATGGCAATGATGCCATATTGGCGGCGAGGGATGGGGACAAACCAGCCCTGTCGCCTGTTTAGAATTGGGCCCTCAAGGGGCAAGGGATCGGACAGGGGCTGTTGTATGTGTCACATTCACTGTGTCCAGATCCCAAGAACGGTGATGGGAATGTCACACAGAGCCTTACTAGGTATATTAGAGCTGGCCTAAGATTTTCTAATGATTTTACCCCATTATATGGATATAGGCTTAAATCCTTATGGTTTATGTCATGGGAAGTGGAATGGATAAGTATCAAGTGTAGCTAAACGCGGAGAGTGGGGTGTAACATTTCTTAAATAAGAAAAAGTTGAAAGGGTTCAGAAACCCCCGTTGTCCCCTTCTCACTTTGAATTTTGGATCGATTTTCTAGAAAGTAAATTAAATGTGTTGACGTATGGGGAATTCGTGTGTCTATTCCAAAGATGTAAGCTGGTAGTCCATGTTTTAAAGTAAATTTGGGAGATGGGGCTTCTCTCCTATGAATATGACATCCCCACAGCCTATCTGGGTTATGGGATATCTGGATACAATAACCCGGTGCCATGCACCAAACCCTTTGTTGTGGATTGAAGCGTCAATATCCAAGGGTTAGGGCCCGATGGAAGAGTGGTGTATAGATACCGGTCGCTATTGTGGCGGTTCCAAATCCTGCATGAAAGTCTACAAACACCTACTTAGTCAGGTCCTGTCAACTCCTGCTTCATAAAACATGGCTATATATATATATATATATATATATATATATATATATATATATATATATATAGTCTCTGGGGCGTCCCCAAGACTCAGGTCTCCCTGAGTACTGGGCTATGGCAGCGTCCTCATATTTCACTGCCACTGTGTGCTCATATTTCACTCCCACAAACCTAGTAAAACTGAAATGTGATTTTTATGTTAAGGTTTAGAAATATTTTACCTATGTGCATTGCTAGACACAGATCCCATCTAGTCAAATCTGCAAAATCTAAGGTCCCCTTTATTGAATAATAGAGATATAGTGAGTTTATCTATAGCAAGATATGCACACACAGCCTACATGTGGGAACCCTGTGTCATCACTGTTTGGTACCTGAAAGGAACCTAATAGAAGTCATGTTGATGGCCATCATAAGACCTGAGAACATTAGGTATAGATGTGTGCAGCAGAAAGGCAAGTGACTAATTAAAAATAACGGGTATCCCCAATGCCACATCACAGGGTACGACCCCCCGCCCCCACACACACATTCAAAACCACTAGCAGCTTTGCTGCAGCCAAGGTGTAGGGTGAACACAGACAGGCAAGCCCACTGCCCATCACGTTTACAGCTTCTCTAGTACACTATCCAATCAGCAATGGAGCATTAGGCCATGCTTGTCCATGCTTGGCCCAATATAAGCCGACATTGGCCCAATGTATCCTTGCTACCTGGGCACACTCTGACCTCGAATTGTAAATATGCAGTATATAATACCGTAGCAGCTACAGTAGAAACTCAATCAAGTCAATGGGTTTGTACTTACATCAACTTTCACTGTAGTGCACTATAACAAGCCTTTCCAATGTAAAACCGGGTCGCTGGGCTCACAGTGCAGGTAGTGCTGGCCAGGTGGGGGGGATATATTTCACTCTGATTTGTTAATACAATTTCCTTTATAACAGAACTACATGGGACAAGCAAAAAGGATCGTCATAGACAAATTTCGTTGTATACAAACAGCAGCTTAGACAGCCTTAGAATCGTACCATAGCTTCTTATTCCTCCTATATATAGAAGCAACTAATACAGGAGTATTTTTGGTTCAAGTCCAATGAATTATTAACAAATCTCAGCAAAACTATAATGAATTATTTTTTAGCTGAGACGTGAAGCGTATATTCAACACATAGATATAATCTAAGACTATCATTTGACAATAATATGTACAAATAGAGCCACCCTCACGATATTAGGATTGATAGCAACAACTCCCCACGCACTTACCAGCACCAATAGCCCTCCTTCACCCCCCTCACCTCCAGTATGGAAAATGTGTGAGGGATTAACGGCATTACTTCCCCCTATCTGCCCACACTCCTACCACCATCATAAGGTGAGTCTGCCCCCCCCCCAATACAGGGAATATGTGAGGGATCACCTGCCCCTACCTCCCCACAGCCTTACCAGCATCAAAAGCCCCTCTACCCCGCCGTATTGGGAATGATTAATGCCACTGCCCCCCCCCCCTTTCTCCCCATACCCCTATCAAACCTAGGAAGATTTCTCTTCAATGATCATCGTGTTTAACATTCATGATGTCTTTTAAGTGCCAAAATATACGCTAATTTGTTGTAAACGAATTAAAGAAATTCAATATTGTTATATTAAAGAGGAGTTACTTACTATAGAAATCAATGGGGATAAATTGGGAAATCAAAATTTGTTTGTTATAAGCGAAGAGTCGTCGTAACACGATTTGCTGTTTCGGTATTTTACTGTACATGTGGCTGTTTTAGTACCTTCATTACCTAAACTGCAACTTTAAAGATTTTTTCTTCTTCTTGAGATAATCTAATGTGATGTCAATCATCAGGGCAGAAAACGTGTCTTAATCTACTCCCTAATGACTGTAAAAGCCTATCGATCATAATTATATTAATCACAATTAGTGGGCCTATAGTCTATAGAATGATGTAGAGTGGCTTCTGTGTGATAATCTTGACAATATTGGGATATCATGGGTCCAGGCAGATCAAATTTCAAATTTTCCAATCGTTTTTTAATATCTTCTGAAAAATGTATGCTATAGAGAAGAAACCAGTACACACTGTACAAATGCATTAGTCAATTGAATAGCACTAGCAACAAGACAAATTAAACTCAAAGAGCGGAGGCTCATGCCTGACCCCTCTTCCAGTGAGGAACGGCAGGTGGTTGGGAAGGGTGTGAGGTGGGGGGGGGGGTGACGACAACCACGAGAACTAAGGATGCACAGTCCGTCCCAGGGCGTCCTGTTTTGCCGGTAGTTGCCCAGACCTGTTTGTAACCCACTCTAAAACCCTCCTAAGTAAGTTATCAATGATCCTGGATCAGTTTGATCTCAAGCCTCTAAAAAGTAACTGAAGCAGCGTGTTAGAAACCCATGCCACCCCTAACTTAGCCTAACCACCAATCAATGCCGAGGCCGTTTACTCGTGAAATAAAACCTGGCGGTATCTCGTTCTATGTGACTGCCACTGGTGAGATTAAAGGTATCGACACCTTCACACCCTCTGGAGGTCCCTGCCCTGCAGGGTGTAGCAGCGTTGACACCCCCGTTGAGGTGGATCTATACTGGGGGCTTTTATGGGCGACATCTGAAATGTTTAATCATAAGGTTAGTAGCCACGACCCAGGAGGAGGTAATTCTGAGAGCCACCCCTCCAGCAGCTCCCCCTACTGCAAATCTCACTCCCTGTGAGCTACTCTAAGCTACTCCCGCCTCCCTCCCCTCATTGAACTCCAATATGTCTGCTGGGCGTCCAGCTCAACCTGGTTAAACATTCCATGGCGAAGTGGGGTCATCTTAAGGACGGCCCCTGGCTGGCACTAACAACTAGCTTGTAAAAGAAGGGGATGGCATTTCATCAAGGCTGTTTGCCAAGACCCCATCCCTGATATATATATATATATATATATATATATATATATATATATATATATATATATATATATATATATATATATATATATATATATAAGTTAATATGTTCGGTTAATAATAATAATAAATATTATAATAATATTATAATAATATCACAAGTGGAATAAGGAAGGAGACAATGGGTTTGGTGAGAATTGACTTAGTCAATATCAATTCTGTACATGCCTTTATTAAACAAGACAATAAATTACAACAATAATAAATAGCAATATATAGAACAACAATATAATACAATAAATAGCAATATACATATAATACAATATCACAGTAAAAGTTAAAATTTCTGGCACCACCCAGCGTGGTGTGTGCCGCTCGAGGGAATCCGCCAACTGACGGTTAATTTGGATCCCGGAGCATATATAGGCGCTATTTGTTTACAGTGACGTCATACATACCAATGCGCGCCCTGGAGGAAAAGTAGATCCAACCACTGCACATATTAATTATATATATATACACGGGTGTATATAGTCCCATAAGTTAATATGTTCAGTTAATAATAATAATAAATATTATAATAATATTATAATAATATCACAAGTGGAATAAGGAAGGGGACAATGGGTTTGGTGAGAACTGACTTAGTCAATATCAATTCTGTACATGCCAAAAAACCGCCAAACACAATGGATACACCATTCCACACTATAACATCACATCTAGAGCCAATAAGTCCTTCTTAGAATCATGTAAATAAATGTATACAACATTGGATTTCCAATTTGCTCTCTTCTTAATATCATCGACCTTTAAACCAGAATTTTTTAACAGGGTCGCCCCACCATGTCGGAGTGAATGAGTTGAAACTTTGTGGGAAATATCACATTTTACAGCCATAGCCTTCAACCTGGTATTAACATAGTTATAAGCTAAAGGTTTGTTACATATAGTGAACAATAATCTATTTTTTGAAGCCTTACAAATCTCCAAGTACCTAGCTGGACAAAGACCAGAATTATCATTACGTTTTAAATATACCACGTAAGGCTTCCTACCATACTGGTCAGTTTTAGAAGTTTTAACATCAATGCGAATACAATCAACAGACAACGACACATCTTTTGCTTTAGGGTTATGAGGGGAGTCCACTACATGACCCACCCTGAACACACCTCGGTAACACAATAAGATAGCTGACCAGAAGACTACATCCTCATACACAGACAAATCCAGATTAGATTTGATTTTTAACATAACACTGGGAGTTAAAGGATATGTCTTAATAGAAGAACATTTATAATCACGCTCGATACCATCCAGTGTCTTTTTTACAATAAAATTACTACTATAATCAGAATAACCTTTTAATTTCTGATAATACCACACTGCAGACAAATAGTTCCTAACAGAAATAGGTTTCATTTTATCTGATAAATATACACATAACAAAGAAGCCTGAGAAGGAGAACAAGGTAGGGGATAGAGATTAAATTTTTTACAAAATTTTTTGTACCTGCTAAATTGCTGTTTGCGAACCTTACGTGTGGACTCAGCCACGCCCCTGTACAAAAACCTTCTCCTTCTCCGCTCTAGCTTCCTCAGGCCTGGAATCATAACAGCACATGTTATATTCAGTTAAAACATTTGTACATTTCTGTGGGACACCTCTGTAATTTAGCCTAGACAAATGGTCAGCTAAAACATTTTCCTCCGACCTAATATATGTTGCATATACTTCAATATTATGTATAAAACATAGCCAAAAAATTTCTCTCAACCAGGACATACACAACTTATTCTTGGACCTACCGGTATTCAACATAGCCAATACTTGCATGTTGTCCGTAACGCAATGAACTCTGGTATTAGAAAACTTTTTAATCCAGCGTTTAAGGCCTACCACCACTGGATAAAGCTCGTAAACATTTATATTTCTATGGTGAAGTTTGAGATTATCAAGCCTAGGGGCCTGAACAAAATGACCTGTACAGTCCACCATAGGATTAGAGTCATTCCAAGTACCATAAAAATAGTCTTTATCAAACCAGGCCCCAAAGCCCTGTACAGAGGAATCGGAATACATAAGAGTACATTCATTATCATTTAGAATGATATTTCTACAATTGAAAATTCTACAAAAATCCCTCCACCACAGTAGGTCATTTTGGGTTTCCTCATTAAGTTTAATAACACCCCTATTCCTGGCCTTTGCACAAAGATCAAACAATCTCCTGCTGAAGGTTCTACCACCACATACTACTTGGGAACAAAAAGACATCAAACCACCAATTTTCTGCAATGTCTTCTTAGATACAAATTTTTTACCTAAGCACTCGTCTATTGCCAGGCTCATTTTATCTAGCTTACTCTGTGGTAGGGACAGCTCCATACACCTGGAGTCAATTGTTATACCCAGAAAAAAAACACACCTGGCTGGGCTCAGTCACCTTCTCTTTCGACACAACAAACCCTAAATACTCCATACACTCAATGAGGATATTTCTCTTACGTAAACATTCCTCTCTAGACTGAGCTATGATAATTAAATCGTCTAGGTAGTTTACTATCCTATCTATACCATAGAATTTAGCTACAGCAGTCAAAAAATCAGATATTCTACTAAATATATACGGAGCACACTTTAGACCAAATGTCAAACGGTTACTCACAAAATACTCGTCTCCATTACCAAAATTCCACCTGAAACCTTGATAGCCCACGTTTGGGCCATAGACATTAACACTTCTATACGCAGATTTTAAATCTACTACACACATAAAGTCGTCTCTATCTAACTGAGCTGTAACAGTAATAATAGAGTTGTATGAAAACGGACTAGAAGTGGTACTCATGTAATTATTTATAGATATCTTATCAGGCATACTGCAGTCAGTGATAGGACGGAGTTTACCATTAGATTTTTCCACACCGCCTAAAGCATGGACACACCTGGGTTTGACATTTGACTTTGTAACCAAACCCTGGGCTAACTCCTCCTCAATAATACCACACATCTCGTTATAAAATCTACCTTCTAAAATAGACTTATAATTTTTACAATCATACGTTGTATCACACCCTGGGTCAATAATTTTGAAACCCTCGGTAAAACCACACCATAGAAAATCAGATTCAATCTGATTGATATTAATAAGGTCTGACTGCCTAAGAAAACTGGCCAGCCGACACGGGAGTATCTGAGCCTTCCTACCATAAATGAAATGCTCACACATACATACCCCATTTACACAACTGTCATAGACCCTGATGCTAGGTCTACTTAAACATTCCAACGTAAAAAGTGGTACCACCTCACCCTGTACTGGGCAACTATAAGAATTAAATAAATTCTTTGACAATTCACAAGAATTATAAATATTTACACTATCATTATTACCATTATCACCCGGAATGATAGAAACGGGAGGCTTAGGAGGGTCTACCGTACATACTAAATTAAAATCAGGCATCAAATCTTCAGATCTTAAAATAGGACCCCGCCCAAGGGCTACACACTAATCCTTTTTGTTTTTCTGGCATTTATCCTTGCCATGGCTTGGGGAACCACACACATCACAAACATGATGGTATTTACAGGGATCTTCCCTACAGCCTTCAGCTCTATTAAAAGCAAAGCAAGTGCGGGCTGACCTAGATTTGAAAGATTTGGGTTTTGCCACCTGTCCCTTCTGGGCCTGAACGGTCCCATCGTATGATAAATATCCAAGGATATCAGAGTTGTCCACCCTCTCAAATGCTTTCAAACCGTTCTTGTTTGCCCTATCCTTTACAGACTTGTCATATTTAGATAAAGCTGACACCGTATAGATTCTTGTACTCGATTTTTCGCTCAACATTTCAAGATGGCCAAGCAAATAGAAAATATCCTCGCCTTCCTCATACTTGTCTTTCGCAAGACGTACATTTACCAACATTAACCGTTCGATACAATCAATTTTGGAATTTTTCTCTAGATAATTCTTCTGATCGAACTCACCCCGGTGCCTTTTCCGTGTAGAATGTGTAGTATCAGTAGAGGAACCCCTCGAACAAGATGAATCTTTATCCCAATCCGACGAAGGAGAACGGTCCCGTCGCCATCTTGGATTCTTGTCGTCATGGCTCCTGCGGTCACTAGGCGAGAGCTGTCTACGTCTCCCCTGTTGCTTGGTTACAGCGCCTTTGGAATCCCGTGTCAAAACACCACCACGTGAGTCCGCCTGACACGCCCCTTCTACCGGATTGCTCTGCCTAGCCGCTATGGTCTCCAGAAGATCTTTGATATCAGCAAGCTGGTCTTCCATTACCGTAGTCCTCTCCTCCAGATTGATGAACGTCTGGTCAGCAGCTAGACCCAAATTTTTTCCTGAAGCTTTTGGAACAGGTGACACTGGGTCAACCATACCTGGATCAGAGCTGCTCGAAGTCCTAGAGTTGGCCTTATTCCTCGTATTCTTTGGTATTTTCTTAGTACCAGGCTTGGCAGTAGCCCCACCCGCTGATTTCCTACCCATATTGCAGGGTATTATACCGTAAAATTCGAAAAAACAAAGAATAAAAGTTAAAATTTCTGGCACCACCCAGCGTGGTGTGTGCCGCTCGAGGGAATCCGCCAACTGACGGTTAATTTGGATCCCGGAGCTTATATAGGCGCTATTTGTTTACAGTGACGTCATACATACCAATGCGCGCCCTGGAGGAAAAGTAGATCCAACCACTGCACATATTAATTATATATATATACACGGGTGTATATAGTCCCATATATATATATATATATATATATATATATATATATATATATACGCTATAGGACACAGCGTGTTGGCCGCGTAAAAGCACTGTTAATTTAAACGTCGATAGCAGAGGAACTCTTTTATATAAAAAGGGTCATTTGCCGATTTTGCACTGTCTCAGTGGGGCCTATATTGAATCTTTTGTCGATACAGGCACCATGGTCGGAATGGGGTTTATTATGCCATACTTATTTGGACAGATACACTGCACGAAGGGTAATAATTGGTACTTTTGCTAAATTATTTCAAAGTCCAATAGTACAAATACGGCGATCAAAAAAAAGTATTAGAAAATATGCTTTGGCGACGCACTGCGCCTAGGAATGCATAATTAATAAGCTCATTTTACAAATTACAGCAACCAATAATTCAATAATTCTGATCTTAAATGCCGACAACTCAGGCAATTCCCTGTCTGTCCTTTATGTTTTACCAAAGGCCATGGGCTTTAATATCCCATTATCCTCAATCCTTCTTGAAAGTTAAACATAATTTTATATCTGTTGAAATGAAATAAGTTCTTTATATTCATTCCGTCAATCTACACACTAATATCACTTCCCTTAAGCTCAGTCTGTATGGCACGGGCCTGTTTGAAATCAAACACCTTATAGAAGAAATGGAAGAAATACATTCACCAGCAGTTTACTCTTTTATGTATACAGAATTGTGAGGTGCCGTTTTAAAGCCTAGGGGTGGGGTACATGGTCGAACATCATAGAAGGTTTGCATATGACGAATTTAGAGGTATTCCAGCCCCTTCTCTTCGAATTTTAGTTTCCATCTCTAATTCTTGAGCTCAAAGTGTCAGGCTGGATGAGATCTTCATGGTACATATGGGATTGATGGTCCCATATGCATATTTTGGGCTCCAGGGGGGTAAAATGTGCCCAAAATGACCAAAATTGTCTGGGTGAAATTGTGTCTGAGAGAATGACATTTGAGTTACAAGCCATGTTGAGGGCTTAATTTCCTCCAGAAACAATCTTCATACCTCCATGAAAATCTCAGGTCGAGACTATTTTGACCTGTAGATTAGGAAATCACATTATCATTTATGTCAGATGTGTCCTTGCTATTGTAAAAGAAGCATACTTATAAGAATTTTTTTTTTCTGGACACATGTCTGGGCGAATGACATGTAAGGCCCAATATGCACACTTTCTATGATTTGTGACAACATAGGCTTTCTGTTACATTTTAGAAAATGGCATTTTAAGTTTAACCTACTTGTAGGAGTCACTTCTGGTGGCATGGACATGGTTCGGTTTTATCGACAGGGGATATTGTGATTATCTTCAAGTCAAATGCAGGAAGTGGTAGTTTATTAAAAAAAGCTATCTACAGTAAACATGGCGCCTCCTTCATCCGCCCCAAAATTATCCATCTTGCTAACTTGTCATACACCAGTAGGCCTACCTATTCCACTAATCTATACATTGTAAGCGCCCCCTTACAGGTCCAACATAACTCTGGACTCTGTATGGAATTAGCCTTCATCAACTAAAATTAACAGAGGGTACAGACGGTTCTCCCCTGAACAAACCCTCAGTAGCCCTCGTCTGTCAGCTCGCATTACTGGGCATGAATTTAATCCTGCTGCTTTCAGCCCTTCCCAGAATTTGTCATTAGGTCTCTATTCAAGGTTTTATTTTCGTGGCGGTGGAGAATAATTATCTCCAAGTCCCCGACATGGCACATTTATAACACGCTTTTTCCTGCTGTTATCCCGATAACAAGTTAATCGTATGCCAGGTTAAAACAGAACGCCTTCCTCAGCTGTTTGTTGGGGACCCTGTGAGATGGAGCTGTTTTAACTGGGTGCTGTTTGGTGTCAGGAGATTTAAGAACTCAGCATCAGACTCAACACACAGATCTGTAGGCCAGTTTCTTACTAGGTTTCCAGCATCTGAGGTTTCCTCACTTTTAAAGTTGGCTTTAAAGTATCTAGCCTAAAGTTACACACGCCTTTTTATGTAGGCTTATTTGCATTTGTCGTGTCTATTATACGATGAGATAAAGAGTCTAGAGTTTAAGTTAGTTGTGTTGAGCTGATTGTGTTGAGCTAAAGCAGGAATCGCATATATGTATCTCAAAAAAGTTCCTATGGCCAACAATGCGTATTTTAGCATGTATTCCTTTATTCTATTTCTATTATCAAAAGGTTCATCTTGATATCAGGAAAAATGACTATATCAAAATCATTTTCATGCCCCCCATACCTCTACGATGGTGTGCCGTGGAATATAACATCATAGATGCATGATTAAGAAAGATGATTCCGTGACATATGGCATCAGCTTTCCTGTTATTTGTGAAATACTCGCCATCGTCATGAATAGCAGGCACACCAGGAATTGGAATTACAGCAGATAATGGAGATTGTCCCCGCTAGAAAGCTGCTTAGTCGTATAGGATACCTTCCCTAATGGCAGATCATGCGATATCACAAAACAGAACTGTACACTATTCAAAGCGTGTATAAGGTGCGAACAGAAGGCACGAACACAGGGGAAAGTATACATGTGTCCTCAAACGCCACCAAACTTTATCAACTCGTCCAGATTGAAGAACAATTTTTGTTGCTGAACTCAACACAATATGAAAGGACCTTTATTATGACTCTGACAAGGCATAATGTGTGGACCTAATTCTGAACCATCTTATTTTATTATTCATTGCCAGCCCCAATTGTAATAGCTGGAATTTAAATTATACAAAGCGGACGTGGTATGGGAATTTCTTCTCCTTGGTAATTCATTGGAGCAGGGCAGTTGATAAACGGCTGTGTGACATTATCACGATTGTCTGCCATCCCAGCACCATTGGCGTGCTCCGATTATGCTGTTCTCCATTGAGGAGGGCTACGTTGATAGGGCGACAGTGCAGCTCATGAGATAGCATTGAACTATGCCACACACCTCCTTCATTATGCCTGCTAACGCAAGCCAGGAATCCACAGAAGAAAGCATGGCGTGGTACAGGCGAATAGAATAACAAATGTAGAACAGGGTATTGGCATGATGACGGAGTACTTGGCCTAAACAGGCATCATGGATGATGAGGATAATTTATCTTTTTCACGGTGGGTGGTATTAAATACATATAATGTAAAGCTGGTGATGCATGGTAATCTAATATGGACATGCCAATTTTCATTTCGGTATATCACTATGAGATTTGTAAGATCGCTTAAAAATTATACTGAAACAATACTAAACAGCATAGGGTAGATTAACCTAAAGACGACCACATACCTTGAGTTGACCACCTGCCACCTTGTTTTTCTCACTTTTACATCTACTGTATGGGGCTGTATCTCTAATATTCCTGAAATAGAGGTGTTAAAGTATCCCATGGACTGGCCATCTATGATATGTTGAGTAGTTATCATTGTTTATCTAACGATTTGGGCTTGGACCATGCTTTTTTGTTATAATCCACGGTTCATTATCCAGCCATAACGCACTTTGAGACCTTTTCTTCGTTTTCAAGAAGGTGCTGGTTTCAACCTGGACATGTTAATAAATTGGCGAAGCATACAAAGTCAACTACACCATTGATTTCCAGTTAAAACCATTTAGGGTTCAATGGGGAATCGATCACCGGCCGCTGTGGCAGGAGACGAGCTCGCTGTCCACTATACCAAGCCGACCAGTGCTACAACCCAATGTACATCAAGGATTTGAAAAAGTTTTCCAACATACCTGATGTGTACACACCTCGTTAGCATAGATTCCAATGGTGCCAGGTGGAGTTATTAACAGGGAAACATCCTTAGATATCCTACATGAACATGCCATGCCTAATTTCTCCATTTTGTTCGAAATAAATAAGAATCCATTGATTTTCCATAGCGACACATGTCGGCACCTGCCCCATCTGGCCATTCCGTGTTTGACGCGTATTTGACCTAGTTCTTAAGCTGAAAGTATGTCAGGTACATCTGGGCACCTAGCCGCTTCGCTATACAAGACAAAATGGCCGTGTGCGTTGGATTGCTATGGAAAATCAATGGATTCTTATTTATTTAGAAGAAAATGGATCCAAAATGTATGCAAACAGCAAGAAGGGATCGTATATTTGTTGGTGTTAGAAGTACAGAACTTGACATGCTTGGATTATACCCGAAAAATGTGTGTAAAGGTGGAGGTATGTCGGGCAGAGTCACAACATGGTCACGACGGCTTGGCAAACCGTGCAGATCGCATGCACTTACAAAATGTCTTCTCCTGGATTTATTATGGGGTTATAAGGTAAGAATTTAATACAAAATGGAGAAATATGTTAGATAAACGCCTTAATCAAGTTATGAGACAGCACTTGTGGGTTTATGGTTCAATATTCCACTCCCACTAGTGCTGTCTCATAACATTGATTAAACGCTACGTAACAATACACCAAAGTACCCATGTTTGACTGGTTTTTATCATGGCCAACGGGCCATTTCTCCAGAAATCTTTAACTTTGGTTGCAGATTCTGAACATTGAGATTGTTCACATGTACAAAATATTGATTCTAGACATGGATTTATATCATAAGCAAATGATGCCATAAACAAATGTACAGAAAACGTAAATACTTTCAGTTTAGGACTCATTTTCCCAAGCATGCCAATTTCACCATGAGATGACCACCATTTCACCTTGAGTGGACCACCACTCACAGAGAGAGTTATGCCTTTAATTGAGTAGAAACCACTGATTATGTAGGATTACATCAAAAGATTTATATCCATAATATCTTGGGACATTGCATTCTCTAGATGATATCTCTATGCATGGGTTTCAAACTTTGCTGTTTTCCTATTATGATTAGTATGCAAAGGAACCATATGACATCAAGAACATAAATGCTTAGTCAAGCAAAATGTTACTGTGGTGGATATTGATAGATAATCATAAAAGAAATCCTTTTTAATGCAGGGCTAGGATTATTACCTCTAATTGGATGGGAATGGCAACTATGATGAACATAATCTTTACTGAAATATTCCTTCCAATTTAGCTGCTGCAAAATATACATTTTCATTACAATACAGTACCATCAACAGTAACATTATATTGTATACTTATGTAAGACACTTATTCTTTTTTTAAATTATGGCTTAATGAAAATGGCCCTATTCAAAGGCTGTGTATCAAGTGGTCATCTCGAGATGCAAAGTGGTCATCTCAAGGTGAAAATGAACTTAATAGAATGTTCTTAGTAAGGGTGATAAACTAGATATATAAATATATTATACACGTGGATTTTCAAGATATAGCAGGTAAAAAGGCCTAAACAATTACCTTTCATTCAGTGCCTTTTGGAAGTCTGAGGACATAAACTCTTAGAGATATTACCCACTACAAATCCCTCATTGAGTGCCTGCCCGGGAACGGTCGTCTTTAGGTTAATCTACCCTAATGGGCACTGATTATCAAGAGGCATATGTGACATGTACTGGGAAAGGGACCTTATTCCCCCTGAAATAAGGTTCCTTTTCGCAGATCCTGTCACATATAGTGCCCCACTCACCCATTTTCTCGCTGTAGATAGTTAGAATTGTATTGGGGTTGCTTAACGTAGCTTAATAAGTGAAAGATTGGTATATGGACTCGGTAACTAAGGTGAAGAAAAGAGAACAATATGAGCTGCTCGGGTGATTAGTTTTGAACATATCAGAATTCCCTAGATAGGTAATCATCTAAGGTGTGTGACAATCTTAACTGAAATATAGAAGATAATGTTTTACCATTTACTGTTTTCTTCGGTTATTTTAAACAATCAAATGACCAATCGTCACAATGCATTTCTGGAAAATCGGTATGTTCAAGTATTCCTAGCTTAGCACCCACCCCGATCTAATGGTAATGCCATTAAGCTAATTTAGCATCCCACAACATCTGGAACACTGTCAATGCATGTGCAGGCAATGTAAATGGAAGCAAAAGGTTTAAATCAATTCCAATAATTTATTACCATTATATAGTGGCACAGAACAATAAGTACAATAGGCCATCGCTATAATCTCCCAAGTAAAGGGGCCTAACATTTCAATATATCCCGGTTGGGCGTGGCGGCTGTAGGCTTTAAGCAGCACATAACTCCCTTGTCCTGGCAGATAAAAGGATTCCGGAACTGCAACTGTGGGCAGCTCATGGCGTATCGGAAAGGTTCCTACACGGGTAGAGACCGTCCTTATCAGTGAAAGTCCGGAGCGCCTCACATTGGAGGGGGTTCAAATACTGTGGTCTCATTTCCTTAGACTAAGTAACCATAGGCACATGATCTACATCTTATTTGTTTCCCTTTTCTATAATTCTTTTTCTTTCTTTTTTTGCCCTTTCCTCGCCCTTCTCCGCTTCCCTTCACGCTGACAGCACTGCTCTCACATCCTTTTTATACATTAAGAATCCAGAGTTTTCTTCCCATTCTTGTTACTTTCTCCAGATACATACCTTTGATGTGAGCATTATCGTTGGCTTATGATACTGCTATGTTCTTTCTAACCCCCACTCCACCCCATCAGGCCCCTGGTGCCTCCCGGGGTCTCTGTTCCTCCATTCATGGCCTCATCGTCTCTTCTTAATGTCTACTAATCCTGGACGCATTGAACTGGCCATTACCTCTATCTTTATCCCAGGATCTCTAGTCCCTCTCCTTCGGTCTTAACTATCCTCACCCAAACTATAACTCTAGTACCAATGTGAACAGAATATATGACCAGTGCAGGATATTATTTTCCTTTGATGGCAGCCACAGGGACTTTATTGCAGGAGCTGTGCCATTGCCTGGTGCTACTTAAGTGGGGCCCATAATGTAAACATGGGAACTAGGGCACTACATGCTTGATGGCCCCTGACCCCTGAACTATAGAACCAGATTTTTACAACCCTCCACCCTGCTCCTATGATAAATCAACTTTACACAATATCTGCATGGTACACTCGGGGAGATAAATATTTGGCAAATAAACTTTGAATTTTAGTCTCGGGGCTCAAATCTTCCATCCATGACTAATTTTCTTTATGCCATCTGAAATCTGAATATTATCTCCTTCTATGGCTGATTCTTTGAATATATTTGATGAAACTGACAGTAGTACATGTACAAATTGAATAAGTCAGATTTTTTTTCTGTGAACATACATTAGTTACTACTGTAGGGACACGGTCTGACATTGCTGTACCTTTCTTCTGTATCCCATCAGAAGGTCAAAACGTCTGAGAAAGTGAAAAATCTCAGATCTATACGTCCAGGTATACATATAATGGAGCAATTTTGTTATAAACGATGGTAAATCGAGTTCCATACTGTTAACATTCTCAGTTTCATAGTTTGAGGCCAGTAAGGGCCATTTTCCACCACCCGATATGAGTGCTCTATCGGCCGATAGCTGCCCCACACAACCACCTCGGCCGAGGGGGCTGCCATAGGGTTGAATGGTGGGGCATGGTATCTGTGGGCCGAAAATAGCATCTGCTATGGGTCTAGCGGCCGCTAGAGGGGCCATATCGGGTGGTGGAAAACGGCCCTAAGCAATCTTAGATACATGAAAGCGTAATGTATGCAATTATATGGAAACTCAGCTAGTTACATTAGAACATAAACCATAGATAATAACTCTAATCAGAAATCGTCTTCAGCTTTCCCGGTACGTATTAGATAAACTATGGGATTTAACCAGGGTACTGAATATATACACGGTGACTTAAACTATGGACCATGTTTGTCACACCTAGTGTATATGGGAGGTATTTCTATACACCAGGTTACGTGATATATTCAGGGTGAGATTCTTTTGTTCTAGGGCGTGACCATAGTTTGAGTGTGTTTAATCCTTCTCGATCATTTCAAGCTAATTTCCTGTTCGATGTACATCTCAAACCTAACATATTCTGCACAGCACGTCCCGACCAGACATTTCACATTTCACTGTCGGCGACAGGGTAAAGCAATCTAGGCACCGTATTGTTTAGGGATACGTGGAGCACACCCAATTGCCTCGTGAAACAGAAGACTTTAATTATGCAAACAAACATGGGAACCTTCGAGACAACCAACATAGCTTCATTCCAGCACTATTTCCTTTAGTTTATGACCATCTTGAGACTAGAAGGAGGTACTTGTAGGCTGAGAGTAAAATGCAATGATATAAGGCCCTCCTGGGCATGCTTTGTTTATCCTATCAACAATTGCGAGTAGGCCCTGGTGGCTGGAGGGGTAGTAGTAAGAAACTTGCACCAGCAACACTTTTCTCTCATACACAGCTTAGCAATCAATGCAACAACCCTAATCCACTGTTAGGATCCTGGTGGTGGGAGGTTTTGATATGGATTGGCAGTGATTTAGACATTGTGAAGTTGTCTATATGGACTAATGCCGCAATGTTGATGTTAGGGCTGTACCATACCACCCCATTACACTGAAGGGGTTAGAGTGCACTTTATTCAATGGAAGTGAAGAAATATTCCTCCAGGCAATGTTACATTATGTGTCAGTTTAAATAGGTAAACCAAGAAAAGATCTGGAACTTTGAATATGAAGTGCATATGACTAGCATTGTGCTAATAATATCGGGTGTTTGTGAGAAGGTACTTAGTTCATTAAGTGATTAGTCAGCAAAATTGTGTCTGGCTAAAAGGTCGGGATTTGTCTGCGATGGTGTAACATAAGACACAAACATCGGAAGAACAAAAGGGCATCTACTGCTGGTTCCACTGATGTTGGTCGGTCGAGCGAATGTTTGCTAATCTGACAATCCTTTTTTCTATACATTTGCAACATAAAACGCACTAACTGGAAGGGCGTAGGAGGTGATACAGTAATATGAACACTGAGAACCGAGTAAACACATCGATCAAAGGTGATATTTCTATCCTGAGGCTACCAGGTAAAGGCTATCCTAGAAAAAGACCTAACAGGCAGTCAAGGGAGCAACGCCTTTGAAAAGAGAATGAGGAAAAACATGAGTGAATTTCCTGGACCTGTTTGGTGTCTTACCCGTGGGTCCCCTTGAGGGCGTGGAGAGGGACAGACGTTTAATCTGGTAGTACTGGGGTAGGCTATTTGAGCTGGACACTTGGCATGAAGAAAGGACATTTTCTAATCAATGGTTCCTAGTTGTACAGCCTTTTCCCACCAGTGAACAGGCGCTTTCCGAACCCACCGCCCCTTTTGGCTGGTACCCATACAGCCACATGTTGTGTCCGTTTACAATGCTTGCCTTTCTCACTCCATGATTACTGGCGATTGGAGGACCTCCCCCAATAACCATTATAGCACTTTGTTACTTTTTTCTCTCTTTTATTCTCTTGGTTTTTAATCTGGGAAACAAGCGGCCACTAACCAAATCCTCGTGTATTCTAAATCACCAAAGGCAAGGATGTTGGTTCGAATGAGAAAACTTGGCCAAGTTAAAATGGTCATTGGTCTGCAACACATCAATGACTCTGTTAAGGAGCAGACTGGGTATTGAATACTGGCTTTCTAATGAACTGTCTTGGTCCTGTGTAGACTTTTCTCAGTAGGCTAATCGGCTATTCAACCCAAAAATACTTTGCCATGCGTATAGAATATTACTCGCTGTTTCTGTCAACTCTAAGAGATATATGATGCAATTTAGAGTTTATAGACTTAAGCAAAATAACCATAATCATAAATTGGCTATTTTTCATGCTTCTAACTAATACTAGTTCATATGATATCAGCCATAGCTCATTTTTAACTACTTGTACGGTACTTGCTGTTATTAGGGATCAAAGTTTATGCCTTCATCCTACTTTATCCTACTACATTGTATACTTCCTGTGGAGGCAGTGGTGGCTGTCATCATCCTTCCTCCGCCAAATGCGAGCCAATGTTACTACTGGTATTCCCGGCAGCCGTCAGCCTACATCCCCTCCATCTTGGGACGCTTCACGGGCGATAATGCAGCGCTATCTCCTTTGATTGGCTGCTAAGAGTCGGCGTATGAATATAATGCGGGCCTGCTGATTGATAATTGTAGGGAGACTGCCGAGTAGCAGCGCAATGTTTGCTCTTCCTAATTGAAAGCAATCGATGCATCAGGTCTTGTGCCGTCGTCCAAAGGGGTGCCAAGTGTAGTTCCCAACATATCGTAGAAGTGGGAAGAAGCCCCTTTCCGCCAAAACCCAAGAAAACTCTATATTTGTACATAGAGCATGGCTGTGTGTACAAAGGAGGGAAGAGCTCTTTAAATTACACAGGCAGTACTCTTATTCTCCTATACAGCCCTGGTGCTGCGTCCCTGATTTGCCTACCCAACTCCCGTGTATTAGGTGTTAGGCTGCTCTCAACAGAAACAGCACACGTATGTCCACACACGTATATATACATTCTCACACAAAACGCGAGGAAGGGTCAGAGGCATGAGGTGGAGGGGTAGGGGCCTCAGTACATGCAGTGAGGGAATGTTCACCCACTGGATCACAGTTTTTGTGGATCTCCCCCACTCCTTCATTCTTCCCACCTCGGCAAATCCTGAACTGCACTGGAGTACAGGCTGGCAGTGCCTCACTAACCTTGTATCGTGCTAATGTGTATAACAGGAGAGGAGGGACATTCTATGTCCTACTTATCTTCTTGATGATGTGTTCAAGGCAGCTGGAGTGAACTAAGACAGGGGAGCCAGGCTAGATCTGAAAGGAAGTCGGCTGTCACCTTCAATTAAGCTCCTATCATGAAAATAGGGATGTCAGTCTTGCGTGTAAAAGTGCCATCAAAAGCTGACTGTGGTGTGCACACTCTCTTCATGTATGTAACGTAGACCTGAGTTCAGGTGAGTAGGCTTATGTGTCCATTAACGTGTGTCAAGGTACACCATATTTCGACATGTCATGCTTGTTATTATATAGGGCTAGTTCTACAGGACTTACGTGTACAGGTGAATTCTCCCTTCTGATGTGATATTAGAAAGGGAACCGTTGTAGAGATCATTTTGCAATTTTGTGTTGGCGTAGAGAATATTTAATATTCATGAATGTCCCAGTTGCGATGTTTGATAGTTGAACTATCAACTTGCTGATTCAACATTAACATGTATACCCTTGTATTTTAACGATGCTTTGGTAATTCAGTGTTGCAGAGCAGTGATTTTCATTTGCATTGCTCCAGATATTTGAGTTATTGCCAGGAGCATGGAGTATTGTAAGGAGGCTTTTTTCACTCTGTACGTTCAAAACTGGGTATGGAAACGAGGTGTAACAATTATCTTTTCTCCTCATGGAGAGTGACGTATAATGAGATATCCTAAAGGCAACTATAGCTAAAATAGTTCACACAGGTCTGAAAGCGGTAAGGAATAATGATGTTATAGCGAGAGGTCTGTTTTAAAGGTTATACTCTTATAGGGTGTTTGTGTGTTCTCTCTGAGCTTAGTCTCCGGACAGAGCTGATGGCCTTTTTCTCCATGAGGCCCCGAGTCAGTGTCACGGTGAAGTCAGACTTAAAGATCTGCGGGGTAAAAAACAGAGTTCAATCTGTTTGCTAGGAGTCTGGCCTGATCATTTGGCTGGGTGATATTTGATGGGTGTCCAAAATATCTCATTGCCAATTGAATCACATGTGATGTTTATTCTGATCTCTTTGCTCCTTCTCTGTTTCTGAAAACAACCTTTCAGTACCATTCGAGTTGCCTAAGTGGATTATGCATAGTATCCAGCAGGTCTTTGGTTGTAGCAAGGTGTGTGAAGAATGGGAATTTAAATCAAAGCCACTGGCACATGACACTTTGTCCTACTATTTGATCTCTTAAAATCTGTATGTACAGCCTTTTGAATTTACCACGGGGGGATAAGTAAATATTTCTGTATGGACAGAAGTACCAAGGACGGTTTATGGCCAAAAGCTCCAATACACTTGTAGCAATAAGGCATGCAGCCGCGGCCTCTCTGCACCCTGTGTCGGTATTTCATACAAGCTATGCAGCCACAGCTTAGATACAGACTTCAGTAACAGCACTGAGCACAGGAGAGCAGTAAGTTAGCCCTCTCTTATTTCTCAGTACTGCTCATGTTCACTCACCTTCTATGGGCGCACAGAGTGCATATTGCCACTCTCCATTTACTTTCTGCAATTCCCAAACACCTGCAGTTGCCGTGGAGAAGTCCCGCTATTGCCGTTCTACCTCATGCACTTTGGCCTAGCTACTGCAATTTCCTTCACCTCATGCAGCTCCAACCCAGCTACGGCAATTGCTTCCATCACGTGTATATGTATACATTTTCCACGATTGTATTTCAAACTCATGCACTTCTAACCTGTCTTCTGCCTCCGCCTTGCACAGTTTCAACGAAGCTTCTGCAATGGTATCAATAGCCTCTACCTTTTACAGTTTCAACCTAGCTTCTGAATTTGCTTCAATTGCCTCGACCTCATGTAGTTTCAACCTAGCTGCCTCAATTGCCTCGACCTCATGTAGTTTCAACCTATTGCTCCTGCAAATACCTCAAGTGCCTCGACCTCATACAGTGCCACGGGCGTGTACTGGTTACCTGGTTGACTCTATGTAGGTGTTATCCATATAGAAGGGTGAGACAGTAAAGGAGCGGTGCTGCCATCTGACTTTTCCTCATCTTGGGCAGCCTACTATTTGATCAGGATGGACGGGGAGCGGTGGGCCTCAATGGGTGGCCACCTAATGGTTTGTATCAAGATGGCGGGCCCGGGTGTCCCTGGTGTTTGTCCACGTGGCGTAGTTAGTGCGTGTAGGGATACATCCCACCATTAATGTTTGAACGTGCTGGTTGAGGACGCTGATGCCTGGACGCGCCACCTTCTGGGGACATCATGCATCACGCTCCTTGTTTTTGTCATCCAGGGCAGGGGCATTAACTTACAACACAGAGCTTCTAGTCTACTGTTTTATTGGCGTCCTCCTAGTGTAATCATTACATTAGATTTCGTCATGTTATATCAACACATAGAAGAATAAGCAGATATAATGTTTACTGACTAAAACTAATGAGATTAATATATCTCTTATGTAATCGAGTATAATAGTGACTACAATCTATCTAGTGAGTCCATTGTTTGTGTGAGCAGGTGATAAGGCTTAGATGTAATGTATGTTAGGCCAATGCAATACCAGTTTAGACCGGGGACTGCAGTGCTGTCTGCATTGAACCAAAGTGTCCTGGTGGTGGATGAAGATAATGATCTCACTGCATCTGATGCCCATTCGTTAGGAGACACACCTCTATAGTCGTTGGCCTCTACAACCTTGCCTAGAGACACATGTTTCTACCCTCTCTTCTCTTTGCACTAGTCCATGCTGGTCAGTTGTCACCAGAGTGAAGGGCTAGGGTTACTGCTGCCCTAACTCTCGTTGCCTGTGGCCTCAAGCCATCTGGGCCTGGCCATTCCTCATCTTGGGCAGCCTACTATTTGATCAGGACGGACAGGGAGCAGTGGGCCTCAAGGGGTGGCCACCTAATGGTTTGTGTCAAGATGGCGGGCCCGGGTGTCCCTGGTGTTTGTCCACGTGGCGTAGTTAGTGCGTGTAGGGATACATCCCACCATTAATGTTTGAACGCAACGGTTGAGGACGCTGATGCCTGGACGTGCCACCTTCTGGGGACATCATGCATCACGCTCCTTGTTTTTTGTCATCCAGGGCAGGGGCAATAACTTAAAACACAGAGCTTCTAATATACTGTTTTATTGGCATCCTCCTAGTGTAATCATTACATTAGATTTCGTCATGTTATATCAACACATAGAAGAATAAGCAGATATAAAGTTTACTGACTAAAACTAATGAGATTAATATATCTCTTATGTAATCGAGTATAATAGTGACTACAGTCTATCTAGTGAGTCCATTGTTTGTGTGAGCAAGTGATAAGGCTTATATATAGTGTATGTTAGGCCAATGCAATACCAGTTTAGGCCAGGGACTGCAGTGCTGTCTGCATTGACCCAAAGTGTCCTGGTGGATCTCACTGCATCTGATGCCTAGCCTCCATGGCATTTGACATTATTGAGTGACGCACCTGCTGAGTAATAAGCAAATGAGGCTCCGCCGCAACTTAAGGGAGTGAAGACTGTACTCCGAACATTTAAGACCCGACTTCCCAAGGGCAGCACCCCACTCACGTTTCACAAACCCAAGAGTCAACGAGTTTCCATCATGGAATGCAATGAGTGGTGATGACTGACTTAGGCAAGGCACACTGCGACGAGCTGTTCTCAAAGCACATACTGGGCACAGCAGTGAGCCGGGCAGTGCTGGGAGAGTGAGTGCCTGTACCTCCCCCAGTGATGTGTTTTTGACCATTTAACGCCCACAGACACACCCCATCTCTTACATTTGACATCACTGAGAGTGAGCTGGCGTGTGGGGTCAAAAGCTGCTACAGATTTAGACAGGAGGTTGCTCTGACGTAGGAAGGCTTGGAACAGTGTCATTATGATAACAGCCAGACACAACATGGGCCCATGTGGCCTCTGTGATAGTATCTTAATAACCCTCTGTCACAGGGGACCTCTGGGCTGGAAGATGGCGCACCTGCAGCTCCAGGGCCCTCAATGCATTAGCTACCAGCAGAGAATTCGTGGACCTTGTTGATCTAGATTTAAGTCCCATGTATATACATATAGTGGAGATGTGATTCCTTATTGTAGGTGGTGAGAGGGACTGTTCTACTAGCCTCTCAATGTAGGCACAAAGGTCAATAGGAGCTGGTGCTCTGTGGCTAAACCCCATGAGTCTAGCAAACCGTTTATATTGCCTCATGATACTCTTTCCCTGGGCGGTATGCATCATGCTGTCTCCTCCTGGCCCTTTCATAGTACCCCTCTATCGCGTGTTCATCATAAAAGAGGAGTGATCAAGATTAGCATATGTCACACGTTTTTTCTTGGGTGACAGCTCACGCACACATTCAGCAGTTTTCTTGGCAAACTTCTTAGTTCCGTTCCGACCACCTGAGACACCAGGGAGTGAATGAGGGGGGCAGATCGATAGCCACATATAGTATGGCACAAGCCTCGTGAATATGCAAAGTAGATGGGAGATTCCACGTGGTGAAGCCCTGTTTAAGTTAATGACCAGCCCCGCCCCCATATGACGGGGCAGACACATTAACCAATGACCCTCATGTACGCTGGACACCTTACCTGCATGCACTGCCGGATGGCAGCGGGAAAGTTTACAATAGCATGATTGAAGATATTAGGCAAGTTTTATCTCTGTTCTTCAATCATCTTTGTCTGATATTCTATGTCTCCCAAAGGTCAACTAGTCATCTTTAAGTTGGAGTAGGTGAATAGGGAGTTACTTCCCCCCAGTAAACATGCCAGAGGGAAAGTCCAGAAGAACTTGTAGACATGTTTCCAGTCTCAGTATCCGCATCTAAGTCATTCCCCTCATTCATTTGCTGTATCCATATTTAGGCTAATGGTCTGACTTTATCTCACAGAAAGCAAAGAATATACATGTGCTAATAGGACTAAAATTTGATTTAATGTTCCCCCAAATATGCAGAATAAATGGTTATGGCAAATCTCCTATTTCATACAGTATACCTGATAACACCTTCGCCCTGTCGGTCGTATCTTTCCCTCTAGGTCCTGTACGTGTTTCCCTCAGTCTAAAGTACTTTCCATCTAGATTCCTTGCTGCTAGAAAAAGCGAGAAAAGCACGACCCTTACAGTCACACATGGATGTATCGATCATGTTACTTCATATTGTACTCGGGTTTGGCCTGCATGTTATCAGCAATTCTGAACGTAAGTTTTCCTCTTACAAGGTATGCACCACCCACATCAACACCATCTGCAGTGAAGATAACCTGGCGCAAATGTCTGTGCACTCAAAACACAGCTATAAATATAGATAAGCTGAAGGCTACACGTGAAGGGAATGTCAGCTTTTAGCTATGTGTTGCCTCAAGGCTTACACACGGTTGGGAGCAGAAATAAATGGGATTGTGACACATCGCCAAAGGTGCCTGATGTCAGTGAATATGACTGTGTCTACACAGTGGCTTAATGTACTGGAGGCGTCCCTCACTTCAGATCTCCAGGAGGCATTCAGCAAGTTTCTCTTTGAGAGGACATGAAGTACTGATGCGTTGGGAAGAGCTCGAAATTACCTGACCTTGCAAACACGTGTACACACATACGTTTCCACAGAACGGTGCTTGTTCTGCCCCCAGGAGAAAGAAAGAAGATATATTCGCTGTTGTAAAGCCAGCCATAATCCATTTAATTCCCATGCCTCGTATACATGCACTTCATATAGAGGGTTTTGCATCAAAGGCATTTCACATGGTGGACTATGATGAACATAATTACTCATGCCATAACTGCACATAATATCTAGAAGAGGTGCTGAATCGACCGCACCCCAACCTGTAAACACAATCTTTTCCCCGTTAGAAAGAAAAGGAGAGCTAACCCCACAAACTTACTCAGAGGGGCAATACATCATATGAGTATAGTATTATGGGCCCACGGACTAAATGGAATTGGCGAAGTCAGCGATGTATATAATTATAGGCCCGTATGGTCCCTAGTGAGTTTTAACACATCTATAAAGCTAAACTACTACGAGAAAGAAAAAGAAGAAACAAACGAAGAATCAACATATTCCGATGTAACTTACCAATAGAAGGTAATGTAACAAATCGAGCATTATTGATATATTCTCTTGTAGTAAAGAGAAATGGCCAAGAGTTGTCTCATTTCCCAAGAAGTTATATGGAGTTGAAGCCAGTGCCATGGCTGGGTTACTGGTTGCCGACTCTCCTTCTTGAGGAGAAGAATCTATCAAAGATAGTGCTGATACCGGCTAAACTATAAACTCAAAGAGCAGGAGCACTCTTTGGGGGATGATGACGGGAGAGACCTAACTCTACCATGTCTAAGAATAATACTTTATATTATTACATTAATTCTGACAGGGACTCATTCTGAAGTTACAGGCCTCATCTATCTGTTATAACTATAGCCAATGAGGCTATAATTTATAGGTACACTAAGTGGGGATCTGCTATTTGGTTGTGTCTATATATAGCAACAACGATAGGATTTGCCAAACTCGATCAACATGTATCAGTCCAACCGATGTATTCACGTCAATTCAGCATGCTGCAGTACCGCTAACTAGCTATACAGTGACTATATTTCATAATAGGTGATAGGTCTGATAAACTGACATGACCCATCCCACCTGCTGAAGCAGAACGGTTGGTGATATGTCTGGTCAACTTAATGTTGCCAGTCAATTGCAGTAGACACACACATAAATGACTATTCACAACACACTAAACTTTTAAGTCTAAAGGCAGAGCTTCCATCAATAATACTACCCTTAGATATACATGTTTAAATGCCCTGCCATTATAATACTAGAATATGACATTGTATCTTATGAAGAAACCGCAAGTCCAGGCATATGATTAAGATGTCAAACCTCTTTGTGTTTCTAGCTGTGGGGGTTTATTCAGGTTCTTGGAATTCTGTGCCCACCTTTTTGCATTAAAATGGGAACGTCCTATCAATGTCATTAGTAATATTGTGGTGTTTTTCTCATGGAAACAACATACATATACCGCTACCTACTTATATAAATGTGTCTAAGCCTTACTTGCCTTCATATTACCATTTTATATCTAGTGCATATAGATTATGCTCGCATGGCCATTTTCATACGAACACTATTAGTGTGGTCAGGTGTGTGACATTGCTAGTGGCTATAGCTACATGGAATAACACAAATGGGCTATCAGATATGAAACACCAATATCTGTCATAGGACCTCAAGTATTGCTGCTGCCAGATATGGCTATTAGGGTTGTTTATCTATGCCCTAGGAATGGGGCATGTGATGTGGGTATTTGGTGTGAGGGGTGTTAGTAGGCCGATCTACCACCCAGTCATGGTGCCGCCAGCAGCCCTCCCCCACGGGGTGGAATTGGCGGCGAGATGATGATGCCCCACTGATGATTGGTTGTCGGAGGAGAACAATTTATCTCTGGACGTGATAGAATTGTGCTCCCTAGCCGGGCCTAGCCGAGTCGCTGCAGTCCCTAATCGCACGCTCCTACTTGGCCTGGAGATGTGGCGCCGTTCTGTAGCTCATCAGGCTGCTCACTCTCCTGGGTATGATAGCAGGTATTAAAACACATATAAACACTGTTAGGAGGCCTACCAGGGGCCGCCCAGCCCACAATCAGGTCCTGCTATACATGTACTAGGGAAATAATTACAGGGGTATGAGATACCTGCTCAGCTGTATAACGAGCAGCTTTCTATATCTAGTATAGGCAGAGTACTTGTCGTAGTAGGGCCTGGAAGTTATAAGGAGCTGAGTTGGAGTGAAATAGAGAGGTTGAGACGGGATGCATAGGAGTGGGGGGGGGGGGGGTAGAGACAGGTGAGTAGAGGCAGGGAATAAGGGAAAAGAGACAGTGACAACGCGAGGGACTGATGTCGGCCTATACACTGAATGGCAGTAGTATACGGAAATAGGAAAGTGTCCTTTTATTCAGGCAACTAACTACCGTGTGGAGTGAGGTCGATTAGTTCTACATGACTATCTAGTTCAAGTGATATATTGGTAGAGAGTTACAGCAGCACACCATACTAATTGGATTGGAAATTCAAAATACATAGGCTTTTGCGCGAATTTGTATAACTCTTGTATCCAAATTAGAGTTAATGAGCTGGAGGATAAGGGTACAAGTACAGTCTACCTTTGCCCTGTGTGAGTGCACCAACTCATCAGGGTGGACGGTCTGAGTGATCATTCTACACACCATCAATAATAATACCATGGCTAAAGACCTAATCGTGCCCGCCCCCTCTTCCCACCGACAATCCCACTTACAATCCAACCCTATTTTTATTTCTAAGGTTGACTACACCCTAGCAACCCTAGCCTCTTTCTGATGGATTCTAATCACCGGAAGTTGTGACATTGATGGATGGCTGAGCTTCCGGTTGTTGTCTTGGCGATGACGTTTTAGTTTGTGAGAGTGACGCTAGAGGGCGCCTAAGGTGCCTGATGGCCACTTTTTAGCTAACTCCAACTGCAAAGGGTAAAGGTTGTCCTATTTCCACTCACCAACACCTCCTCAAAAAATAGACCATCACGCGAGAGTGTCCTCTTTCACATCCTTGGAAACATAAAAAGCGTCCATTATATTTGAATTTGTCATTGACATGGAATGTTGCCTATAACTGGTGATGCTGTAAATAATGCTACAAGAGTAGCAGTATTTACAGCCAAGAAACATAGACTTAGTAACATGGTTAAACAGAGTTAAAATCATACTTCTTCTTTACCCAACAATTGTTTCTTGCTGCCTGCGTCATTGACCCAAACATATTATCGTTTACTAATTTCTATCCAACGTTTCTTAACTCACCACTTTGGCGATGCATTTAACAGTGCACACGATAGCTCTACAGTAAAATCGATGATCAATCAATATATTATAATACAATTTCATCTTAAAGTTGTATGCTAGATACTTTTAGCTGTAATTGCAACCCACTGTAGTAGATATTATGTATGGCCATCAATTTAAGGCGTAAGGCAAATGTGCACCCAGGACCATGTATACATATACATTGTCTCACAACCTACGTCAGTAGTTGGTTTGTCCATGCCAGACGACGAGATCTTTCTTCAGAAAACCTAATTATCATAGCTAATTATCACGTAGTCCCCCATAAAGGTGTCAGTACAGCATCTACAGTCCCTGTGGATATCTCATATCCCCACTAGAGAATGCCTCATCATCAGTCTCACAATTGTAGAGGGCCTATTAAGGATGTTTATAAAATGTGGTCGCAACACAAGAGACCACCGGGGCTTATTTCAAAACCACTGACGACAGCCTGGCCTTTACATCGCCATGACATCTACTGTTACATACGAGCTTACTTGATTGTCTAAACTACTATGGCTACATGTACATGGGGGAATCTCACGACAGCAAAGGCCTCCAGTAAGACTGTCAAATCGTCACTGAAATCTTGGATCATCAGGGATATTGAAATATGCCCCAGACGGTTACTTCACAACGGACTAGTGTAGGTCAGACCCCTATGGGTTGAAACCCTGAAAATTGTAAGAGGTGGTCGTAGGTAACCTCGTACACCACGGTCGTTTAGTTCTATCTATATATATAATCGTAGTGGCACTTACTATGATTTGAAGGGGCCCAGTCATATCATCTTGCGAAATAAGCTCCAGCACTGTGCACGAAACCTATAGTTCCACAATGCTTGTATTGCTTTAACATTGCTGGACAGGAAAGGATTTAATGAGACTCTCCTACCATTCAAATGCGTTGGACATTTAGGACCCTGGCCACTACCTCAGTCTCATTTGTTTAGGACGCTTTGTTAGACCCTTAAAGTAAAGGACTCCAATATCGTTTGAGCAATCGTCCTCCCGCTCCAACGATCTGTGTCCCTATATATCATCCATTTGGGGCTCACGAGCCTCTCTGACACACAAGTGGCCTGAGTTCCTGAAAGTCCATTCTATTATTGTTGCAACAGGAAACATGGGGATTTAGGTAGCATTGGCTGGTACCACTGTGGTGCTGTCTTCTGAACTGCCAGGCTGTGTGATTGCTTTTTGGGATGGGCCGCTGTTCTCAGTGACGGTGACACTGGGTCGTTACAGGCGTGAGCTGCTCAGGCCGTGGTCCTCGTGAGCTGCTCTCCAAGCTATAAATAAATGCATTCATTAAGGCCTGCTAGATCACGAGTTGGTGTGATCGGGGAGCAGATTCACCGTGTATATCTATTCACAGTAGCACGAGAAGCTGGGAGCTGGTGGTGCCTAGATCATTAAGTATTGCTGAGTCATTGCCTGAATGATGTATTCGCTGATTGCTTGGCCCTTCTGGACGTATACCAACTGTAATCACAGCACCTTAGCTTTACAGTGGCGTGTTTAGGTTCAATAGATTATACCAGAGGTACATGCATGCGTGTGACCTTGGTACCCTGTGGCTGCATTCATGTATAGCTAGCTATACGAGATGAACCTTACAGTAAGGCCCCTTGCCTTAAAACAATGTAAGCACCGGCAGCACAGCCTAACCAGCAGGAACTCAGTCTCTGAACCTCCAACCCGAAGTATAGAGCTCAGACTTCAATTCAATTCAATAAAAGATTATTTGTTCTATAGTAAATATATTACAATATAGTATCCATTTGACATACACTCATATAGTTGTAGTATTTTAAGGTCTCTTATATATACATTTATGTAGGAGATTTTCAATCAATTAATAGGACATACCAAAAATAATTTTTTCCCTAGAAAAATATTATTGCAGATACTGAGCAATTCTTGCGGGTACTGAACAATTCCTGTGGATACTGAATGATTTCTGCGAGTACTGAACAATCAATTTGTGCAAAATATATTCCTGCGGGTACAGGAATATTCCTGCGGAAACAGGGACATTTCTGAGGAAACAGGGTCATTCCTGCGGAAACAGGGACATTCATGCGGATACAGGGACATTCAGGAAGATTCCTGCAGATACAGGAAGATTCCTGTGGGTACAGGAAGATTTCTGGGGGAACGGAAATATTCTAACATTTTTAGGGTTTAAAATTGAAGAATTACCCACATAAATGTTGCCAAATATTTGAGAGATACTTTCTCACATGCAAGAATATTTGTACACCCACAACAATTATTTGTGCATCCCCAAGAATTATCTATGTAGCCACAAGTATTATGTGTGCATCTGCAAGATTGTTTGTGCATCCACAAGAATTGTGTACCCCAAGGATGTTTCTGTAACCGCAAAAAACATTTCTGTATCTCCAGGAATAGTTTCTTTACCTACAAAAATTATTCCTGTGCCGGCAAGAATTGTTCAGTACCCGCAAGAATTGTTCAGTATCCACAAGAATTGTTCAGTATCCACAGGAATAGTTTCTGTACCCACAAAAATTATTCCTGTGCCCGCAAGAATTGTTCAGTACCTGCAAGAATTGTCCAGTATCCACAAGATGTGTTCAGTACCCACAGGAATAGTTTCTTTACCCACAAAAATCATTCCTGTGCCCGCAAGAATTGTTCAGTACCCGCAAGAATTGTTCAGTATCCACAAGAATTGTTCAGTACCCACAGGAATAGTTTCTGTACCCACAAAAATTATTCCTGTGCCCACAAGAATTGTTCAGTACCCGCAAGAATTGTCCAGTATCCACAAGAAGTGTTCAGTACCCGCAAGAATGTCCCAGTACCCTCAAGAATAATTTTGTAGAAAAATAATTATTTTTGGTATGTCCTATTAGGGGCTCCATAATACCTATAGTACAAAAAGGCTGCCGCTCAATATACAAATCAGTTTTAGTTGGCCACCTAGTTTTATAAAATTATTAATTTCTAAATAAGATATATTCACAAGACAATATTACTACGAGCAGTACAATACGATACAATAATACACTACATAGTACAAGATTTACAAGGGAAGAAAAGAAAGATAATAACCTGGATAATGAAGTAAGGAAAATTAGTTTGTCGTTATATTAATAGTATTATATTTTATAAACATGTTCGTACTACATTGTAGTAGCATTTAGTAGCAGTCATACTAAAGAGCATGCTATTGACTTAATAGTGTTTATAACCAGCTGAGGGAGGCCTGGTCATTAGCGGGCCTATCTCTCCATGAGATTGGTAACAGTGTATGGGCGGAGTAATTGATTTGTATTCGGCCGCCGTGTAATCAGCGAGCTATCGCCATGATCGATCTTGGAACCGACCATGACTGCTTTTACTAGGACTCCCCCTTCCTCCCCTCCAGCAGCTTCTTTATTGCCCCAGCACACACTAAACTGACCCACTCCTTGCTTCCTACTTCACAGCACTACTAAAGCCTACAACGACCCTCCTTCTATACAGTATAGTCTCACGTTGGAATCTATGTATAGTGTTAGACCGCTACTTCCAGACGCTCAGTTTTGTTAAAGTGTGTCCAGCATTCCTGCTGTTCAGTATCTGTTACTCTGCTCACTGATCACAGACTTAAGTCCTACATAGTCTTAGTTTATTTGACCAGGTACGTCTAATTCTGTTTGTATTTGCAAAGTGGCGATATGCTTTAATGCTTCCATTAACATCACTTTTTCTATTCTTCCGCTTTGTGGAGCCATTGCTGTCATGGATGAAACATATCCAGTTGCCTCCTGTGCCTGTTTCAGACCTTCTGCCTGACGTAGCCACGTCTATTTCTGACTGGCCGCTTTTGTTCTAGTGTGGACACAGGGGGTATCATTTGATCAGGTCTAGTATGTCTAGACTGGCGGGACAGTAGGGTATAGGACTCAGTGTTGACGCCTAGTGGAACGGCCATTACTTAATCCGGCACCTGGCTAGATAAGCACTGATAACGACCAGCACGATGGGTACCAGGTGTTACATAATGTATCCAAAAAATTCTGCAGTGAATACAGGGAATTGTCTGATTGGTTAATAATGTATCCCGGGTCAACCCTATATGAATGGAAGCGGGGAGGGAGGGGGGAGCATGGCTGGGCAACTCTGTCTGTAGGCCCAACCATTCATACCGGTCCTAGACCCACTGCTATTCTCTGACATTACATTCAGAACAAAGTTCAAGGAACTTTTTTCTTCCAATACAGGGATATGTACTGGTGAAACGTCATATAACACGATTGGAGCTAACTCTATGGACCTTTATGAGTCTTTAGAAATCAAGCTTATTTTCACGAGTTGATGCCTCTAAAACGTCTACTCATTGTGCTGGACTCCAGGCACATTCCATTTGCCTTTAGTGAAGTGAGTATTGATTGAGCTTGCCCTCTCGGATTACTATAAACATGGCATCACATGCATCTATAAGTCAGCATCTATACATATATTTCTTATTACATGTCTGTATAATCTCCAACCAAACTTTGTGAATTAACATATTCGTATGGAGACATATCTAATATCAATGGTGGGGCATTGCTTTGCAGTCAATACATAATGCTGAGACAGAAGCATAGCTCTATGATTTTCTTATCTGTTATTCGATAATTCTATGTCATATTGGCACATGTATGGCAACTTGTATTTAAGCTTCTCAAATTGCAGGTGAGACACATATTCACAAAAAGACTCTACTATTTGTTTTTGAATTAATAACAGGAAAAAGAGCTATCTCTCTATTCCAACCATATTCTACTCCCTATGCAGTTCTATTTGTTTTGCCTCGTCTATACAGACAGTTTACATCAGAAAGGGAAGGCAGGGCTGGGGTTCAAAAAGCAGTCTTTGATGGTGTGCCATAGGCGATTAGATTGTAAGGCTGACTTCATTAAACCAGGATCAGAGTGTATATGCCTCATTACTTCACAATCATGATAATAAGGGGAGGTTGTCTGCGATGGCTCCCCAACGTGGGATATGTCTTTTTCCCCTTCTGTGTAAGCAGTGTTATGGTGGGTGGTGTGGTATCTACAGCTGGTACTGTTTGTGGTCCAAGATTGGTGTCTTTGTGTGCTGTTTACTTTATAGGCGCATTGTTTGAAGTGTATTTGTGTTTCATGTATGAATTGATTGCAATGCCAGCCAGAAAGAACATCACAAAGAGATAGAATATAGATGCAGACTTAAATATACATTAAACGTGAGAATAAGGGAGTTCTGTATACAATTTAAAAGTCGTCTTATTGCTTTTTTCCTATCAAACACATAGCCGGACTCTGCATGTACATCTTAAGTAATATCTAAAATAGTATTAAGATAAGGGATGTACAGAGCCCCTAATAGGACATACCAAAAATAATTTTTTCCCCAAAAAAATATTCTTGTGGGTGCACAAACATTCCTGCAGTTACACAAATTATTCTTGCGGGTGCACAAACATTCTTGCGGGTGCACAAACATTCCTGCGGGTACACAAATTATTCCTGCGGGTACACAAATTATTCTTGCGGGTGCACAAATCATTCTTGCGGGTACACAAAAAAACTTGCTGGTGCAGAAATAAATCTTGGGGGTACACAAATAGTACTTTCAGGTACACAAATAGTTCTTGCAGGTGCACAAACATTATTGCAGGTACAGAAATGTTTTTTGTAAGGGGCAGTTTTTTTTGTGGCCGCAAGAATATTTCTTGTGTGTGAAAGAAACATGATTTGTGCACCTGCAAGAATGTTTGTCCACTGGCAAGAATGTTTTGTGCATTCACAAAAATGTTTGCTTACCAGCAATAATTATTTGTGCACCAAAAGAATTATTTGTGCATCCGCAAGAATGTTTGTGCATCCGCAAGAATTATTTGTGCATTCGCAAGAATGTTTGTGCATCCGCAAGAATATTTGTGTACCCGCAAGAATTATTTGTGCATCCGCAAGAATATTTGTGTACCTGCAAGAATTATTTGTGCATCCGCAAGAATATTTGTGTACCCGCAAGAATTATTTGTGCATCCGCAAGAATATTTTTTTCTGGGGAAAATTTTATTTTTGGTATGTCCTATTAGGGGCTCCGTAGTGATGTCTTATCAGTCAGACATACAGTTTGCCCATAAATGCTATTTAACCCTGTGTTTAGGCTAATGTTTGTATTTAAATTTCAATATCAAAGTGGAACATCAAACCACTGGTACAATACAGAGAACAAAACGCATCACTAACAGCAACCTTATCTAAATATCCCACATAATCAGACAATCTATCTTGTATTAATGACATGGAACATGCACTCGGTAACCTATTGTCTCCTATCATTGCAGGGCATCGCACCGTTTACTGATTACTGATCATTCTGTACTGGATAGGACGTGTGGATCGTACATTGCTTCCTCCTGCTACAAGTCCCTGAGGTGCACAACAAGAGCCACGTGTACTGAAAGGACCCCCAGCGGACTGTCACTTCTTCCCACCACGAGAGTCAGAAGGTCTGGGATCAATGAGGGAGGCTTTGATGTGAGCCTCTGCAGAGAGGAAGAACCCAGACCACCACGGCTACTGAGAACTAGGTCGGTCACTATCTAAAGGGTTGTTTCCCTCTCAGGCCAATACAACCTAAAACCCTTATCTGTATCGCTATAGGACTTAACCTCTGGCGGTCCTTCCATCAGATAACACTGCCTTTTATGGAGAGCTTGAAGGCATAATGAAATAACAGCTGATATGGAGACATTTAGAATGCCTGCAGAGGGCAATGGAGCTGCCTATAGGTGATACCAGTGGTCAATGCTTTGTCAGCACAAAGTAATAGACAGTCATAGCAGCGAAAGAGACTATATAATTAAATTCTCCACCTAGATCCTCCGGAAGAACCTGGACTTAACCTGTGATTTAACTCTAGAACCAAGGTCAAAATGGCTCAACTGACCTGGCTCTCAGTTCTCTGCCTTACGGTCACAGCGGCCGTTGTGGGTCAGAGGTCACAGAATAGGGTGAAATGCAAGATTAAAGCAGGTAAGCCAATCGATATTGATACCACTGGTATATCTGATATGAATAAAGATATTACGCTGATAACTGAATTTATAAAAGTACTCTGTGAAGATATCATAGAGGAGACCAGACCATGATTAAGGGAATGATTGATGGTCTGATATGACAGTCTCTTAATAAACCTAGTCAATCCTACACATAAACCTAATTGCTTCTATTCTCAGGATAAGTCCACAAACTGCCAGTTTCGTTTCTTGTTTATTAGAATATTTTATACTCCAATGATCACGGCACACCTTCAAAATGATCATGTAGCATAATACGATAAACGTACACCCACTGGCGTTTTAATGGGCAGGTGGTTCTCCTCACTCTGATCTTGTATTGATTTGGCATTAACGTATTAATGTAATCGGCTCATACCCAGACATGTATGTAGTGTGCTTGAATTTACATAATAATTTGTTGAGTATTTAATGATACTCACAGCCCCTTATCCTAATCACTATCGACGTCTAGCTAGTTCTACCCAGTTATTGTGGTAAAGAATTACTTGGGCAGTATTCCTAGTTCTTATTTAGACTCAATAACATACAGTCTGGCATCACGCCATTTGTCTGGGCTGATTAACGATAAAGACGTCGATTGTTATCTTCAGCTCACCAGAATAGCATAACACAGACCAGTGGACTTGATATTGAGTACAGAGAGCATGCTAGTTATATTTGCTTCAGACTGAGGTTTGTAATTGATATCCTCTATACAGATAATAATTGATGTAGCAAGTCTGTCTGTAGGAGATCAGTTGACAATGATTAAAATAAGTCATGTATTGTTCGAGGATTGTGATTGATGGAGTCGATATCCTCAGTTCAATAGACCCACCAAGGTTACTTTATTGCCTGATTCGAATTGAGTGATTTGGTTGTGATTCGTAAATTTGAGTGAGTGAGTAATAGATGTTTAACGCCATTTCGACAGCTAAGGTCATATTCATGGCGAGAACTACATTACACAATTTCACAGAGGAATGTGTCAGTGCCCGCACATATGTGCACCACACACATCCCGAGGGGATAGGAAAGAGGAGATATAGACCCTTTTAAGTGGGCTAGGAAAGCCCGATTCCTAAATTTGATATTCCATACTATCAACAATATGCATAGAGTATAAATCTTGCAACAGTTTAATTCGACATATATCTTGTTACCTTTGTCATCCTGGCCTTACTCACTCAAAGCAAACTGCCTCACAGGGACTGTAATGATGAATTAAAGCTTAATGAATTCATTTGGTCTAAAAAGTTGTTACGACAGGAGGCAGGGAGAGACTTGGCAGTATAGCAATTCTATATACAACACATTAGTGTTCATTGCTACGGTCTCCAAAATGAATAGATATTAATCCTGGTAACCCAACCCCTTTAAGTCCAGGGATTTCATCCGTCCACAGATCTGAATTAGTATCATTATAACTCATTTTACAACACATGAGAACAAGAGGTCAGAGGGCCCCAGTTTGATTCTCAGCTCCAGTTTAATTTAGATCCTATTATTAGCTGCCTGCCGTCTTGCCAATTAGTGGCAAAATGGTGGCCGGGTAGTTGACGCACGTTGTTGATTAACTGTAAATGGCGCCAGGTTATTACTTCTACTGGTTTGGAAAAGGGCAGTTTTGGGTTTGAAGGACGGCTTGCAAAGTTTCATTCATATTGAGACAGATTTCTTTAGAACTGCATTATTAGCTATTTCAGGTCTCATGTATTGAAGTGCATGTAGGACGGAGAGATAAAGCATGGTGGCAAACAGGATCCTACCTGTCATGTCACACAATTAAGGTATAATAAATTATAACAAATGAAGAAATCCTGGCAGACATAAACTAGAATAACTCAAATGTTCTAGCCTAAGGAAGGCAGGCAATGACGTGTTGGAGAAGGGGCGGGAAGGAAAGAGGTTAGATTTATAGCACTACATAAAATTAAGTCGTAAAGTCCTAAATCTCCTTCTAATATCCCTTTTCTTAAGTCACCGCAATCTTCCAGAGTTGATTTTACCCCCATGATGGCCTTTGAGTGATGATGAGCCTTACGCCACACATACGTGATGCAAATGCGTGTGGGTCATTGGTTAATATTACTGGCGCCCTTTAGCGGCCCAAAGGTAATCTATATTAAGACGATTTATATTAGGACCAAGATTTGGAGGGTAAAGTCACTATTAAGGAGACCATCAGTAGTATAATCATAACCATGGTACACCCCAAGCCCCCTTTTTTACGAGGGCTCTTGTGCATATTAGTTTTGAATTATGGTGATTTGTTTAAGGGATAAATTCCTAGATGCCTAAGTGGGCGTATCAAAGGACTACTGACTAATACATCAGGTTACTCTCTCTGGAGCACTGGCAATTTCTATTGTCTCACATCTTTAGATCTCAAATTAGAAAATATATCATGAATGAAGGAAGGGTGGGTTAAACACCACACATGGAAAATCCCGTAATCTTGTTTGCTATAATGTATTTGAGAGGCAGCCCCATCTTGAACAGTATCTTCTGTTCTCAAGGAAAACACTAAATACTAGGTGTGCACAAGAAAAACACATTGGCATTTTAGTGGTAATGGCTTCTCCTACACATTGCTCTTGTATGTCAGCTTGTTTCGGCATTGGCTTCCTCTAAAGAGGCTCCATGTGCCAAAGATAGGATGACACACAATGAAAATTGTGTGTGTCTTCCTATCTTTGGCACATGGAGCCTCTTTGGAGGAAGCCAATGCCGAAACAAGCTGACAGAAGAAGTCTTTGCTACTTACTGACTTACCTAACACGAATCAGAAGTGATATCAACCCACACAGAAAGTACTCTGTAGCTAGCCCATCAGGAGGAATGGGCTGGTACTGGTACCAATCTTTTTTAAAATATGATGGAGCCATTTAGGTGCAGCACTAGCACATTAAATCCTAAGTTGGCACACGGGGGGGGGGGGTGATAAAAGTTCTAAGAATCCATTTCCATTCAAAACTCTTCTCTGCACATGGGACAAGAATACCGCCATACTCTACTTCTCATATGAATGCTAAGAGGATCCTCCATTCATTAAGGAGTTTCTTTAGACTTGATAGAGACAGTAAATGGAGATCTAAAGACTTCAATTAATGGCACATTGGTCTTTTCATCGTTATAGAGAAGCTATTCTTTTATTATCAAAAGCAGTAGTTTGATGTACATTGGGAGATGTCGCTTCCACCTGTCACTAAGGTTTCACCCAATGAATGGTTCATTCTCTTAAGAGTACTACACAAGGGAAAAAAATCAGGTGTGTATAGCTTCATGTAGGGTGACTGAGTGCCTTTTAGGGCTTCTCTGGCTTCGCCAAGTGTCGTAAACTACCCGTCTGATAGGGATCATCAGAAGTAATAACTGGATGGAATCCCTCAGGTTGCAGTAGCACCAGCTTTTGGCCTGGCGTCGAGCCAAACGTTGGCAAGTGAGTAGCTCAGGGGTGGGGGAGGGGGATGGTAGGGGGAGGTGAAAGCCTCTGCTCCTGCAGCCCATGTAGGGCATCATGGATCCAATTCTGTTGATGACACACTCACATTTTCCATCTCTGCCTCCTCCATTCCCCTTTAGCACCCGCGCTCTGGCTAATTAGGCAAATGTCATACCATACTCCCATTTCTTGATACTACTAACGAGCTGAAGGCCACACTTGCCATCCGCCTCTGGATAATGTAGATCTGCTGTGTGCCTCATGCACCATTGGAATATTTTATGGGATTTCTCCTCTGGGGGGTTTCTCTAATGCCGTTTATTTGCAGTTATCCTATAGATTAATTGCGAAATGGTGTGCGATTAGTCAATGTCGATGTCTCTCATCTTATTCTAGCTTCAAAATGGACAAAAACCATTAACTATGACATATGTCATTCGCTCTGCCTCCCATGCAATTCAATGAACAGAGCTTACATGTGATTTAATCATTCATAAACAAAGACGTTTCTGTAGTCGGGATGAATAGAGTTTGTTAATATCATGATTTAAATCTTTAAACAGACAATCAGTTCAGATTAAGATTACCGGCTTAATTGGATAAGAAATCAGACTTCATTGTTCCTTCTTCGACTCTGACAAGAATCAGATAAGCTGACATTATCCATTTTTGACGTACTAAGGGCGAGATATAGAAAAAAGAGAAACGGATGGAAGGTGGTTATAAAGACCGCAGCAGGAAAATATCTAGACACGAATGGACAGTGAGAGAGAGAGAGAGAGAGAGAGAGAGAGAGGGAGGGGGAGACAGAGACAGAGACAGACAGAGACATTGACAGAGAGACAGTCAGGCAGAGGCAGACACAGAAACAGAGGAAGGTAGACAAAGATGGGTGGGCAGAAGGACAGATAGATACATAGACTTTGGGCACAGGCGGAGAAAGAAGAAGGAGACCAAGGAAGACAGAGCATAATTAGAAGAAAACTTCAATCAGAAAGTAAAGGAATCCATAAGAGCACAATTAGAAGAAAAAAAAAAACAATAAAAAACGTGTTATCAGAAAATAAAGCAACCCATAAGATCACAATCAGAAAATAAAGGAATCCATACCAAGCACAACAAAAGTAGGAATCAATAATAACATGCATTGGCTGTGACCACAAATGACACTAAAATTGTCTCACCTACAACTATCTCCATCTGTCTCGCAGGAGTGATAAGTAATGAAATCAGTCATGCTCACAGTGGGGACGGGTGGAAGAACCTGGTCATGTCAGCGTGGCACCAACTCAAGTCCAGCAAGAACATTGATGATGTCGACATCCAGTTCATCAATGTGCGCAGTCGGACAGAGTTCACAATGGATATGCTCATTGAAGGTGAGTGAATTCTTATTCTGTTTTTAAAGTATCATGACAACTCACTTCATATAGCCTGGATATGATTTGCCATGACTGTTTCCTTATGTGATGAACTAATGGACTTTTTGGGTTCGTCCTTCTCTCCCGCAGGATGGACTTATCAATCTGAATTTAGAAATCAGTCCTTTAGCTGTTATTTGCTGAGGACGGTTAAGTTCCAGATTTTTTGTTTGAACAAACCTAACTCTTTTCCCCCAGGTCGTGTCTTAGCTAATCTCCGACCACCCATCCTGCATGTTGAAACATCAACTCTTACTCCATATTTCTAACCCGAACTACCGATTCTGGTCTAGTTTACGACTATTGGGTGGATGGAATGGCCAATGTAGAGCTACTTTGTAATTTATACCTACTTTAGGATTCTCAACTTTATGGCGGCTGCGGATCCTATATATAGCAGTGGACTTAACGGCCAAGCACTACATGTGCACCGGGAGGCCCGGGGAAATTGGATAGAAGGCATTTATTATCTTGGGGAATTGAGGTATTTGGACTGCGGTTGGCATTTATGGCATCTTGTACGTTTTAATACCTACTAAAAAATGGACATTATCTCAGATACTGTTGCTGAAGTTTCGGCGTTAATGCTGCCTAGCTTGAGGATCAAACAGGTAACATAATACACCTCTGTGGGCTGAGAACGCGCAAACCCTATTCTACGATTAAAATTTGGCGATAAGTTCACCCATCCAGATAGCACC
Source organism: Acholoe squamosa (assembly GCA_949317995.1). Taxonomy (NCBI): domain Eukaryota; kingdom Metazoa; phylum Annelida; class Polychaeta; order Phyllodocida; family Polynoidae; genus Acholoe; species Acholoe squamosa. The sequence goes on from OX439042.1 coordinate 21,965,359, forward strand.
ATTCCAATTGTCTAAACGCTGTTGGAATAGAATCGATAGCAAGGAGTAATGGCCTGAAATAGTCTTGTGGCGGTATGAAGGCCGTGCTAAAGATTTTTTACTGCCCCTATTATATTCATCTAATGGAGTGTAGCGTTCTAGTGTAGAATAAGGCACAAGTAGAGAAGAGAAAGAATTTCAACCGGACAGCAATGGGAAATGGCTGAGTAAATTGGCTCCAACGTCCCCAGTTCCCACAGCCGGGGGTTATGTTTGGAACAAGGAGATGAGGCGGTGGTAACCTTATTATGACTCTACCTCTGGGTTATGAATATAACATATTATGTTGGCGAGCAGAGGTCTAGCAGAAACCTGCTGTGTGGGACCAAGCCATGTATACCTTGAAGGTGCTTGGTGGTAAAGGCAGTATGAGACTGAGAGGGAAGGGCCCAGACATAATTTGAGTTAAAACATACTTTTGTGTAAAGAAGAAGCTCACTGAAATAAATAGATGTAAAGTTTGTTTTTTTTATGTTTTATCTCCGTTCCTGAATAGAATGTCTGCTAAAGGGGTCATTTTATGTTATCATCACAGACTCCCAGGAAGAGAACATCTTTTTATCATAGTATTTTGCCAGTGTCTATTGTGAGTCGCCTATATAATACCAGAAGAGTGTATATTACTTGTAATATACACTCCATGATTCAGCCATGATTTAATTTTGGTTCAAAACAGAAAGTAGAGTTGCATCATATACCATACCCAATACCGTACATTTACAGCAATCCTCAGGCTCTAATACTATTACTGCTTATACTGTCTTCCTTCTAGTTTGAATCACTAACACCAACGTGCTGTAATTCAGGATGATCTAAAGCCCAAGCCTTTCCCTCCACAGCATTTCAGGGCTTCCCCGGAGGCATAAAGGAGAGGCTGGGACAATCATATCCGAGCATTAGCCAGGCACTACGGGACATCAAAGGAAAGGCCTCGTGCCCTTATATAGAGACTTTCCCGCGCTTTTGACACCTATGTCGTCTGCCACCAGACGCGCCATTATTGTCGCATTGATTGGTTTCCGGTGCGTTTGTTGTACTGGCACAGTGCCAGAAGTCAGCCATTATACTGCTGCAACATCACCCATAGCATACACTGCACCACTATTCCCATGAAACACGACATAATCTGTTCTTACAGGGGAACAGGGCCATTTATTTGGTAACAGGGATATAGTGAATAGATTATACTATAATGTTACCTTGTCTCTGAACATGGGCAGGGATCCCCCACTTAATGTATTAACTAAATTTAGTGTCTGGTGCAGATAAATCCAACTATTTATGAAGTAAATCACACCAAGCATTTGCTTGATGCTCTTATGTGAATGTATCACTGATCAGTGCACTTACAAGCTTTGGGTTCTAATAGATATAGTTGGGTACATCCAAGCATTTCTGACAATTGACAGCAAGGTGATCATAAGAATAATGATTAGTCATTGCTTAAATTCCTATAAGGATTAAATCACCAGAAGGATTAAAAATTGCCCATCGTGGAAAATACCCGGAATGGCAGGAGCATTGCAAAGTCGACTAGAATTCAAGTTGGGCTATCCATAACGTCCTCTATAACAACCTGCTGCTCCTCCTTCTAAGGAATCAGTATGGGGGGCTTTAAGGGGAGCAGTAAGGCTATAGGAGGACAGGTTAAAGGTGGTAACATACAAGGTTTATGGTCTCATTCCACCAGTGCCCCACACAGCCACCCTGGATGGCAGGAAACGGCACCAGATAACGTCACCTCACGACAGGCGCATGCGTGGAACTCACACCGGAAGTATTCACACTAATCCCAGTCTCTGAGAAATAGGATAGTTAGCATTCCGTGCGTGCGACCTGGGAAGGTCGGTTAAGGCCGCATAGGAAGGGTGGAGGCGACCAGGAGATCTGAGTAAGCGCTGCAAGAGCAGTTGCTACCGCCCCTTGGTAACTTTTTATTCTGACCACCGCCCCCACTTGTGCTTTAGCTTCAACCAGGGTGGATATAGAGGATTCATCTCCTGGTATATATCCCATATATATGCAATTTACAGTGTGTGGTACAGTCCCTGGTCTGACTACCAGGTATCTGAGATAGCATAGTGCAACCTATTTGCACATCTTATTGCTGTGTCCCTTACCGAGCTCGCAGTTATGCATTGACCCTATATAGAGGCAGCGGAGTAAGAAAATATCTATGATGTTGTGGGGTTTGGGGTTGGCCCAATTCCTACCACATACACAACAACTTTATGGACATAAGTATGCGTTGGCCTATAAGATGATGTCCAAGGTGAATTGGATTGGGATTCGCTACCGGCAAACAGAGTCGTTATTTACCCACACTCCTGAGGGGAATATTCAACACAGATCCCCTCATCAATTAAACAGGAAATATCAGTTAAACCCTAGTATGTATTAAAAACCTAATTCTAATGAGTCTACTTTAATGCCATATTAGCAACACACTTAATGGTCTTATCTAAAGCTGTCTGTCCCCTTGGTGATAATAAAGCAGTCTGATATTAGAGATGAGGGGGGGGGCATGAGAAGGTTAACCAGTTCCTCTCTATGGGAAGGAGGTAATTGTTTGAGCAACAGATGGTCCAAGCCCAGGAGAGGTGAGGTTCGAAGCAATCCATTAAGGATCACTACTGGATTTTGAATAGGGTGAGACCCATGTTTTGTCTATATCACAGTGGTACAGTCATATTGCCCCCTATGGATTTTATTCTTTTATGGTGAACAGAATTGTGATGCTATGTAGTTTTATTAAACAGAGAGGACAGAGAATGGATGTGGATTAGGAGTGTAAAATAACTTCAAAATGGAGCTACAGATGTAGGCGTTCCCATCGCATTCTATTTTCCATACCACTGCTTATACTGCAGAAGTCGTGTACTTGTTGCCTCTGACTGAGAGGGTGGAGGGTTTAGGCAAAGTCGCTGGCAGGGTGGGGTACATCTTGTTCAACCATGCCACCTCTCATATGACATGACAGCCGACGCCACCACCCTGCTCCTTAACGCATATCTTAGCCTGGGCGGCACCAGCCACCGACAAATTCATACATCGACTTTGTTTTAGCTTTAGCCCCCGCCAGCCTGACCCAAGGCATCCCTGCCCTGACATGATTATGCACTGCCCCAAATCCTCCAGACCCTGCCAGGCATCACCCCAGCTCCTCCTCACTGCTGCTGTCCTGGCAGTATTGCCTCTCGGCTCTGCCTTTCTCTGCGTGCTTAAATACTGTGGCTTCCTCACTCTAGCTTCTCCATTGGGCTAGCCATGCCCTTCTCCAACCATAGTGGTCTAAGGGTCTTGTTGCCATTCATCATTTCTTGCTTAGAACACGTTCCCTGTACCCATGGCATGCCTTATCCTAGGTAGCATTTACTTTCTGGCCCTTTTGTTTGGTGGATGAGTGGTTGGTAACTACAACCCTTTAATTCTATGAAGGTTTATCCAAAGAAAAGAAAGAGCACCATTATTATGGGCACTCATACAGGATGTGTGTGTGCTACTTCTGATTTTATCTTGTCAGCTATATGGGCCATAGAATCATGATGAGAGCTTTCAGCGTTGTGCCCAGTAATTCATGTATCACATTTTATTTTGCAGAGGATATTGTCTTATCTTTTTTTTTCTCTTCTATATCACTGTCCATCCCATGTTTTATCACCTTTTAAGGTGTCTTGATCTGACAAAGTTCTGTAGCTTGTACTCAGACCATCACTTTTTGTCAGCACCAAATACATCCCTAGACTTCCTTATACCCGCCTCTTGTCAGTGCTCATAGAACACAGAAAATAACCAGATCTCCATCTACCCCATCCATAGTACCAGCTCCATGCTCCAGGAAGGCCGCTGGCTGACTGCCACTTTGCTTGCGTGGTGGAAACAACCCAACAGGGGAATTGACTAGCTCCACAGACCAGCTGGCTCTGGCTTCCTTGTCCCACTACCAACTCCTTCAGTGCCATGCCTGCCCACTCCGCCAGTACACTTCTTTAAAAAGCGCGCTGCTATTATCATTGATAAATCCCCGCCCATCTCCGCTCAAGTAGTGTATTCATAGAGGGAATTATGTTTAAAATGGCTCGGACAAGTCATATTGATATGTCTTTTTCTTATTTTGTTTCGAAACATCGCTATTCTCGGTACTGCCAATGTACTATATATAGTGATAGATGAAAGATTTCCCGGCCTCTTTAGGTAAGGGGGAAACAAAGGTAGGAACAGAATGGCTGTATTATGTATAAGTGTGCATCGATTTAAGCGTCCATGAATACTAAGGCGTTGATGCAGGCACTCGAAGAAGGGCTTGTAAATCAGGACAGTGTGGGGCGTGTGGAGGGTTTGGACGTGGGCTGGGGAAGGATGGTAATTATGTTGGGGTCGGCATCAGAGACGAGGTGCCAATTTGGCGGCCGGTGTCGGCAGCAGCCGTGAGCTTGATCCGCTGTACGTGCTTGGTGTACGCGGAAAATGTGTACACAGATTTAACTTGATCAACAGATCCTCTCTTCATACACCCCTCCCCCCTAAGAAGCCATGGCAGGATCCATGAGCTTCATCCCACTGTTCCCCCAGCACCCCATGGCCCAGCACCATTCCACCCCAAACCTGCCTGCCCCAGCCTCATATTTATCATCCACCATCTACTCAAAGTCCTGGGTCCCTAGGCTGGCTTCTAATGGCCTATATCATAATTGCCTTTTTTTTTGGTAATAGCAAACAAGACAAAAAACCTCTTCAAACACACACCCCTGATGCTTCATTGCTTTTTTCATTATCTATCACTATAATTTATACACTCATATGATTATCTTCTGCCATGTCACTCATCGTCAATGGCAATCAATGTTTTTTTTTGTTATATGTCATTTATGTCTTTTTTTTTTCTCAGTTGCTGCTCCAACCAACCATTCTAATTCTTCCTATTTATAACTACAAGCACTCTACATACCACCAGCTATATGCCTCCCACTACGAACTAGAACATACCTAGCCAAACACATACATTTTAGTGGCTGGAGAAGGCACCACTTTAGGATAGATGTATATATCGTGACACCAGGCGTATGCACGGGAGCAGTTCGACCAGATACCAGAGATTGGTGGTGCTGGAGCCTGGCTTGATTTAAGGTGTGGATGGTCCCCATCCCTAGATTGGTAGATGCCAGGCTGACATTGGGGTATCCCTTCAAGCCAAGGACGTATTATCCTCCCTTGACGTCCCAAAGACGTCATGTCACATGTGGAATCAGTCCTTGGGCTTATCCTCCCTTCATTCATCACGTATATCACTCCTCCCCCTCCCCATCTCTTATTTCTCTCACACACGACGGTACTATATCCTTCCCCGGCCACTGTCTTCCATTCTAGATTATCTATATGTTCTATTCGATTGTATTCCAAATGGCCTTTTACCCATTCCGCTATGTTATATAGACCAGGCGTTGGCCGCCTTTTTTGAAAACCACCTGTGACAATTTATCGTCGTCCCTTGTCAGCTGTACTCTACAGTGGCGCCATCTGGTGGCAAGGCAGTTCCCGCCACCAGACGGCGCTGGCTGTCAGCAGACGACATTTGGTCGGAAGTAAATACGTACCGGAAGTAGGGATTTATCATTGGGAGAAGGCCCTCTCGTCTCCTTCCTGCCATCTTCCTTCCCTATCCTGACGGTCTCCGTACTCATCTGGTGGTCCCCTTTTTAATACTCCACTTTAATAGCAGTATGGTGGTTATAGATGAAGGCCTTATAACTGCTGGATTCCTGTGTTGAAGCGCGTAGTTTGGTAAAAATTCCATTGAGGAAATGGCAGATTCACAACAGTAGGAACCATAATCTTATAAATAGCAAATGTAGACATGCAGATGTGCTTATATCAGTATTGCCTGTATCATTCTATTTATAATAGCATGCAGATGACTTGCTCCTCCCCATTCTACCTTCATTTGGTTGCCGGCATTGCTCCTTCCCTCAATGCCTGAATAACCTTCCTTCCTTCTATATTCTCCTTCCTTCTTCATCTCCACAGCAGTCTTAATGACTGTCCTCCTTCATTATACATAGGCAAATCACAGTTCTTGTATTCATGTACAAGACTGTATGGCCCTTTGTCATGTATGTTAGATATTTTATTGCGCTGCATCAGCTTTTGCACAAGGCAACTGCTTTCTTTGCAGTCTTCCTTTATCCAACATAGCTGATACTAAAGGGCAGTGTCCTATAAAAGCCATAATGCTCCTAGTATAGTGAATCGCTCTTCTCTAAAACAGTGATTTCCTTTTGCAATGTATGGCAATGCTTGTAACTAGAATGAAAACGCATTGGAAAACAGACTGTGGTATTGGTATTATGGCCTCAGGTGTAACGATTCAGTCCAATGTAAACATGCGAAAGTCCTAACACCTGTATGAAGCCCAAACAAAAATAGTTTTCATGAATGTATCTGTAGATTATATCTACATACATAGCAATGATAACACATATCAGCATAGCCTTTGTCCCTAACTTCACATCACATCGAAATATCTAGCAACTAAAACAGGGAGTAATTAGCATGCATGTAACAGCAAGGTGAGTCAGAAATAGGATGGACACACTTTTTTTTCTTAATGTTGCTTCTGTTTGATATTTTCCTCGTGTGTTTAGAGTTACTGTCAGACTTCATATTTTCCGTAAAGTCTGTCAGTAAATGCAAGCTTTAAGACGCCAATACACAGGATTGAAATTGAGAAGTATGTTTTTAAGTGCACGCAATCTGGCCCCAGCTCGACCACTAGCGTGAGTCGTTTCAGGCACCTAGCGTTTGTGGGTAAAAGAAGTTTTTTTCTGCTGGTTGCTGTAGTGCTTATTTGTAGGCAGGTACCTCGCGTAGTAATCTTCCCTAGAATCCCGACCGGGCAAGACTGAAGTGCACGATGGAAATGGCTGTCCCTCATTTGTATTCTACTCGCCCACTTTCGTTTCCTTTGACGGCCTTTCCAGTTCCAGGAGACCCAGCCTCCCCGACAAAAAAAAATGAAAGGGGCACCATCTTTTTTACTTGGCACCATAGTTCACTTGGAATTCTCAAATGCATGTGCACTATTCTCTAAAGACTGTTCTACGCTGAAGTGTCTATACCTATGAGGTTATTGCAGTGGTTGCCAGTCTGTCTTTTTGCAAATTAAGTAACAGTAGATTCCTATTAACTGCACTTTGTGATAAAGACCTGTGCACAGAATTATTAATATCAAATCATTCTACTGTACTAGAATATAACAGCACCTGCATTATTTTATTAGGGAACCATTACTAAGGCGGGCCAGCAGGTGTCTTGCTGCGCACAACAAATTACCAACTCTGGCCCTATAATTGTCCTATACACTGGATCCCTCTCCACTTCAGGACTTCGCCTTTGCCTACCCGTCTTTCCCTCCCCTCCCTTTCCCCTCCCATCCCCTCCTGAGCGTCCCTCCTTCTTGCCCTCTGCATGTGTTCTTTCGTTGTCCTTACGTCAATAAAGCAATTGTGCACTGCTTGTTGCCGGCATGATGGATGAACATATCGGACACCAGCCTGTCTCGGTCATGTGACGTGTCTCCCGATAAGGACGTAAACATGGCGGTGTGACGTGGGGGAGGAGGCAGAAACAAACTGTCTAGAAAATAGACCCCCCCTCCATAGTGGGATATTGACCTATATATATATGGCATTGAAATAATCGTGTTGCGAACACAGCAAATTGGCATATCTGTCAGGGTTACAGGTCGATATCAAGACAGTCTAGAATAGTCTCTGCCTCTGAATATGGGGTACATACGCTTTGATGCTACAGACGCTTTAGCAACGTTTCTGGATTTTGCCACTACCCCACTATGTCCCGGAATAACTCTCCACAAGACTGCAACAAAAGTACTGAAAGAAATAATTATATTTTCCTCTTGGCAAACAAAGTTTGTTATGAAAGCCCTTCAAGATCTGCAAAATGAATGTTGTCCTATAACTGCTCAAGGAAATCAGGGGGAATTAAGAAGAAATCCCTTTTCTACGTTGGCATTTGTGGCAACTATATTAAAACATGTTTAGGGAAATGCTTTCAGGAGTGAGGATTTTCCAGGCAGTACAAATGGCATGAACGGACAGGAAATTGTTAGTTACAAGAAACACGGAGGGGGAAATGTGGGCCATCACTTAACTTTAATGTCTTAACAATGGGCCATTACAATCAGTCAGTGTGCTGTTTGTGTCGTGACATGAGAGAGACTACACTGCTCTGAAATACAATTTATGATTGAGCGCCGAAGGGATGCTTTCCCATTTGCAAAAGTCAGACTCAATAGCTTAAATTGGATGTAACCTGATATTCAGAGAGGTGTAAAACAAAGTAAGAGTGGGATAGTTTTAGAGGAACCATACATGCCACATATTCCACATACTCATAAATTTAAGTATAGTATCAACCCATATTGTTCCCAAATTATTCTACTCACATAAGGTATTGATAACAGAAATAAGGACAGAATTTTACCAGTCAATCTTTCTAGGAAACACTTATGTGACATAGAACCGTACATGCCACACCATTCATTATGCTTAGATATCCTGAATAAAGAGGGTATGTGACTATGACAGATAACTAGTATAAAGGGACAATGCCCAGCATCATAGATAACATATATCATATGAATCTGGCCACTAGAAGGTAGAAAAATCATACTTCTAAAAAGGAGTCTATTTAGATCAAAAATCCAATAGGAACTAATGTTATATAACTAAATTGAGGTTAAGATTGACAATTATTCATATTAATGTTCCCAATTTTTAGTATAGGTCCCTCAGTTCATTAGTATTTTGGACAAAACTTTTCAAAACAATCCAAGCATTTTAATTTTTACTCCTTAATGGACCCTGTGTGCCCACTCAACAAGATCTCGAGAATTACTCAGGAATTTCTCAAGTCCCTACTTGTGAATACAACAAGAATTGAGAACGTGATTGTCTCATGAAATTTAGACACGGCAAAACATCTTATACTCGAGAAAGTTCTTTAGTCTAGATCTCGAGAATGGCTTGGGACTTTCTTGGGAAACACTTAGGATATTCCTAGGAAAGACTCAGGATATTCCCAGGAACTGGACATGTTTTTTTTCTCAAGTATAAGATGTTCTGGCGTGTCTACATTTTCAGGAGATAATCACGTTCTCCTTGCCCAAGTTGTGAACGTTCCCAACTCAAGTCCTGTTCAGTGGGTGACCCCATTTCGCTGCAACTGACCATTTGTGTCCAGACGTAAAAACGATAAAGTTGGATATACTGAGAGAAACTAAATGTGTGCTATCTCTGAAGCCAATAGAAGTGTTGGAATCCGATTACTACACCATATTGAGGAACAAATAGCTTGTTATATGCATCAATTTTGATACTAGTCAGTCAAGGGGTCCTATCTTTATAAAATTTAGATTCAATCAGGTCCTGTATGGTAGCAATTAAAAGGAAATTTAACAGGAAACAAAACAAGGCAAAAGGAAGGAATAACAGCATTTCAATGTGATGAACGCATGCAATGCAATCAATTCATTATTTCTTCACATTTTCTATCCCACAGCATACATGGAGATTGGAACGACCAATATATCCGCTATGATTGGCCCCTACGTTGTTCCTCTAGCGACAGCGACAGAGAAGTTTGGGATACCTTACTTTGTGACGTCACCATTGGAGCATCACCAATACCGACCTTACAACATGATCTCCATAGCCCCAGACCCCATGGATATCGTGTTCATTGCCACTGAGGTCGCCAAACGCTACAAGTGGGACACGGTTGCAGTCATCTATGACAGTGCTGAAGGTAAGGAGTCATTATGTAACAACAGAGCTTTAGCTATATGTCTGTTTTATGCAATTCGCACACTACAAAGAGCTATTTAATCAGTTATGTTCACAATTACTTTCATAAACTACTTACAGACACAGCTACATGTATTACCGCCATGTGCCTGCATCTCTTCCTTATCTTCATAATTATACTACTCACAAACCAAGCTGGTACTACCATGTGCCCAATCTCTTCCTATGTTTATATACTACTCACAGACACAGCTATTACTGCCATGTGCCCGCATCTGTTCCTATGTTTATATACTATCATATACTACTCACAGATAGCTGGTACTACCATGTGTCCGCATCTCTTCCTATGTTCATATACTACTCACAAACCCAGCTGGTACTGCCATGTGCCCGCATCTCTTCCTATGTTTATATACTACTCACAAACACAGCTATTACTGCCATGTGCCCGCATCTCTTCCTATGTTTATATACTACTCACAAACACAGCTATTACTGCCATCAGCTTACACCACTTTCTATGTTCATATACTACTCACAGACACAGCTATTACTGCCATGTGCTTACACCACTTCCTAGGTTCATATACTACTCACAGACACAGCTATTCCTGCCATGTGCTTGCACCACTTCCTATGTTCATATACTACTCACAGACACAGCTATTACTGCCATGTGCTTGCACCACTTCCTATGTTCATATACTACTCACAGACACAGCTATTACTGCCATGTGCTTGCACCACTTCCTACGTTCATATACTACTCACAGACACAGCTATTACTGCCATGTGCTTGCACCACTTCCTACGTTCATATACTACTCACAGACACAGCTATTACTGCAATGTGCTTACACCACTTCCTATGTTCATATGCTACTCACAGACACAGCTATTACTGCCATGTGCTTGCACCACTTCCTATGTTTATATACTACTCACAGACACAGCTATTACTGCCATGTCTTTGTATGTACATATCTACTACTCCCAAACAAAGCTGCAGTTAATGTTCTGAAACATTGAGTACTGATGTACGTGCCCAATTAGGGTAGCTAGCTGGCTCCCTCTGAAAACAAAGATTTTATATGACCTCGCTTATGGATATAGCATTTATATCTAATCCTGCATACTCCTATAGTCGATGGCGGATTCAATACCAAATAAAGTACTATGTATGACAAGACAATGTGATGTCATATCAAAGAAGGCAACATTACTGAATCGTAGGCTTATCTTTTATGAAGTCCAAACGATTCATTGGAGAATGTACAAATAAATACAAACACAACCAATAATTATTGCCTGGCAAAGAAATCATTTCGAAATTGACCATTGCTTTAAGCTTGAACAGAAACTTTATTTCATTTGAATATCCCAGCTACTGGTCAATATTCTGCTCGTGGCTCTGATGATTTATTAATAAATCTATTCATTGATGCCCAGGTTATTTACAGCATTTTAAACTATCTTGAAATCCATAAGGAAATTAAGCCATAATCAAAACGCAATTTCTGTTTTAGCAAACAGGTGGCCTGGATCACACGTTTCCACATGTTTCTGCAAGGTCCATAATTCATTACAAAGTGAATTAGGTCGCTTGTAAAATTATCTACCAATATATACAAAAAGAGAATTAAAAAGGTGCCCAAGAGGAGTAGGTTAGAAAGATTATATGGAATCTGAGACGAGATTCCAGATTTAGAGCTACTCCTGACCCACTTTTAATGGTGATCCCTCCATCTGGGAGTTCAAGAACACCTGGGGATGAATACACAAAAAGGTGCTGTATGTGTTTTCTACCAGAAGCTGGTATTGTACTGCCAGCATCATTAGTATTCTGCATGCCCCTCCTCCATTTCATTAAGATACCACATGCTCTCTGGTGTGTAACAGGGACAGGTTTCCACCCACCTCAATTGCTCTTTTCTCAAGCAGTGAACTAATAGAAAATCATTCTCTCCTTGCATCCTCTGGGATCTGCATGGGTAATTAAAAAAAAAAAGATCTTAATTAAGCAGTGGCTGACAATATGGATCATTGAGTGTTAATGATGGGATGATATTTCATAAGGAACAAAATAGATTTGCAAGCAATGGGACTACTTTTGTAGATTTAGCTTCTAAATGCAACCTCTCAGAGGCCATATTTATCCTTATTAATCTTATCCCCCCCCCTTTCACCCATTTGAATTTGGCATTGAATGGAAATTGCTTTTATTCTGAATATAGAATAGGTGTCGAAGGGAAAAATGCATGAGTAGTCTGTTCTGCCATTATAATTAAGGCGCACTTAATCAAAGTACCTGGTAGAATAGACGTTATATATTTAACCCTACCAAGTATGCACTATATAGCAGGAACAATGCCAACTTTACATGTAGTGACATTTTGGCCTGCAGCAAAGGAACTGAGTGGCAAAAGGGCCAATAATGTAAGAGAGGTTTTTAGGGGCTGGGCAGAAAGTTAACAATTCACATAGTGCTGCAGTTCACTGTGTTGACTGATCCTCAGTAATTGCATTGTGAGTCCCATAGGGAGCTGCTCCTTAGAAGTCAATACGACCTGTATGTGGCAAGGGGAGAGCATGCCTTGCCTATCTAAGCCTTAGATACATCCCCTGCTATAACAGAAGAAACACATTTCTATGTGTTTGCAAAATCGATCAATATCACAGTACTTGGTTCCCTAGCTGCTAAGTAATAACAGATTCATGTTTACTGTTTACATTTTATTCTGCCATTTATAAATGATCTTATTCCATAGAGCTTTTGGTGTAAACGATCTAATCTCTATGATAATTGTATTTCTATTCTGTTGCAATGAAACTCCTGATATATGAATATTTACTTCACGAAGCCTATGCAATACATGTCAACATGATACCTGGGCGATTTCGCAGGAAAAACACATGGAATGATCATTTACCAAATCAAGAGGCAATCGAGCAATCTAGCAGTCCTATCTGTTCTGGCTGTAAATGCTATATACTGTAATAGTGGCGGAACAATACTACCTCTAGATAACATGACCTAGTTAATGGAATTCTTAATGACGTGTCCATGTGACTGTTAGAATGTCATGTTATTAGGGAGAAAATCATCATCTTCGCAGGTGGGGATTTAGCTACATCTCATTTCAAATATAAAATGGATGGTTAAAACACTACATATTTAAGGTACAGATAAATAAATGTACAGCAAAAAAGGTCAGCACATGACTTGTTGGAGAAGTATTGCACCAGTTGCTGACTCACCCAGAATGACACGCTTCAAATGCCATATTACTATCAACACATTCTGATGTTTCAGAGTTAGAGAATACCATCAGCCTGAGAGATGCTGAAATAATTGCTTGTGAACATAAGAATATGTACCTTCACTATAAATCAAGACTATCATTGACAGAACATTTCATTTTGACAAGGGTAGGTAGTATGCATCATGTAATAGCTTAAAAATGAGGGAGGCGTGAGCTAGCACCTGCCTGGTGGACAACCTTTCAAGATGGGGGTAACCGATAGTTATCGGCCAGACAGGAAGTGGTCAGGGGCACAAAAGGGGCCCTCCCTCAGGACGCACAGAAGGAACCCTGTCAACCAAGGTGAAAGGGTCACAGTGATGCTAGAAGCAGTGTCATTTATAAATCAGTTCCGACATGCCAGGTCATGCAAAATTAAGCGCCACTTTACTTCCATCTCTCGTATGGAATAAAATCTTGAATTTCAAATATCTTGAATCATTCCAAAGTGACATTGAGCTCTGCAACATATGAGAATTAATTTCAAAAGTAAACTATGTGATAAATATATTTCATGCTGTTGGTACTAAAGAGCACTCACAGAGAAATTTATGCCTTGTTTACCTCAGATATTTATTGCAATGGGGAATATAGCAGCCTAGAGTAGGCAGTATATATTCAGTCTGAGCAGCCTTCAGCCCTGATGTTTCGACATGTAGATGGGTGTCACTGACCCCTAGCCCTATAGTAGCCACCCAAGGTGCTCTGAGCACCTCTGAGCTGCTCAGGTCTGCCTAGAGCAGCTCAGTACACAAACTGAGCACGTCCTGCACACCTGGTGCAGGCACCAACTAATGCTAGATTATGGCCAGGTTAGCATATTGCCTACAACTGGGATTATTTGGAAACATCAATTTTGGATTGAAGTACATTGATGGACTACAGTGTCTATGACTTGTAAATCATCCTTGAGGAAAAAGGTGTTTGCCTCTACACATTGCCTGCTATGTAGACATTGAATTCACCTCTTTATTCCTACGCTTTTTTCAAAACCTATCAATAAGACCAGTTAAAATCAATGTCCTACATGATAGAATCTGATGGCCTGCATTATGCTCCTCTTAAGATATCATATGATAATATTCTGTTATGAATTCCTCTCCTAAAGGGAAATGGTGTTAAACATCTATTACTCACTCCACTCTGTTTGCTATACCAGTATGTATACTATTCCTGTAACCTATATTATAGAACATAGTCTAAGAAACATTGTCGCCTAGTAAATCTATATATAGCTGGCTGAAGAGCCCTTCTCCTTCTGCAGAGTCTCCCATAAGCAGCAGGTCTGAAGATGCCTGGCTTCTAATATACCTTCCTCAAAGTGATTGTCATCACCTCTAGGGAGTGCTCTAGTCGAGCCTGGACAAGGCATGCCCCTCCTCATATACACCACCATTCACACAGACAATCGACCTGCTCTGTGCCTCGAGGATGTAGAGGTCAATCATAAACCTCCTCCATGCTCTTACCAGGCAGGGCTGGCCTGGATAACATTGGATTTACTGACATGTTTGGAGAGAATCTCTCTTGAAAATCTCCAGACCTTGCCAGTAAATTTCTGTTATCCAATGTAGGCAGCATTGAGCTTGGGAATCTCAATAGTTCTATATACGAGTATCTAGGCATGACCGACATGTGTGATCTAGGAGGGGACTATGGAGCTGAGTATACGGCTGCATATTATGCATGGCTGTGAGCGGGCGAGCTAAACCGATCATCCATGCAAGGTTATTGACGGGAATATGTACGTGGGGTTTACTGTGGGAACCCTACCCCAATATGAATCGTGCATATGTATCATTGTAGGGAAACACGGCAGTAACCATTTTACTATTCTGTTGGTATTATGAGATTATTGATAATATTGTGGAGTCAACGCTTACTAGCTATGATATATGAATAAGATTCAATCAACTCCGAGACTCTATATATCAATGTGTGAGTACATGTAACTTCCCTCTCCCCATTACAATCCATCCATCAGGGACTAAGCATCTGTCTAAAAGAAATAATCATTCAAACCATATGCTATTCCCTATTTGGTATTAACAGTGACAATGTGGCCTTTTCTCCCATTGTACAACTGTATCTATAGAGAAGAACTATTTCCCTATTCATATTTTCTGTATGGATATAGCGACAATAACGAACAGCAGGGGACCTTCAGTTTCCAAATCACAGTGCCCCATACATAATTTTGCTCGACCCATTGACTGCCCCATGTATAAGGAATTATATACAGAATGCTGCCTGCCACCTATCTGGATATATATGAGCAGCGAGTGCTATATCCGGAGGGACTTAAGAGAAAGGTATAAAAATGCAATTCTGGCAGCTGCTGTAGCCTCTGCCTGTTATTGGCTTTTCCAAGTAATTAGGTATAGGAGCGCTGCTACAGCATTGTGTTGGGGGGAGGGAAGTGAGGGGGTTATCGCTTTCAATAGAGGCATAGAGTAGTTGGCTCCATTTCCAGGGCCCACCAAGGTGTGAGCGGCTCTTTAGTTTGGTCTGACTCCTCATAGAGAGCAGCTCGCCTGATTCACTTTTTAATCCTGATTCTGAGGATCCTTCGTCTGGCTTCTTTTTCTCTCTCCATTAGCTAGCCATAAGAACCCTAGTAGGGTATCCTTAAAAAACATGCTTTTTAATTCGGTCATGAATTATTCCTTTCTTTATTACTAAGCTTCCTTTTTGTCATAGGTAATATTTACATGTCTGTAGTAGTGTTTTGCCACGAGTTGTGGTGGCCTGTTTCGTTTAGACGGGCAGGTCGGTAGAGCAACAAGGTTTGGAGGACCAGTATTTTCTCTTGCCTCCAGGGCAGGACAAATAATGTCCGACTCACTTGCCCCCCCCCCACCCTCCCCAAATCGCCAGCTTATGAGGCGCCTTCCAAGTAAGGTTTGCCTCTAGTCACTGATCTACATACTTCATAGGTTGGTACAAACTATCTATCTAGGCAGTTTTGGCATTACACCTCCAGGCCTGCACATTAGAGTAGGCAAAACCTGATGGCATGTGTGAGGCAAGGCTTTCATGGTAAATAACCCAAGGCCAGAGTAACTTTATTATGCTAGGTGCCATTTGTTGACACCTGTGTATACATGTATGGTCATTTCCTGTTGCAGGAAAACCAAAGCTGGACACAAAGTATAATTCTGTACAGTGAGTGTCCTTTTGAAATATTGCGTTCTGGAGATAATGTGAATTCTGGCAAGAACAGGATGATTAGAAAAAATACCGCAGTTTGCAATGGTACCTCATAAAGTAATGCAAAGAATACTGGCATGCTTTTTACCTTGCCATACACGCATCATAGTGTTCGAATCTAATGATCACAATTGCATCATTCTTCCCAAGCGACCATAAATCATTCTGTCTAGACAAAGGAGTTTGTAAAGTTATTTTCTGAATGAACTTTTCATTGTTAGTTTGCTTTGATTCTACCCTAAAGATATTGATTTGATAGAGGTGGTGATTATAAGGGGTGTTATTCAGATTCTACAATGTGAAATGACCCACCCGTCATTTCGTCAACTTACTCAAATATAAATAGATACAAGTTGACAGTTTCTGCCGACAGATCTCTCCCTCCAAACAAGCCAAGCTGTACAATAACCCAGGTGACTGGGCTGTCGCTCATACAAATGCCAAGAGAGTTGATATTGCTATTGCTGTTAATAAAAAGAATACCCTGAGCAAGCTGCTGGATAAGCATAAAACTGATCCTCATGAATTCTGGAGAGGTGTTAGAAAATTGCTCCCTAAATATAAAGGGGACTGTATAAATCAACTTATTGATGATGAGACTGGGCACAAATATGGTACTGCTCAAATCCCTGATTATATCAATAAATTTTTCACTAAAATTGGTAAAAAACTTGCAGATGTTTTACCCAAGGTATTATATAGGAGCAATATACCACAAATACGTGTAAAGCATGACCTACTGTTTACTCTGTTTGATGAAGATGAGATCAAAAAAGCTATTGTTGAAATTGATGTCACTAAGTCATCTGCTATCACAAATGTGAAATCCTCTGTCATTTTGCAGTTATTACTTCGAGACTGTAGTAAGCTTAGGATGATCTTTAATGAATCCCTATTAGATGCAAGTTTTCCTGATGTGTGGAAACATGCCATTGTCACCCTCATACCAAAGAAACCCAATAGCAAATCTGTGAACGATCTAAGGCCAAGTATACAGATGTTAATACTGCTCTTAACATCTATACCAGCACCATTCTTCATCATTATGATTATTGTGATGTAATCTATGATGATTATTGTAAGGACCAACTAAAAGACCTGCAGCTCCTTCAAAACAAGGCGTTGAGAATAGTATATAATGTCAGGCTTGGACCTAACCTAAGCATGACCACAAGACAAACTCATGATAGGGCCAATGTCAAAAGTCTGAGAGAGAGAAGGTATATTCACCTAATTTACTATGCCTATGATCTTAAAATAAATGTTGATCTCATTTACAATAGGGATTTACCAACCAGGCATTTCGACGGTACGAGGTACCGTTACACTCGTATCAAACATCCTGTATATGGTAAATCAGCCAGTTTTAGAGCAATAAACTGCTGGAATAACCTTTGTGCAAAATACACTAATATTCTGGACAAAGAATTATTCAAAAACACAATCCAAAAAGATTTTCCAAATTGTTTTATTATAACAATTGATACAGACTGGTTCAGGTAAGTCTAGTAGCTGGTATTACCACTTCTAGACAATAATCTTATAACTCGCCACTGTAGCAGCTGGTATTTACCACTGCTCATTGTGTCATTATCTATGTCTTTTCATGCTGTTTTATCTATGATACTATCACTGTATTACTGTTTCTCCATATCTATGTCTATGTCCTTAATATTGCATTCTATTTTCATCCTAGGGTATGACATGTGGTATTACCATAGTCATTATGGTGAACTGACATTTACGCTAGAGATTGATATGGGCTTTTCTCCTATGATAAGAGGTTTTTTGGTAATGTAGTATTTACTACTATGCCAGATGTTCATACTATGCACACTTACATATCATTGCACTAGACTTATCTTATTTTTCAAGATACCATATACTAAGTTGAATACTCCAGGCACAGTATTAGATCTCTTCCTCATGATATTTTTCTTATGCTTCCCTCTATCTCTGTTTCTATGTTGATGTCACTGTGCTAACCGCAATATATATACATATATATGTAGATTTTCCAGCACTGATCGAACCAAACCTGAGTGTACTGGAGTCTCTATGAGCTGCAGGTATTATACTTCAGGATGTAAAATATCACACTATGACAATACATTAAACTCCTTCCATATTTTCAATCTCCTTTCATTCCTCACCAACCGCCCCCCTCCCCTTCCCCAAGACCACTGAGTGGTTTCAACAATACTATAATGCGAATGCCTGGAGTCTTGAACTTTTCTGATTTTCTGATTTATCATGTGTGAATACGATTGTTAGAACTGAAGCTATTTTCTCTGCTTATGGTCCACTGAAGATAATATCATTACTCGCCGCCATACCAATTGTCAACATAGGAGGCTGAAATGTGGGCCCAGATGGCAGAACGGCCAGACCGAATTCTAGTATTTAACTTTAGACCCGATAAAACCTTTTAAAAAAAACAAACAATTAAAGCTTCACAAATAGATCTGTATTTCGGGTCTGAATACATTGGACCTAGAACTATGTCTCAAAAATACCATGGTCTTTAGGAAACAACCCTATCATACCATCTGTTAAAATCCTGTTCTTCTCTACATAAACTTCTGATAGTACACCATTAAGTTAATTGTTACTTGGTTCAATGGGCGAGACTCGTGGGCAGCTTGCTTCACTCCCCAAAGAATATCTAAACTCAGAGATCGTTTTCAAAGTTGAAGAATCCTAGATGGTTGCCCCAGTTCTGAAAGACTTTGATAAGTGCAAGCTGAGATCCAGGTCTGACATGGTAATCGTCTTACACCTTATGGAAACAGCCAAAAAGGCATATCCAAACGCAGACAATTTAGGTCCAGGCCGAAATCCATGGGTGTCATTTGTGAAGAATAAATGTGGTCAGATAAGGGAAATGGCTCTCCCTGCGGTATTTTTAGTACTGGGTTTGGCCACTAGGGGAGCTACAAAGGCTACAAATGTGAAAAATAGGCCAAAAACTGGTATTGGGTACTTTTTTACACAGAAAAAGATGATTTCCTCAAAAATGTTCTATTTTCACTCATTTCCTTCATATTTGGAAAGTAGATGGAATGTTTAAACGAGTCCTAAATAAGGGTTTTCATAGAAATGTGTTGCCATGGCAACAAAAGAATGTTCCAAATAGAAAACGCAAATTACATCAGTCCATAGAATGATTCAAGGGGATTTAAATGCTAAAACACTCATGTATATACCATTTCTACATCCAATGTTATGGGCAATTGTATGGAAAGCATTGGTCATTTGTCAATAAATTATTAAAATCATTATGCTAATTAGATGCATAAATGGATCAAAATAGTGAATCATAGAGCTTATTGGCTGTATTAATAAAGGTATGTCATCCCATCTTCATTAAGCCATATCTCCAAGACCAGAAGGACTATCCGCATTTTAAAGCTGATGGCTTCAATTTTAATGCTTCATTTGACCTTGAAGGACCCTTTTTCCTCATCTGTCCACAAATTATTGGGAATTGACATCTCTCACCCCTGGAACAGACAGAAAAGTCTGTTCTCCGATAACAGACTGTCGAAAACCAGTCAGCAGTTCCTAAAAAGAAATAAAAAGTATGAATAATAAATAGCCTCCAGGTTTCCCTGGTCTGCCTCGTTTTCCAGGGAAACATTTTCTTACAAAAATAAAGGAATATTATGCCAGATCATGTCTTTTCTAAAGTCCCTCTCAAATTATTTTTATAAGAGTCTCAATACATGTGCTCATCATTGATCTGTTGCTGTGACCATTCATCATGGGGAAAACACTGGTGGTTTCTTTTTATCAATGCAATCAATAAAACAGAAGAATGATTTCCTTTTAGTTGTAAATATGACACAACACTATGGTTTCTAGGTTTTACAGAGAGTGTGCATTTTGCAAAGTACTCTTCACAGTTACTATTATACAACAATAACATAAATAATGGACAGGATGATGTGCATACACTTTTAGAGTGTCAATCTACAACATCCTCTGCTATATACATAGTGGGAATAGTCATCGTAGGAGAACTTCCAGAAACTAGATAAGCCTGAAGGCTACACAAGGATCTACATTTTCACCCACGGACCATAAAAAAGGTGCCAGTGTAGAAAATATATAAAAAGTGATACTTCTTCCACTCAACGACTATAGAGACATCTGGGTGAAAATCTGAGATCTGTGTAATTACAAAATTCTGGAATCGATATCTTATATTGATTACCATGTAAACTAGAATGAATTGACCATAAGGATTTCCTGTTGTAGACATCTGCACCTATACCTGGATACCAAATTTGTCATGTTATTAAACGTTTAACAAAAGATTGAATCGTGAAATTAGGCAAAATGACCATGTATTTTCATAGAAAATAAAAGTAAAAGTAAAAATAGAATGCACAATGGACCACTGATGATATCGTTTTCTCTTGGAAGAGAACATCATTGATTCTTACCCAGGTCAATTATGGACATTCTAGTGTAGATTATCTAATAGAGATAAATTTGGCAAAATAATATCAATTTCAAGATATGTCCGTTACCATGGAAGTAGAGCTATTACTCTATTTGAACTGTGAATCTCATTATGCTCCCTTTAATAGCTTTTGTGCAATGCGCACCCATTCAAATGCACTTTAGAATGTTCAAAATCAGAGTAACGGACATAATGCCCTCCTATCTCTTAACATAGGCATTTTTTTTCGAGTTTGAGTTTGAGTTTTGAATTTATTTTTATTACCGAGTTTCATTTACATGATCTTTCAGGTAATATTGGGCCGACATGAACTCTCGGATATAATCATTACCTCAATAACTGCAGTTATTAGAAATCTCCATACAATAAATCCATAATTATTCTATGCAAGGAATCAACATTAAGTTCAGATAATAGACTTCTCGTGAGTAATCACATATAACCAATTGTAACCTTATTTCTTATCCCGTTCATGACATAGCAACCATCAATCACCCTTGCACAGCTAACATTATACAAGCATGTCTATAGTTATAAATAGGGTGATATCATATCCCCATATCCTAAAGTAAAACCCTGCTGAGTCAATTTTAGTAGCCACACACAATGAGTTATCAGAATTTCAAACTTTCATGTGTTGTATGTTACAAGTTATATAAGTATGTCAGAATCCCCTTTACAGCTAATAATTCAGAATCATCACCTTAATGCACTGCCCAGGATGGCAGCTTTGTGAAGCCCTGGTATCTGTCCCACACCACATGAGTAATGTGTAAAAGGTACCGAGGCAACATTTGTTACATAATTTTATTATAACACTAGAACCAATATTGGTATGGGCATAATGTCATCACATTAAAAAGTGGTCATCAGAGAAGGCCCAAGAGTTCACTAGGCACTATAATAATATGCCGGTTTTACCATAAGGTAAGTTGGGGGTGGGGTGGGGGGGGTTATGTAAAAAAATGCTTCTATCAGCTGGTAGTACTATGTGATTAGGTGTAGTGCTGTGAAAGAGGCTGTCAGGCACTAGGGAGTGAGTGAGTAATAGATGTTTAAAGCCATTTCGACAGCTAAGGTCATATTCATGGCGAGAACGTCATTACACAATTTCACAGAGAAATGTGTCAGTGCCTGTGCATATGTGCACCACACAAATCCTGAGGGGATAGAAAAGAAGAGAAATATACCCTTTTAAGTGGGCTAGGGAAGCCCACAGGCACTAGGGCACCATTGTGCAATTACTCAAATAATTCATTTAACCATGTCCCCTTTCAGAATAGTGTTGTTCGTCATATATAGAATTATATTATAGAATAATAAGCATTCATTTTTTTGCTTTTATTTTTAACCACTCTTCCCATCCAATTGGTATGGATCTCAGATTTTCACCCATCTATCAGTAGAGTGATATGATCACGTGCTGCAGCCCTGGCCATAATTACAGTTGGAGACAGCCGTTACCTGTTGGTAACTGCTCAGAGACTTAGAGCTACCCCTGACCCACTTTTAATGGTGATCCTTCCATCTGGGAGTTCCAGAACACCTGGGGATGAATACACAATAAGGTGCTGTATGTGTTTTCTCCCAGAAGCTGGTATTGTACTGCCAGAATCATTAGTATTCTGCATGCCCCTCCTCCATTTCATGCCACATGCTCTCTGGTGTGTAACAGGGACAGGTTTCCACCCAAATCAATTGCTCTTTTCTCAAGCAGTGAACTAATAGAAAATCATTCTCTACTTGCATCCTCCGGGATCTGGATGGGTAATTCAAAAAGAGATCTTGATTAAGCAGTGGCTGACAATATGGATCATTGAGCATTAATGGTGGGATGATATTTCACAGGGTCACATAAGGAACAATATGGTTTTGCAAGCAATAGGACTACTTTCGTAGACTTAGCCTCTAAATGCAACCTATCACAGGCCATATTTATCCTTATTAATCTTATCCACCCCTTTCACCCATTTGAATTTGGCTTTGAATGGAAATTGCTTTTATTCTGAAATTAGAATAGGTGTCAAGGGGAAAAATGCATGAATAGTCTGTTCTGCCATTATAATTAAGGCGCACTTAATCAAAGTACCTGGTATAATAGACATTATGTATTTAACCTACCAAGTATGCACTATATAGCACCCCTCTTCCTCCTGAGAAAGTGAAATTGTAGACCACCCCATTGCGTGCGTTCAGGCAGTTCCACTGAGATTTCCCTTTATTCTAGCATCCGTTGTGGCCATAGAGGTAACTCCTTTAATGTGCAAGAGTGGCCAAAGTAACCCCTTAGAAGTGCCTGCGTTTCCTCCAGGGTCATGGAGCCAAGTTGGCCTAGCACCCCTTACTGATTATTGTGGGTAGCTTTGTGCGTTGGGTATCTATGGCTTTGGAAAACCTTATTCGTAGCTTTGCACTGCGCCATGTGAAAACCTTCCTGAATTGGCCGTGAACGCAAGTAGAGGGAGTGACTAGTAGTTATTCATACTTCTCAGTATGAATGATATTCATTTCTACATTTAAGGGAGTATATTTTCAAACCAGTCAATGTTGACCCAACCTTCATTTGTTAAATTTGTATTTAGTTTTTATAACGTATATGTGGAACTGGCCCTTATCAGAAATGGCTGACTGCCATTGAAGACTAGCAGTTCACATTCTCTACAATGTAGAGATTAGTATTGAAGAGGATTTAACTTTGGAACAACTGTATTGTCATTAGCAGGTCCCTTCCTAACAGGACCCAAGCCTTGGATTCTTAAACAAGATATAGTCTTCTTCGCTGTGAATTATATAAGTTGCTTTTCAATACTGCTTTACATGTAGTGACATTTAGGCGTGCAGCAAAGGAACTGAGTGGCACAAGGGCCAAGTAATGTAAGAGAGGTTTTTAGGGAGAGCTCACCTTGCCTCTTTAAGCCTTAGATACATCCCCTGCTATAACAGAAGAAACACATTTCTATGTGTTTGCAACATCGATATTATAGTGCTTGGTTCCCTAGCTGCTAAGCAATAATAGATTCATGTTTACTGTTTACAACATTACATTCTGCCATTTATAAATGATCTTATTCCATAGAGCTTTTGATGTAAATGAGCTGATCTCTATGATAATTGTATTTCTATTCTGTTGCAATGACACCCCTGATATTCAAAATATTTAGTTCATGAAGTCTGTGCAATACATGGCAACAATGCCATTTCACAGGAAAAGCACATGGAATGATTCAATAAACATATTGATTATATTAGATCATTTACCAAATCAAGAGGCAATCAAGCAATCTAGCAGTCCTATCTGTTCTGGCTGTAAATGCTATATACTGTAATAGTGGCGGAACAATACTTATTTCAGATATAAAATGGATGGTTAAAACACTACTTATCTAAGGTGCAGATAAATAAATGTACAGCAAAAAAGGTCAGCACATGACTAGTTGGAGTAGTATTGTGCTGACTCACCCAGAACGACACGCTTTAAATACCATATTACTATCAGCACATTCTGATCTTTCAGAGTTAGAGAATACCATCAGCCTGAGAGATGCTGAAATAGTTGCTTGTGAACATAAGATTCGCCTTGCCTCTTTAAGCCAAGGTGAAGCTGTAAACGATCTGATCTCTATGATAATTGTATTTCTATTCTGTTGCAATGAAACTCCTGATATACGAATATTTACTTCACGAAGCCTATGCAATACATGTCAACATGATACCTGGGCCATTTCGCAGGAAAAACACATGGAATGATCATTTACCAAATCAAGAGGCAATCAAGCAATCTAGCAGTCCTATCTGTTCTGGCTGTAAATGCTATATACTGTAATAGTGGTGGAACAATACTACCTCTAGATAACGTGACCTAGTTAATGGAATTCTTAATGATGTGTCCATGTGACTGTTAGAATGTCATGTTATTAGGGAGAAAATCATCACCTTCGCAGGTGGGGATTTAGCTACATCTCATTTCAGATATAAAATGGATGGTTAAAACACTACATATTTAAGGTACAGATAAATAAATGTACAGCAAAAAAGGTCAGCACGTGACTAGTTGGAGAAGTATTGCATCAGTTGCTGACTCACCCAGAATGACACACTTCAAATGCCATATTACTATCAACACATTCTGATGTTTTAGAGTTAGAGAATACCATCAGCCTGAGAGATGCTGAAATAATTGCTTGTGAACATAAGAATATGTACCCTCACTATAAATCAAGACTATCATTGACAGAACATTTCATTTTGACAAGGGTAGGTAGTATGCATCATGTAATAGCTTAAAATTGAGGGAGGCGTGAGCTAGCACCTGCCTGGTGGACAACCTTTCAAGATGGGGGTCACCGATAGTTATCAGCCAGACAGGAAGTGGTCAGGGGCAGCGAAAGGGGCCCTCCCTCAGGACACACAGAAGGAACCCTGTCAACCAAGGTGAAAGGGTCACACTGATGCTAGAAGCAGTGTCATTTATAAATCAGTTCCGACATGCCAGGTCATGCAAAATTAAGTGCCACTTTACTTCCATCTCTCGTATGGCATAAAATCTTGAATTTCAAATATCTTGAATTATTCCAAAGTGACATTGAGCTCTGCAACATATGAGAATTAATTTCAAAAGTAAAATATGTGATGAATATATTTCATCCTGTTGGTACTAAAGAGCACTCACAGAGAAATTTATGCCTTGTTTACCTCAGATATTTATTGCAATGGGGAATATATATATAGCAGCCTAGAGTAGGCAGTATATATTCAGTCTGAGCAGCCTTCAGCCCTGATGTGTCGACGTGTAGATGGGTGTCATTGACCCCTAGCCCTATAGTAGCCACCCAAGGTGCTCTGAGCAACTCTGAGCTGCTCAGGTCTGCCTAGAGCAGCTCAGTACACAAACTGAGCATGTCCTGCACACCCACCGCAGGCACCAACTATTGCTAGATTATGGCCAGGTCAGCATATTGCCTACAACTGGGATTATTGGGAAACATCAATTTCGGCGTGAAGTACATTGATGGACTTACAATGTCTATGACTTGTAAATAATCCTTGAGGAAAAAGGCGTTTGCCTCTACACATTGCCTGATATGTAGACATTGAATTCACCTCTTTATTCCTATGCTTTTTTCAAAACCTATCAATAAGACCAGTTAAAATCAATGTCCTACGTCATAGAATCCGATGGCCCTCATTATGCTCCTCTTATGATATCATATGATACTATTCTGTTATGTATTCCTCTCTGTTTGGAAATGGTGTTAAACATCTATTACTCACTACGCTCTGTTTGCTATACCAGTATGTATACTATTCCTGTAACCTATATTATAGAACATAGTCTAAGAAACATGTATGCCTAGTAAATCTATATAATTATGGCTGGCTGAAGAGCCCTTCTCCTTTCGCAGAGTCTCCCATAAGCACAAGGCCTTCAGACGCCTGGCTTCTAATATACCTTCCTCAAAATGATTGTCATCACCTCTAGGGAGCACACTCTAGTTGAGCCTGGACAAGGCATGCCCCTCCTCATATACACCACCATTCACACCGACAATCAACCTGCTCTCTGCCTCCAGGACGTAGAGGTCAATCATAAACCTCCTCCATGCTCTTACCAGGTAGGGCTGGCCTGGATAACATTGGATTTACTGACATGTTTGGAGGCAATCTCTCTTGAAAATCTGCAGACCTTGCCAGTAAATTTCTGTTATCCAATGTAGGCAGCATTGAGCTTGGGACATGTGTGATCTAGGAGGGGACTATAGAGCGGAGTATACGGCTGCACATTATGCATAGCTATGAGCGGGCGAGCTAAACTGATCATCCGTGCTAGGTTATTGATGGAAATATCTATGTGGGGTTTTTCTGTGGGAACCCCAGCCCAATATGTATCATGCATATGTATTATGGTAGGGATCACATGGCAGTAACCATTTTAGTATTCTCTTTGTATTATCAAATTATTAATAATATTTTGTGGAGTCAATGTATATTAGCTTTGATATATACATGGAATAAAATTCAATAAACTCGGATACTCCATATATTTATATGTGTGTACATGTAGCTTCCCTCCCCCAGTACAATCCATCCATCAGAGACAAGCATCTGTCTAAAATAAATAGTTATTCAAACCATATGCAACTCCCTATTTGATATCAACAGTGACAACTGTATCATTACAGAAGGACCCTTTCCCTATTAATATTTTCTGTATAGATATAGCGACAATAACGAACAGCAGGGGACCTTCAGTTTCCAAGCCACAGTGCCCAATACATAATTTTGTGTGACGCTTTGCCCGCCCAATGTATAAGGAATTGTATACACAACGCTGCCTGCCACTTATCTGGATATATATGAGCACCGAGTGCTATATCCGGAGGGACTTAAGAGAAAAGTATAAAAATGCAATTCTGGCAGCTGCTGTAGCCTCTACCCGTTATTGGCTTTTCCAAATAATTAGGTATAGGAGCGTTGCTACAGCATTGTGTTGGGGGGGGAGGGATGTGAGGGGGTTATAGCTTGCAATAGAGGCATAGAGTGGTTGGCTGCATTACCAGGGCTGACCCAGGCGTGAGCTGCTTCTCAGCTTGGGGAGCCTCCTCATAGAGAGCAGCTCGCCTGATTCACTTTTAATCCCCATTCTGAGGATCCTTCGCCTGGCTTCTTTTTCCCTCTCCATTAGCTAGCCATAAGAACTCCCGCAGGGTATCATAAAGAAGAACATCCTTTTTTTAATTCGGTCATGAATTATTTCATTCTTTAGAACTGAGCTTCCTTTTTGTCATAGGTGATATTTATGTGTCCATAGTAGTGTTTTGCCATGAGCATTGGTAGCCTGTTTCGTTTAATGCCAGAACATGTTATGTGTAGACCGGCAGGTCGGAACAGCAACGAGGTTTGGAGGACCAGTATTTTCTCTCGCCTCCACGGCAGGACAAATAATGTCTAACACACTCGCCCACACACACAGAGGATCGCCCCCCACCCTCCCCCAATCGTCAGCTTATAAGGGGCCTTGCAAGTAAGGTTTGCCTCTAGTCACTGATCTACGTACTTCATAGCTAAGTTGGTACAAATTATCTATCTAGGCAGTTTTGGCATTACACCCCCAGGCCTGCACATTAGAGTAGGCAAAACCTGGTGGCATGTGTGAGGCAAGGCTCCCGTGGTAAATAACCCAAGGCCAGAGTAAACTTTATAATATGCTCGGTGCCATTTGTTGACACCTGTGTATACATGTATGGTCATTTCCTGTTGCAGGAAAACCAAAGCTGGACACAAAGTATAATTCTGTACAGTGAGTGTCCTTTTGAAATATTGCGTTCTGGAGATAATGTGAATTCTGGCAAGAACAGGATGATTAGAAAAAAATACCGCAGTTTGCAATGGTACCTCATAAAGTAATGCAAAGAATACTGGCATGCTTTTTACCTTGCCATACACGCATCATATTGTTCGAATCTAATGATCACAATTGCGTCATTCTTCTCAAGCGACCATAAATCATTCTGCCTAGACAAAGGAGTTTGTAAGGTTTATTTTCTGAATGGACTTTTCATTGTTAGTTTGCTTTGATTCTACCCTAAAGATAATGATTTGATAGACACAGTGATTATAAGGAGAGGGGTAATTTAGATTCTACCATGTTAAATGACCCACCCGTAATTTCATCGACTTACTCAAATATAAATAGATCCAAGTTGACAGTTACTGCTGACAGATCTCTCCCTACAATTAGAGCTTCACAAATAGATTTGTATTTCGGATCTGAATACATTGACCCTAGAACTATGTCTCAAAAATACCATGGTCTTTAGAAAACAACCCTATCGTACCATCTGTTAAAATCCTATTCTACTCTACATAAACCTACTTCTGATAATACACCGTTCAGTTTATTGTTACTTGGTTCAATGGCCCAGACCTGTGGGCAGCTTGCTTCACTCTCCGAAGAATATCTAAACTCAGAGATTGTTTTCAAAGTTGAAGAATGCTAGATGGTCACCCCAGTTCTGAAAGACTTTGATAAGTGCAAGCTGAGATCCAGGTCTGACATGCTAATTGTCTTACTCCTTATGGAAACAGCCAAAAAGGCATATCCAAAAGCAGACAATTTAGGTCCAGGCCCAAATCCATGGGTGTCATTTGTGAAGAATAAATTTGTTAGGAATTGATATC
The DNA here is from genome assembly GCA_949317995.1 of Acholoe squamosa. Lineage (NCBI taxonomy): Eukaryota > Metazoa > Annelida > Polychaeta > Phyllodocida > Polynoidae > Acholoe > Acholoe squamosa. Next base: position 21,994,383 of record OX439042.1, read on the forward strand.
TCTTGCCCCTGGAACAGACAGAAAAGTCTGTTCTCTGATAAAAGACTGTCCAAAACCAGTCAGCATTTCCTGAAAAGAAATAAAGAGTATGAATAATAAATAGCCACCAGCTTTCCATGGTCTGCCTCGTTTTCCAGGGGAACATTTTCTTACAAAAATAAAGGATAATTATGCCGGATCATGCCTTTTCTAAAGGATTCCCTCTCAATTCTTTTTTTATAAGAGTCTCAATACATGTTCTCATCAGTGATCTGTTGCTGTGACCATTCATCATGGAGAAGACACCAGTTGGTTGTTTCCTTTTATCAATGCAACCAATGGAACAGAAGAATTATCTATTTTTAGTTGTAAACATGACACAACACCATGGTATCTATGGTTTTACAGAGAGTGTGCATTCCGCAAAGTACTCTTCACAGTTACCATTATACTATAATAATATACATAATGGACAGGATGATGTGCATACACTTTTAGAGTGTCAATCTACAACATCCCCTGCTATATACACAGTGGGAATAGTCATTGTAGGAGAACTACCAGAAACTAGATAAGCCTGAAGGCTACACAAGGATCTGCATTTTCACCCACGGCCCATATAAAAAGTGCCAGTGTAGAAAATAGATAAAAAGTGACACTTCTTCCACTCAACCACTATAGAGACATCCATCAGTAGAGTGATATGCTCGCGTGCTGCAGCCCTGGCTATAATTACAGTTGGAGCCAGTCGTTACCTGTTGCTAACTGCTCTGAAGGGATCTCCCTTCCTGTGTTCTGAGTCGCTTTATTCTACATCTACTGTAGTTCAAAGAGGCCTGCCCTGTGTACTGGGTGCGTGTCTGCTGCACACCGAGCAGCACATGGAGCAGTTGGGAGCCCTTGAGGGACTGAATGACACCCTAAACTGCAACAGGTATAGGGAAACAAGCACAAAATCTGGATATACATTTGGTTCAATGGCACAGTAAGGCCCAAACCTTCATAAAAGTCTAGGCTCCAGTAGCACAATCATGAGAAACTGTTGCAAAATATTCTTAATTTCACCCTGGCCCAACTGAAGAAATTGCAAAATCTTGTCAGATTTAACAAGCTAAAACTATTTACCATAATCTCTCCTCTACTATCAAGTCTAATGACTTTGGTCAAACAGATTTCATTTTTAGCTCTTGTTATTTTTACTATTTTCATACTGATACAGTTCATCGTTCTAATAAATAATGGCAGGAACAAGAGGAAATACCTCTACTTTACATGAGCTCGTTATAGTTTTTTTTCACTGCTCCCCTCTGGTGGTAAATAAACAGATTTAAAGCTTATGCTCTGGGCCTCTCGCGTTCCAATACTGCACTTAGTGAAATGGTTTCCTTTATTTTTATAAGAATCTCTACCATCAGGCACCGAATCCAATAACCAAATACAGAATCCAGAAGACCATCTAATTTCATTTCTTGGTGTTTACATTTTTAAAGTGGCATAGTCCGATTGTTGAGGCTCAAAAAGCAATCTTCTCAAAAATTATACAGGGTGTTCACATACATCTTACGTCCCATGGTACCTACTTTATTTGCTCTCCTTACCCATAATTAAGCTCATATTTGAAGGAAGTGTCAGATTTATAGCCAATCTCCTACTTTTGGCATGCATGCCAAAGGTCCATCCATTGGAAATATACTGTAAAATACTTATGGATAGGTCCATTGGACCCCCTTTCTAAGATTGTATAAGCTAAGGAAACCAACAGATGGTCCACACACACCTAAATATGATGTTAATACAGTGTAAGGGACAGATTTAAATAGGATTTGAAAAATGAAAAAAATCGGACTATGTCACTTTAAGCATTGCTATCTCTGGCAGTTGGCCTGGAATGACATGGTAATAGCATTTTAATGCACACATTTAGTAGACCATTGTCTGTTTACATTGAGCACACCCCAACGCTCCAGTGTAATCCTATATGAAACTTGATACGATGTTGTGAAGAACACGTTGAAGAAGGTATTTTAGGGAATTGACACTAAATGTACTGCAGAATACGACCCTCATGTTATGTTGGAGACAAGACACAACTGTGGCCAGGCAAAATGGATGGGAGAAGGTTTGAGGGTTCCTTGGAATTTATTCCCTGCCCATACCACCGGGACATTGTTATCTGATTATCCATACAGATCACAGTATCATATTACCTTTTATTTTATGTCGCATAGCCTCGTTGTTAATGTGAATGTTTAATGATAGTGTACATAACACAAAACCACATAGATTTACCCCATAGTTAATAAAACTGAGGTATTAGAATAAGAGAAAGGGCCTCCTTTCTTTAACCTCCTTTACAAGACATGACCCCTAATAAATTCCAAAATCGGACACTAACATTGCAGACGGTGCAATGTTAGGCAATACAGCAATAACCTCCAGAGGTTCTTGCTTTGGTTCCACAATGTGTAAGATATGATAGATATATCCAATATAATATTTATCTTGGCAGGCACTCACTTGATCGAGCAGATGGTGCTATTCAACACAATGCGGATCCGATCGTGGAAAGTCGCCAACCAAAATGGCAGCGATGAGGAGCTGAGAGAGTCGTTACTTACCCTCCGTGATACAGACGTACCCAACATAGTATTGTCCACCACCCGTCTCCTTACCTCCAGGATACTCAACCAGGTAATTCTATACTTATCCCTAGGCATACATCCTACCTTCAGCTAGAATACTCAACCAGGTAATTCTATAGTGATAGAATACTCAACCAGGTAATTCTATAGTGATAGAATACTCAACCAGGTAATTCTATAGTGATAGAATACTCAACCAGGTAATTCTAAAGTGATAGCATACTCAACAAGGTAATTCTAGTGATAGGATACTCAACCAGGTAATTCTATAGTGATAGCATACTCAACAAGGTAATTTTATAGTGATAGGATACTCAACCAGGTAAGGCTATAGTGGTAGCATACTCAACCAGGTAATTCACCCGGGGCAATTTTATAAATGCAGCCCTGGACAGTGATCTCGATTTGCGTACAGATATCCCCACCAGGATACTGAACCAGCTACACATGCATTTGAGTAGCATCAGCCAGAGATATGGAACTAGGTAACAAATTCTAATTAATGAACCAAGTCCTTTTACAGATACACATATCTATTTCCATGGAGACACTTACCCATTTACACAATCTGATTCAACTGGTACAGTGTTTTAGCAGCTGGGACATTAGATGCATATAATTAAATCCATTAAGTCACAACCCCCATGCAATATGACCACTTATTGTCAACCTTTTAATGTACTTATCTTGGGAATGGTTAAATTCATATGAAATTATATGAAATATGTACACAAACAGCATGTCGGCCCATTCTAGCATAGAGGGGCGTGTTCAAAGATTGCACAGCGACACATAGGCTTTTAAGGAAATCACTGCGGATCCATTGCTTACCTCAGAAGTGCAGCAGAGTTAAACATCAGTGATTGCTGATGAAGAAAATATTCATTATTGGAATTAGTATGGAATCCCCCACTACAAAGTTGTTGTTTACTTCTGAATAACTGTGCAAAGCGGAAATATAATTCAAACACTTTTGAATAGGACAATAATGAATACGAACTTCTTGGTTTGTACCTCGGTGTTGACTTTCATCAAATCTCATTTACATAAGCGATGGTTACTAAAAATTGACTTCCATATCAATGCACGTATGATTCCCATTGCCATGCGGAAATTACTGAAAAAGATTGAACGGAATCACAAGGGAACATCGTTCCATTAGTGTAATGTCCATATAGACACACGAATAGTGGAATTGCTGCAAATAATAATAATAATAAGTAATAGTAATAGTAGTAGTAGTAGTAGTAGTAGTAGTAATAGTAATAGTAATAATAATAATAATAATAATAATAATAATAATAATAATAATAATAATAATAATAATAATAATAATAATAATAATAATAATAATAATAATAATAATAATAATAATAATAATAATAATAATAAAACAGAAACACACGAAATGTCAATATACATCGGTGTGCATTGTCGCTAGTATATATGTATATTTTGTGACACTTTTCTGTTTTCAGGCGCTGCATTTAAGTATGTTGACGAGTTACTACTGGTGGGTCATTCCAAATCTGGTAAGTGTCTCAACATAAATCATCCTGTACTGTGTACATTGTTATCTGAATCTATCCCTAGTTAGTCATCTCCGAAATGCACTGTAATATCAACATGACAATGCAGTTTTACGACAGCAGCTGCTTCACGACTTCCGGCAATGTCAGGCACTTGCGCAGTGTCAATGCTCACCAGGTGGCGTGCTTGTGCTATGAAGTCGAGGCTGTAGATGGGGAGTGAATTGAACTTTGAGTTTAGATAGAATGGGAGTAGGGTGGGTGTAGGTTTGGCAGGCTGAGATGGTGTATGAGGCTGAGAGTTTTCTGTGTGTGACAGATGACAGCCCCATCCCTTAGGGGGCTGCCAGATAACACCACTCTCACTGAAATGGAAACCGTCAACTCTGCTGCCACAGGAGTGGGACTAGAGGAGAGGAGTGGGGAATGAAGGTATTTAGAGTTAGAGGGAGAGTGAGGGAATGGAGTAGATATGGGAAGAGATAGGTTGAATGTGTGTAGAGGGAAAGAGGTACAGGTGGGCAGACAAACGCAGAGGTTCACAGTGACGTAACAGTGGCTGTTTAGATTAAGCATGGCGGAGCGCGCCCCCCTTTCCCCTGCTGACTGATCCTTTGAACATAAACTTTATCGAAAACTAGGGGATAAACGAAGGGCGCGCCCCTCCTTTTCCAAATCCTGAATCCGCCTCTAAATGGGCGGGGAGGAGTGGAATAGTAGGAGATTATAGAGTGAAAGAAGATGGAAAGGGATAGAAACAAGAGCCAGGTAGTATAGTTGGGAAAGAAGACAGATAGGCTGACAAACAGGCATGCAAACAGCTAGGCAAGACGGTGGAGGTTTAGTAGGCCGCGTGAAAAACCTCCACCACTTGACAACCCTCCCTCACTCTGCCATCTCACCAATTTAACCCATCGGCGCCACAGCGTCCCCGGCAGCGCCACGTGCGTCCTCAGCGGGCCACAACCCGTTATGATTTCTCAAAACCAACGACGTCCCTCGTGCTTAAAACCACTTCCCTTGACAGCCTCATCGTCAGTGACGCCTCTACCAACGCCTGTCCCTCCGCGCCCCGCCCACCCCTGCACGCAATCCCGTCATTTTCCGCTTTGACTATTATTTCCCTCTAGCTGCGTCTAGCAGTGCATCACTCGTCGGAATTTTTCTAAAAAGCACCCGAGAAAACAGGGTATATAAAAAGTGGTGTGTCCAATTGCATCAATGTCAGCTAGGGGCCCGTGAAATTGTCATTTATTATTCAGGTGTCCGTTCTTCATTGGAAACGGTTCACCTTCATTAGATGCGTGAAAATGAGACAGACGTTTTCCTGTGCTTCCTTTACATGCAATCGCTCTTGAAAGGCCTCCCGACGGAAGCACAGGAGAATCCCTTTAAATGGCCTGTTTTTCTTAAGGGGGCGGCTACTCAAATATCGGGCGAAACGGAACCGTTCTGTAACTGCAGACGTCGCTACCAATCACTGTATTTGCAAAACTCAGCATCAACAATAACAAGAACAAAAGAAAACTTCTAAAAAGGGAGAATTCAGCCTCCTAAACTCGGCTGTTGTTAGGGCAATGTGGCATGATTAAGGTTGTAGGGACGTCAAGGGTCATACAGTTGTCCTGATGCAAAGGCTGCTAATTTTTATATCTTCTTATTCATCCGTCCTAGTAGGCTGACAAGTGGTATTATCTGACTGTCTGAAGAGGAATGTTATCTCACCCAGCAGCCCAGTTGGAGTCTATAACTTACGGTTTGAAGAAGGAGGTCATCACATACAATACGGTGTGTGGGCTGAGCTGATAAGGAGCTGATAAGGACCTAGTATCTGATAGCTGAGCAACTCAAGATGGTTTAAGAATGTCAGTGGTCTATAAATGATCTTTATCACTCATAACTATGGACAATGAATTACATCTGCATACACCGTCGTTATGTATTTGAAGAAATGCAGATTTGTCACTACCATTCCTTCGATTTCTTTCCCTGAAGATATTTATTGAGACGAATGGCTAGCTCGGAGAAAGAAATCGTTCTCGTGAAAACACCATAGGAATGTCTCCTATAAATAAGGCCAGGTTGTTCACAGTTGAGAATCAGAGCCATGGAAACTCCATTGACAAACAAGGTCCTATATATAGTGTCGTACACAGCAAGAACCTCTAGAATTTGAGAGATCTCCCTTACGATCCGCCCCTTACATAGACTGCAATTGTTCAAAAAGTTTCTTCTTAGATTATGGTGACTAATTTAGGAACATTTCAGCATATGCTGCTGGGTGTCTAGTTCTACACACAAAATATCCTAGTTCTCAACCGTAGTTCTCTATTAAGATTTCAGAGAGCTGTTTGCTAGGCTCATCTTTGACATATTAAGAGGCTGCTCTCCCTGCATTAGTCAGCACATTTCTCAGCTACTTTTGGAGTGTCTTAAATTACTATACCAGAGGCTTAAATAAATGAATCCACTTGCCTGTATAGATCAATTTAAAGGGCAAGCCGATCTGAGTCAGCCTATAGGAGAAGTGCTGAAGATAGATGGATACCCACTTCCAATTTTGGGCACTAATGTGCCCCCTCCAGATTCAAAGATTGATTAAGTCCCCATGGATTAACTTTACTAAGGTTACTTCGGATGTGCGGCATATATCCTAAACTAGAATATATAGAAACAAACACATTGGCTACTATAAAATCCCTCTTACTGCCTAAATCTAATGACCGTGCTTTTCAGATGTGAAGATACTCGAGTACAACTTCAATATTAACTTCTTTTGTATGATAATTATTCATTAAGAAACTGTAGATGCGTCTGATTGTAGACATGTCATATTCATAAAGTCACACACAGGACATCATTTATAAGACCTGTTATTAAAAGTTTTCAATCAGCTTGGCAAATAACTGTCTAGGAATGTCACATGTATACGCTTACATATTACGAGCAGCACAGTATATATCCACATCTCTCTGTCCTGCTCTGAGCTGCTCACTGTTTTCTGGCATTTGCAGCACTTGCCTGGCTGGCACTCACACCCTGAAGCATGCTCTAATCCCATTTTCCGGCCTCCTCTCTCGCATCCACATATCACATAGCTGAATGGGGACGCGACATCGCCTCTGAGTGGACGCCCGATTCATCAGACATAGAGTGCTTTGCACCAGTGCCTAGTCCACCATCATAGATAGACAGAAGAGCCATTCCCCTCGTCCCTCTCCTCCCCTAACATCATCCATTTATGTTTTTGTATAGGTATATGTCGCAACCAATAATGTAGTTAGCTGTTACTACGGCATACGCTGGGTTTAAGTAAAGTTCCTGTCGCACCCCTTTCCTTTTACATTTTATATCAGGTATAATGCATTAACTGATTCAATTTGTAATGCAGTTATGGAGCTTTGTCCCCTCTAAAGTGATTGCACTGTCTAACGATGCATGTGCTCCTTGTGGTCTGGACTCTATCTTCGCTACCAGGTACACTTCAAAGAACCTCGCCCATATACCTGAAGGGTAATTCATAACAAAAAAAACTCATGATATAGAATTGCAATTATCGTCAGGATGCAAATGGAGATCAAATTAAGTTGATACCCGAATTTCTGCTCAATGTCTAATGCCAATTAGGCATATGCAACAGTGGAAATGCATAATTGTTTCAAAATATATGGTTTACTCTAAAATGTTTGCTTCTGCATAACATAACCACAAAAAGGTCGTCAGTATATTTATGAATTGACCTCCTGGTGTATCTGTTTATCATCTGTCAACTTGCCGTTGTGAAACAAAAGGACATATAAATGGGTCCAGGAACACTCAGGTGAAGTCACATAGAGGCAGAGAAAGAGCATTCATGAGACAAAGGAGCTATACACTTGAAATCTGCATGGCATGGGTTAAGTATTCGTAAAGTAGCTCTCAGGGCTGCATCTATACATCGTGCCGAAAAAAGGCGTGGTGCATTAATGTATGATCCAGCGTTAAATCAAATGCAAAGTTCAGAGTCTATACCTGCAAATTCATGTTAGTAAACGGCCATTCTCTTAGGGGTGCTAGGCTTCCGATAGAGCATCATTATACTTATTGTCTGTATTCTCATCCTAATTCTATGGCGTCTAGACAAGGTGATGCATGCTGGGTGTACGTCTAATTCTTGACAGCTTTTGTCAATACCCCTGTCCTGCTAAGGATGGTTGCACCTGTCTCTCTTCTTCAAGGGTCTGGCAGCATGTATACACACACTGCTTACCCAGTGCCAATAACTGAACTATGAGCCAGAACATATATTTGAGGAGAGTCCGCCGTTATAAGCACACATGCCAACCAAACAAAAGTAACACATCGATAGAATACATCCATACGTATGTAACATAGCGGCTTATGTATACGTAGAACACCACCTAGCTGCTTATCAATTGAATTAATTGTGTTGACTAATACATTGCTTACGTACCGTTAGGCAGAGAGGCACATGTTTTCGTTTTATGTTAGAGGACGACATGGGCAACATATTAGTTATTCTGGTTTATTTGCAGTTAAAACACTGGTTTAATTAGACTAAGAGCAAGGGTGTTCCATGTATAAGTTAGACCTGTGTGTGTCAGGGGTATTCATGTAGCCTTGAAAGGCTTTTTTAATCTCTTTAGCTGCTTAGCTCATTAGTAAGATGTACAAAGTAGCTCAGGCTTCTGATTTTATACCTTTCTCCTTCTAGGAAAAGAACAGGCATAAAGAAAAAAATGAGATGGCAGCTGTGGTCCATATTGAACCAATGTGCTATATTTAGCCACGTGTGCAGCCAACAGAGGATATTCTTCCCATCCATCATCCTTTCCAAACATGATAGTTATTTACAATCAGGATAGATTACTACCGGACTTTTATTTATGTGCTAAAGGAGAAAGATAATAAAAGGTTCAATCTGAAATTCAAATAAAGCAGTAGGAACACATTTTATCCTGGAGCACTAAAACCGTGAATTTCTCGGAGTAAAGAGCACACGTCCTAGCCGCCTCTTCCGAACCACAATTGATGAGAGAGAGAGGCTCTTCACATAGACATCTACATTGCTAAATTGGGCGGAAACCAGTCTCCTTTTGAAAGCCGCATACCGCTTTCTTTTGCTTTTCAAGAAACAGCCATCAGCCTATCGACTAGGGGTAACCGATAAATATTACCGGACTAGAGATTATCTATGCATTAAACAAATGGCCATCTATGGATAGAGGTGGCGTGTCCGAGGGATATTTGTCTGCCTTGAATTCTCTGGGTGGTTATTGAGTTACTGAGGCTTTGATCTCTTTTTTGTTCAGATAGCTTTGTTGGTTAAAGCGCATGCTATAATAAGGATGGGGGCAATTAAGAGCACATTAGGCTCGTGCCTAAGGCGTGGCTTATTATGCTAAAAGGAAGTAGTTCATTTATCGCCATCGTCTTGTGTCATCCATCAAAATGTACTGAAGGTTCTATTGTGTTAGGTTGAAATGAAGAAGGTTAAACACAGGTTGTTTAATGTTTCATTACCTTTACATTAGCATTGTAATTGGTTCATTATTCTTATAGGTCGATTAATCTTTTAATGTTGAAGTAGAGTAAGGAGGACAATGGGACCAGAGCTACATAGTTAACTTACAAGGACGATTAAAGAATTGTTAATACAAAATGAATCTAGCACTACTTGTATAGGATACAAAGTTGTCTCTACATCATTTCCCCTCTTACAATCGTCCTTCTTTTGTTATTCAGAGTATAGAGGACCGCGACATCGCCCCATATGCCTACACTCGTGGAAACTTTACAACTTTTAAATTGGTGGAAAAAGACTTTAGTGGCGAGAGGCAAATCCCTCCAGGATTCTCAAGGTGCCTTTGTCTTTGTCATAGAATTAGAAAAAAAAACGAGGCGGCAGTGTTCGCATATAAGTAGTATTCTTCTCATAGTCTCATCCCTATGTGGAAAGGCCATTTGGAGGAATTCAGGACGGGAATTTTACCTTAATGTGGTAAAATGGGGTTTCATATGATAACTGCTGTCTGGTTAAGATTAAATAAAAATAAAGTTGTAGTACCATTGTAATTTGTCAACCATGAGGGAACGATTAGAGAAGAAAAATAGACCAAAGAGAACTGTTAGAATCTGTGTGACCATGTATATATATAATAACTGGTCGTGAACCAGTGTAGTGACTAGCTTTGTTTTAGGTACGAGTTTGCCACGGTGACGGACAGTCTGCTGACCCTGTACCACGGGGTCCGACTCAACCACTGGGCCCGGGGGAGCTGCCACTGGAGTGGCAGAGGCAACATTCTCAGCGTTCTGCCTAAGGTACACCACTCTCCTTGCTATTGGTGCCCATCCCTTTACCTCCAGTAGCTATACAGCCATGAACTGAAGTCTTCATTCTTCTCCCTGCCCTCCTGATATCCATTCATCATTTCCATAATGTTAATCCCACCTATAGAGGTGTTTAAGTATTATCCTACCTCTACAAAAATATATAGTCAATATTTTCATCCTTCTCATATATATATATATATATATATATATATATATATATATATATATATATATATATATATATATATATGGATTTCCCCCGTTACCCTTTTTATTTGCATATCCTCTAACATAATAATCTTAATGCGAGGTCATTTGTCACTGCACCCATCCCAACACAATAAATGCACCCGCTCACATATTTCCACGCCTCGACAATCATTCCGCCTCTAACACCGGACGCGAAACAATGGCACAGGGCTAACGCACGGAGGTTTTTACAGCGCCTGGGATTTCAATGGTTTTGCAGTAACTAAGCATTGCTCAACATATATTTTTGTACCAGTGCACTATGAAACCATATACTTCATCATGAGGGACCTTAGAAACCTATGGAACTTACCAGGTCGACACTAGAGGAATTTTTAATTCTACCACCGGCACGGATAGATGAAAATCCAATATGGCGGCGCCCATGATTCTTCATTACAACGGTTTGTAAACATCGAAAGGACGAGTACACTCGAGCCTCTAAAGAACTAAAGTCTTATTACCAAGTGATTATATGATATAGGAAACTTAACCTATTGACTTTATAAGATATTTAGCAATACTTTTCAACCACATTTATACGAAAACAAATGCCGACGACTAGAAATACGAAACAATCCCCTCACTCGGAGCTAGCTTCCGGCAAATCGAAAACAATGGCTGCCACTTCCGCTATGAACAATAATAATATTTTGCAACGCGAAATATCGGATTCTGATGAAGAAAAAGAAGTCTTCTTGCCACCATTAACCCACAAATCCTCTACAAAAGACATTGTGGATAAAATAAACGAAATTGATTCACGTCTACAGGTACAGGAATCTATAGCCAAGAGAACGATCAGACTGCTTGGAGGTATGGAGATGAGACTGTTCGGACCAAATGGATTCACGAGTAAAAAATCCATCACTATACCCGAAATTGAAACACGGCTGGACGAACATAACTCTGCACTATCGATTCAAAGTGATAAAATCGAATTAAACTCCTCTACAATGGCAAAAAATCAAGTTGACTTTGATAAGCATGAGAGTCAATTTGAAAGGCTTGAACTTGAAAGGAAAAGAAGAATACTTGTCTTGGAAGGCATCGATGAGGACAGACCAGGTAGTCTTAGAGACACCCTAGACCAAGTTATCAATGATCTGGGGCTTGACTTTAACAACTCTGTAGCTGAGGCTATATATCGACGAGGTAAGAAGTATGTACCAACTGCACAACAGAAACAGAATCCAAACTTCAAAAAAAGGAATCGTCCTATAATAGTCATCTTTGCCTCAGCTCACTACAAAATCCAAATGTTTTCAAATGTAAAGAAGTTACAAGGAAATGCTGCATGGCGTGGACTTCATCTAGCAGATGACATCACCAAGGAGGAAAAACAAATGCTAAATGACTTAAGATCAATCCATGCACTGGCAAGAGGTAAGGGAATAGACTGTTCAATTAGAGGAACCCAGATCATCATTGAAGGTAAAGCCTACCCTTACAAGGAATTGGGGAATCTTCCTCATGACCTATCCCTGAAAAATGCTAAAACAGTTCAAACTCCAGATGGTATTGCCTTCCAGAGTGAACACTCAGTATTTTCCAACCTATATAAATCTGATATCAATTTTGAAGGACATACATACGATTCTGTTGAAAGAGCATACCAGGCTAAAATGTGTGTAGTGTCAAACCAAGTAAACATTCTAAGGAAGGTAAACTCTGCCTCCACCCCACTTGAAAGTATGTTTGCTGGACGTGCCTGCCGGAAAACCAACGACTGGTTCGATATAGATGAAACTGTTATGCAGAAGCTGCTGGAGATCAAGTTCAATGACCCCACTCTACTCCACCAGTTAATCCAAACCAAGGGCAAGTACCTATATGAAGCTACAAGACATCGTACATATGGGGCTGGATTCCATCTTGGACAGAAAATGGACATTAATATTAGAAATGTAGCCCACAATCGATCAGAATGTGCCAACAAGTTGGGAGAATTCCTCATGGAAATAAGATACAGACATACCGGTGAACAACCCCTCCCAACAGCCGAAGAAATCCGTCTCCAAGATGCAGTAAACCTACAGCAACCCAATCCCTAAAATCTACAAACTATATCTAGAAACAACTTAAGCACAGAATATTTTCTTATTTCAAATTCTTATTAACTTGACAAAGGTGTATAATTAATAAAGTAACGTTTATAAGTCAATTTGGTAAATGACCTATGGAATCCTGGGCAATGGAAAACATCTGTACAAAAGCCTACTAAGTTCAACAACTCTACCGGTACACGGGACTGCATAAAGGCAGAAGTTCCTATATCGGTTATTAATTAATCAAGGAGAAGATTTGAGATTGTTATATGTAATCTTGCTAGTTGGTAATACCCAAATGGAGAGATCGTTGAAACCAATTTATTGTATTATATGTATTATACGAATATAAAACAGTTAGAGGTCTCTAAAGGTCTACGTATCCTACATTTAAATGCAAGAAGTATCAAAGCCAATTATGCTTCTATATGTGCTGAAATTTATCCATCCAATCTTGAAATTTTTACATTCTCAGAAACTTGGTTCAAATGTGAAGACGATGAGACTAGTTTTCAATTTCATGGATATACTAGACATAGAATGGATAGACAAGTACTTGATAATAAGGGTAAAATCAAAACCGGAGGAGGTGTTTGTATATATGTAAAACATGGCCTGAAACATGATGCACAAAAATATGATTTCTTAAATAAGTCTGATGGTACTATTGAAATCCAATGCATATATATACTCAAAGAGCATATGAAACCAATTTTATTGTTAAATGTTTATAGACCGCCTGATGGTGATAAGTCAGTGTTTGTGGATGTACTTATCGATATCCTCTCAAATTTAGAAAATAGAAATACTTTTGAAATTATAGCCTTAGGGGATTTTAATTTCAATATAAATGAAGATACTGATGTAGTAAATAATTTATTAAATCGAATGAAACATTTTGGTCTCAATCAAGAAATTAAAGATGCCACTAGAAAAAAAGCAACTCTAGATTTAATTTTTACAAATCTTAGACCGAATCTTATTACTACCGGTATTTGCAACAATTATATCTCAGATCATTTACCAATATATTTAATAAGAAAGAAACTAAAAATGGCGCATGACAAGGTATATATAACTGGTCGATCTTACTCAAAATTACCAGATGAAACACTCTTTTCAGAATTTGATAAAATAAATTGGGACAACTTTAATAACACAACAGATGTTAACTTTGCTTGGTCTTATCTTGAGGCAGCTATACGTAGGATTCTTGATAAATACTGCCCGGTACATAAATTTCTCGTGCACAAATACAGAGACCCATGGATGACTCAGAATGTTTATGAAATAATAAGGGAGAAAAATAAAAAACTTTGGAAAGCTAGACGATCACATAAGGATGAAGACTGGAAAAGTTCGAGAGAATTTAGAAATAATGCAAACAAAATAATTGATAAAGCAAGAAAAAATTTCTTCAAAGAACAACTTGAAGAATATAAGAATGATCATAGGAAATTTTGGCGAGTCATTAACAACTTGATACCTGGGCACCCGCACCGTGCTAAAGATATATCACTAGTTGACCATGAAAATGGAAATAGACCTATAGATAATTGTGATATTCCAGATTTTATAAACCAATACTTTGCCAATATAGGACCAACACTTGCTCAGGACCTATATATACCTTGGAAACCCTATGATGAATATGTTGTTAATAAGATGGATCCTATCACTACTAATCTTAAAGAGGTTAAAAAATTAATACATGATATCAATATAAACAAATCCTCTGCAATTACTGATATATCAACAAGTATTCTGAAGAAAATCTTCACCCATGCTCCAGACAAACTAGTTAAAATATTTAATCTATCGTTTTCATCAAATATTGTACCAGATGACTGGAAACTATCGAAAGTGACCCCAATACCCAAAGCAGGAAATGACAAATTAGTTAATAACTATCGACCAATTTCTTTGTTACCCCTTCCATGTAAATTGATTGAAAAAATAGTTCACAATAGAGTGTATGGCTTTTTGATTAAAGAAAAAATCTTAACATCCCATCAGGGAGGATTTAGATCAGGCTTCAGTACTGTTGACACCCTAGCAAAATTTACAGATGATATAAAAAGGAATCTTAATATAGGCAACTCTACTGTAGCAGCTTTTATAGACTTAAGAAAGGCTTTTGATACTGTGGATCATTCTGTGCTTTTAATAAAATTACACCACTATGGAATAAGGTCTGACAATTACCACTGGTTCGAGAATTATCTTACAAATAGACACCAAATTACTATAGCAAATGGTATAATATCTGGTAAAAATCAAGTGCTATGTGGTGTTCCACAGGGCTCCATCTTGGGCCCCTTATTATTCTTGATATATGTGAACGATGTAATAAAATGTGTAAAAAATTGTAACATTAAACTATATGCTGACGATACTGTTATTTATTCAGCACACAACTCGTACATATCAGCAAAAATTGATTTACAACATGATCTTGAGATGTATGAAACATGGTGTATACAAAACAAACTATCTATAAATGTAACTAAAACCAAGGTGATGATTTTCTCTTCAAGTACCAGAAAACTTAATACACTAACAGCTGATATACATCTAGGTGACCAACTACTGCAAGTAGTTCCTAGCTATAAATATCTAGGTGTTACTTTAGATCCATTACTGTATTATAACTTACATCTAGCCAACCAAGTGAAAACTATTGCATTCAAAACTTACAAACTTTGTCAACTGAGAAAATATCTAGATGTAAAACTAGCTATTAGAATATACAAAGCTACTATCCTCCCATATATGGAATATGCTGACATCTGTTTTACCACAACCTTTGATAAATATTTGGATCCACTTCAATATGCTCAGAACCGTTGTATTAAAATATGTCTTGGTGTACCTCATTTGACAAATACTAACTATATACATAATGTAACAAAAATCAACAAACTGGGTGACAGAAGATATATTCATATATTGAATTATATGTACAATAGAGCTCAAGATGATACATACAAAGACACTAGAACAATTGTTACTCGACTGCACGATGCACCAACATTAAAGATTATAACACCAAATGGTATGGCATATGCTAGGAGCGTAGAATACTACGGAGCCTTAACTTGGAATGCTTTGCCTACGGATAGGAGACTTGCTGTAAATTTAAAACAATTTAAAAATGAATCTAAAAGGGTATTAAAGTCTCTTATTCCGTACCTAAATGCATAGTTTACTTTGATAATTGTTAACATTGATTGATTCTCTACTACGCCGTCGATCTACTTCAACTACTATCAATATGTTTTTCCAATGTATAACAAGGTCAATGGAAATATCTCAAATACTCCTCTATGTATATTTACATTACTATCTTATTAAATTATGTGCCAAAGTTTTCGTATACACTTTGGGAAGATAGGTAGGACCAGAATTATCAACCTAACACTGCTATAGTGGGGATGAGGTCCTCTGCCTTCTGTTTGACTCATGCTATCGCTCGTAATACATATAAACTATTCTTTATTTACTAAGATTACATTGTATATCTAGGCTAAAGTTTGGTACTTTGTATACATACTCCATATGTTGTCATGTCCTTTTGTACTGATATCATGCCATGTCGATAACTATGAGTCAATAAAGTAAATTCAAACTAAAAAACACCACCCTCGGGCAAGCTTCTTTCAAATTAGTGGAACACCCACTCATATCATGGCAAATTTAGCATATCCTCACGCCCACTCCTAGCTCGAGATATGTGCCACTCCCAATGACGAATATTTCTCTTGAGATTACCAAATAAAATCAACCCGCATATCGTTTTACAACTACATAACTTTGTACTATCTACCCAGACATTTTTATTGAAGTTTAGATAAATAACAACGAATGTGGGAGAGACAGCTAGGCTCTGAACCTATATTAAACTTAAAATTTCTTCTCCAACAATTTAATTTAATCTAAAACCAGGAATCATACAGCAGAAAATAAATGAAAAGCCACATTACAAAGTGTAATAACTGTATAGGATGCCCTGAATATCTTCATCATATGGCAAGGGGTTTATCCCTTTATGGCTTGTCATTAGCACAGTCTCCCCATCCTATGTCGAAGCCAACTCACATACATACACACTCTTGTTCTTGTCTCGTTGAGATAGGAGACATCGGGGCCACAGGCCGGCTTACATTCCGCCAGGATGGCCGGCGAAGGGGTTATATCATCGACGTCCTGGGCCTTGGCAGGGGAGGCCTGGAGCAGGTAGGTTTTTCTACATGGAGTATGGTGTCAGTCAGGGGAATCTCCAGGGTTTTAAACCCCGAATTGAATTGTAGGTGTGGCGGCTAGTCAACATGGGGGTCGTTCAGATTGAGTTACTTGAAAGGGATGGGGTTTGTAAGGAATCCAGCTAAGATCCTCTGCTGAAATTGGGTTATGTCCAAGGTGTATTTACCAGATTTTATCCTTAGCTGCGGTGGTAAACTGCAAGAACTGCCGGAGTGGCTCTGCAAAAACGATAAAGCCTATGTTGAATACAGAAATGCCAAGAAAATTCCAAGTAGGCTGTGTGATAATGTATAGTGCGCACCAAATCAAAACTTTCATCATGACCTGAAATATACTTAGCGTCACTTCTATTGACTCAATGTGCTTTGAATTACAGGTTGGTTTCTGGAACTCATCCGAGCTGAACGCCCAACGTAGACTACATATTAACCTTACTGTGCAGAAGGCACCTCCCGAGCTGAAGCCACCTGCCAAGGAACCACTCAGGGGAGACCGAATCAAAGTCGTCATGATTCTGGTAGGTGCTTGGTCAGAATATGCAGAATATGTGAGCAGGCAGCGGAATGGGGCATCCATACGCGGGTATATGGATGATCCCTACTGCTTGCCTGTCCATGATGATATGTCGAACCATCTGTGGATCAACACGGTAAAAGGTACGCCCGCGAGGGGTGCGTGGGCATACCTTTGACCGTGTTGATCCACATCTACTTTGGTTGAGGCCATAGCAGGGTCACAGAATGAATGGAGTTTCGGTTCATGTGCAGTAAAAAAAAGTTCACATATAAGTCATAAATATATTGCTATTGTGAAAAGTATGACTTTATATTATATTACACAGTAACTTGATCTGTTACATTACTCTGTTTCTATCAGAGTTCAATATGACAAACTATAATGGTAATTTGAACATAACCCATGCTAATATAGAATGTGGGGTATAGAATGTGGGATCCAGGAGGGTAATAGGGAATCATAGTTGCTGAATACGCCATAAAACAAAAGACCAGGGTAAAATAAACAAGTAACAAATATGTAGATAGACATGTGAAAAGGGGTGAAATCTCAAGGCGTTATAAGACTCCATGACGAAAGACGTCTCCTTGGCCATTCAAATAATTAATTAATTAGATAGTGTAGGCTGCAGCGTATCTGGATCGCTAATTGTCTTTCCCTTCTAAACCCATCAACTGACTTTTTTCCACCCACTATGCCAGTTTCACGTGTACAACGTAAAAGGAGAGGTGTTCATCTGAGAGTTTCAATCGATACAGTCAAACAGTTTCCATGGACCCTTCGTTTTTTGACCTTGTCATTGCTTCTTTATCATCGCCTTCATTGACAAGCTCAAGTTCTCACTTGGCTGGAGAATCCATATTCATGTAGGCAGCTGATTACTCCCCTTATAGGACACTGATAAGAACCTTATCAATGGGGCCTTCATCCCTTCCACTTTTTGAGCAACAAAATCAGAATTCAGTTAATGGATCAGCTAGAGTCTCACCTTTCCTAATTAGAAGAAATTAGATCAGTTTTCTTTTTTCGGCATGGGTGGGTAGAGGAGTTGCATGGCCAGATTATCAATCACGAAAGCCATTTTTGATATCAGCCATCCATCTTATCATGTTGTTGAGACTGGCAGGTCAAAGAGCAGAGGTTGAAGGTCAAAGGTGGGTGGGGGTCAACATGGGAATCAATACGCCGGTAATCAGGGCTGGGCATGAGACGGTCCCCGGTGGCAAGTGGGCTTTGTGGCTGACATAGGCAGATAGATGGTTCCCGGCTCGATCCCCCTGGGTTTCTGGATGGACATCGGCTAGGGCTTCCTTACATGCCATCAGCCAACCATGACCGCTATTATTATTCACCAATCGCAGACATCTACCATGCACACATGACATGCCCCCCAGCCTATAGGATGTAAAAAAATAGATATAATGTCTATGGGTCTGTTTACTGATTCCATAGGAGTATAAGCAAACGTGACCTAACCCTGATACTGATATTATGTTAAATGAGGCGAGCCAAATGAAGCAGTTCTTTTTAGATATGTATCATCTCTTACTTATATGAAAAAAATACCTGAGGTCATCTAATATTGAAAGACTTCCCAACATATGGACTGTACGTGAGCCATAAATGGAAAATAAAACACTTTGCATATGGGAAACCTATTTGCTCGTCCTCCATTTGCCGAAGACGGCAATCTGTATACTGCA
Organism: Acholoe squamosa; assembly: GCA_949317995.1. Lineage (NCBI taxonomy): Eukaryota > Metazoa > Annelida > Polychaeta > Phyllodocida > Polynoidae > Acholoe > Acholoe squamosa. Next base: position 22,013,648 of record OX439042.1, read on the forward strand.
GTACTATTGAACCTGTTATCAGGCCCTATGAGCATCCTGCACTGGCACTCCAGTGCCTCTCGTTTGGAGCTGGTGTATCTATCAATACCTGAGGGGAAGCCAGCTAATCAGTCAGACAGTGTTTTCCATTTGCGCAGGAAACGCTCAAATCACGGTTTTTCACGCCGGCAGTTTCTTTGGGAGCCGTGAGGGAGGCACAGTAGGGTGTCTAAACGTAGGTTCCCTGAGGCTTTCCATTAATCTCTGTGAGCTGCTCACTCTCCTAACGCATGCCCCCTCAGGGCTGCGTCGAGCTAAATGAACATTAATTCGCTGCACAAAGGGGCTGATGACTGTTAGCACTCTTATATCAATTTGACTGGCCCTATACGTGGCGCCGTCCTTAATGCTGGGGCGAGCAGCTCGGTGGTGCCAGTTGATGAGCTGCTCCTAGGACTAGCCAGGGCCAAGATTAGAGCTGCTCTGAGCCTGGCACCACCTGATAATCTGTTAATATCGACAATATCCCAACCGCCAGCCATGCCAATTTTCCAACAGAAACAGCGGCTCCTGGCTAAAGTACAAAACCATTAGGGCTGCGAATTTTCCCGCCACCATCTATAAAGCTCCCTTTACGACACGTATTCGCAGAGGGAGAGAGTAGGGGGCTTTCAATATCCTGGCCACTTTAATGTATGCTCAGCCACTCAATGGTAAGGGGACGTTTAGTACCCAGGCCGCGCCTGTGGTTAGGGCCTGGCTATACTCTTGAACCAAGAAATATTAGACTTTTTGCTTCTGATACCTTACCTGTTCCATCAGAAGCTGGCATTTATTAGTGTCAATGGTACCTCGTATATGTCCCTGTTCATCTTGTGCACCAAGGATATAACCTTCTTAAAACACATTCCATGTACGATAACCATGGATGTCCATGGATGACAGTGCGTCTACTTTTCAAATTATATATATAGTCTATTCAAATTCCAGATACTGCTTATTCCAACTGTTTCGTAAACTACTAACTTAAATCCATGTGCTGCCTTCTTCATTCCCTGATCTGCACCCCAAATCGTATATACATTTACGACACATGTTGGGCCCCTCTACTCCCCCTCTACTTTCATAATACTACTTTTAACCTATGCTTCCCCAGAGTTTTATCCTCCTTTCTATATACTACTTACTATGTGTTTTGTCCAATTTCTACTTTTGCCCAAGTCCTACTTTTCAAGTACTACTTAACATAGGTTTTGCCTGTTGTTTCCCTGTGTTGTATCCTACTATTCATATACTTCTTAATCTGCGTTTTGCACACTTTCTTTATTTGTTTTAGTTATCCTTATTGCTACGCGTCTTCTGTATGAAGAGTTCCTGTATTTAATCATACTTTCATAGTACTACTTACTTGTTCCGCTGAATTTTCTCCCCGTGTCATATCTTACTTTCCATGTATACTACTTACTTGTTCTCAATCAAGATCTACCACATTGTATAATGCTTTCGTAGTGCTATTTGCATGTTCTGCCAAATGATCTCCCCCTTTCTATTCTACTTTCCTTGTACTGCTCACTGCACTTTCTGCTCCCGCAATAGCGTTAGTTTTCATTTAATTATTCCATGGGACGGCTCACTTTCCGCCTGTTTGTTCATGATGTTAAGTGCGACTATTTTATTCTTCTATTGGCCTGGAGGTACATTATACTGTGTATAACATTATACAAATTGTACAACGCGATGACCCTCTTATCTTGTAGGAAAACCCATTTGTGCAGCTGCGCACTGACTATCACCGGTACCAGGGGAATCTGAGATATGAGGGGTTCTGCATCGACCTGGTTAAGGCCTTATCTGAGATGCTGGGCTTTAGCTACGACCTATACACTGCGCCTACCGGCAGGCTGGGAACTAGACTGGGCAATGGGTCCTGGGATGGTCTGGTCGGGCAGGTAGCCACAGGGGTAAGACGTTTTATTCTCATTTAATGTCTTTTTAGAAATATTAAATAGGTCTATGAAATAGGACAGAAGAGAACAGAAGAAGCAATACCATGGATAAAACTGGGTATCTGATGCATTAGATTGAAAAAATAAGAAGTCATTGATTCAAACCAATTATCTCTCTTTAAAGAAATTCAACTTACCGTATGTAAGTATTTGCTTGTGTTGTTATGCAGTATAGTAATGGTCTAATTTAATGTCACTAATAGCAAAAGAGGAAACTCTTATTTGGATCGTAAATGTGGCACCTCTTTGTTTGCCCTATTCATTGAAGTTGGGTTGTCGAGGACTTAAACTGGATAAGCTGGGGTTTGCATGATCTTATTCGGTTTCAACAATTTTAGATTATGTAAACACAACAGTGTTTGGAATGTCGGTTCCTGTTACCTATCAATTGGACGCCTTCAATCTGACGCCATGTAATATTGACTGATTATCTTTGGTTTCAACCCACTCCATGCTTAGAAGAAAATGAATCTTCATGTGACAGTTATAATCTTAGTTCTTTGTGAATACAAACAGTAACGTCAATGTTAACACAAGACCACTTTCTCAAATAGGAATAATTCTACTGATTCAACATATTACAACAGACCAATTCGAAAATAAAGATAAAAAGTTCAATCTGGGTCGTCATAGAATAAATGCAACAATTCTGCTCGTGCTTGGACGATTATGCCACTGATTAGATTTCAAGATGATCAAAGATTGTTTAGATTGGCGAGGACAAGATTGTTTAGATTGACGAGGACGACCACCAGTCTGGGGATATTGAAAGATGCCTCCATGATTAATAACGTCACATTGCACTGGATAGGAGCCAATGCTAGTCTAGGATTTCCTAAATTATGACAAAAACAATGAAGCCTCTGTCTGTGCTTCACACTTTCAATCTTCGAGTAAAACAATTCTGGAGCCCTGTTTTATCTACAGTTCCAAATTAAAAAAAAAAGAAGAAGAAAGAAGCGTCTTGTCAATGATAATAAAACCAACGCTAAATATTGGTCATTAAACAATAAATTGAAAATGTTGACCGTTTATTCATTGAACGTTTATTCAACTGGTAAAAGTTCTTTCTGATCAAGTTAGGTTTGTATAAATCAAATCAATCCTTAGGTTAAATGAACTCTCAGGAAACTGACTCCTGGATAATATGGTTAGTAACTACGATAGAAGTATTGGAAAAGTGGTCGGTGACTCAGGTACAACACGATGATCATCAATATAATGCTCCTTCTCCTTGCAGAAGGCTGGTTTCGCCATTGGACCCATCATGACGACATCGGACCTGGAGGAGGTGGTTGACTTCACCAAAACCTTCAAGACGACCGGGTTGAGTGTGGTCATGCGGCGGCCTCAGTCATCCTCCTCCTTGTTCCTCTTCCTGAACCCCCTCTCACCCCTGGTGTGGATCGTCCTCCTGGGCGTGCTGGCCCTATTCAGCATCACCTTCTATGTCATAGATAGGGTGGCTCCTGCCTTCTACTCCAACATCGAGGTGAATGGAGGCGCCAGTGGGTCAGCTGGTGGGTCATCTTCCACTGGGTCGGCCTCAGCACGGCTCCGGCTGATAGGAGCTGATAAGAGTGTGTGGTTTACCTTTACCTCCATGGTGTTGAGGACAGTGGACATTAACCCAAGAACCATCTCAGGGCGCATCCTGGCCGGCGCCTTGTGGTTCTTCAGTCTCATGGTCATCTCATCCTACACGGCCAACTTTGCAGCACTACTAACTGTATCCTCAGTGGAGGTGCCAAGCATAAACTCCCTGCGTGACCTAGCGTCACAGACTCGTGTGCGTTATGGCACAGTGCGCAATAGTCAGGTGACGGCCTTCCTAGAGCGGAGCCGTATCCACCAATATCAGAGCCTGTGGCATACCATGAGTTCTGCTGTACCCAGTGTCATGGTCAATGATGCTGAGCTGGGCTTCCAGCGGGTAAAGGACACAGACGATGGCTCCTATGCCTTTATTTGGGAGTCGGCTAGTGTACGCACAAAGGTCAATGCAAACTGTGACCTGCTGGAAATAGTAGAACAGGTGGACCTCAAATCCTTTGCCATAGCTGTGCCTCAGGGCGCCCCCTATAGAGACTTACTCAGCATGGCGCTGCTTAGATTGGCTGAGAACGGCAGGTTACACGAAATGGAGGTCAGGTAGGTGAACGACCGAAAGGTCAGATGGTATGGCTGTGTTAACTAGTCTGATCAAACAGATGGCATTGACGATCTAGAATGTTACTGCATGAGACATTCCATTGTATAAAAATTTACACCTACAAGGAATTTAATTCTGAACTGATTGGTCATAGTTATTCAATGTTTGTTTTAAAACTGATAAAAGGTCCATGATCTCTATTCAGTCTGGCCAATAGACTACGTTGGAAATTAAAGAGCCCGAGTTGTATACCATTCATTGCTAGGGAATAAAATGCAAGATCTAGAGCTTTTGTAACAAAGAACCAGTTATTTTCACCGTAAACTAATATAAAAAAGACACAAACCACAGGGGAGCGCAGTGTTAGGATGGGGCTGCAATGTGTGGTCGGTTGATGGGGTGTGTAATAGTTTTGCCCTGAATAGATGCAACCTCAGGCTCGGGATCCCAGGGGGTCACTAGTAGGTCCCCTGGGTACCGGAGACTCACTTCAGGCTAATTCATTTTCGTGTCTGGGTTAGAGCCCAGTCATTCTGACCATATTGGGATTAGATAGGCAATGCTAGCCAATGGCTCAATGGGGAGTTTCGGGTACAAATCATTGCAGAGGGGAGTGGCTTTACTCTGTAACGCTTTTTTTCAAACGGAATGCATAGGAAACCCGTAAATGCTTGTTTTTTTAAAAGAATCAGAATCAAATCTATAGCTCGGAAAAGAATGGACTTTTTGAATTACACAAACCGTACATGTGCATGTGAACAAGAAATATTCGCGAATATTATGTTCCATTATGTTCCTAGTTCAAGACCCTATGCTAGTGGTCTATTCATACCCTTTTATATTACACAGTTCCAAGAAGATTACTGTGTAAACATAATATGTAATGGAAATGTCAAGAAATCTTATGCAATCGGTATTTTGCTTATATGGCATGTAAAATTTTACATTTTGTCTACAAGGTGATTGAACCAAATAAACAAATTACTTTTTTCACGTAAACCAGGGAAACTATCATCCATCATCCACTCTTTACACAGATCTGGAAGCCATTAGCAGTATTTGGGTAAAGCACAGAGTTAATTTGCTAATCTTAATGGATATAGGCTTGTAACGAGCATCGGGGGACAGCTTGCCACTTTCCACTACAAGTATTATCTATTTGCTCAATAACGCACTACAGCACTAGTGAATGATGTAGAGAGCATTCTCTCGCTTTTTATCATCTTGGACAGTGACCATTATGCTTGTAAAACATCATAGAGATACAATAGCTACAATACTGCATATTCTCATTTCGCTCGCCCTGTGTATGACATATAAGGTAGATTTTTACATTGTATTAATGGACAATAGACTGTGGGGCGTTTATTCATGAATGAGCACGAGTAACAATGGGTTGCCATTTATCTTCGGAATTTCCACAAGCAGAGGCCAGTAATATGGTGCATATGGTACATCTGCCACTAAGCCAGATATAGCAATAATAGCATTAATACTGATTTAGATAGTGACGACCACTGACACTGCATTATCTATTCAAATAATGTTATGCTACTGAGGCAGGCACAGGAATAGGTTTAGCACAATAGCCTCTGGATATTTATTTTCAGTCACATTATGATAAATGGCAACATTGTGACATATTGCCAAAGGTTGATGTGAAAATGGAATGCAATATTTTCTATTACTAAACATTTCAAATAATCATCATAGGAATCACAGGATCATATCGCAATACATTCCTGTAAGCATCTTTACATTAGTTGACTTATAGTTAGCGACAAGGGTGTTTTCTTTTTTAAAAGCAAGGCAGGGGCATTACTAAAATATAATCATTAACTCAAAAGGGAGAAGGAACTTTCCTCCATCAAACAAGATACCTTGTTGATCTCCCATTCTCTATAATACATCATTAATAATATCTTGACATGTTTCAGGTGGTGGCCGGAGAACAAGTGTCCGGACACGAGTCGACCTAACCTCACCTCCCAGTCCCTGTCAGTCCGTAACATGGCCGGCATCTTTATCTTCCTGGCCCTGGGTATCCTAGTGGCCATCATAGTATCTATCATTGAATACGCCTGTAGAACACGCCGCAAGAAGGTGAAGACGAAAAACAGGGTATGTATGGGTTAGCAGTCACACAAGAACTCACAATGATAAAAAAAGAAAGATGAATCTCCCCCTGTTGATGCTTTGCTTTTTGTGATTATTGCTAATGGCTCTACTTGTTTAGCTGCAAAAAAAAATCAGACCCATCTTAAAGACATAATCCCTTTACGTACCTGTACATACATTTCAAAATGATTGAGCCATGTTTTCCCTAGAAAAACCTTCCTCATCGTAAATACTATGACCACAATCCTTGGATAAAACAAATCTATTTGCTTCGCTGAAATTCCGCCCCTTTGGTTGCATTTTATTCCTGATCATATTACTTCTAGAATGAAATAAACAAATAGAGATTAAAAGTAAAAGTGTAAAACCTATATCATAACATAGCATTAGCTGCTTTGCCATCGGCACTCATCCCTTCACAGTGAGGTGGAAGATAATCCATGGCTTTTGGAGAGGCTTGCAGCATGAGACTTGCAAGGCGAGCTTAATGGGTATGCTGTGTGTGCCTGTCTTAGAGCCGGGTATTCACGGGTATCTCCTGTGTGGAGCTAAGTACCGACACATAATGCCCAACCCCTCCTCGTGGTGAAGGTGGGGGAGAGGGGTTCCCAAATCAAACGTCTGATGCTCGCCATCGTTAAGAAGAGAGATAAAGGTGCGCATGCGCGGCAAGTATCTCGCTGATTCACGAGGGTATCGTGAATCACGAATGCATGGTGCGACATGCCTTTAAAAGAAGGATTCTTTAAGCTGTTTGGCTGCCTCGGGCTTCCGGCCCGTTGGTTTATGACCCTGGGGGCGGTTATAAAGCCTTGATTGGGCACCGATGTGGGCATAGTGCTGTGTTTCCATGGTGATCTAGGCCCCTGACCTTGTCCACTGCTCAGGAGTGACGACCCCTGTGTCATTTATTTACCATAGGTTTAATAACACCCACGAGGAGGTTGCAGTTTGATGCTTCCCTTAGACACTGTGAAGCCATAGGGAGGGGGCTGTCTCAATAGCAAATATCTTCTATCATGGTTATCATAGGGTGGTGAAGGCTGAGCAGGTTGTGCTGGGTTTGTGGGTAGGGAAGTGGCTGTCTTGTCCACTCCATTACCAGCGTTACACGCTCTATATGGTCCATAGAGACGGAGGAAATAAACGGTGGGAGCGGTTTGGGTGTTTGTGAGCTGCTCCCTGACCACTGTGAGCAGCTCGGCTTTGTATAGCACAGAGCAAGCAGTAAATATCCTGCCTTAACAACAGCTCTATCCCAGCAGGGAGGACCTATTACATCGTTTAATAGCTGTGTGCTGTGCTGTGAGCAAGGTGTACAGCCATTTCCACTTAACTAGCCCATATAGTTTACATAACGGTGGATCCTATAAGAGCTCTGCTAATAGGTACTGGAGACATCCCGGGCTCTGATAGATTGCAAATTCTCCCACATATACATGTCCCCTATACACACATTCAGAACCCACTCCCTTATCATACATCCACACCTCCTACCTCAGTCTCTTCTCCAACATACCACATTACGGCCATTGCACCGTTCTCTTCGTATATCGGACCCTCTGTACCACTCACTGGCATACCACCGTACCATTACCCCTACCCCCTCAATCCCAGTCCCCAAATCCCCCGTAATCACCCTTACCCATGCCATTACCATCAAGCTCCCCTTATCCTCTGTTTTCGAACATTCTGCCTCACGATACTACTCTTGTTGAGTCACAGGCAGACAATGCTTATTGTGGCCTGGAGGGACAGTGATAGCTATCACCAAGACGCTAGCCTTTGGCAAAGTGATTTCCCACTAACTGCGATAACACTGTAATTATGTCCTCCATGATCAATTTATCACCACTATATCTACCTCCATCCCCACTTCAAGAGCCTCCAGCAGGCTTCAGACCCATTCAGACACTAGGCACACATCATTTTTATGGACCATTGTTTACTTGTAGCGAGTCTACGTCTCCTGCTGAAATGTGTTGCTCTTTACCCTTCTTTCTGATCTCTTTTTTTTTTCACCAAATTGTATTTCAGTAGAAGTGCCCAACAACATGTTTATCTACATGTATATATAAGACTGTTTGGTAATTTTGTCGACAAGTACTAAAGGCCTAACTTATAATGGTCCAACCATAATGACAGAAACTTGATTTTCGTCAATGTCTTAAGAAATTGGTTTGAAAACAAATGTTTGAGCAAAAAAGAATTGAACATGTGGTTCAGATTGTATGGTCTAAATATCTGCGCTAGCCCCTTTTAAAACCACTTTACTTTATACTCTGGCTATTTTCTTGAGTATATTTATGTGTATTGGCTTGCAGACCATAATCTTAGCTTCTAGATCAATGTAACGTTTCAGAATTTGCATTGAAATGAATAAAATTGTCAAGAAAATACGTAGGAATTGACTCAGATGATAACATAAAACACTTTTTTACTTTCTTTGACCCTTATTTTAGCAAAACCAATTCCGTAAAGTTAAAATACGCACATTCTAGATATGAATCTCACTCTACTTTCTCTCCCCCGCCCCATTACAGAAGGTTCCAGAGGAGGGAATTTCAGCGAAGCCATTATGTGACGGCAACGTATCAGCCGGAGCTATACAGATGGAGGAAACGCAGCAATTCATGACGCCCGTCAACTACTCCACGTCGAAGCAGACCAATATCTTCTGATGTGAGGAGGACGGGGAGGCTGGGCTCTTTGTCTAGTTATTACCTCGCCATAGCCCCGAACTCCCATCTCTATCATTCAGCACTGTTGGTGGCTACATACTCAGTGCCAGTCCCAGTGGAATGGTCGCCAATAGCTACATTGGCTGACTGACTGATTAGCTGACTGACTGACTCTGTGAGTAAGTGGCTGACTGATGTTGTACTGACGTGGTGCATGGAGGAATGATTGAGTGACAGACTGATTGACTGACCACCTGGGTGACTGATCACCAGATTGACTGGCTGACTGATGAGTTGGGTTTGCTGACGCTAGGATTAAAGATTCACCCGATGGTTGGCTGTCGTTCTATCATCCACCTCACCTTAGCCAATGATTAATGAATCTTACCACACTGGCTGCCCATGGTAAGTGCCCTGGTACACATGGCACCTTAACCTTAGCACTCCTCCTAGTGAGTGGTTTATAACATATATGTCATATGACATAAATGACGTCACAGACGTTGATGCTCAGGTCTACGTCAAATTGGCTTAGTTCGGAAATGACGCCAGAGTTAAAGGCTAGCAGGAAAGACCTAGATATTAACACACGCAAGATAAGCACTGATTTCCGGTGGACGTTACCAAGGCTAGCTCAGACAGTTGGGTCGTCTTCTTCCTGCGGCAGTCTATCTTCCACTGCCACTTCCGGCCATGCGCAGTCTAACGGGGGCCGGGCGGTTGCGAGGACTGGAGTTCAACGCCCCCTATGAACAGAGACTAGTACTACACTGACCTTGGGGCCAGAACCAGATGCACTGTCATTCAATTTCACTCACTGTTTTGTGTGTTTTTAGGGGTGGGGCAGGGTAAGGGTATTATAGAAACAAAGGGAGCTGAGGATACAACGTAGGGTGGTATTCCAGAAGACTTCATGATTAATCCCTCTCCCATGATAAAAAGCCCACAAATAGGTGCTGGGATTCCATCATTACAGATACACATTCTTCGCCTCATATACCGGTTGCTAAGCAACAGGATATTACCAAGATCCCCATATGAACATACATAGCAGGGGCGGCTTGTATCTAAGGCCGATTTTCATGGGCCTCGACGTCCTTTCATCAAGATCATTGTAATATATATCAACACAGCCAAGAAAAAGACTCGCTACCCAAACTACAAGAGGAACCAAAAATAGAAACAGTGTCTAATTATATTAATCCCACGTACCTTTAATGATGTACCTTCATTCAATGTGAATTGATTTCCATTTTACACAATGTGTAAATACAAAATGAAGGCGTCGTTACCAAGTTAATGGACGCGAAAATACAGGGCGTGATTGATTCAGTTTGGACGTTTGGTTCACTCAAGGACTAATAAACCCTTTAAAGACAAATAATGCATTCAGGCATCATGATCATTGCTCGTCATGATGTATGGATGCAGCTCTGATGGCTTGCCTGGGCTGCATTCAAGATGAATGCATTTGAACGGTCGGCATGATGCGTCAATGCAGTTTTGGTGAGTCGACTCACTAGCAATGCATAGGTGAATCATGACGACCAAGGAACATGAACCTGGTGGCATCATGCGGCCCTTAAATGGTTAAAAGGTCATTGATTGAGGGTAAACATGATATTAAAGTAGTGTGAAAGGGAAGGGTAAATGAGGTGTGGATTGTATCAATGGTTATCAAGAACTAGGTAAATGTTATCTATTATCAAGTTTTGTAGAAAATAAACTGTTTCCATAAGTCAGTCTGTTGTCCTTCTTCTCGTACATGCGTAATGTCCACATTCGAAGCAACGATAGCATGGTCTAAAACAAAGCTTTTGCTCATTGATAAGAATTCCAATTAGCAAATTAATATTGGATGTTCAGTATAAATGCATCAATGCATGCTAGTAGCGGTCAACCATACGAACAATATACCTTCACCTGCTTCTCTCAAATAACCATCACTACTTTTATATAAGCCTAGAGTGACAAAGAGAAAGTCCACCAATGCCAAGGAAAGTGGTAGAAAACAGCTTACAGACATTACAATGATTTACATCTAATCTCACATCACATCATAACTTCGTAGTAAATCCCACACATACGCCGATTCATTCAGTTTGAATTTGGCGATTTAAGGAACAATACGGATTTGCTTTAGTTGTCTCTCTGAAGTTAAGCACTAGATTCCCCAGTGAATGGCAAAGTTTCCTTCAAGCTTATGATTATAAATCACCGTTGCTTTTGTCAGTAGGTAATTATAAAGAAGACATTATTTGATAACCAATGTAAATACGACTATTCCGTTTGTAATCTAATCTCCTTAAGTGAAACATGGTAGATCTTCAGATACATCAGATAGGAATAACAATCATATTCAAATTGTCTATGCTGAGTTCCAGACAAACAAGAAAGACTTAAGCAAAGCTCCTATTCATGAACTGCTTTCCGAGTGAGAGGCAATTCATCTTTCTTGAAATACAATTTGGACAATTGGATTATCCTCATCTCAACACTAGATTGAATTAGCATATTTCTACCATTGAACTAAACCCGGTAGCAGATCCGGCTCTATCCAGCTTATTAAGCTTCATCACGAGACTGGAAAAAGCCGCTATAGTGCCTCCCAATAAGAGTTTTCAGGTAGATACAAAATGGAATTGTCAATGGAATTTAGCCAAGCCCTTGTCGTCGAGATGAGTCCGACAGCCGGCGGCATTGTCACATGGTGCAGAGCCGCTGTGGATCTTAAGTGTCAGCTATGTCAGGCAAATGGGAGCAGCTCACCTCAGGGGCACGTCAGTGTATGGGAGCTGCTCACATAATGACGTGAGCCTCAGGCATGGCTAGGTGAAGGCAGGGTGTGGGGGGCTTACTGGGTACATGGATTCGGTAGATGGAATCATTAAGTGCCGTGTCTTGCTAAATTTCTAGTTTCTACAATACATGAGGCATTAAACTGTTTCAGAGCGGTAATATGGGACTGTCAGGATAAAGTGAAAGGGTTGATTCCATGGTATTTCAACAGGTTGTACCCACATGACCCTCTGAGCTTCAGAAAACCTTCCTCCTAGATGCAGATGCATGTAGGTTATGAAAACACACAAGATTGTAGATTTCAACTCCAACTGGTTCCGGAATTTTTCAGTCCTATACCAAAGGGGGCTGACCGTAACTTTAAAAATCTCGATTTTTAGTCAACTTCCAAATCCAATATTTTCCAGGCATAATCATTTAGAGGTCTGGCATTATTTGTGTTATCACATGTCTTCATCCACTATTGGGAAATGTCAAATTAATGAGGCTGTCAAAAAGGCCTTTTTTTTACATAAGTTTACAGTTCAGTTTTGCTGATCTCGGAGCAGTTTTAGAAAAATCATAGGATCAAAACTGTCACTTCAAACATTCTTGGAAGTGAAGGTATCATTGATCTTGAAGTATTAACATGAACAATGAAGGTGAAGTCCTTCTGATAACATACCAATCCAATATGGCCGCCTCAAAATGACAAAATGTGGAAGTTTGCTATATTTGAATAGGAATTTGGGGACTGTGGGATATGTAGGACCAAATAAGGCTAGGTATCACAAAATACTATATTTTACCCTAAAGAATGATGGCAGTTTGGTATTAGTGCATTGGCTCCTTCTGGAGAAAAAGGCCAATGAAATATGGTGAAAGTTGTTATTACCGATACACGTGGGGTGTACTATCACACACACACACACACACACACACACATATATATATATATATATATATATATATATATATATATATATATATATATATATATATATATATAGGCTTGCAAAGGGAATCCCTCCGTTGATTCCCCAATTGGTCGTTTGCTCCATCTGCACCAATGTTTTAAAGCCTTGCACGTAAGGCATGGCTCCTATGTGAAAGTGATCATATGTGCACCTTATGGGACCCTTGCGAAGCCTTTGTAGCGCCTTATAGTGCAGTGGCCAAGCCTTTGTGGCGCCTTATAGTGCAGTGGCCAAGCCTTTGTGGCGCCTTATAGTGCAGTGGCCAAGCCTTTGTAGCAACTTATAGTGCAGTGGCCAAGCCTTTGTAGCGCCTTATAGTGCAGTGGCCAAGCCTTTGTAGTGCCTTACAGTGCAGTGGCCAAAAATAGTTCCTAGGTGCACTTTATAGGTATGCCTTGAACCCAGGGTGCGTCTTACGTATGGGGTTGTCTTAATAGAGAGGTACTACGGTAAAATATGTTTTAAAAAAATCACACTTATCTTAGTGCTTAGATTCTAATCCCCTTTGCAAGTCCACTCAACTCTTTGGGCAAAGACCCTTACATTCACATGCTGTTGACTGTTTTATGGTATCCATTCTCATAAACAAATAGGTACTTTAGTAATCATAACCCCCTATTCTATGTGTACCACATAATATACCACCGCATATAATGCATGCATTATATGCTAGAATACAATCTTTATGCACCTGCTAACATCAACAAAGGTTGGGGGTACACCTCATAGGTGAAGACATTATAGTATACAGAGCCCTTTCACTGCCATCTGTAACCTTTCTGTACTTAATACCACCATAGCTGACAGTATGTACTCTATGATAGCCACCTGCAGGCCTCTAGATACCAAAGATACTTAGTCAGTAGAGAAATACAAAACAGAAATCATTGACTTGGTTAGAGGGAAAGTGATGGAGAGGGTGGAGTTAAAGGTGCGTACAGCCACGACGTGAGGTGGCGAACTACACCAACTGACAGAGTAGGGGTGAAGGGGAACACCTACAGTAGATCTATATGTTACCTGTCAGCTCCATGTCACCTCCCCAAAGTACACTGACAGTAGGGGTACAGTGGGGGAAGGGCATACAAGGAAACACTAGCTGTAATTGGAATATTGGGTAATAGAGGGCTTAGAGTGGTAGTTATAACGTGGAAAAGAGGATTGTACCCAGTGGTGCTGTGAAGGCAGTCGTGAAGTCAGAGAGAAGAATACAAGAAAGAATATCAAATTTTGTATAGAAGCCAAATGATACGGTATTTTTGATGGAAAAGCAAGCCCTGTGCTGAAACGCTTGTGGCGAAAGAGGAAGGGAAATGTTAAAAGGTTAAACCTAGGATACAGAGAGATTGAACGGCACAGGCACACTACTGTGTCTACAATTTATGTAGGATTGGCTGATGTGCAGGAAAAGTGGACATGACTGAGATATACTGCTTGCAGGGGGCGTGACATACACCTTGATTGCCTCTCCTGCAGGAAAAGGGCCATTGTGATGTTGTAGCCAGCCTACTAGTAACTCCAGGAGCCGCCTACCCACAACTCAGCACTACCCCTAGCGTCGTTTGTTCCTAAGTGACTTTTACCTCTGGGATAGTGCTGCAGTCATCAGGCCTGTTTCTGTCAAGAGGTTATTCTGTCAACAGCTTTCCATCTGCGAATTACCCCTATTGCCAGCATCAGAAAACGCCATAATAGACTTCCACCTACTATGAAATGGTCCCATTAAGAAGTTACTAAATATTTAGCGTGACCGTCGTCCCTGAAAATACAGCAAACACATCTGATACATACACGGATTGAATGTTAAGACGACACATGCACTAATGTATAGCCACTTACGTTTCTTAATCCTCTTTCAGACTGTGCTCAGACTGAGCTTCATAAGATTGACAATCTTTTTTTCTGAGTTGTGGTAGAGATACTTCTGTCATATCAGCAGAGTGAAACAGATGTATTCGATCTCGTTGTTCCCACATATTCTTTTCAAAAGTGTATCTGTCATAGCAGCTCTGTAAAGCAAATGTATTTGAACTTCTTGTGATGATACACATATCCTATTTGACAATAAACATGGTGTACTCCAGGCAATGCCTACTATAATATGTAACAGATAGCTATGTATTAGAACTGACAATAAGACACTGAGGCTAATGCCATCTTCATGGCCCAACCTTTCACACTTAAGTCTCCATTCTAGGCCCACGGGTGACTGGAATGGCTGTCCCCTGCATGGCTCATCATTAACTTCCACCACTCAACGTCCTTCCTGAGACATAATGTACAGTATGTGTACATAATTCATTTAGCATTGTCAATTAAAGAAAATCTATCAGCCTTGCCGGGGGATTTGGGAAAATAATTGCTCTAAAAGGCCATGTATGAACCTACAGTACAGTTCAATTATGTGCACACTAATGATTTCTGGACTTTAATCAGCGATGCTTTATCCCAGGGAATGTGTTGATAGCACTTCAATGGTATCTCATTAACTGGCATGGCTGATGTAAAAAAAGGATAGCTTGTAATCCCTGTTCATTATAATGGGTCGCATTGCTGTATGCTATGTACTGAAGGCTGCAGAATTGCCATGTCGTAATGAGGACTAAAGGTAGACAGTTATTGGGTATCAGTGCTAGCATCATAAGAGGAAAAATTACTCTCCTTCTGTCACTTCATCCACATATCACATATATTCACTGAACATAGGCAGTGCTCAAGTACGAGACAATAAATGAAAATCTAAATACTTTGGATAATGGCTAATAGATATAAGAGGAAGCAAGGGTGGGTATTTCCACCCATCGTCAGAAAAGGAGCGTCAGCCTGACACTTCGTACAGAGTCCGGACTGCCCGACGTTTGTTGATAGAATCGTCTTGATGGCAAGTATTTCTCATGGAGCAACTCGGGGATGGCTAACTTTGTAGACAAACACACATCAAAACATCAGTAAAGCGCTTATGTAGACCCAAATGCGGAAGGTCCTATGTAGGGATAATTATCACTTGAATATTATCTAGGTCAGCCAGCACAGTAGTGCACAGAATATTTGTTCACAGATATAACATTATTGTACGCTAGAATGGTCCAAACTTGTACTCAATTGATCTTGAGACGATTGATGAAAGGTCTTGCCTCCAATCTATTCCAGGTAATCTCAATAGAATATAGAGCAGTCCAATTCTATAGCAGTCCATGTTACTATATAGTGTATATATCAAAACTGTGAGTGCGTTTGTCCATCATTATAAGCAAAGGTTTTATTAGCAGGAAGGATTTAATACCCACACGAATATCCCTTTCTACCTGCCTGCTCACACATGTAGAACTATGGAACTATAGCTATAGAACTTTAGAACAATAGAACGATAGTAAAGAACAATTGAACTATAGTAAAGAACAATGGAACAATAGAACAATAAAACTACACTGAGCATTTGACACATGGGCAGACACACAAGTGACACACAGGTGACACTTGACACTTGTGTCAACCCATGTGTCCATGTGCCTGCCTATGTGTCAATCAATGAGTATGCGTGAGCCCATGTGTCCCTGTGTGTGCTGATTTATAGTTTAGCTACACCTGGCTTAGATGCAGCCTTGAATGGATTAAAATTATGTTTTAAAGTATCATAGGCTTATATAGCCATTTTTTGACACACAACTATGTTCCAACCAAAGGACAAGGGTTTTTACATAGTGTGACATACCTTAGTCTTACATAGCGATCATATAACTTATAAGGACAAAGACCTAGTTCCAGACTAAATACCACACTGTACCTCTTAGTCTTATGTGAGTGTATGAGTACTAAAGGGTCAATAAATTATACCAGTCCAGTTATTGAACACCTAGAGACTGCCCCCCACCCCCACCCCCACCCTCTCTACCTCACGTATGCCATAGGACACATGTACCTGCAAGATTTGTTGAAGTTGCACTGGACGACCCTAGTAATGCAATTCATCTCGACAAATTATGTTTACCTTATTGACCCTTCTTGAACTACTTATGTGCGGACATTTGAATTGGCAGTGATTACATAGAACTACCTGTTGAGGGAAAAGGATACCCCATTGCTGAGCCCAAACCTTGAGATTGTCCATTTTAACAGTCTTCAAAACCACATTTAAATTTAGAATTTACATTGATCTATACATGTTCCTTACAGAACCAACCAATGCAATCACATATTTCAAGACAGAAAAGACAGATAATAAAAATTGATAGCTCTAGAGCAGAAAGAAAAAGCGGACATGATTTAACTATAGAAGTGAATGGGAAAACCATGGCGATAAAGGGTGCAAGAAAGAAATTTTGAAGCAAATCTGCCCTAAATTCCATGAAAATATTCATCTATAATTTTCAATGTTTGCATCCACTTAGATATACCACCATAGGACACTATGGTAAAAGAATTGAACCGAAATGTTACACAATGACTTAGATAGAGGAGGAATACAAAAGTCGAGGACCTGTAATTCATAAACTGCTCGTGCTACAATACTACAGCTCCATAGCAAACTAACCATACGCACTCACAGAATAAGACATACTGTGCACTGTCGGCACATAGATTACAATGAATTAATCCACACTTTTTTACCTTTTCAATTTCAAATGCAAAAATTAGCATTAACAATAGCCGACATTCAAGAATATTCTCCAGAATGCGTTTATTGATCAGAGGCTCGTTGGTAAGATGGTTAAGTTAATCTCCAGGCCTGTGTATAAGAAGAATACAGTAAATCTAATTCAACCATAATGCCAGGGTTTTCCATTTCTGGAGCTACTACCTATATATAACTAAGGGAGGATGGAATGGTTTTTGACCTGCCATGTAGGCAAACTTACAGTTTGATCAACACATTGTTCCAATCTCTAAAGCCATAGATCCTCAAGCCTAAGATTTCCTATTTGGTGTAATGCCTGGCTGGATATATTGAAAATATTGTGTTATCCTGCGTAAGGTCTGAACGCTTTGATATGCATAGTCATATAGAGCATACCATCATGGATCTTACCCAATTTCCACCCCATAATACAGCAGACACATCGCTCATGTCATAAGGTCAGTGATACAACCACCGTTGTCGCGTTCTGCTCATTTAGGGCGACCCTTATAGGGGCGTCGTGCACATTCCAACTTGTCAGTGCTCCCATCAATGTTCCACGAAATTGCCACTATGTGCCAGTCGCGTTCGGCAGTCTGGGACAGCAGCAATGTGGAACACGCCAGCCACCAGCGGCCACCAGACTGGACAAGGAGGAAGGGCTGTGTGGGAAAATGAACCCAGAGAGAAAAGGCTGGAGTAGTAGAGGTAGAAAGAGGTAGGGAGGGGTGGAGGGGACGAGGGTGGGTGTTAAATAAAGAGCTTTTCATGGAAGTACATGATTCGGTTATTAGGAAGAAAAATGATATATGAATTCAGGATAAAAAAGAGCAAAAAAATAAAACGAAACAAGACAATACATTATAGAAAAACAAAAATCAAAAACGGGTGAGAAGGGGAAAGCTACTGAGGGACAATGTGAAAAAGTGTCAGAGAGAGGGTAGGATAAAGCAAAAATGGAGCTTGGAGGCTCACACGGGTCAGATAAAAGCAAATGGGGAAATGTGAAAGAAGGAAGTATATCTTGATGAGCCCGGGAGCCAGTTCTGCATATCAACCATCACATAGAGACGACCCTTAGGTGCGAGGAAAAAACAGTACTTCATTCCCCCATACATGGCCGGTGTATTCTCAGGCATCTTAGGAAGCTCGCATGTCATAAGCTCATCTGACATGGGCAATAGGAGAGACATCCTATAAATATTGTACTGGGGAAAAAACGGTGTGAGGATGCTTTATGTACGGGGTTAACGATGTCAAAGCAGTTAGCTTTTGGCCTTTGGTATATCTCCCTGTGAGGGCGGCGTTAGGACTAGATGTAAGGCACTGGCTTGTAGCTCAAAGTGACTGTGTTTTATGTATGTTAGCATGTGGACCGGTAAATGCTTAACTCACTGGCCTTATCTTCGGTACACATGTACATGTTTAAAGGGGGGGTAGTGTGTAAGGGACTGATCCACAGATATATATATATATATATATATATATAAATATATATATATATATATATATATATATATATATATATATATATATATATATGTTCACAGAAACCAAACACAATTCACTGCCTTGAATTCTAATTCGAGTTCTGATATCCCTATATCCAGATCCCATAACCAACACATAGTACATTACATAGTATCTATTATCTTGTACATGTTATGACTGCACAATATATTGAAGATAATATTTATAGTGACTGTGGGTGCGCCTGATGTAAAATTGTTTCCGCCGTTGTGAGATCCTTCACAAAACACAATAGACTTCAACTAAGGTAAGAGTAGGGTAGTATTTATTACTGCTAGACGTCAGTACTGTTAAACCATATCACCTTTAGCATGATGATACTATGTAAATGATAAGTAGTATCTATTGTAACAGTTAGGGCCTTTCCACATTGACAAGAATGATTCTCACACAGGTTCACAGTGTGATTAGCCTTCAACAGTAGAATCGAGTAGCACTGTATGGCACACTTTTTTTCACCCACGAAGAGCAATGTACGTTGGAAAAAGAGGCGAGTTTCAAGTAAGCTGACCCTTCCTCACGTAAAAAGGCTAGTACTGCCCATGAAGTCTTATCTCAATCTTGAGTATTTCAGGGCCACTCCAGTAGGCCTAGTAAATAAAGGTTATCGTGATCCAAGAACTTCTTTCACAAGTCAGGTCTTGAGTATACGATGTACTGTTCAATACAGTATACATTCCCATCATTCATCTTCCACTTTCAGTATAATAATATAAAATCACTGAATAAATGGGTGCCTTATGCTCCTCACCCTACTGACACTGCGCACTCAACACAAATGCACTTTCCACACACTACTCGCCCTACTGACACTGAACAGCCGACACAAACACCACTTCCCATGTACTACTCACTTGGCCGACACTGAGCACCTAACACAAATGCAACTTCCCATCTACTACTCACCCAATGACACAGAGTACATGACACAAACACCACATTCCCATATACTACTCATCCTATCTACACTAAGCACTTGCCAAAATACCACTTCCCATATACTACTCATCATACCTACACTGAGTACCTGACACAAAGACCAGTCCCCATAATACTACTCACCCTACTAACACTGAGTACCTGACACAAATACCACTCACCATATACTACTCACAATACCTACACTAAGCACCTGACACAAACATTACACCCCATATACTACTCCCGATACCTTCACTAAGCACCTGACACAAATACCACTCATCATATACTACTCACCCTACCTACACTATGCACCTGACACAAACACACTCCCAATATACAATTCCCCATACCTTCACTTAGCACCTGACACAAACACCACTCACGATATACTACTCACAATACCAATACTGAGTACCTGACACAAACACCACTCACCATATACTACTCACCCTACCTACACTAAGCACCTGACACAAACACCACTCTCCATATACTACTCACAATATCTACACTAAGCACCTGACACAAACACCACTCCCCATATACTACTCACCCTACCTACACTATGCACCTGACACAAACACCACTCCCCATATACTACTCACCCTACCTACACTGAGTATCTGAAACAAACACCACTCCCCATATACTACTCACAATACCAATACTGAGTACCTGACACAAACACCACTCACCATATACTACTCACCCTACCTACACTAAGCACCTGACACAAACACCACTCTCCATATACTACTCACAATATCTACACTAAGCACCTGACACAAACACCACTCCCCATATACTACTCACCCTACCTACACTATGCACCTGACACAAACACCACTCCCCATATACTACTCACCCTACCTACACTGAGTATCTGAAACAAACACCACTCCCCATATACTACTCACAATACCTACACTAAGCACCTGACACAAACATAACACCCCGTATACTACTCCCCATACCTTCACTTAGCACCTGACACAAACACCACTCCCCATATACTACTCACCCTACCTACACTATGCACCTGACACAAACACCACTCTCCATATACTACTCACAATACCTACACTAAGCACCTGACACAAACATTACACCCCATATACTACTCCCCATACCTTCACTTAGCACCTGACACAAACACCACTCCCCATATACTACTCCCCATACCTTCACTTAGCACCTGATACAAACACCACACCCCATATACTACTCCCCATACCTTCACTTAGCACCTGACACAAACACCACTCCCCATATACTACTCACAATACCTACACTAAGCACCTGACACAAACATTACAACCCATATACTACTCCCCATACCTTCACTTAGCACCTGACACAAACACCACTCACCATATACACCTCACCCTACCTACACTAAGCACCTGACACAAACACCACTCACCATATGATACTCACCCTACCTACACTAAGCACCTGACACAAACACCACTCCCCATATACTACTCCCCATACCTTCACTTAGCACCTGATACAAACACCACACCCCATATACTACTCCCCATACCTTCACTTAGCACCTGACACAAACACCACTCCCCATATACTACTCACAATACCTACACTAAGCACCTGACACAAACATTACAACCCATATACTACTCCCCATACCTTCACTTAGCACCTGACACAAACACCACTCACCATATACACCTCACCTTACCTACACTAAGCACCTGACACAAACACCACTCACCATATGATACTCACCCTACCTACACTAAGCACCTGACACAAACACCACTCAGCATATACTACCTGGTACTCACCCTATACTTACACTGAGTACCTGACACAAACACCTCTCTTCATATACTACTCATTATACCTACACTGGGCACCTGACACAAACAGTATTTTCCATATACTTCTCACCCTTCCCACACTGATAGCCTTATATCGGAATGTTTAAGGCACGATTAAAGTAGACCTGATAATGTTCAAACACGTTTAGTGTCCCTAAAGAAATTGTTATTGATAACAAAACCACACATCTGAAATGCTACAAGCCTGCAGGTACCCGGATTCCAGATATCATTACGTTGCTATAGCCGTACATGATACCTAAATGGATCAATATTCAATTCTTTATGTTATTAAAATTCAATTTGGATGCAATTTCTTAGTCGTAAATGGGACCAATTCACCGTGCTACATCCATCTCCACCTTATACCGTTTCCGTCTCAATATCCATTGGTCGTCTCACTACACACCCACCCACTAAGACCCTATATCATCATGAACCTAAGCGGTCCTACGGCAGGGCCCCACCAATCCCTATTGCTGTGGCATTAACCTTCACCCAGGCAGGGGTCGTTCTCTATTATTATTTCTGATTGTGGCTGAATAGTTCTTCATCATTACCAAATCATGGGCATTGATTCTGAGATGGCTCAACCATCGTCCATCACTTTAGCCCCTAGCCCTGTGGAGGCCCATACGTTGAGGAGAAAAGCTACTTTAACTCCCCGAGCTCAGGTATTCAACCGATTGCACTCTACAGATATGATTTGATAAAATGAAAATAGGATTTAACACCAATCATTCTGTGTATTTTTTGAATTTCAAATTCCAGCCTCTTTAATTTCCTGACTCATGGCATAATTGGCTTAGGGTCGAACTGAGATTAAAAAGATGCCAGGATCTACTTTGCTTCATCTTAAGATTAAATCATAGTTGCTGTCCAAACTAAGATGGATGTTATTAATATGATTAAATATTTCTTGGCGGCTACCGGTTTGATATAATCATTGGCCTCCATTGGGAGCTACTCAAACCTGAAGCACCTTTTTGCCAATGGATTTTACCTTTGAACCAGAGTGGATTAGGAGCCGCCCCTGTGGATAATCCATGGTTGTGGTAAAGGATTAGTGGTGTAATGGGATTAGCAATAACATGGGACATAGAGTGGGATCTTCTCATGGCAAAGGCATTCTCATGGCCATGGCATTCAAAATGAAGCATAAAATCACCATGCTTGATGCCCTAACGATAACTAGGAGTGTTATTAAATCCAGGCTCTTGATAAATACCCTAATGCATCAGTGAACTAAGGAGTTTGGAGATTTGTATCACCATGATTCATATTTTGCTCATCCGGAAAGAGGGCTAGTAATAGAGTACATTACCCCTGTGACCCGTGTCTTCCCAGCAGTACTGATTAAATGCATGCATGACCTTATTAATTTACGTACTGAACCATAGCACCTTAAAGGGTCTAGACTGCCTTGCCACCGCACACACTGGCTGGGCAGCCTGTAGGTATTGGGCAGAGTATTGTACTGGACAACTGTGCATACCACAGGCAGCCCCCAGCAGGCTGGCAGTGGGAGAGCACAAAAGTGGTAACATTTTAGAGTGATATGGAGTGTATTCTAATCACAATATACCACTTGATGTATTGATAGAGTTGAAATCACTCACAAATGAAAGGAATCATCTGAATAAATCACATTCCAGACAATTGATCATTGTGGAAAACTGGCACCGCAGCTGATATATTTTCTTCTTTTATACTATAAAGAAGTGTATAGGCTTCATGTTGGTGAAATGTAATCAAAATCTGGATGTGGGATCTTGATTTATTTTGTCTCACATTATGAAAATGTAACTAGAGCATGTGGTTTCAATAAATTCAAAGCATGATTAAAACTGCCATACTATCAACTAATTAACAGCTTAAACTTCCCTTCTAAGTGTACACATTCCCTTTCATAATCAAACCAGTAAAACAATAAAAGAAGCTTTTGAAATCATGGAAAATGGGTTTTGCTTAATGTAGAGTAGATTCAATGATTTGTTCCAAATGCCCCGATAATCAGAGTTCTGGTATGAACAAACTAAACCGTAAACCGGCTGGGAAAAATGTAACATAATGCCTACAGTGGACTGAAGAAAAACGTTGGCCATATCTCCACTAATAAACCTGTATGTGGAGGAGCCTTAGCCACTGTTGGACAACTCTTCACTGTTGAACAATGGGGGCCTAGACCACTGTTGGATGACTCCCTACTGGTGGACACTGCCCCCAGTGAGTGTTCTTATCTCCTGGTTGCCATAGTGATCACTGATAAGACATTAGTGCAGGTGTTGGACAATCCTCCAACAGTGGGGGTAATGCAGGTGGGGACGTGTGATAGGGGGTATGGAGTAAACAGAAAATGTATAATTTGAAATCATTTTGATAGAGTAAATGCAGCATATCTCATCATACACAAGTTTGTTTTGAATAGGTTCATACACATACCTGGATAATTACAAGGTCTACCACTATATAGGTCAACCTCTTTGCAAAAATCATTATTGCCTTGCACAAATTGCCTTTTCTACACTTAGCCTTACAGCATGGCATATTCAACCAAAAGTGTTGGAGGATGGGCCAACGTTTTTCACTCCTCCTACGGAGGAGGCTTGCCAATGTTTTCCAAGCCTGGTAAACATTGAATTTTATTTCACTTTTGAAATGCATATGTATAGATAATCTTTTATTAAAAAAATAATGAAATTCTGGATGTAGGAACTTAAGATGATCGCGACCCTTTAACAGTAATATTGTCCTAACTGTGGGTTTTGGAAATGCCTGTACAAGAGTCTGTTGATACCATCAGGAGTAGAGCACGTAGGCGCATCTGATCGCATTGGCTTTGTGCAAGCTTCATGCTCTGCCCAGAAGATGGCAGTACTGTGCTTCAACGCTGCTGCTACTCTGGAATGAGTTGCTCTCAATGCACGTTTTCAATAAAATACCCCCACCTCATGTGTGTCTCTATCAGGATACCTTACACCTAAAGCTGAACTAATGTACCATGGCAGGCCGCATGAAGTGCAGGAAGGGAAGGACGTGACCACGGTGTTAGTTTGCCAATTAACAAATTAAGGTTATTACCATTAGGACCAATCAATTTGTTAATGGGTGCCATGCCACCTCCAGGGCGCCATGGCTGCCCTTGCTTTGTTAGTTTTAGGCCTTCTTTTTTCACCTTTTGTGACACAGCATCCAGACAATTAGCATTATTGACCAGGGGCGCCTCAATTGTCTTGATGGGTCGTAAAATCACTGCAGGGTCATGCGAGCCTGCCACCCACTGGAGGAAAAAATGGCCACTGAACACCTGTGTACTGTGTGTGGAACGATGGGAATGTGCACATGGCGATGGGCAGGGCGGACATTGTTGAGCTATGTGAACAGCTACCCTTTGGACTATTGAAATAGTGGACAGGGGCCTAAGTCTGTGATTCTCCCATGGCAGTTGTTGTTGATGGATTGGGGTATGCAAATGTTATGTACTAGCTTTGGCAAGAATGTTACATCGAAACAGCATCTGATTTCATATAACCTCCCGCTCAGAACGTGCATGCGAAATGTATTTTCTAAGCTCTCATGGGGATTTCATCGACAGAAACAACATACATGTACCGGTATATATAAGTATTTCAGAAACTATATACATAAGGCCTCTTTTGAAGTGAATTTCTATCTGAACCTTCCATGTTTGAAGCCATCTCGCATGCATATGTTTAGGAAATATTAACCTAATTCTAAGTTTACAG
Source organism: Acholoe squamosa (assembly GCA_949317995.1). Lineage (NCBI taxonomy): Eukaryota > Metazoa > Annelida > Polychaeta > Phyllodocida > Polynoidae > Acholoe > Acholoe squamosa. The sequence continues at coordinate 22,038,998 of OX439042.1, forward strand.
ACTGGATGGGAAGTCAACCATAGAGATAGAAGCTAGCAAATCATCCTTTTTTATTTGGGAATTAGAGGTTGGCAGTAGAACGTTACTCCCTTTCATTCCTGTGAATATACCTTAGATTTTATTCCCTATAAACATTGCCATTTCCTTTGGTGGGGACTTTTGATATTTATCCAGCTTTCTCCTACATAAAGTAGGACAGCTTTAGAAATTACCTTGATTAATTAAACTTAGGACGCTAAACTCTTACTTAAAATGGCATTAGATCAAATTACCCCATTTAATAATTAATTCCGACGTTAAGATCAAACCAAAACCTGGCTAGCACCATATGGGCAATGCTTTTTAGAAACCGTATCAGTTACCCTGTTAATTTCAAGTGGGGGGTTTGATAGATGGTCAGGCAATCCGTCTTAAAGGAGCGTTAGCCACCATTACACAAGAGTAAGCCACCAATAAGACAGTAGACATTTACATTATACTACATCACCTACGTGTAAAATAAATCTTCAGCTGACTACATCAACGATGCATAATTAAGGCATTAGTCTCAGTAAATCCGTTTAATGAGCCCAGGAATCAACAGAGCCGAATAAAGCTTCAAGCCATGCAAGGCACCACATGCCCTCCTCTGAACTATCCACCCAATGCATTCGCACTATTGCAACAAAGAGGATGATAGACAACGACTCCATTTTATGAACACATTGCAAAATGCTTCTGTGCGATGAGTAATTACATATATCACAGTCGGGTCTGTATTTGTCTAAATACAGTCGATTGGGTGCACATAATGGGACGAATGAGAAATACAATAATTAATATTTCGATCAAGGAGTAATGAAAGAATAGATAATATGCAGCTTCATTATCACTATTGGACAGACTACAAGCACTTCCTAAGAGAAGTTTCATACGTTCTGCAGTCAGCCATCATATTACAGTATACAGAGGCACCGCAGTGCACACATCCATAAAGAAACACCTAGCTGCTTTTTATGATGCCCTGAGGCGAAAAATGGGCGGCTAAATGCTGAACACCATGCCATCCTCCTATGATCAGAGAAGCACTATTTTGACATGATCTTGTATAGGAAATGATGACGTATTGCCACAAAGAAGTATATACTGAGATGATTCTGATTGATGATGTGCGTGCCTTTGGAGGTACATCTTGGTGGGCATCTACCAGAAGGGCTGTCATCTGTTTACTCAACTCCCACGTATGTATTGCCAAAGCACGGAATAGTGTAGATGATGCTGCAAAAGTCTGCTCTTGTCATTGCCTCGTGATAGTTATCATATCATTGGTATAGAAACGTACAGGAGATGGTTTCTTTATTCTTCCTCGTCTTTTTTTATTGGTAGGCACTCAAAGTTTTACGTGCTATAGAGCCATTTTCTCAACAACCAATGTTATGTGTACCTGCAACAGGACCTGTCAATGAATCTTGCCTTACTTGGCACCAGGAGGCATATAGTTTTCTAAAATTGATGACTACTCTGATATGGCAAGTTGGCGAACACTGTGTAAAAGGGTCACAAGCTTTTGTGCTTACATATTTCAATATCAAGTTAAAAAGATTTTTAACTTAATGGTCATTGCATAAATACATTATGTAGATATACTGTCTCATTTAGCTATAGAATTATGAATGCAGAGCGGTAAGCCGCTGTAGATAGGACACTGCTTTCTAAGGAAAGGACATTGATTAAATATCAGATCTAATTTTGTATCAAGGTGGTGATAATGCTGACTACATCCTACAATGTAGACATTTAATTACGCCGTCCTTTGAACCTGGGTTCTAATCAAGCAGCCCGCTTTTTAATCAGGGTTAAGCATGGAAAGTAGTATAGTTTGTATTGGTACGGGACTATAGCTAATCTGAGGATATTACTCACGGGGGATGCAGCCAATCAGAAGCCTCCCTTTTGGCGGGAAATTCAAAATGGTCACGTGACCCAAACCCCCTGTGGTGTGCTGCCAAAATGGGGCCCTCTGATTGGCTGGCTGTTTAGGTCACATGACCTCTATTATGCAAATAAGGTCACATGACCTTAATTTGAATGGCCCAATCAGAGGTCCTCATTTTGGTGGGAAATTTGAAAAATTTGGTTACGTGACTCTATTTTTTAAAAATATTTGCCAAAATGGAGACCTCTGATTGGTTGGCTGTCCACACGTCATACTGTCAGCTGTATGCAAGCAAGTAGTTACATGACCTTATTAGCATAAAGAGGTGTGGTTTATTATGTAGATGAGGGTGTGACTATAGTGAGATATTTTTTATATAAATAAAAAAAGGCAAGCTGATAGCTTGCCAAGAAAAAAAAAACAAACTTTGGAGCAAGTACCCTCTTGAAATGAAGGATAGGTTTAAGCCATATTTCCCATCCACATCTCATCAATATTACAAGTGAAATCCACTGAAGAGCTATACCAAGTACTCCATTCAGTTTGTCTGGACATGATACTTCTCAGTTGAGCACCTGGTACACCGGGGTTAGGAACTTTGCTACACAACATTCGGTCGACACACTTTTGACAAAAAGAGTCGAATGTTCCCTTTAAACAATGACACATCTTTCTCAAGAAGTCTGAGTTCTCTTCCAAAAGAGAAAGCAACGCGTTGATCGATTCTATAGTATTTCCCCTTTTGAAGAAAGCACATGTGTTCTTGTTATGGAATTGATATACTCCTATAGCTCTATCTGTGGTGGTACCAACCACTCTTTGAAATACATCTTTGAAACACACACTCAATGAATCAAATACAGCATTAGAAACAAACACTTTATGAACACCTTGGTTTAACAACAGGGCCTTAAAGAACAACACATCTGATGCATCTATTATTTCCTAAGTGAAAATGGGATCGCAAGTACACATTGTCTTGTTTTTTTTCAACACTGATACATGAGTTAAGTTGGTGGACGTAGTAGATGAAGTTAATACAACAACAAAGGATATTATCTCACCGGCTTATCTACATTTACTTTTTTTTCCCCCTTTACAGTTATTTAGATATTTTTTTTATTATATTTCTTTTAATTTTCATAACTCTAAAGGACTCGTCGTCACTCCGTCAGAATGTTTGTGACGCTTCACATATAAGTAACTCAGTCCCTTTTTCTCTATCGTGTAAGTGTGCATTTTGTTTTCTATTACTTTAAAATTTGTATTAACAGCGTGGATAGTTTATCGTTTTCAAAGAACATCCAAGAAGTCTTTGGGTGCTTGAACGTTTTGCTTTTTTATGACACCCTTTGCACTCCATTTCTTTGATTTTCTTTCACCTATCGAGTCTTTATCATAGCAAATGTAAGTCTTGGAGTTGAGACTTAGAATTCCATCACCCTCCCACTCGTATTTGAAAAGACCCGGAGTTCTCTGTTCGTGAACGTATCGTTTCTGACAACAAGCGAGGGGGATCCATTCTTTGACACCTTCAGTTTTTATCTTTACGAAAAGCTCTAAGTGCTCATTGCACACCGCTGTTGGAATCCAGTTTCGTTTCTCTCTAAAGTATAATTCTCTCAGGTCGGGTTTCACAAGTTGGTCCAACGATTCACCGCTGAGAGCCATGTAAAGACTGTCAGTGTCCATTTGACAAAGAGAGTAATCGTGAACTCTAACATTTTCAACTTGACGTACTGGTACACCATGAATCCTATTTGAATAGGAAGATAGTTCCTGACTGTTTTCGGTTGCAGTTCGAATTCAAAGAGATCTGTGCTCAACCCTTTTTGAACCGCCACGAATTGGTCAATAATTCGAAGGTTCGACCTCTAGTGTATTTCACAGTGGTGTGTTTTTCTTTGTTGCAAATTGTTTTACCGTACCCGGTATTTCCCATCAACTTGTAACAGTCTGACAGAATTTTCTCGTTCGCGTTTACATCACCACGTCTTCATGCCGCGGTTACTTTATCTGCGAAACCGGCGAAGGGTTGTCTAGGAAAGTATTTTATGAACATCTGCACTTCAGTGACTATTAAACCATGATCCAAATACCACTTAAGAAGACGTGTTCCCAAGAGAATCTTTTTTCCTTGGTAACTGCCTATCAAGGATCTCTGAGGAGCATTCATGAGGTTTTCGTTGTATGCAAAGTCTGTCATGTGAGTTCCTATGTCGGATTTCGAAATGGTCGCGTTCTTGAAAACAGGAGTCATTTCTTCGAAGTATTCACATAGGCGAGGAGGAGTAGTAATGTCCACCTGAATCAAACCAAACATTTTCCTGTCTTTCACAGAGGATATGATGTCACTCTCTGTCATGGGATTTTGAACTGCTTTCAAGTCGTCAAACTTCCAGTGTTGTTCGGATGCGATAACCTGCAGATCCTGGCGTTTCCATCTATCTCCATTCACACTCCCATACGACGATCAACTTGTGACCTAGAGCTTTCAAGTAAGCGGTTACTCTAGCTGTTCTGTCACGTTTCTCATCCCTACCTGAAGCACACGGATATCTGCGCAGCGGTATGCACTCATGAGCGTGGAACCAACACCCGTAAAATTGGAAAACGGTATTAGAGGGCGGGTGAAACCGTCTACCCGACTTACTCAGGGTGAGTAAGTCGGGGAGGTAAGAAAAAACTCGCTCCGACTGGACGTCGGTGTCCCCTGGTGGATAGCAGAAGCCGGTGGTTCTTAGAGACTTCACGATAGCGGTGGTGAGTAGATCAGGTGATCTTTGAGCAACCGCTGGAGAAGTCAACTCTTCCTGCGTTTGCTTTTCCTCCTCCTTCTCCTCTTCCTCTGTTTCTGCCAAGTGGTGGGTCTACAAATAATCCGTATGACTGCAATCGTGTGTGTTTAAGTCAGCTGTAGTTGCACCAGCACGGACTTCTCCAGCATAAGGGTGATAATGCTCAGCATTAGCATCAGCATCAGCATCAGTATTAGCATCAGCATCAGCATCAGCAGCATTAGCAGCAGCAGCAGCATCAGCAGCAGCAGCAGCAGGAGAAGCAGCGGCAGCAAGGGGTATAAAACATCAGTGTCCAGTAAGGAGATGTATGAGACCCAGCATCAACAGTAGCGCCGTCGTTATCAGCAGCAGCAGAAGCAGCAGCATCAGCAGTAGCAGCAGTAGCAGCAGCAGCACCAGCAGCACCAGCACCAGCAGCAGTAACACCACCACCCGTTACACCACGTGGGTTGTAAGCAGGAGCAACTGCAGTAGCATCATCTTCAGCAGCAGAAGACAATGAACTCTTGTTGGTCCTTCTCGTCTTCCTCAAGAACTGTAGCTTAGATGGTCTTCTACTCATGGTGAGGGTTGCAAAGAGAGTGTGAGTGAATGAAATTTTCTCCCTCCCTTATATACTCCTCTGAAGATAAGTTGCTTAGTGCAGTTTGAATAGATGAAAGTTGGCTTTGACTTCTCTTAGAAAAGAGGATTAATCCTGTAGTCACAAAAGAGACCCTCGCTCAGTAGGACTCCTATGAATCCAATTTCACCTGTCCTCCACAGGGAAAATAAACAATAGGAGAATCCGGATAAAAACTTCACTCCATTCTTAGATCATCAAAGGGTAGGTGGAAAAAAAAAGTTCCAGCAGGATCACAGAGATCCTCACTTGGTAGGGTATCTTTAAATCTAATTTCACCTGCCCTCCACAGGTAAACCAAACCGTAGGAGGATCCAGATGAAAGTTTGTCTAAATAGGATTAGAAAACTTCAAAGAGTAGTTGGTTGCAATTACACACCCCCTTGTTAACAAGGGAAGAAGTAAAATTAAGGAATCTCATAATACCTTAACGAGCGAGCCTGCTTCACACCTGTAAAGCGGATTAAGCTAATTATCACAGTTTCAACTCCCTGTAATCCCACCATAATACAGTTATCACAAAACCTTTCCACCTGTTTTATGTCAATAGATCTAAAAGATAAGTAGCTACACAGAATGAGAGCAATCACCCCTAATCCCACCAAATACACTTGTCATAGTGTCTTTTCCTCCTGTTTGAATTAACAAATTCAAAAGGCTCATGCTGATAAATCGTTACACAGAAAGGTAAAGGCGATGGGAAGTATCCAGCTGGAAATAGGCTTAAATCACCCTATATAAAGTACCCCAATTTTTTCTTAGAAGGATACATCACTGCTGACCACTATGACTATCGCGCCTACTGCCACTTCCTTTACCATCACCAGCACCACCTACCCGCAGGCTGCCTGTCTACCTGCCCGCCTACCGACCTTCATCAAGTGATTTCTGAAGTTTTTGCAGACGAGATGAGTCTTGAAAATACTTCCTCCCTATCTGGCTCTGACGTATGTGAAGTAAGTGTACAGGATGACGGCATCATGTGTGAAATGAATTTTACATATAGTGATTGTTTGCTTCATAATATAGGAAGGCTGTTAGTTGGATCTTGGAAGAAATTGGGAATCTACTTGGACATCGCCTATGATCGTCTGCAGGAGATGGTCGTTATCAAGATGGTGCAGGATATGTGTATGGAGATGTTCCAAACTTGGTGGTCTAAAACTATGCCTCATGCCAGATGGGGAGAACTCCACCATGCCTACATGAGTGTTAATCGACAAGATCTGTTGCTTCAGTCGCAGAACTTTTTCAAGACGTGCAAATTGGATTACAACAACCCCGACCAGTTTTTAATGGAGAGGTACTTTGTCACCATGTCTGAATCTCTATCCAGGGAGTGGAAAGATATGGGGACGTATTTAGACTTGACGTCTGAAAAGCTAAATAGTATTTCTCAACAACCGGAACAAGATATGTCTCTCCATGCCTTCAGAGTGTTGAAAATGTGGCAAGCTAAACCCAACAGTACACATGAGGAGGTTTGATGTGGCCAGATATATATTGCTTCACTTTGAAAACAAAGAAAAAGAGATGAGACGTAGAGGGTGATTGTGGAAGGGTGTGGTGAATAATGTAAAGGAGGCGGAGGTGTGCACCATGAGAATCACATCTTAAATCACTACACAGGAACGTGGTGGAGACGGAGAGTATGCAGCTGGAAAGGGGATTAATCACATCTATATGAACCACTTACGTCACGTCTCTGGTGTCTCATTTACCACCTTGCCTACCACTGGTCAAGTACATATGTTTCGTCGATTTATCAAGGAGACTCAACACTTTCGACACAATTATGTGGAATAAACCCCATCCTTTCACAGAGAAACTCGCCGCCCACGGATTCTTTTACATCGGAGGTAAGGACCTTGTTAAATGCTACCAATGTGAAGTCGCTATACACACATGGTTAGAAAGTGATGACGTCACCGTGGAACATTTCAGACATTCTCCTACCTGCCCATTAGCCTCGGAAGGTATGAACCTAAGTCCACAGAGCAAAATTTTGCTGATGGAAATGGTGAAGAAATTGAACTCTCTGGACAACGAGCTGCAGCTTTTCAGAATGAAGCGTGGAGGAGTTTTTCCTTTTGGACAAACATCTTCTGTGTTTTTTGAAGCTGTAACGTCGGAGGACACAGTAGATAAATGAGAAACAACATGTATACATCAGACACCACTGTAGATTCACCAGGGACAACATATATGAACCGGACAAAGACCTCCCACAATGTATCACAATTCATGTATAGATAAGACACCAAGATAGTTTGTATGTAAGCTTGTATTCACCCACTTGTAAATATAATTAAAATGTGTACTGTTCCATGTGTGGGTTCTATCGTATTCCTATGATATATTCAACTTTGATGTGTAGAGAGTGTGGACTTGTATTTAATGACGTGTAAATATAATTGCTCGGAAATGAAAAAAATGAAATAGAATTATGACAAATTAAAGTGGAATGTGTACTACTCCATATGTGGGTTCTATTGTATTTCTATTTAATATTTAACTACCTTATGTAAATTTTATTTTTAGTAAACCTGTGGACAGCCAACCAATCAGAGGTCTCCATTTTGGCAAAAAATTAAAAAAGAATAGAGTCACGTAACCAAATTTATCAAATTTCCCACCAAAATGACGACCTTTGATTGGTCCATTCAAATTAAGGTCATGTGACCTTATTTGCATAATAGAGGTCATGTGACCTAAACAGCCATTTTAGCGGCACACCGCAGGATGTTTGGGTCACGTGACCATTTTGAATTTCCCGCCAAAAGAGAGGGTTCTGATTGGTCCATATTGGCGCCACACCACGGGGGTCTAGGTCACGTGACCCCACATTTGAATTTCCCACCAAAAGGGAGGCCTCTGATTGGCTGCATCCCCAGTGAGTAATATCCTTAGATTACCTATAGTCCCGTTCCGATACATACTATACAACTATGAAAGTCTTTCCATTTGGGCTATGCCCTAGTTACGCATAACTCTACTCAAAAGAGTGTCTTACCCGCATATATACTACAATAGTAATGAGGTCACTGATTGAATAATGAATTCTTTAGAACCCTTGTGATCATTTTATAAGTCTGCTTGCCTCGGTTTTGAACAATAGATGGGAGACAAAGGGGAAATTACCGACGTAACCCCATTTATTTTCGTTATCCATCAAATGGTATCTGCAAGACAAGGGAAGCTCACACTGGCTTTGGCTGGGGTTTTATCTTTGCCAATGATAAACTCTTTGCCAATAATAAACCACTATCTTTGATCAGGGCCACAGCCTGGGGAAAATACCAAGACAGGAGAATGGAAATGGCTCAACCCATCTTAGAGATCGATGGCATCTTAGTAATTGGCTTAATTTCAATTGCCTAGATCTCTTCATTCTCTTTTTTAACTTGGGGGACCAATAACAAGGTCTCTTGATGAAATTATGACTAGTCACGGCAAGACCGGCATGTGGTCTTGCTGGCCTCTCAATGCAATTTCCTTTACTCTCTCACGTCAGACTTTCTCCATGTCATTCATAATCGCTGATCACTTACATGGGCGACGTCGCAGAATCTAATTGTCTTTAACTGGCGACTAGGGTCATTGATTGCCCCTGTCGGCGTCATTGGCAGTGGTTCAGATCGCCTGTCAAGCTCTATCAATGTCACTATCACTCATTCTGTAGCTTAAGCCTACCATTGGGCATTTAGAAAAAGGGAAAATGGCAGACATTTTATACCAAATCAAGGAAGTAACTCGCTTAATGTTTAGAGGTATCATACTCAGATAGCAATAACTATTTTACATGGAATAATCATTACAGCCTTATCTGTTTGCAGATCAGAGAAGCGGGATAATTTAATCAAAGGAAGTCTAATGAGTTAATTAGGAAGGTTCGGTTGGTGAACGGCTAGTGGTTATGATATCTATTTCATTACGCCATGTCTGAGTGTGATATGCAAATGTGGATGGGTTTTTATACTAACATTTACTATAGTGGTTCAGAAAATTGGCCTCATTAATGAAGGGATGGAAGCCATTCATATATCCGGGATGAAATTATAAGGCCAAATGAATTATGAGGATATTCCAAAGGAAAGAAGATAGCATTGACCTTTTGTTACACTACGGGAGTGTTCATTATTTATGGCAGGGGGGACGACAATCTGTCAAACTGATGCCCCCTTCGGAATGAGTTGAAAAAATGACCCCCCCCCCCACCTCTAGGAATGGATTGAAAAAAAAATGACCCCCCCCCTCAGAATAGATTGAAAGAAAATGCCTCCCACCAAATTCAACTACGTTCAACATGGTCTATATTACCTCATCTACATCAGGCCTATTCCCTATAAGCTTACTAGGTGATATTAACAGATTTTGAACCATTCCAGTTACAGGGGCAGCAGAACATGTGTGAATGTGAGGGGCTGGGGCCCAGAAATTTAAGGGTGGTAGTTCGGTGGATATATGATGAATTCCCACCTTGGGACTGAAGGCCCCTGAAATCTTTGGAATTTCACTTCTTAATTGCTGTATTCAAAAAGGATTTTGGCTTGGGTCAGAGAAAATTAAGAATTGTACCTTGATTTTGCTGTATTTTAGGACAATCTACATCCAAATTTGCTCAGTTCTCTGAAAAGTTGGAGGGGGGCAAAACATACTTTGGCCTTTGGACCCCCCAACTTCAAAGTTGAGGGGAGCCTGTCCCCCCTCTTCCACGGCCTATGAGTTATGTGTCATGATAGGATGGTAGTTAGCCAGCTTTCATTTGATCTTTTGAGCAATCAAATTATGTACCCTGCTCTTGGTAAAATACCAATTCGAAGGCTCCATAAAGAGGGGCTAGCATGGGCCACTACTGATGCAGCTAAAATAGGTATGTCTTAGCCAACTATACCATGTGACCAATGGAAGAATTGTTCTGATTGAGGCACTTGCTTCTGGTTTCTTATTCAATAATTGTGCACACAAAAACCAACTATTCTAGCTTGTTTTTCTCTTTAGATTTCATTGTAATCTCAGTTTTCATATTAAATTAATGGATGTTATGGACATAATCAATCTTATTATGGTTGATTTCATCAAGGGGTGAAAATAAGAGTTAAAACTGTAAATTCTGATTGCGAATTGCAGTGATTTTAGCATGTAACGTTTTTTTTACTGCAGAGAACTTTGTTGGTGCCCTGCTCACTCTAGTGATGTGTATGGGGTGGTATCATAAAGTCCTGTTTGTGGCATACCCATCCCAGCCCCACTTTAAAAGAAAGTATTTATTTCTATGATGACAATCATCAGGACCAGCAAAAGAACATGGAACATAGTCATAGTCTTAAACATTGGGCCAAATATTTCATTCTCAAGAGCTGAGCAGTGTTACCCCCCAGGGAAAACTATTTACCATAGTGGTAGCGACTATCCTCATCCATGTTTTAACACTCAAAAGAGTAAGACTCTCAATCATACAACATAATTAAATGGATATGAATTAGAGGTAGCTGGTAACAAAATGTTGGGCAGAATTATAGCTAGAATTATTACTGAATACTAAATAGTTAAAACGTGTCTCGAAAAACAATTGTGCTTTGTTATAAAATTGGCAAATACTCCACAAAAAGATATTTCCCCACCCCTAGAGAATGGGTTGAAAAAAAATGACCCCTCTAAGAATAGGTTGGAAAAAATGACCCTAAAAATAGGGTCCCCCTTTTATTTATTCATCCCCCCTGCCATAAATAATGAACACTCCCTAACTAATTGGATTTCTCCTCCTAAGTACATCGGATTATATTCAATACACTCTTTATCATGTATATACATATCAATTTAGTAATAATCCTATTTAAAGGGGCCATGTTGTTCCCAGGAATATGGACCAAATTCTAGGCATTTTATCAGATGTTACAAGTAAAAACAGGGAGAGGAACAGTGAAACGTGTGATAGCATTTTTGGTCGGTGCCTATGTAGGGAGGGTGCCAGGAGGCTTCATATGATGGCCAGCAGAGAAAAGTGAATCTAGAAAGCACCGAGAAGTGAAATAAAGAGGTCGTGCTATGTGTATTGGATATCGGAAATAGCACACTATGGGACTTTTACTACCACCTCCTATACACTGCCCACCATGGATGTCATGGTATGCAGCAGATATAGAATGTGGCAGGGTCCTTTACCCTGGAGAGGACCCCTAGAGTGGTGCAGGGCTGTCAGGTTACAAGAGCTGCGTACACATTGCAGCAGTCCAGCGTGCAGAGTAGGGTAGCATCCAACAAGGACCCTGTTCACATGTCCTCTGGCCTGAACCCAGGAGGGAATTGCTCGGCCCAGTTAACACGTCGACCTGTCAGTGACACCCGTACAGAGAGCTTCATGGAGGGCTTCCATGACATCCCCTGGAGGATGGATATGGTGGAGGTGGGGAGAGGTTGTGAGTTTGGGGTAAGGCTCCATACAATCTCTCCAACCCGTCCACACACTACCTAGTGTCCCCATCATTCGACTAAGCTATCAATATTGCATGTCCCTTCAATCTACACACACAGGCTCTCTATCATCCCCCTGCAATCGATCATTCACCTTGTTCAGTCTCTCAGCATCTCACCAGGCCTAAATGCCTGTACCAGGCGTTTTATCAGCCCTCCCACCTACACTGTCATCCCCCATGGTCCATTTGACAAAATCATATACACTAAATGGCCATTTGATAGGAAGCTGTCATCTGCTGTCCCAGTCTATGCATTACCAGTACACAGAATTATCCACACTCATTTGATGCTTCCCGACGATATTGCCTTCGCTGTGTTGTTTATTCATGGACTAACTACTTGTTACTGGCAATGTTATCAAAACCATTTAGATAAAGATCAGAAAGTTACACATCTAAGCTATACAAACCAGTTCTCCCAAACTCATATAGTGTGTATTAGAACCAACGTCTGTCGTAAGCTGTAAAGTAAGTTACCTTTTGCCTGGAATAAAATTAATGTCTTTCGACTCAAACCTTGTCGCCAACTTGTGTTGCATCAATCATTTTCTACCCACTGCCACACATGAGCGTAGGACAGGTTGTGATCAGTCGGGCCCCTAAACAGAATCCTCTCCAGAAATGTGGACAAACCTAATGATGAGATACACAGAAATCACAAAGCTTACTTTTCGTATGGGATAGTAAGGTAGTGATATGGGCCTCAAATAAGAAAATTAACCAATGACCATTTTTATTTACAAAGCCTATGAAAGCATCAGCATGTACAAGCCAATGATTCAATGTGCTTTGGGTGCCCATCCCCCTCCTCCCCTCCCCTATCAAAGATCTGCTTTCAATGCCTCTGCCACATACCCATGAATGCCATATCCTTAACATACACTTCTCGGATCACCTCTTATGTTCTATCTAAATCATGCACTCCATCTGGTCCTATTCACACACAAGCAGAAACACCTGGAGCATCAGCCCATACTACATGTATACCAAATCAACACTTCTCCTCTATTGCCATCCCATAACACTCTGAGCACGTCACACCCTCCCATCTCCACTTCTTACACCCTCCCTCCTCCACTCTCCTACCTCATCACACCCTTCAGTCTTCTCGACGCCACTTCCCCTTTCGTGTTGTATGCGCACGCTTGTCGGCCGGGATTTCCGGCCAACATCCTCTGACGCCCCCTTCGCCTACCTCTCCAGCACAGATTGGCCTGCAGCGAACGGAGTGCGATAATAAGTCGCCTTGTCGGGCGTCGACGGTCAATCCGACCGGAAGTTGGGCTCAGTAGAGCCGCCGTTCAGCACCTCGATAGGGCCGTGCGCTGAGTCGACTGGAGGAGTTGTGGAAGGAGCAGGAGGAGTGAGGGTTATTGAGGGGGTGGGAGACTGGGGCATACCACCTGCATTAGGCAGCCTACCTGCGTTCCAGCCTGATTAAAGCCATCTGTATTCAACATAGGGAACCACCCGCATCTTTAGCTTGTTGCCTGGAATGGCTTCCACCCTGGAACAGCACCTTGGTCGAGGGGAGGGTGTTGTAGGGTAAAGCCCCTCACGTGGCGGCTCCAGGGTGGGAAGTATACGCTGGGCACCTCATCTGGTATTCATGTTTATGGGGCTGGTAACATGGGGAGACCCTAGCCTGCAGTCTGCCTATGACTTCAGAACCACTGTGGTATATCTATGGAGGATCCACTGAGATTCTACCTGGCTTCATACGTTCTATCCCTACTTTAGAGCATGAGTACATCATTGCCTGCATCACCGGTAGCTAAATATAACTCGTGTCCATTTTTTAGTCTAGGCCTATATGCCAACCTGACTCCTTATATATTTGCCGTCTTGCTTTCCCTCATGCTATTCTGTAAGTGTAGTGACACTGCCGAAATCCCCTCAGCGCCTTTCATCCTTCTGTCTATCTTTCTTTGTCTCCCTTATTTCTCAAAGGGACTTGGAAACATAAAGCATTACTTAGTGTAACAATCTTATCACAGACTACTTCACCGGCAAGTGAAATTGGATGTCAACAACGTCTATCTCTTTTCATGGTTATTCGTTCCAGAAAGAAACGACAAAATATATCACTTAGATACATAAGCAACTTGCAAGTTCCCTCTACTATTGGCTCAATGGCTTGTGCAGATGAAAAGTGAAATACGAGGATGCCCATGACTCTATACTCATTATCATGACTCAAGGATCATTATCATGACTCTTTAATCTAGATTTATGTATTTATGATCATTTAATATATATCGATATAGAAATACAGCATTGCTGTAATAGCTGCTCGGTCGTATCATCTAGATTTATGTACTTATAATCGGATATTATATTTCGATATAGAAATACAGCATTGCTGTAATAGCTGCTCGGTCATATCATCTAGATTTATGTACTTATGATCAGATTAGTAATTGCTCAATATTTGTCAGCAATTAGTCAATATATGTTAGTACTTAGTCACTATATAACAGCAATTAGTCAATATATTTCAGTAATTGCTCACTAATTATCAGAAATTAGTCAATATATGTCAATAATCACTCACTCTTTGTCAGCAATTAGTCAATATATGTCAGTAATTACTCACTATTTGCAGTCAGTCAATATATGCCAGTACTTAGTCATTATAAAACAACACTTAGTCCATATATGTCAGTAATTACTCACAATTTGTCAGATATTAGTCAATATTGAGCAATTACTAACATATATTGACTAAATGCTGATAAAATGTAAGTAACTACTATCATGTATTGACTATTGCTGACAAATAGTGAATAATTACTAACATATATTAACTAATTGCTGACAAATAGTCCATAGATACTGACATATCTTGACAAATACCAGTCAAGGCAGGATGCACAATTGAATCAATGGCTATTTCTCTGTTATATATTGACTATTTGCTGACAGATTGTGAGTAAATATTGACATGTATTGATAATTGCTGTTATAGAGTGACTAAGTACTGACATATATTGACTAATGATGACAAATTGTGAGTAAATGCTGATATATATTGACTATTTGCTGACAAATAGCGAGTAATTACTAATATATATTGAATAATTGCTGACAGATAGTGAGCAATTACTAACATATAGACTAATTGTTGACAAATAGTGAGCAATTACTAACATATATTGACTAAATGCTGATACAATGTAAGTAACTACTACCATGTATTGATTAATTGCTAACAAATAGTGAATAATTATTAACATATATTAACTAATTGCTGACAAATAGTCCATAGATACTGACATATTTTGACAAATACCATTCAAGACAGGATGCACAATTGAATCAATGGCTATTTCTCTGTTATATATTGACTAATTGCTGACAGATTGTGAGTAAATACTGACATGTATTGATAATTGCTGATATAGAGTGACTAAGTACTGACATATATTGATTAATTACTGACAAATAGTGAGTAATTACTAATATATATTGACTAATTGCTGATAAATGGCGAGTAATTACTAATATATATTGAATAATTGCTGACAAATAGTGAGCAATTACTAACATATATTGACTAAATACCAATAAAATGTAAGTAACTACTACCATGTATTGGCTAATTTCTGACAAATAGTGAATAATTACTAAGATATATTAACTAATTGCTGACAAATAGTCCATAGATACTGACATATTTTGACAAATACCATTCAAGACAGGATGCACAATTGAATCAATGGCTATTTCTCTGGTATATATTGACTAATTGCTGACAGATTGTGAGTAAATACTGACATGTATTGATAATTGCTGATATAGAGTGACTAAGTACTGACATATATTGATTAATTACTGACAAATAGTGAGTAATTACTAATATATATTGACTAATTGCTGATAAATGGCGAGTAATTACTAATATATATTGAATAATTGCTGACAAATAGTGAGCAATTACTAACATATATTGACTAAATACCAATAAAATGTAAGTAACTACTACCATGTATTGGCTAATTTCTGACAAATAGTGAATAATTACTAAGATATATTAACTAATTGCTGACAAATAGTCCATAGATACTGACATATTTTGACAAATACCAGTCAAGACAGGATGCACAATTGAATCAATGGCTATTTCTCTGGTATATATTGACTAATTGCTGACAGATTATGAGTAAATAATGACATGTATTAATAATTGCTGATATATATATATATAGTGACTAAGTACTGACATATATTGATTAATTACTGACAAATAGTGAGTAATTACTAATATATATTGACTAATTGCTGATAAATGGCGAGTAATTACTGACATATATCGACTAATATCTGACAAATTGTGAGTAGTTACTGACATATGTAGACCAAGTGTTGTTATGAAATTAAGCGAAATAAAATTTTGGACTGGGACAAATTTTTGTCAAAACCCCAAATAGGTGTCAGTAGTTTATACTTGCAAGCATATGAATTCTATCAGGGATCAATGCCACACATCTATATAAATATATGGAAAAGTATCAAGATACTGCATAATTATGCTAATTATGCAAATAATATGCACGGATATGGAATGTTTGGTATCAAAGTGGGGTGTTTCGTCCCCCTAAAGAACATGCCCCCCTTAAAAATTTGTTTCGGAAAAGAATAAGCGAAATAAATTTTTTAACTAGCGGCCTTTTCGGCCTGAGCTGGTCCACCTGCGCCCTACCTCCAGCCAAAACCTATCTGTTTTAAGTGTCACTGGCGAAAAAGCGCAGGTTTGAGGAAGGAATGGATAGAATATTGCAGGGACAGAAAAAAAATGAATAACTGAAAGGGCCTTAGCAAGGCCTAAGCGGTCTAGGTCATGCACTGATGATTTCAGTAGATTAGCTATTGTATCCGTTTTTGGAGAACGGTTTCTCCCTGTCCTAGGACGATGTACTATAGCTGGGAGGTGTAGACCTCTCAGCTAATAAGTACGGGTAAATAATACACTTCCCACAACAAACGATGATGACTCCCTGAATGCTTTTAAATTTACTCTTTACTTACGGCATTCCATGTGGTACTTAGTGAATATACGAAAATATGGTATGAATTCTAGAATGTGCGCTTCAGATGTTTTTTGTCAGCATGTCCCCTATTTGGCAGCATTATTCAAAGAGAAAAACCTCATGGCATCGTATTTTTTTGTGATATGTCACTATCACACTGGTAGAATGTAGTTTTATGTTTGCAATTCTTTAAGAAACCATTCTGTCTTATACCATATTATGATCTTCCATGTGTAATACGATTTACTACAAATTGTACGGTCAAAATATTGATCTTAGTCCGACTCATGGTCACTGTACCCCATATGCCTGGAACTAGTATTTGTATAAGCATGAACAAAATGCCTCTTCAATATAAGGGTCATTCCATTAAGTGGCCACTTGTCCATAGTAGAGGGTTATTTTCGAAAACTCAGAATTAGATCATGAGACTTAATTTTATTGATAGCCCTATATCTTGGCTCTTTGGAAAGGTTCATTCAAGTCACTAACTCCAAGCAGTCAGTTTTTATTGCAAATATTAAAGGTTATGAAAATGTAATGGGCATGAGCAAAATGAATTCTTCTCTAAATCACAGAAATATTTGTTAGAACTACATGACTTTCAGTTAGGATATTTGACAAAAGGTCCCAAAGAAACATTTTGAATAAAAAGATGAAAAAAAATCAATATTGACAAGACACAAGGGCGTACTGGGCGTGAGCGTAATGGGTGTGAGCAAAACAAATTTACAGGCTTCAGACAGCCACTCAGTAATATAACCTCAAACAGCATTGATCTAGGTAATAGAAATAATTTAAGAATATATATTATATAGGATGCATTTGGAATGCATCAAGCCTGCCAACATTTTTGCACTGCATTTTACTCACGCGCATTACGCTCATGCCCATTGCATTCATGCCCTTTACATCTGAGCAAAATGGACTTGAAAATACTTGAATATGTTTTGCATAGTCATGCCTGCATGTAGACCCTAAGCTTCTGTATCAGAAAAAAAACCTATGAGGACCCTAATCTTGCTAGGAAATAAGAAGATTGAGGATAGTGTTTTAGTAGGCCTACCAGTGTACTTTTATTGTGCTCACACCCATTACAAACAACTGTATTTGGTTACACAAATGAACAGAGGAAAAAGAATGCCAACCACAGCACCTCCAAACCACATGAAAATGTTAGATAGGACCCCCCACTAAGGAATAGATGAAATTGTATTAGTCTGATGCTGCTTGGCTTGATGGTATAGAGCCTGGAATGAGGTGGAAATTGAAAAATAAGGCAATTTTTGGCCATTTTTCAACTTTGGGCTGCCATATCTAAAAAAATAGCAGGCGGACATACATAAATTTGCCCTTCATTTAAAACCCAAGGTGTTTTCTTTCAAATGAAACCAGAAATAAGAAGAATGGTTAATTACTTTTTATTATCAAAAAAAGACCCAGGTGGCCACTTCCGGTGGACTGACCCATAAACTATTCCCACAATGGGGACAAATCTGATGTCTAGTTAACTACATGTTGATAAACATATTTAGCGTATCTTCATCCTCAGTGTTTAGATGACCTTAAAGGACAGCAGCCCTGATTAACAAGATGCATGCTGGTGTGGTGGGTGGGCGCGGTGGGGCGGGGCTGGTCTTCCCTAGTCGCCGTTAACAAGCCCAAACTAGCCCACCTCTGGGCCCGCAATTAGGTTTCCATCCATGGTTGTGATGTATCTGCCTCCAGAGTATTAACCCGATTCCAAGTAGGAGGCTGAGGTATCTGGACTGTATTCCACACCGTCACAAACTCCCCGCCCCCACCACAAGGCGAAGCCACCATCATCATGACTACATATCCCTCCAAAATATACCGCACTAGCTGCACTTAACCAGCCGAAATAGCCATGGCAATGTAACTATTTTCTCCCCTCTCCACCTAAAGAGTCTTCATTCTGCCTATCACTGAAACTTAGTATGTAGTACAGTTCTGGCCAAAGTTGTGTAGATGTCCAATTATCGAAATTTTCTCAATACTGTGATCTCTGAGATGTCTACAGCAAAGGCCCTTTCCCTTTCTTAAATAACCATGCTAAATATATACTTGAGATGCAGCGCTAGGACAAAAGAGTACTATACCAAAGCCTACTAATCTATAGCATTATTTACTCCCAACAGAATGTCAGTGCTCCCATCGGGCTATGTCTAATGTGAGGACTCTAGGTAGTCAATACGACTTGTTTGTAAGTTTAGGAAACGTACTGTTTTAAAAGATGAATGTCCAAAGTGTCCAAGGCTTTTATAGGTTCCTATTCTCAGTCATATCAATCTGTAGAATATTAATACACTACGATTGCCCCCTTCAGGTCGTACCCAAATTGCTGTAGGAATAACATTGGACTTGGGAGTCGTAGTGCTGTGTGCGATCGCAGTGCCATAAGAAATTACCTCCTGGCATCATTATCATAGTTCACCACCACCTCCTCTAAATGACCTCCACTAGTAGCTTTTCCATTCGGAACCCATGTTAACTAGCAATCTGAACCGTCGGCATCAGTCCACCCCATGTACACCCTTTCCTGTCCTCTCCTTCCCCTGGTCCACGGCCATGGTATCTCAATTACCCAACGTTCTGGGTCCATAAAACTTTAGATGAACCACAGGCTTCCTTCCATAAAGAATGCCCCTCTCATTTAACATACATTCTCCCCATCCCACAGCCAGACATGGCTAGGGATGCTGTGGTAGGAAGACGTATTTCTTACCGTAAATCAAAGATGGACTAAGTAGTTCTGTGTACCATCTAGAAGTCATATCATTTCTAGTATATGTCTGGTACGAAATGAGAACCCAAAACAAATGGCGTTAGTAATTGCACGTGATACATTGAAACCGGATATCAATGTGACTTATTACATTCTAAGGCTTTGATTCGATTTCTCCATCATAAAAGGATATGTTAACAGAAGCAATAAACACCGTTAAACCTCATATATCAGTTCTAATCAGAACCATGAGGCGATGGTTTAATGTCAGAGCTGATAGTACATCGGGATATCTTCTATACATAGGGTAGAGGGAATTACATGGACGTGGGCTGTGGACCATACATCTTAGTTTCATTACACCATTGCCTACATAAACCATCAACCATTGTCTCCTTGGACCCACCATAAGAAAAGGGACAGGCCAGACTGGGAGGGTGATGGTAGAGGGGTAGATAGAGGTGAGTCCCCATCCCTCAGAGATGCTGGGGTGTGGGCGCATTAGGTGCAGGTATATATCATCTCCAGGGTCGTGTGTCTCAATACGTCCTCCTGGGCTGTGCTGATCGGTGTCCGGTGTCGCTTGCTCCAGTAGCTAGTGAGGCATAGCAATTACCCACGTGTCTGCATCTTTCATGCTTACTACTAGCCTCTGGACGTTTTGCCATCAACTACTCCTCATACCTTCTTCATGATACGAATCTGTTCTCCACCGCTTTTGCTAATTGGAACCCTTAGATTTATGTTCCTTCGTCCTTAAGGTCATATTCTATGGGCAATCATAGAACCATGAGTAAAATCATTGTTCTTCGGAAATCATAATGAGGTGTTTTCTTTGTTATGATATAGTCACTATATTGCGTAGCTATTATCAAGCATTCCATTCACATGGATGTAGCCATTACATAGTAACTGCTCGATGACTTCTAATCTGAGTGTATATCTATGGTTACTTCCATAATCCTATATGCTAAACCTATAACGAGTATCAACGTATAACCACTGTATGATAACTAGTAAAATGGTTGTATTGTATGAATAATTTTTTACAATTTCTTTTCTACTTTCCATAAGTATACCACCTCCTGATTTTGGCAAGCAATCACAAGACATGGGGAGGAACATAATAAGTGTTATTACCTAGATGTGCAGCAGGTTCCGTCCCATACATCACAGTCTCAGAAGGAGCACATCACACCCACGCCCCCGGCAGTCTGAGGTACATCAGTGGATATAGTTATTTATAGGATATTATATGCTTCCATCTCTGACCGGCATAAAAATGTTGTGTATTATCCAGCCATCAGCATTTCCCAAAATCCATTGACCTAGCAATCACATGTTGGCCAGAAATGAACAAGACGAGTAGGTAAATGTCCGTTTTAATTGCTATTACTAAGAGGGAGTTACCTCTATGGTTCGATACTGAACTGTAAAATAATATCTTCGAAATAACGGGCGATCCTCGTCCCATAGTTACAAGACACCCATCATTGTTTTCACAGAGATTCCATGTATATTTGAGTACCACTGTACTGCCACCTCAGACTTCTTGTAAAAACTATTCTGGTTCATTGCTATACACTTACGCTGGTCCATTGTTCAGTATACGAGAATCCCTGGTAGATTCAACAGTTCTTTTGGGGGGTTGCTAACAGCGTAGCGGCCGGGAGCGCAGCGACCGTAGCAACTCCATTGTGTTTTCGGTTTTGTCTCTGGGCTTCTGACCTCACTAGTGACGTCACGCAGGCCGAGTGACGCCTCACAATAAGAGAGCAAGACGCGTTTCTTGTTTTACAACCCAGCAAATTGTTGTGAGTCCTCGTCAACCTGTGTGAAGTGGCTAACACATGTCGTTAGATGGAACACGACGTCGTTATAGCACAAGATCAGCAGGAATAGCAATTGCTATGCCATGTGAGTCTAACACACAGTGGCGAAAGATGACGGAATGAGTGATCACTCAAAAAGGAGTCACCATTGATGACCGATCATGGCGACAGATGACGACAATTTGCTGGGAATGTCCCCTCTAAAGTTGGATCTTCACTATGAGCTTTTGAAATAGATCCCGATCTCATAAGATATAATTATGTCTAATGAATAATAAGATATGACATATGAAATCAAAGAAAGAGTCTGTTATATATTGATTGGACTAACTTCCACACGCACCTTGCTGTGAAGTCGCAGCTTTAGAGTAGCGTCCTGGACCTCTCTGTTAAAGGCCATATATGGAGGTTCAAACTGAAAGAGATATAAGGGTTTGTAGTGGGCGTTCAACTAGGACCGACACAGGATTTGAACAAGATCCATGACAGGCTTCTCCTCGTTTGTCCAGTAGCCACATGGCCCCCAGAGATCTAATGGGACAGAGGCGGCAGCCATCAGACATGCAATTGGATCACAGATATAAAACACTGACTGGCCGTTTAGATTCACTACCTACATTATCTCAATATTGCAGACCTTTTATATCTACATTGATGGCTCTATCATTATTCTCATGTTTGAACAGTATAGCAGTAGGTTTTAATCTTTGTCAATCTTTTGTATACATTGTTCTACAATGCGCCTTACTGCAGAGTGAAAGACATAAGATATAATATGTAAAAATAGAGAATATTGCATTGTGTAAACATGGTGCTCGGTTCCTTCACGTACAGACACGTGCTGCGGACTGTAATTTGACTAATATCATATTAAAGAAATGATACATTCCTTAATGCCGCAAGTAATCATAACAGAAACATGATCTACAATATGACAAGCATAAGCAAACTTATGTATTGAGAGGGATACACAAATACAACATTACTTTCGCTAGGCAAAGAAACACGAGGTGTATGTAATCCTTAGTTTTTTTTCATATCACTCGTTGAAATGTAGAAAACCGGATTAAACTTATTAATGTGTTTACGTCTGGGATCTGCGTTAATTCAAATATATATATATATATATATATATATATATATATATATATATATATATATATATATATATATATATATAACTTTAAAAATAAATGGATTTCTTTCTTCTATAGATCACTGTCTGAATCAGTCCCTATCAAGGGTACGGGCATCATATCACTGATTTGAACCTAAACACTATCAATGTGTTGCTGATATCAAACATGTGGATGTTAATCTCAAACCGTTATTGGAGTGGTGAAATGTTAATTTATTTGATATAAAGAGTAATTGACAAAAAGAACAAGAATAAACTATAGTCATATTGTAGTACCTGTACTGTTTAATGCATATTTTATGCAAATATGACCAATATATACCAACAGTCCCTTGAAACATTGGGATATTGCTCCGTTATGTATACAGTGGTGCCAATGATTGCTTTTCTAAACGAGCATCCTGTATCTATTCATATATACAGCATGTGGCCTGATCGATTCTAAATTATTTAGAACCTCAGGTTTGTAAATAATTATACCCACACACCCTTACACCCCCTACACCGATCCCCTCTCTTTATTTCTGGGTACAGCCTCTCCCAGCTATACCCCTGACCCCTATCCAACATCGGCTAGTCAGTGTCGGGTCAAACCCTAGGTGCCAATAGGGAACAGACCAGAATGACGAATTGCTGACCGAAATCCGCTTAGCCACCCACCAAAGAAGCAATCCATCTTTCAGTGAGCAACTCGGCTTCCGACTTTGAGCTACTCCCCCTCCCCGCCCACCTGTCCTAACGAGGGGTGCCAGGAACACCTTGCAGGGGCGGCTTCACCACCTTCAGGATTTGCATATGAATGCAACATTTGCATGCGTCGAGGATCGAGGTGGGAAGCTGAGCTGAGGCTAATCCTATTGGAATCCCTGGAGGAGGGGTGCTAAGCTGATGGATCTTTGGGTAAGACTTGAGGTTGATCTTACAACTTTTCTTATGAGAGGAAAGTGGAAAACCAGAGACATTGCCTGCAGATTGCAAACTGCTCAATGGCCAGGTTCAGGTCCAACCTAGCAGGCTATTATGTGGCAGGTAGAATGGGGTAAATCACGTTAGAAAACATGATGTGATGCAGTAGTTGGTGCCTTAAATAATCCATGTTCTTACATCAAAGAGGACGGCACGGCACCACCAACCATCATTCTATGGCGTTTTCTCTGAGTTAGTGTGACAAACTGTGGTCGGAATCTTCACACAAGTCCACTTTTAAAGTGAAGTGACATTTTGCTGAGATAGAATGCATGCCTTTAATATTTTCTCTTTTCTTTTTAAACTTTTATATTCCTCGGGCGTCGTTCTATGAGGGATATATGCAGGAAAGACAGCGGATGATTCCTCCTTCAACCTGTCCAGGTAGCTAGCCCTGCGAACAATAATCACGTGCCTGTAGCTAGCGCCACTGATCCCATGTTGGCCGTAATGCTATGGGAAATAAAATCACTTGTAGTGCTATAGGCAGGTGATCTGGATCAGCCTGATGCTAGGAGCAGGTGATCTCAGCGAGCCTCGTTTCAGATCCAATTAGGTCATGAGGTCATGACGTCACAGGTGGTGATGGCGGCCTGCTGGCAGCTGGAGTCAGCTGCTGGTGTGCAGTGATAATGGAATTAGATAATCATACTCCAAGCTCTAATAGAACTAGATACAATTAAAGGGCTCATGATATTGTCCCTATGCTGTCCGTCAGTGACTGATGACCGTCAGTTGGCCATGAACTGAAGGTTTGTTGTGTATACAAAGATAATATCATCTCCCTATAGCAATACAAGTCATAGTGATCTCATTCCCCATAGTGTTACAGGATCAGTGGTGCTAGCTACAGGCGGCTTACATTCTGTTCAGAGGGGACAGGAAGCTGTATTTGAGGGTCATCTATGCTTTACGATGGACAATATTCATTACATGGCTAATACGAGACACTCATGTTAGGCCTAAAGGGAGGGCCATACTCCGTGGAGACCATAAGGAATCCAGTGATATCATACTCTATATAAAATCATCAACATTTCTTGATTTTATCCATTTTTTGTCCATGTGGTGGGCCTAGAGCTCAGCAGTCAGCTTTCTAGGAAATGGCCCTGATCCGCCCTTTGGAAAGTAATGCAAAAAGAAAAATAGATGTAGGCATACATAGGGAAAGGTTCGCAAATGTGGGTCTGTCCGATGGTTATCTCACGCGCAGTCCAGGTACCGTGTTGCACGACGCCCAAGTGCACCTTTGCATTTATCCAATGGTATGTCAAGGAAATAACACAATTATTACCGTGATTGCCATTAGACTTATTTTCAGATATGATGTCATCAAAGAGATACCGCAATTAGGCTTTGTAATATGCAGCCTATGTATTACACGGCTCCCGTGTAATACGGCCTTGTAATGCAAAGTCTATGCTCTCTCAGTATCTCAATGTATTTACCATGGGATAAATGTTATGATACTTTGTGAACCGCTATCACATGGTGCAAACCTGTCAGGTGGTTTTAGGTTTCATGTATATTAGCACTACTTATTATGAACATCATCAACCTTGCTGAGATGAAAAGACGGTTGCAAGTGCATCTATAATAGACCCTCCTTAGACAGGCCTTTCAGGTAATTCAACATGACCCCTTTTCTAGCACTGCACAACGTAGTTTTCTTTAAGGGAAGAGAAACATGATACACATCAATGTGTTGTTGAAAAGTCACACATTTCTTTTTGTATAGTAGGAAGCAGTTGTAACCCTGACCTCAATACATCCTATGGATCCACTACCCAGGCGCCTCATCACATTACCCCTGATATGAGAAACGCCAATAAAACATCGTATTCATTCAGCACAGTGCCTGCCTGCTTCACGCTATGACAGCTGTTTTCATTTTATTTGAATATATGGGGGTATAAATTCCCCTTTTGTGGGGTCTCCCTTGTCTTCCACTAATCAATTGCCACCCGGATCCCCTGACCAGGCCGGTCTACTCCTACCAGAGCTTATCTCATTCACACGGAGCTAGGCTGGAAAGTGTGTCTGTCCAGGGCCTGACCTTGCCCTTGCTCCACCCACTTGGCCTTTTGACCTGGGGTCTGGAGAGTGTAAAAGGGTGGGCAGTGTAGGGCATGTACGGCTAGCGTTGTCACCGATGTAGGACATTGAGAGTGGAGTGTAACATACAAGTTCACAGAGACTATGTTCTAGGCGGAGAACAGACAATTTAATGCTCGTTTTCTTCCTAGTGTTGAGTTTTTAAGTCATTCACACTCCATCTTGGGTGAAGGACAATTCCTAGTATTCAAGGGATATTGATCCCCTGAACATTGATTTTATCTCAATGATCTATACTTACAGGGTTTGTCGGTAAGAGATGTTAGAAAACATAGCTGACTGGGCTGATTTCGATTTGGATTCGCTTGAAAATATGGAGAAACATAACGTCTCCTAGTGATATAAAGAAATGGCTGCTGATAGAAGCTGCGAAACCAACAAGTAGGCAGAGGAGACTATAATTATATGGAAATAAATCACTTCAGATATAATATGTTTTGGCTAAAGGCTTGTATTCTGAAGCTTCAACCAAGTATCTCATTGGAGCATTTGAAAGAACCAAACCACTTCCAACAATTTAATTGTCCACATCCTCATACGAATGGATGGTGTCAAATTTTGCTACTGCCTGCAACTGACAAGGCTGATGCAAAATGCAAAAATACAATCTCGGCCAGCGCTCAAATTCTATCCCCTCCCCCACTACCAGAAGAACGCCATTTGAGATATGAATGTAATCTATGTTATCCATCAGTTCCTGCAGCGCAGAAGCATAAATGTTACATAAATCTATGCTGTAAATCGTTGATCAGCTTATGTTTTACAGAATATTACATCCTAATCAAGTTACAAGATATTTCAGAGGAAAAGTATCTTTCTATTAATAATTTTCAAATGACATTCATCAAGATCCTCCCTGCAACATCGAGAGAACTTTCTCTTTGGATTTTGAAGTCATCTCGTTCATTATTTCCTTGAATATAATTTCTTGCAAGAGGAGATTCTGTCTAAATAAGACTTTAGTCTAATTAATGGAATCCGCCCATGAAATGACACACTTGTAAAAATGTTCTTTTCTCAAGACTATTTTGCGTGCCACTTTAAAGTTAGCAGCTCTCCAAAGAGAGCAACTAGAAGATCTAGAGTGACAGTGTTGTGAAGTAATTTCCCATCCAGACAACCAGTGGGAGACTTTTGGGCTAAAAAATGATCTAAACAATAATTGAAATTGGAAAATTCTGAATTTAAAGAAGACTTTGTTAAAAGTTTAATCCTGGACCAAATCAGAGTCACACTATCGAACTGGCAGGAAATAAACCGTTCATATTGCTAACCACTCTCCTGCGTCAGACAGAGGGATCAAACTTGTTTTCTGACTAAATGTTCACTAACATTATAATAAAATCGGTACACTGTTAGGAAACAATGTACTATCATAGACCTACATGATATCGAACAATAATAACCATAGGTCGCCCCCTATGAGACAGTGATACCAAAGCTAATGCCAGGCGGCCTATGCACATGTCTTCTTTAAGCGTGAAAGCAAAACTTATCTTCTTGTCTTGGACATCTTAATGGTGCCATTGAAAGATGGTCATTGTAATAAATTCTTTTTTACAAATTATACCGAGGAATTTGTAAAGCTGTTCCCGTTGCAATCTCCAAATTACCATTTCCGTATACTACTTAAATCGGTGCCTGCGTACACTCCCCCATTTCCAAATACTACTGTCTGTTTTAGAAACATTAGGAGTTAGAGCACGTTACATCTTTAAAGGTAATACTCCTCTCGGAAAAAGATCTCCAGTTGTATCCGCTCCATTACTTCACCAGTGATCAGCATTAGCACTAGGAAAGTATTTGGAAGGACTACCAAGATAAATTTAAAATTTTCTTTTCTTTCTTGTGGCTTGGACATACTAATTCACCAGACGTATAAGAACAATAGGGACAGGGGAGAAGAGTGTTTTCACATAAAAACTACACTGGACTATCTCTGAGACCCTATTAATGTTAGGTACCCTCAAGGGTGTTGTCACTCAGGATGGTGCAACCAGAGCGGAACGCCTCCACACCGGTTAGGTGTCATGGCTGTGATCAAAGCATCAGTAGGGAGACGCCCTGTAACAAATACTCCCTTTGGAAAACTGCCTATTGTGGGGACCCCGCACTAAAACTCTACTAAAGTCAGCTTTGAATGATGGAAGTGGATGAGCAAGGAGGCATCTGGACGACTGCACTTGTGATTTATTGGCTGGCTATTGCCATCATATTATTTCTAGCGGATTCTAGGAGAGTCGATAACCTATGTTTTGGACTATGGAGGAAAGAATCCAATCAAAATCACAAAGGATGATATGACTCCTCACGTTTTCGCAATTTTTCTTCAGTTTGGGTCCGGTTACTTCTATCTCCATTTGCTGCTAATAGGTTGACATTACACGATATGACATGTACTTCTTTGCACACGTGTAGCAATGGTGATATAACACGCGTACCACGGCATGACAACATTTTATAAAACTCGATGTATATGGAACAAATTTTATCAGTATAGGAATTGTTCATTTCCAACTAAATGCTTTGGGTGCCACTTGGATTTGCCCTTTTATTATGTGTTATGATTAGTACCGACGTTCAATGAACGCCATTATTTAAGAAAATTGAAATTTGAAAGCATTGTTTTATCAGCTGCCCGGGACAATAAATAACATGTGCTTTCAGAACTTAATCACCGCGGGGAAATTCATACACTGATAGGTATCATCTTGATTCAAGCCTAGAGGGACATCCCCACATGACCTAATTTTCTTTATGAATAATGAGTAAATGGTGAAATATGAGTATAGCTGTCCACTAACGCATGACTTGCTCATATTCTTGAATTATATGAATAAATTTTCATATTGATGTCTGTTTCTGTATGATTATTAAATACATTTTATTTAAAATCGTAGGATGTGATCATGATGAAGGGTTTAACAAGACTTATAGGCCTAATCCATGTAATTCATATGATTTGCAGTCAGCCCAATAAACCCAATAAACCGGTCAGGTATAACATTGTTTTACCAATGATGACTGTAAAAGATGTTTTTTTTTCTCAACACAAATATCTAAATAGAGTATATTTTTTGTACTCACAACACGCACACTGCTCGATCACTATGGTCACTTCCGGTATATATGTGTCCCAGCATACCCCAATGGTCATGTGACACAAAGTGGCCCGGATGAAGACAAATGTCCTGGATGAATCAAAGCGTCCCCGATCGGACAACACCCATCCCTCCCTTTTCCCTCCATCCCTTCTCTCCCCCACTTGGGCTGCCTTGTTTCTGTGTGTGCGATTGCTTATTTAATCTATTGCAATATGTTTGTGGCCGCTGACTCCCTGGGTGTGTGCCCTTTGGAGCCCCCGGCAATAATTTACCAACGTCCATGGCACTTTTGAATGGTATCAGCGACGCGTGGGTCCCATCAGAAAACAAGATGGCTGTCCTGCGATGGATTCTCCTGGCCAAACAGCCAATGGCTCGCCACTGTAGCGGAGGGCCTTACTATTTCATAGCACAATTACTTTGGCTGTATACCATACTAAAGCGTCGCCGCTAACTACACACCATAAAGACTGAAGGGAGGACGTTGGTGCATAGTAAGCTGGTTATAAAAGTGCAGAGAGGGAACTGGGCTATAGTTCTTTTTCTATGCTGTGTAGACCAGATGATTGTATGCTAATTTTTATCTGTATAGGTTCGATTCATTTTCGTCCGCGTGCCACGCTATGTGATGTTGTTAAAATCAATGATGGGTTTCAGTATGTGATTGTACATGTGGCAATGATATGGGAATACGTGGAGAGTGTGCAGATGTGAATCAAGAAGAGCTGGCTGTGTGTATGGAGTAATTTAGTGGGGTCTGGGCAATGTTTTTTGTAGGTTGTTTGTGAGAATGGTACCGGTGTTTAGAAATAGGCTCATATTCTGTGCATCACTTTCTGTGAGGGAGTACAATCAGGAGTGGAAGCATTGTGCAATATATACAAAACATCGTCCACAGAAGGGATTTTTGAGTGGATGTGGAGTCTTAAGAGTTGTCACAGCCGTTTACACTCGACAGGTTGGTTTAAATCTAAATTGTGATTCTGAGATGGTTACAATGTCTCGGTTGTTTTAGAAAGGAACTCTAAACTATGCAATTATGCAATACAGAAAGCAATCGACTCTTCACATTTCACTCTACAGGTTATTTGACTCCTCATTGTATCAATAAACATAGGTAAATATCATTACAATATTTTTATGCAAATTGAATAGCAAGGTTCATAGTATTCCTTCAGGGAAAGAGACTAAAAAGGTAAGAGGCAGTTACTATAACTAGCAGGAGCTGACACTCTCCCGGGACAAAGTAATGAGATGATATTACATGTATCGAGTTATACTTTACTGAGAAAATATTCTTACTCAATTGAGTCTAGATTTAGACTCAGGCAGCGTCGCCAAATTGAGTATCATTTGAGACTCAGTCTGATCCTTGTGTGATACTCAGGGAGTGCCAGAGTATAACACAAGGGTCAGCCTCAGGATCTACCAGAGTATCATCCAAGGATCAGGCTGAGTCTAAAACAGTACTCATTTGGCGATATTGCCTGAGTCTGGATATAGACTCATGTGAGTAAGAATATTTTCTCAGTGTTCATTTCATTGTTGTGGAAGGTTCCTTCATAAACGATTACCACGGCCTGTATCGTCCCACTGTATGACATTAAAGTGATGAACACAAATACAGTGAAATCTGACCTAGGTACCTAGTGTAGTTGGAATGGTTTATGTGTATATTCAAAGTGCCTTCGCGCCTGCAAGGTTATATGAAGAAAATAGGGTTCTCTTCATTTATAGCCTATATAATAAATTATATTTAATTTGAAGTCATACTTAAATTTCGAAGAGTGGGCTATAGTTATATCCAATAGAAGGACAAGGGACTACAGGTCAGTATAATTATGACTACATATGAAACCTAGGTATAGCAAGGTATAAGGTGGTGGCTTGGTAGTGGTGACATGGGATGGATGCTTGATCTCATGGTGCGTGGGCCCCTGCATCGTGGGTCACCTATAACCCCGCTCCATGCACGGGTCACCAGAGGTCAACCATTGTCCATCCATCTTCCTGGCCCCGCTTACAGGAAATAATACATGTTCAGGGCCCCGGGACCCATGAGCTGCTCGGGTAGCACCTATGGGTCGCTAATGGCGCCTAGACCGGAAGGGGGTAAGGGAGCTGTGACCTCTCCTCCAGCGGGTAGTGGTTGGTTTAGGGTGTTGTAACATAGGCTGGTCAGAGGCTGGGGACACCCCGCCCGCCTCCTCCTGGTTGGAGACCCTTGTCACTGGTCAGCAACCACGCCCTATAGACATGAAGGGTTGACGACCGGAAACTGCCGCCGTGGAGGACGCTTATTAAGCCGTCACAGAGACGTAGACTGGATTAGACACACCCTGTGAAAGGGAACATGGGGGAGGGTGGGGTTATGTTGAACCCTCTGATCAATAAAGAGGAATTCCCTTTTCTAATCACAACTTCTTAGGGCAGCTGCATGGGCCATGATCATGTGTCGTTTGGGTTTTAGTTGTGTTTTCTTTTTATTAGAGCCAGCATTGTTTTCTTTTTGAATTCGATTTAACAATGTTAGCCATAATACGGGTGATAAACCCCAGGCCGTATTACTCGAAATAGTGAGTCTCATGTGAGGCAGTATCATATATCCCAACGAAAATAGTACAGGTAGAAATTGGCCAGTGGGTCAGTGTTATGATAGATCGCCAGAGGTAGTCGTTAACAATGGATTGTTACGGTGTTTCCTTGGTGACAGTAACCAGTCGACTTACTAGACATGAACAACCCCTCTCTACTCCATCCTGGGCCGTCAATGAATTGCTCGTGTGTGGAGTGCTAGTATCTCTATGACAAATAATGCCAGCCTCCCTTCCCTCATCCACAACCCCCCTATCTGGGTGACTATTGACCCCCGTCAGAGTATTGTCGGCGCCCTGGTCAGTGTCGGCCGGCGGGTCGTCGCCAGTGGGGGCAACAGTCGCTGAGTCGGCGCCACCGTCCTGAGTAGCATATAGTATGTTGCGGACGTGCCCCATCATCGGCCAAAGTGGCACAATCGGCGACCAGCTTCAGTCCAACCCTGTTTCTCCTGAATCATTCCTAGGGGTCAAGGTCACAGGCAACCAAGATCAAGGGTCAAGGTCAACCCCACTCGAGCATCTTATAGTGGTCCCTGTGACCTTGACCCATCCTTCAGCGTCCAAAACTCATACACTCGGCGGGTTTTCTGGTCTTCTTTTGCAGGCATTGCGTTCGTAGCGACACCACGCGGGACGCATTGGAGACTGTAGGGATTCAAAGAAGAGGTCATAATATCAGGGTCTGCCAAAAGACGCACATCACCAGTGTCAGTCGTGAACGGCACATTCAATAGGAAGACACCCTAACGGAAGGAGAGAAAGAGACACGTCAGAGAATTCGAATTTATTTGATTGATGTACTTCCCCTCGTCGTTTTGCCTGCTTGTTTCCTACCTTTCCACTTTAGTATTATGAATACCTCACATGGGAATGTAAATATTTGTGCTTCAGATACCATGAGGCAATGAAAGATTTGATGATCAGGAAATGATTTCAACCTCTGGCAGTGGCATTCAATCGCAAAATAAAATGTGATTTAAAGCTTCACTGCGACATGGGGTAAACCTTGATACTTCAGTAAAATACTTTTAAAAGCAAGATGATTCTTTGAATAAAAATGAAATATCCATTTAGTCTATAGGGGTCCTCGACGATACTAGATGGTATATGTGTAGGGGCCGGTATCGTCGTATATATATTAGTGCCGTTCATCCGAGAGACGTGTTCGTGTGGTGCCTGTTCCTTCTATGCCAGCTAGGTGTCGCTTTGTGATACCCCGTTGGTACAAGAGGGGGCGGCACCATGCCTCGCGTCCAGCTCCTACTAAGGAGCCGGACGAGCGGCAGAAGGTGACTGGACCTAGTCCAGTCCAGACGCGCAGTTTAACCTGTAGACTAGAGTGCAATAAAGTCCTACCCGAGAGGTAGGGGTTTCTGGGGCTTTGCCCAACCCGAACTACTCGTGTTGTGTTGGTATTTCTAGTGGTAAGCGAGCCAAAGAGCCACCCAACATATAAGTCAATACGAACCATTACACTGGTGCCGTGACCAGTTGGTTCGGGGGTGGTGCGCGGCCACATTGGCCGAAAGCCTCGGGAAACCCGAAGCGGATCCCCCCAGCCCCGGGCTAGAGGGATTCGAAGAGGATGACTTCACATCCCAGCATCTGTTGTTAGACTGGAAACCCAGTCAACAACAAATGTATAATCCAGCGGGTGTCCGAACTGTTTCCTCGACACCTGGTCTGATGGACGGTGCCACGGGTGATGGTATCGCAAACTTGTATCCGGGTACACCCCAAATGGGAGTACCGGATACGGGATTGTTCAAGGGAATAATAAAACCCTCAACTTTAGACCTGAGTGATTGGTCCCAAGCTATGACTAGCAGACGCCAGCTGTGTCCTATTGTACCAGCAGGCTCGGCTAGTAACTTGGGTATGCCAGTGGCACCGAGCCCTGGAAAACGTACTGCGACCCCCCCAGAAGCAGTACCAGATGGTCCAAACGAGGTACCCCCATTAATGACATCGTCGGACCATGACAGCGACGATGGCAAAGCCATAAGGGACGCAATAGTCCCAGGCGTGAATACGAAGAATAAGCCTAGGGGTACTGAACCGAAAAGCTCGGAAAGGCATCACCTAGGCCGATCGCTAGACGAAGGCTTGTCTGACTCCATGTTTAATCCTGGAGGCAGTCGCAGGTCTATATACGGACGTCGGATGGGCCCCGGGTATAAAACTACCCCGGCCTATTTGAAAGCCAAAGAACAGGTAGAGTTACAAGCTAAGCGGCAACATGAACAATTCATGGCGGCCCAATTAAAAATAGAAGAGGAAACTAAATCTCGGATCGGAAAATTACGTTCCGATGAGCAGGAGGCGATTCTAAAAGAATCTGACCTAAAGTATCGTCTAACTTCGGCAACCCATCGTTTGGAAAGGAAGGAGAGAGACGAACGTGAGAAAGAGAAAAGATTGGCCGAATTGGAACTCTAAGAAGCCAATAGACTTAGAGCAATCGAAAAGGCTAGAGCCGAAGAAGTTGCTAAGGCCCGGGATGTAAACAGATTACAATCCGAGTTGCATGCTATGGAGGAGAAGCTAAAGAAACTTCAACTCCGAAAGGCGGAGACAGAGGCCAAAATGGTCTCGGAACAAGCCGAGATAAGGAAGGAGACCAACGAGTACCAAAGGTCTCAGAAAGAAAAAGGTGAAAAGTACCGCTTATTAAAGGATACTTTTAAGCGAGAGGCTTTAGCCGCTCAGGAAGAACGAAACCGAGCTGTGTCGGAAAATGAAAAGATTCGATCCGAAATCTTAGCAGAAAACGCACAGCTGAGGGAGGAACAGCGAAACCTGACCACAGATCTAGCTACCCTCACAATAAATAAGTCTGCCATGGAGAGTTATTTACAAGAGCAGGAGCAAGCGAATGCCCCTCCGGCGAGTAAGGACACAAACCCGAACTCGACTTTCGTTAAACAGGGCGACCCGGTCTCCTGTTCTACGCCGAAGCATCCGCCGTATAATCCTTTTGTCAATGATAATGCGACGCGGAATGTAGATCAAGGGGGAGTTTATATTAGAACCCAAGATAAACATGGCCGAACTAGTAGAGTCCGGATAAGTGAAGTCCCCATAGTCCACAATTTGGACCCGGACTATGTACCACGGGAAGCCTCTGACAGTAGTGCAGAGACTAACAGATTCCACATACATGTGGATCCGAGTGACAGTGTGGGGTTGGGAGCTGGTAATGACAGCAACCAACCCAATCCATCAAACGATGGCAGTCATCCAACGGGTAACCAGCCTTCAAGCGGCGGTTATCAAAGCACACAAGGAGGGGGCGGTGCCCCGGGTCCCACAGGCTACAGTGGTACCTCGGGTCCCGGCCCTAACCAGGGTGGCGCGGGTTATACGAACCACAGTGTGCCACAGTGGACGTATACGCAGCCACCACCACCACCTCCACCAGGCAATACGAGCTTCGGTGGTATAGGGGGCAACCGAACCTTGAATGAAACAAAGGCGGTTGAATGGAGCAAACAGCAATGCACTAGATTGATGTATGCTCATAATTCTGCCCGAAGGGTAGCCGTTATTCCAAAAGAATATGACGGTACTCGACCTTGGAAAGAGTGGTTTGAAGACTTCATCGATGTGATGAATTGTAATGGGTGGACCCCATACGAGGCCAAGCCACATCTGGTAAGATGTTTGAAGGGCGGTCCAGGTCGCATGGCTGTAGAGCAATGGCGGACCTGGTATGGTCTCGTTGGAAGTTTTGAGCAGTTGGTAGAATCTGCTAGTGGACTGTTATGCAACATGGTCAAGGAGGACCCGATGGTCCGTTTCAAGAAACGTACACAGAAGCCTAACGAAGCTTTCCGAGCATACGGTATGGAGCTCCATGCCCTGCTAAGCAAGGCCAGACCCGGTACTGAAAACCAGGACTGGTATATGGACGATTTGATCACACAATTCGTCAAGGGTCTGAGAGACCGAGATGAGCAAATTGCTGCCAGGGATGCCTGGAAAGAAGGCGTAACGCTTCACGACATATTTAATGGTATAGATATGGCCGTGAAGAAGCGAACGATGTTAGCCGGAGACATACCGAATGCCAGCAGCTCGGCTCCCCTGGTGTCAGTAGTCCAGCAGTCTGGGGCACAAGTCCCCTCAGACGATTTTGAATTGATTGAAATCGAACAGGAGGACGGAACCTTCTGTTCGGTTCAATTAAGGAAGAATACGACGGGTAGGAAGTATATTCCAAGGAAAGCTCTCAATAAGCCAAGGGACTCTAGACCACCACCCGAGGTCAAGAGTGACCCGAAGGCCAGTGAGAAAGCATCCAAACCTTTCGTAAGCGCGATAAAGTGAAGGGTCAGTCCCCGGACATGACCAAACTTATGGAGGACATGTGTAAGAAAATTACAGATGCCATCCAAGCCAGTCGGCAGAGACCCCGAGTGGATCGCCAAACTGTAAAGTGTTTCAGGTGCCAGCGCATGGGACACTATTCATCTGAGTGAACCGCTGCTAAACCGGTAATGGCTGCCTTCTATGAAGCCGAAGACAATGGCGAAGGAAGGGAGAACACTACGGATTCCACTGACGTGGAAAACTAGTGGGGGTTGTATCAACGGCATCTGATACGACCCCAAGGAAGAACGAATGCCAAAATGCTACCGGGGGTGACCCGGTGGAAGATTTCAAATCAATTACACCTGGAGGCCGGGTGGCCGGGGGTGCGCACCCCTGCACCTTGGCCGGGGCCGGGGACCCTAGTGTTTGTATGTATGAGAGTGAATATATGGAGGCGAGTGGCCACACTAGGGGAGAGGAAGGATGGATCAAAGAGTTGATCCGAGTGTGTGGGACACGCCTTCCCCCAAGTCATCCGTGTCTGGAATTCCTGAGAGGACTCGGATTGAATCTTGGTGATTCGGGAGACTTTCGCCAGTTTACCAGTAACCCCTCACCCTTAGGGGGGAGACGGTGGTATGTACCCATATCTGTGGAAGGCCGGGTATGAGAATTCTTGGTGGATACCGGAGCTAGCCACTCCTGTGTGTCCAAAAGGTTTTTCGACTCGGTGGCCAGCAGCCATGAGAACCTCAAAACGGGGGTAAATGCTTGCACGGCCGACGGAAGCAGCATGCGTACATTTGGTAGGACGTTTATGCCTATCCGTATAGGAGGCAAAGAATTTGTTCTTTCGCCAACTATAGCAGAGGTTAGTGATGACGGAATCCTCGGACTGGATTTTGCAAGCTTATACGGGGCCGTCTTGGACCCGAGGGACGGTATGATGAGTATACGGAACCCGTATGGCTTGCATGTCCAATGCGTATTGAGACAGGTGTCTTCGGTCGCATCAGTGATACATACGGTGAAGATCCCACCGGGTACCACTTGTGATGTCCTTTGTGGCGGGTCCATGGCTCAAAGGGATGAAACTGGAGTCTATGAACCCGATACGGTGTACTTGTCAAGCGTCGGGTTAGACTCAGTGGATACATTAGTGGCTAATGCAGCTTGGACTGTATTACCCATGACTAACCGAAGTGGTTCAGTAGTCTATTTGAGGCGAGGCGACTGTATTGGGAGGATGAGCTCGGTAGAACATGTCGCCGAGGCCAAATTCAATAAACCACTGAACCCTGCTAGTAAGCATCCTTTGGATGAAGAATTCCAAAAGCTGATTGATCAGTCTGATTTAGAAAATACGGAGGATAAGGATTGCCTGGCGAAACTCCTACAGAAGTACGAGAGTGCTTTCGGTAGGGAGGGAGGACCGGTGGGTAGATCCGATAAGGTGTTGCACACCATAGATGTGGGCAACGAGAAACCTTTTAAAATTCCGTATCGTAGACTTCCTCTAAAGAAGAAGTTAATTTGCGAAGAGGAAATACAAAAACAGTTAGACCTAGGGGTAATCGTGCCCAGCTCGAGTCCCTGGTCCAGCCCTGTTTGTATGACCACTAAGAAAGACGGTACAATCCGCTTTTGTGTCGACTACCGGAAACTGAATGGTATAACTAAGAAGAACTCGTATCCTTTACCAAGGATAGACGAGACTTTAGATAGCTTGGGCGGAAACCAATGGTTCTGTACCTTGGATTTACAGTCCGGGTATTGGCAAATACCGATGCACCCCGATGACAAGGAGAAGACAGCATTCTCCAGTCATATGGGGCTATTCGAGTATAATGTCTTACCCTTCGGATTGTGTAACGCCCCCGCTACATTCGAGGCTATGATGGAATCCTTACTGAGTGATCTTTTGTGGAAGAAATGCCTGGTTTACTTGGATGATGTGGTCGTATTCGGCAAATCGTTCAAGCAATGCCTGGCGAATCTGCAATTAGTCCTCGACCGGATACTATCAAACGGTCTTAAACTTAAACCCAAGAAGTGTAATTTGTTTAAGAAAACCATTACATACTTGGGAAGGATCATTACTCCTAACGGGGTGAGGGCGGATCCGGAAAAATTAGAAGCTGTAGAAAATTGGGAAAGACCTACGAGTGCTAAGCAGGTTGGAGACGGGGATATCTTGTTAGGACACACCAGGATCATAGTACAAGAGACTTAGTTTAGTCTGTACTAAGATTCTGATACCATGCACAGTCTTAGGCTGTACTGGGATCTTAGTACACTTGTGTGTGCACTGGACCATGACACTCACCTCTGCAGGTGTATGGGCCAATCAGAGCCTTGGTCACTGGACCATGACACCTACCTGTGCATACATTATTGGGGTCAAAGGTGGAATGGTTTAACCACTGGTGGGATGGTTTAACCACTCCACTATTTTGTACTTAAATTTACATTAAATGATATATTTACTCCCTTATTAAACAACACTTGGCTAAAATGAAAACGTCATTTTGTAGGCATTTATCTATTCTTTAATCTTGTGGGTTCATGTTTATTAGCAAATTTAACAAAAAATTAGCAAATAGATTTTACTACACCAGGACTAAGGGGAAATTTATACATATAGCCATTTCTCAGAGAATATTCTGATTTTAGTTCTGTAAAAAAGTGCATATATAAAATATAGACCCCATGTACTTTAGGTGACTTTAGAATTATGTATTTTGATGAAGAAATTAGAGAAAGTTTGATGATAAAACAGTGTACTAAGTTCTTAGTACACACCATGATCAAGGGACTATCATTCAATCTTAGGGCGTACTAAGAAACAGGTTAGTCCTGAACCTGCTAAGGAGGTGAGATCATTTTTAGGATTCTGTTCCTATTATCGTGATTTCATACCAAATTACTCTCGTGTGAGCTTCCCCATGCAGTGTTTAGCTCACTGGACTCCGGGTAGGGCACGGGACCCTTTCCCATGGACCAGCGAGCAAGAAGAATCTTTTAATAAAATAAAAGATTTGTTTAGGAATACACCCGTGTAGAAATATCCCACTCCCGAGGGACATTTCATCTTAGACACCGATGCGAGCAATGATGCAATTGGGGCAGCTCTCTCTCAGGTCCAAGGGGGAGTCGAAGTGCCAATAGCATTTGCTAGCAACACGTTAAGCAAGACACAGCGAAATTATTGTACCACCAAGCGAGAACTCCTCGCTGTGGTGGTGTATACGAAGAAGTTCAAGCATTTCCTTTGGGGAAGTGACTTTACCTTAAGAACCGACCATTCGTCTCTTAGGTGGCTCCTTAATTTTAAGGACGCCGAGGGGATGATAGGACGATGGTTAGCTCACCTATCCGAATTTGGATTAGAGCATAAGCAAATAGAGCACCGACCCGGTACTAAACATATCAATGCGGATGCCCTGTCGAGACGACCCATCCGAAGGTGCCAAAATGCCACTTGTGATGACTGCGGAGCCCACAATGCTGTGGTAGCCGGGTTGGTATTTAATCATACCACCCCCCGTATCCCCTGGGAGGAGGCTGTGTGTAGCTATCTTGATTGGTCCCCGGAGACCATAAAGAAGTTCCAACAGTCGGATCCCACCACTGCGCGCATAACGGAATACCTACGGACAGGTATTAAACCGGCAAGGCCGCTAGTATCCCTAGAAGATAGGGAGACGAGGCGGTTGCTAGCCCAATGGACCGAGCTAGAGATCCGGGACGGCATACTGTGCAGGTGGAAGACAACTCCCACCAACGGTAAGCTGTTGCAAATAGTGATACCCACCCCGATGAGGAGGGATATCATGTATTATTGCCATGGCCATCAAACAAGTGGCCATTTCGGTAAGAAAAGGTCAATAGAGCGCCTACAAAGGCGTTACTACTGGCCCGGTATGAGAGGCGACCTGCTTCGGTGGATCGCCACTTGCCCGGATTGCTGTAAAAACAAGCCGGGACCCGGCCTGGGTAAGCAACCCCTATCCCAGGAATTGTTTGGTATCAGATTCGCTCGAGTGGCGATAGATATCATCAGTGGAATTAAAACAACGCCCCGAGATAATACTTGACTATTATACCAAGTACACTCGGGTGTTCCCCCTTCCTAACCACAAAGCCGCCACGTGTGCGGAGGCATTTGTGAAAGGCTGGGTGCTACATTTGGGTGTTCCCCTTATGATGCAAGGCGACCAAGGGAGGGAGTTCGAGTCGGAGCTATGGCAGGAAATGTGCCATTACCTAGCCATTTGCAAGACCCGAACAAACCCATACCGACCACAGTCGGATGGGCAGGTAGAGCGTTTCAACAGAACCCTCATACAAGTGCTAAAGCCCCTGGTCAATACCCACCAGGACGACTGGGATGAACAGTGTGAGTTTGTGGTACATGCCTACAACAACACTGTCCATTCCTCCACTAATTGCACTCCCAACTTGCTAGTGTTCGGCGAGGACATCATAATGCCCGCCGACTTAGTGTATGGAGTGGTTGGTATAGACCCGGAGGCGCCCTGCACTGTGTTGTTTGTGGAGTCATTAAGGGACAGGTTCAAACAGGCATACGAGGCCGTTCGTAAAGAACTGCTGAAGAGTGCGAAGTGGCAGAAGGTGGGTTATGACACCAATGCTAAACGAACTCGTTTTAATGTAGGGGACAAAGTCCTAAGGTATTATGAGCCGCTGGAGAAGCTGAAGCTCGTAACGCCTTGGGAAGGTCCGTTTAAAATAATTCGTGTCATCTCCGAATCCACGGTGATGATTGAGGACTGCCTAACTGGTAGGAAATGGAAGACAAATGTCGGAAAACTTCGGCCCTGGAAGGGACGCGAAGAGGCGGAGAGGGAGTTCGGCTACAAACCACCTGTATCTGTCCCTAGTGGACCGAGCGTGGTAGTACCGACGAAACGCCCTAGAGGCCGGCCGAGAAAGACGCCGGGAGACGAGGGTATGGTGAAAAAGAAGACGAAGGCCAGGAAACGACCTAATCGTAAGAAGAGGAAAAATGTCTCGCTGAGTGAAGGCATTACGTATGGGAAGGTGCCCGCAGTGGCTAAGCGGAATCCGGAAAGGGCCGTACGTAAAGCCGGGAAAAATAAAAGGCTAACCGAAGGCATTAGACGCAGTCCCCGGTTGAGGTCTGCCGTAACCTAACTCAGTACACAACGAGCTGCTGCGTGTTGTCCGCCATAGGCGGGTAACATACGTTCCACGGCTGAAGATGTCGAACGTGCCCTCCCCGGGGAGCTGTATCCCGTGAGCGGCGGTCAGATTAACCGGTACATTCGCTTTGAAGCGTTGTATAAACCGCCAAACTCCAGCAGATAGCACTCGGGTGGTAGGCCACGTCTCGCATGTCGAGTCGAATGTTAGTTCGGATCTAGTTCCCTAGGTGGCGCTGCGGGTGCGGCGGGAAAGCTTGGAACTAGGTCACCGGATAGCCACGGCGGGATCTCGCGAGGTGAGATGCGTGACGTCATACTGGTCATAACTAGAGCGGACTCGTGGTGGTTAGACGCCACCCGTTTTTGCTCTAGTTAGTGTTGGCAGTTTACAGGCCCCTAGCTGTCGGTTAGCTTGCCTAACATCAACCTTTTGTTGGACGAATCCTTCGGGAGGAGTCCAACACAGACGCCAATTCATTTGGAAGTCGTCCTCAGTGCCATGGCACAGGGGACGATTGACGCCGCGCGTCAAACTGCCAACGTTCTGTTGGAACTAGGCGAGGACCCGAAGGTCCCGTCTCAGGTCGAGGAATCTATGGATTCTTCGACAGAGGAGGCCGCCCGGACGCTCTCGGCTATGGCCGAGGCCACCGACCGGGAGAGGATGCCACCTCCACCACCACCACGCCCGGAGCGCTCGTCTGCAGCAGCCGCTTCGGGTAGCAAAGTGGATGTCCTGGACATTCCAATGTATCCTCCGGGATTCAAGACTCGGATCGAACGTATGGCACACGTCGATCGCGAGGCCGGTGTTGTGTACACCTCCTGGGGGACCTACATCCCCATGCACGCCTCCATGTTCGGATGCGGACCATTGGGGGTGGAGCAGGGCGTGCCCGAGCCCATACCAGATGATTTCAAGACTCTGGTAATGGACTCGTGCAGTGACGAGTTGGCTGACAATATG
The DNA here is from genome assembly GCA_949317995.1 of Acholoe squamosa. NCBI lineage: Eukaryota > Metazoa > Annelida > Polychaeta > Phyllodocida > Polynoidae > Acholoe > Acholoe squamosa. The sequence continues at coordinate 22,080,810 of OX439042.1, forward strand.
CCAGTCTCTTGGCTTCGCAACTACCTGAAGTTAGCGGAGAAGATGGCGGTCAACGAGACTCTGGCCCGAGCTGTGTTGATCTCCGAGGGCATCACCTGAAAGGCCTCAGAGTTAAGGGAGTCCGAATCCGACATGGATACAGACTCCACAGTCACCTTGTCGTCGGTGGAAACCGACCGGGTCAAGCGATTGACCCGTAAACCTGCGCCTAAGGGTCCTCTCACCGAGAGCGATCTGGAGGCTGAGGATGTCCGCATCGCCGTCGAGAGGTCCACAACCGAGACCGACCCAGCTGCCGACATCCCGGAGGCACCTGGCGAGATCTCGGAAGAGGACATCTCGCGCCAGCAGGCTGCTGTAGAGGCAAAGCGAGCCGAGCTTGCCAAGCAGCAGAAGGAGCTCACCGCAGCTCGCCGGGCCCATCGCAAGCAGCAGGCCCAACAGAAAGCCAAGGTCTCTTCCGACTCTGACTCCCCGGTCAGCGGAAGGAGGAGCCCTCGTACAGAGGACAGGAATCCACGGGAGTCGGATTCCAGTCCTGAGATGCCGGCGCAGCCCACCAAGGTTCAGCGCCGGAAGAAGAAGAGCGGAGCGAAAGCGTCTCCGGCAGAGCCCACGCCCCCCACCAAGCCGAGGGGTAAGGGTCAGCCGAAGGCGCCCGCTTCCACCACCACACCCTCAACCACCACAGTAGCCACCTCGGCTGTAGCTTCCACTGCCAGCACCAGCGGAAAAAGCGCCAAATCCTCTGCCAAGGCTTCGGCTGGTACCACCACCACCAGCCGAGCGAGCAGGGGAGCTGGTATCTACACGGACAGTGAGGATAGCGACAGCGATCCAGAACTGCCCGAGTCGGCCAAATCTGATTTGGAGTCCGTGACAACGTGGGAAGAGATGACCACGGATGTCCCGAAGGACGACAATCAGAAATGGATGTGGAAGAATGCAGCCGAGGGGTTCAAAGAACGGACTCCTCGCTGCTTCGCGGACTGTGCCTATGACACGGTCCACTACATGTGTCCCGGCGCCGTCAATAAGGACGGTGATAGCGATGACGAGGAGTGGATGAAATCCGGCCCCTCGGATACGCCTGTAGGTAAATTCTACCTCATTTGGATTGATCAGCTGAAATCCAAATTGGGGTCGATTTACAGCTACGAGGCCCGGACGAAAGTTCAGTGGGCAATGACCCAATGGGGACCAACCGGCAGCCGCCGACGGTGCCCATTCGAGTCATGCCAGCTGGCTCTCACGGGTGAGAAGATGTTCGAGACGAAGCCTCGCTTCACTCGCCACATTGTTGAACATCACATGCACCACAAGCCTGTGATGATGTGTGTGCTTGGGGACCGCCCGAGCAAACATTGTGATGGCTCGTTCAGCACTCACCGGCGCCGAGACATGGCTCTGCACTTGCAGAAGGCCCATGGCATCGGCCTGGAGAAAACCAGGAAACGAGCCATCAAGTGCTTCAACGAGCTCCTAGCTAACTGGGCCTCGTTGAGCGCTAAAGACGTCAAGGAGCAGGCATTCGAGACCAGATTCTGCTCGTGGAAGAGCGGCAACTTGTTGACCTTCTTCCAAATCAACTTCTTGTCCACGAAATTCGGGATGCCCAGTGAGGTGCACCTGAAGGTGAAAAAGTGGCGAGGGGTTGATAAGCGAGAGAAGGCCAAGGTCTGCTCGAAGGGTCCCGGCGGAGGCACAACAACAGCTACCGGTGCTTCCAAGAGCACCCGAGCAGACCGGTCCGTGAGCCCTTCGGGTGGCAAGGACCAGCCAAGACCAGCTAACCCAGCTGATCGTCGCGAGTCGGGACAACAAGTCTCGGCTCTGGATATGCCCAGCAACCAGGCCCGTAGGGCGGTTAGCCAGGCAACCACACCGGCGACTCCAGCCACCACCTCTACACCTGCACCCGCGGAACAACGCCCGGGCGAAGCCTCTGGCAGCCAGGATGATGGGGGCGAGATCCTCGCACCCCCATCCGGGTATTCGTCCTATTGGGCCGGAGAGGGATCTTCCGGCAAGCGCCCCACGTATAGTGAGTACGCGGCGAAGTTCCCCGCAGTGGGGCCAGCTGGACCCGAGTCGCAGGTCCTTACCTCCCTGGGCCGGACCAAACCCCGTGGTAGAGGCCGTGGTGGGCTGGAGTCCACCCGAGCTTCCCCGGGTGGTGGCTGAGGCCGGGGCGGTCTAACGGTTGAGGGCCCGTCTGCTCCTCCAGCAGGTACTCCGCCTGCCTCAGTGGAAGCCACCGCCCCTCCACCAGTCATAGTTCCACCAACGGGCCCTCGGGTACCCCTGATGGAGCTAATTTCGGATACGCTGTCAGGTCTTCAGGATCCGAACACGTTTGTTGACCACCGAGATGTCCAAACGGTTCACATCCAGAATGAACTGATGGCGGAGTGGCAGGCATTGCACCACCAGAAGTCAGTCGACTACTGGCGGGCGATGACTGAAGCCACCCTCAATCTGGTATACGAAATCCAGAAGAGGGAGGAAGACAAGATCAGGCAGCTGGAGAAGGACAGAGTCCAAGAGGCTCTCGAATCCTGCCGGCGTCAGCAGAAGGAAGCTGAAAAGCTTAAGGAGTTTCACCAAGCTGAAAACGCCAGATACATACATAGGTTCAAGGAGGCTGACCTCAAGTTTTTCCTGGCATTCAGGAAACATCTGGAGGAGTGGGACGGCTTACCGTCGTCCCTTATCTTCATACCGGATGTATCCCCCGGATGCCCCACCGGTCCCGGTTACTCCACCGGTTCCGGCCACTCCACCGGTCCCGGCTGCTCCGCCAGTTCCGGCAGCTCTCCTGCTCCTGCCCCCTACTGTCACCCGGACTGTTCCAACTGCCACAGTTGCTCCACCAGCATCCGAGGCAATGGACAGTCCATCCGCGGTGATGAGGGCCTTGAGCTTGGAGAGCGATACGCCCAGCGAGGCTTCCGCGGCGCTCTCTGTGAGCAGCTGTAGCAGCTCGGCTCCATCTGCCTCAGTGAAGTCGGCTGAGAAGATGGACACGGATCCAGAAGATCTTTAAGTGTCCATCTGACGGTGTCTCCTTTGTACCCGAGGGTAAAAGCATTTAATATGCCAGAGGCACTGTTCCTTACGCTGGACTCCTAAATATCTGGAAAGTAACCTGCAGCGAAGATGGACGCTAAACCCGACACGCCAAAAGGGATTACCACACCTACCCGGGGCTCCATCTTCCCATCTTCATCAGGGCACATCACAACAGCAACGTGGCTTGCCACCACACATATGTCGCCGGATGGAGCTGCAGAAACCAGTCGTTCCAGATTCGCCGGAAGTCCGGTATATTGTAAGGGTGATCCTGCTACCCTGGTAGGACACCTATATTTATCAGTATTATTATTTTTGTATAAATATATTTTCATACCAAATCTATATTCTTGTAATTGAAACGAACAAAATTTTTTCTCGGGTTATCTACCCCACCTCGGGTCGGTTAGTTAATACTGTAAAATTTTATTCATATCATCTGATTACTCGTCTACCACTTCTTAATGCGTCTCGTTTATAATAATAACACTATTGTAACACTGTTACTACATATCACCATAGGTCGATGGTGCATAAGGCGCCACTTCCTATTCGTTATTATTAATTATCATTACTTCGGGTTATATGCGACGATGCCTCATTATGTACATATTATTTGTAATGCCCCTAGATGTTCTATATCCTATACGAACTGTATATATAGACTTACCTATTTGTGTATGATATTACTGTATAAAGCTAAAACAATAGGTATTTGTTAATCACACCTAACCCTAGGTATAGTCTAGTGGGGGTGGTGTAGGGGCCGGTATCGTCGTATATATATTAGTGCCGTTCATCCGAGAGACGTGTTTGTGTGGTGCCTGTTCCTTCTATGCCAGCTAGGTGTCGCTTTGTGATACCCCGTTGGTACAAGAGGGGGCGGCACCATGCCTCGCGTCCAGCTCCTACTAAGGAGCCGGACGAGCGGCAGAAGGTGACTGGACCTAGTCCAGTCCAGACGCACAGTTTAACCTGTAGACTAGAGTGCAATAAAGTCCTACCCGAGAGGTAGGGGTTTCTGGGGCTTTGCCCAACCCGAACTACTCGTGTTGTGTTGGTATTTCTAGTGGTAAGCGAGCCAAAGAGCCACCCAACATATAAGTCAATACGAACCATTACATATGTATCAGTGCTTATCTATCCCCTGAGCTTATATCGTCAGTTCTAACTAATGCACTGAACGTCCATCCTCGTGGTCCTACCGGAGACTATAATTATTGTATGTAAGATTCTTATGCATAATTATGTAGAGCTGCCAAAGCATGCATACAACAAACTCTTTTTGGGAAGTGGGCACGTCATACTGTTGTCCTATGCAACAAAAAGAATGCACCTACTTATCCTTTTGTCATATAATTTCTATCCATAAAGACACAAGTCCATGGGTTTAAGAATCACAACATGAACCACCTAGAGACAACGTCAACACGTTTCAATGGTTTAACCAGGGCGTCCACGCTGCCACCTAGTTGGCAAAGTGTGAAGTAAACATAAACCATTCCCCCAGCTTGACTATGACTGCCTCAGCGGCAGGGGAGCCTAGAGAGGGGAAATGGAGGCAGCTGAGCCTGAGGTCGGCCTAACCGGTTCACTTGCCGCCTGCGTAATGTTGACGAGCCTTACAAACGACCGTGCAAACCCTAACTCGTGCTGGGAATAAACGATGGTAGACTGGGTCAGGGGGTCACTCCTACGCCTGATTAACTGGGCGATAATAGGGTGGAGCAGTTCTGGCTAGGAGAGGGTGCAGCACCACCGTTGGTGGATTTAAGAACTGGTATGAGTTGAGAGTGGGTTGGGTGGGAATCAGTGGAAATGGGACAGCGCGTCGTCACTTTACCCTGCAAAACCTAACACCCCAACACCACCCCCGCCCCAACACACACATCCCTTCTTCCCACACACGTTCCAGGCCCGTCAAGTTTATGAAGCACGATTTATTTGCCCTCTGATGGCGGACTTCCCAGCGGTCACTCCTCATTCCTCTCATATCCGGCCTTATCGTGTCCATTACCCACACCACGGGCCCACTTTCCCTGGGCCAGTCCCCAGGGGCGATTGGCGGGAGTAGGATGCAGACTAGGTCTTCACACATGGGGCAGTTACTCTACATGCTCCTGTCTCACCAACGCCTTAGCAGCTCGACTCGGCGCCAACTCCTCCAAGAGCTGCTCCCTTCTCTTTTTTTTCTTTATGGTTGCGTTGATGTGAAGATCGATACGGAGAGTGGACCAAGATATGAGCGGTGATGGGCAGTGTGACGTGGAGTCAGTGAGCAGTCGGCCAGCAGTGGGTGAGGAGCTGCTCGTGGCTGATGGAGCTGCTCAGAACTGCTCACAGTATGATCAGTCCACATCAGGCGCACGGGAGGCGCTCTCATTACTGCTGATCCAGACTCGTCAGGGAAAGTGACTCGGTCTCCCTTAACCACTGCGTTTTCCACCAGGCCCCATCTTCTCTCTTAACAGCTCATGGCCTACTCCACACCATTTGCCTTTCACTCTGTTAGTTCACGCCTTAAATTGATGGCCCTGACGTATTTCTGGCAGAGGCTTATTTGGGTCGACTTCGCTGGTATTCAGGGATACTTCTGAACGACGTTGGGCTGTACATATATAAATCTGTTTCTATATACCTGCACTGTCGTATGACTTGACACGGCAACTAAAACCGAAATAGCATGCGAAGTATTTAACTGGTTTATGATTAATAGGGGGGCTTAGAGGGTCTACAGAGATGCAGAAATGGTATGCACAGTATGAAAGATTATTCCCTGGAAGAAGTTGCACCCAAGCGCAAAGCAAACTGGAAATATTAAAATGCTGCTATCTAAGTATATCTCTGTCACATAGGGACACTTTTATTCTCTCTTTCCCCACTGAGTATGCTGCCAGACACTGGTGTTTATAAATTCACATCAAATGCTTTAGCACGACATGTTTAGTTGATGCTGCCTCACGAAAGACCTGTTTTTGTCAATATTCCTAAATAACAGGCACAATTTCAGCAATAATTATATTAAAACTACACTTATATTGGACACATATCTGAAGTTTACAAAGTCTTCAAGGTCAGGTGTAAATCAGATTTGCTGTTCACGTGGAAAGCTCACCTGGGGTAATATTAATTTCAGACCCTGCACCTTGTAATGAAGGCGTGTAGGGGCCGGGATAAGAGACTCCCAGCCCTCAGGCAGCCTACTGAACTTACTTAATTATTCACAAGCGCATGCGTACTTAGCCCGGTAGCAACTTCCCTTTCGGTGATGCATGTATTTCTGCCAACCAGATACAAGGAGGGATCGTAAACATGTCCAGGGGGCTAGCTGGGAGGGTCCTTGGTTCTGGATGGGGAAGTGGATACCAGGGTCATAAGGCTGGGGGCCAACAAGGGCGACTAGCGTGAAAAAGGCGCCTAACCATCAAATATTCCCAGTGCTAAAGAGCCAGATCGATTGGTGAATCGGGGATAGAAGGTTGTGATGGGGGGAAAAGGGGTTCGAATAAAAGATCGCCCGGGACTAGTTTTCAGTGCGTAGGGATATGTGACGTCAAGATGTGGTAAGTTCAGAAGGTGCGTGAGCAGACCCTCCCCCCCCCCTTAAGCCGGAAGTGTAATAATGTCACCTCGGCTTGATCTTTTCGTTGATGCTCTGTGTGGTGCGGGGAGAGTGGGTAATTGCGTGTGGCATGGGTTCCCTTTGACGGGCTATGTTTGGATCCAAGAGTTCAAAGTCTGGAGCAGAATTGAGCAGAAGCATTCCGCAGGGCAGGGAGATGGAGGATCTACAAACTGAAACCCTGCCCTCTGGGTGGCCATACGGGATTGGCATCCAATATAAAAAAAAGGGAGAGACGCCCACCCACTTTTATCCGACAGTGTTCCTGCATTGACTGTGTGTCGCAAACCCCAAGGGTATTAATTTGAATTAGGATATTCACTTTTATCTCGTTTTTCTATTGGGTATTTAATTTCACAGCCTATGCAACCAACACTCATGGGCACACCTCCGAATGTGGTCATCAACTGAGTTTCATTTAGAGGGATTATGCATTTATAAATACCTTAATAATGAATTTCTCTGAAAGTAATACAAAATTGCACTTGGATTGACGTAAAACAATCTTATGCACATCGGTTTCAGCCTAACGGTATGTTCTGTTCACCTTTCCCTTAAAATGTGTAGTCATTGAAGAGACTGCGCAATACCACTTAATTTGATATATTGAAACCGCAGCTTTGATAGAATTCCACTAATGACTCCCTAGGGCTCCCATTAGAGCAATGGAAAGTAAGGAACAGAAGACCATATAACCTATAGTTGAAAATATACTCCTACAAATACGTTAGTGTTTGGCTGAATTTTTAAGTAGAAAGGCATGTCTTAGTATTATCCATATCATCCATGTACACTGTTGTTCCTGTATATAGGGGAATGGGGCACATGCCCATGTCACAACAGTATGTCTGTGAGTAGTATAGTGGAATAGGGAACATGTCCAGATCACAGCAGTATGGCCGTGAGTAGTATAGGGGAATGGGGTCCATGTCCAGGTCACAACAGTGTGTCTGTGAGTAGTATAGGGGAATGCAACACATGTCCAGGTCACAACAGTATTTCTGTGAGTAGTATAGGGGAATGCAACACATGTCCAGGTCACAACAGTATGTATGTGAGTAGTATAGGGGAATGCAACACATGTCCAGGTCACAACAGTATGTCTGTGAGTAGTATAGGGGAATGCAACACATGTCCAGGTCACAACAGTATGTCTGTGAGTAGTATAGGGGAATGGGGTACATGTCCAGGTCACAACAGTGTGTCTGTGAGTAGTATAGGGAAATGGTACACATGTCCAGGTCACAACAGTATGTCTGTGAGTAGTATAGGGGAATGCAACACATGTCCAGGTCACAACAGTATGTATGTGAGTAGTATAGGGGAATGCAACACATGTCCAGGTCACAACAGTGTGTCTGTGAGTAGTATAGGGAAATGGTACACATGTCCAGGTCACAACAGTATGTCTGTGAGTAGTATAGGGGAATGCAACACATGTCCAGGTCACAACAGTATGTATGTGAGTAGTATAGGGGAATGCAACACATGTCCAGGTCACAACAGTATGTCTGTGAGTAGTATAGGGGAATGCAACACATGTCCAGGTCACAACAGTGTGTCTGTGAGTAGTATAGGGGAATGCAACACATGTCCAGGTCACAACAGTATGTCTGTGAGTAGTATAGGGGAATGGGGTACATGTCCAGGTCACAACAGTATGTCTGTGAGTAGTATAGGGGAATGGGGTACATGTCCAGGTCACAACAGTATGTCTGTGAGTAGTATAGGGGAATGCAACACATGTCCAGGTCACAACAGTATGTCTGTGAGTAGTATAGGGGAATGCAACACATGTCCAGGTCACAACAGTATGTCTGTGAGTAGTATAGGGGGATGGAACACATGATCAGAATTTAGAATAGGTTACATGGATAACGTGTATATCGAAATTAAAGTAGTAGTGTAGTTATCTGAAAGAAATAATGAAATTCATATATAAGTTTTCACTTCGGAAAAACACAAGAATATCCTGTATCTGTGGTGCCTCTGGGGTTTCCACCTTATCTTTACACTACACAAAATACTCTACCAATACACGGCCATAGTTATCAAACATGCACCTTCGACTTACACGCATTGGCGAGAAGGTATAGTATTTAGCACTTTGCACTTGGTTGTATTGTATGATGATCTGTATGTGACACGCAGTAGTGTGCGAGTAATGTAAAGCCCAAAAACCTATATGGCAGCTGCTCATAGTAAACTACTCTCTATTACATGTGCATTTTGGTTTTAAACAATGAGAATACATTTTATTTTTCCTATGGCTCACATGCTTTCTGTATGTATATATTGTGCATTGCCCCCCCAACCAAAGTATCAAATAACATCATCATTAAATTTTGTTTTCACAGAATCTCAATTTAAAGAGGCAACGCTCTTATGCTATTAAAACCGAAGTGTATTTGGTGCAGCACTTTGCGAACTCTACTCCTAAAGCAAAGTAGGGCTGCGGTATTTCTCAGGGCATTTGACCTAGAGTTCACAATCACTATGTCCAATACTAAAATGCCAGTGTTTCTAGGTATATGGAGTTTATAACTATTAGAGGTCTGTTTATGTAAAATCTGATACAGAATCAATCCAAAAAGGCTGTTTAGTAAAATTATGTTCCCTACTAAGTCATAGTCCAGCAAAACCTTCTCTCACATTTTAAGAAAACCTCTATCGGTGATATAGGGATTGCTTTATAATTGAAATGGGTAATAATCAGATTACAAGTAATGGTTCTACCAAGGGCCACGATGAGAATGGACTGCAGAAACATGAGATATAGGGTCCAACGTATAAGTAAGTACCAGACGGTTACCATCAAGCCATGGGCTGGCTGTTCATACAGAAATGAGCATGTTAGTGGGTGGTAGTGGTGGTGATAGGACTTTACAATAGCAGCCTATGATGGATGTCCAACAGTTGCTCATTTTGACCTGCCAGCACAAAGTACAGGAGGCAGAACACAGCTCACCCACGCCAGGGGTAACCTGCAGGGCGTGGCCGGCGTTGGAAAACAACTTGTAATCACCAGGTCTCAAAGCTCTCCCATCTATCAGCGCCTTGTCATCAGTGGCCGCTGGACCCTTCAATCTTTTCTCCAGAAAGGCCTTGTCGACAGTTAGGGCTATTTTGATACATTATTAATTACCCAATTACATGTCAACTTACTTCATATTTGTGCGTTTAAATTTGGATTTGGTCTTACTTTATTATTTTGTGAACGCCGATATCTCGTCTGTCCAAAACAATTATATAATGCCAAATTTGTGTAGAATTCAACACCCTACGATCTCACAAGTCCATGTTAGTCATTTGCAATATGCTTTCGATTTGGCAGGCATATGCTCTAATAGAACTGTTACATTCAAAAGATCCCCAGAAGATAAGCACATGCATAAAATGTGTATTGTCTTTATAAGTTGCAAATCCAGCTAACACTGTTCCTGTCGGAATTCAAAAGAGAAATATTATAACTACAAATATTCAATAGGACTGAGAACCAAGTATGGCTATGGCAGCAGTACTGACTCTGTTGGCTTTTTATACAGATGGTATTTCCATCTGTGTTCAGATGCTGAAGAAGGACTTATTTGACATTCAGATAATAGTAATGTGATACAACATAAACAATGCAGCTGTGTGAAAGTAGCTCTTGTCGCAGAAGTATGGCAACTCAGAGAATAGACATTTCAGGAAGGAGTTTCCTGGGCCTTCTTTGTTTCAGATTTCAATGTGAAGAATGTTCTGTACATAACTCATTTTCTTGCTAGTATGAAAAAGTGCAGCATTTTCATATTCTTTGGCTAATGCCTTTATAGAGTATATGTAGTGGGACAAGATTGTAAATTCACAACAAAAAGACATATATCACCAGCTCCGCTTACACCCCTTGTGACAAATCTAGGCCTGAATCATTCTCAGGCACCATGTATGGCCTGGGAGTCTATGAACAATTGACAAGTGGAATGAAATAGGTGGCAGGTGCCCTGCCTGCTCCACCAATATTTTAGAAGAATTCTAAGTAATTGGTAAGAGAGATGATGGGCTTATTTAAATGGGGTTTCACCCTTGTGAGTGATAATGGGTATTCAATGGGGGTTTTCCTACTGTCTAATCAGCATAAACTTCATGTACTCGAGTTGGGAAAGACCTCACCAAGACTGAGGGTATCAGTTCTAACAGGGCATGGCCGGTGTCCGGCGACCGTGGTGGCTAGGCTCACCACAAATATAAGCTCTTTACAAGTGGCCTATTGAAGCCTCGGTGAGTGCTGTAAGTCTTCAACCTGTGTAGCCATTATCAGCTACTTAATTTTGTTGCCACCATCATCTAGCAAGTGCCATGTAATACGTCATCGTGTTCTTCTATCCAGACATTTGGACTTTTTAAAGTATGAGAGACTTCATATTCAGCACACTCGTCATTCTGTACGATGCCTGACACAATGTAGATCCCAGTATTTCAAGCACCGAAACAAAACATACAGTTAAAACTTAGCCATTCTTGTTAGACTGATCAATGTAAATAGATATCGGTGTTTGAAATGAAAGGCTCTGTTACAGGAACATGAGAAAGGGCAGGTATTGTGATAACGACGAATCCTGTTCGGCAATACTGAATAAACGGGACCTCTCAACAATCGGGCTCCGTCTGTCCACTTGGACTGAGAATATATAATCAATGTTACAACAGTTTCGAATCTCCTACTTGATTCCTTTGAAGTCTCCATCTATGTCAGAATGTTTTCCTAAGGAGGAGACTTGTCGTTTACATACTAGCAGTGTACGAGGACATCTAGAGATTGTGTAGATTAAGGTAGAGCTCCTTTGTTGAAGCAGTAGTGAATTCAACTCAGAGAATAATGCTGTCAAGAAAGACATCTCTAGAGTTTTGCACTGGGGTGGGAAGAGGAAGATAGAAAGGATGAAGGCACACATCAGACATAGAATACAATGCAGCATCCCTCTACAGGGACACTCATTATCAAAGTTCATCTTCAGATCTTTAGAACGAAACGTCATCTACTGAAATATTGCTATTAGTTATATTAGAACCCTTGTTTAAACATCAGTTGCTACTCATATAAGAAAATGACAATTGGGCTCTAAATGCAAATCATACTAATAACTCAAATCACTATAAATCAGTCTTTAAAAAACACCTAATAATAGAATGGTTTTATTCATAGATTTTAGGTGACGTTGTTCTCTCAGTACAAGGGAAACGCTGATACTATCTTATCAGATAAAATAATATATTTGGCGCCACACATAGGAGAGGCAACACAGACTAGCAGTGCAGCTTCCAGCCCATTTGTAACAATAATTTGATCAAACTGGGATGCTGACATAGAATGTCCGCTGGTACAAAAGGAAAATATTAGATAAATGGAGCAAGAACTAAAGCTACAAAATAGGTGGTAGACAGTCTGGGCTAGGGCTTAATTCACCTCTCTATATCGCAGTAGAGCCCATATCAGGGGATTAGAACCTGGATAATCCTATAGCGATCCACATTATCCGATAATAGACCTCCCTCGTGGGTCCCTTTCCCACGGTCGACGCAATGGAGATTACACAGGCAAACACCGATTCTATATCTTACGGCCTGAAAGAAGAGCTTGGCTATGAGGCCCTGCTCTAGCAGTATTAATTCGACCATAGGCTGGATATCCACCTCGGAGACATTCTGCAAGACCAAGTGGATCTTCTGCTACAGATAATCTAATGATCACACTTGTCTCCAACGGCTGGTGATCATTATCCAAAGAAGTGGCTTTGAGCTGATTCAGTGAAACCAAAAATCGGCCACTTGTTCTGAAGTATCTGACTGTGACTGGTTTATGACGACTTAATCTGGATTCATTGGCAATAACCTTACCACACTGTATTGGTGCAGGGCTGTAAAAATGAGTACATTGAGAAGGGGCCTATTGTAGTACAGTGGTGATTACAGTTGCGTCTAGACCAGAGACAGTGAGCTAAATAAGATTCTTACCAAACTCAATTACACATGACTGATGAGAATTATCTGGCGCCAAAGCCCCTCTCTCTATCTTCACTTCACGTAGTTTGTGAGTGCCAGTCTCCATCAACCACACTTCGTTATCACCCAATTGTAGGTCAATTTGTTAGTTTGATGGTAGGCAGGTCGATCGATACTGAAAGCCTATATCACAGTTGGTCTGCAGAGAGGAGGGGTGGAGAAGGGTTGGCCTGGGCTAAATGTCTCCTGAGGGTGGGGGTGTCTCCCGTACCTAAATGAGAGAGAATGGCAATGCGAGTGAAAACATTAAGTGAGATGACGTTCACTGGCAAGACACCATGGAGGGTTGACACTATTACAAACACTAGATTTAAAACTGCTCACTGGCCTGATTCAGTGTATCTTAGGATATCCTACGATACGCGGTTATGGCAGCGGACACACGGCAAGAAACTGATGTGCCCGGACCAGGACTCGTCCCGCCTACCTCTAGCCGCTGAGTGCAATGCGCTAACCACTACACCACCGCGTCTCACACCTCGGCGCCCGTCTCGGCTTGGCTTGCTTTGAACGCGTCACATGGTTATGGCAGCGGACAGCCCACAGTCGTCGCCTACCTGGGCTTTGTATCATATCAAGACCTGGTTCTAGCCAACCACTTCTCGTCAGTCCCTGTGGCGCAATGCATAGGGAGTTGGATTTGGGATCTGAGACTACAGGTTCGACCCCTACCCTGGCCATGAGAATTTCGTGGGTTTTAACATGTAACATATGACATGTTAGGACATGTAAGGAGTGCTGATATCCATGGATATCAGCACTCCTAGGACCTGCAATATCGACAGGTATCAGACTGGGAATATCCAGAAAAAGCACCCAAAATCACAGAGGTCATGTGATAACTATAGTTATGAGATGTTGTACATTTGAATAACTACAATTCACCTTCCATTTACATAATGTCAAGTTTGGATACGAGAATTCAAGGGACTAAGATTTATTATTTAAGATTTATTTAAAATTTTAATGATTTCTGAAGGAACAGCATAGCTGTAATGTCATATTGGTTTAAAAGGTTAATGATTTACTACTGCTAATAACTATTGTGTGGTGGAGAGAAGCTAGGCAGTGTAAGTTCAATGCACATTTCTTACAGTGTAGGGAGGGGGGTGTTATAGTGGTGGAGAGAAGCTGGTGTTTACAAGCTAGACAGTGTAAGTTCAACACACATTTCTTTACAGTTTAGGGGGGTTGTGGTGGTGTTGAGAAGCTAGACAGTGTAAGTTCAACACACATTTTTTACAGTGTAGGCAGGGGGTGTTGGTGTTTACAAGCTAGACAGTGCAAGTTCACCACACATTCTTTACAGTGTAGGGAGGGGGTGGTGGTGGAGAGAAGCTAGACAGTGTAAGTACACTTTTTTCTACAGTGTAGGGAGGGGGGCTTTAGTGGTGGAGAGAAGCTAGACAGTTTAAGTTCAACACAAATTATTTTACAGTCTAGCGAGGAGGGCCATAGTGGTGGAGAGAAGCTATACAGTGGCAGTTCAAAAGACATTTTTTACAGTGTAGGGGTGTTGTGGTGGTGTTGCGAAGCTAGACAGTATAAGTTCAACACACATTTTTTACAGTGAAGGAAGGGGGTTGTAGTGGTTGAGAAAAGCTAGACAGTGTATGTTTAAAACACATTTTTTACAGTGTACGGAGGGGTTGTGACACTGGAAACAAGGTGGACAGTGTGAGTTCAACACACTTTTTTTACAGTGTAGGGAGGGGATGGTTGTGTTTAGAAGCTAGACAGTGTAAGTTCAACACATATTTTTACAGTGTACGGAGGGGTTTATGACACTGGAAACAACTGGCCAGTGTAAGTTCAACACACTTTTTACAGTGTATGGAGGGGGGTTATGACACTGGAAACAAGCTGGACAGTGTAAGTTCAACACACATTTTTACAGTGTGCGGAGGGGGGTTATGACACTGGAAACAAGCTGGACAGTGTAAGTTCAACACACTTTTTACAGTGTACGGAGGGGGGTTATGACACTGGAAAAAAGCTAGACAGTGTAAGTTGAACACACATTTTTACAGTGTAGGGAGAGGGGTTGTGACACTGGAAACACGCTGGACAGTGTAAGTTCAACACACATTTTTTACATTGTCTACAGGCAGGAGGGTCATAGTGTTGGAGAGAAACTAGACAGTGGCAGTTCAAAAGACATTTTTACAGTGTAGGCAGGAGTGTCATAGTGGTGGAGAGAAACTAGACAGTGGCAGTTCAAAAGACATTTTTTACGGTGTAGGGAGATTGTGGTGGTGTTGAGAAGCTAGACTGTGTAAGTTCAACACACTTTTTTTACAGTGCAGAGGGGGGTTTTCAGTGGTGGAGAGAAGCTAGACAGTTTAAGTTCAACAGACATTTCTTTTTACAGTGTAGGGAGGAGGGCCATAGTTGTAGAGAGAAGCTTGACAGTGTAAGTTCAACACACATTTTTTAAAGTGTAGGGAGGGGGGTTGTGATGGTGTGAACCAGCTGGACAGTGTAAGTTCAACACAAATTCTTTTTACAGTGTATGGGGTTTGTGGTAGTGTTTAGAAGCTAGACAGTGTAAGTTCAACACACTTCTATTACAGTTTAGGGAGGGGGGGGTCGAGACAGTGGGAGGGCAAGAGCTGAGTGCCCAGTGGTCGGGAGTCCAGCCTGGCCAGGATAGGAGTAGAATGAATCCTGAATGTAGCAAACTTTCGACAAAAACAGATGAATTAAATAATCTTCCCAAACAAAATTATCCTCAAGATGGCTTGCCCAACACATCACTAGGTTTATTTTTCAGAATAAAGTCATTTTGTGGGTTTACTTTTCAAAATTAAGTCATTTTGAAGCATTTGTGCAAAAACAATGCTGCTGCTACCACACAGTCTGTAACATGACCATGAGGAACACATTACTGCTATACTCCCGGTGGTGTCACAACATGAGGATTAGACTTGTACAAGGCCTATTTATAGGATTATGGGTCTACTGCCAATAGCCAATACACTAGGGTTCATAGGTTTTACAAACAAGGACAAAAAAAATGAATAGCCAAGGCTGGCAGACTGGTCGCAATTCCGAATATGGGCTGTTTTTTTAGCGATTGCTATACTCAAGTAAACCGTCATGAATGGCCAAGGCCATCGTGACAATAATACATTCCACTCAAATTTATAAGCAGGATTCCTCTTTCAGTGTCTCTTGATTAAGGATACTAGATAGTAACAAAGCAAACAGGGTCACATGTATGCATTAATTTTCTGGTGCTCTATGTCTTTTTTTTTACCATGTTACAGTGTCTGGAACCCATTTTCCTGCGTAACAGGGGAAGATAGAATTATTCTAACCTACCCCGGTATATTAGGCCAGGAATCATAGAGTTTGAGGTTAAACAAATTCAGAACAAGTTGGTTTTCTCAGGAGAGATGCCCAGAAGGGTCCTAAAACACAGACTAAAATTCTCCAAAAACCCTGTAGTCGCTTGTAAATTAAAGATGGCTTCCATGATGGTGTGTATCGTATATTACCTACACTTCCTAGTATGTAGGTTGATAAAAAAAATAGTTGAAAGGGTAGAAAGATATGATTGTATATGGTTTGAGATCCAGGGAATATAATAGAGTCACAAAACTTATAATTATTCTTAAATGTGGTGTCGAAAATGGCCACCAGTGGGGGCTTTTACAGAATTTGAGCTGGATACCATGAATCTGAGGGTTAAGGGTCCAAACATAATTCTTAGACTCAGCTTACCTATATGATTAAAGAAAAGATAATGGATATGGTCTGAATCTAACATATGAATATAGTGCTGGCAATAGGAATGTACTAAAACGTATTAAGTCTTGTCTGTATCTGTTTCTAATCAAAGAAACCTAGATTAGAATGTGAAAAGACTACATTTTCGGGATGAAGAAATTCAATCATATAACTTTCTAAACTTGGGGGCCTTTGTGTCAACCTACCTTGGACCTTCAAAATACTTTTAGATTATGGGACTTATATATAGAGCATTCCTTTATAATACCCACATGATCTGACACATCATGCAGCTCTGCATCCACCTGCCCTCCATCGTCTTAAGCAGGTTATCAGTTACTGTGACCATGTCTGTCTAAATCAGTAACAACTAACCATCCTCTAGGTTTCTGTAGGAGATTGTTGAAAGGACTTTGTTAACCCTGCAGATGCAAAGGCGACACTGTGTCCCAACATGTTATTAGAGGTAGATATTATCAGGTTTCTCAGGTTGAATTCTGTATTTTGATAATACTGTGTTAAATCTGTATCCAAAATATGAAAATCGTAGAGTTATGCTGTATACATAATTCCCCTAATCTAATGGTATTCATGGCATCTTTCTGACACCATATTTGATAGCAGTTATAAGTGTTGTGACTCTATTATATTCCCTGAATCTCAAACTATAAGCGATCATATCTTACTACTCTTTTAACCTTTTTTCCAGCTCTATGATTTAGAAAGTGTTGGAAATATTTATAGGAGAAGTATTGTTATAGATGCCGTATTAAATTTCCGATCAAGCACCCCAGGAATTTTTAAGGACTTTTATTATGTGTTTTAGGGCCCTTCTGGGCATCTTTTGTGGCAAACCAGCATGTTCTGATTTTGTTTAACCTTATTTTGATCTAAAAGTCCCAGCCTATATGTATTCCATTTGCAAATAAGGGAGGTGAAACAGACTGATTTTTACCCATGAACAGGTCCAACTCAATCCGAATCCCAAATTAGTTTTCCCCAGTACTGGGTATACAATATATTCCCACACATTCGCCACTGCCGGCTAATACCCGTCGACAGTCAACTGAACTAACAATACCACCTCCACGGGGGACAAACTAGATAAGCTTATTCAATCCAAGATGTTTGTAACTAAGGCACTTGGTACACCTAGTCACCTACTTGAGCCCCTCTCAAAGCACACCTGTAAATAGTTAGATCCCCATAGTGCCCCTCTTTCCTTCCACCTCCCCAAACCAGGTAGGCCAAGGTCCCTTAATGGCTCCTGAATGAGAGACTCAGATTTCCCAGTTGACTGGTATCTTCACATTAAGACCTTACCAGCGACCCTGGAGCAGAAAGGTCGTCCCCCACAGTGCTGTTGATAGGGGCAGGGGCCACTCCAACAAGCCGCTTGGAATTAATTCCACGGACGTAGCCATTGACGTGTCAAATAGGAAGGAAAAGAGGGTGTGCTCCAGGATGTGGTAGGATTTTGAGGCTTCCATTGCCACGTGAGTAAATGGTATCCTTTTTGCTCCTCCACGTTTTCATCAGTTCAGTTTAGTTTTAGTGATGGGTTTAATGAGTCTTAGGACAGTGTAAGTCAAGTTGTATTTTAAATTGCTCTATTGCCAATATCATTTATGATTTTCATGACAACAATTTCATTGATAGACACTTCAGAACCATTGTCTCCGAATCTGTCTAGGAGTTGCCAAGGCAACGGACATGTCTCAGGTTGATCTACACTGAAAAATGTCTTCCTGACAAAGTGACATGTATGCCCATGTCAAATTGATTTGACACAGAGAGCACATGCCATTGGGACATATGGACATATGTCACCATGAAAACTGTAGCACACAGTAATCCTCATATGATTTGACATGCCTTAAAATGCCATGTCATCTGTGAGTTGACTAGGGTCACAGCCATGTCAAAGGCACTTGACATATGATGGTTTGACATACATAATTATTCTAGGATATTCCACTAGATGGGGCAAACAACTGTTTTGGTACCAGGATTAATCACTACCAAGAGGTAGTGAGTGAATGAGTGATAGATGTTTAATGCCATTTCGACAGCTAAGGTCATATTCATGGCAAGAACTACATTACACTATTTCACAGAGGAATGTGCCAGTGCCCATGCATATGTGCACCACACACATCCTGATGGGATAGTAAAGAGGAGTTGTACACCCTTTAAGTGGGCTAGGTAAGCCCAACTACCAAGAGGTACTACCAACACTTGAGGCATTTGATGTGTCTGTGTCATTTTGTTTTCATGAAGAATAGATCACTAAAATTTGCAGATACTATCAATGAATGGTAGTGAATTCTATTTCATTGTTAAATTTGCATTTGGAATTGAATATCAAAATAGACACTCACAATCCTGAATTCTTCAACAGGAGAGGCTAGACACCTTATGTGTGGGTCGGTGAAAATACCAAAAGATTGTATGCTAACCCACAATCTATAATCTCAGTATCTACAGTACATGGAGCCATATGGCATTGCCATGCACCTCTATGCTCTTGTCTTATGGACTGCATAGAGATCCTCAGGCAAGAAGAAGTTCTGTAGATAGGAAAAAGTGCCTTGTTATTGCAGGCCTGTGGGAATATGACATCCCCTGCCTTCTATTATAGACCTGCCTTGATTAACCCATTGGTACATAGCTATTGACTGCTCTTGACCATTACATAATTGTCTCACAGTATTACCTAGTACTCAGGTGCATGGATCAGGAATATGTGATGTGTCTTCATTACGCATGTCAAGTTGAGGTGTCAAAGTGATCAGTGTTCTTCTCTCTGTGTACATGTATGTGAACAGCACATGCCAATGGCTACTTGAACGACGCACAAGGAGTTAATTATGCTTGATGTACAAGTTATCAAATAATGAAAACAATCTGTGAATGCCAACCAGGGAACTAAGCAGTAATAACAAGCTAGTTTTTAACCTGGACCTTGCCAGGCTGTGCCTATATGATAAGAGCCCTCTGTCTCGAGTGTGCTTCTTATGGGACCAACTGACAGGTGATGCACAAAGGGCAAACAAAAAAAGATGAGTTCTTGAAAGGCTTAAATGGAGTAAATCTGATGTACAAATGTTAATTGATTGATATACAAGACAAGACTCTCTATATATAATCTAATGCTTCCTGAAACTAATGATGCCCAACAATAATATTATGTCTATTAAAAATGTTTTCTTTGGATGTGATATTTGACCTTATACCATCAAGATCTACTCAAATGCATTGACACATATAGTATAATATTGATTGTTTCTTGTACTAATTGATATTTATTCTTTATTGATCAATTTTTGATCGTGTTAGTTTTTGGTCATAATGAATAACGCCTGTATATGTGATTTTGACCAATAAAAACCGTCAAACCTCAAACCTGATAGGTATAATAGCAAAATGATTGAACATCTAGACAAAACATTGCAAGCTGCATGGCTGGAAATTGAATGTCTTAAAAAAATGTGTCAGTTTACATTGTAGCATGAAAAAAGAACGATCTATATACAAATACATGCTGTGCCATTTTTCAATGTATCCTTTTATGATCATCACTAACTGATAGGAATGATAAAGATTCCATAGATACCTTATAATAAAGTTGGACTGGCACGGCTAAGATGCACCTGCTTTAGCAAGTCACGTGACCACCCATTAACCAATCAGGGTGCCGCATTTTTTTCCGCTGGGTCCCGCGATTTTGTGAACGATCTTTTGGCAGGTACCAATGTTGAAAATCGCCGTGCTAGCCCCCCTTTAAGCATTTACAATAACATCATATCTAGCTCTGACAATTTTGCCCCTGTACATTCCTATTATACAGGTGTCCAGAAGCTGTGGCCACTGACGACCATGGTGGCCTGTGGTCATTGACTAAGCCACATACTCTACCCTGCCCTGCCAACACTGCTGAGGCATGACTGAGTTGCCACCACCCACCCAGCACTGCTCGGTGTGCACACAGGGCTGTATGAGTGTTTTTCTTTACTACACTGTAATAAATTTGCCTAAATTTTTGTAAAGGTTTTTGGTGAATCACCTGAATTGAACAAACAGCGATATCCCCTAAATTGACAGAATTTCATCCTGAGGTGTTCCACTGACATCTCATTATGGTGCACAACTTTGTAAAGTATGTTAGGTTTCCAGTGAAACCCCAGTGATTCAATGTAATTCTTAATGTATTTGTTTTTACTGTGTAGGTTAAGTGCTGTGTACAGGCCCAGTTCCTACAGTGAAAGATGCAGACCTGGCAGTAGAACTACCTACATCTGGTGGCCTTGGAGCACTAGAGAGCATCCCCCTATTTTGTTCAGACTTTGTACACATATCAAGTACCTAATAGAGCATCTACATCCAAATTAGCAACCAACATCAGCAAGAATTCCATACTCTGTGCACTCTCTGAAAATACCCTACTTACATTATACAAAAAGAATGAAAATATTGTTTCCTTGAGTCAGTGGTGTTTGATATGGCTGGAAACGCAATCCTTTTTACTGTCTAACCATACCATTACCTAAAAAAGGGTAGTACAAAACACCCGTCCACAGGGGAGGTTTGACTAGTGTCTGGGGGCTCTGGTAAGCAGCTAGTGCACAGCACACCTGGTGGATTCCGGAGTCCCTACTAATGCCTTATTTGCTTTGTAAAGATAGGCAGATCTGCATACTGTGCAAGGAGAATGTCAGCCATTATGATTAGAGCTAAATATACATTTACTTCTTGCCTGAGCACTGACTAAGCCTGTTCAATATATACAATTATATCCTGAGGAAGAAGAAGTGTGATAAGAGCTACAACATCCTACGCATTGCCATAAATAACTACCTTGGGTTGACCGAGCAATAGAAATTTTTAGCTATCAGTGAGGAGATGCCAAAAACATATTGTGAGTACCACCTACGATGAAGATTACCTGTAGGTATATATCTCGTTCACAAACCCTGCATGATGTTTACACTCTCCCTAACGATTCTTATCCGATTTTAAAATGCTTTAATACATCTATTATATGGATAGCAATTAGGTCTAATGATCCGATATATATATATATATATATATATATATATATATATATATATATATATATATATATATATATATATATATCGGATCATGAACAATTACTCAATTTGCCCTAAATGAGAGAGGGTAGTTTGCAAATCTGGTGTCTATTTTTTGACATTGTGTCTTCAAATGGTAGCAACCATCAGCTTCACAGGCTCAGTCTCTCTCCATCGTTTAGTTTTATCTGAATCGTAGTAGAGTCCAGTGTATAATTGATAATATCATGCAGGCCATCGATTATGATGCTTGAAGTTGAGGATTAGTAAACCAGACTCTGGTTCGTGTACTGGCGAGATAAGAACTGATAACAACCATTATATGGTAGATACCCTAGGAAAATCAGTGGTGAAAGGAGGGAAAGATTTTAATTGGTTTAAAATTCATCCCTCCTGAACCCAGTATTTCTTATAGAAATAACTTACGAGGATGCTAGGGGTCAAAAGGGTGCAGCAAAGCTGCAAGACCACTTTCATGAGGGGTTTAGGAGTTTAGATGGCCGTTTAGATAACATTGACCCTTTTGGTTTGGCAAAAGAGTCATGTGTGGTAGGCTTTGAGTAGAAGTGTGGGTTATATAGGCTATAAATTTCTTTAAAAGTGTGATGAAGGGAGGATGTGCATGTTAACTAACAAATTTGGCATAACTACTGACATATTTTGACTAATTGCTGACAAATAGTGACAAAGTACTGCCATTCATTGACTTATTGCTGACAAAATGCGAGTAAGTACATATTGACTAATATCTGACAAATTGTGAGTAATTACTGACATAAATGGACTGATGGTTGTTATATAATGACTAAGTACTGGCATATATTGACTGATTGCTGACAAATAGTGAGTAAATACTGCCATATATTGACTAATTTCTGACAAATTATGAGCAATTACTGACATATCGAGAGTGAGTGAGTAATAGATGTTTAACGCCATTTCGACAGCTGAGGTTATATTCATGGTGAGAACTACATTACACAATTTCACAGAGGAATGTGTCAGTGCCCGAGCATATGTGCACCACACACATCTGAGGGGAAAGGAAAGAGGAGAAATAGACACTTTTAAGTGAGCTAGGGAAGCCCACTGACATATCGACTAATTGCTGACAAATAGTGCATAGGTACTGACATATTTGAATTAATTGCTGACAAATTGTGCATAACTACTGACATATTTTGACTAATTGCTGACAAATAGCGACAAAGTACTGACATTCATTGACTTATAACTGACAAAATATGAGTAAATACTGACATATATTGACTAATATATGACAAATTATGAGTAATTACTGACATAAATGGACTAATTGTTGTTATATAATGACTAAGTACTGGCATATATTGAATGATTGCTGACAAAAAGTGAGTAAATACTGACATATTGACTAATTGCTGACAAATCTTATGTAAATACTGACATGTGTTGACTAATTTCTGATATCTAGTGACTAAGTACTGACATATATGGACTAATTGCTGTTATATAATAACCAAGTACTGACTGATTTGGCTGATTGCTGACAAATAGTGAGTAAATACTGACATATATTGACTAATTGCTGATATATATATATAGTGACTAATTACTGATATATATCAACTATTTGCTGACAAATAGTGACAAAACACTGACATATATTGACTTATTGGTGACAAAATGTGAGTAAATACTAATTGTGACACGATCTGCGAAAATGGGGCTTAGTGCAGTGGGTTCTCTTCTCCCAGTACATGTCACAATTGATGATGAATTCTGAGTAAATACTGACATGTATTGACTAATTGCTGATAAATAGTGAGTAATTACTGACATATATTGACTAATTGCTGACAAAGAGTGAGTAATTACTGATGTATATTGACTGATATATAAGCACGCCGGCCCTCGAAATGTATTGAGGAGTTGACTTTGTATACTCCTCCAATTTATTAACATGTCCAGATTGAAACCAGCAGCTTCTTGAAGACGAAGAAAAGGTCTGAGAGTGCGTTATGGCTGGATAAGGAACTGGGGTTATGAGCAAAGAAGCACTGTCCAGGCCCAAATTGTTAGATAAATATCAATAATTACTCACTAGTTGTCAGTAATTAGTCAATATATGTCAGTAATTACTCACTAGTTGTCAGCAGTCAGTCAATATATGCCAGTACTTAGTCATTAAAAAACAACACTTAGTCCATATATGTCAGTAATTACTCACATTTTGTCAGATATTAGTCAATAGTGAGAAATTACTAACATATATTGACTAAATGCTGATAAAATGTAAGTAACGACTATCATGTATTGACTAATTGCTGACAAATAGTGAATAATTACTAACATATATTACCTAATTGCTGACAAATAGTCCATAGATACTGACATATTTTGACAAATACCAGTCAAGGCAAGATGCACAATTGAATCAATGGCTATTTCTCTGTTATGTATTGACCAAAATGCTGACAGATTGTGAGTAAATAATGACATGTATTGATAATTCCTGATATTCAATGACTAAGTACTGACTGAGTAATTACTGACATATATTGACTAATTGCTGACAAATTGTGAGTGCATCATGTCAATCTGGGCATGATGCACAAATGATTAAAATGCCATTAATCTTTTTAATGTCAATACTTAGTCACTAGGTGTTTACTGACTAATTGCTGACAAATTGTGAGTAAATACTGACATATTTCGACTAATTGCTAACAAATAGTGAATAATTACTAACATAAAAATTATATTGATTAACCGCTGACAAATAGTGAGTAATTACTATCATACCATAGCACTAACACTAACCTTTTATAGCCCTAAACTCAATACATGTACCATAAAAACACAGATTAAAACACAAATTAAAACACAGAATGACGTCAACATTTTCAATCAAACACCAGAGAATGGAGAAATGGAAAGATATCCATTCAGTGCAAACAGGGCTTGTGCAGGTATTGATGTGTAAAGCTTATCAACAGTGATAATGCACTGGTAACTAGCATTTGGATCTAAAAGGTTTAAGCATCTGATCAAGCAATGGCTGCCTCCATTGAACAACTTGTTTGATGCTATACAAAGGTAGAGGAGGGGTCTTTCTTGTCTACTGTTCAGATTCCACTAGTCACTAGGTGCACTCAGTAGTTTATACTTGCAAGCATATGAATTCTATAAGGGACCAATGGAACATATCTATATTATATTGAAGAGTACCAAGATACTGCATAATTATGCTAATTATGCAAATAATATGCGCGGATATGGAATGTTTGGTATCAATCTGGGGTGTTGCGTCCCCCTAAAGAACATGCCCCCCCTAAAAAATTAGTTTCGGAAAAGAATAAGCAAAATAATTTTTTTAACTAGCGGCCTTTTCGGCCTGAGCCGGTCCACCTGCGCCCTACCTCCAGCCAAAACCTATCTGTTTTAAGTGTCACCGGCGAAAAAGGGCAGGTTTGAGGAAGGAATGGATCGAAATATAGGCTTTTTTGGGACGCGGGGGCAGACGCCAGTCCAGGCACTGGCAGAGAGGGCCAAGAACTGGCAATTTTACAAATAAAATCATAACTCCCTTAATAATAGGAGTTTTCCATAGTGTGACCTATAGATAAAGGGTAGCTCGAGCTGGCGAACGTCATGGCGGTCTTTATTTTCAAATCTGCACAATGGGAATAAAGTTATCGATGTTTTAAAGCTATGACATCACAAAAATGGCCATAACTTTCCACCAAATCATCGTAGGAAAAAAATTCAAACAGCTATGGACTCCTCTGGAAAATCGTTTTTCTCTCGGAACCCTATTATCGCCCAACGATGTCTCTCTGGCTTCAGGCTTTTTTGGCCTTTCCCTAGACTGAGTTTCATCTGTGTCACGGGTTGGTAGGGCTACGAGAGTGGCTAGCCTTTCCCCAGCATTTTTGGCTTTGTTCAAATCTAACAATTTCCTGCAATTTCTCGGCACCATGCGGCAAACAAGGACGAGTTGTGACAATAATCCTTATGTACTGCGACAAAAAAGCAAGATTTCTTTCAAATAACAACACATTTGGGCTAAAAACACCAAGACATCGTCATATTGTAAACAAACAACACTTTCGCTGGTGCTGCAGCAGTACAAGCGGTACCAGCGAACACGTGGCTTCTGGCGCGAAGAAACTGGGTCAGGCCACTATCAACAGCCAATCAAATGGCGAGTATGCACCCGGGTGACGGATCAGCTAAAAGCTAAATGGTAAATGACGGGGGACCACCCTCGAAAGTAGGTCATGAGGGGTGCGTTAGGTGGCTAACTTTTATCTCTAACTACGTCTGCCCACATGCCAGATTCTTTGAATATTCAGAGAAAAGGTGACTTAATGTTACAATTTTAAGGAGCATATTTAAAAGTTTATTTTGGGGGGATGGTAGATGCAAAAATTTTAGTGGGGGTTCAGGGGCAGAGCCCCCGAAAAAGATTAGCTCTCAACTCTATGTCTGTTTTTCAGTGGTACCGAACGCACCGTCGATGACCTGCTTTTGGGACTGGTCCCCCGTCATTTACCTTAAAAGCTCGGCCACGGATCACGCCACTCCGTCAGCCAATCAAAGAAAGGGACGCAGGGTGAATGCGTGCGTCCGTCTGATGTCCTCAGCGACCCACGGGGGGGGGGGGGGGTGAGGGGGTGAGGGGGTGAGGGGGTGAGGGGGTGAGGGGAGGGGGCTATAGACCAGATTAGGTATGGAACCGGGGTGCGATTGGTACATTGATTTACAGTGGAGGGTAGAGCTCTAGGCAAAGTCTATGGGCCGATGCAGTTGTAATATGACCACTTCCGCTGAAGCAGCGGAAAGTGGTCAATAATGAGGAACTTGAAGCGACATTATTTAGATATTTGACACAGCTATATCAGGAGGATGATTCATAAAAAACTCACGATGTCAGAAAGTAGAGACGACCATAGAACTGTTATTTCCATCAATACATAATGATTGCTTAAAATGGTAGAATTAGCATTCTTATGCATATTGTAATCAATCATCATAATAATCATTTTAACTAAAAGTCTTTAGGGCTTGGTAGGCTTTGAAAATGTATATAATTGTGCAAAAAATGCCTGAAATATCTTTCGAGAATGATCGTTTCTAAAACCATTGTTTAAACCTAGAATGGTCGTCAGTTTTTATGAATCGCCCTCCTGTACATGTATATACACTGCCAACAATAATCATCTTAAATCTCACATCGTTAACACACAGTTATCACGACAGCTCTATGGTTATAGGGACACACTATAATTTTGACATTTCTCCTCAACCTTGATCCAAGGAGATATTTAGCCGACCGAGCTGGACATTCAGGAAAATGATGGAGACGGAGCACATTAAAAATCGACCGTCTGGGTCGTAGGGATGGACAGCCCTGACAGAAACATGGGCCGGCGTCATCACGACGTAGATTTATAGACGTGGCTGCCAAATTAAAAAGTCAGAGATTACGTTCATATAAGGTTCCATGGGATCGTTGAATCCCTCTGGGGGTTGAATCCCTCTGGGGGTTAGGCACGTGTCGGCGAGTTTTCAGTGAGGGGATTAGGGCATGTCAGGGGCGGCTTAGTCTGCTCCCTGACGTTCAGACCACTCCCCACCCACCACCTTAACTTACCAAACCTGACAAATACAGACCAGTAGGGTAGACGAGCGTAGTCATCTTTATGTGTTTTATTAAGTGGTCATCCTGATAACGTTATACAGGTGAGAATAAAAATCCCCTTATGTAGCAACAGGCTAGTGGTCGAGTCGTTGGCCGGCTACCTACCCCCGCTCCCCCACCCCAAATACTGACTTGTGCAATCATTTAATCTTTCGCCCATCCCACCCATACCTCTCCTTTGAAGCTCATTGTCTTTGTTCACACAAGTGTCTATCTTCTCACAAGGTGATCAACCTTGAGCAGATTTTAAGCATTTGCGTCACTTGTAATTTTCCTATATTGGTTTAAATTTTACATCCAGCACACAATCAATGGATTCTAGCATGACCATTTCCCAGCTGCCTACTCCTTTCACATATTCCTCAGCACGACCCATGGCATAATTAATCAGAAACCGGATGTGACGTCACGATGCTGTGACGTACTTCCGGTGGATGACAGTACGTCGTCGGGGATTTGGGGTGATCGATCAATTCCCCTCGTCATGCGGCAGAATGAGATGTGGCAGAGACTCCACACAACATTCCGCCACCTCCAAAACCTTCAGTTCATCCTCCCCACACCCCCTGCCTCCAATCGATAGAAAATTCTGGTCGGAAGCTTTTTTTTCCTATTTTCGTCCCTCTTCTTCCACTTCCAAGTCGCTTGACTCAGTCTATGACTGGCTTTGAGACCCACGTCAAGGCGTGGCAAGCAGGACTCCAGTCGTAATTGAAAGCAAACACGAGACAATGAGGTCAGGCGATAGATGCTCACTTGATAGAATCTGACTTGCGAGCTGCTCCTTGCATTGGTGAGTTGGTGGGTGGGAGTGATTGGAGGGAGGGGTGGGAGTGGGATTGGCTCACGAAGTTCAAGCATGTATGAGGAAAGATAACACAAGACTGCATAACCTAACCATCTGCCAGAGGACGCCCCTGAAGACGGATCAGGTCATAATCGAAGATAGCTAGCAGGCCAGCCAAGTCTGGTGGGTATGACTTGGCTGGTGAGTGGGATACTCAATCCAAGGGGG
Organism: Acholoe squamosa; assembly: GCA_949317995.1. Lineage (NCBI taxonomy): Eukaryota > Metazoa > Annelida > Polychaeta > Phyllodocida > Polynoidae > Acholoe > Acholoe squamosa. The sequence continues at coordinate 22,109,072 of OX439042.1, forward strand.
TTGAAAAGCATGTCATCATTTCAGGCAGTATGGGGACCTGGGAGGTTTAAGCAATATCCTATGTTCAAGTATAGACACATTACTTTGTAAATTCACTTACATTGTTGCCTTTCAGTCAAATGAAACTCTGCTAGATATCCATTTGCAAAATGTTCCCTGGTCACAACTTATCCTCTGTCACTTTGTTGTGGTTTTACTCTGTGGAGCTGAGATCCAGCTAGCCTTACCCCCCCCCCCCCCTACAGGGGAGTTAGTACTGCCTTAGACTGGTCTAGTACTGCCTTCATACTTCACTGACCGTGAGATAGGGTGGTCACCAGTGGGCAAACAAGTTCAACCCCCATACCTAGAGGTCACTATTGGTGTGAATCAGGTGTCTCCATCTGCCCAAAGTGGTCAGAAATGCAAACAAATATGCACCACAGCACACCACACAGTCCAAAGATGGCCAACTCAGATCAAGGACCTTTGATAACTGGGACACCTTTGAGGCTACAACAATTATACAGTTAAGTATATGAAACTATGAGAGGTACAGGCAACCACAATAATGCATTACTTTACATATCAACCAACCTTATTGGTCAAGACTATGATGTTTATGCCTCAAACTCAGTGACTTTCCCAGCCCCCACTGATAGTATGGGACACTGTTATCGACCTTACCATACATACTAGGTACAGCCAATGTAAATTGACTAAATCGAAGATAAACAGTCTGCAGAGAGAGGAGGCTAGAGTTGTCAGTGTTCAAAGTCTGTCCTACGGTTATGGGTTATAGAACCGCCTATCTCCATGCTTAATAGCAACTGGAATCTCTTGTGTTATATCGGTCTGGTTTCATAGTAGAGATAAAAGCAAAAATACCATAATGCCGTGTGGGGTTATCTAAATACTGATATTGTGAAAATATTTTGCAAAATCGGATGCTGCACGCGTCTTTACATCATAGGGGGCATTAACTGTGACTGAATTCATTTCATAATGATGCTTTTCTGAATAAGTTGCCCGCCTTGTCCATGTCTATATACCATGCTAAAACTCTCTATGAATATCAAAGAGATAGTCGTATTTCCTACCATTATACATTCTACTAAGGGCTGGCTTTGCATTGTTTTTGTAATGAAAATTGTAAACAAGAACAATTGTTGGATATACACTTGACATAAAATATTTACTTACCATATCAAAATCTGTGGCCATGAAACGACACACATCACTCGTCACCCTTGTCAAACTTAACCTGCGGTGTCTATTTCAAGTGCTTTGTGCATTGAGAACATTTGGATATGCATTGAGGGAAGTGTTGGTGGAAGCATTTGACCTGACAGTAAGTACTTCTGTGAGAACTGGACACTCAACCAATCTGGCAGAGTAGATAGAATACCAACAGACACCTTTGGTCTCTAAGGTTCCCTCAGAGTGTCTACGGAGTAACTTAACCCTAATTCTGTCTTGACTTATATGATTACGGAAGTAGAAAAAAACGTTGTTTTACCCTGCATGCGTGGTCAAAATTATTTGGAATTGGAAGGTCTTAGCTGTAGGCTATTGCAGCCCTTGTTATTTGATGCATGACCCGTGGTTAGACTGTCCACTTGAAACCCTGTTGAAACGTCCATGTTTCCAAGTTGGTGAAGTTCCTGAGAAGGCTATCAGTTATTGATTGTCCATACATGTCTGTCAGCTAGATATGACATGCTGTGTGCTATAGAAAACCCCATTTACTATGGTCTTTGACTTAACTTTTTTTGTAACACGTTACTCTCTTGCAGCACGTTCACTATAAGTGTGGCACCGTAGGCAAATGGTTAGTAAAGGTCATATTTAACTCGATTGACTGAGGTACACTTCAGTACCCACCTGTGGCAGTACATGTACTATTCTTGGCGACCATGTACTTCTAATGCCTACAAACAATCCTTATATATTAGAGGAGCACTGCCTTGTACACGCCTTGCGTTACAGGTAGGGCGTCACGCATTGTCATTTGTCTGCATTTTGCCCTACTACTTCGCATTATTTACGCATCAAAATGACGTGGACAGCTCACTCAAACTTCAAAGGAAACATAGTGCTTTGGCTTAGAGCTTTGATTGTCAGATAGGGGACAGGCTAACGTTGACATGTCAGGACTAATGTCGGAGCATTAGTAAATACTACTCAGAACCTCGGCCTAGGATCTTATCAGTCAGTGCCCGTACCAATGGGTCCATTTAGGTAAGTACCTGCATACATATACATTATGTACTCCATATTTAATTGCTAGTAGTTAACTGATAATACTGATTATCATTTATTGCTCTGCCGATCACAGGAAAGGGCACTGTATGAGAAATCATAGTCATAGTACCATGTGAGAAAAAAAGCCTAGCTCTTATACAGGGAAGTAAATGTATACGTAGGTACGAGGTGGTTTTGGATATCAGCACTGTTATCAAGGGTGACATTTATCTAGAAAATGAGAGTTTGTGGCGTATTCATGATTGGCGTGGATTTGTATGGCGGACCTAGACCTTCAGTTGTGGCCCTATACGAGATGTGAGTACTGCTAGAATGAAGGGGCTGGGGGCTATGGTAGTATACTTTGGCCATGTGGGAAATGGGATCGTCCTATGTTGAAGTCACAGCCAATGACCATATCCTGTCGGTGTCTGGCCCCCTACTAGTCCCATCAGACCAGTATACAGGTCGTTATTATTTCTTTTCTCTATTTCTGCCTACGGCAACCATTTACCACCAGTGGCAGTTGAGGGATGCAACAGGCGATGGTACAATCTCTCGGCAGTGGTGCATATTTGTCATTAGTGAGAAATTCAGAATATCTTTTTTTTTTATTGTACTATGATATATGCACAATTTAAAGTTAAGTAGATTTTGAAAATGTATACTAATGTTCAAAAGATTAAGGCATTAACAGTTTAGAGACATTTTCTTCTCGAATTTAAAATTTTTTCAATACTTTTTTTTTTTATAAATAATTCTATTATTTAAGATCTTATAGATATAGTACAACACACAGACGGACATTCAGGTAACCATATCATAGAATACCGCTTTTTTAGCACAATAGTAAAAGAATCTGTAGGGTCGATTAACCTTAAGACGACCACATCCCTTAAGTCGTCCACCTGTCACCTTATTTTTCTCACATTTACATGTATTCCTAGTCAGACCCGACGCTACTAGGGTAGCGTCGGCAACACATTCAACGAAATTGTCCAAGTGTGCAAAACAGTCAGTCTCTTGAATCGATTTTTTCATGTGGTAGTTCAAATAAAGTGCTCCAATGCCATACAGGATAACTAACCTTCCTTAATTGGCTTCATTTAGCACTGGTTCAGGAATTCGATCAAAGCCTGCAGTTGTTTTAAAAGCCCAGTCGATTCACATCTTCCGTGGCCGCCATTGGAACTCGTTGTAACTCCCAGGAGTAGTTCATTTGGCCTCCACCAGATAGCCCTGTCAACAGTATTTGGTGGTTGCGCCACCTTGTGAAAGGGAGGAAAGGTAGAGTATGACCATGACCTTGACCTCTCCACATGGCAGCCATGGCCTTCAAAGATCATCTTTGTAAAGTGTCAGAGCAAGTGTTGCCTGGTCTCACCCTCAAGGAAGAGCAGGTGGCTCTTCTTAGGCTAGTTCATCACAAAGAAGATGCCTTTGGCTGTCTCCCATGTGGCTATGGGAAGTCTGCTTGTTTTGGTCTTTGGCCTCACTTGGAAGAGAGTGTAAGTATTTAAATCCCTTCCCTTCACTTTTCAATTGAATTGAAGGGAGTGATTTCCTTTTTGATAGGTTAAAGCAGGCGGCTAGGCTCTTTGATTAAGATAATTTGGATTGCAGTTATTCTCTGCTGACATGTTTGGTGACCAAAGGTAAAAAAAAATATATTGCTTACTAGATCTATACTTTTATTTAACCTAAATTTCCCAGCGGACAGAGGCAAGAAAGAGCAAAAAATTCCACCCAGAACTCTTGGACTCGTTGGAGTACCAAAGACATCATTCTTTTTTGCCAATTTTATACAATATTTGACGCCCCCCCCTCATCTTTTTTTTTTTTGCTAATTTTGCAATGCTTATCGAAAATTATTGCCCTAATCCCCCCCCCCTGCATGACGTCATTCTTACAGTTATGTTTCCCAGCCCTGCGCCTTCCCCGTAGATGACCCCGCATGGCCCCCGGTAGTCTCGGTGAGGTTTCCCAGCCCTGCCCCTTCCCCGTAGATGACCCCGCATGGCCCCCTTTGTCTCGGTGAGGTTTCCCAGCCCTGCCCCTTCCCCGTAGATGACCCCGCATGGCCCCCCCTTTGTCTCGGTGAGGTTTCCAAGCCCTGCCCCTTCCCCGTAGATGACCCCACATGGCCCCCGGTAGTCTCGGTGAGGTTTCCCAGCCCTGCGCCTTCCCCGTAGATGACCCCGCATGGCCCCCCCTTTGTCTCGTTAAGGTTTCCCAGCCCTGCCCCTTCCCCGTAGAAGACCCCGCATGGCCCCCGGTAGTCTTGGTGAGGTTTCCCAGCCCTGCGCCTTCCCCGTAGATGACCCCGCATGGCCCCCCCTTTGTCTCGGTGAGGTTTCCAAGCCCTGCCCCTTCCCCGTAGAAGACCCCGCATGGCCCCCGGTAGTCTTGGTGAGGTTTCCCAGCCCTGCGCCTTCCCCGTAGATGACCCCGCATGGCCCCCCCTTTGTCTCGGTGAGGTTTCCAAGCCCTGCCCCTTCCCTGTAGATGACCCCGCATGGCCCCTGGTAGTCTCGGTGAGGTTTCCCAGCCCTGCGCCTTCCCCGTAGATGACCCCGCATGGCCCCTGGTAGTCTCGGTGAGGTTTCCCAGCCCTGCCCCTTCCCCGTAGATGACCCCGCATGGCCCCCGGTAGTCTCGGTGAGGTTTCCCAGCCCTGCCCCTTCCCCGTAGATGACCCCGCATGGCCCCCCCTTTGTCTCGGTGAGGTTTCCCAGCCCTCCCCCTTCCCCGTAGATGACCCCGCATGGCCCCCCCTTTGTCTCGGTGAGGTTTCCAAGCCCTGCCCCTTCCCCGTAGATGACCCCGCATGGCCCCCCCTTTGTCTCGGTGAGGTTTCCCAGCCCTGCGCCTTCCCCGTAGATGACCCCTCATGGCCCCTGGTAGTCTCGGTGAGGTTTCCCAGCCCTGCCCCTTCCCCGTAGATGACCCCGCATGGCCCCCTTTGTCTCGGTGAGGTTTCCCAGCCCTGCGCCTTCCCCGTAGATGACCCCGCATGGCCCCTGGTAGTCTCGGTGAGGTTTCCCAGCCCTGCGCCTTCCCCGTAGATGACCCCGCATGGCCCCCCCTTTGTCTCGGTGAGGTTTCCAAGCCCTGCCCCTTCCCCGTAGATGACCCCGCATGGCCCCTGGTAGTCTCGGTGAGGTTTCCCAGCCCTGTGCCTTCCCCGTAGATGACCCCGCATGGCCCCTGGTAGTCTCGTTGAGGTTTTCAAGCCCTGCCCCTTCCCCGTAGATGACCCCGCATGGCCCCTGGTAGTCTCGTTGAGGTTTCCCAGCCCTGCCCCTTCCCCGTAGATGACCCCGCATGGCCCCCCTTTGTCTCGTTAAGGTTTCCCAGCCCTGCGCCTTCCCCGTAGATGACCCCGCATGGCCCCTGGTAGTCTCGGTGAGGTTTCCCAGCCCTGCCCCTTCCCCGTAGATGACCCCGCATGGCCCCCCCTTTGTCTCGTTAAGGTTTCCCAGCCCTGCGCCTTCCCCGTAGATGACCCCGCATGGCCCCCGGTAGTCTCGGTGAGGTTTCCCAGCCCTGCGCCTTCCCCGTAGATGACCCCGCATGGCCCCCCCTTTGTCTCGTTAAGGTTTCCCAGCCCTGCCCCTTCCCCGTAGATGACCCCGCATGGCCCCCGGTAGTCTCGGTGAGGTTTCCCAGCCCTGCCCCTTCCCCGTAGATGACCCCGCATGGCCCCCGGTAGTCTCGGTGAGGTTTCCCAGGCCTGCCCCTTCCCCGTTGATGACCCCGCATGGCCCCCGGTAGTCTCGTTAAGGTTTCCCAGCCCTGTGCCTTCCCCGTAGATGACCCCGCATGGCCCCTGGTAGTCTCGTTGAGGTTTTCAAGCCCTGCCCCTTCCCCGTAGATGACCCCGCATGGCCCCTGGTAGTCTCGTTGAGGTTTCCAAGCCCTGCCCCTTCCCCGTAGATGACCCCGCATGGCCCCTGGTAGTCTCGGTGAGGTTTCCCAGCCCTGCGCCTTCCCCGTAGATGACCCCGCATGGCCCCCAGTAGTCTCGGTGAGGTTTCCCAGCCCTGCGCCTTCCCCGTAGATGACCCCGCATGGCCCCCCCCCCCTTTGTCTCAGTATTGTAGATATTTATCTTTTGTATAGTTACATCTTCCCACGTTATTTTTATGTGATCACTTTATTGTTTGTAAATCAACTTATCTGTTCCCAAAAATTATGTAATGACCCTATTTGATCACCATTTCAGATTAATCCGTCCACAAGGTTTTCCTGCCTTATCATTACCCCTCTAAAAAGTATCACGGCAAACCACATTGACCACTGGACTGCACGAGGGGTGCGATGCTTTTCTGTGAAACGTCGTTCAGAGCTAACGGACGATGAGTTTGAAGGTATGATTAGCTGTCTTGATTGTGTTTGGCTAAATCAACAGCTGTGTTATTACAGCTGTGTCTAGACATATTAAATCACTTTCTTAAAGGCCTTTAAGAATATACATTGGTAAAAACTCAAAAGTTTCTTCTACTTGCCCGATTATGAATATGTACTTGAAATTAACTTTTACCTATTATTCATATACAGGCCAAAATCCTTTAAATCAATTTCTTACTACTTCTACCGTAATCTCCCACGTATAAGACGCAGTGCGCGTATAAGACGCACCTAGAGGTTAGGAAAATTCTCAAAAAAATGAAAAATTCATAATTTTGGTTCAACTGAGTGAATTTGCAAAATTTAAAAGCCTGTGTGTTGTTTGGGCCCCTTATGCCCTATTATTACCATTATGGCATGTAACATATCAAAAGAAAGGTCTTGGTGTCCCCCTTGTGGATCCAAGGAGAACTAAAACCCCTCGTATAAGACGCGTCTTATACGCGGGCGATTACGGTAGTTAGTTTCATATCATGACTTTGGCCACCAGGCACTGGTGAAAGCTTATAATAACTAAGATCAGTGCCTGGTGGGGTGTAGGGCCACCAGTCACCAGTACAGCCCTTATTGGCCTTCTTAGATAAAAAGTTATCTGCAACTTTAAATCAAATAAGCATGTTTCTTAGTGTATGTTTGATTTTCTCTTGCCGTAGCTGCAAAGACCGAACTGAAACAGGCTCAGTTAGTTTTCAGTTCCCCAGAGGCTATCCAGGATGAAGACTGGTGGGCTGTTCTGCGACAACGTCAACATAACCACATCAAAGGACTAGTTTTAGATGAGGTGCACTCTGTCTTTGATTGGTTAGCAACCTTTTATGATGATTTTTGTGTAGCATCCTATATCTTTATAGTCTGGCATTTCTAGTTCGTCTGACAGTCCCCAATTACTCTGTGGTCTAACGATTTCAAAGTATAAACAATCACAATACTTAAGTTAATTGATTGTCGTTCATTGTTATGTATTATCAACTGAGAAAGAGTGTCATTAGATGGGGAAGATGTTGTCATAATGTTAAATTTTCTGTTCTTAGACCAAACTGTCTTTAGGTCAGAGGTTTTTTTTTTTCTAGGATCATCTGCTATCTAACCTTAAATCTCACAACTGCTTTCCGTTATCAGTCACTTTAATCTTTTTCACAAAGCTTTTTATAATTTCTTCATGCAAATACAAATTTGTTATATAAATGCACTTTCCTCTTAATCTTTAGTTGCAATAAGCAATTTTTATCTGTTGGTAGCCTTTTCTGCTACTACTGAATTTTGATGCCTAATTATTGATTTTAGCGTTATACTATCATGAACACAAATAATCTTTCGTTTGCTAGTTACTCTGAAATCATTTCCTTTTTCAGGACACAACTCTTCGAGCAACTGGACAGGCTCATCCACACAGTGCACTTCTAGATAAGTTCTAATTTACTTACATTTTGAGTAATACTTAATACACTAAAATGACCTATAAAAATAGACAACAATTACTGTGGTATCAGCGAATTCAATAGGTATTGCCGTAAAGGCCCGATTAAGTGCACCTGCGCTTATTAATTTCAACCCCATGCTTACACACTCCACTTATATGAGACCTGTTTTTTTTTTAGAGTCTGCCCTCAAAATTTTTAACTCCAAATTGTAAGAATCTCAAACGACATTATGGGGAAAAGAGACTCTATAAGTCTGTTCCTCCCCCTCGAAAGACAAAGAGATACCTCCCCCACGAAAGACAATTAGATACATGTACATGTTTGTGATGATCAAAGCCAGTGGCCTAACAAACCGTTTAACACCTTTGTGCATGTTGCTATGCTGGTGCCAGGCTCTGCTCCATAGATGTGTATTTTACATAGGTAACACATTTTCATAATGGCATGTAAATGATAAAACCAGCATGAACCCTAGTCATACTCACGATGCACTTAGCACCTTCCTGCTTGAATCTTTATTGCCATATCCAACGACTAGAACTACCATGTGGTATGCTAAACTACGGTTAACTCCCGTTTAGAAGACGTGTTGGGCGTATAGGACGCACCCCAAACTCAGCAGAAGCATTTTCGCGTATAAGACGCACCTCTTAGGGTTGATTTTTGTCAATCCAGTGCTGTTCTATAGTAAAATTACCCCTCGTATAAGACGCACCCCCAATTTAAAGAGATCCTATAATACACACAAGGCATTTGTTTGGCGTAGAGGACGCGTCTTATACGCGGGAGTTTACGGTACATGTTATACCACAATTTCTGGGTTGCTCAGTGCTTTTTGCTGGTGTAATGGTTCGGATTAAGGCCTCGACTAGTTCGCAGTGAAAACCAGACAAGGTATCTCGGGTTAGTGCAACCGGCACGTATTTATTTCGGTATAGGTTTTACATCCACCTCGAAGGGTACTGCTTAGCTATGTGCAAGCTCAGGTAAGGGTGGTCCGACTCCGTTGGCAGGTAGAGCCAGACTAATGCCTTCCCCGGTCCCAGGTAGGAGCTGTGGCGAGGCGAACAGTGCTGCAGAAACCAGTGGTCGAGGAGACCTCTAGTGACTACCGGTGATGGGCGCACCGCTCGAAACGCCCTCTCGAGGGAGACGCTCACACTATATCACGATTTACGAGCCCCTACACAAGATATTCCCATGCACATACCTGGCGATATTTCACAGCATGAATGCTGTAGCATGAATTTTGGAAGGCGTGCGGTTATCCATGGATAACCAGCACGCCTCTCATGTCCTTCCATGTCATATGTTACATGTTCAAACCTACGGAATTTTTCATTGCCATGGTAGGGGTCGAACCTGCAGTCTCAGGTCCTTAGTCCAACTGCCTATGCATTGCGCTACAGGGACTGACGAGAGAAGCTTGGTTAGAACAATGTTTTTATGATATTAAGCCACCCAGTAGTAGTGTAGTGTGAACGCGTCCATCACCTTGACCCATAACCAGGCTAGTCACGCACAGTATCTAACCAACGGCTGCCGGGCGCTGAAGGAGGAGACGCGGTGGTCTAGTGGTTAGCGCGTCAGAGGTACACAGGTCGAGTCCCGGTCCGGGCGCTGAGACGGGTGTGTAGCTGTGCGATGCCGGGCGACGAGGTGTATTATACACAAACATAACCACGAGAAGCATCTTTTTTTCTCCGTGTGCGCTGTCGCTGTCCGCTGTCAGGCGACGAGGTGTATTATACACAAACATAACCGCGAGACGCATTCAAAGTAAGCCAAGCCGAGACGGGGGCTGTCGCTGTCCGCTGCCGGGTGACGAGGAGGTGTATGTACCTGTGTACACACACTATGGCTGGCTTCGATTCCCGGGGGGGGGGGAATAATTTTTGTTCTTTGCTAACACACACTGGTGTGTGTTAGCAAAGGCTAATTACACTCGGCCTGCGGCCTCGTGTAATTATCCTTCACTAACACACACTCGTCCTGAATTATCCATTGATTACTTGTTCACTGTCTACTCCCCACTCTACTTTCTCAAAGTTGGACTACAGATGGGGGAAGGCCTTCCGTATTATTGTTTGCTGTTGACAGTCTAGTCTACACACCCCCTCCCCGAAAACAAAAAGCCATGTAGTCAGCTGCAACTGGATGTTGCATGTTATCCTAGGTATGGGCTTGGGGTGTTTCTGAGGGGTGGGGGATATACCCTGTACTTCTTTGACAATTTGCCCTTTTTTATTTGAATGTGGTGCTATCCCCTGTGCTTATACTTTACCGGCGCTTGTTTGAGACCCTGCTCCTAAACGCGCGTTAACGGTATGAATAGTAAATAATTTTTACTGATCAATAGTTTAAAACTCATCCTATGAGCCATCCTACAGAAACATCCTGGAAGCCTTACCTCCAATGGTGAAATTAACAGTTGAATTAATGTCTTGCTCTTTTTCGGTGTACTGTCAAACTTAAGGTCCGGTCCTATATATATATTAGATTCTCCGTCTGAGTCTACTAGAATATTTATGGCCTGTTAAACCAATGGACAGTCCCCTAATGATCTTTTATTAAATTTTCTAAACATTATAGCATTACACAGCTATATTCCAATCACATTTGTGATGTAGATATTGTGGTTTGAGGTAAATGAAACACTTGAGAAGATATGTCAGATCCTCGGAGGTTGTTCCAGTTTCATAGGTTCAAAGGCCCTGCAAATTTTAAATTTTCTGCAGTTTCATGTGTGACAATTTCTTAACACCTTTGGAGTGTTGAAATCACCCTAAAATTTACCTTTGTACCCAATCCCAACTTACATCTCTGCATCTAATACATCAACCATGCTTGTTTGTATTAATGATAGAAGTTTAATGACATACTTTGTGGCATATTAATCACATCACACATGTACATTTTGTCCAGGTTTTTATAGTTTCTATGATGCATGTCAATGGACTCTTTTGACTGATCACTTTACCTCTATGTTCCAGGGGGAAAGGGTTTCGTCCCAGCTTTTTACGGCTAAACGAACTCCTATCCATCCTCCCACCCCAAACTCCAATTTTGGCCTTGACAGCAACGGCTTCCAAAGGCATGCTAGCTCAACTGCAGGCAGCATTTCTCCGGGAATTTAATGTAGTGAGCAAGATACCTGACAGGTATGACATACAATATATGTGCCCAATTAAAACCACTCCTCACAGTGTCAGAATATCTATGCTGAGGAGTGTCCTTTACATTTGATTTCTTTTCATGATGACTATTATAATTTGGATTGACGACCCAATTAACCCATTGAGGGCTAGCATCGACTATAGTCGACACCATGGTAGGCCATGCATCGACTATAGTTGACACCATGGTGGGCATACCGTCAACTATAGTCGACGCCCTTTATATAGGATTTGTATCGGAATTGAAAAAAGTCTCGTCCTCTAGGAACTATACTTTTTTCAGGGGCCGTCCCCATGGTCAGGACAACTATTTTTGCTCTGCCCTCAAAGGGTTAACCATGGTCTATGCTTTTCGTAAAGTGAAAAAAATCTTTCTAAGTCTATTCCAATTTGAGGGTAAATTAGAGCCATTTACCGGGTATATCTATTCAGTTTCATTGCATTCTGTGGATTGAAAAGTTTATGATTTTGGTTGGATAGTGTGAATCATTCATTAGCACTTTGTTTATCATATGCATAGGGACTGGTTGCCAAGTCTACAATTATATATTTAAAAGTTCCTGAAAACAAATTCTTCTCTCCGATAAAAAACCATCAACTTTGTTTTCTGTGTCTTTGTAGTCCTCTTCCTAAATTGTGGTTAACTACCTCTACTACTTTTTCAGGCCAAATGTCAAGCTAATAGTTGAGGAATGTTCCAAAGACTTTTTGGTTGCTGCTAAGGGCTACATCGACCATCTTGCAGACAAGTTGGAGAATTCTGAGAAGTGCCTAATATACTGTCGGTAGGTTTCTTTGTTATACCAACGCCATGCAGGGTTGCCTTGTGGTATGGAAATACATGGAATATCATGGAATCAAGAGTTGGCATGGGAAAGTCTTTGAATGTCTTAAATATCTGAAAAAATTATATTAAGTCGTGTGTTTGAAGAATTAAATATTTATTACAATATCCATTGTACTTGACCATTTTTTCCCTCCTCCTATGCTGTAATTTGACGGGAGGTCATCCCCAAGAATTTCCAAATTTTCGTGAAAATTTTTTCACTAATTTTGCTTCTGTCATGGAAAATCATGGATATGTAATTGAATTTGAGTCTAGGGTTTTTGCAAGAACCATGGTCATGGCATGAAAGTCTTTTCATTATAGTATATTTATCCAACGAAGACCTTCAATGTTTAAAACAAGACAAGGTACCTGGCGCTTGCCTCTGTTAAATATAGTTAACCTATTCTGATCAAATCAGTCTTTCCCTTGAATAAGATAAGGGGTGACATCTCAGAGAGAACTCATAAATCTGCTTTTTTTCTCGGGAAAGACAGATCCTGACATCAGTGTAAATCCTATGAGAAAATGCTTTACCATTGATGTGGGGGAGGGAAGTCTGACACCAAAGATTTTATACATATGAATTCATAAAGCTTTGAAATAACTTGATTCTCATGTAGAATTATCTCGGTACTTTGTCGCTAAGACCTTAAGTGTACTTCAATTGAAGTTATTTTTGCCATTTCACCAGGGATATTACCAGATTCTTTTAATTAGAGCCAATGGCACACCTTTTGGAATATTACCGTAATCTCCCGCGTATAAGACGCGTCCTCTACGCCAAACAAATGCCTTGTGCGTCTTATAGGATTTCTTCAAGTTGGGGGTGCGTCTTATACGCGGGGTTTTCCAACTTCTCATTTGCCGATGACAGCTTGAACTCATAGAGCATGCACCGCGGCAGACCGGGAGGTGTCGACGGGCGCTCGGCGGGTTTGACGCCGACCGTGTGCCGATGACAGCATAGACTCAACAGGTTGACACTATAGACAAAGCGGCATGGCTTGCCGGGGTGTAGGGAACATGTGGCCGTTGACAGCATAGACTCATAGCGCTAGCGCCGCGGCAGACCGGGAGCTGTCGACGCGCTCGCCGGGGATAAGGCCCACCATGCGCCGATGCCAGCTTGAACTCATATAGCCAGCAGCGCGGCAGACCGGGAGCTGTCGACACGCTCGGCGGGTTTGACGCCGACCGTGTTCCGATGACAGGTTGAACTCATAGAGCCTGCACCGCGGCAGACCGGTCCCTGTAGATTTGCTCGGCGGGCAAAACGCCGACCGTGTGCCGATGACAGCATAGACTCATAGCGTCTTATATGCGAACCCCCCCCCCCCTGCTGAGTTGGGGGGGCGTCTTGTACAGGTTTTTTTTTACAAATCGATTCAGAGGGGTTGGATGCGTCTTCTACGCGAACCAGCCTACCGTGAGTTTGGGGAGCGTCTTCTACGCGCACCGCATCTTCTACGCGGGAGATTACGGTAATGTGCCATTTAGGGAGACAATGGGTGATGCTTGTGAGATGCAGGTTGCTTTTCCTAATTCTTACTAAATTATTCTTATGTGACGACCCTTCAAATTTGGTGTAAAAAATATAATTTCCATATGTAGGTCTTTCAAACTAGATACGAGATATTTAGGTCCAATTCCTCAAATTTTTCTCTTTTTCATAGCGAGTTTGACTGCTAAATCAGAGTTTTTTTCCTAACATATATGTGAAAAGCTTGCCAGATGAAGGTGCTCAATGTAGAGTGATCTGAAGGAGCCAGCATTGACCTGTCCTCTGATGTCTGTGGCAGTGTATCACAAGTTATAACAGATTTTTATACACACCGCAGGCATAGGGGTTTGGTCGTTGCCCTGCTTAGGGTCAGTATCTCAGGGTGCTTTTATGAGGTTGGAGGCACGGGTCATTCTCTGTGGCAGAACATTAGGTATCCCTGTGGGGACATTTCCCATGACCCAACCCTCTCTGCAATGTCTTTTTAGATTCCTCCACCGAGGATGGCCATTTCCCTCATGCACTGATTTTGTGGAAAGGCCTGTGCCAGCTCCACATGCATGATGGGATATGGGACCTTAGAGGCCCTTGAGGTTGTCCAAAACACTTGAGGTCACCGCCAAACATATGGCCAGCACAGCAGATGGGTATAAAACTGAAAGCAGGATAAAATCCTGGTGTGCTACAAGTGGCCTTTGCTGTGTGCAACAGCAAGGGCAGACTGTGTGGGTGCATTCTCTGTTGGTGACTGATTGGAATGCGGGTGGTTACTCTGGGTGCCTGGACTAGCTTTAGTGTACAGGCAGCCAGTCTCCATACCTCCAGTCCTCATAGTCTTAAGTGTGACTTCATTTATAGCCTATTATTCTGGTCATTCATTTCTACATATATGTATATATATATATATATATATATGTATATATATATGTATATATATATATATATATATATATATATATATATATATATATATATATATATATATACAATCATTTATTGTCTAGGTTAGGCCTCACCTAAATAATAAGTTGTTGTACGGAATTCCCACACCATATTTTGCAAAATAAAAATTTGTAATTTACTTGCCTTTTTATGTGTCTGCGGATTGTTTCCGCAGCATTTTATGTGAAAATCACAATTTTTTTTCTTTGTTTGGCTATATGGACCCATAAGGTGAACAGATAGAGATATAGCAATGGCGGACCACTCTTTAGAAAGATGAGATTCTCTTTTATTCACTCATTATCACGTTTATTCTGTGTACTAGCATATCATAGAAAAAGGATGTTTCTTTCCGTTTCATTATGCTGTAGTGTAAGGTAAGCTAAGACATCGACATCCAACCTCCCCCCCCCAAAAAAAAAACTATAACATTTTGTTTGCTACTGAAATAACAATACCAAGAGGTAGATTCAATGTTTATCCATAAATAAATCTGCATTTCTTTGCAGTACTGTTGACGCTACTTCTTACATATACAGTCGTCTCGTGCTGCGCCTCCGGAAAAACCTGTACACCATAGACAAGAGATCTCCCGAGCACACCATCGTAGAACAGTTCCACAGCAATCTGACGCAAGCGACGAAAGATAGAGTCCTTCGCCGCCTACTGAGCCATGACTCGGCTTTGCGTTGTGTGGTATCTACAGTTGCTCTGGGTTTGGGGGTGGACCTCCCGGATGTACGTCGCATGTTCGTATGGGGTCCCCCCTCAAATATCAACAGCTTCTGGCAGCAGGTTGGACGAAGTGGCAGGGATAACTTGCCTTCTACCTGTACTATGTTTGTGTACAAAGGTTGTCGTAGAAGTTCCCTCTCAAAACCAATGAAGAGGTTGGTAAGGGATTCATGTCGTAAAAAACGCTGTATTAGACGGTATATTCTCAGAAAACTACAAGTTGGTCCAAACCAGTTAGCCAATTACACTCCTCCTGCACATTGCTGTAGTGTTTGCGACAAGTCATAAATCCCCTGTGCACTTTGGGTGTAATTTAATGTTGTTCTACCTCAGATATAAAGACTACCTCTATATCTCTGGTATAAGTCACGCCTGCATACCTTCTTTGATGTAAAGAGCTTACTCCTATTCTGGAAGAAAAAGCACATATTTCCATATTTTGCAGTATGAATGGGCCACAATTTTCAAGCTGCCTTGGTTTTTCTTGTTCAGTGCACCCACACCCAACTTGTTTTCCCGTACTTAAACCTATAATTTTCCTCTCTTAATCTGTAGTAACATTCATCTAAGCACACTGTGCTCTCATTTATTTTTACAGTCTATTTGGTGTACTTTTGGTAGACATTGAGAAATTTGTGTAAATTTCAAAATTTTAACAGAACAGTAAGTTCTATAATCTACAGTTGCAGAGTGATGGAATGATTTTCTTCATGATAATACCTATATCCTTAGTCCATGGTAGCAGTGGGTTAGGGGATCGTACCAAGAAAATTTCCTATTTTTTTTTTACAATTGGTATTGTGTGGACATTGTTTGTTTTTTTTTACAATTTTTATTTCCTAGCACCCTTCATACAAGTTGGTGCTGCTGCCCCTGATATGGTAGATGTTCCTTATACCCTAGATAATATGATAATTCTGTGTATACTACCGTAATCTCACGCGTACAAGACGCGTCCTCTACGCCAAACAAATGCCTTGTGCGTCTTATAGGATTTCCTCAAGTTGGGGGTGCGTCTTATACGCGGGGTTTTCCAACATCTCATTTGGGAAAATGCGCCAATGACAGCTTGAACTCATAGCGCCAGCACCGCGGCAGACCGTGAGGTGTCGACGCGCTCGCCGGGGATAAGGCCCACCATGTGCCGATGACAGCTTGAACTCATATAGCCAGCAGTGCGGCAGCCCGGTCGATGTACAGGCGCTAAGCGGACAATACGACGACCGTGTGCCGATGACAGCTTGAACTCATAGCGCCAGCACCGCGGCAGACCGGGAGGTGTCGACGCGCTTGGCGGGTTCAAGCCGACGGTGTGCCGATGACAGCCAGCAGCGCGGCAGCCCGGTCGCTGTAGATTTGCTCGGCGGGTTTGACGCCGGCCGTGTGCCAATGACAGCTTGAACTCACATAGCCAGCAGCGCGGCAGACCGGTCGGTGTACAGGCGATCAGCGGACAATACGCCGACCGTGTACCGATGACAGCATCGACTCATAGCGCCAGCGCCGCGGCAGACCGGTCACTGTAGATTTGCTCGGCGGGTTTGACGCCGACCGTGTGCCGATGACAGCTTGAACTCACATAGGGGTGGGGGGTGCGTCTTTTACGCGAACCCCCCCCCCTGCTGAGTTGGGGGGGCGTCTTGTACGGGTTTTTTTTACAAATCGATTCAGAGGGGTTGGATGCGTCTTCTACGTGAACCAGCATACCCTGAGTTTGGGGAGCGTCTTCTACGCGCACCGCGTCTTCTACGCGGGAGATTACGGTATATCAACGCATTGCTTTAATTGTAGGTGAATTCATGACCAACATCCTTGGGCCCTTTGCATTATAATTATTTGCATTCCGTATCTGCAGCTAGTATATTTGGCAAAAGAGAAAGAAATTGTATTTAATTTTTTTATCTTTTGCCCGCCGGGAAATTTCAAGATTTTACTCATCTAAAAGTATTTTTGTCTACCAAAGGTAGACTTTGAGATCCGAAAAAGTGTATTTTACTGGGGAATGTGGAGTTTGTTTAGTTTTTACCTTTGGCCGCTGATATTTTTTGGTCTCAAAATCAACAATTTTTTTTAATTTTGTACCTTTTGCCACCCAAAATCTCAGCTTGAAAATCCTGTAATCCCAGTAATTATGATAACATGGCCTGGTGGCCAAATAAAAGCTAATACGGTCGAAAATCATAGAAGGTTTGCATATGGAGAATTTGGAGGTATTCCAGCCCCTACTCTTCGAATTTTAGTTTCCCCCTCTATTTCTTTGGCTCAAAGTGTCAGGCTGGATGAGATCTTCAGGTTACATATGGGTTTTGATGGTCCCATATGCAGATTTTGGGCTCCAGTGGGGTAAAATGTGCCAAAAATTACCAAATTTGTCTGGGCTAAATTATGTCTGGGAGAAAGACATTTGAGTTACAAGCCATGTTGAGGGCTTAATTTCCTACAGAAAGAATCTGCATACCTCCATGAAAATTTCAGGTCCAGATTAATTTGACCTGTAGATTACGAAAATCACATTATCATTTATGTCAGATGTGTCCTCGCTATTGTAAAAGAAGCATACTTATAATAAATCTTTTGCTGGGCACATGTCTGGGCGAATGTCATGTAAGGCCCCATATGCACACTTTCTATGATTTGTGACCATACATAACTGTGCTGACATATAACGCATTGCTATTACACCTCAGTAACAAAGGTTTATAAGTAGTGGCACATGCCACACACTTTATGTTTTATGCGTACAAGTAAAGATGTATTGTTGAAACAACTTCTTTGATGTGTATAACAGTCATACATTATCTCTGCAAGTTTCCGTATCACTTTACGGGCCAAAGATGTAACATAAAATCTCAGGCTACAGACGCTGCCCTAACCTATACCGAGTCAAATACATAACCTTTCAGTACCACATTGCTATCCCTTCATTTGTATTGCCAGTCAAGAAACAGGAATGCAGCATGTTACTGCATCATAATCATAAATCGTCACCATACAATTCATCTCAGCTATGCTGACCTTAACTCAATCCTCCTTAACCCATTTACCCCTGTGGCCTCTCCCAATGCGTATCCCCCAGTACGTGGACTGTTTTCACTCTTCTGCTCGGAGCACCTCACAGGCCTTACAGAATATTTGATAAAAAGTGTGATATCTTCACTATTACTTGATATATTATAATGATAGATATATCATCGAAATCAGAACAAAATTCTCTACACTTTTCATTGGATATAGGATCGATATATGTTAAAAAGATTTCATGAAAAGTTGGTTGATCCTATTGATTTTTATCTGGAAATATATTTTCTTTTAGGATCCCGACAATTCTAAGCCATTTTTGGATTGGAAATATTCAGTATAGCATCGATATGTGAGGGTAGAAAAGAAGCGCTAGGGTGCATTCTACACATCATCTCTTGAATCTTCTAGAAATTTCGATTCTATGAGAAGTTAGAGTAAATTGAGTAAATGAAGAATCGATCATAATAATCTGCAGTATTATATTTGTATAATAATCACTGCATTGAAGTGATATAATGCTATTTCCCTCCCAGATCTCTCAAAGTGAAAACAAAGGCTGGCAATGGTCGATTCTACAAGTAGATTTTGCTTGCTACCTAGAACTGTGAATTATCTTCCTACATAGTGGAAAAATATTTTCAACTAATATTTTTATGTTGTTTCCCCTCTAATATACATGTGGAGTACTCTTCCTGTAATTAGACCAGTTGTCGTTTGGTTTGGGGTTTCCCAAGGGGTCACTATGTGGTTTATCCCTTTAAGCACATCTGATGCCATAATGCATCATGCCTCTAGGTCGTTATGATGCACCAATGAAGTGTTTGTGACACTACTCACCAGCCCTTCAGTGGTGCATCATGCCGACCCTCCGGGAGTGAGTGTGTCAACCCGGTCGTCTGGATGCTCCAATGAAGTGCTGGTGTAATGACCGGCCTACTTATTTGGGTCGATTACAATGAAAACTATTTTCATCTTTGTCAAAAGACCGACCAGAACCATAAATATGAACGACTAACTCCCTTAATAGCGGGGATACCAAATAAGTGCAATAAAAGTGATAATCAACTATCACAGCCTGGGAAATGTACCCTTGAAATGATTTGTAACTTAGATTTGACTGTTTCTAAAATGATCACAATGCATAGAACTCGGCCCCCAATGAACTGCATGGGCCTAAAGGATTTCTTTGTGGGTCTGCGTTGAGACTTGTAACATTCAACCTTATGCCTGTTCATAGCGTAGTATTGTGGTGAGTTCACGTAGCTCGTCCATTTTTGCTGATTTCGCATGGAGCTTTTTGGCAACAGCCACAACATCCTGAATCTTGTTTGATCGATGGAACTGTTCGAGGCCCTTGTGAGCTCTTCCAGGAACGATGCTAAAGAGATGGCATTCCTGATACTCCTTAGTGAACTCAGCGACTTGATCCTTATACTTATTAGCTGTCTCATGACGCTCTGGCCTCTTGTCAGTGGCAAGGTCCGCGCTAGACAGCAAGTCGTCAAGTTGCTTTCCGAATGCCCCTCCTAGTTGGGCAGCTCGGTTTACTGTCTTCAAGTGGAACTGCCCACTAGAGTTCTTCAGTTGTTCTGAAATTGACGTAACTCTCTTTCAAAATTTACGCTCAGAATGTTCCATCATAGCCGTTATCTTTAGTTGGCCACCTCAGAGAAGTTTGTGACACTGGGTTGGGTAACGTTTTGTCTAGACTTGTTTGACCATGTATAAATTAGAAAGAAATCATTTATGGCCGTTTCAGTTAATCGATTTTCAGGCTACTTACAGCATTTAAGACTGTAAGTACCAGCAAGTTGTGTAATATTTATGATTATATTGCTGCAGGTATAGTAATTGAATAGCTATTTTACACTTCAGTTTAATTTCAAAAGATTGTGACTTTACGGAAGGAACATGTCAGCTTTTAAAGCTAGTTTTTATCATCATTTGATATAAAGTTAGGGCCCAGTCCCCCCCAAAAAAAAAAAAAAAATTAAACAAAACAAACAATATTTTAAACAAAATCATGCAAACGCAATCTGTAGACAATTATTTTCACAGGAAAACAATCATTTCTGAGAATATGGTGCTAGAAAGCAGTAGACATAATATTGTGTGTTTTTAGATTGGCCTTAGTTACCGTAATCTCCCGCATATAAGGCGCGTCTTATACGGGGTGTTTTAGTTCTCCCTGGATCCACAAGGGGGACACCAAGACCTTTCTGTTCATACTCCCATGAAACCCAATCAGCTGCATATGGGGTCCAGAGGGGTCCAGGGGTCCTAGAAACACACAGCTTTTTAAATTTTGAAAATTCATCCAGTAGAAAAGATGTTATAAATATTTTATTTTTCTGGCCTAATCCTAAAACACTAGGTGCGCCTTATAGGCGGGCTGCGCCTTATACGCAGGAGATTATGGTAGTACTCTCAACGCAAATAGGTACTTTATCAATACAACATCCCTACCCTGTAAGAGAACAAACCAACGTACTCTTGAAATCCCCGTTTAGAAACTCATTTACGAGATCTAGGCCAATATTCCCTTCGGGTCTGCCTTGTAGATTTGCGGTCCGATTCCAGATCATGTCGTCCCGCATACGTGGAGATAGAAATCCGCCAATATCTGTAGTTGAAAAGGAAACCTGTTATATATGATTTATCATAGAAAGTGTCTTCCTAAACAGCATCTCCCTATTGATCCATTTAGAATAGTCTAGATAAGTCTTTAGTATTAAACCTTTTGATGAAGAAAAAACCTTGTCTAAATTATTAAAAGTAAAACTAAAACATTGGTAAATATTCCTGGAGTAAAGAGGTGCGTAAACTCACGATACTTACTCGCCAGGAAATTGTGTGCTATCGTAGCATACTTGTAATGGTTGCTGGTCACAAAGTGTAGCAACTGCAGTTTCCAAAAAAGCGCCATAAGGGGCCCATTTCCCTCTCTGACCGCTTGTCGGTTTGATAGGTAATGGAGGCCTGTCCACATGATATCCATGGAGTGCTCAAACACATGATCTACAGCACCTCCCTTGCACTCTTCACTACAGTACCAACCAGCTGAAAATTGATTTTGATTCAGTGTTGGTTCTTCAGTAGCACATTTAAATTATACATACCATCAGTCATAGTGTTTAGTTTCTTATTGAATTTGAAATTTAATCAATAAGAATTATCCTGTGAAAAATATACCGGTATATCAAAAGAAATTATTTCCAGAGATAGACACACACATGGCAACTTCTGCAATCAGTGTCGATATATGTATGCTGAAAGTCCACAGATATAGAGTACACTTTAAAGCACAAATTGTGAGCTGAAACTTGATTTATACTGAAGTGTAGGAAGTGATTGTTGATTTTAAATTGAATCTAAAAATTTGAAGATATTTTTGAATCTTCATGAAGGCTTACCAAAGTTGCCATTTCGTGGTATGCAATCAACATGGTAGTGGAGGCTTCTCTTGCAGTCGTCTCCTGCAGCACACTGCACAATGGGAGAATTGCGCTTCCGATGGCAATAGCATCCTATCCAGGATTCACTTAGTGAACACTCTGCACTGCAGAAGAAATCTCCTTGTGGAGCAGCTAGGAAAAAAAAACGGTGTTATGGAATAGGCATTCATAGCAGCAAATGGAGACCAACATGAACCCAAAGTTTATTTGCATATACACAGTATATTGTAAATACCCCTCCTAATTTATTATTCATGTGTGGGCATCTAATGAAAATAAAAAATGGAGGTTCTGTGGTTCAATTGAATACAATATTACTACCGAATAGAACCAATGATACAAGTGATATATTATAAAGTAATTTATCATACTAACTGGCAATGCCAGCACAGGTGTAATGTAGCCACGCTTTACTGCAATCCGCGCTAGAGCACTGGACCATGTCATCATCCTTGCCTGAAAGGGTTTATTTTTCGCTATGAGGTTATTAGTCCATTACCTTGTCCCATACAATACAAGTGATGAGCCAGGGTTAGTGGAATGGATACTCGACCTTTCAAATACTCCCCACTAATCGTTGCACAATATCAAGGGCAATGTGTTAGGCCAAGCATAATGCTCTGAAATTTAAAAACTGCGATCCATACCCAATGGGTCCACCACTTTAATCTTTGGTTTTTCTCCTGAAGGTGGGAAAATGATTGTTATCATCGCAGGGATCAACCTATATGAAAGGGGTTTACTCTTTAGAAGGCGACTACAATAGAAGAAAGTATATTATTGGCCCATGCAGAATAAAGAAGGACCACATCGAGACTCATGACATTAACTGAGTAAGATATGGCTCTTAATGCACTCGTGCATGGTATTGATCACAAAAGCAGAATCAGGCTGGGGCTTATATGTCTAGACCAAACCATGTCCGCATGTGAAAAAAGGCTTTGTCACGGAGGGCTGGAAGAAAAAAAGTTAAATGCTGTCAACCATCTCTTGTATTCCAGTGGAGCAGGCAGTATGGCCTGGTACTCAAAGTCCTAGGGTTGAATGAATAAACCCCACCTTTGCCAAAGAATTTCTCTTTGGGTCTAACGTGCGACATATGACATCTCACAAATAGTCAACATATCTACCTAAACTCGTGTTTATAAGCGCCTCAAATAGAGCCAGATTTTGCTTACATGGGCCATGCAATATTTATGAAACATAGTATCAATATAAAATCCCTCTGGTTCTACATGCATAAATATCAAAACAGGAATATCCATGACAAGCAGAGAAATCGTGTAATAACGCAGGTATGGAAGTCTTCAATGTTTTCCCTGATTTCAGGTATTTTAAACTTCCAATGCGTTATACCTTAATATTCAGAAACCATGGTTTACGAACGATATTGGGCCATTTCAGGGATTTTCTTGCTCTGTGACTGTCGTCCTTGAATAAGAGTTACCGGTACTACATGGCTAAAACATATCATGTGAAATGAACCTCACCCCTGTCCTATGTTAGGGGATGTGAGAATGGTTTTCCTTTTGATGGAATACCTGCTAGCCATAACCGCAAACCCATATAGCTGTTGTACCTAATACCAATGATAGGAAGTTGATATTTTCAATTTAACTAAGAATGCATAGTAAATATGAGTAGTAATTTCTTACTTTGCCCACAACAGAAGGGATATATTGCCAGTGAGTTCAAGGTATCTTGACGCTCGTCTATACGGTCACCAGGAATGTTGAGGCATGCCTCTAGACTGCGAAGGTCGTCTTCTCTTGGCCCATTCCAGACAAGGTCAACAATCTGAGTGCTCAGTGAATCCAGCCACTGATCTTTTCCGGCATCAGAATCAGGCAGGGAAGTCGGCGTGTCTGTAGATTTCTGTATTCCCTGTAGGTCCATAGCGAAGAGTGTTATGTAGGCATGGGTGGCAAACTGTGGATGCAGATAAGGAAAACCGTATATGAAGAAAACATTTGCTTTTATTAAAAGGCAAATAGTAATAAGAGATTTTTGACATGCCAGCAAAGAGAAATGATACATTTGTTACATGCTGGCAACAAGCCATATTAACAGTTATACAGGAACTAAAATCAAGTACCCGGTCAAAGAAGTGATAAGAACAACTAGATAGGTGCAGTGTAACTAAATTTTTAGTGTCTGTTTACTGCTTGTTCCATGTTACACACTTCTAATCGACTGTAAAACCTCCCCCCAGGAGCCAACCTACCTTAAAAGCTAACTTAGGGACAATTTAGAAGCCGAATCTGGGTCCATTTAAGTGTGCTTAAACAGAAATTAGCTTGATTAAAAACCTCCCTCATAATCCAACCCCCTAACTTGAGCAAACAATAGAAGCCGAATTTAGTTGAAAAGCGCAATTCTTGGTCAACTTATGAAGGAGGTTTTTTCAGTAAGGCTTTGATTTACAATGAATAACTTACAGTGGTGTTAGTAATCGCTTTTCTAATTAAGACCTTAGGTATAGATTTAAGGTTTGACGCTGGCAAAACATAGTCCGAGACCTTATAAATTGGTCACGGAAAATCATCATTGTAGTCCGGGAACGTAAGGGAAAAGTCAGGGAATTTCGATCTGAATTTCTTGTCGGAACCATAATTTTCTCATGTATCATTACTTGAACAAAGCTTGTAAATTCCACAGGAAAATTGACGTTAAATGTAAAATAAAGGAACAAAAATATAAGAAATTTTACTACTATAGAATTATTTTTGACCAGCTCAATTTTAAAACAAAATTCTCAAAAACACACCTATAAGTCGACCCGTCTCTTTGGGAATAAAATTAGACCTATAGCCGGGGTTTTACAGCAGATACAATAGGTGGAACTCCTACAAGATCCCCCCATCTTAATTTGTAAACCATATGTGACACGATCTGCGGAAATGGGGCTTGTTGCAGGGGGTCCTAAGACCCCTGTTCCCAGTACATGTCACATATACTGACTGGTTATGGAATGGGGTGAACATGACCAGTCTGGTTAACAGTACACATCTGTAAATCCTTTATCTGAAACAACTGATGCCATTTAAGTAAATTTCAAGTACCAGTCAATTTCTAGTGTAGGGTCATGTTTAGCGACTTATTGCCTATATAAATGTCGTACGGATAGAGAAGGTATTCAGATAACCTTCAGCATGTCTTTGGAGTGATCAAAGTTGGCCATCACATTGCCCTTCAGACTTCTATGCTTGAATGCTTGTTTCAGCTGATAGATAGTCCCACGTGCATCACTCGACTTTGCTGTGAAGAATTTGTCCCAAGCATCCTGCCAGGGAGAAAAGTCAACATATTATAATTAAAATTATCTAACAGGGATGTGATTTCTTATTCTTATGTAGAACTTCCTATTTCAGGCCCAAAAAGTTTACCCCCTTTATTGTCACAGAGCTAATGCGAAAACCTTTTAACTTTTATTAGGTGGGGGGTGGCAGAAGCCGTTGTATGCATCTCGATTTATGTGACCCAAATTTCATTTCTCCACCGAAAACATAACTTTTCCTGTTGTATGAAATCAGAGAAGACATTCAATGACCGGAGGTCATTTATTTACCTGAAGTAGCAAAATTTCTTTGTGAAATTCTTGTGCTGTGGCCTTGAGGTTAGACAGCATGGCAGGATTCAGATCGTTCAGGCGGGCGTAGATTGCATTAATCATCCGCTCAATGCTAAGACCATCTCCTCCGGTGTTTGTATCTTGGTCAGCAGGCACATAGGAGGACAAATGCTGCATTATTCTTATTGCTCCAGGAGTGGACGCTGGATTAGCATCAACAACTCCCAAGTTCAGCTGTCAATTATATGACATATTCATAATTAGATAAAGCATATTGAAAAAGGTCGTGTAATCTATCTCCACCACTGAAAGTAGACCTTGATTGAGATTGATATTATATGAAGCTGTGGCAGGCGGGTGAATAAAACTCCTATACCATTAGCGCTGGTGCTGTTTTTCATCACAACACAGTAATTTCTTTAATCTGTTTCCAGCGCGCACAAATAGAATTACAACTCGTACTAATGGTGTTTATTTGTTGAAAGACAACACAGAGTTCACTGTTTATTTTTAGGGAGTATTTTGCATAAAAGTTTTTATACGTACGATGTGGCTCTTATGTGTCAGAGTATCGTAATGAGCATGTTTATTTTTGACAACATGCACTCCTTGCAGACACTTCAGATTAGAGCGCAGTATCTGTTTAACAATGAACTTCATTTCTTCTCTGATTTGCTGTAGTTCAGTTTTATTGATGACAAAAGTGGATGGTGGGAGGTTCGCAGCGTCTTGTTCATTTCCATCAGGTAGTGAGTTTGTATTCACTCTGAAAAAATGTTTTATATATATCCTACGCAGCAGAACTCGGTTTACAAAGCATCTGGCAAAGGATCAAATTAATAGCGCTTTGTTCATATACTAATGTATTAGAGAACATAACATTTTAGCTGATTTATTTCTGAAACTGGGATTACAAGATAATGTATCAATTATTACTGATGTAATATTTAGAATATATAATTAATATTGTGTACTGCATTTAGTCTAAGCTGGTGTTGGTAGTTTCTGGTCCCATTTTCCTCTTCTTTTCCGGCTAGGATTGTTAAGAGTAGGGAGGTAAGACTGAAAGGGCCTTGCTGGTTGCTGTAAGCGCCATTACTGCTGGGCCCTATCTTATCGAATAAGCATACATTCTATAATAAGTGGATTACCTGCTTTATGTTTATGAAACGAAATTATCAATCTGACCTGCTGCTTGATTGGCAGCTTTACCTGCTTTATGCATACCGCTTATACAATTAATTAAAACAAAAATTTCAAATTTTCAGCCCCAAAAAGATAGTAACTAAGAACTTTAAATTTCACCTTTTGTACATGCATCTTGCACAAAGTATGTGGAATATGGTGTTTCTATATATAGTAATATTTTCAAAAAGAGTTCTTTATGTATACATGTACTACACCCATAGTGCTCACAACTATAGATTTAGATTGAAGCCAGATTGTGTAATTGATTGATTTATTTTCTTAACTTCCTGAAGCCTAGGCCTCATGGGACTGCTGCTGTGTGAGGCATGTCAATGGGTCGCCTTGTGATGAAGGAAAAGTTTTCAGTTTTTAATCATATTCAAGATGGTTGCGACTAGAGCTATATGGGTTGTTGAATATTGGTGATTTGTTTCCTCCCAGGCGTAAAAAAAAAAATTAGTCAAAACATCAGGTTTAGATGAACAAATTTGTGTTGGGCCGACGGGTATTGGGAGTCTGCTGGACCGAATATCTGACTGTTCTTTAATGACTTTGGGCTATATTCTGGTTTATACGGCTTGCAACTAAGACCATTATGAATTTTTTTACAGGCTTAAAACAAAAGGTATTACTCCCATATTTCCGTGTTTAAGCCCAGGCTATTAATAACACCCAGTGGAAAATTAAACAGGCTTATCCATGGGCAAGGCTTATAAACGGGCCAGACCAGGCCTGCATTCTTGTACTTGAAAACCTGGAATTCTTTCCCAATCATATCACAAGTATTTCAATGTTTCCTATAACTTTTATCATCTAAATGCTTAAATTATGTTTTAGGATGCTCCTACGATGAAAAGGTTTTATAGAACCGAAAAGAATATCTTAATATTCCATGTAGAAGTGGAGTTATGGTCTAAAAAGTTCTGTTGATTGAATAGATGATTAGCCAACCCTGGGGTTGGCTAATCATGTGCTTGAAACACACAGTGGATACAGACACGTTGAGACAGCTAAAGACTGTTAACCAGACTTGTCATACTCAGGGCCCATCCTGTGTAGCAATAAGGAGGCTTTGCCCCAGGCTTATACCATAAATTCTCGCGTAGAGGACTCAGTATAGAGGCCTAGTGGAGCCGCCTTTTTGAATTTTGCTGGTTGAGGTAAAACCCACTCATACGACAAACCTTGTCCCTGGTTACAACCCACTTCCAGGGACATGCTTGTCCCATCTTATCAGTTGTTATCAGTATGTGTCGCTGGAACCAGCGCCCCAGCTAGCACAACCCATGCAATTTACATCATTCTGACGTGAAAACTCATGTGATTTGCGTAAAAAAGACATCATTTGGATGAGTTGTGCTAGCAGGGTCCAGACCCGCTAGTGGCCAATAAGCCGCACCCCTCGTATAAGCCGCACCCCCGACTTCGGAGGGGCTATGAGGTGCATCTGATGCTTCAAAAGTGAAGTTTAACTACTATTCTATAGTTCAACTTACCCTCCTTTAAGCCTCATCCCTTGTTTGGACTGATCCTATAAGCCTCACTTTCATTTGGGTTCTGGTATAAGCCAAAGCTTATACACGGGGCCCTGCATGTACGCAGTGAAATATGGTATTTGTTAAATTTTGTAGAGTTGCATGATTTTACCAGCAAGTTGCTTTGTGTTTCTTATTAGGTCACAACAAAAAATAAAGTAGGTCTATGAATGTACCACATTATAACTTCAGTTAAGAATTTTTCTTTTAAATACATTTACCGTACACTCCTGCGTAGAAGACGCGCAGCGCATATAGGACGCACCCCAAACTCAGCAGAGGCATTTTCACGTATAAGAAGCACCTCTTAGGGCTCAATTTTGTAAATTCAGTACATTTCTATAGTAAAATTACCCCTCGTATAAGACGCACGCAAAACTTCAGTATATCATATAAAAGGCACCAAGCATTTGTTTGGCGTAGAGGACGAGTCTTGTACACGGGAGTTTACGGTAGTCTAGATCTATGGATTTTTTGAAAAAAAAAAGTTATCGTGACGAAACCCTTGAAGGTACAGAAATTGGAGACTATTCGTTAGAAAGTGCTCTTTCTGATTAGGTCTGATATTTGCATAGATTCGATTCCATTTTTATTTTCCCCTATATAACCATTTTGAAATATTTCTTATGCAAGGGATTTTACGCTGGGTTCACCTTGAATGACGATATGATCATTGTATATGATTGTACTGTATATGCAAGGTTTTGTAACAATGCTAGTCTAGTACATGTACATTGTACCTTTAACCCTTTAAATCCTGCAGATGCCTAATGCCACATGGCCATTGGTCAACATGATGCACCAGTGAAGGGCTGGTGAGACTGCTCGCAAGAACTTCTTTGGAGCATTGTGACGACCCGCAGGGAGTTAATGCATCAGGTTTCGCGCTAGCCATTCGCCAAATCACCAGTGACGAATTGAAGTGCACTTTTGCTAATAAAATCACTAGGAAATTTGCCAAATATTGGCTAATTGTAAAGTCCCTTTATTAGTCACAGTACATGCCATGGCCTAGGTCCCAATCAGTATAACATTTTGGTGTAATACAGCCATATGATATATCTTCGGAAAGAGAATTATTTTATGCAGAATCTAATGATCAATAGATAAAATATATTCTTCATGGCATGAATGGTGCAAGTTCTAATAGAAGCCAATCATTCGGTGATTTCCTATACTTGCACATCCTTTTGTGATTGTCTGCTTGGGTTTATACCTTGGAAACGAAATACAACATGTTCTGTGTCTAAATAGGGACAGGTGGTGCAGACCCCCCCCCCCCCATCTTTGAAAGAGTGATGCCTTCATATCTCCTAACCCCCCCCCCCCCAACAATGACAAAAAAACGTCTAGACCCAAAAACTTCCTAAATTTTACCTGGGTATCTGGTTTGATCAATATGCTTGTAGAATGGGGGTGGGGGCCATATAGTCTTCAAATTAGAGCCAGAGTCATCAAATAGACCTTTATTAAAAAATCCTATATGAACATTTCAGCCAATTATTCCATGTGGGTGCCTTCACTTCTGCCATGTATACCTGAACTAAGTATATATTGAATACTCAACTACAGTGAATAAAGATATTTGGCTAATTGTTAGTGTTTTTGGCCAATGGAAATTAGTGCAAAATCACCAAATGGTCTACCAGAAAAAGCATCCCAGCCCTAACCCCGTATATCAACCCCAAAAGGGTTGGCGTGATGCTCCAATGAAGTGCTGGCAAATAATCTCACCAGCACTTTATTGGTGTAAAATGATGATGGTCAATGGCCATGATGCGCTCCTCCATCAGCGGCCCTTTAAGGGTTAATGCTAGTGTATACGCCTTGGCTTATGTGAACAAGATACATTTACTGATATGAGGTACCAACAGTCAGGGTGTGGTTTTTACAGTGGTATTGAACGCTATAGAACAGTACTAACAATAATTCTCTCTCTTAAGCCCCACCTTAATATAGGCCACACACACAGTTCTAGAGAAAGCTAGTACCGTAAGTAGTCTCGTATTACCCACATCCCTCGTATAAGCCGCACACTGACTTGAGGAGAGAGCTATAAGCTATACTTAAGGCTTTATCATTGGTAGTTTAGTACTTTTCTATTGTGTCAAATAACCGTCTATAAACTGTACCATTGGTTTTGAAACCTCATAGAAGCCTCAATTTCATTTGTAGTCTGGTATAAGCCGCGGCTTATAAGAGGGAATTTACGGTATAAGCCGAACATTGAGCTTGATAACTGGCATTTCATTTAAGATCTATAGTGTCATATATCCTTGTATAAGCCGCTCCTCTTTGTTGGGCTGTTCCTGGAGGCTGCAATTTTTTGGGTTAATACCGTAAATCCTCACATTGAAGACGTGGCTAATAAAGCAAAATTACTTGATGTGCGTCCTTTAGGATCTAGCCCAAGTCAAGGTGCGTACTATGTTAGAGGGTGTTACCCTACCGTACTCTCCCGCGTAGAAGATGCGTCTTCTACGCCAAACAAAAGCCTGCTGCGTCTTATAGCATTCTCCCAAGTTAGGGGTGCGTCTTGTACGCCGGTCACCTATGATTCAGAAAGCCAGGATGCTAATAACATTTTTTTTCTGAATGCTACAAATGAGGT
Organism: Acholoe squamosa; assembly: GCA_949317995.1. Classification (NCBI taxonomy): domain Eukaryota; kingdom Metazoa; phylum Annelida; class Polychaeta; order Phyllodocida; family Polynoidae; genus Acholoe; species Acholoe squamosa. The sequence goes on from OX439042.1 coordinate 22,139,690, forward strand.
GTGAACAGAAAGAGATCATAACTAACATTCTATCATCATTTTTGGTTTCCCCCCCACCTACATTTCAGCAGTGCATCAAGTTTGTGGTATGTTTGGGAGTGAATTTATTTCGCCACTATCTGAACATAATTTGAACATCTGTTATTGAGTCAAATATATACCAGTTGCATAGGTATGGTATAGTGCCTCTACCTGGTGTCTCTTCTAGGAATCATATCTTGACTTAATAGTAAAATTATCAAAAAATAGATGGAATATTCTTTCGAGTTATCTAAGTCCATCTATGATGCCAGAAATATATAGCGCTTATTTGGCATTGGTGGCATCTGGTCTAGATTCTAAGGGAAACACCAGGTGGCAGCACTACAAAATTTCAGGACATTGTCGCACAGTCCCTGTTACTTTTGAGTGATTATATCTTAAAATGTTCTTCTGAAGCACAGTAACACATAATGAAACATTAAACACAATGTCTAAATTAAAAGATCATGTCTATACAACCTCTAGTATCGTTTCTTATGCACTAAGAGGAAGCAACTGGTACTCTGACACCTATTCTGTGACTTTCAAGAAAATATCAAGTACAATTCTCTGATCCCTTTCTATCTTCCCATAGATTCGGTCACCATCATCCCCCCTCCCCATTAGACTAGGGTCCGGGCAACAACGCCACAAGGGTAATCTCACTTCGGTGTGGATACAACCCGCGGAACCTCTCGCCCTTGAGTGTCGGCCATAAGGAAGGCACGAGGTGAGATAAAATTCGAGCAGCAGCCCTGTCCTTTAAAAGCCGGGAGGTGTGGCGCAGTCGGTAGCGCGTCCGCTCATGGGCCGTAAGATCGTGGGTTCGGTTCCCGGCCCGGCCGCGGCACAGTGATTGCTCCAAACGTCACCGTAAGGTGTCATTTGAGTTCATCCCTGCTGTGGCTAGGCTGTGCTGGAAAGTCTATCGGCGGTCATGGCAGACAAATGACTTAAAACAGGCCTGTCCATCTCTCACTATGCCTATGTAGTGACGGATGTTAAAGAACCATTGCCTTGGTAAATGTTTAGGGGCATGATTTATATCTTCCCATAGATTCGGTCACCATCATCCCCCCTCCCAACTAGACTAGGGTCCAGGCACAACGCCACAAGGGTGATCTCAATTCGGTGTGGATACAACCCGCGGGACCTCTTACCCATGAGTGTCAGCCGTAAGGAAGGCATGAGCTGAGATAAAATTCGATCATCTAAACCTGTCATTTAACTTTTGGCAATGTGTGCGTTTTGTACGTGGGCCATACCCATGAAGTTGGGGGTACGTCTTATACGCGAGTTTGTCCAAAATATCAATCCAGAAGCAATAGGGGAGTCTTGTACGTGAGCCAGGCCTTGCTGAGTATGAGGTGTGTCTTTTACGCCAGCTGCGTCTTGTTTGCGGGAGATTACTGTATATAACAGAATTAAAATGCCCAAAATGTAATCCCAGATGTGTCATATGTCATTAAGCTTAATTCAGGGTGCATCCTATAACCGAGGGGCGTCCTATACGTGAGGATTTACAGTATGTTGTTAGTTCAGGGTAAATGAAGACAAGAAGGGGTGATGAAAGGGGAATGGGGGGGGGGGAATCGCGCGCTCCAGATCTTGTTGGATGGAAACCGTAGAAAAAAAAATTGCTAACACCACTTTTCAAAAAGAAATAACTGAGATGCCACATTTCCTGGTTTACCAGGAATTCCTGGTTTTCGTTTCAAGATACCTGTATTAAATCATGTCGAATTCCTGGGAAAATGTGTCCAAAAGTTCAGTTTTCCTACGTTTTGTTGGCCATTGAGTGGCAACTCTGAATAAACAAAGACAAACTTATTTTTGGTATGGCCTTAATTTTTTTTTTGGGAATAATAATGTTGAATTAAATGGTCCTACTAAAATCACTACGGGCCTGCAAAATCTTAAAAATTGCAGGACTGAATGGCCTTTGAGGGGAAAATGTTTCTTTTAGACTCTCATAGTATTTGTCTAATGAACACAGACGGTGTATGATTTATTGTTTTACCTGTTTTTTGCTGCAAGACACATCCCCCACATCAGATGCTTGTTTGCCTGCACGCCCTGGTGTTTTGCTTGTGTCTGGATTTCCACATTGTCCCAACAGAGACTGTAAGACTCTTTTTGATCTGACAATGGGACACCTGACTGAGAAAGAAAGAAGGAACAGTGACTCTCACATGATTGTAATTTATATGTTACTTTATGTTCTGCACATATAAGTTACACTCCCCATAAGTCATAGTAGGAGATAGGAGTGGGGGGAATACAAACTGGCAAGTGATCCCCTAGCTGCACATACCTTTCTGAAAATTTAAATTTAGTTCAATAGAAGAAAAATTATGATTTTTATTTTATTTCTCTGAATATTTCCTAAAATCTAGGTGCTTTTTATACACAGGATATGACTTAAATATGTGGGAGAGTACGGTTCGTGGTGTGGATCACAAGAAAATTTGCCAGCCTAACAGCAGTTAAAACAGTGATTTATAATGAGAAGTTTGTGTTTGGTGGACTCAGTCAACATCAAACACACTTCTATTGGGGATATTTGTAGTCTTTGGAATGATCACTATACTTGCTTGTCAAGCTTACCTCTATGATGTTTTTCCATTTTTTTATCTCATCCGCATGATGTTCACTTAGTGTGGATACACGGTTTCTTACACTAGTAGGACACTGGCAAAGCCCCATGCTCTGTAATGTACTGAAAAATTCAATAGTGGTTATTACTATTTACTCTTTCAAGTGTTAATATTTGTAGATAACACGAACCTTATAATTCCACCACAATTACATCATCTGCTTCCTAAAGGATTAACCACAACTCAGGGGAGGATTTCCCTCTTTAGAACTGTACTAAAACAACCAAATTAATGTACTTGGTGTGGATTGTAGGATTACTCAGTTTGTGTCCTATATGCAAGGGGCGTCCTATACAACAGGATTAAACCCATATCTTACCATATAAGGGCTTATTATTATGTTCTAGTTGATAGTGGCTCATGGAAATGGCCCAAATTGGCGAACTGTAAAACCCCCACTAGTTGAGAGATGATGTCAGAAGCTTGAAAAAGGCTGAGAGCTTGGTACAAAATGGGCATATGACACATCGTTGGAAAGATAATTTAGCGAATAATTCCTTCCCTTTAGGAGTTGTACGCATACATGTACCCAAATTCATGAATGTACCGTAATCTCTCGCGTAGAAGGCGCAGCCCGCGTAGAAGGCGCACCCCCAACTCAGGGAAGGCAGATCCGCGTAGAAGGCGCATCTGCTGCTCCTGAGTCTAATATTTGAAAAACCCGCGTATAAGGCGCACCCCTAACTCAAGGAGCATGGTCCATCCAAAGGACCCAACCCTAAGGGACATTTCAAATATTGTCTGCACCTATCAATCCCCCAACTGGTCATGTATTTTCTTTAACCAAAGAAAAGGTGTAGTTTATACCATGGTGCTCTATAAACTCTTAAACTGCTGAATGAAACATGCTAATCTGCTTACCATAAATGTGTTTGGAAATGTGTGTACACTCCACTCACTGAGAGCTTTGTTAATTACACTATTGACCTTTTAATCAAGAGAATTCATGCAACATTATAATCAATAATCCTGTCATAGTGTGTGCTGCCACCTGGTGTTATTCTAGGAATCATTTAACTCATTAACTACTATTGATGCCAATTGTCTTCATATGGCCCACAACTGATGTTATTTGGCATCATTTTGAAAGGTACAATTCTGTTCATTTTTTGAAAGAAATAATCCTCTGATTTGCATTATTTGTTAACAAGTTATAGATAAGACAGGTTCAAACCAAATTTGTTATTTGTTCATATCATACCCTCCCATTGATTATCTAGGCCCACACTGTTATAACAGGGAAATATGCCTGTCTTCTAGAGACATGGCATGCAGGGATACCAGTAGTTTGTAATGTAGAGAATAGAGAATGACATACAGCTCATACAACACCAGGTGGCAGCACACACTATGGCAGGATTATTGATTATAATGCTGCATGAATTCTCTTGATTAAAAGGTCAATAGTGTAATTAACAAAGCTCTCAGTGAGTGGGGTGTACACATATTTCCAAACACTTTTATGGTGAGCAGAATGGCATGTTTCATTCAGCAGTTTAAGGGAATTTAGAGCACCATGGGTTAGACTACACCTTTTCTTTGGTTAAAGAAAATATATGACTCTGTGTACATCTTTCTGGTTTGGAAAGTGGAGGTACCCCGCGTATAAGGCGCACCCCCAACTCAAGGCAATTACCCCCCCGCGTATAAGACCCAGTAACGATTTGAATCGCGTATAAGACGCGCCTTATACGCGGGAGATTACGGTAGGACCGATAAGAGAGAAAGCAAATAGTATACCTTCCTTTAGTATATGTAAATCCATGTATAGATTCTGGGCCCTAAGTTCATGGAAATTGATTAAGACGCACCAGAGATTGTGAAAGGTCTGTTTGAAACCACAACTTTTTTACACAGGGTTTAATGGTATCTAAATCGTTAGAGGCAAAAGATAGATAAAAATTAAGCATACATGTAGATGCTATCACGGATAGTGTAGACCCTGTGAATAACTTACCTAATGATGTGGTCAGTACACCCTTCTCTCCATAAAGCCAGACCCATACTTGCTTGAAGAAAGCGGTTTGTGTGGTGGTTCCAGGCATGAAATGCCATGCCGGAAACTACACCTTTCTTCTTCAATACCTGTTGTTTTGCTTCCTCTAGTTCCCTGAAGGACCATAGAAAGACAACCTCGAGTTTAATAGGATAAAGTAAAAATTGTACGGCCCTGTCAAAAGCCCTGCTTATAGAATGAGCTCGAAACCTACGTTCGGGTAAATCACATCATATAACGGGATAAAACCTTCCCTTTGGAACTCCCGAGTGTGGCAAAAGTTATTTTTTCTTCTGAAGGTGGAGGTGAGGCTTATAAGTAGGTGTGGCTTATACAAGAAATTTATGGTATCTCCAAAGCTTAGAGAAGAGATACAAATTGGTCTTAACGATGCTTCACCAAATTTGTAAAGGTTTAAATTCAGGGGGAAAAAATTTGTTTGGACGAAAACAAATATTTTTTATATAAAATGTAAGTAGGTATTATATGATTTATGTTGTTTGTACACATGATATACCGGTATGTAACTATTATTATACCAACATACAATTTAAGCTATGTTAACCGTACCTTTCTTTTTTTGGGGGGGGGGGGTAGGGGTGGCGAGTTAGTACTGAGGATAGTGTTTACCTTGTCTTGTCATGTTGAACAATATGTTGAGGTGAAGGGAATATGGTCTTCAATACTTGAGCAAGTATCGGATTTCCTTCTTGAATTTCATCGTCTGTTTGCTGCCAGGTGTGGTTACCTATGGTTTCCATGTTGGCGTCCTGTTTGAGGCTTGCTGGACAATTCTTCATCTATTGGTGTTTGAAAGGGAAACCTAGGTTACTACTAGACCACTTCTCCAAATAGCCACTCTGTCAAATTTGTATTGATTTTGATAAGCGGAGTTCTCTGTGAATAAGCAAAAAAACCATGCCATCAGAATCACATTATAGTGTGTTCCCAGTTGTCTGTTGAAGTGCCTTAGCACTTTTCAATTTAAGTTCTGCAATGAGGCATTTTGGTTTAGAGAAAGGTTTGTGTATCATATATGTCAGTACCCACAGCTCTTATTGTAGACAGGTGCTTATTTGTACAATGATTTCAGTATTTTATGATTGCGTTCAATACCCCGAACTCCTGAAGGCTATTTGACACCCAAGAGCTTAAAAAAGCGGTTGCGCTATGTGCTGTCACTCCATTTATTTATCTTGACACATGTACATGTGTTACACAAACTTTTCTCTATACAAAAGATGCCTCCAACTCCTAACAAGTGTCCATAGAATGTTGAACCTATTTTGGTGTTTTATTGATAAACATTGCTCAACTGAGATGCATCATTGATTCCAAATTCCTTACGAATTCAGAGAAAGGCACCATTCCCATTGAAAAATCCAGAAGTTTTTCATAACATAGATTTTGTGTAACCTTGGCAAGTACCTCATTCCTTAGGCGATTATATACTCCATAAACTTATCTCTACCATAACATATAAAGTGGCTATATTCAGGGATGTGATTTCCTTTTGAGCAATTTGTAGGAAACGATATCATAGAATGCTGCTTTGGCTCGATTTTTACTTGATCACCTCATATTGTTAAAGTCACGCCCCCCACCCCCATAACTGCTATTAAACTTTCTCCTTGCATATGGGGAATTCAAGAGGGTCTTCTTTTTGACCCAAATTTGTAGGTAATCCTACAGCAGTGGGAGAGATCACATCCCTATGTTTTGCTAAAACTCCACCCAATGGTGGCATTAAGAAATCGCGAATATGGCTAATTTTGTATGATTATAAATAGGCAAAATGCACTTTTATTCGGCATTTCCTATTTGGCAAATGGCCAGTGTGAAGCTAGGAAAGTGTGGAATGAAACCTTTGTATGTTAGAAATCTAGAAAGTAAAAAGGTGTGATTTGAATTGAGGATATGTTAGTACTGTGGTTTATGTGTTAATCCATTTAATGTTGGTGCCTCATGCCCACCGAGCGTCACTATATAAATTCCCTAGTGTAGGCTGCATTCTATTATGTGCCTATGGAAAGTTAGGCCCCTTCCCTTAATGCACATGTTTCTTATATACGTACCTGTCAAAGAAATATTAATTGTAATTATTTTTTTAATTATACTTATGAAAAGACAAATAGTAGAATTGTTCAAACAAAGGAATAATTTGTATGCAATCGAAGCCACACCATAAAATTAATTTAGTCTACCGATTTCCCCTCTATATTTTCGTAAATCAATATTTTTAGCTTTGCCTATGGATTGTGCCCCCACAATTTTTTGACAAAATCGAATTTCCTATTATTGTTATTTAGCTGCTTAAAAAAAAAAAGATCGGATAAAGATATAGGTATGGCAGACCCCTCCCCAGAAAGATAAAATTCTTATGGATTCATGTATCCAAATGGTTCAGGAATTCATTCTATGTAGTTTGATACATAGGAATTATAAAATGTAGACTGTTAGAAATAAGTCATGACACATGTCACTAAATGATTATTTTCCCATCATCCCCTTGTCTCTAAAGCTCCATGTCATATGATATTGATATGACGGAGTATTTACTTCCCCATGTCATTGTCACTAAGCCCCATCTCACATGATGTCGATGTTGCAGATTTTTTTCTTCCCACATGTCATTTTCACCTAGCTCCATGTCACATGATGTCGATGTGATAGAGTTTTTACTTCCCCATGTCATTGTCACTAAGCTCCATGTCACATGTCAAAATCAAAAAAGGTCATGTCACACTGTAGATCTTAAGGGTCTAGACCCACAGGTATAGTCAAGACCTAAGAATTTGGCAAGCCCGACAAAGGTGGCCCCCTGGAGTTAAAACTCCGGGGGTTTATAAATGACAAGTAGTTCACTCAGAGGGGTGAATCCACAAATGCCCTGTGGTCAGCAGTATCACCTCCAGGGTCCCATTTCCACCATAAATCAGGTTTGTGAACCTGTGTTCTTGAATTGTGTTAATGTAAGAAGAGAGTGAGCTGCTCCTAAATGACCTTTTAAAAGAGACATTTATATGGTATGAGTGGATGGTATCTGATGTTAACAAGTTAGCACTCTTATTAAGGGATTACAACCACCAGTGGGAGGGCTTACCAAATTCTTATGTCTTGCCTATAGGGTGTATTGTCAGAAATACATATCTTTTGAAAATCATACATTCCCGTGAATAGGCCAGAGCAGAGCATGTTTAAACTGCCCTGTGACTTTATGTATGAGGAAGGCTATATTTTGCACCTAGTGGTTGGAAATTAAGGATTAGTAATGGTCTATGTGGTTTGATATCCGATTATAATACATGTATAAGCTGCAGCCTGATTAAAGATACCTCCCATAACCCTAAATAAGCATTTAGGTCAAGTAGAAGGTGCAGCTTATTCGCTGGATTTTTTTACATTGTTTCAAGATACAAGTGACTTTGGTATGAAATTCATGTACTGTACAAGAAATGGGTAGAGATTAGGTGTCATTCGTCAATCCCACCTATCCGGTATAAGGGACGAGTCATTTTTGCTAGGCGGGGGGGGGGGGCTAGATGGATTTTGTCGGATCGGTAGATTTTTTTCCACCCCCCCAGCAACACGACAAAAATATTCGCTACCCCCTCCAGTAAGAGCTGAATTAACAAAAGGCCCACACCCCCCGCCAAAAAAAAAAATTCGGATACGCACTTGGAATGATACGTCACCATATTTAGCCCCCCCCCCCCACCAGGGTGAAGGTTTTTTGGGTTTGACCCCCCCCCCAACAAGGGCCTATTTTTCTAAGTGAACACCCTATATCTAACAATTCCCCCACCCACCTAGCAATAAAGGACTGGGACTAAGGCAATCTCAATATATTGATGGCTAAGGACCGTAGACTGTAAAACTTTATGGGCAAAGGAAAAGCAAATTTGCTCACTTGCATAACTTCTCAAATTCCGTAGAAAAACTTATTTGTTTGGTGTGGCCTCATTGTGCCACCAACGCGATCGGCAAGAGGTAATGTGTATTCTGCTCCTTTATTCAAGTATATGTGCGATTTCAAAGACCATGTCAAAAGACTTTCCATTAAGAAAGATAAGGAAGACGAGGTGAATTAAGAAGTGCAGATGTATTGTTCCTGGGTGTGTTGTTTTGTCAAATTGTGTCAGTCGTGTACTATAATGTGTTTTTTATGTTTTTTAAAGTTTACAGAATTAATCAGTTACACACTTTCTCTGTGACATACGGAAACAGCTATTACAAGATGACATATGATACTTTAAGTAAAATGCAAGGTAAATGAGACTTAAAGGCTGCGACTCTAATGTAAAGGTGGTCAAGCAGGTTACTCATAGTCCTGTATAATAAGATGAACCGAATAATTAAACATGTCCAAAAAGAGAGAAAAGAAGACCGTGGATTATAACTTACTTCATGTACCTGTTTACCTATGAACAAAAAGAGGAAAATAAAAGCTGTTGTCACAGTTTCTAGTGCTTTGTTACGAGAAACTTACCTGGAAGCCTGCAAGCATGCAGAATGATGGCCAATATCCATTTTGCATCATTGTGAGGGTTTTGAGATGTAAGAAAAGGGAATGTTCAATGAATATTTCAATGTTAGTTAGGCATTTTTCAGGACCCAACCCCTTGTCACTGTTTTTGTATAGAACATATAGAGAAACCCGAAAACACCAGACCCCCTGAGCAGAGATGAAACTGTTGAACGTTCCTAAAAGGGTGTAGAATATCAGTTCCTATATTGGGAAGCAAAAGGATTTTTAAAATTTTTAAACTTTTTATATGATTTTAGAGAAAAATCTTCCTGACTTTTTTCTTCTGCATCATTTTTGTATTTCAAAAGCTCACAAAATAGTTGCAAATAACTTGTGTAAGTCACTTTTTCAAGTCATAAAAACGTGTTTTTTCTCTTTTTTCCTAACAATGAAAACCTTTCTATAAAACGAAAAAAATGAGGGTTATATGGAACAGTTTGGTTCCCTCCTGATTCCTCCACACCCACCCTACAGAGATGCCACTGTTCTTTGCATTACCGATTTTTTTTTCTTTATTTCCTACTGGTATTCAGAGCATTAGGGAGTCTAGCGTAGTAAAGCCAAAATAATAAGGGACTTTTTGGGTAACATTAAAAGCAGTGGCACCCGCCCTCCTATAAGGGGCCTTTTTATATATGGAAGTGATCAGTTTATTACAAGAGAGGGGGGCTGCTGGGTTGAAGGGGGGTGACAATTTTATGACCCCTTAAAAGCCTGTGTGTTACTTTAGGTCAAAAGGGTGCGTTCGCACACCATTCCTTCCCTCTGTTGTAAAGAAATGATAAATACAATGCCTATACAATGGGTCTAGACCCCTAAATTCAACAGGGTGACATGGCCATTTCTTCTAATCGACATGTGACATGGAGCTTGGTGACAAGGACATGGGAAAATAGAAATTTAGGGACACGTGGGATGGCCTTTCCTTAAAATCGACATGTGACATGGGGACCCCCCCTATCTAGAACCCCTATACACGGCTTAATAGAAAGGATTTAGGGGAAGGTTGCCTAATTTGGACCGGCTCCTAAATTGGACCACCCTTGTTTCCCCTAGTGGCAGTAATAGGAACTAGGTTCCAATGCTGCCATTTTTTAGTCAAGATCACTAAAGTTCCTAATAACTTCCAAAAATATAATTTTTCTGTAATTTTATACACATTTTTTGTGGAAAATGGTTTTTGGACCTCTTGATCTTATTTGCGTCACCACATACTTAAGCCCTCCTGGTTGCTAGGCAACATTTTTTTGTTCAAAATCCTTTAAAATTTTTAGATGTCATATTATACTTTTAGACTAAAATGAAATTTTATAAAACCATTGTCAAGTTTTAGAAACCAAATTATCAATGAGAAAGATGAAAAGTTGCCTAAATTGGACCAGCTTGAGTTGCCTAAATTGGACCATAGTTGTAATATTGGATCCAATTTAGTTGCCTAAATTGGACCACCCGGTGGGGCCTATGCCTAGTTTTCTAAGTTGGATCAACGTGTAACCTTTTTCTTACTCCAATACAGAGCAAATTCACAGGATATTGATAGAAACACTAAGAGGACATCTGATATCATATATCAAAAGTTCCTTAGTTTTATATAATTTTCAATATAATGAAAGTATAAGGAAATACAGAACAATAGTGCATATTGGTCCAAATTAGGATACCAACTGGTCCAATTTAGGCAACCAGGTGCCTAAATTGGACCATTAGACTTTCATTTTTAATTGCACACCCTGACTAGAGAAATTCAAATTCCTAGAATACTATGCTATGACCATAAAGCTATAAGGTACCATCACAAAATGTATACATTTTACATTCAAATTCATAGAAAAAATCACTGGACAGGAAAAAGTTCTTAGGGGGTCCAAATTAGGCAACTTTCCCCTAATATTTAGATGGCAACTAAGTTGACTTACCTCGTTTTTCAGGGCAAACATCACCCGGTGAAGCATGTGGTCCCAGAGTGCAGGGCAATTGTTATGGGCGTAGACGACAAAATCGTTGTAGGCATAATTATTTAGGTACGCAGCTAGTCGCTCTCCCTTGCCCTCCAACTTTACCTTCTTTGTGGGAGGGGTATCACAAGGAGGATCAGGCAGTTTCCTCTTCTGGGACCTAGCCACACCCACCGTCTTAGACTTCAGATATGCATAGCAAGCAAGGCATAGGACAGACTCTGGACCCACATATGTAATGTTAGGAAACACTGCAGAAGTTACCTCAGGAACAGAAACCACTTTGTTCAGTGTGTAATACGAATTCTTTCCTTTTTTCTTGGGTTTGGCCAGAGCCTGCCCACATGCCACACACCCCATGCTGCCTACCTGAGGGCCTGACTGGTTTGACAGGAGTGCCCCAGGTCCTGCCAAAGTCACATGGGCAACACCAAAACACCCAAAACATGGCCATGTGCTTTTGTCCACATGGCATTGTTTTTTTTTGTTGTGAGACAGGCTGCGCCATCTTCAGGATAAAAAGTTGACTAAAACAGTAGTATCTAGACTTCACGTCAGAGGGCCTCCACATCGTATTTACAAAATGTCTACCCTGGATCAGAATTGGGAGATACTAGGACGGATATTGAAGTACAGTAAAGATAAGGACACATGTTTGGACACAAACAGGTATAAACTGGACTCATAAGTATCTTAGGAACAGAGAGAACACATGTTATTGACTGAGAAAAATTTATTTCTGCCCAAACAGACTGGCAGTTTGGCACACTTGGTCCATTTGCAGTGCCTGTGTTATCAGCTGTGAACCAACGTCCGTTCACAGCAGAGGATCAGCTAATGTATTCCCTGGACTTGGGACCCTATTATTATTGAAATAGAGGTGTTATTGTACCCCATGGAATGATCACCTGGGATATATTATGTAATTATCATTGTGTAATAATGCACTAAAGTACCCATGTTTGAGTTGTTTTTATCGTGACAAACTAGCCATTGCATCAGAATTTTCCAATGTTGCTTGCATATTTTGAACATTAAAATTGATAGCATGTACCTCATATTGACTACAAGTGTTGATGAATAATATATGTGACCAGGCAAGCAAAAACCTCCCCCTGCAGGGAAATTCATTATCAAAGTTCATCTCAAGATCTTTAAAATGAGACATTATTGGGTGAAATATTCCTAGTAGAACTTTATGTCAGAACCCCTTCTTGAACATAGGTCGTTATTCATATCTGAACCGATGATTAAGCTTTAAATACAATTATAAACGATAATAATGTCTAAAACCAAAATAAATCAGCCTTTTTCATAAAAAATGGTTAGAATCAGTCTGTTATACTTGACTTATTCTGGTATTAAGTACAGGGGGCATCACACAGGCCTCTAGTCACCCTGGGTCAACTTGGTCACCAGGTGTGCAGTCAATCACTCACAGGTAGCAGGCAGGCAGGCATAGCAGTTCAATTTTACTTATGTAATTGTAACTTTGTTACCTTTCGTTTTTTTCTTTGTTTAAATAAATAGGCCTGTAGTCTACGACTGGCCCAAGTGCATCTACCTCTTGCTTAGTCCCTCTGCATAGTTAATACATAGTAAAAATATGATTTTTATCATAGATTTTGATCTAGAAGGAATTTTCCAAATTTGTTTACAGTTTTGGGTTTTTGTTAAGTATCTCCAAAAATTGGCATGAAAATCAGTTTACCATCTAAATATGGGCCATTTCTACTGAAAATGGTGCACTTTAAATTAAACCATTGAATTCTGCATCAAAAATTAGTTTAAAGTATTTTTATAATGATTTTAGAGTAAATTTTCCCTCCAATGCCCCCTTGTGGCCAAATGGGGAATTAAAAATCCCCCGTGGAGGGATATTCTCCCTTGATAGGTCACATATCTAGAGGATAGCATGAGAAAAAGTACAGAAATGTTCTATACTTTCAGTGTGGGATTTATTTTCTAGGACCTACCGATTACACCATGAGACAACCACTATTTCACCTTGAGCCAACCACTCCTTTCACACTTATTCATGCATTTAATTGGATCAAAACCATTGCTAATGAGGGATAACATCACAAGATTCATGATCAGAATAGTTTGGGATAGAAGATTTTACCAGATAATGCTCTGATATATACATTTCAACCTTTACTGTAATCCTACTGTAATCTTTATATATATAGAGGAACAATTTCATACTGAGAGCATGATAATACATTCTAGGAATGGATTACCATAGTTAATATTGAAAGTCTATTACATTATAGGTAATACAAATCCTCTATAATGCAGGATTAGTATTGCCAGCTATATTTTGATGAGAATTACAATATCCATGGTTGTAAGATTGTCGCCCATTTTCATTCTATTTCAGCGACTACAAAACTTACATTTTCATCATGATGCAGTAATTTTAACAATGCCACTTTAGTGCATATTCATGGAAGACACTTATATACTCCATAGAGGTACTTAGACCTTTCATACCATAATGCTGCTTCATACACAACTACTTAAGCAATGGGACTACTGTTTAACACCAAGAAATGTACATTCAATACCTACCTGGGGTCTCCTGTATGGCTCAGAAAATTAAATTTCACTTTTTTGCGACTGATTTTTTTACATCGATCAAACCAGAAGGTCCAAAAATTAACTAGGAGTATCCAAACAGGCCTAAAATACCAGCCACACATGTCTAGTAACAGATTAGATAGCAGTAGTATACCTCAGACAACTCTCAAGCAAGCATATCTCAAGCAAGCTATACCATAACAGATATCGGTCAAGCACGTTACACGCAATGTCATGCAGTTAAACATAGGTATGTAATAGTGGTTATGAATGATATACAATATAATGAGCTATAGCAGCCAACCGGTGTAGTGGGTCTGCTGTACAATGCTAATATACTTCGGGGTGTCTTCGGGGTTTTAGCTGCGTGTCTGCAGATCCATTCGGCGGTCGAAGGACTTGGCGGTGGCAAGCCGAGTCGCTGTGTGTTGTGCCATGGAGAAGATGGGAAGATGTAGATTCGTCCATTGGGTTTCCTGGGTCTGCATCCGTCTGGGATCCTTCGATTGGGCACAGTTTGGGTCTTAGTTATAGTGGGCAAAGTAAAACAGGTGATAACCGGGATCAATGACATCTAACCAGTGCACTTGCTGCGGTACTTGAGAAGCTTCCGATCAGCCAGTTGGATGGTGAGGGGATTGAGTTTGTAGACAGCGTTCTCAGTGTTGCCATAACGACTTGGCTTGGGCAGAGTGACTCTGCCAAGAACGTTGATGGGGTGGACCCTAGCTGGGATGATCTCCTTCCCCCACTTGAAGCTTCTCTTGTCCGACGCCATATAGCGCATCATGTAGTGCACTTGGTAGAAGTCATTGTACTTAGCTACCACCTTACCCATAAACCACTTGTCCTTTGAGCTGGTACTGGTCAGGCTGGCAGTGATAAGAAAGTCACCAACATGGTACTCATCCTGCACCAGTACCAACTTCCCTACACTCTCCGTTGGTTGTACATCCTCCTGAGGGAGGGTCGAGGTTGGTGGATCCTGTCCTGCTCGCTTGGTTGTAGGGACGGCGATGGCACACTCCCCAGCACGCTTTCGTGCAGCACAGGGGGCGACGTTCTCCTTGTCAGTCGTGGCAGGAGTTGGCACCTGGTCACTTTGAGTCCGCTTACGTGCCACAACTGGTGAGCCGTCCCTGGTGCGCTTGCAGACAGTGGTGCGCACAACAGGATCATAATCAGGGTCGCCGTCCGCCACAGCAGAGGCCCTGGCAGGCTGCGTTTTCATCTAAACCAGGGCTTGCTTTGGCTGGGCAGAGGTGCTGGCATCCGTATCGTCCACCTCTGCAGGGACACTGGTAGGCCACATTTTCTTCTGCCGTGTTTGCTTTGGTAGGGGAGGCTTCTTGTTTTTGGTGAAAACCAGCTCATGCTCAATCCATCTGGAGCAGCCAGTCACGGACCTAAGGTCGACCCAGCATCAGGGGTCAAAACAGGATTTGTCACGGACAGCGAGTGACCTTCCTTCCTGTTTGACCATGGCAGCATGGACACTCATGGTGCCCTCTAGTGACTTGTCTGCTACCACTGAGCCGAGAGTGAGGCGGGCGGAAGTGACATCCTGCAGAGGGACATGGATGTAGCGAACACAGAGGAGTTCGTGGCCTTTGTTACCTTCGGCCACGAACTCCTCTGCATTATTGATGACGGGATGTCCTTCCCTGTTGCGTTTGACAATGTTGTCAGCGTTGTGCTCTGCAGCAGCGCCGACGCCATCACAGGGGCCCTTTCCATGGCCCGCCTCGAAGTAGGTCCATGTTGCCCGAAGTCCGTCAAGTAGTTTGCTGTGGAATTTGAGTATCGAGAACACCGAGATGTTTCGATACTGGCTGGAGGGTGATTCAGAAGCATAATGGACCACCTTGACATATGGCAGGTTCTCCCTGATGAATGCTGCCAGGCAGCGGAGAAACGCCAAGATGGCACCAGTGTCATGCTTTCTGTCGTCTGTGCACAGAGCCACAGAGTGGTGGTTTGTGGCGCCAGTGTCCTCATCACGGTAGTGGATGACCACAGGGTGCAGGGTCACTGGCTCCTTTGCGTAATACATACTCTGTGGGGCATCGGGGTATGATACCATCCAGTTCTCCGCAATGTCCATCTGGATGGTAACTTCCAGCGACGATATACTCGCTCGCAGCTCACATACGATGCAGTGTTGGCTGTGAGCATGGTGGACATTGGCAGCCATGGTGAGGAACTCCAATCTGGTTTTCTTGATGAAGTCCGCCTTGGATGCAATCTCTGTACAAGGACGGTAGTCTTTTTCTGAGTTCCATCCTTGCCTGTCGACACATACTCATAGTCCACATTCTTCCACAATTCATACTTGACAGTCTCGGAGGCTTTCTCCTGGAGAGTCCATTCGAAATCCTCCCAGGTCATTGTCACAAACATCTCGTCTTTGAAAGGGATACCAACGGCAGCAAGCCGGAGTGCAAAGTTCTGGTGCTTCTGGCATAGGCACAGATCAGTACTTTGGAGATCCACGGGGATAAACCAGGGAAGGTAGTTCTTCCGGATGCTATAGAAGAGTGACTGGGAGACCTGCAAGTGAGGAGGGTGTGTCGCCTTGTACCTCTTGTGGAGCACATGGATGAACTCCCTGAGGTACATTTGCTGGTGCTTCACCTTCTTCCAGGTCTTAGTGTCTTTCTTACCAGGTCTCATTTCGGCGTTCTCCAGGTCAGACAAGAACTCCTTCACACTCTCTATCTTGGCCTCCTGGTTTACCATGCATGGAGATGGCTGGTCTGAAGGCGAAAGCACCTTGTTCATGATGGAGGTTTTGTCCTTGTAAGGAAGATTGGCCAACCCTTCAAACACAGCCTTCACACTCCTGTCATGCGCTGACAGCTGAGCTGGATTCACCTGGTCCTGTGCAGCTGCTGCAACGCGCTCCTCCCCGTGCGCTACAGCAGGTTCCCCATCCGGTGCAGCTGCTGCAACGCGCTCCTCCCTGTGCGCTACAGCGGGTTCACCATCCAGTGCAGCTGCTGCAACGCGCTCCTCCCTGTGCACTACAGCGGGTTCACCATCCGGTGCAGCTGCTGCAACGCGCTCCTCCCCGTGCGCTACAGCGGGTTCACCATCCGGTGACAGGGGGATGGTTCTACTGGGCATGGGCAAGCTGAGCCTGCAACTCGTCGATCTATAGATGTGCCTCAGTCAGGTCTCTGTTCAGTAGCCCTTGTTTGTAGTAGTAGCGGTTGGTTCTGGGAGAGTTGGTCTTCCTTGGCTGTTTCTTCAGGTTTTTAGGAGTGGTCGGTGTTGGTTTGGTGGTCGGTCCTGGGTTCGTCATCGTGTGGTGGGGCTGTGCATGCGGGCTGCAAACAAATGAACAATCATTAATTTTCAGTTTCATCATGCCCCATTTATTTATAAGATTCATGTAAATGGAAATAATCAATTTCGAGCAAGTGTGTTACACTCAGTTACACATACATGTATTTAGATTAAAGGTTTGAATGATAAATACATCATTGAAATTCCAGTATACAATAATCTTAATTCTAAAAATTCAACAAGCAAGGAAACATTCAACATGGAACAAACTATTCTTATCTCAGATTTAATGTATTCATATAATAATTACATTCACTGAGGTACACTGTCTTTATGGACGGTGGCACTGTAAATTGATAGTAATTAGTTAAATTATATCATTGATTAAGTTAAGTTAAATAGAAGTGTGGAATAAATCATACTAGGTAACACTTTATATTACTGATCAAGAATTTTAGGGCCAATTTTAGTTTTAGAACTATTATAAACTTAATATTTTAGGGCCAATTTTAGTTTTAGAATTATTATAGATTTAATATTTTAGGGCCAATTTTAGTTTTAGAATTATTATAAATTTAAGATTCTTCACAGATAAGAACACAAAAGAAGGGACTATGATTTCCTCGAGGAGTTCCACGTTGAACCCCGGTGGGGATGCCTCCTGGACCCAGCTGCTTCGGCGCCTCTCTGGGGAGTTGTGCCGAGTTGCCTGGCGAACAGGCCGGGCCTCCGCAACTGGGGCCCCCTCCTGTGTTGGGGCCTCCGTAGGCGGCTGTGGTGGTGCGGGCACTACGGGGGCCTCCTCCTCCTTGGACAGCAGGAGGGGGTTCTCGGGGACATCGCCTGCCAGCGCCCGTTCCTCCTCGTCCGAGATCACCTCGGGATCTTCAGCTGTCTCCTGATGTATAGAACAAGGAAAACATTCATGAATAACATTTACACGATGCACCAATGCAGTGCTGATGAGTTACTCTTTAAGTACATAATTCTACTTTGATAACCAATTACCAAAAAAACACTTTTTATAATGATGCACCAATGCAGTGCTGATGAGTTACTCTTTAAGTATATATAATTCTACTTTGATAACCAATTACCAAATGACTTTTTTAATTCATACTTACTCCGTAGCCCTCGTAGGCCACCGACCCAAAGGAAGGGGTGGGGGAGCGGGAAGTGAACAGCACGAACAGCAGGCCGTGCCCACGTCCACGCGCTGGGTGACCTGCCGGTGTCTTCTTCTTGGTGCTCTTCCTGCCCCCTTGCCCTTGCCCTGGGCCGGTGGCTTTGCAGTGGCAGCAGCAGGCGTCTTGGTGGCGGGTGTCTTGGCCACCTTGGCTGGGGGACCAGCAGGAGGTGCTTGGGCGGGCTGCCCCGAGGTGCCCTCCCCTGCAGCTGCCCTCTCCGCTGGCTCAGCATCCTCCTTTGCCATCTCGGCGTCAACCCACTGAATAAGAAAAGGTTCACAAGTTTCATTTGTCAGCAATGCAATACGGGCGAGTTAATCATTTAAAAATGTTTATGCTATACTAGAACTCTAGATTTAGAATTAAGAATTCATAAAGAGTTAGTTTACATGTACATTACAAGTGAGCTACCTTATTGGTTGTATGTCTGCTATGGTTTGCATTTGTTGTCCTATTATTAATTATGTACTTAATTTCATTATTTCATACCTCAGCCGCATTCATCGCGGTCCATTCTGGAGGTGCAACCCCTCGCTTGTTGGCCTTATCTATGGCCCTCTTCTTGGCCGCCCGGAAGGCCCCCATCCGCCTCTTCCTCTCCTTTCCGCGCTTTGACCTGGCGGACTCCCTCTTCCGCTTGTTTTCGCGGAGGTTAACTACCTCTGCACCCTTCCTCTCCTTCAGACGGTCCATGTAGAATGTCTGTGACTCGGAGTGAGTCACCTTCTCACCCTCCGGCAGCTTCTTACGTCCCATGCTGAGAAAAGAGTAAAAATCAACTATGTAACATGTACAACAAATAGATAGAAATATGTCTATTGTCTAACCAATTGATTTATTGACCATGCTAGGATACTGTGCAAGATCACCGACACATTGGGAGACATCCGGGAAGCGACATGTATATTGTATCTGAGAATTTATCAAAAATTGACCTACCCTAGATACATGTTTTTGTTCATAAATGAAAGGATGACCATTCCACAAGATAGAGGTACCATAGGCTCACATTGTGTTAAATCTTTGGGGGAGGTGACTACAGGATAAGTACATTTTTTATGCATAATAGTGGTGCCATAACGCACTTGGTCAAAATAAATTCTTCTATAAATCATAGTAATAAAAGTCTAACACACATCATATTAGGTCTGGACATTGGATAGTAGTCCCAAATAATATATTAACACCAAAGAAGCATGAATTTTCTATTATTGTATACAAAGGAGGGATTTTTGACTCGCCGGTAACGCGTTAGATGAAAATAACATCTACAGTCTTCTGGTGGTCACTGTGCCAATATAACCAAACCCAGCAGCAATGTAACACAATTAAACAATGAGAAGCACATAGAGCAGGTATCATAACCACAGGAATGTGTGTAAATAGTGGGAATATGGAGAAAGGCGATCAAAATGATACCTAAAACAGTGCCAGCAGGGAAGAGAAAATGATTTGGCATGGGTGGGGTGTTCCAAAATGGCGGAGAAAGTACCAAACCTCCACTAAAGCAAAGCCAAGGCCTTATTCTATGATATTAAACACAGTTATTCATCAATTTTGCCCTAGTATGGCTACTACACCCCAGGATATCATTTTGATCAAGCACGTTACCATCGACTAAAAATTTTGGTCAAGCGCGTTACACGTTATTTTGGACCACAGAAGCTACCAGAATGGCGTCAGGGCTTGGATTATGGCCCACGCCGATCGTCTAACATGTATTCTACACGATTTACATACTTTCAATACACAAAAACAACATCAATTACATCCATTGGCATCTAACATCAATATTTCATCAAGTTTCGATCAATATAACTAACCTTTTGGTTGTTTTTGGTCAAACTGTTGGCATTAAACACCTCGATAAACGATCCCAAACAAGTTCAGAACCGGATGACAACTTCTGGGAAGGCCCTCGAATGTGTATTGCACGCACAGGGCGGGAGATACCAAAAAAGTTTTTTACCCAAAAATACCCCATATGGCCCCCCTCTATGGTGATAGATGAGAAACCACAGCCAACTGTTCTAGTATCTATTATATTGATTTTCAATTTTGATCAAGCATGTTACACATACTATTTCAACTTATAAGAACTGATAGTAAAAAATTTACTGTACATGTCACCTCTAATCCACATGGAAATGTTAGATAGGACCCCCAGTTATGAAATACATAATATTATGGTGAGCTACTACTGCTTTCCTTGATGATATTTGGCCTGAAATAAGGTGGAAATTAAAAAAAAATTTGCCCTCTTTTTGAAGCCCAACATACTTTCTCTCAAATGAGACCATAAATAGGAAGATTGGTTGAACAATTTTTATTCTGGAGCCACATGTATCCAAAAAGACCCCAAAAACCCAAAGGTGGGGCAGTTCACAAGAATCACCCTTATTCATTTTTAAATTGATGATGTAATGAAAAGGGTTTTAATTGAAGGGTGGATCCTAAGTGGACGGCTCAAGGTGCAAAGTGGACGTCTCAATGTGAAAACAGACTAATTGGAATGTTCTCAAACATGGTGGGAAACCAGAGATAAAATAAGCACATGTTTTTTTTCAGAAATGTAACAGGTCCGAATCTCCAAATAATCATCTTTCACCCAGTACCTTGGTGAAGCATGAGCAACTATTAGTCTAAGAGTTATTAGGTATTACAAATCTCCTATTGAAAACCTGTACAGGAACGGCCGTCTTTAGGTTAACCTACCCTATGCCATTGTGCCATTGCTGCT
The DNA here is from genome assembly GCA_949317995.1 of Acholoe squamosa. Lineage (NCBI taxonomy): Eukaryota > Metazoa > Annelida > Polychaeta > Phyllodocida > Polynoidae > Acholoe > Acholoe squamosa. The sequence goes on from OX439042.1 coordinate 22,160,645, forward strand.
TGCTAGCTAAGTTACCTTCGTACTTCCATTGACAAAAAAGGGTTGCTGATACCCTGTAGGCCCAAGGGCAAAGATACACTTTCGACAGAGGAGCTGTCCAGCTCAGGGCGCCCTTATTCTCAGGCGTCACGCAATATTCCCACACTTGGTGGACCCTGGAGCTACCTGAGGGATGAGGAGGACGCAGGGGTCCCCAGGGTAATCTACCACAAGGCTTGAGTTCTGCCCTCTTCACCAATCTGTTCCCTTCATAACTATGTAATCACGTTGTATATAACTAAGATATCTTCACATAAGACACACTGAAAACATGGAAGATCCGAAACTAGTCAGCGGTGACCACTTTAGGTCCTCAAGTTGATGATACCTAAAACTACAACTTTAGGTAGTCAAAATGATGGCTTTGGTCATCAGGATGACGAACTAAGCTTATGGGTCAGGTCGTCAGAAAATGTAAGATTTTGGCCTTGAAGGCCCTGAAAAACTAATTTTCTAACTACTTTATATAACCTTAACAAATTTGTCAAGGTACGTCTCCTCAGCTCAGAAGACCAAAAAAATACTGATCTAGGCCATCCGGTTCCATTTTTATAGCTTGTTTTGTGTCATGTAACGTCCGGTACCAAAATAATGAAATATCGAGGTAATTGAAGTTGCTCTCAGTAATATAAGAATGTCCCATTATGCATAACAAACACAAGAAATGACAAGGCCAGTATGTCTATTATTGACTTCAATTACAGAATGTAACAAAATTTGAGTTATGCATGCACAGTAGACTGCCTCCTACTTGATGATAAACGTAACGTCCTGATGATAAACATAACGTCCGGTACTTTTATCAGAATTATTTCACATAAGCTGCTCTCATATGGAGACAAATGCTGGTAGACACACAATTTCTTCACTAAAGTAGGGGATGATAGGGCCCTTAATATGGGTAATAACCAAGATTTTGAAGCTTTATTTTTTCCATGTTTTATAATCTATTTAGATTTAGGTACCGGACGTTACAAATTACAGATTTCCATTTTGAAAGACACATCATGAAAAATTCTCACTTAGTAACATATCCAAACCTCATGGAAATGATACCTATGATCATATACAATACAAAAATAACTTTGGGATACTCTATAGTGTTCTTTATTCAATACAGGACACTTGTAAAACATACAAAAAGTATAAAAAAGAAGAAATTTGGCCGTTTTTTCACTTCGGCAGGCTATAAGTCCTACAGTTTTTGATGAATGACCACAAATTTACATTTCTTTGATAGCCCTAAGTGTTCTCTATCAAATGAGTCTATGTAAGTCAAAATTGGTTCACAACGTCTTTCTCCAGAACCATAAAAGTCCAAAATGACCCAAAAACACAAAATCTACTGCTTTCTGGCGACCTGACCCTTATACATTACAAGTCAAACAGTTCATATAGTGTACAGCAAGGCATCGGGCTAAGGGCGATATGCTTGATGTCTAAAGCCTGGGTGCATACAGTGTATTAGTCTAGTTAAGGTGTCTTAGAACCATAGGGAAGATAGGTCAGTAACAAATATGTGGGCCGATGAGAGATGGTATGGTAGCTGGACGGTAGGCAGGGAAAGGCAATCCTCAAATAGCCTGAGGAAGGGTACCTTGGTGCCAAAGGGCAGCGTGAGAGGCCTCTAGCGTTTGCTTATCCTGGAGGGAGGATAGCATACCATGACTATCAATATAGGAGACCCATTCATTCATGACAAAGGAATTCCTCCAGGAGGCCCCTGGGGGTGCCTCACCTTCATGCGTGGATGGATCTGATAGTAATGAAAGATTCTACCACTCTCCCCTGAGTCAATAGCACAATTCAAACTCTATGTGCACTGTCTGTTTTATTTGTTTTCTTTCTCATTTATCCCTGTGCCAAGACTAGAGTGTGGATATTATAAGAATTCCCAGATGGACTACTCTGTCATTCGTGGCCTTTTGTATACCATGTGCATATACAACCTGAACAACTAAGCTCTGATACCGCGGTATTTAAGATATCATTTCACCCTTCTCACTTGTAAAAATTATGACCTAGGAGTCATATTTGGACAGGATTATGATATTTATGACGTCATTACTTTTGAAACCCAAACTCTCACAAACGTCGGTCTTAGATCAGATTCATTAAGGTTGGTCCGATTGATATCATTTTCCAATATAATTATGTATGGAAGAAATGCAGAGGCGCACTAAACGATATCGTCTTATCACCCCACTCCAACCCTGAAGTGCGATCATCACACATACCTAGAGGATACAGGCTGGATTCAATAAAACCTTGCATCTTAAAATAATGCACCAGGATGATTTATTGGCATTGAAAGGCGATGTTCATATCATAAATATCATGGATGTATTCATGCATAGGCGGAGGCGTTGGTAATAATGATTAATGGGGAGATATACCGCACCTCGGGGTTAGGCTGTGTGTCTGTTCGTCCCCGGGCCCCTATGCTTCTGCTGCATAACAGCAGGTGACCACTATAGAAATGCTACTGCATGGGGGGGGGGCAAACAAATCTCCCTCTTCTGGGTTTGCCTGAACTACAAGTTCCTCTCGTGACCACCTAGTCAGAAATGGGGAAGCTACGGTAACGCCAAGGTGTGGTATAGCCACCAGTACCTCGGCATTAAAACACCGGCCGTGCAGCATACTTCCAGCATTGCTAGGTCTGTTTTTAATTATTAAGACCTGTTGTTTGGAAGACATTTTATTAGGATTTGTTAAAACGAATTGTAATACATGTCATCAATAGATGATAAAGGAGTATAAGAGATAAAACAATTATCACACGTAATTAGTCCATGTCCATGTCCTTAATTCACTTGGGCAAAACTAGACCTTCTTTGTAAACATTTGACGAGGGACATATGTATGGACGGAGTCTGATGTCCACATTCCCCGACACATGACCTGTTTCGTAGTGGCTCCTGCCCTAACTGCAGCTCTCGCGCCTGAGCGCCTTAGACTGTGGAGGGTGAAGTCATTGTAGAGAGGAAAGCCTACAGCCTAGAGGGCCAGCTTAATGACAGGGTTTGCCTGAACTACAAGTTCCTCTCCTGACCACCTAGTCAGAAATGGGGAAGCTACGGTAACGCCAAGGTGTGGTATAGCCACCAGTACCTTGGCATTAAAACACCGGCCGTGCAGCATACTTCCAGCATTGCTAGGTCTGTTTTTAATTACTAAGACCTGTTGTTTGGAAGACATTTTATTAGGATTTGTTAAAACGAATTGTAATACATGTCATCAATAGATGATAAAGGAGTATAAGAGATAAAACAATTATCACATGTAATTAGTCCATGTCCATGTCCTTAATTCACTTGGGCAAAACTAAACCTTCTTTGTAAACATTTGATGAGGGACATATGTATGGACTGAGTCTGATGTCCACATTCCCCGACACATGACCTGTTTCTTAGTGGCTCCTGCCCTAACTGCAGCTCTCGCGCCTGAGCGCCTTAGACTGTGGAGGGTGAAGTCATTGTAGAGAGGAAAGCCTACAGCCTGGAGGGCCAGCTTAATGACAGGGGTGACATCCTCCGCTGTGAGGGGCTTCAGGTTTTTGTCTACTATTGCCCTGTGTGTTAAGGGAGCGGGGAATTCCAGAATGTAGTCTGCCCAGGCCTGAACAGGGCAGGCGGGGCCTGTAGCAGGAAAAGATAGGGATAACATGATTCCGCTTGGAGGATATTGTCTTTGTAAAATTAACCGTGACCTTCAGTCCTGGGGGAGCCAGGGCAATGTCTGCCCGGCGCAAGGTATGGGCCCGGGGGTCACCGAGGTCAGTGGTGGTAACCAGGAGATGTACATATCTCCTGCGCTGCAGCCGCCAACAACATATCATGTGTGCGGCCTGTAGAGAGTGCTTCACACGCCGCTACGTTCTTGGTGGTGAGATGGATCTCTAGGCCAGCCGCGTCGTCGGGGATGAGTGTCTTAATTGCCAGTATGCCGTTCACTGCCTGGGCTTGGCGAGAGGTGAATGTGTTCCGGAAGGACCATGCGAAGTCAACATTGTAATACACTGCACCTACTGCACCTACCGAGTAACCACCTCCTGCTCAGGGGCATGCATGACACTGGACGTCATAGACCGGTCTCCAGGAGTTGATCAGGCGACGGCCATTAGCCTTATGGCTATAGTCCCGAAACCACCTCACATCCTTCCTGAATTCAGCATCTAGGACACGGGCGGGGCCTTCTGGAGTGGCGCGTAGTGTGGCAAGGAGGCGCGACATGTAGCGTCTGGCAGGAGGAATACACTGACTGATGAAGGCAATCTTCCCGACCAGCTGCTGGAGCTGACGGCAGGTGGCAATGAGGGTATTAAGCCAGATGTCGCATTCTTCATGCACCTGCTGCATTTTTTCTTGAGGCACAGTTAGTAACATGGCAGCCGCATCTACGTTTATACAGAGCCACTCAAGGCTAGTTGTGAGGGGCACGGCCTTCTCAGGGGCGGTAATCACGCCCAGCTCGTTACACAAGATGTGGAAGTTGTCATAGGCGGTCGGGGCTTCCTCCTTTGTGGATGCAATGCCTATGAAGTCGTCGACATACACTTTGACGAGCACCCCATTCTGCCACTGATGCTTGACAAGCCGACTGAGTCGTCTAGTAGTTAGCTAGGGTCATGTACACAGGTGTTTACACTAGTGCCAGCTCTTACCTGGGACCCCGGCCTAGGTGAGCTAGTGGATAGACGGAGGCCACGAGGAGGTCCTGTGTGTATATGGCCGGGAGGGTTGTTAGCAATTATACTAGGGCCGCCGTCCTGAGAGCGCTGGCTGTGTCGCCCCGCCTGCTGTGCATTGTTTAAAGGTTGATGCCTGTAGAACACTCTACACGGGCGCCGGTGGGGGCGATTGGCTGTGTTCACTGGGGGGTGGGAGGGGGGTTCCCAAACCCCGGGTTATTTGAAAAGCGGGCCTTAGACCTACACCTAGAGGCGGGATGGTATTTGACCTGCTGGGTGTTAGTGATGCACTCAATGCAGATGTGCATCATTCTTATGCCGGCCTGCATGTGGTGGGACTGCTCAGGGCAGGCGTCACGCTGGTAGGCCGGGCAGGGTGGACCGGAGCCATCTTGAGAGGGGCTATTATTATCTTGGCGATTGTCCCTGCATCTCCCCCTTGGTGATTGGTACCTGATTGGCCTCTGGCGACAGGGTGATATTTGTAGACCATTCTCTGGCGCAGATCAGTGATGGTGTATGTATTCAGCCATGTCCAATCTGGTTCTGTTAGGTCAGCAATGTTAGTACACACACGCTCTGTAAACTCTCTGACTATAGTAAGGTCGAACTCAATAGAACTCCGGCCATGTGCACTGGTTTAGTTCTAATTTTGTACACTGAGGGCCCCTGGTGACAAACTGATGGGGGTGTGACATACCTTGCATGCTGGGGACAAAGGCTGTCTGTAGCGCTCTAGCGAGCTTAGCAGCTGTGTCCTCATTCTGGTTGAGGGGGGAGTATGCCCAATCCGGGTGATTAGGATGCTGATATCTGGGTGTTTGCCTCGCCGTAGCTGCCGCCAGAGCGTCAGCAGTGGCTTTGGCGGCGGTGGTACGGGCGTCGGCGTCGGCGGCATCCTGCTTCGCTTTGGCCGCCGCTGCCTGTGCCTGGGCGGCGCTCTGGGCGGCCTGCTTGGCTGACTGGGTAAGGCAGGCCAGAGGTCTGCCATTGTCGGCTGGTGCTGTGGGGTCGATGCCAAGGGCTCTCTAGACACCGGCCATAGCGGCGAGGATTGAGTCAACGTCTCATTTTGTCTCAAACCTCTCCGTGAGGGCGATGATAGCCTCTGCGTTAACCTTCATGGTGAGCCTGTTTTTTTTAGGCTTATCCTGCTGAGTAGGGTCCCGGGTTGTGTCCTCAATATCAGACATGGCGCCGGTAACACGTGGCATGCACAATGCAGTAATCTGATTTTAGGCAAAGTTCATTGACTTCCCAGTCAGGGCCGGAACAGTATGTATATCCGTGCTTTATATCCAACTCGTAGTTGCAGTTTACACGAGAATTAGCAGGACTTGCGGAGTATTAGCCAAAAATGAAAATGAACTCAGTCGTCATACGTGTGAACTGTCCAGCAGGTTGTAATTAATCGCAATTTCCAATTACAGGCCAATGAGCAACAGGTAATGCATGTCATGGTTGCTAAACCTCCCTAAACACAGGCTGTATTGAAAATATAATAACCATAACCAAATAGCACCATGGAAGAGTATGTTTAATTAATTTGCATATACATATATATATATATATATATAGTACTAACATTTCACTATTATGGAAGTAATTTTGGTGTAACTAACTGTGCCTAATGAGCCAATCAAAATTGTATCGGTATGATTCTACCCTTTTGGAAACAATAACAGAAGTGGAAATCAATTTGTGCTTCATAACCTACACATCGGTACAGAAAAAGGTTTTCTGGTATAAAATTGCCACATTAGTGGAGTAGATAGAGCCTGAATTTGGGCCAACATTGGCACATTTGGCAGCAAGCATGAAAGTTTGCACATAGGACCTTTTTGATGTGCTGAATGCATTTCTAAGAGGAAACATCATTTTCGAATAACATTTCTTCTCATAAATTGATGTTAAAAATAAAAAGTATTAATTAATTATTTAATTCCATAAAAAAATACCCAATAGATTTTCTATGAATTTGAAAGGCTTCAAAACCACACAGAATAGCTACAACCCATTAGTATTCATAACTTCTAAGTCCAAAACAATAATCCTTTGATTGACTATCCCATATTAATGACCTAATTTGCATATTTCAATTAGATAGCTTTATAAGCAAACCTGAGTCAGTCAACACCTCTGTTTGAGACTAAGGCATAGTATTAGCTCTTTAACTACCATTTAGTTCTAATTTAGATATTGTCATACATATAATCAGACTTTTACATATATACTGCTAACCCTAATTAGCATAATTTATGCAAAATAGAATAGAATCAGTATATGTGTCAGGCTTTGAATCATACAGTAATCATAAATATATATCAATACATCTCAGCTTGGATATACATTCCAAGATGACCATTATTTGATTGATTTATGTCATGATGGTATGTCTGATAAGCATAATTTATGCAAAATCATGGGGAACATATGATACTAATATGTAAAGTCAAAGCATGAAAAGTTGCAACATGAATAGATACCACTGGGTATGAGAAACTAAGGTATGCAAATATTGCTTGTTTTTTCCCTTCATATAAATCAGCAGTATTAACATCGATTGTCTGCACATTAATGACTTAATTTGCATATTGTGATTAAGTACCCCTATATGTCACTCTAGGAAGGTATCTATAGATGTCAGCTGGAATTCTGAAAGACAACTGTTGGTATGCATATTTAGCATGAACAGTAGCATATCAGACAAAATAAAGCTTCTATAGAAAATAAATCTCTTTATAGCAAATTTTCTCCCTCACATTTTGATATTACATAGTAATTATGGTGGTTTAGATTGTTTTCATAGATCAGTTTATTAATGCAAGAACATATTCCAACCACTATTGGCATAATAAATCTGACTAAACTCTATAAACAATGTGTAGGCTGAAGTCTATTGTCTTTTTGTATCTACTTGAGGTGTTGTATGTATGAACAATGAGGTAATGCGATGACAGCTTGCTGGACAGTGATGTGGGTGGGTGGGGGATGGGAGAGGTGATTAGTTAGAGTCTATATGTGTTGAATATCACAGTTTCGGGTAGTGCTGGGGGGAGGGGATTGAAGATCTATGGGAAGTCAGGTGTCATGCCTAACTGCCTGCTTCCCTGAAAGTCTGAAACTTTAATTCTCAGACTCTAGGCCTGAGAGTCAGGGGACCTCTACCCTTTCATCCACAACCTCTGGTGAGTTGAGTGAAGGGGTTTCTCCTACTTAGGCTGGACACCTACTGGGAGGTCCACAGAACATATATGGGGCAGGGTTTCTCCCCTCCTATCTGACCTTGCTCAGGTAAAGCGGGTGGGGGGATTCTTGCAATTCACTGGTTATATAAGACTATTCCACCCCTAGTCTCCCAGGTTAAAGTTTGAAGACAGTTTTGAAGAGTTCTAAGGTCCCTGTATAGTAGTATATGGTGACACAAGGCTTCTAAATTACTCTATTTGGATACATCGAAATTCATTTACAAAAAACTTTGTTGCTTGTCCCAAACACTTAGTTCTCAAGGAATTTTATTGTGTACACAATTCTTAATTATCTATTGGTTAATTCCAGACTTCTATGTATCTTGATCCCTGTTATCATAATCTTGCAAACCTGCTACCTTAACAGATGTTAAGATAGCAGATGAGTTGAGTGGTCTGCACCCACAGACTGTCCTCCAGCTGACCCCTAGAAGCTATTGAGCAGAGTAGGTTCCTGATCGTTTTCTACCCCATCATTGAAAATGATATATGAGCCACAATTGTTTGGGGGGTTTCCTAATAAAGTAGTCATATTTGTTCAGCTACTCTCTTGAAACAGTGACAGAGGTGGATTAGGGTGCTCGGTGCTTGAATAAGAATCACCATTTAATGAATTTTGTCAGACAGATATTATTCTTGTGTTGTGATATGGGCAGGTTTCCCTTACTGGAGACATCTATGGTGGTTTGAACTTCTCACTACTCAAGTGAGGTGGTGCGGTGGACATTTCCCCCAGGTAACTTTACTTATACAACTACACTAAGGTTGCTGAAAGATGTGTGGGCAGATGCCTGCCTGTGAGTCCTTATTAGGGTGAAAGTAAAAGAAAATAACATATTATTATTAGATCTTGAATGCTGCAGTTTGAATTAAACCTTTCAAGAAGGTTGGGAAATAGGGAAATGAGGAGGAGTGTCAGGCCAACACCTTCCAATGGCTTAGTTATGTACCAAACAAGTGGTTAAGGGATGCCCTTATTCCTATCCCCGGTATTTAGGGGAATGGGGGAAGCCCTGATTCCCACCCAAGGCCTCCATGTGTTATACATAGTCCAGGGCTTTATCTAGAGACATGCACAATCAGACACCTCCAACTTGAGCCTGCAAAATCATTGCAGGTGACTATGAAGAATAGCTGTACATCATCCTGGACGTGACCTTATAAGAGGAGATTGTGTGCCCTGTATTTAAGAAGGAAGCATTCCACTGAGCAGCCTCTCAAGAACTGTGATACCCGTATAGTATGAGCTATCATCATGTTAGCTTTAGCAGAGTAGTTCTAGACCTGCAAGCACCAATGGAGGGTAACTCTGTTGTTATGGGTAACCGTACCATGATTTCAGGGAATTCAGTAATAGTACCAACTGAACCAGTGCTTGGTTAATCAATCCTTGAACTATGGCCATGAATGTATCAGGCAGACATATCCCAGCAAATATGCTTGTGCTGGGGTGAGGCTGAGGGGGGCCAGGGTGAAGGTATTTGGAGCTATAGCGCAGGGAGTGAGAAGGAGTTAGGTATGAGTGAGCTCCCTCAGCCTCACTCTTTCTCACTCCGCTATGCTCAGCAAAAGGGATGAGATGGGGTGAGGATAAGGTGCATGGGGGTGAGGATGAGTGACTTGTGAGAAAGCCGGCTCAATCTCACTCAACCTCACTCAGCTATACACAGTTAATGGCCTGGGCTGAGTGAGCAAGAGTGTGTATGAGCAAGCATAAGCTTAAGGTCACTTAAATTCTCTCAGGCTCACCCAAAGGGATACTCACATCTGTCCTCTTCCCTGATTGGTCCATTTTTAAGTTTGAAAGTTCTTTGTCCTCGAGGGAATTTTCCACTGACAGTTTGAACCAACAGCCACTTGAGGAAGGTTGTGAGGTAGGTTGTCTCTCACTATTAGGATCTGTATGTATTTATAGGTATAATGCTCATTTTTGTTGGGGGGGAGGTGTATGCTATAGAACTATATATCATTTTCTTAACTGATGTTATCACCTATTTTCAGACCAAACCTTGGTAAATTGAACATGCTGGAGATTGATAAGTATACACTCTGGCACCACCACCACTATCCAGACCAAAGTCTTATAGATTCCAAAGATTTTTAAGGCCTTAGACCAAGCAAAGGGTTAATTAAAATGTCAATTCATATTACTATAAATGATACACACATGTACCATTACATATGACACATTGTACTATTTTACATTCCAGTTCTACACATATGGCACACTTTGAAGACATAACATGGATACCAACTCTGAAGAGGGAACTGTAGTGTACCAAAGGGATACATCATGGACAAGAAGATGACTTTCAATTGATGGTTTTGTTCTAATATAAGATACCCAAAGTAAATAGGTCGGGTGGGCCAAGGAAGGGTGGGATGGGAGGGGTCTGCAAAAGGAATGGGAGGGAGGGGAAGGAAGGGGGCATTTTAACCTCAACAGGTCATATGACCTACACAATAGCCATACTGTGTGTGCCTGAGCAAGGTGCTGAGTGTAACTCATGAGTTCATGTGAGTCTGCTTGAGCTATATCTCAAGGCTTCCCCCAACTGAACGAATCTTCCTAATGGCGATTATTCTCATACAGACAGACCCCTCCACAAGCATATTTCCTTGGATACTGTATGATAGTAAGGTTGCTTAACTATCTGTAAACTAGGTCATAAATATAGATAGCAAAAGTATTGATAATGTGTATAAAGGGTATATACAATAGATGTAGATAGTGTACAATACTGTTTCCTGTGATTTTGCATAGATTGTGAATTATGCAAATTAGGTATATCACATCTCAACATACCTTTCAAACCATGTGCCAAATGTGCCAATGTTTATGCTCTATCTACTGGACTACATCAAAGTTTAGCATCACTGAGCTTAACAGAGCCTTATATACTCCCCTGTGCTGCCTTTGGAATAATTTATATGTATGGGTAAACGGAAATAGGGTCGGTTTATTATGTTGCTAATACCGTGAAAGTGGCTCTTTGAGTAAGTCATTGAACCTATGCATCTATCTTGATAACAGTCTAAGCCTTGGGCTCAGCTTGTAAGTGGATATGATACAATCCTGCTATGTTTATTGCGCTAAAGGTTGAATCCCACATGACGAAAAATGGCTGAAATATCTCTGCGATTTTGTCCCTTGCATTGTATGGCCCTTGTGGGGGCCACAAAACGCAAGGACTGATCAACTAATTCCGAAACCCATAGTGGTTTAGGATCAAGTTTGCAGTAGTCCTTGCACTTTATGGCCTCAACAAGGGCCATAAAACGCAAGGGACAAAATCAGCCATTTTTCGCCATGTGGGATTCGACCTATAGATACACCTAAAGGCATAGTTTAGTAAACCCACCATTCAGCTTTTAATAATGTCTCCTATATACCAGACCATGTAAATAATGGTGGTGTCTTGTAATCATGTTCAGACTATGGAAAGACGCCATGAAGGTTAACTCATATTACAGATGAAAGGGCAGACATTTCTTAGTATCAAAAATGATGTCCATGTCAATATTATCACGGCCTATGGAATTTTAACAGGCCTTTCTCCTTGAATTTATTGATGTTCGTCACCGTTTTCCAGGTCCATAATTCTCTTGGGTATATATTGCTAGACATTTATATAAATGCGATAAAACTACATTTATCATTTGATACATGGGGGGGAACTGCACTTAGTCATACAAAACATTCCCCCAATAACTAACATCATGTGGCGAAGTATCTTGTTTGCTTTAATAGATGTTGAGAAAATAACAGCGTCCCGAATCGTGTTCCAGCTGTCCTGTAGTACCTCAATGACGGGCGACATCTGTGTTTTCCATTTCAGGTTTACAACCGAGCCCCATAAAAGATACCCCCGTAAAAAGAGAACTGAATTGGCCGGCTGTCCACCCCATTTCATGTAATGCCTAAAAACGTGGAGTGATCCCAGTGCATCCCTTGGTTTTATCCAGATAATTCCCTCATTTGGCATGCCGAATCAAAGTGGATGTAGGGCCTCCTTCGGTTAAATGTGTGGGTTCAGTTTTATATTGCATGTGGTAAATATAGCAATATGTATTTGGAGGAGCTTATCTATATGATGCATGTTGAACGGATTTCCGAGTTTGAATAAGGTTTGAATATCACTTTTGTTAGGTGTATGTATGGGTTGAAGAACATCACATTTAAGGTGTGCTTTATGGTACTATACAGAAAATACTTCTGTATTAGAAACCTATTGAGTTTTTATTTCTGTTTAAAGCTTTCAAATACACCTTTCAATTACAGCAATTAAGATCCAGAATGAGAGCGATAGAACAAGGAGATTAGTGTGTAGACATTGATTTGTGAGTTGAATTACAACGTGTTCTACAGAGTGATTGACCTTTATTGTAGACGGTACAGCTGTGGACACATTAGCTATTTAGAAAGCCACTCCCTTTGACTTTATGTACGTCGGCGCTGCCAAGTCCTGATTGATTAAATTCATCAACATCAATAGGTGCTTGCACAGGTGCTGATTGTACTAAAACGTCCTTGAATTTGTTTAAATGTAGGCCTACATTTTAACGCATATCAATGGATTAAGTTAGTTTCAACACAGATTATGTGCACTGGTTAAAGCCTTGACTTAGTTAGAAAAAATATAGAATATTGTTTTGTCATCAATAGCCAATAATTATAATGAACGGGTATAACAGGGTACACTTGTGTAGGTATTTATTGTATACTGTATTGTGTGTATTTATTATATGCTATATGAGAGAGTGCTATGGGAGTCCTGTATAGGGTTTATGGTAGCTGGAGTTTATGGTAGGCTGTGGAATGTTGCAGACGGAGGGGAGTCGACGAGATCTGGTCAGGTAGATTCTGTAGAGGGGGAGGGGGGAATACGGGTGAGCCAAACACCGGCGTCTGAAAGGTGTGAGGGGTTGGTAAGAGATAGGGACAAGTCAGTATTGTGGGAGCAGCCGAGGAGGCAACACATACTCCTGGAGTAGACGAGGATGAAGCTGTTTAGTATTTAGTATTACACTTAGCCAATGTAAGAACGGATTGAACAGGATCTCTATGGCACTTATACCTCTCCAGTAGCATCGGATTGTTAAACATAAACTGCTTGTATGAATAGACTGGTGTCGTTGAAGCTGTATAACCATGAGTGGACTCATCATCAACTGTAACTGTGAATAACCAATGAACAATAAATGGTGACTTGTATCGGCGTCTTGGTGTTGGTTAAAAGGATGGGCTGAGCCAACATCATACCACTAGAGTTAGTCTTCCCAAATACGTGAGAACAGCGGAGCGAGCTGATAATAACTACACAACTTATACCACCTTAATATACATATAAACACAACCCACACAGCCCAGATGGTGGAGAATTAGTGGTTGGGCTTATCATTGTACTGATGAGCGGCTCGCCGTACCCGATACCTAACAGCTCAGACGCTGGATGTGAATCAGCGGCATCGCCACACACTGACAGTAGTGACGGTGTGGAAGTCTATACTATCATACCTGCAGCGCGCACATTGCCTGGGAATGCAGCAGTAGCACATAGTGGTGTAGCAGAGGGACAGGGTGGAAGATCCGGAGTGAGTGAAGCGGGACCTGATCAATCACGTGTCACTCTTAGATCGGATCACACACATGTGCATGTGCAATTAGGACCCAGGTCGCAAGTGGTGCTTTTGCCTGGAGAGGAGGTGTCTAGAGAGATTGGATTCCCCGTGGCTCGGTCAGAGGAGGAGCGGGCGTCGTCTCAAAGGGATCCCAAGTCTGGGGGGACGTCTGGCCTACAATTGTCTACTGCGGCTGATTCTGAACCAGCAGGGTCGGTGGTAGTGGACGATACCTCTGGACCATTTTCAGCATTGGGAGTGGAGAACGAGCATCAGTCATCTGCGGCAGAGTCGGAGACCAGGGCTGATATTTCTAGTGATGGGCAACAGGCGGCGGTTCAGGAGCACACAGTGAGTGCTGATGCGGGGGAACGGCCTGATAATCTCTGCAAAGGATGGACGACAGGAGACAGATTAGTGAATTATAAGTATTTTTCGACGCCCATTGCTAGGAGCTCCAGTATTAATTTCTGTAAGGCTACTCCTAGGTGCCTTGAGTTTGAGGGTACAGCGGACCAGGGACGAATTAGACGCGCATCTGAGGGGGATGTGGCGGATATTGGTGATGAGGATTTGAATTTTGAAGCAATTGCAACGTCATTGGGGTTAATTGAGCCAGTACATGAAGGCGGACAGGTGGATGAGAGTGGGACAAAGGATGGTCATGAGAATGTGGGGGACGCACATGAGGAGAATGATCCAGTAGACGGGGCGTCTACGGTGGTGGCAGTGCCGGGGCAAAGCGAGGACGTCGGTGAGAAGACACGGGAACAGGGGTCGGAGGCCTGTGGTGATTCACAAAGGGGGAGTGCAGGATTGCTACCGTCTGGTTTCTTGGTGGTTGTTGAGAATGGGAGACAGTTAAGTGATAAGGACTTGGTGGGTCAGGATGAGAGTGGTGGAGTTGGACAGGGTTGGACAAGCTGTACTACACCGGTTGTTACAGGTGATCAAAGTGGCAGTCGTCTGGGAGAGTCTGTGAGTAAAACAAGGGTGGATGAAGTTATTGCAGGTCTGCAGAACACTAATATTAGGGTACGACGAAGCATAGAGAGGGGGAGAGCCATATTGGAACAGGAGCTGAGCTATCGGCAGGCCATTGATGGGGAGGAGCCGCCCGCGAGGCCGGAGATAGACCGGGAGCGTGTAGCACGAAGGGAGAGATTTTTGAGCGACACAGTAAATTGGAGGAAGGTAACTGCGAATATCCGCTCAGGCAATAGTACAGGTCGTACTACAGATGAGGGGCATTTAGATGATGTTCTAAAAAGCCATCTTCAGACTGATGTTTCGGGTGACTGGGAGGATTGGTGGGTTCGGAGAGCGGATGAAGAGAGAAGACGACAGATAGAAAGGGAGGCCCGGGAGGAAGCCGCCGAGGGCTCTGTGGCTGGAGGTGTTGGAACTGGTGTACAGGGGAACGATAGTGAAGAGAGCTCAGTGGGTGATTTGGATGCGGAGAAACAGGTGGAGGAGGATATTGCACCTATTATTGGTTCTGAAGACGACGACATGGCGCCTAGTCCGAATGTTAAACTACCATCCTTCAATGGGGAGCCTGGGGAGGATTATCGGAGATATTTCAAGGAATTGAATGGAATGCAAAAGCTATTTGGATGGTCTCCGGATCAACATCTTGAGTATGCAAAATTGGGCTTGAAGAAGGGGGCATCGAAATGGATGGATGGTATTCCAGAGGGGGAAAAGGATACTTTGGACAAAGTAGTGGCTATAGTGAAGAGGGTTTTTGAAGACAAAAGGCCACTGTGGCAGAAACATAGGGATTTGCACTGTCTGAAGCAGGAAAAGGGACAGTCGGTCTGGGACTTCGCATTGAAAATAAAGGAATATGACGAGTTGGATGTTCCTGATGTCATCAAATTGTCAGTCTTTGTGGGGGGTTTGCTTCCGCCCATTGATAAGGACCTGATGAAACACAATGCTGATTCTTTTGAAGAGGCTCTCAGACTGGCGTCTTATTGGGAAAATGTGGAGAAGGGCAGGAACTCCAAAGGTGTGGCGCAGCTACACATGCTAGAGTCTGAGGGGACTCGGGATGGAGCATGTGGGGACGATCAATTCGATCCTAAAGAGTATGCTAGAGAACAAACTAAAGCAGTGGTGGAGATGTGCACTATGGAATATAGACGGGGGCTCAGAGAGATGGAACATGGACGGGAGAATCAGCAGGGACAATATGCTGGAAGGGGTGGTAACTCACAAGGGCAGTATCAGGCGCAGGCGGGCAGAGGGACCGGCGCGGGAACATATGGTCAGAATAGGCAGTTTGGTACAGGCGGTGGAGGCCGAGGATGGAATTATCAAGGGGGACGCGGTGGAAACCAATATAACGCGTCTCAGTATTTCAATAACAGGTTTCAAGGACAGAGATACACAGGAGGAAGCAGGCAGGGTCAACAGGGGGATGATAGAGGTCAGAGAAGAGCACAAGAATATGCTAGGATGATGGGAGATGCGGGAGAGAGTCAGAAAGGAGGAGGGGCGATCTATTGTTTGATTCATGACTCTACTACACATTCTACAGAGGAGTGCACGTTTTTGAAGAAATACAGGGATCAATTGTCATCCTCTCAGCAGAACAGAGACCAGCGAGATCAGGGAAATGATGTTCGCAGGCCGGGAAACGGGCACAACGGCTCATTCCTACCCCAGAATTAAATTTGATATCAGGGGATGGGTCGGGAAACAGGGGATCAAAAGACAAAGCGCCATGGTTGGTTCAGTGTACTATTGACGAGAATACATACAGATGTTTAGTGGACACGGGCGCGTCTGATTGTTTTATAGCACGGACAATTGTGAGTAGTATAAGTGAGAGAGCAATTTGGGACAGGCAGCCATCTCAATTGGGGAAGGTGCGTCTGGGGGACAAAACATCATTACAAGTTTATGAGACGGTGCGACTGCAGTGTTTTATGGATGGTGCTTGCATATACTATGATTTTAATGTGGTGGATTCACTGGCTTATGATATTGTGCTGGGGCGTAATTTTCTGATTGACGCAAGGGCACAGATTATAGCTATAGATGGAAAGGTGCGTCTCTTTACTGAGGATCCGGTCTCAATTGAAGTAGCGGCGATTTTGGACCCATGGGAGGAAAGATTGGTGACGATGAAAGGATGGGATGTTGCGGCTGAAAGGGTTGGAACAACGGTCTTGTTGAGACCATCTAATTTGACGGTGGTAGCTGCGGATGGTGCGGTGAACTATGTGGGGAAGAAATGGTATATGAGAATTGCTAATCTCTCTGACAGGCAAGTGTATGTGGATACAACTGAGGTTATAGCATACGCGGAAGACATAGATGAACCGGAACTTAATTTGCTGGAGGTAATTGATACAGCTAATGTTGGCAGGGATAGAAAGGATGAGGCTCGTGAGATTTTGGCAAGATGTACTGAAGAACGGCGGGAGAATGGTCAAGATGCTAGAGGGGGATCAATACACCGGCAGGATCGTCAGGACAATGGTGGTGGATGTGGCGTTTCTACATTGAGTGAGCAGGAGAGGCTGGATAAAATTAAGAAGATCAGGAGCCTTGATTTGGGTGACACTATGATGACGCTGGAGGAGCAGAAGGTATTCAGAGAAATGTTGGTGGTCAACATGGACACTATAGCATTTTCTATGAAGGAGTTGGGTCATTGTTCATTGGCTCCAATGAAAATAAAGGTCGATGAGTCCAAGGGTCCGTGTATGGCACGACCATACAGGTATTCTCCTCAGAAGATGGATATTATTGATGAACAGGTGAGGGAATTGTTAAAGTTGGGAATTATAGAGCCCAGTGACAGCGTCTGGAGAAGTCCGTTGGTGGTGGTGCAGAAGAAGGATGGAAAGGCTAGATTATGTACGGACTATCGCATGTTGAATCTTATTACGGCGGATGACACATATCCTATGCCCACAGCCAGAAGCATGTTTTTGTATATGGCATACAGAAAACCTATAATCTTTACAGCCATGGATTTGCTCAGTGGGTATCATCAGTGCGATTTACATCATGACAGCAGGCAATATTCAGCATTTGAATCACCCTCGGGAGTTTGGCAATGGACGAGGATGCCGTTTGGTATGAAGCAGAGCCCATGGCAATTTACTAAGATTATGTCATTAGCACTAGGGGGCTTAATACCACGTACTTGTCTAGCCTACCTAGATGATATCATTATCTTTGATCCGGATGTGGACAGCCATATCACTAATGTCGGCAGAGTATTGGCAGCTTTAGGTAAAGCAGGTTTAACAGTGAAGCCGGAAAAGTGTGAGTGGGGCAAAGCGGAAATCAAGTTTTTGGGGCACATTATTAATGCTGAGGGAGTGCAGACGCAATCTAAGGTGATCAGAAAGGTGCAGGAATTTGGCAGACCGTATAATGAACATACAACTAGATCCTTTCTGGGGCTTTGTAATTATTACAGGAGTTTTATTCCTAACTATGCTGTTTTGTCGATGCCTCTGAATAATTTGTTGAAAATCAAGGTGCCATTTAAGTGGACGGATGAGTGTGAAGTGTCATTCAAGAAAATACAAGCAGCATTAGCAAGCACACCGTTATTGGTTCACCCAGAGATTGGAGGCCACTTTTATGTCTTAACAGATGCTTCGGATGGCGCGTGTGGAGCGGCCATCTGTGTAAAGAGGGATGGATTGCTGAGACCGGTAACATATTATGGGTATACATTTACAAAGGCTGAAAGAAACTACACTATAACAGAGAAAGAAGGCCTAGCTGTTATAAGAGTATTGAAGAAATTTGAGGATATGCTGACTGGGGCTAAGATCACGATAATAACAGACCATCAACCATTAATACCTTTGCTTCAACAAGCCAGTAAGGCTCCATCCAAGAGGTTGACTAGATGGGGTTTAGCAATGAATGACTTTGACTATGAGATTAGGTATGAGCCGGGAGCCACTCACTACCTGCCGGATTTTATATCCAGAGTGCCGTTGGCAGTGGGACAGGATACACCTGGCGAGGAGTCGGGGGAGTTCGAGCCTGAGGTGGGATGTGAGTTACTCGTGATGGAACTGGTAGGGGAGGAATTGGATAGGGAGACCTTCATACAGGAACAGTGGAAGGATGGATTCTGCAGGGGGATGATGAGATATTTGGCGGGAGATGAATTGCCAGTGGATGAGGAAAAGGCGCGAGGGATTTTACATAATGCTGATTTCATGGGTATGAAGGATGGATTGTTATGCAAGTATATAAAACCAGCTAGAAAGAGGGGTGGGCCTATAGCTGACCTAAACCCAAGAATAGTGGTGCCTAAGGCTATGGTGAATAGAGTGCTCTATCTCATGCATGATGATATCATGTGCGGAGGACATGTGGGAACAGTGGCGCTGAATACAAAAGTACAGGCTCGGTTTTATTGGAAAAATATGATGGTGGACATAGCTAGGTACGTGCGGCTATGTGAAAGGTGCGCGTTGAGAAAAAGAGCACCTCACTTTAGGGCCAAGGCAAGGTCATGGGATACGCCGGATTATCCATGGCAAGTGATACAGACAGATTTTGTTGGGCCACTACGTAGGTCCAAAGAAGGTTATAAATATATTATGACCTTCATAGACCTTCTGACGGGATGGCCGGAGGCATTCTGTACTAAAGACACAACTGCGCACACGGCAGCTGGGGTGTTTCTACGGGAGATCGTGTGTAGGTACGGCAAGGTGGAAGTGCTGTGCAGCGACAGAGGGTCTACATATATGGGTCAGGTTTTTCGTGAGGTCACAGCTAGACTATCAACCAAACAGAGGTTTACGTCTTCTAGGAATCCGACCGGAAATGCCAGGGTTGAAAGATTGCATAAATCATTAGAGGATACGATAGGATGCTATGTGACCGAGGATCATGAACACTGGCCAGAACTGTTACCCATTGCATTGTGGACAGTGCGCTCCAATATCAGTATGAGGACGGGGTTTTCACCATATGCACTACAATTCGGGAGGGATCCAGTGGCTATGTCCTTTGCTGAGGAAAGGCCACTGCCTAAAGTGCCATCTGAGAGGGATTGGTTTCTTAGAACAAATCATAGCATACAGTTATTACAAGAGGCGGCCAACGCTCATACTGCTAGGTATGAGGAGCAGCTCAGACGTAGATTGGATGGACGGGCTCGACCTGTATCTTTTATAGAGGGGGAGTGGGTATATTACTATGATCCGAAATGCGCGGTGAATAATACATCGAAGTTTGCTGGTAGATACACAGGGCCACACAGGATAATAGAGGTGGTGGGGGATAACAGGGTGAGGTTGAGAGCAGTGAAGACGGGCAAAGAGATACCTCACTTAGTAAATGTGAATAAACTGAAGAGAGCATACAAAGGGGAGGGTGAAAATGGCGAAGGAGAAGCCAAAGATGAGAGAGCGGTGGAAGTGGATAAGTCAGAAGTGGAATCACAAGTGGATAAAGAAGACATAGGACATGAGAACCCGAGAGGGGTGACTGAGGTGGAACATCCTTCATCTGGTCTGGAGGATACAGCGTTAGCGGGCGCTGATAAGGAGGACAAATTGAATACGTCAGACGACGATAGAAGTGCACATGAGAAAAAGAGAGAGGTGGCCGGAGCTGGACCGCGCGCACCTATACAGGAATCTGATAATGAGAAAGATGGAGTTGTACGGCGAGATAGCCGGGAGAAGCACAGGCAGGAAGCTGTGGTCGATAATTGGTGTAAAAAGAAAGGGTTACAGGATAGTGATATTGATAAGGTCGAGGGTGGCCGAAGACAGGATAATGAAGAGAAAAGGAAGGGTAGAGTGAGAAATGTTGAGGTGAAGAGACAGATGGACGAAGAAAGAGAGAGAGAAGAATTGGAGAGAAGACAGAAGAGAAAAGAGAGAGAGGATAGAGCTGAGAAGAGACGGAGGCAAAGAGATAGGAGAGCGCAATTGGCTGCAGGGGCTATTATGAGTGAGGAATCTAGCAGTGAACATATCATTCCAAAGGGACCGATTTGTAAGCATCACAGGAGAGGCAGAGAGGAGCTCAGCTCATCCAGCGATGGAGAATAGGGTGAGCTTAGACGGGATGCTACAGGATGGGCGATAATCCTGTAGTATTCACGTGTGTTGCTATGAGGGAGAAGGGGGGGTGATACAGGTGCCGGAGGGGGAGGGGCCGCCCGGAGGAGCAGGTCAAGCTGACTCATGCAGGTAGACGGAAAGGAGGGCGATACACAAAGAAAAGGGAAAAGTAGGGCAAGGTAGGAAAAGAGGGGAGGGGGGGGGGAGGCCAGCGCAACAGGTATATGCAGGAGGAGATGCATCAGGAGGTGGCAGTGCGCGCACAGCGAGGGACGAGATAAGACCTCACAGTAAATAGCAGGTGCTGATGGACGGATGGCAGATAGCTGGTACGATAGTGTTGGAGAACAGCAATACCAACAATACTATAATACGTGGATGATTCAAGACAACTATTGCAATAGCACTTACAATGAAAGGAGCACAGTGTCTGCAGCAAGTTCAACAACAACAGAAACAAATGAAAAAGGATTTGGTGCGACTTCAACGTCAGGCCAACCAAGCTCAGCGCAAGAGCCAATACAGGTGGTGGAAGCAGCTCAAGCCGAGGTCCTGGTAAATCATCAGGGAAACATATGGGATAGCATACGTGATATCACCGTGGGACAGACAGAATGGGAGTGGCTGTTGGATGCCACTCTACAAGGCACCGGTGGTATAATTAAGAGAGAGACTCAGACCACAGAAACAGCGACACAGACAGAACCATCAATATTTTATAGTAAAGACGATGAATTTGTGCTGGATACATCAATCAGATTGGATGACATATTGATAGAAGAGTATTACAGCAGAAGACAAGTGACATCAAGGCTCTGTCACATTTGTGGCAGAACAACAGCAACAGCGGCAGGAGCGGCCAAACACCTGGAACAGGTACATGGGATAAAACATCTCATATAATGTCCACTAGTGAGGAAGCGGGAAAGAGAGCACCATCTATAGTAAAGGCAGGGAGATATAGGGGACAACAGGTAGAAGACGCGCTGGATGCTATATATGGATTTGGATATTCATTGCCGAAGGTATTCAGATACAATGGGGCGACGTTACAGGATATAGTAATGCAGAAAATATCAAAACTGAAATTGGACATCGCGAGATTGCCAAGATATTTGAGGGAACAAGTAAATAGACATCATTTTAAATATGGAGTAGGGAGTGTGACTAATGCATTCTTTTTCTCAAGAAAGTGTAGGAGGCATCGCAAGACTAGTAGAGGGAAACGATGCAGGCAGTGTAGACAAAGAGATGAAACTTGGGAAATGTTCAAACTGAAGCAAAAGGGAAAGCATATCACCCAAGGAGTATTAACATCCGGGGTTAAAGACAATGAGACGACCCTGGAGGAGGAGGATGTAACTGAAGACTTTGATAAATATAACTAGAAAGGATATGAGTTGATAGGAAAGGAACAGAGGGACTGTATGGTTATAAAATACAATACCTGTTAAGGGAACGTTGTGAGGGGTTGAAGAAATGTACAAAATGGCAGGTATCAGTATAACGCCACCTACCTTTAGAGGAGCACCAGGAGAAAAGATAGAAGAATATTTCTACGACATGGATTTGATTAAGAGAATATATGATCTAGGGGAAATGGAATATGTGGCATTATTATTGTGGGGAATGAAAGGTGAAGTGAAAACTTGGGTTAGGAAATTACCTGAGGAAAGTAAGAATACTGCATGGAAGATACAGCAAATAACCATGGCAGTATTTGCAGCTCCAGAGGCCTGGAAGGAATGGGGTACAGGAGGAAAGAGACAGAAAAGACAGCGCGAGAATGACGGCGCGGAAACAGAGCCAGCGGGGGAATGAACACGAGAGTGAGGAAAAAGGGGGGGGGGGGAAGTGTCGGACACTGAGACAGACATATGTATATTAAGAGCCTAGTAACAGAAAAGGGGGGGGGGGAAGAGAGCAGACATGCGCAGGTAAAGAAAGAGATAAGATGCAATGACAAGCAAGACAGTTGGCAGTGTAGGAGTGGAACTCCAGCTGTACAGACATCGGCAAGCAACAGATACAGACTACACTCAAAAGTTTAACAAGATAGAACAACCAGCATGCTACACGGACATAACCAAGACAAGACAACATAATCAGCAGTTTAGATAAGCTATAAACATGAGTTCTAGTGGAAAAGCCTGGATCATAGACAACGGAAGGTTCATAGCGGTTGAGATGAATTAATGGAGATCAGTAATAATTTACTGAAGGAAAGGAATCATCGCCCACTGTAGAAAGGGTAGAGATATTAAGGCTCAGATACACCCTACTCTATGGATAAGACTTAACTACTTAATACAGTTTGTGGAAAATTGTAAAAGGTCG
Source organism: Acholoe squamosa (assembly GCA_949317995.1). Classification (NCBI taxonomy): domain Eukaryota; kingdom Metazoa; phylum Annelida; class Polychaeta; order Phyllodocida; family Polynoidae; genus Acholoe; species Acholoe squamosa. Next base: position 22,183,654 of record OX439042.1, read on the forward strand.
GATCCATTTAGGATGCATTTAATATAAATACATACCTGAAGTGAAGATTTAAGGACTAGTAGGAGTAGAGGCATCATCATCATCAGCAGATGAAGCGGGAGAAGAACTGAAGATAGTAAATAAAGCAGGTATATGAGATAAAGAGAAAGAAGTGCATCACATACAGGAGGCAACCGCTATGGGGCACCTTATAAGTTGTCTAAGGGTGAATGGAAACACTAGTCGGAACCAGCAGGACCACAGTCGTGACACACATAGAATGACTCCAGTAACAAGGTCCATAATTAAGAGGCCTAAATTTAAAGGATATATTTGTCCAGAAGTAAGGCATTCTGTTAAGGAACCAGAGCCTATAATGGTTTAATTATTTAGGAAGCCCAGACTCTGAGAAAGGAAATACGATGTCTATAGCTGTAGATATATATTCAAAAAAAAATAAGTGTGAGTGAAATTCTTTTCTAAGAAGGTATTAGGACATATAAAATTCAGCCATATGGGTGTATTAATGAGATCAGTTATACACCTAAGACTGTGAATGTGATCGCCACTACTCACAAATCAGAGGAGCTCAGCGACTTTTATAGAGTTAGCTTATGCAGATATTTTAAAAGAAAATATGTGTATAGTATCTTATTACAAGAACGAAGTGAGCGTCTCTAGGAATCAAAGTATGAATCGCTAGGGAAATATACTTACTTCTGCGAGAGGGTAGAAGCTGGGGAAGCCAATGTTGGAAGGATAGGACCTCCAAGATTAGAAGAACGGGAGGTTTGTGGTCTGGCAGGAAGCTGATAGGGATGATGTCGCGTAGTGGTAGCAGATGAAGATGTCAAGAGAGATATGATGGTAGAAGAACTGTGAGTCAGTCGTGAGGAAGAGGCCATGGTGCTGGAATGACAGGTCAACGGTGAGAAGGGTGGATGTCCAGGTGAGATAGCCAGAGTACTCCAGAACGAGGGCGACATTACTGGAAGGTGTGGAAGTGAAGCTGCAGTGGATGAAGATGAAGTAAACTGACCGGAAGTGGAAGAGGTCAGGGCCAGAGCGGGCGTATGTAGACAGGAAGGCGGAGACCTAGAAGCCGAGGTGGCGCGGGCTTCTGTAGCTGGAGCAGCTCGGATGGTGATGTGAGGCATCATTAATGAAGATACAGCGGGAAACTGACCGGAAGTAGTGGCGCTGGTAGTAGAAAAGGGACGAGAAGCAGCGGCAGAATAGGTAAATGTGGATGTTAGGGTTGTTCTGGACGTCAGAGGCGCAGTGGTGGTTAGCAAAGGTGTGTATGGTAGGGGCGAAACACCGGAAGTAGCAGGAAGGTGAGAAAACACATTGTAGTCTACATATGAAGAGTGATGCTGAGGTGGCAGTGGACGAGAAGTTGATGAAACAGCGAAGTTGGCAGGCAGAGAATATTGGTGGGAGGTGTCCACTCGTAGAGGAAGAGTCGCTGTGCAAGTTGGTAGCGCATTGGAGGTAAAGGTGGATGCGAGGCTTGGAGCAGAGGTAGCAGGCACTATAGCGCTATAGGTGGGACGCGCACCTATGGGCGACATCAGAGTGGGATTCCAAGGTGGCACGAAAGGAGTGGTAGGGTTGACTGGAGGCGGAGTGATGTCGACATAAGCTGGTTGATAAGCAGGAGTAGGAATAGGTGGAACAGCAGCAGTTGATTGCAGGCGGTAACTGGGATCGGGCATCCCATCCAGGTGGATGACGCGCAGTGTCATATCAGTCATGTTACAAGCTAAGCGTAGATGATCTCGAATGGTGGTGTGTGAGGGCATGGTCGCGCCTTGCGGTCCGGTGCATACTAGCATGCACGGAGTAACGTTAGCATCTGTGGAGGACAGGTCTCTGCAGCCGACGATGTAGGTGAAGCCGGGCTGGAGACGATCTATCGGGAGATAGACGAGTGCGCCATTGACAGAAACGCTGGAATAGCTAGCCATCTTCAGTGCGAACAGGGTGGAAGTCAAGCATCGACTGAGAATTTAATTCTAGGTATCTAACCAAGGGGATGGGAAGTTGAAATAAGAAAACAAAAATATAGTGAAAACTATAGTAAAAAAAAATTGAGGGCACATTAGGAGGAGTCGCTGAGACAAAGACTCCAATCCAATAAATTGGTGTTATCAGATGGAAGAGACGTACAGCTAGATAGGAGAGGAAGGCACACGTGTTTAGAGTGACGGGAAAATATATACAGGAAGGGGTAAAAGGGTCATGAACTGGTGAACTATCTGACACGATAGGGCTTATTAAGTGTTCAAGATCCATAAAAACTTCCAGGAGCGATCAGTTAGGAGTCGTAGTAACCCAACTCGAACTGTAACCGGAAGCCATAATAAGAAGAAAATGGCGTGGCTAACTATACTATGTGTCTTATGTTCCTTGTGGGGTGTGGTAGATGCTGGAAGGCACACTTTCGAGACTTTAGAGAGAGCCGAATTAGGTGTCATTTTGCAACCTGGTAGACGTATTTCTACAGCTGAGCACAATCATGTGTCACAAGTGTTTGTATTAGAGATACCAGATAGATTACCAGAGCCGGAAATGGAAAGTATTTATGAACAATGTGTGAAGAATATGCAGGTTATGTGTGATATTCAACATCATAACAGAACCTTATTATTTGAAGATACCTGTGACAACATCAAACAGAAAGAAGAATGGCTGAATCAAATTATTAGAAAATTAATACAGGCCAGAGAGGAGGAAGTGGAAAAGCTGATGGAAAACATACCTGAACAACAACAAGTCAAAAGGTCTAAGAGAGCAGGTATACCAGGCCTAAATATTATAGGAGAGTTGTCGTACTATATTTTTGGCACTGGGAGAGCTGATGATGTAGCCAGAAATGAAAAGGATATTCAATTACTGAAGACATCATATTATAAGATGCGTGATGTTATTAAAACATTGGCCACAAGTACTAGCAATGGCTTGGAGGACGTCATGGCGGAAGTGGGAGAGTTGGCTGATAGACAGTTACAATTGTATGAAATGGCTAAGATATCATTGAAGAGACGGAAGTTGCTGGAAAGAACTCAAACTATGCACAGTGTGGCATTATATGAACTATCCATTGTATACAACCATGAAAGCCTGCTGACAAGGGTCAAATGGGGGTATATTATACATTTATTAAATGAACTCATTGAGATAAAGGATATGGCAGCTGAGGTAAGATTGGCATCACGAAGAAAACTATCCTCAAAATTGGTCACTAGAGAAGATTTGAAAGAAGCTATAATCAACACTGAAGTATATCTAAAGGCTACGTACCCACGATTTAGAGTCGCTTTTACTGATCCGGAATATTACTATGATAATAGTGTGGTGCGAGTATATCAGCACCAAGGTCGTGTAAAAATGCAGATAAGGATTCCGGTGGTGTCAGAGGAACACATATTTTGTGTATACTCTGTAAAGGTGTTTCCAGTACCAGTGCGGCTGGCCAATAAAGAAGCTGACGGGACGAGAATAGAGGGATTGCCATCAGAAGTAGCCATATCAAAGAATGGGCGGTATTATATATCAGAGCCAGTGGTGAATTGGGCGCGTTGCCATGGCAACTCAATAGCAGTATGCCCAGATATTCCACACATGAGAAAAATAGCCGAGCGAGGATGCATGGCGGCACTAATAAGAAATGACAAGGTGGCCATAGCAGAAACATGTGAGATCAACTATATAGTGCAACCAAATTTTCCTTCATTTGCGATAGCACTGGGAAAGGGTCGTACTTTGGTATCGGGACCCGACATACAAGGTCAATTGATGTGTCAATCAAGCCCGCCTGTTAAGGTGAACATGCATCATTACGCCATATTGAATATTGGGTGTGATTGCGCATTCATGACTGCCGGGGCGTGGATGCCTTACAGCTTGGCAGGATGTGGTCATGTGAACATGGAAACTAATGTGACTTTTGTAAATAACGATTTGCTACAAATGAACAGTGTTAAGAAGTTGACATGGATAAAGGCCGTATTAAATGGTGAAACTGTGGAGGTATTGCAAGATGAAGTGTTGCCAAAATTAGTAAAGACCAAAATGAAGCATAAGGCTAGAATACAACAGTCGCCAGCAGCTGTCAATCTGAAGAATTTGGTGAGTGCAATGGAAGACGGATCAGCTTTGCCTGATTTGGATGGCATGAGTGGTGGAGGCCAGTTTCCTACTGAATCACTATGGGATTATTCACCAATAATGATTGCGGGGGTGATTGTCATGACTCTGATGGTGGTACAATATTTTTGTTTAAAAAGACTATTAATGGCATACATATTGGCAAGAATGCCTATGAGAATAAGGAGTCTAGAAACTTGGGACTATGAAAAATACGGTGAAGATGTCGGAGGTAATTATGAGGAAGAAGATCCGGAACACAAAACGACAATAGCTATGTTATCATTGATATTGATAGTACTGATAATAATAATAGCGTTACTGGTGAGGAAAGTGCGACAACTAAAGAGGCTTCAACCAGTGGATGGACTGTATCTACAGGTGGCAACTAAAGAGATCACAGAAATAATACCATTGGGGGAGAGTCTAATGCCTTTGGACCAGGTATTTCAAAGACCAGCAGAACAGGCTCTTATTAGAGACGTAGCAATAAGCTACTCGTGCCCGAAGTACATAGCTACAGTGCAGTGGGGTCGAGTGTTATATTCCACTGAGATGGCAACGGCGGAAAACGCAGTGCCATTGCCATTACCAGCCACTGTGAAGGTGTCAAAGAAGTTAGCAGGGATACTGAACGGTGACTATGGATTTACGGTGATGACAAGATTGATTAGGTATAGTGGGGGCCTGGCGACAGGTGTACCACTAGAGATACCTATGATATCAGCGGCGGGCTGGACACCAATAAGGAACAGAGAGATAAATACACATCAGTTATCTGACACGGGACATGCCAGAGCCATGGCTCAGTTAAGAAGATCAAGACAGTTACCAGAAGTACCTGGAGAATCATATGGGGCTACGGCTGTCTCATATTCAGTAAACAAGGGGCATAAAGAGTCGGTGAACGTGGCTCTGCGAGGTCAAGAGCCCAGGACGGGATCGTCGTCGGTGTACGTGGACCTGAATGAATGAGACTGAAGGTGATGAATAAAACGCCATCATGATAGAGACTTGACATAGACGGTGTCAGGACATGAGAAAAAGGGGGGGGGGAGAAAGATATCGTGCAGCTGGCGTGAGACGAAAGGATGGAATAGACAATACAAAGACTATCTACAAATGAATTGATATAATGTCTGGGAATGGTGCCAGTGTATATTATTAAGTAAGATAATATAGCCAAAAGAAACTGTAATTTAAATGTACGACCAACTAATGAGACACTAACTACGACGTAATGTGGCAAGTGAAAAGATTTCTGATGTATATACTCGTTGACAAGCTGTGCACGCGTGAGTTAAGTAAGAGGTTGCCAGGTGTAACCCAAGACGCGTTAGAGTGTGTTTTAGAGTGATGCTTGGGGCAAAGGTTAGATAGAGGGGAACGTTTCGGAACAAGGAGTTGACAGATGTAAGGAGATTTATTGGCTCGGTTGGGTGCAACTGGTGTCGACTCCCGGGTAAGGATAGTAAAAAGAATATATAAACATAGAATGGGACAAAGTGCTTAGTAAAGGCGAGTGAATGAGTAAAATAAATAACAAAGGAAAGAAAAACAAATTGAGAATCAAGAAATGAGAGAATTGTAATAATAAAGTATATGTTAGAGGACAAGTTTGCGCTAAGAATAAGTCACCAATGCAGTGTGGAAAATATATATAATAATAATGCATGGTATTATATAAGTGTGTTGCATATGTATGTACATAAATAAATATTGAAATGTATAATATAATAACGATGATTACCTCAGGTATTAGTGACAAAACAATACATAAGATGTATTCAAGCATAATTTATGCTTGACAATTGGTGTGACTCGCGTCACAAGAGGGGAGCGCCCGCACCTGTTTTGTCATCAATAGCCAATAATTATAATGAACGGGTATAACAGGGTACACTTGTGTAGGTATTTATTGTATACTGTATTGTGTGTATTTATTATATGCTATATGAGAGAGTGCTATGGGAGTCCTGTATAGGGTTTATGGTAGCTGGAGTTTATGGTAGGCTGTGGAATGTTGCAGACGGAGGGGAGTCGACGAGATCTGGTCAGGTAGATTCTGTAGAGGGGGAGGGGGGAATACGGGTGAGCCAAACACCGGCGTCTGAAAGGTGTGAGGGGTTGGTAAGAGATAGGGACAAGTCAGTATTGTGGGAGCAGCCGAGGAGGCAACACATACTCCTGGAGTAGACGAGGATGAAGCTGTTTAGTATTTAGTATTACACTTAGCCAATGTAAGAACGGATTGAACAGGATCTCTATGGCACTTATACCTCTCCAGTAGCATCGGATTGTTAAACATAAACTGCTTGTATGAATAGACTGGTGTCGTTGAAGCTGTATAACCATGAGTGGACTCATCATCAACTGTAACTGTGAATAACCAATGAACAATAAATGGTGACTTGTATCGGCGTCTTGGTGTTGGTTAAAAGGATGGGCTGAGCCAACATCATACCACTAGAGTTAGTCTTCCCAAATACGTGAGAACAGCGGAGCGAGCTGATAATAACTACACAACTTATACCACCTTAATATACATATAAACACAACCCACACAGCCCAATATGAATAGGTCGAATCCCACATGGAAAAAAATGGCTGAAATATCTCTGCGATTTTGTCCCTTGTGTTGTATGGCCCTTGTTGAGGCCATAAAACGCAAGGACTACTGCAAACTTTACCCTAAACCACTGTGGAATTCAGAATTAGTTGATCAATCCTTGCATTTTATGGCCCCCTCAAGGGCCATACAATGCAAGTGACAAAATCGTAGAGATATTTTAGCCATTTTTAGCCATGTGCATGGGATTCAACCTAATGTGATGCAAGACTCATATTTGATCATTAAATTTTACTCTTAGCTGCCAAAGGTCTGAACATACCTAATTCTGATGCTCTTACCTGCAGGGGACATCTAAGATAATTGTTGTTACACATGTCATAAACAGTCAGAGATAGCTACTTCTTGTTTGTACAAATAGAAGGCAGATTAATCACTGCAGATTAAAGTTCTGTCTGAGGTTCAGACTACCGGTAGTTCACTATGTCAGAGACATGGGATCCATGGAGGTCACTGCAGTCCGTGGTTCAGTTATCTCTTACAAACCATTAAATTCATGGTCTCTCGGGATTGAAACGAACACGCAAATAAGCCATCAGAAGGATCTCCCCGAAAACACGTTCATAGCATGAAAAAGCTACGTACGGTCGCGTTGCAGACAGGCAATCCATATGATACTCAGGCTTTCATGTCATGTTGAAATTCCACATTATAAACGAATTACCTTTACCAGATATTAACACGTGTGCATGATAAATCGCGGGTACATTCACGCATATTACGAATGTATCACTTGTTATGATAATATGCACTCTCCACGCTCTGCAAAGTAGTATAGGAGTGAGCGGGGAAATGGGAAGGATTTTCGGAAGGACAACTTCTTAGCAAGGCATCTATAGTATGGCCTGCTTCTATCAGGGATACACACATTGCGGTATAGACTACAAGTGTCTTCAAGCTCTGGAAGCTACAAAGCCATTTTGCTTCGCACTTCCCTGGACGTAAAATGGTAAATAACCTTCACATTTATCTCATGTTGTTTTTGTGAGATATGTCACAAATTTAATTTATCTGGCTCAAAATAATGATTTAATCACATTTATTTATTTGGCTCAAAATAATGATTTAATCACATTTTTTTTCCTTTAAGGATGAAGGAACTGGCCGTGACATATGGGGGTAGGGTTATTGCCTGGGGGGTGCAATACGGGGCTCCTTGGTTAAACCTATGGAGCTTCAGTATTCAACTTGAGATAATAAGACATTCCCTCTGACCTATACAGAACATCTGTCTGTCCCTTACTTTCAACCCGTCCCACTGAGAGTTACGGCCCTAGCAAGGTGGCCTTGAAGCCGGCGATTTAGACTTCAAGGTTGCAAACTGCACAGTATGACAGGCGAAGTTGTGTATGGCTATCATGATGTCGAAGTTCAGCGTTGGTCAGGAAGAATTTTGTTAATGGAATAATGTCCCCTTGTTTTGGAGACATTGTTTTAATAACCAGGTTTCTTTTTCCTTCCTTTGCAGTTATGAAAATATACATGTACATGCACTCAATCTGCATGTAACTGGAAATAAGCACCTCCATGGTAGATCCCTCAGGCCCAGGGTCGCATGAGGACATGGGCAAGGAGGCAGTCAGTGTATGACGACGACGGACGACCAACACTGAAGGCGTGGTAGCCAGCATATATATAGTGATCCATGCGATTGGCATCTTCATAGAGATACATGGCCTGACAAGGGCTGATCTATCTCAATGATCAAATACACGCATGTCCCTGGGGTCACTAGAAGTCCAACAGATTGCAGTGGATAGTTGCTCTCTCCCTCTGTCTCTGTTTGTCTCTGTCTGTCTCTTTCTCTCTCTCTCTCTCTCTCTCTCTCTCTCTCTCTCTCTCTCTCTCTCTTCTTCTTCTTCTTCTTCTTCTTCTTCTTCTTCTTCTTCTTCTTCTTCTTCTTCTTCTTCTTCTTCTTCTTCTTCTTCTTCTTCTTCTTCTTCTTCTTCTTCTTCTTCTTCTTCTTCTTCTTCTTCTTCTTCTTCTTCTTCTTCTTCTTCTTCTTCTTCTTCTTCTTCTTCTTCTTCTTCTTCTTCTTCTTCTTCTTCTTCTTCTTCTTCTTCTTCTTCTTCTTGGGTAGTGGATAGTTGCTCCTCCTCCTTCTCCTTCTCCTTCTCCTCCTCCTCCTCCTCCTCCTCCTCCTCCTCCTCAGTAGACTATAGGATATCAATATAAACTTGATAAGTAAAGGCATGCAGGGGCAACGTAGTCGATATTGGGCATTTGACCTTTCACCTCGGTTTACACGAATACATATATACCATACATATATGGGGTGTCAGATGATATTGGTTCCATTATCATAGTAACAAGAGTAAGGCTCATGGATCCTATATAACACTTCACATCCAGTACACAGCCTACCCTGGAGAATATTGCTGAATACGACATCCCACCCTCCCAAAATGACGTCCTCCAGGCATTATTGGGGCCATGATATCCTCCACAGACCTTTCCTCTAAATTCCATCTCAACCTAGATGGCTTCCCACGACCATCCTATGAGCTGACTTGAGCCCTAGTCAAAGGTCACATGTATTAGTAGGAGCTTATCGTCAACCCTAGGGGCTCATATGAGAAGTTATAAGACAAAGTACTTGATGCTCACGCCCTATCCACAGAGCCCGCCATAACAACGCTATGCCATGCAACCCGACTTTCCCCTCAACCTCCCACGTCGTATATGAGAATGCTTCATATAAAGCCTGTAAATCCACTTGTGCTGTCTCATAACATTAATTAAATGCTACCTATTCTTGGATAGTGCAGGCTATTTGGATAGCCAAACAATAAACAGAGCCTCATGTGATATGCACGGATTTCTCTAACATAGCAGGGGAGTTATTTTAGGGCATTTTGAAATGTCCTGCTATTATTTTTTTTCTGTTGTCACCATAGAAAAACAAATAATAAATAGCTACCGGTGTATATACTTTTCAAGCCTCCAACTTGTCTGAGTGTGAAGCGCTCTTAGTGGCAGGTTTTCAATAGTGAAGGTCCAAAACGAATGAAAATTATAATACCTTTACTATTAGTGTTATATATTAATAACTCAATATGGTTGATGGGGAGTAGATAATGATATAGATGGTAGATGTAGGTAGACACAGGAGACAGGTGTGGTAGGCTTGTAGGTTTATTGTATACTGACTAAAAGAGAGAGGGGTGTCCAGGTATATCAGTGACCGTCGCCACTCATCTGTGACCCACTGAGGCTATACAATGTTCACCACTATATAATACTAGGAGGTGGTTAAATGCATTACAGTAAGGTGTTTTACGTCGTAATGGCAGCTACAAACACATTCTTACAATGTTTTATACTATCACAATAAATCAGATCAATGGTGTACCTGGCTAAAGTGCTCAGGTCCCAGAAAAATCGATCTTTTGTTATAGGAAAGCAGTGTTATTAAATTAAAAGCCGGCTAACGTCCATTGCTCTACTCCTTTAAGCTGGATTTGGTTCTCACTTAAAACAGTGTAGACCCTGGGCTTGGACCTCTCCTTCTGACTACCAAAATACAGACTTAATCAAAGAGTCATAGTGGTCCCCTGAGGGTTTATAGAACCGTCAGGCAACCATAGTATTTGATTGATTGCATAAATTCACCTATTGCATTTCATGACAAAAGAACCAAGAAAAAGCTAAACATAGCTCGTCCTGTGTTGGTGTGAGGTCACTCCATGGGGATGCATATTGCTGCTAGTACCACTTAGTTGCCTTAGTGCAAGAAGGTTGTAACTGACAGTTTAACAAAAATGAGTTTACTTCTGTTTTGACATGATATATTTACCGTTATGTAGCTACTATGAAAAGTACTGAAACTCTGCCTATGACATGTGTGCATACAGGCCCCATTGCAATATTGCTGTATAGTAAGTGGGACACTTCTTTTGCTTCTCCTGCAAAACTTAAAAAAATGCAGTTACAACCCTCTTGCACTAAGGCGACGAATTGTACTGCTGTTGTTTAGCCACTGGCCATTTGCCGAACCTCGAAATGACCCCGGAACTAAATCACAACTGCTGACACAAAAAGGTGTCAAGTCATAATCCACAGGATCAATATAGTGAACTTAAAAGCAGCTCTAAACTTCCACAAAGTGACCAAAGCACAGATTCGCTCTAAAAATGAGCATAACATGGACTTGTAAACCACAGTTTTTCCTTGTGAAACTTGGATTTTCCAATTTTTCCCACTAAAGTGAATTGAATTTCTAGTATTGGCCCTGTTTTGTTATGGGTCAAGCTCGCCTCATTAGAAACATGACCAGAGTCAAGACCTAGGGATAGATCTATTAACTTGTATGTCCGATTCACAAAATTACCACAATCAATGACGGTTCACCTGTGCACATGCGCATGGAGCCATAGGGAGACTGTTCTGCCGCAATGCCCTGAATGGGACCAGCACGTGACTGATCATGTGACTAGACTACCACTTCCGGTTGGATGGTATATGCGACCAGCAGGTGGTCAGCAGGGAACCTTGGCCGATCTGCTAAGGTGTGACAAAACACTTGGGCGTGAGATGGAAAAGCAAGATGGACCTATAGAAGAGAGGGGAAACTCTTAGAACAAAATGCTAGATGTATACGTTGAACTGGTATACTGGTCTATTGTATTGCGTGCATTCCAGATGATTGTTACAGGAGAGGTGAAATGATGCGAGGCATTGTTCAAAGGTGTTAGATGGTTGTTTTGCTGTTGTTTCTTTAGGGACAGAAAGAAAGAAAATTCAAAGAGGGAGGAGGAAGAAGGAGATCAAGAACAACTTTAGTCTCTACTCAATGTTGAATAGTCATGATACTTTCAATTTTCCCTCTGGCAAACACCACCCCATCAGACAATTCATTGATGGATCTACCCAATATCCTCGAACATGATAATGAGATCAAATGAGCAACATGTAAACTCTTTTCGGGCCTGCATTTAAATCCCTGCCTTCTTGTGCGTAATGCCAACTAATGACTAAAAGCCTATTAAATTGAAATTGGCATAGGCCTTAGCTGATTCATGTAGTCAATCGTTAGTTTAATTATCAGATTTCTATTGATCATATCCAACACTTACACATTCACTTTAGGTGAAAAAATCAATATGGCGTTTCCTAGCGGAACCTATTTCAGTTGATTACCCAAGATCCCGGAATGCCCCTTCTTGTCACAAACGTGTTAGAGCATCGTATAATTCAATTCCAACGTTAATTAGGAATTTAACTTTGATCCGTGAGAAATCTTCTCCATGCCTTTCGCGACCAAAATGACTTGTCACACTCTTTCGCTGCCCTAATTTCGTATCGCTGTTTTACAGCGAGTTGGCACTCAAGTGTCCACTGCGCACATTACCCCCGTATTTGCCATAATTAAGGAATTTCCGGTTCACGTTTTACAAGAAGGGGATGGGAACGGGGCAGCAACAATTGATTTGGCCACTACCGCTGGGCTTTTACACTCACGTTCTCCAGGAACCTCAATTCCGATTACGACTGCTCAGGAATCTAATCCACCTCGATCAAAATAAAGATTCCCAGAGATCGACCACATTTTCTTGTGTCAGGATAATGTTGTTGTCCGTGGATTTAAGGATGTCGGAATGGTTCAATGTAAAGATGCTAGCATTCTTATGCCTTAAGGTATCAACGGCGTAGTACTATTTCCGGGCGTCTAATGTGGGCGTCTTTAGATGACTACAGATACTCACATGAAGACGCCCAAATACCTTGAGTCGTCCACCTGCCAATTTCTTTTACTTCTTCTCAGTATATTCTGTAGACCTAAACCTCTATTGGCTCAAAAGTAAAGGTGTTATAGTACCACACCAAAAAATTACTATGGATACTCGAAGTAGATGTCTTTGGATGATAACATCTGCAATTACACATGCATGTTTCGACCTTTTTTAATCATGCCAGAATTCGAAAAGCTTTGGGTGCAGATTATGAATGCTTACACCTCCCTTAAATAGCAAACATTGTTTTGGTCATAGATCAGCAATACACAACAGCACAAAAATTGACACAATTACCTCAACATTTAAGTTTTTTGGGATATATCAATTTTACGCTGAACCAAACTACATTTCACCTTGAAGCTGTCCATAGTCAATGTGCAGATTACTACGTCCTTCATCAAACACATGTCTGAATCAGTAAAGGGCCATAAAGAAGAAGACATTATAATAAATAATTGAAGAGTTTCAATTGTGTTACATCATAGTGCAAGCTTGTTGGCTCATGGTAAAAGTGGGGAATTGCTCTTACAAAAGCCTAAACCGTTTTTATAAGAATTAGATATAGAATGAAAAGGTGGGTCAATTCCAGTTGTCTGAACTATATTATAATTATCTATGAGTTGATACCTTTACTAAGCCTTGGGAGCTACTGCTCTCATAGCTGTTAGCCACCAAAGATAAGTCTATGGAAGAAATGCACAGGAGCGGACGTCATTTGGTAAACCTACCCTACCCTATTAACTGATGGAGGAAATTGTATATCCAAAACGAAGAACCAAATTCATTAGACTGTGCCTTCAATCAAAGAGAAGCTTTGGTTTTTATCATGCCCCATTTGTATAAAAAAAGACACCACTTACCCTACACTCATAAGATACAACATAGTGAGTGGGGAGCATTGGCCTCAGTAGGGACTGAGTCATTTGTGTGTAAGGGTTTTTACGCCAGTGGATCTGGATTAGCCCGACCAATGGCCAAAAGAGCTGTAATGCCGACTTGATAATGTAATGGGCGCATTAGGCCTAGTTGGGTACAGCTGGGGCCTACAGTCAGCCAGTACGGCCTGCCGCCAGAGGAGCCAACTTCAAAGCAACGGCCAAATCAGCGCAAGCGGGCAATGACAGGAAGTGCTCCACGCACTCTTCCGGTCGAGTCGTCACCAGAAATCGGACACGATATTTTTGTGACCTCTGTGTTACAAGCAGCCGTTGTTTTTATGTCATAGAGGACGGATCAGCGGCGGAGGCAGAAAGACGGCGAATCTCTGCATCACATACTGAAAACCCCAACCCATTTGACAGCCTCAGGCTCCTTGATTGTATAAATTGTCATAGAGGAAATCTGAGCAGCTCAGCGTGGGTTTCATACGGTATGAGGAGCATCCCTGCTCTTATCAAAGGGCATCTAGAAAATGTGGAAGTGAATGTTTAATTATATTTGATATTTAATTGGATTTGCTTCAATTAAACCCTAGAGGGATAGAACCCTAATGGAAAGAGAAAGCTGGGATGTACGACGCTCTAACAACATTACCCTCCATCTCTGTAGCTAATTGGATGCTCCGTTCCTATTTCTGCCAAGGTTAGAAAATCACTTTTGACAGTATCCATTATGTCCCGTTTTCATCAAGAATATTACCTCGAAGACATAATAGCTGAATTCATTCCTTTTGCAACGTACAGGCAGTAGGTACGTGTTCATAGGAAACACAAAATGTCTTGAACTGGGTAAAAATAAATACCATTTCCTTTTTTGATTTTCTAATCAAAATGTTTTCAATATTCAAATGGTTATGTTTACCCCAGAGCAACCGGACCCCTTTGTTTTTTTTTCTATATGTCTACTTTTGTAGGGGTTAGGGGGAAAGTAACATATAAGATTAAAGGTCATGGTGATTCTTTGCTGATTCAGGGGGAACTAAATCTCCACATATAGGAGGCGCCTTGTATACCCGGGGTACTATGGTATGTAAAAATGGTATGGTATTACAGTCTGTAAGTATTATGTAGAAATGGAACACTGACACAGGCTGTAAGTATTATGTAGAAATGGAACACTGACACAGGCTGTAAGTAGTATGCAGAAATGGAACACTGACACAGGCTGTAAGTAGTATGCAGAAATGGAACACTGACACAGGCTGTAAGTAGTATGTAGAAATGGAACACTGACACAGGCTGTAAGTAGTATATAGAAATGGAACACTGACACAGGCTGTGAGTAGTATGTAGAAATGGAACACTGACACAGGCTGTAAGTAGTATGTAGAAATGGAACACTGACACAGGCTGTAAGTAGTATATAGAAATGGAACACTGACACAGGCTGTAAGCAGTATGTAGAAATGGAACACTGACAGAGTCTGTAAGTATTACCGTAATCTTCCGTGTATAAAGCGCACCTCGCATATAAGGCGCACCTAGAGTTCAAGAATAATGTCAAAAACATAAAAAAATTCATAATTTTGGTTCTACTGAACGTATTTTCAAAATTCATAAAGCTATGTGTAGCTAGGGCATCCCACATCACCTTCCACCCCCTTATGTCAGATTTTGAGTTAGGGGAAGTATAAGATATCAAAAGAAAGCTCTTGGTGTCCCCCTTGTGGATCCAGGAAGTACTCAAACCCCTCGTATAAGACGCGCCTTATACGCGGGAGATTACGGTATGTAGAAATGGAACACTGACACAGGCTGTAAGTAGTATATAGAAATGGAACACTGACACAGGCTGTAAGTAGTATGTAAAAAATGGAACACTAACACAGGCTGTAAGTATTATGTAGAAATGGAACACTGACACAGTCTGTAAGTAGTATGTAGAAATAAAACACTGACACAGGCTGTAAGTAGGATGTAGAACTGTGACAGCTTCACAGGCTGTAAGTAGTATGTAGAAAGCCTGTAGAAATGGGACATCATCACAGTCTGTAAGTAGTATGTAGAACTGGGACAGTGTCACAGGCTGTAAATAGTATGTAGAAATGGGACAGTGTCACAGTCTGTAAGAAGTATGAAGAAAGCCTGTAGAAATGGGAAAGCATCACAGTCTGTAAGTATAGTATGTAGAAATGGGACAGTGTCACAGGCTGTAAGTCACAGGCTGTAAGTAGTATGTAGAACTGAGACATTGTCACAGGCTGTAAGTAGTATGTAGAAAGCCTGTAGAAATGGGACAGCATCACAGTCTGTAAGTAGTATATAGAAATGGGACAGTGTCACAGGCTGTAAGTAGTATATAGAACTGGGACAACATCACAGTCTGTAAGTAGTATGTAGAAATGGGACAGTGTCACAGGCTGTAAGTAGTATGTAGAAATGGGACAGTGTCACAGTCTGTAAGATGTATGAAGAAAGCCTGTAGAAATGGGTCAGCATCACAGTCTGTAAGTAGTTTGTAGAAATGGGACAGTGTCACAGGCTGTAAGTCACAGGCTGTAAGTAGTATGTAGAAATGGGTCAGTGTCACAGTCTGTAAGTAGTATGTAGAAATGGGACTCTCACAGTCTGTTAGTAGTATGTAGAAATGGGTCAGTGTCACAGTCTGTAAGAAGTGTGTGGGGTAATGGGGCAGCCATAGCCAATGACCACAGGTCTATGTTTCATCGTTGAGTCCTAACATGATCAGGGAAGCGGTCAAAGTTTTCTCCATCAACCGGCTCCCCTTCCTAAACCGAAAATAGTTACTGCTAGTATGTGGTTAGAAAATGGGAAGAGGTCGGAGCTTGATGAAAAATAATTTGTATGATTTACACGTCTAGACCTCTACGGGTGGAGGGTAGTATTGGCGACTGAGGCAGGATATATTTGAGGAATATAAGTCAGGCTCCCTGACGCCTGGTATCTGTACAAGCAGCCACTTGGCCAAGAGCCCCTCCATGTCTAGCCTCCCACTAAGGAGTTGCCCCATCATCAATCACAGACAAGGTGTCGAGACAGAAAATTCACCTAAGCACTCTGCCCTATTGCTTGGGTGGCTAGATTTGAGGTCATTTATGTGATGATTGGCCAGGGCCTATTGGGTGTATTGGGTCTGGAAGTATTTGGCGGTGATTTAGATGGTGAATATTAATGAGCCTAAAGGTGGAGTGATGAAAATTATTACATGCGTTAGTGAAGTCCAGCTGTGTTTAATTTCCAGATTGACAGTACCAGTGCAAAGAGAGGGTATGTTCTGATAACTTTGGCTGAGTTTCTTTCTTTATTACCTCATTTCATGGAGATCGCGATTTCGTCTGTATTGCATAACGTTTTTCTCCTCTACTTCATAAAAACATGATCAAACAAGGCCATTTTTACCTAACGTTAACATAAGTATGTGTGTGACAATGGGCTCTCATAGAAGTTTGGGAAATCTAATAGTGTATAAGAGAGGTTATATGTTTTGCCTATTTGCTAAAGGGCAGTGGGCTAGGTAAACCAATCCCCAGAAATTATCCACATCGGGTTTCCTACAGTCTATAGTAATATAGGAGAGAGGTAAAACTTAAATTACCTTCTTTGCACGTTGATATGTACGGGAAGAAACCATCACATACTGTGATGACTTGATGAAGGCAGATCTCCTTTCGTGTTTACAGAGACGGGGCTAAAAGGATGGAAAACGAAGAAGGCACCGACGCAGTGCGAGCTAATATAAGGCATAGCTTTGTTAAGCTACGCTATTTAGGTGACTCATTAGTGGCATTTAGGACACTGTGTAGGCCTATTAGGTATAGGTATGTACCAAGAAGGAACCAAGTAGATGGAACACGAAGAAAGAAGAGAAATGATACTAGAAAGGAGAAGGGTATTCATAATGAAGTGCATACGTAGTCTGAGCTAGACAGTTGAACTTGTAGTTATCGATGCAGGCAAATTCCCTGCTTTTATTTGTGTTAGAAAAAAATCCTACCTCCAAGCACAACTATGAATTCAATTGTCAGACTCATGGTGAGTCTCACAAAATGTATCACAGTGATAGCCATTACATCCTTCATTTTATGCTGGTCTGTTATATGAGAAGATTATAATGACATTATTCCTTTTGAGTACAGGTCTTTCTATCGGTGATATATCGTAGCTCGCCCCATACTGTACCATAGGCCTATAGATCTAATGTGTGTCATCCTTACATGCTCTTGCTAATCATGTTACGCCACTCAATTCTACAAGCGATCAGTTTCACCTCTAAATGCCCCCCTGCACCATTAAAAGCAATAGTATAATTATGAGATGTAATTGCCTGCGTGTGTATCAGTGTTTCTGAAATCTATGCACTATTATTATCATGATCCTGTAGTTTACACGGCAGGGGCGTAGGAAATGGGGGGCCAGGGGGCCTGGGCCCCCCCAATCATAAAGGAGGGGGGGCCTGATTATGTCTGGGCCCCCCAAAAATTTACCAACAAGTCATAATAAAATGGAAAAGCAGCTAAAACATTCCATCCCAAATTAGGTTAATATGTTAAAGGGATAGGGAAAATGGAGCCCTGAGCCTCAAATCAGATCTAAAATTCACCAAAAATACATTTCTATTAAATTCTATTATGAGTATGTATAGGCATCATCGCGCTCGAGCGGATAATTCAATGTGTTCAAATTGGGACACCGCTGGGTCCCCCTAATGAAGATTTGCTTCCTACGCCTCTGACACGTACTTTCCTAAGCTTACATATGGAAGTGGCATAATGGGCTCTTACTGGACAAATATTTGACTTTCTACTACATACATTTTAATGATAATTGACTCTCACAGAATCGACCCTGAGGCTTATTCTGGTACACCCAGTCATTCACTCCCAGCGTTAACATGTGTGGTGCAGTACACATGGAAGGCGTTTCAGCCATGGCAAGGAGAGTGAGAACCTGCAGTCTTGCTGCAGTATTTTTGTGTGAAATGGTTTTGTGATGCATGCGCCACCTTGTGGTCACTTTGGCGCGCGCCGATTGATCCCGTTTGGTGCGCTGAATTAGTCTTGGAGTGCAATGGACTGTGTTTATCAGGCGTCAGCGGCGGGGCCCAGTGTCATCAGACCCCTCGCCATTATCCCATGAATCCAAACTGCAATGGCCTTGCTGTCTAATAGGCATGGTTTAGGACCCATGTATAATTATTTGTTTCTCCTTTTACCCTTACATTTGCTTTGTTTGATACTCTTCAAGATTCTCGTTAACTATTGGCCACCCAAAATTGTCTGTATTTCATATCTTAATTTTACGGATTGAGGAATTCCCACTGAACAATGAAGCTTTCTACTTCTTTGCTGACGTACGTAGATTCTATTGCCGTGGTTAGGCTCGAGCAAGTGAACATTGGCCGCTGGGTTGAAACTTTAGGCGGAAGACCATCAATACTTACCAAACTTTAATGGCTTTTAGACCCTCATCTAACACCCTTGTCGAGTCAGCTATTCAATCTTTGTGTGGGTTATATATACTAAGCACTCTCATTGTTTATTATTAGTGAGAATAAAACTTAAATTTTACAACAATTCCTAAAATGAAGCGCCCATAAATGGCTAAAAACCAAGTGTCCAACTTTCATTTAATGTACCTCAGCTAGTTTCAAGCTGGAAGACCGATCCCCTTTATCGTCGATCACGGTTCGAGGGCTATCACTGCCCTAATCATGGTCGTGGGACTCGTTGCCACCGTCGTTAGTCTGGGAGACTAGTGACCCAAGAACAAGATTTTGTATCTAGGGATCTCTGGAATTTAGAGAAGACCCCATTTTTCAGCTTTAAAGGCGCCTGTGCTGGATTCTTGACAGAGACTGAGTAATGATGAGACCACCCCCCCCCACCCACCCCGGCTAGCTTACTAGGTCTGGCACTAGTACATAGACAGACTTTGAATTAGCTAATGGCTTCTCTACTAAGATGGATTGAAATATTTTAATGGCCTGATGACTAGCGCTTGGAGAAGATGCTGGGAAAGGTGTGGATATGAAACATACCAACTTTGGTTTGAGAGCGCATAGCTACTCTAATGATTCAATATTTTTGTTCAGTTCATTATGCAATTTAAGATTTTCCCGAATGCAGCTAGTGTGTAGAGCACAAGTAATCACACCTGTCTGTGTTAACAAAGGCTAAGTGTATCATAAAAAAGTGCAAGGAATTGGTGGCTTTTTTAACAGTGTTGATTTCTTACCCATATAGTGTTACTTAAGAAGACTGGGAATTGACTTTGAGTTACCTTTGATCCAACAGCCATGAAATAATATTCCCCTCACTGGTTCACAATTGATTCTTACCTTGCCTTATAAGAGCCAGCTCAGCTCAGCGCAGGTATGACATCCATTGGTATCAGATCTTAGATACACCCCCCTTCCTTGGTAATTCCTATGCTAGAAATCTCTGTAGATAATATATACTCGGGTATAGACCTCTCACTTTTCCTTTGTAACTTTCTACATTTTGTTCCCAGAATCTTCTTAAAGCTCTTACGTTAACCTTAATCATCGATACCCATAGTTGTTTTCTTGTAAGCTCTGTGATCAGCTAGCCATTTCTCAAACACTAAGATCCTACCCCTCTCACTCCGATTCCAACCACCCCTACGATCCAGTCCAATCCTAGTGATTGACCCTTGGTGATCATGTATTACCTACGATTGCCTATACAGGTGCATGCCTTTTCCCTCTGTATCTGCTGTAATCGTAGTGATTGACCCTGTACAATGAAGAATTCCCTTCTGATCCTGGCCAGGTCAGTACGATTTCAGGGTGCCCAAAACTTAGTGTCTGAGAAATGACTTCCTGTGGAAGGATATTTTAAACCGGGACTTCATTGACTCATCTTTCCCTAAATCCAAAGGTTAAGATTTAAAATCTACTTATATAACAACCCCAGTTTATGGGTAGATATTAGAGTATAGGGGGAAATGTAAGCCGGCAGAAATAGTATTGAGAGTATTATTTGGAATACTTTATTTGCACCCATCTACTTTCAAATGTACGTATCCCAAATGAGAAATAGATAAAAAGAACAACAAAGTAACGCACAAGAAGATTTGAAACGGTCTATATTTGAATAAAAATACAAAAATTGTTTACAAATCAACACTTTTTATAGATCTGCAGATATACAATAATATATTACAACTAGTCCCTCGAGAAAAGACCAGTGAGCATCATTCCAGACCATTTGAATAACAGGCATACGTCTCAGGTACCCCAGCAAATATAACAACACGACTGTGAATGTTCTCATTTCCTTCTCTTTGTACACAATATAATCATCTTTTAATACACAATTGATTTGACCTCTGTATGAATGGGCAGGGTAGGGAACAAGATATAACAACTATTAAATTACCGGGTTATTTCTGAAGTAAGAATCACATTAGGGTTTCTAGTTGCGTCACGAAAGTTAGGGAACTGTAGATGGCTGGGGCTCTGTAGTTTTCAGTTGTCGGTCGGGGAAAGATTTCAAGGTAAAGATGCCGGGGCCTGAAGTGAAGAGGGCAGAGGCAGGGGGTGTCTGGAGTAGGTGGGAATCAGTATTAGGGAAATGTCAGGAGGAGGCTGGCTTCCCAACCGCGTGACCTTCACAAGATGGCGTCTGTCAGGGCGGCCTGTCGCGGTCACTTGTTCAGGCAATGCTTCACATGCCTCCAGAGACGGAACCAATGCCTTGCGTGAGAAGCAATGGTCACAGAGCAACCTGTTACCTATCCTTGTCACACCCTCAAAACCCCTCCTGTGTGCCATCCAGATACCATACCAATGAATATCACCCATAGAAGCAACAAAGACATATGAGATACTTTATTGTAAAGGTAATGTGTCTGTTCGACCAGCCTGTCAGGTAGCTATAGGCTACTATACATCACATTTCTCCAAAACTGAATTAAGTTTCGTATTCTGTTTCAGGACAACCCACAACAGCACAACTGACAGTGGGATATGCAATCACGCTGCGATATTTCTCCATATTTGTTTTTCTCCAACATCTCAGTTTCAACTTAACCACCCTTTGGTCATTCCATGAACCCCTTCCTGATATACACTATCAACACTTTATTCATTCTTCCCTGTCTTATTATAGCATATACACATAGTTATAACAATGCCCTCTTCACTTCTACCACCCCTTCCTTTTCTGCTAAGACCTATTGGTCATCTGATAGTGTACCGTCCACAGAGCATAATATCAACTGACTGACGCAGTCCAAAACAATACAGAGGCACCTAATAGTTAGCTGTTTTTTGGTTCTACAGTCACCTTGAGATACTCACACCTCGTGTATGTATTTTCTATGCACCCCAATACTCCAGTCTTCTGCCTTCGTTTCCATTTTACCACATTTAAGGTATATTCACCTCAAGTTAGCCACATACCTGCAATCAGCCTATCCTCCAGGGAGAGCAAGTGAACATCATACTGTATTATGTTAAATGAGTACTGCTAACTAGTTGAACAATGCCATTTAAGCAATCGATAATATTCATTCAATTTCGTACAAATTGGTGTTTTCCCTAAAGGGGTGGCCGACTTCCAAGTGTGTGGAAACTCTGGAGGGTGTTGCTCCTATAGTAAAAGGAAGAGCTGGCTAAAAATGCCCTCATTTCCAGTCCTTTATTTTCATGTAGCTATAACTTGTCCCTTTTGTTGCTCACAAGTGGTCATTCAAGTATGGTGCTAGAAAAGGGGGATTTGAGTAGGTACCTAGTTGGGAGAAGTCATCAGTATAATAAACTATAGAGCATGTGACATGAGTAGGTACCTGGTAATGCAGCTCTCTCTATTTTAAACAAGGCAGGTGACTTTTCACACTTATGTGGTGAGTGCAAGTTGAATGGTGAAGCAGTGCACGACTTGTTTAGAAAAGAGGGCACATACTCACAGCTCTTTTTACAATAGGGGCAACACCTTCCTGTGATGAATCTATCCTACATGCTGTTTTTGGTGGTATGGGAACATGACCAGGTCTTAATTCTAGTCTTCTAAATCTGCCAACTATTAGATATTTGATGGACACTTAGAATTTAAATCAACTAGTGTGGTTTTCTAAATCAGTCTCTTGTACCATCAGTTAACTTTGTCGTTGGAGGGGTAGGCCTAGATTTTGGGGTGGGGTCAAATTGGGTTCAGTCAGGTCGCATCGGTTCAGATTGAAAACTGCTTTAATATGAGAGTTGAATCGATGAGCACGTCATTCATAATATCAACAACAATTGGAAGTCACACAACCACAAACGGCCTGAAACCACATACGGCCGTTCCTTCACAATCTCAGAACCACCGAATCCCAAATTCTCTAAACCTGGGGTTCACCTTTGGTCTTCTGACGGATGGAGACGATGAGATGATAATGGCGTAGAGAATAATAGACGAGCTGATGAAAATGGCAAAGTCTGTGTTGATGTTGCCTTGGCCACCCATCCATGGCGGAAGCCTTGTCCCAAGTGTCCAGGTCAAGGGGGCGGTACAGAGGGGGTGGTAGTGAATGGAGTCCTGAATGTGATGGGTGTGTCAGTGTTGGTGCTGGAGGAGGTGACGTTAATGGTAGAGGAGGTGCGGATGGTATAGGTGCTGGTGGTGATGATAATGGCAGCAGTGATGGTGGAGGTGACCAATGGTCAGCCCTGGAGATGTCTGTCCTCGTGGGCTTGGTGGTGTCCGGAGCATGATGGCTGACCGCTGCAGGCTGTTGTTGATTAATGTAACAACAACAGCAACAATAACAGCAGTAGCAGCAACAGCAGCAGTGGTCGCCAGCAGCGGCAGGGGCCCAGGCGCACTGCCCACACCCCATAGTACGGTGCACTCGCGGTAGCAGTTGGCCTGCCCTCCCGCTACGGCGTCAATGACACAGGTCCACATCCTCTATTGGGTCCGTGTAGCGTGGCACGCACGGCGGGCTACGCGGGCGCGGCAGTGGCGACACCACCGGCCCAGGCGTAAAGCCCGACGCAGATGACGACGTCACCGGCGACGCCGACCGCAACAACGCCACCGCCGCCGACGTCGACGTGGATTTTGTCACCGGCGTCACGATCGCTGCCGCAGTAGACGACGTCGGAACACGACGTTGTCGCTGCTGCACGAACGGCTCGTGGTGAGTGACGAAGGCGGTGGTGGTAGGAGCAGCGGCCGACGACGACGACGGCGACGAGGGGGTGGTGTCAGTGATGACGATCAACGGACACGGACTGTCAGAAGATTTGGGTCTGTTTCGATCCGGTGTAGGAGGCGACGGGCGAGAGAAACGGCTCCTCCATCTGCAGGGTTCCTGACACGTTTCCGTCACAAAGTGGTTTGGTGTAGACGCTTTCTTCGGGCACCTTCTGAAACAGCCAAGAACAGGATCGAGACGCTAACCACAGCCACTCCGACCAGTGACTGTCAGTCTACTACTCGCTACATAAAGGGGAACACAAGATACCAACACAGGACACCACCCACACACCGACTAGTTAGCAAAACGCCACAGCCCACTCCGACCATTAACTAGAATTGTTCTTTTATAAACCATCTAGTGAAAAAGCACAACTTAATTAGTGTGATGAAAAGGAAGAAGAGGAAGATTACTTATATATTGAGGGCCCTTACTTTGTATTGTGCAATTTCTGAAATGTTCAAAAAGGAATAAATGGAATTTCTATTAGAAAGTAGATTTTGACCCCTTTTCTAGTACAGGTTACATCGTAATGTATTGCTTATTTATATTATGGTTAATGTATAAAAAATCATTAAGACATTCGGACACTAATTTGAACAATAAAGTAACTTATTTTCTATGGATAGTTTTGACTAAATTATAAATATAGGTAGGGGTTGAAGGGGATAGAAAGTACTTATCATAAACATAGTAACCTAATTTACTTGATTTGATCCTTCATATCGAATAGCAGAAATGGGGTTTTCAACAAATTTTCAACTCTCAATTTAGTGTTCCGGTACTTAGTATAAAACTGTGTGCAACGTGCAAACGAAGACTTAACCTAGGTGCATTCCCATGAACATGTATTTATTTGTTTTGAATTAACATCAAATCCAGATAAACTTGAGGACAAGACATTGAAATATTTGGAAAATGTGCAAGCACCATCTACACAGAATTACCGGAACTATGGGCCCGACGATGATGCGAAGCCTTGAGTTGTGGCGTTGGGTAAAATTTTAACAATGGCTTCTAGAGGGAGTATGGTATCTTTACCCTATTTTTGGTGGCTTTCCTTCTACGTTTTATCCTGTAGCAATATTCAACTAAAGACGTTCCCAGTGCAAGGACCACTCCCGCGCCTAGGATAATGAAAAGTCCTGCTACATCCTCGATGGATATAGAGTCCGCCGTATGAGATGTCGGCGTATGGGGTTTGCATTTCCTATTATGAAACCACCTGAAAATATTACAGAAACAGAAACGTCCATGTTTAGTTTCACCAGAAATTCGTACCTGAAAAATATTTACCAAGATGAGGATGTTAGTCAATGCAGTTCATTTTAGAAAGGCAACACACTATGGGCATTATGCACCCACTGCATGGTTCTGAAGTACAAACCCGATTTCCATGTCACAGGAAACTTTAAAAATATAGCACTCTCAGGAGTGACTGGCAAGCAGCACAGTCTTATGATAACAATTATGGCAAGCTTCAAATGCCTGTCACACGCTCAGTCCAAGCCACTGACTCGACCACTCCTGCCCAAGCCGCATTTCACATTAATGCCCGCGGTGCCCAATTACACTCACACACTCTTAACGGGCTTTAAGCGGATAAGCATTGCTTGCATCCAGAAGTCGCCATTACAGGCACATCTTTTCAACTATTCCTTAACCCTCTAAATGCCGTATGACGCCCCCAGAAGCATATTCATTTGTTACCATGATACACGAATGCACTAGGAATGTACCTTTGCATCATGGTCGGCATGATGCATGGATGTATCCCTGGAGATATTGATAGATGGCGGGACTGCATTTATGCATCATGAGACCAAAAGGGGCTGATGCAATAATGTCCTACATAGCTCTCAAAGGATGAAAGCCCTGGAGGACTGACATATACACATATATTATAAGCCCACAGTACTGAGTAGCAATCCAGGAGGGGTCGATACGTAGGTCGTTAATTCTACGGGTGATTGGTCTTCATCATTGCATGCCTAGTTCTACCCCGGGGATCAATCATCGAGTAGCTCACCAGTGCCTCAGTGACTCATTACGAGCAGCTCTGGTAGTGAGTGACTCCCGGCAGAGCGTTTCCCTATCGGCCTCCCCTTATCCTCCCCTCCACTTCCTTACTACTCTACACCCTGTTCCCAATGGGGTACTATACCAACAAAGCTATACACATAAATATAGCAGATAGTCTAGAATACTGTTCCTTTACTGTATACTTCAAACTCTAAAGCAAGTTCTAGGCTAGACGGAGGACCTATGGCGGCTGCACTAAATGGTACGTTATTCTTGACATATTTGTGTACTGGGCCTTAACTTTATATTGTGATAATGACAGGATGAAAACGGTACAATTACTAGAAAAAATCTTCAAACCTCAATTCGCTGCAATCCCCTTTTCGCGACAACCTTCCATATTACCCGTTGGGCAAAATTCTTTAAATAAATGAGCATATTTACCAGACACGCACCAGTGAATGCCCTTTTCATTCTCACATCTGTAAACCACTGAAATATATCGCACCGATATGCATTTTCTTAAGATAATGAAGGCTAAACTTTTATACTCATAATACAGACAGTATCAGGAATATGAAGACATCTCCTGCTGCAACATTTTTCCGTTGTTGCTTTATATTGTAAGCTAGTCATGTTGTAACCAACTAACAGCGTTATCCCAAGGGGTATGTTCACATGGGTGCGTGATCAGCTCTTATCGAACACACCAGCAAACGCCCCACACGTCTATCACTAGAGACGCCATACCATTATTGATGTCCGCTTGCTCTGTCCTTTTTATACTGCGGAGGGGAGATCCGGAATAAAAGCAGCTTTTTAGCCGTTTGTCAACGCCTGGACGAAAAAGGCTGCCAGATATTTAGATGACTTCCCCGAATACTTTGTCAACTGGGACATATACACAAAAACCCAGGTGCCTTCAATCGCACACCGCTGTTGTCACGACCACACCACGGGGAATAGGGATCTAAAAGGAAGTATATACTATTGTAGGCCTATGTACTTCCAACCACTCAGGCAATAATCTCACATGGGAGCTGCCTTGTCTCGCAATCAATTTTCAATGTTATCCAACGGTGATTTTATCCCCTAGTGTGATGATGGTAGTAGATTTTATTATTATTATTTGCCTGTCATATATATGTAATTATATATATATATATATATATATATATATATATATATATATATATATATATATATATATATATATATGCAGCAACATATATCATTCTTTCAAATCGAGGAACACGCCGGTATACCCTACTACCACCAATCTGACCCCTTCACTACTGCCTGATTCCGCAGAGGCGTAGGAAGCAAATCTTCATTTGGGGGGGGGGGCAAGCATGGACCCCACCACAACCACCCTTAACTGTTGGCTCAACCGCGATGACGCTTGCATAATCATAC
Source organism: Acholoe squamosa (assembly GCA_949317995.1). Lineage (NCBI taxonomy): Eukaryota > Metazoa > Annelida > Polychaeta > Phyllodocida > Polynoidae > Acholoe > Acholoe squamosa. Next base: position 22,210,692 of record OX439042.1, read on the forward strand.
CTTTATAGAATTTGTATAGGAGGGTAATTTTTGTTGAATTTTAGATCTTATTTGAGGTTCAGGCCCCCATTCTCCCATTCAATTACTATATTAATCTAATTTTAGATGCAAAGTTTCAGCTTCTTGTCCAATTTTTATGAATTTGGGGGGGGGGAAGACATACTCAGGCCCCACCTCTTTTATGAATGAGGGGGCCCAGGCCCCCCCTGCCCCCCTTTTCCTAAGCCCCTGCTGATGATATACATTGAATATAACCCATAACCTAGACTTAACAAAAACCAGTTAGTTCACAACATTATACTAAGATTTAAGGAAATAAGAAACAGTCCAAGATGCCAGTTCAAGAGGGTGGTCACATTAGTTAGGATAAACACCAACTTGAGGTTGCCTCCAGGATTTTTCGATGACCACTCCAGGTCCTTTTCTGAACTGCTCAAACTGGAACATTATGGAGCTGCTCCGGGATGCTTCGATAGACAAATGGCCTATTAGGAACTGCGGCAATTACCCCCCCCCCCCCCTTTGTCTATTGAATGTCACTTACATTCCGCAGAGGCAATCAACAGGACCCCGTCGATCCTCCGCCCTGCACGTGCAAGCCAAATCAAAGGCACTCCCCTACCTTTCATCTGGCCAAAGGCCTCCTTCTACACTTTGAACACCGGTAATTGTACGTTAATATGATAGAATCCTAAAACATTACTGGCCACTGCAGCCCCCGTATTAGCCTCGTGCTAAGCATACAGGTCACCCTACCAATAGGCTCAGTTCCATTTCCGGGCAGGAGAGTACATAATGGATCTAGGGTTTGGCCCTGTCTGTTCTAGATTTCAATTCGTCTGCCTTATTCTCTCCACTAGAGTGAATTAGCTAATGGCCAGTACATGTGTAAAAGGTGAATCAACATGGTTGGAGCCTCATACAATTATAATGCATTGGTCATTATGCTTCGCGGATCTCGGTGCATTTATACTGTTTTCAAGATGGTCTACCTCCTTAATGCTCGGGGAGTGGTAAATCCCTGAATGTGCCTAGTTTATCGATAGAATGTTGTCTAGTTGATACATTTTGTAAAAGCTCTGTGGTGCAGCTCCCATCATTAAGAATCTGATGCGACTTTGCCTTAATTAATTAACGACATTGATCTTCCTGGCAATGGGCACTAATGTGAGTAGGGAATTAGAGATCTGCTAACCACTGAACTTAGTATAGAGCAGTCTCATTTACTTGTTGATTCGTTAGGGGTGCCTACTTATTCCAAGTCAGTGTTTAATTTCGGACGTTTCTGCATCAGGACATCTAGAAATCTATATATGTATTGAAAGACGACTAGCCCACGGAAATATGGGAAGGAATGAATCTTATCACCATTTTCTTTGCATAGATTTTGTATACAGGCAATTTGCATCCCTATATTTCCCTTTGACATAACATTGGAGGTCTATCAATGAGCTTTGATATGACTGAAGGGAAAGAATCCAACGATATGGATTTAACCTGGACGTGATACTTCAGTGAAATGCATTTATTCCAAAAAGGCCAAAAGGACATGGAACGTGAGATAAACCTTTTAGCCACTCCTTTCTCCAGTGTCGATACACTTCTTTCAAACACCCGAGTCGTCCCACACATGTACTTCTTATACACCCCTAGTGTTTCTCCCTTTATCCATGTACTTCTCACATACGTCTGTGTCTTTCACCCATGTTTTTGTACTTCCGTGATACACCTGAGGGTTCATCCTCTACCTTCACTACTTCCATACATTTGAGTCTTTCACCCGTTCAAGTATACTACTTCTGGGCCCTTTGTCGCTAATCATGTACCACTATTATTTACATGTGCTTTTCCCATTGCGATATACTACTTACATGTATCCGAATCATACAATTATCCATTTCCATACTTACTGAGTCTTCCTCTCATTTCAATGTCCTGCTTACATGTTTCTGATTCTATCTCCCATTTTCTGTGTATAATACATGTTCCTATGTCTTTTCCCATCCCAATGTACGTTTTACATGTGCCTGAATCTTACCCCATTCACATATACTATTTACACGTGCCTGACTCTATATCCGATTCACATATATACTACCTACACGTGCCTGACTCTATATCCGATTCACATATACTACTTACACGTGCCTGACTCTATATCCAATTCACATCTACTGCTTACACGTGCCTGGGTCTTTCTCTCATTTCCATAAACTACTTCCATGTGCCCGATTCTTTCCCCCATTTATATACTACCTCGATGTGCCTGGGTCTTTCTCCCGTTCCCATATACTACTTACATGTGCCAGAGCCTTTCTCAATTTCCATGTACTACTTATATGCGCCCCATTTACAGGTAAGTGAAATACACAGCTGCAGTGGGGCACTTTAGCTGTTCTTAACATGCCATAAGGAATGCATTGAAATTAAACACCACCTTTAGAGGCAGCTCACCTGTGTTCTAATTCCTGCAGTTTGCCGTTCTCCCGTAGGCGCAGGATGGCTATAGACAGTTTGTCCCTATAGTGCGTACCCTGCGGCACACCCAGGCCATACTCCCGCAGGCCAAACGTCTGACCCACCTCGTATAGTTCACAGTTGACACTGGTGCGCAGGCGGATCTGATAAGTCTCCCAGAGGAAGGCGAAGTCCCCCCGGCTGTTAGCCACACGATCAAAGCCCTGCTGGGTGGTGTTCACCATGCCGGCCTGGTCGCCACCGGACATGATGTACCAGATGCGCTGCAAGTGCGGCAGCTTGCTGTTCTCGAAGAAGGCACTCACGTGGCTAGCGCGCACCGTGCCGTAGGCGACGTGGCTCTGCAGGGCAAGGTCCTGGATGCTCTGCACGGGCGCACTGAAGCGGAACACGGTGAGAAAGGCGGCCAGGTTGGCCGTGTAGGTAGAGATCATGATGATGCTGAAGAGCCAGAGGGAGCCGGCCAGGATGCGGCTGGAGATTGAGCGCGGCACGATGTCTGTGACTCGGAGCACCATGGACGCGAAGGTGAACCACAGGCTATCACTGGCCGTCAGCCGATGTTTGGACGACTCGTTGCCGCTACCGGGAGCCAGGCGGTCCACAATGTACAGGGTGGTGCTGATGACAAGGAAGACGACGATCATGAGCACCCAGACAAAGAGGGAGAGTGGACTGAGCAGATGAAACATGGAGTGGCGCTGTGTGTGACGCTGCATCACTATGGAGTAACTAGTAGTGAAGAAAGGCTCGGTAAAGTCTATCACCTCCTTCCTCTCTGAGGTGATCGCCACTGGAGCCACCGCCAAGGACGCGTTCTGTGGTCAGAGAAGAGTAAAACTGTTAGATGGTTTAGCTACTTTGGTTTGGCGAGTATGATCTCTAGAGAGATTCTAGTATTATTTTACATAGTACAATGTGTCAGTTTCTAGAGAGGTTAAGATTGTATGTATTGTGCAACACCATCTACACGTCAAAAACGCATAGCCCATGGGTTCTATAGTCGTAGATTGGGATTCCGCCAACCTGACGTTATGACGTTACACGTTCCCGTTGCGGTACTCGTTCATATCTTAACCTCCTTATTATGAGCTTAGGTCTATAAAAGAACCTTGTCACATGTATGTAATGACAACTTTTATGGCAAGCAAGGTGAAGGTTATTTTTTGAATTAATCATGACAATATTCTATATATGAGCTAGGTACGACGCTAATGTAGCAATGGCAGGCTTTTAGAATTTTCCTTGCCACTAAAACTAAGTGTTAAAAAAGTAATGGACACCCTACTCGATCTCAATTACTTACTCACGCACATTTTACACAATATCTATATTTGTACCTGTATCGTGATACTTAATGCTTTCATTGCGTGTTTCATATAACCGATATTGATAAGAGACAGGACATGATTTTATAGACTGTTCCATCTCAGCAGGTACATCATGCACAACATGTTATGAAAAGAGGGTATAAATGGGTATATATTGGAATGCGTGTTTGGTACAACTTTCTATTCAAGTAATCGAGTGTCAGCCAGTAAGTATTTACAGAACCCTGTTGAACGGAGCAAGGGAGGGTGTTTCCAGAATCAATGTACCAGCATTTATTAAGTAGTGACTTGTTATTTAGTGGGTGTCCATCAATTAGATTATAATTATATTCTTGTTATGATCATGATGTTATCTAAGCCACGAAATGTATGTACATGTTTAGAAACCATGGTCTAAAAGTTAGGATTTTAAAGGAAATTACATTGGGCCTTCATGTTATCATGAAATTGACTGCCTCATAAAGAATACAGCGTTGCCTACTGTCACTGTTTTGAGTCCTGTGCTAACACACGGTGCTAGGGGTAGGCTGAATCCATCCAGAGTGGACAAAAAGTCTAAGAGTCTAACAGCTTAAGGTGGGACTTCCTCTTCCTTGCCGCTAAGGAGGGCACCGTAGACATTAACGCCATAATACCTATTGACTGGAAGGGATCACGAGAGGGAGATGGGCACAGGGTGTGTGATGGCCGTTTAGAGGGTAGAAGTGAGAAGTAATGGGTCTTAAAACAGGCACCTTTGCAGGAGGGAGGGTGATGACCTTAAAGTATGAGTTCAATGGCCCATTAACCTATATAAGTGGGAAGGTTTGTCCAACAACATTAAACATAATAGCTGCTCTGCGCCTTAGAGATTTAAACCCTTTGCAGCAGGTTATCAGCCGCAGACACATCTGAGCTGCTCTCCCTACCCCATTGAGCAGCTCGCCTATGACGCCCGTCCACGTCCCTTGCGGAGTCTTGTTGCCAAAGAGGCCGTCAGGAGCTATGTACAACTGGTACTTGAACTGTAGTAGGGCGGCCACGTTCGCCAGTAGATCGATAGCAAAGCCTTCAAACCGATCATTGCCTGATAGAAGATGCTGATCCTCCTTTAGTCTCACGAAGGGGTCCTCCTGAAGGGGATGATAACAGCCAAGATGGAACATTAGACTGAGAATACATCTATCATCAATCTTCTAGTTTACTACTTATGAAACTATTTACCAGTGAAAATCACCATCACCTTCTCATTTTCTTCCATTACATCCTTAAAATACTCATATTCATCATGTCTCTCTTCAAAACCAAAAATAAATGGACAATCATTGACATAAATAAGCCTGATCAGTAGGTGGACGGTACTCCAATTGTTGATCTTCTGGCATATCTCTGTCCACTTGATTCCACCTAATAAGTTTTAATAATTACCAAACCCTATTCTAAGGTACAATCATCTTACCACAGCGGCCATACCCGCCCTATGCCATCTCTATATACAAACACTGAGCCACAGTCTAAGCCGGCCACATCGTCCCCAGCCACAGCTGGGTCATCATGCCACGCCCTTTTACTGCCATTGCTGATTTCCACCTCCCCATTCACCAGTCCCTCTAAATGGACGGAATTACAGAGAATTTCCTGCCCCCTAGGGTTAGTGGTGGGGTTTTGCCTTGCTGAACAGAACAGCAGGGCTCCCTATAGATGTTACTTAGGAAGTACCATACCGCCTCTTACCCTTCCCAAATTTTGGACCTACATCAATATATTTTGTGTTTAGTGATGGGATTGATTCTCGTGCCTGGTCCCAGTGGGGGCCCTGGAAGTCCCGGTGGGTGCACCGGAACATTGGCGATTCATTGGAGTACAGATTTTGTATAGATTCGGCCTAGGGTACCCACCTACGCTAGATGAGCGCACAATCCCCTCCCAAATCCCTCCCATCGACGTCATTCATCTCCTCACCCAACAATCTAACGCTTCGCCGCCGCTACAAATTCTCGGATTTTCCGCCATTACAGCTAGGTGGAAGGGCATTTTGCGGCAATACATATTTCATTTATTTCCTGACGTCCCTTTTTGTGGGCCCATGAATGGTTAGGTTATTGTTCTCGTGTATTGCTGTACTGACGTGGAGAATCAGACTTTATTAGACAGAACACCGCTAAGAACGAACGTATAGGGTTTCTCTCGTGTCCATTGGTCTAATTGAATCAGTCAAGCGTTCAACAAAGAAATAACGTTCACTTCTACAGTAGTCCTCTTGATTCTCATTCCTAATCTTTTCCCAATCTTTTGGGAAATGATAGAGCATCTCATTACTTGTATTACACCAAGCGTCGATAGGTTCTGGACAAAATATTTTACATTCGCAGTTGTTTCTGTTGCATGCAATGCTCTAGGACCAAAGACCCCATTATCTGAAGCGTTATTATTATAGTCATATATAGAGGTTTCATTAGACCTACCAGGACCGTAACCACTTGGACAACCTCCTTGCCCAAGGGGTAGGAGATGGGCTCTTGCCGGAAGCTACCCGTATCTGTTATACTCAGGCGCCTTAACACTGCGCGTTCGGAAGAGTTCCAAAAGCCCATCTGCAAAGACAAAACAATGCCATGTCTTTAACTCTTAAGCTGTGAGTTCATAAATATATATGCATATGGCAAGCATATGATATCTAAGTTTGGCACCAAGCTTCATCATGGAATATGTAGTAGTAATGTGATGTAGAATGTATGTAAAAAGATAAAATCAGATGGTGACGCTCTAGGACCAAAGGCTAAGGCTAAGACATATTCAGGATAATAAAGGAAATTTCAATTCAGTTCAATGGTCTTTTATGATGGTGGAATGTGATAGGAGTGATAGAGGTGAAGGGGTTGAAGCTAGGGATTTATAGCCTATATTGTATACAGGTTATAAAAAGCCCTGCCTATTGAGAGAGGGCTACTCGTTTTCCCACGCTACTGTGACAACTGAGGTTGAATACATCCATAGTCACAGATAGATCATATGGCACAGCAAATAGAATGAAAGTGTTGTAAACTAAGAAGTGAGCTAAGGTGCTTCTGAAGAAAGTTTAAAAAAAAACAACATTACAATGGGCACTTGAATCTCGCACTAGATTGTTTCTTGGAAAAAAAAAAAGATACTTAGAGAGGACTGGCAACCTTGATCTGACGTACAAATAAACGAGACAGTGACACATAAAGGAAATATAGGAATGTAGTGCAAAAACCACACGTAAACGGGATGATGTGGTCAGATAGGCCTAGATGGGATCCTATACATACACAGAGCAGGAGAAGAGTCATGAATGAAGAGGGAATAAGAAAGCCCCAAGTACGGATTAGCAAGTGGGGCAGTGTGAAAGGAATGTGTCAAGGGAATCTTTGGACAATGTGCACACCGCCACTGACTGCCAGTAGATAGCGCCACAGGCTGAGGGGAGGTGTGGGAGGGGAGATTTCCCGCCCTATTCAGTGAGCAGGTAGGATGCCGAGCAGCTCACAAGAGATGCACTGTTGTTCGGCCTTGGGCAGGAATCTGAGGAGAAAGGTGAGCGAGTTGAGGTGGAGGAATAAGGCAGAACACTGCATGTAGTGGTCAGAGGCAGGGGTAGAGCGTTGTGAGTGGATTGCTTCTGTTGAGACTTGCACAAGCACGTGTAAGTAGGGTGGGAAGGAAGCATGAAGACGAGGTTGAGAAGCTGGCATGTATGTACACACACATTAGTAACATGATGTTATACTGTACACTGGTCCCCGCAGGTATTTGAGGGCATGATACCCACTGGTCATGTCTGATGACATTCTCCCCAGATCATGGGGAGAATAGTACTCTTGAACTCCACTAGATGGGAGTATTTCTATTCTCAAATCGCAGACTATATATTTAAACATCTGTATAGGAGAGGCAGGTTGACCATCGGGGTGTTAGGGTGCCCTCTTGTGAGTCAGGGTTAAAACAGGGGATGATTGACTGGTAACTTCTTAGACATGGCCTGCCTCTATGATGTCCCCAATATAGAGGCAGGTCGCCAGCCATGTTATAGTTAAACCTCATAGGGGATTGTCATAGGGTCGAAGGACTGAGCAGTACTCCAGCATGATCATGGATCAGACAGTGGGTGGCATAGTTTATGAGCAAAGCTGGAATGGGGATGGTGGCGACGGTGTGGGTGGTTTTGCTGTGGGGGTGGTGGGTGGTGGGGGTCTACATGTACCAAGAGATCAGCTATATGAGGAGAGAGCCACGCCTGGAGCACAGAGATAAAGCGTAGCCATGGGGGAAGAGACAACAACACCTCGATGTTGTGTGTTTGAGGGATACTACTGGATACCAAAGACCATCATGGATGCTATGTACCATAGCATTTTCTAAATCTAGATGCTTATAACTTCAGGGGGCTTTTTCTGTTTTGGCGAAGATAATTCTTCATGTATGGGATTATTTGATGATTATCTGATGCTTATTTTTTATCTGATGATTATCTCCACAACTCTGCATTTCTAAAAGTGAAATCATGAGATTTTCTCAGAAAGAGTTTGAAACACAATTTTCCATTTAGAAATGCTTTGTCTTGAGGATTTGAGAATAATCATCAGATGTTCTTCAAATAGTCATTGAAAATCATCCTCCATGTAGAGTGAACAGTTTTTTTGTTTGATTTGGACAAGATAATTCTTTACATAGTCGAAGAGCAAAAGTGTTTCTATTTTGATAATCGTGTAAAAATGGGGACCATTTACAATTGTCACAAAGATCATGAGGAGAATCTCAACCATCATTATGAGAGTCTCAAAAACTAGAGATCATTTCATTTCTATTGTAGTTTTGAGGATAATGTCATAGTTCCAAGACCATATTTGAAGATCATATGACAACTATAAAGTCTTGTTGATGGGGGGGGAGTTTACATTTTGTTCTAGACCTAAAAGTAAGTGGTATTTTTTTTCTAAAATGTGATAAATCTTTTAAAAAGGGACACTAAATGGTGATAGGGTACTTATTCTTGCAAGTTAGAATGAAGAATTTAGATTTCCAAACATTTCTGTACCATTTTGATCACTTGAGATCATATTCTAATCTCATAAAAGTTGACAATAATCGTGAAATAATAAATCTAATGATAAAAATGTCTTGGAAATTATTTTCTTTTTTTTCAACAATTATTCGATGCTTACCTGAAGATTATTTTCAAAGCTCAGAGATTAGGCTTTTCTAAAAGGAAAATCGTGAGATTGTTTTTCAAGCTCCTTTCGAGAAAATCATACGATTTTTCTTTTAGAAATGCCTAGTTGTGGAGATAATCCTCCGATGAAAAATAATCATCAGATAATCGTTAAATAATCGCTGAAAAAGAGAAAAATGCCTCTGACACATTTTATTATTCAATTAGTTATTTCATGATTAATGCCCCTTTTTAAATCCTAATCTTTTTTGATAATTTCTAATCTAAAAATGAAATACCCTATAATCATTAAGTGTAATTTTTTGAAAGATTTATTCTGTCTTAGCAAAAGTAATACCACTTACTTTTAGGTCTAGCCCAAAAGGTAACCCCATCCATCAGCAAGACTGTATAAGACGTCATATAATTGTCAAATCTGGTCGTGGAACTATATAACATTATCCTCAAAACCACAATAGAAATGAAATGATCTCTAGCTTTTGAGACTCTCATCATGATCATTGAGACTCTCATCATAATCTTTGTGATGATTATAAATGGTCCCCATTTTTACATGATTATCAAAATAGAAACACTTTTTCTCTGCGACTATGTAAAGAATTATCTTTTCCAAAACAGAAAAAGGCCCCTGGTGTAGTACATATGGATTTAGCACAGATGCATAGAACTTTATACTAAGGTTATTTGGAGCGGTGTTATACTATTAAAGTAAATTAGATTTAGTTAACGCCTTCACAATTGTGGAAGTCCCTATCCACACCACACAGGCCTATTAATGAAAGATTGAGTGAACAAGTGCAAAAATGCCTCAGACATCGCCCAAGTAGACACAGAGCAAAATAATCCAGACACATTCAAAACGTTTGGAAATAATAAATGTAACTAAAGAATTTTCCTCTGATGTATCCAACCATAAACTTTGAGAGACACCTCGTAGAGCAGAGGTACCAAACATCTATTTCATAATCGTTGAGGAATGTCGGGGACAAAATTGCCCTTTTCATTCAATGCAGCCATTTGAAATAAGTCAATTATTGTACACTTATAATTGTAAAATTACCTTTGTATACATAATCACGAGAACTACTGTTAAAATACAGCCTTAGGATATGCTATGCACTTTCTCCTATTCCCTATTAATTCACTGTCTCTGTCGTGAATGAATTTTATATGTTATTTGTCCCTCGGCGTTTACACTTTCATGTACCTCTGTACTGAATGAGAAAGGCTCGGCTCCAGATTTTACATCTTAAACACAATAGGGTGACGTCAACTTGCTGAAAGTTGATGCTGTGAGGGGAGTGGCTGAAGTACATAAGCCTATTTCATAAAACAAGCTGTGTGCACTGGCGGCGATGCTTCTTCCAGCACAGTGTTGAATTACGTGCCAAAGGAGACTGAAGGCACAACAGAAAAACCAGCTCATGCTTGCAAGCGAATGCTGTTATTCTAATCCGCCAAACTCTAGAATTTCACTCATTTCACATCTGGTCTTTTCATCAACGGGCTTGATGTAAAGAAATGTTCTGGTACTTTCTTCAGAAGAAAAATACTATACTTTTTACTTGTACAAACACAGATGTCTGATGCTTCTCAGACCTTTCACGTAGGTTCGGATTTCAGTCCCTACTGTTCATGGGTTATTTGTATAGACATCAGAAACATCAATATAAATGCAATGCAGTCTAATCTATTTATTTTACACGCGTAGATTTTTAGTTCACATGAAGATAATTTCTGTTGTCATTGCAGTTGGACCCCCCCCCATGTGTATCTCCATGTTCCCAACTAAGAAACCAGGTGCAATAGCCTACAGTGAAACACTCAGGCAGGTGGTCAGTAGTGAGTAGTGGTGCAGGTCGCATGGGTTTATATATGATAGTTATACTAGACAGGGCATTTGTTAGTATTCTAGGGGGGATGACACATCCATGTATAATATTATATACAAATACAAAAATACACAATTCTACAAAGGTAAATAGTCAAATAGAATTTAGAAATAAAGATATTTCCTTTTGACATTTATAGTTGTAATATGGTTGTCGATAACTTCAGAAATATCTAGTATCATCAATGATATGATATTGCACCCACCTGATATAATCCAGCCATGCCTAACCCATAAACACCGACGACGTAACCTTGTCGACTCCCATCTTCTCCAAATGACAACCAACCGGTCGCACCATTATCTCCAATCTGGAATGGAGAAATTTTAGAACACTGTACAGACTATGTCCATTGGGGCCCTATAACTGGTACAGGAAAAGTGAGTTATTCACCAATTATGGTCATCATTGTAGCAAAATAAGAGCCTCCACTGTGTTGAATTTTCATTTGGCTATTTATAATGGTATAAACTCTATCATGTGGTTTGCCAATGCCTGGACTGGTCAATAGTGAGGCCGACTAAGTCTGGGTGGATAATGGAAGAATCAGTTCAAGCCCTAGAATAGCCAAAATTGCCTCCCGGTGGGTAGGCAGCACCTATCTGATGACGTACAAATTAACACATGGCGCCCCTTTTGGTAATTATTGCCCACGCCCACCCCTAAGCCCCAACCCTGTGTTCCACCGGAAGCACGACGTTCTTCCATTAGGGCGTCGATACAGGAGACGCCGTCGCTATGTAGTGTCCACTGCCACCGACGGAGGCGCCACAAGCGCTAGTTGCACCCAATGAGTGGAGTGGGGCCTCTTATATGTCAGTGATATTCGATTCTTCAGGGTGATAAGTCATTTCCACTACAGTCTGTGACATTAGTGATTACAGTGTAGATATCTTTCCCCCGACAGTTTTAATTTCATTTCACGAACTCATTTAGAAAATACACATACCTCAAAAGAGATAATCCTATCCTCTCTTTGTAAAAGTTCTGGAAATGAGTATGTACGCAGTTCGGCTAGTGTTTTCTAAAACACAATACATATTATCTATGCTTAAGCTTTTCAATATCTAACTATATATGGACATATTGCTATGCTGTTCTTTAAGAACACAGATCATCGATTAAATTTTGTTATTGGCATATTGTCTTATAAGGCCTTGAATCTGGTGACATCCTTTGGATAGTCCTATACATTTCCTCAAATCTCTTCTGAACTATATTCATTAACGTACTCGCCTATTCAATAAGCACGGGATAGAATTATAATGCTCGAATGGATCAGTCCTTGTTATTAGCTAGATAAGATAAAAATAGCAAATTCCTCAGGGGAAATAAGAAATATTTGACAATCTTAATGATAGTGTTATTTTCGTTTAGGTGATGCCCCAGGTAGCCTGGGGTTGTTGCCTGGAATTTAGATTAGAAAGATAATGAGAAATTAGTTATCTTGGCACACGTCTCCTGTGGGTGGTTTCAATATTCATTAATCCTTTCCAGGGCTGATTGAGTCAAGGTTTTTATCCCCCTCTGGCAACTGCCTTCCATAAGAGGCGTTCAGGTCAGAAGTGTTAAGCGATATTTGCATTGCATCTTCACCCATGGTTAGATATCGGGGTCAGCTGATGAATAGAAAGTGGATGGTGTGCTTTATTGCTTGTATAAAGGTAGGATGGGATATTGTGTCAGGATTTATAGATTGCCAATCATTATGGAAGTGTCTTAGCTTGGTTGATACAGTAACTTTGCTGAGCTCTTTGTGCATGCTACCTCCATGGATAACCAATAACCACCAATGGAATTATCAACCAGTAGGAAATTAAGGGGAATCGAGTCATGTCATCCCAAAACATAACCAACATGTCAATATCAGTTCATGAGGATCTATAAGCTGAATATAGTTCATATAATGAGTCTAGTTTACAAGTCTAAGGGATTAGAATTTACTTGGTTATTCCTGTGTTTGGTAATGGCACTGTTAGAACCAATTACCTCAGGTACCTTTATTTCTATTTATGTCTATAGGCATGCGCCTCAATAATTAGAAAACACACTATTAACAACAACATAAATTACCTTATGGAGTGTGGAGTAAATGGGAGCCTTTCCTATCCAATGACAGCTGCCTCGTAGGCGGTGGTGACTTTTAATCCCGTGGTAAAGTGTGAGTAGCGAATCATATGAGTTGATATATTCATTCCTCTCAAACGGCTTGGGGATGTGGAGGTCAGTGATGAAGTTCTTCATAAGTCGGAAGGTGGTAAAGTTGATCTGGGTGTAAATGTACCTCTCCAGATCCTCCTGACTGAGCGTCTGGAAACAGCCAAAGGGGAAGGATATCATCGTATAGTATTCAGATTAATAAAAAAAAAAAAAAAAAAAAAAAAAAAACGATCGAGTGTTTTACATGAATCAATATCAAACAGGATATGACGGCGATACTTTTATAATGATTTGTCAGAAAGTTACAGTAGGGATTGCACAGAATAATATATGCTCCTAACCAAATCGCCCATTATCATGTTTACAACCAGAAATTGTGTGCAATAATTCTGTTGTCGGCCCAAAGAATTGTCCTAGGCCAATATAGCATGTATGGAATGCAACAGTTAAAATTTCTAAACATAAATTTAGTTATAATACTAGTGTATGTATTGAATGATGCGTTCATAGAATGTAACATTTGTGTATCCAGTTAAAACCATAACACGAAAGTTAGGATGATATGTATCAAGAAGGCAACTAGGTTGTGAATAATCCCCATAGAGGCATGAAGCTGTAACACTAGATCATGGGCTCTAGAATCCAATATCACTGTAATTCTACGCCCGTCAGCCTCGAAATCGAAGCAGGAAAAAGAAAGAATGGATATTTTAGAATTATCAAGCATATCTGTCTACTTGTAATTTTCTCTTGTCACATTGTTGTCTTTTTCTATGTCTTGTTATCTGTAACCCTGACAGTTCCTTCCCCTCTCTCCCCGATAATATTCCATGCACCCTGCGGCAGCTGTTGGAAAGGAGGGGACCATTTGATAAAAACACGGGACATTTCTCCTCTAAAATTAGAGTAGATCACTGTGAAAGTGTACTCTAAATAATCATAATTGACAGGTATCTGACGCTTATATACTCTAGATTTAGAAATAGTTTAAATTGGAAGAAGTGCTGTGCAGAGATATATTGTAAGATTCACTTCGGGAAAATGACATAACCGTTCCATTACATTAATTCAGATTAGCCTCCAGACAATTCCCTGGACTGACAGGCCATCTGGCGAGGAGGAGGAAAACATCAAATTACGAACTGAAGAAGGGTTGCCTTTAAATGAATTGATGAAGGCAAATACTGAGCAATAATTCATAGACGGTTAGGAGGCTGCAGTGTCTGCAAACAAACAGGCACAATTAGTACGTATCAAATAGCACTGCTGTCGTACATGTATTGGCAATTAGCGTTAGAATTACCAATACCTTAGCTTTAGTACTTCATGACATATACTAGGAACCCCAAAGGGAAGGGGCAATATAATAGAAATGCTTCGTACAGCTAGAAGCATATTCTCTTCAAAGACTATAATAAATTTGTCTCAGAATATATACTGCCATCGGAAACTTTCATAATTCATACAAGACACTAAACATATTTCTGTGTTGATATCATGTTCCAGTTACAATACTCCCTAGTACCAATCAATCATGGCATCATGCAGGTCAGTGTATATTGATTTTCACCTGATATCAGTGCCCCCCCATATCATACACTATACCCCAAGGTATGGCTCATTCCATGTACTCTACTCAGTAGACATGAGAGAAGCTGATATCAGAACGCCATATCCCAGGGACTAATGATAACAGGAAAGCGATTAACTGTCCAGGCGTTATCAAGGGGAACAGGAGGATAATGCCACTACATCTTTGGAATTACATAGACCTACACCACAGTGATTTCCCCATATAGCTCAATTGGCGTGGTGGCTTACACGTGTATTCAGCTCTTTATACCAACTATATATAGCGTATGACTATCAGACCACTATCTTCATTATATAGAGACACTGTATTATAGAACTATCTTGGTATTTTGGGTAATTATCGTTATCTTTAGAATGAGCGACCACGAGACTCTGAGTCTGAGATGAGAATGTAGGGAGAAATAAAGGTGATACACTAGTATGGAAAAAACTGTAACTATTGTGGCGGAGTTCAATATAAATTAATCCAGGAGAGTGCTTCTACGATGTTGTATATTTGAATTTGAGTGTAATACCCATAGTCCACTAGGCCTCTGTCGCCAGATTTTATATAGGATTTGTACGGCTGAATCGGCCGACAGAGGCCAAGTGGACCATGGGTATAAAGCTCAAAAGTAGCTTGCATCGAGTACTCCTGTAAGAGGGATACGTAGAGGGCAGAGGTAGCGGACAGATGCGTCACCAGTCCCTGCATGTGTGGTTTATGGATGAAGACAGGGATGGAGTAAAGGGGATTATTGTCACAAGGATGGATAATCCTCCATGAAACGAGCGGGAGAAGTAGAGATGATAGATGATCCCAACAGTAACTAAGCTTATCACGCGCCCATGGATGGCACCGGACGAAAGGAGGTAGGGAGAGACATAGTTTGAGAAAGGGAGCCTGGGCTTCTCCCTACCATTGTGCACTGGTGGGGGGGAATCAAAATGACCAGCTGGGTGGTGTGTGGGGTGGACTTAAAGCGAGCTGCGACAAACACAATGGTCCATTGTGGTGGTGCTGTCTGTGAGCGAGCTGCACACATAGGTGGCAGGTGTTGTTGACGGTGGGACTGCGTGAGATGGAGCTCTGATGGGGTGAGAAGGGGCAGGGTTTGCTTTACCGTGGACGTGGGTGGCTGACAGTATTACCAACGGCTATGGTTTGAGCATTTGATTTTTGAACATCATAACGGTCATGCGAATCCAGCGATCGTTATAGAGATGGCATCTTGAGTATTATTATTCCTGTCATACACTGTTCCCAGCGTGTGTTGGACGGTTTTAGAAAGAAAAAATAAAATAGACATTTTAGCATTGCTTCAGGGCCAAAGAGACTTTTAAACACTTTATCACACCTACTCCAAATGTCAGAAGACTATAAGACACCTTAGGTACTTCAGAGTGCCATCACATGCATTTGAAGATTTTGTCCACAGGCCATGAGAGCTGTGCCGTTTTCGTGTATCAATCGCATTCACTGTAGAGATATAAAATGCTTGTAACGGCGACTAACAGTATGCGAAGACAACTTTCAATTACGTTGGCTACCTCTCGTGACTTGAATGCAGAAGGTTGTGAGCTACCCCGCAGTGAAATGCCTACGAGTGTTTTGTTTAACAAATCCAACTAGGATTAGGCTTATTCAGTGAGCTTCGAATATCTTCTCCACCCTTCATTTCTCTACGTTTCTTTTGTAATCGATAACCTCCAGATTTGTGCTGATGGCTGTTAAAGCTTATAAACGCAATATTTAATCATAAAGCTCATCACTTACGAGTCCCACGCCAATCGTTCTAAAACAGACGCCGTGACTGACGCCGCAATATCACATTGGCCCACTGCTGATTAGTCACTTGTGAATTCTCGCGAGACTGGAGGAGCCTATCAGCCCTATCGCTGTCATGCTGTTTTGCAGATCTAATTCGATACCTGACACTAGATGTCTCAAGAACCAATTCCAATGTGTTGCCATGGCAACAGTTGCTTCTTGGCTTTGTAGGGATAGGGGACAAGACGACACAATGCAGAGGCCCGAGCATTAGCCCCAAAAAATATCACTTTCTTTTTCGTTTTGCTTAATCTTTATGGAATAGCACATCATTTCCTATGTTTTAATGTGATAATACTGATAAGACAATGAAAACGAATTATTCAGTCGATTCTAACCCGCAAGTTTTCTGCAATTTGGGCCAGTGTTTGAGGGAACTAATATGATGAAAAGCAGAAAAGGGTAGAATAACATGCGATCTCAAGATTTGAGCTAGGCTTGGACAGCCCTTTTGACTCACACATAATACTTTAAATTGGAATCTCATATTTGATTGGATATTAATAGTGACACGAGGCCGTACCGCCATAAAAGTCCATTTATTTGAACCTGAATTAATTGCTAGAATGAGCCGAGTATATTACACTTTCTTTCACACTAGCACAAGCGGGCCAGATTATATAGGTTTCATTGCACGAGGAGTCCTAATATGGCACTCCAGAGGCTGTTTGGTATTTGTAGGAGCGATAGTTTTAGACAGGAGGGTTAAAAAATGTATAGTGAGGCAGGGTTAGTCCCCTTCTAACACTTGAGCAGGGAATGGGTCATCACCACTCACACCTTAAACCCTGAACTGAACGGTCCGAGCTGCTATTGGTGACTTGCTGTGGACTTGCTCTTTCCTCCATACCTAGATAGTAAGGCAGATCTTTAGTAAGGCGAAGGCCTTTACAGATCAGTGATGACGTGAGATATCATGGGTCAATGAAGGGCCCGATGCCAGCTACGGGTGGAGGTGGTATCAAGGTGAATGGTCTAGGAGGCAGGGGGACAGAGCAAATGCCAGTAAATAGATACTGAGGAGTGCCGGGAGTAATGATAATGCATAGCACAATATGAGTTGTAATATATAACTGTTTGTAATAGAAATCCCTTAGTAAGTAGCATTGATAACTACAGTTATTCACGTACATAATTTCACCAAAAACTTCCGTGTCAATACATCTGACCCCACCACCAACACGGTCCTCTCCACGTATCAATTTCGTATACTTTCCTTGCTTTATTCCAAAAGGCCAGTAGAACATTGTCATCTTGATACTATTATCTTGTCCCCACTAAGATCAACATAATGGTTTTGTCAGTACCTTTGTATTCTGAGGTAGAGGTTCCTATACTCAGATTGTCAATGCACGTCTATTTCCATATGTGCACTGTTTGGGTTAATCTAATACATTACTTTCATTTCGTGAAACACAGTCTGCATCATATATACAGGTTTAGGGCATAGGGAATATTAATGTGCATGAAACGACTATGGGAAATATCCTCTGTAAATCAACCTAGTATTCTGAATGTGCACATCATGATACAGAAACATCAAAGCCAACAAATCTATACTTTATTTCTTTCAGCAATCTTAACGTTTAATGTCTGTCTGTAGTTTGATGATAAAATTTCGCATCATCAAAGTGTAATGAAAATTAGGAGGGAGCTACCATACATAGACCACTATGATTGGTCACTCATGGATTCTTGCAATGCTGGAGGAGCCTATTGTCCTCCTCCAGCACATAGTTTCCATGGCAAAAAAACAGCTGCCTTGTTCCAAAGGGAAGAAGACAGTGGTTGAAAGTCTGTGGTTTCATGCTTTTTCTGGACTGTATTCAGTTTTTTCACAGACACATTTTACAAAGAGAATACGC
The DNA here is from genome assembly GCA_949317995.1 of Acholoe squamosa. Lineage (NCBI taxonomy): Eukaryota > Metazoa > Annelida > Polychaeta > Phyllodocida > Polynoidae > Acholoe > Acholoe squamosa. The sequence continues at coordinate 22,228,994 of OX439042.1, forward strand.
CCTTTTCAGTTGAGTTTTAAACTGTATTGCATACTAAAAGATTATTGGCATACTTAAATGAGGCATTACATTAAATATGGTTCAAATGGGGAGTAAAGTGTTAATATGGTACTCTGGAGGTTTACTGGTGGGGGCAATATTGCAGTAGGTGATAGCTTTAGGTACACTGCAAAAATGGTGTTTAGATCCTAAACACAATTCTAAACATATTCTTGCAACGTTTTTGTAATCACATTAATTTCCTAAACATGTTTAGCCAAACAATGTGCTTAGCTCAAGTGTTTAGAAATGTAGGTGTTTAGGTTAAAACTTTTGTGTTTAGATATATGAATTTTTGTGTTTAGGTGTTTAAGAAATTTTGTGTTTAGATGTTTAAATGATTTGATGGAGAGTTAAGGTTTGCAGACATGTATGAGTTAAAAAACAGAGATATATTTTGGTTTTTTTTTTCTCATTTACTGGGGGGGGGGCATCAGCAGGTATTTACTTGTCAAAGTCTCCAAAGATGTCAGCCACACCTATTTATGTGTACATATATTACACACTGCATCAGAATGAGAGACTTGAGAAAGTACAACAGCCTGGCAGGAAGGACATTGCCTTATTTACTCCAGAATAACATCAAATAGGTGTCAGTCATGGAGTTTATTGATTATTTTATGGTAATGATGGTGGCATGAGGTGAATCTAGTCAATTTTCTATTGCCCTTTCTATTCACATGACATTCTATTAAATGAAACCATGATAAACATGGGATTTGGGGACATTTGTCACAACAATTGATTATAACTGTGTGCAGATAGTCCAGTCAAAGGTAATGCTGCTACCTGGTGTGGATTCAACATCCAAGTATCTAAACATATTGACGTTTAAATCTAAACACCTATTATTCAACTGTCTCAACTCTAAACATCTAAACATGTTTAGCATAAATGTTTATGTAGTTAGAATAAAAGTGTTCATTTCCTAAATGTGTAGTCGATGAGACACCTAACTGACCTATATGTTTAGGTTTTAAACGTGTTTAGACCTAAACATGTTTAAAATCTAAACACCATTTTTGCAGTGTAGGAGGTGGCTTTTCCCTAAGATGGAGTTGGAGGACTGAGAGAATGTTAGACTACTCCACTTGCCAGACTCAATACTGGACATGGGCCTCAACTACTCACAGCTCTCACCCTTGGCTGATTTAGTGAGCTGCTCTAGAGTTGCTCTTAACTGAACACCTAGATGGTAAAGTAAAGTACTTCACAGATCAGTTTTGACACGAGGTACTATGGGTCAGCGGGGACCCAAATGTCAGCTGGGGGAGGAGGTGTGCAGGGGTGAATGCCACAGCAGGCTAGGCATATACTCTGGTGAATAGGCACCAGGAAGGATGGGGATGTTGAATGCATTGGACAAAGCATAGAAATAGTTGTAATATTTATTAGTAATTTACATCCATGCCAAGAATTCCTTGTCCTGTAGCATGATTTCCTTATCCGCATCACAAGTAAAATGTACATAAATGTTAGCAATCTATCAATTACTCAGCTAATTGAACAGATGACAGTACAGCCCATGTAACTACTACATGTCAAAGCAGCAGTCTGTAGAAGACTCCTATGACAGTACAAAACACACTTGAAAGAGTTATGCTTTTGATCATAGAATACAAAACCTGTGTTTTCTATGCAGAGGGACGTCAATGTTCAATGGTAGCTGTACTGAGGAAAGATGCTCTCCTGGGATATCATGTATTTATGATGAGAACCCATAAAAGAACCTCTCTGTGTTACTATGGCGCCAGAGAGAACCGTCAGGGAAACTTTGTTGAATAGGCCTCAAATAGCACGTACCAGAGCACCATTAATCTATTGCTTCTCAGTAGGTGGAAAAGCAGGAAGGCAAGCTGGGCAAAGGAAGTGATGTTGATCAGTGTGATCTTCTACAGGGAATCCTTGCAATACACGTATTGAGTAGGGCTGTAGAACTAGGGTAAGTGTCGATTTGCTTCCTCCAAGGTTTCGCTAGTATGCCCTGGCAGGTCTACAATTTATCCTTTTACAGTACTAGTCTTACCATTATGTACTATGTATTCGTCATATTATGTCGTTGTCTAAGATTTACTCCATAACAAAGAGAATAGACTGCAGACTTAGATTTGGTTTATCCAAGATATCACTGCAGATATTGTGACTGACCATAACAACTGGAGCATTTGTGCCCTCTGTGATTTAACCTAGATTTTTTGTTTCATATGTGGCTATGCACTTTACTGCATAAAAACTTAATTAAAGTTTGATTTATTTTCATCGGTGTGGTCAGGTAACCTTGGTAAATGAAAGGATAACGAATATGAGGTACTTGGTTGTTCTAATAAACTTTTCTGCATTTTTCCCAATATCATAGATCTGTTATTTCTTTCAATCTCTATTTTGTCCCATCGTGTGACAGTTACCAGGGCTGCCTGTAGATTAAAATGTACAATCATGCAGCCACCAATTTGAAGTAGAGGGAACCACACAAGGGATTCATCATTCCATTCCATATTAGACTGAGCACTGGTCATAAATGATCTCTCATGAATTCTAGCAAAGCCAAATGAGCCTATTGGGCCTCCCAAGCGCAATTTTTCCATGGCAACAGCTTCGTCGTGATTGGATTTTAATCCAAAAAGGGAACAGTAGTAATTGCATAACACTTGGAAATAACAATGTTGTTTTTGGGGCCAATTCTTCAAGGGATTTAGTCACAGGCCTACAAATTTATAGATTATTGTCTTCGAGAGAATGTTTCAAATGTAATTATTTATGGACAGTGAAATGAATACGCATTTAGATAAACTGTCTGATTAATAACCCATTGGATGTATCGTTGAGTGTCATTGTACCCAGAAATATCGACAGGAGGGCTGCCTTTCTCAAGTTCTGAGGTCATTCCAGTGCGGTTATAGAAATACTGAACACTGGCAACTATTACCCACATCTCTAACCCTGTTATGATATGGTAACATACTAGCTTCTTCCTGCTCAAGTAGACAGTAAGGTAAAGTACTTCGTATATTAGTTTTGACGTGAGGTATCGTGGGACAGGGCAGGGTCAAGTTCCTGGGAGGAGGAGAGAGATCAGTGTTGAATGATACAGTCGGCACAGAAACAGACTTGGGGATTGGCACGGGGAGGGGGGGTGCAAGAAAACTGTAAATTATATATTTATTTATTGTATCAAGTAGAGTAAATGTATTATCATCCAACTGCAAGATCATCATGACAATTAATATCACGTCAGTAGTATAGTATTTCCCGGATAGATGAATGGAACAGGTCCTCCCGGGCAATATGTGTATATTTCAATATTCAAAGTCGAAGTTATCGGCTTTAAAATCAGGTGAATAATTGCTATAGACCTTATGGCCTTTGAGGCATTGCTTCATACACAGGCAATAAGGTCTACGCCTCATTGTTTTAATTAAAACGTGCATGTATTTAGCAAAACGATGTAAATCATCAATTAAAACATGACCAACCTTTTCCCTTAATTTAGCCATAGCGGTGGATATAGCAATAGCATCTTTATGTTTATACTGTTCTCAGCATGTGAATCCCCATGAACCATTCAATCTATTGGCATTGTTCATTTTTTTCCTATTTGTGATGTATTTGTTGTTGCCAGGGAACGCATCTTCATGATAGCCCTCACCTATGCCTTGCTTTAGATTTGGATAGTTCCATTTACATTCCATATATAATATAAGCATTGCAGGACAATAAAATAAAGACAAATAAAAATTCCTTCTGTTTGCTTCTTGTCTCCCATCTTTAATCATTGTGCTATCCACTACCGATGTTTTGCTATGTGGGCGTTTAGCTCCCCCCTCTACATAAAGCTAAGATGTGGTGGCTAAGAGCTTTTGCAGCAGAAGTGCAGAAATCGTTGAAAGATACGCGGTATTGGAAACACAATATGGAGAGGAGAAATATGGAGCGGGAGTTTGAGCAGCTCAGAGAATGGAGAAGTAAAGTAGGGGTGGGAGAATGGGAACCGTAACAGGAGCCATGAGCGTTTGTGACGTCACCACTAGTTAAGTCTTTTTACCATACCGCCATCTCCTCTGCAGGACACTAGGATTGTCTTTTTTTGGGGAGACCTAATTGAACCCTTTGCACGAGATTCGATCCTCTCAGCAGAACGATTCAAAGCAGCATTAAGGTGACGTAATGGCCACCTTGTGCGCAACCACTCCTCTGGGTGAGAAGGGGTGACCCTGTGTGAATGCTGGTATCACAGTGGGAGGTGGTTGACAAACCCAACCCCAACTTCTCCCCCGACCAAAAAAGTAAAAAATGCCAAATTGGAAATTAATGGGGTTTCTGTGATGGGGAAACATGTTGTGGAGTTGGGCGCCTTGGGAGGTGTGCTGGGAGGTGATAGTTTGTGAGGCATTTGTCAAGAGACTGGAGGGCGCAAATTCGAGGACACAATTTCGGTAACGGGATTTCGCTCCTAAAAAGCCGACCAATAAAATCATTACATGCAAGCCAACTGGACTCCTTCTGAATAGGAAAAGTGGTCACTGAGCATCTAGCTGTGATTTTATCAATTTTATTGCTTTTCGTGTTTGTTTTTTTTTTCACGGCGAAACTCATTACAATCCACTATGATTTATGAAATGACTTTTGATTTTGAAAATGATTATGATTAAGAAGCTCCTGTCTCTGGTATTTGCCGTAGATGCAAGATGGCTTTTCTTTTATGAAGCCTCCAAAAAGAAAAAATCCATCTAGACTGTTTATCAGGCTCACACCTGTACCAGCACTGAACTCTTGGAAGGTTATAGATTTTCAGCCCCACTGAGGGGAACAGCACGAATTGTGGGGGTAGTAATAGCAAAGTGAGGGGGGAGGCTTCCTCCCAATGTTGAAACCGAAAGTAGGCATTGAGATCGACTGGACAAAATGCCTCTGGATGGGCAGACCGCCTTTAATGTATGCTTTCTTGTGTGAGCGTTGGTAACTTTCAGTCTGGGGAGGTGTTATTTGCCTGGCTAGACTTCAAGGGGGACGATTTCAGAGGAGCAGCCTTCCGGATAGACAATCTAAATATAACTGTACGGTGCAGTGAAGTGTAAATTGTGGCAGACCAATGGTAATGTATATGTATGCGTGCAGCAACATAGGGGTATTCATCTTTGCCGAAGTCCCACACTTTCCCATTAGTATAGCCATGCAAATTTAGCCAGAGCAGAACGCAGGTGTGCCTCCTAGCTCCTTAATGTTAACAGAAAACAGTAAGCATCCACTGAGACTTCTAAGTTACTGAAGCCTTACACAAAACTGCAAGAGCTGCTCTAATGGAGCAGGACATTTAAAAATGTTTATAATATGTTTCCTGGAGCAACTGACCTTAGGCTAATGTATAAAACAGAGTAGCTCCTATCAGGGTGGATAAGGCCAGGAGATAAAGAGCTTTGTTGATGCTGCTTCTGTTAGGGAGTTGGCGGAGAAGTCGTTCCCCTCATTAGAATTGATTACTAATTCCTGATTGGACCCTCTGGGTAGGATGGGTCCATAAACCGATCAGGAGTCACGATGTGCCCTATTGGTCTTCTGCCCTCACAGCAGCTTACGGTGCACTATTCCCTCTAGAGCAAAATCGATGGTAATCATTCTTAACTCTTAAAACATGCCCTTTTATCAGACAATTGATAAGGAATTCAAACAAATGAGCCATAGTTTATACAGAAAACTATGGAAGGTCGAGCTGCCCCAGCACCTGTGAATCATCATTCATTAGCGCAATTTACTACTAAAACCCAAGCATTAGTGTTCTTCTGTTTGCAGAAGAGATGAAGGCAGGATGCCTGTGAACTGCCAATACTTAAAGACGCCTATTCCTATTTCCCCAGAATTAGACTGCATGTGCTTAGAGGCCTGGGTATGGGCTGCATATTTAGGTCAGGAACATAACCCATGCTTGCCGGGAGGCGACTTAATTCCCAGGTCCGGTGGCCATGGGCCTGCCCAAGTCCCCCCTGCTATAGAGGCGGCCAACGGCGATAGACCATTACCCTTAGCTGCGGTCAGAGGCAAATTAAGTTTCTGCCCCACTGACGCATTTCGATGCATGGCAGCCATTCCTCGTTAAGTTGGCCAGGGCTATTGGCGCGAACTAGGTGAATGCCAAGTGCAGACACGTAGGTGGTGAGGGGTGGGGGTACAGGAGGATAGAGCCAGTGACCACTGGTCAGTCTCTGACCACCAGGATTATGGTGCACCTTTGCCTCTGTCTCAAACACCTCCTCCATAGACCTAGGTCTATAAAAATAGAGATACCACACTCCAGGAGTTCAGGATTGATGTCGGGTTTGAGTGAGAAGAGGAGAGAAGCATGATGTTAGCAGTGCTCAATGGTTATATTCAGATATATACACTGCAAAAACAATGCCCTTGAAACAACGGCGGAATCCTTGTCCTTAAGTTGCCAGAGAGTTTTTGTTTATCATTATTTTCACAGAGATTCCTTGTACCACCATACTGTCAACTGGGGCCTCTTCTAAAAGGTACATTGCTCCATTGTAATACAATTACAGTGGTTTACTGTTCAGTTTTACAAGGATCCCTGGTAACTTCGACAGTTCTTTATCACAGTCTATGCTATACACTATTGAGTATCAAGAATAAGAATAAGATTTCGGCAGCCACAGGTTAGCATCGAAATGAAGCAATGCACTTTATCATGGTAGAAAGACTGAACTGAGAGTGTATTGTATTCTACAACAATGCACGCTTGAACATATATCCATAGATAACGGAAAGAAAAACAAGCAAACTGTTTGAATGAGCAAGTATTGGGATGGACAACAATCACATTACCATTGGTGTATACACTTTGTCTTTTCTATCAAGTATTATTAAACTAAAATGGCAATAATGTTGGAGGTGCCCTTCTCAAACAACAGCACTATCCAGCAATAGACCTCATTGTATATAACGTAACTTCAGGATGTATTGGATATTACGCAAATCTAATACTACAGTCGTCTCAGGCCTAAAAAAATGTTTGTTTCCAGTTACCCGACCGACCCTAGCAAAACAGGGCTGACACGGGAAATTCTTTTTTTTGTTTTGTGGATTTCTGACATTTGTTTGGAATTTTAATCATTTTTTCCTGTAATTTTCCTAGTTTTTCATCAATTTTCCGTGGAGCTCATCTAGGCCCTCTTCTTTTGGTATACAGTTCCTAAGTCATTGATATCTTTTACATATGCTTCACATGTCTTGTGTTTTTTTTTCATATATCTATGGTAAAATCATAGAATACAACATGTCTGCCCATACATTTCTATAAAATCAAAAAAAAAAAACAAAAAAAAAAAAAAAAAAGAAATCTGACCTACGGACCCAAGACCTTTTAGCCATGTAACTGGAAACACAGAATATTTTTTGTTGGCCTCAGTAATATGGCTATCGGCTGGCTTCAGTCGCCATCTTGTCATACATCCAAGGTGCCTCTATTGAAAATATCAGTAAAAAGGGCATATTATTGCCTGCTTTTAGGCTTTTGCCAGTATCCCTATTCTAGGCCATAAAGACAGTTGTAACAAATCCGTGGTGCTTAATTCTGGCTGTAAACATATTTTATAATGATTAGATGCCAAGCATGCTGCAAATAAATTATGGGGTCCTATCTTGTGTCCGTTATTTCCTTTCTGAGGTTAGGGATAATCCCTAAATCAATATATGTGACACGATATGCGAAAAGGGCCCTTAGTGCAGGGTGCATTAAGGTCCCTATTCCCAGTATATGTCACATATTATGGTGGATGTTGTATTCTGAACAGATTAATAAATGCTCCTGAAAGTACATGGCGTTTAATACTGTGTTCCACTGGCAACTTAACGACATTCCACTTTATATGGTCCCTGTGTTATATTTGAACGCCCCCATATTCAGTCAATGTGTAATGAAAATGATATTCTATTATGTGTTCCTGCTCATAATATCCCAGTAATGCGCTATATATCGCGGCGCATATTTATATTTTGTAGTTAATCTTTGTGAAATTACATGTACATTGGCTCTGTCAAGCATATATCGAGACTCGTAGAAAAAAGGGAATAGTTCACAGAGTTTATTACCAAAATCAACATAATGGTTATCTAAAAGTTGAAGGGAGGACAGTAGGTTCATTTTATGATTGAGGTAGGAGATTAAACACGACATGTGCACCACGCCCCCTCACAGCGACAGTCATCTCATCCGGGCAACCATCAAACTGATATCCGGCGTGTCACTTATGATTCAAGTTTTCTATGCTAGTCATCCTTCATTATTTCACAGAGTGGCATTTAAGCCAGGGGTAGCTATGGTATATAGCAGGACCTTGCTTGCAGGTTGTCATTCTTACAGCGACTGCCGTGGAGGTAGGAGCTAGGCTCCTTCCCCTCCACAGCACAAAGCTTGCAGGAGGCCGGCCTACAAGGTGGCCTCAACAGAACCTAACCAGCCTTAGCCTGATAGGGGCCGGGCCCCAGGGTCTGGGGGACTATAGGGATTAGCCCTATACAACCTTACAACCAAGGGGACTGGCATTAAAGCACCTAGAGGCCATTAAATGCCTCCACACACTGTGTGTGCACCTAAGGGTGACCAACGTCTGCCGCTCTGAGCAAGCAGAGCGAGCGAGCTCCTGTCTCTGATCCCAGGATCAGAATCAGGCAAAGGGCCATAAAACTGCCCATCACACCGCTCTGAGGCCCCACCCCTTCCCCTCCTGATCAGATCAGATCTGTAAAGACTTATTTGATTGGAGGATGAGGAACCCAATTAAAACAATGAATGGGGCCTAGAAGCTACCACCCCTAGAAGCTACCACCCCTACCACCCCTACCAAGCTACCTCCCCGAGCTCAGACTCCACCATTCCTGACGTACAGGGTACCCCCCAGGGGATCATACCCAAGCTACAAAGTTCAGTCAGAGCGTCCTGGAGGACATTATAGCTGTAAACAGGACATGTATGTCCCAATCCAGCTTTACATCTGACAACAGCATTGACACTGACGCTCAAGGTAACACAACAATTTGACTCAATATCTGAGGATGGGATAGAACCAGAAACTGAGCAACCCAGCGCCGGCAGGCCAGGTCAGGCAGAGGATCATATTCAAATCCTCAGGGAATATGGGAAGGAGATGCCCTTATTGCAACCACTGCAGAACCCCATAGACTTCCAACATGCACCACTGGTGAGGTGGCCACAGGAAGTGGTTGCAGACCTGACCCAAGATACTCCATCAAAAGGCCAGCTGAAACAGAGGTGGGAGTTGCAGCAGAAAACATTAGAGTACAATGGAAGAGGCCTAGACACCTACACCTCACACAGCACTAACCCCACCACACTAGAGCAGGGTACACCAGCTACACACCCAATTCCCCAGCTCCAGATGACCTTAGAGGCAGGGTAGCCTACCAGGTTAGGCGACGTACCTTTGGGGACCACTACCCAAGAATGCCACTCCAGAGCTACAGGGATATCACCTTTGACCACAGACGAGGTGGATATCCTGCCCCACACCACAGCAACCTACAGGAGGAAGGGCCAAGAAGGCCAACACACTCCATATCACCTGAGGCAGACATGGAATACTACCTGCACCCTAAATACCAAGTTGACACAGAACACACCGCCACACACAGGAGGACCCTACCTCATCATAACCGGCCCCCACAGCACGCCCCAGCACCAATGCCGGGACCGGTGTCACGCCACCTGGAGGCACTCAACCACCACCTAGTGGCACACAGAGCTGAACCCAATGCCCCAGCCAACAGACCAGCCCCGCCCACTCAGCTCACAAAATGACATGGACACAGGGGGACTGGAGGAAGGGGAAGTGCTGGAGTCACCACTAATGGCAGTAAAAATCTCTAAAGAAGAGCCCATGGACAAGACTATGGGCCCTGTAAGGGCCAATGTAAAAACACTGATCAGTGACATATATAAGGCGCCCCTGGGGAAGACGGACACAGCAACGCTTTATGAGAAATACCCCAGACCAGACAACCTGGAGAGCCTTCACAAGACAAGAATAAACCAAGAGATCCTTGATGAGCTAGAAGCTAAGAACCCCAAATACAAGCAGCAGACTGTGAACAGGGATGCACCCTATAAGTTTATGCAATGGGCCCTCCAATTTGCAGCCAGACCGCTAATATCAGCACTCAACAGTCTGGATTCAAAAACACAGACCCTAAAGGAAATTGCGGTGAAAATATCTGACTCTCTAACGCTGATCGCCAAAACCTCCTGGAGACTCAACATGAGGAAATCACTCCTCAAGAACACTGTTGCGGGCCCCACCTCACACCTGGCCAAAGACAACTATAACCAAGGATTCCAATACCTACTGGGTGACAACCTAACATGACACCTTTAAGGAAGTCTTTATCACACCCAAAGACAAAAGGAAACCCACAAATTAGGGAATCTCCACCAAGGACCCAGCCCAGGGCAGGGGTCAACAGCGAGGGCACCAACAGCAACAGAACAACAGGTACCACCAAAATGACCAACAATCACGCAGAAACAACAACCACCAAGGGAAGTACAATGACAAGAGGAAACAACACACCAACAGAGGCCATACAACAACAGCAAACAACACAAAAACAAGCAAGACAAACGCCAGCGCAACGGAGGCATCACCAACAACAGGCACTATAAACAAAAGTAAGTTCACCTACCTCCTACACACATACAAGCCCCTGATTCCACATAGGCAGGTGGTCTGGGCAGGGAAGCAGACACATGGTTACAATACACATCAGAAGGATGGGTACGGGACATGGTAAAGTGTCTACCCATAAGCCTATGCTCTCTGCCTACCCAGCTGAGACAACCTGACTCTAGGTGCTTGGACCCAGTGAAAGACAGAATCATGAGTGAACAACTTGAGAAACTGCTATCCCAAGGTATAATAGAACCTGCCTTCCCATCACCTAGAGAAAAACGGAACATACAGGCCCATACTAAACTTATCAAGCTTGAAAGAATACACGTCATACAAGCATTTCAAAATGGACCACCTGTTAGTGGTTATGAATACAGCCCCAAAAGACAGCTATCTAACCAGCATAGACATAACCCAGGCTTACTTTTCACTACCAGTAAAACTTAGGGACAGGGACCTCCTACAACTAAAACAACTTGGTAATAGATACAGGTTCACCTATCACCCCAATGGCTACTCCCCAGGGCCCAGAATCTTTACAAAAATCATGAAGGCACTCATGGCACACCTTAGAACAAAGCACGGTGCAAACCTTGTTTTTTACATAGACCACACTCTAATTTATGCAAAAACAAAAGTGGAAGTCAGAACAGCCACAATACACACACTCAGGGTGCTGCAAAATGCAGGCTTCACTATCAACTTTGACAAATCAATACTAGAGCCAATGCAAACCATTGAATACATGGGCTTCACACTGCACTCACCCACACTAACACTCACTATACCAGACAAAAAACAGGCTGATATCTCACAAAAGGTGGAGGATATCCGATATCTCACAAAAGGTGGAGGATATCATTAAGATACAAATTATGTAGCATAAGGAAATTTTCGCAGGTTCTAGGGGCCTAGCAGCCATAGAACCTGGAAATGACAGAGCAAAGGTACTGACCAAAAAGCTCATCATTGCAAAAAAAACAGGCCTTAATAACGACAGAGGGTAATTATGACAAATTCATTCCCCTTAGAGGGTTCATAACCTACAGTACCTGCCATATGCAAAGAAGACGTACACAGAAAGGTGTCCACAGATAACCCTATACACTGACTCCTTAGACACAGGGTGAGGTGCATACATTCCTGAAACCCATTCTGAATATGGGGAAGAATGGGTGTGGAGAGATAGAACTCCTCCACATAAACATAAAGGAATCCTAGCAGTCCACAGGGCACTCCTACACTTCAAAAAGCCCCTAACGGGGAAACACATACTTATGTTCATAGACAACACCACAGCCATCAGCTACCTCAACAAAGGGGGTTCTAGCCATTCCATTCCATACAACAAAGCCACCGAAAGTGTATACAGATTGGCCTGGGAAATGAACATAACATTCAAAACCACATACATTCCATCAGAAGACAATGTTGAGGCAGACAGGGCATCAAGAGCCTTCTCCATGGCAGGGGGAATGGACACTGAGCCCTGAAAGCCAACAAAAAATATTCAAAAAGTTCTCAAAACACGACATTGACCTATTTGCCTCACCTTCCAATGCAATATGCAAATACTTTGTACGCCTATACACCACTACCCCAACACATATGCAACCGATGCATCCTCCATAACCTGGTCAGGCTTGTTTGTACTCATATTTCCACCCTTTGGTATCATTGGCTGGACACTAAGGAAACTGAAGGAAGACAGACCCAGAGGGCTACTACTCGTACCTGAGTGGAAGACACAACCCTGGTACCCCGACCTCAGGAGACTGCCCACCTTCAAGGACAGATGGACCCTAACGGTCAACACATCAACGCTGCAGTGGCCAGGGGATCAGAAGAAAATCTTCCCCATGGCCAACAGGATGAGGCTCCTATGCCTGCCCTTACGAATGACAAGCATCCCTTGGAAATCATCTGGTGCAATCACATAGGAACATCCAAGGTATCCTGGGAGCTCCGCATGGCTTTATGGTCTAAATCGACCATAGCCAGCTACCCAACAGCAGCAAGGAAGTGGCTAAAACACACCAGCAAAAACAACATTAGCATTACCCACCCTACCATACACGAATGTGTAGATTTCCTAACAGAGATCGCCAACAGTGGGGTGGGTCAGTAGCCACCACCAGGTCCCAAATGTCATACTTCTTCTACATAGAAGGCAGACTGTTAGGGGAACACGCACTGACGCAAAAACTAGTAAAAGGGGCAAAAGCCCTAAACCCACCACAGGAACCTTTTGAATACATTTGGGACCCAGCACCAGTAATATACAAACTGGCACAGTGGGGCGACATAGAGAAGCTAGATCTGGATAAGCTAACAAGGAGAACCCTACTACTCTTCATGCTAGCAACAGGTCAGAGGATACAGAGCACCTGTGCCCTGCTGAGAACTGACCCCAGACTATCAGGTGATACCTGGTACCAGGTGATACCTGTAACAGGATCAAATACTCCACAAAACTAAAGTCCAATCATCCCAAAAAGAACCCACTACTCCTCAGGTTTGACAGACATGAAGACACACGAACATGTGTCTATTTACACCTGAAGACCTACCTGGACAGGGAGGACACAAAGGGAGCACGCCCCAGAGTGTTTGGCACCATCAAAACGCCTTCCACCCCAGCCAGCTCCGTCACCTTGTCAAGATACATTAAGGTGACCCTAAAGGACACAGGCATACAGGAACACTTTGGGGCATATAGCACAAAAAACGCGGCCACCAGTGCAGTGGACAGGCTAAACGTACCAATAAATGACATACTCAGCTCGGCAGGATGGGCGAGAACCAATTCATTTGCCAGGTTCTACAACAGACCTCTACTGGAAGATACAGAGGACACCTCACATGAGAGTAATTGTATAACTGTCATTATGAACCGTGTAACAGACTCTTAGACCACCAACCAGACAATACACACTAAAACACACCTAGAGAATTGTGGTCTTATCAACCAGACCCTTAAATCTTTATATTTAGATATAATTATCAAAGTATTTATCCCAGAATACATATATACTTGTGCACTCTAATGCTAGAGACACACAATCATGTTAAAATAAACATGGATACCTTAACACCCTTCTCAATATATGTCACTTAACATGTACATAGAAAAGGGGGGACCACCATCAAAGGTGGCCAGACCACCTCTCTTCAGAAAGAAGGGGGGAGGAGACATCAACAATGGAAACACTGTGTCCCACAAACATAGATTAAAAAACTATACATGAGATCTACATATATTGCATAAAGCATTTAAGATCAAAAGCCATACAAACATGTATTCCTACTCTGCTTGAGCAGACAACTTACAAAGTGTAATTAAAACTCAAAAAGGGCTATGACGAATACATGACAACCTGCAAGCAAGGTCCTGCTATAAACCATAGCTACCCATATGGCTTAATGCCATAACCCTTAGGAATAATTCATATTAAACTACACATTGTTAGGTTTAATATTCAATTACATGTCGCCGATCAGCGGAAGTTTCCGATCCAAACTGTGGCTGACGTCCTAATTTACATTATCCTAGTATAGTTTCGAGGGTCATGCACCTCTGATCTTCACATCCATATTCATATAGACTGTTAAAAAATGTAGTCAAAATAACAACAGAATCCTTGTCTCAAAGTTGCCAGAGATCCGTCGTTCGTTCCACAGAGATTCCTTGTAGCACTATACTGCCACCTGGGGCTTCTTGTAAAAACTACACTGGTTCACTGCAATATAACCACGGTGGTTCAGTGTTCAGTTTTACAAGGATCCCTGGTAGATTCAACAATTATATTTTACAGTGTAAGCTATATGGGGACAGGAAATGGTTATGGCAGCCTGCACTTATACCAGCCGGAGATATGGGTACCAACTTGTACCTGGAGCTATGTGTTACGCAGGGACAATGTATTCATCATGCTATGTCTGATCAGTGAGGTTTAATAGTCCTAGTGGGCCCACTCGCTATGGGTCTGGGCTCCTACAGCCATATAAACTTCCGGGAGAAATTAAATGAACATGAAATCACTGACCCACTTGGGTTTCTACCCTGGAGGGTCTTGCCGAAATGGGAAAATATTTTCGTTGAAGCATAACCTCACCTACAGTACCTTGTTTTCTTTTGAGTCGTCATTTTTTTTTTCTGTCGCCCAAAAGTAGTCAGCAAGCAAGGCCCGAGAAAAGTGTAATCTGTGACATCACAGGCAATGCAAACAGTCCGAAAACCCTATTTAGCTATTTAGAACTAAATGTACTCTTTAACATTTGAGCAATAGCTTCCTTGGCTCTAATATACACCTAAATGCCCTAGGGGTATCTTATCTGAGCCTTGGTATCTATAGGAAAACCATGTGCATTTATTTCAATGCAGTTAGTTAATAGCGTAGCACTTCTGCCTCAACTTATATCTAGCCTGTGTGCACACAGACCCACATATCTTTGATCTCTACCCACCCCCACCCCCACCAATCCCCTACTGAGTGAGTACTACCAATCCCTCCAGTTTAGTAAATGAGACAAGTCTGACAGTCAAACATACCATTAGGACATCTGTTTGACGCAGGGTGTTAGATGTATAGGAATGTGTAGGAGCAGGAGGGAGGGGGTAGGGGACGTCCGGCGGTGAAGGCACGTCAAGGCTCGTCAATATGGCCACTATTGTTGGACTCCGGGAGTGCTCCTGGGCGGGTACATCCGCCGGCCGCAGCCCTGGAGGACGAGCGACTGACTGAAATGCAATTACTAAATTGACTCGGGACCCCCTGTGCGGCGGAAATGGCGCTGCGTCGACGTAGGCAGCGGAGGTAGATAGGGAGAGAGGGGATGAGCTAGTGACGTTTGTTAGCAGTGGACGCGAGCAACAAATTGGGTCGTATGTCCTGCTGTTGGCTGCAGCACAAAGGACCAGGCTAACTAGTTGCACAGGGACTTCATAAGTTTGAATGTGCGGGACTGTGAAAGTATTTGAAGCAAAGAAAGGGGAGGGGTCACTCTCAAAGCCAACACTACTCGATGATAAAACACGTTATTATAGTGGTTTGGACTTGAGTGCATCTTTCATCCTCTGGAGAAGGCCCTCGACAATCCAAATCAATTCCATTCACACACAACGTGAGTAAACCCACCTACTTTCGAACCTCCTCCCTCATTGTTTGTCTATGTCTTTCTTGTTTTCTATTTTTCTTTTTGCATTTGCATTTCTTTCTTTCTTTCCCTCTATAATTGCTTTTGTTCCTTCTTCCCTTCTTTTTGTATCCACACCCACCATATATTCCTCATTCCCTGTCTATGCTCTTTGCCCTGTCCATGTGTTCAGGCAATCTCCAGCAGAGACAGCCCTGTCAGAAATATGTCAGGGATCTAGGCCTTATCAGAGGCGGCATGGCTTCCTTTGACAGTTGGCACGCAGTGACCGTGGGGTCGGCAGGAGGTAGAGGGTGAAGCCGGACAGAGACAGCCCTCTATGGAGCGAGTTACTCACAGCGGCTCATTCAGCCGAAATATCACCGTGCCAATATCACTGACAGGCGCAAATAGGCGGCCAGCCGGACAGCGATCGTCGGCTTCGTCTTCAATTTCCTAGATGCAGCAGTGGGCACAGTGCTTGGCCAGTAAGGACCCTTTGTGGAGCGCCCATGTGCACGACGCCTGCGCCTTGGGAGGTGCCAAGCCGGGCGCCCACCATCTCTGAGCGCAGCAAGCATGTCGTTACTGCCCGGCCACGCGGCAAGTGAGCAGCTCCTGAGAGGCAGGCCAATACTCAGTGAGTAGCTGACAGAGTAGCAGTGAGCAGGATATGGTGCCATGTATGATGGAACAGCTCCCCTGAGGCATCAGGTTATGCACACGAGCGGCTCATATACTGGAAACTAGGCTCGGTTATTGCCACCCACACTCCTTGGCTGCTAAAGTTGCTGCCTCACAAAGACATGACTATAGTCATGAGCTGCTCCCAGATCAGCTGATGCATAGAGATGTTTGGGTATGTAGGCACCATAGGTGCACACTGCGGGATTTGGCTGAAACCAGATGCAGTGCGAGATGAGTGCCAGAATTTGTTGGCATTTGCAAACAATTTCAATTATGCGTATTACTTTAGGGAATCGGTCCGATTCCAATTCGTCCCTACAAGTTAGCATCTGTAGCTTTGTTGATCCATCCTACATACCCAGGTAGCAAGGATACATTAGGCCAATGTCGGCTTATATTGGGCTAATGTCGGCTTTTATTGGGCCAAGCATGGACAGGTATGGCCCAATGCTCCATTGCTAATTGGGTACATACTAGATGTAACTCTCTGCTGAGTCAGTATAAAGACATTCATAATTCGCAGCCTTTATATGTTTAGTGAGGCACTATCACTGACGTACTATTTCAATTAAGAAAGTTTAGTTACTTTTGATACTTTCAAGAAGTCAATTTTTCCACAGGTTATCTGTCACCACCAGCCGACTATGCAGAGATTTGTTGGAAGTGGACCATTCACGAATATCATGGATCTAAGTTATCATATGTGGACCTCATTTTGGTATCAAGGCCCATGTTTGCTATTTATGTGATATTCGATGACTTAGAAGTCGAATCCCGTTGATGATGCGATTTGTATAGACCCATGATATCTAAACGACACTGTGTTTGAGCTTCTTACAATGGGCCATTAAAAGGCTCAACATAATAATTATTAAGTACATAAAGCAAAATCTATCAGCTATTCATAGACTTTAATACTGCAGAAGGGAATTGACAAATGATGAATAAAATTTATTTACCTAGGCTTTCAGATTATACCTAGGCCTACTGTTTTAGACGTGTACTTCGCCACAAATAACACAAGTGGGTGAAAATCTGAGATCCGTGCCAATTACAAAATACTGGAATCGATGTCTTATATTGATAACCATGTAAACTAGACTGAATTGACCATAAAGATTTCCTATTTCATATGTAGTAGACATCCGCACCTATACCTGGATACCAAATTTGTCATGTTATTTTACATTTAGCAAATATTGGTGACAGATTGAATCGTGAAATTAGGCAAAATGACCATGTCTTTTCATAGAAAATAAAAGTAAATGTTTAGTAAAAATAGAATGCACAATGGACCACTGATGATATAAACTGACGGCATAAACTGTGAAATAGAACTGTTAAATCTACCAGGGATCCTTGTAAAACTGAACAGTGAACCACGGTAATTGTATTACAATGAAGCAATGTAGTTTTTAGAAGAAGCCCCAGTTGACAGTATGGTGGTACAAGGAATCTCCGTGATAATGGTAGATCTCTGGCAACTTTGGGACAAGGATTCCATGGTTGTTTCAAGAGCATTGTTTTACAGTGTATATATCTGAATATAACCATTGACTGCTGCTAACACCATGCTCCTCTCCTCTTCCAACTCAACTGTAGATCAATCCCCAAATCCTGGAGCGTGGCATCTCTATTTTCAGAGGCGTAGGAAGCAAATCTTCATGGGGGGGGGCTACAAGGGCCCCATCGCGACCATCTAGAATTGTTGGTTGATGCACGATGACATCTATACATACACATATAGAATTTGTATAGAAATGTAATTTTTAGGCTCAGCCCCCCATTTTCTCTATCCAATTACCATATCAGTCTAATTTGAGATGCCTGAGTTTTAGTTTCTTTTCTATTTTGATTGTGAGTTCTTGGCAAATTTTTGGGGGGCAGACATACTCAGGCCCCACCTCCCTCATGATTGGAGGCCCCCCTGGCCCCCCCCCCCTTTTCCTACGCCCTTGATTTTATTGACCTAGGTCTATGGAGGAGGTGTTTGAGACAGAGGCAAAGGTGCACCATAATCCTGGTGGTCAGAGACTGACCAGTGGTCACTGGCTCTATCCTCCTGTAGTCCCCCTCCCAACCCTCACCACCTACGTGTAGACTAACTGCTTTACAACTCCTTTCAAGGCGTTCGAAAGAAGTCCCAACCTCTCACCTCTTCTTCACTTCTTCATGTATTACTTCTTCTAGGTCAACTCCTATAAAAATGCCACGAGCCTTTTGAAAATGATTTACCAATACATACAAATCACGTGGGAACTGATAGTGCCTCGATCCATCCCCTGATATATCCGTCTTAACCAAGAGCCATGGCACATTCATATGATTTTACTCATCTAGAGAGTACATCCCTTCTATGGATTCCTTCTCGCCGGTCATGCCTTTCAATTATCTCACCGTCCTCTACTTATTACCCCAAACACATACGCAGAAAAAGGCTCTTCTATACTAGTCCCCGTCCCCGACATCACCCTCTACCCCACCAACATGCTCAATGGGAACCTAGATCAAGTGGCTTCCACGAGCCCATAATCTATTCTTTATAAAATGGACTCACAGGTTCTACCATACAAGGCCAGTTAAGCTTGGAATATGGCAGTGCTGGGGGAATCCACGCCAGCCCTGGCCTAGTGTGAAACCCATGCATGCACCCACTTCCCTTTGAGTTGTTCACGATCTGGCCAAGTCTTGTCGGCAACCACAGCCTTGTATTGGAGATAACGAGCGAATGTCAATGCGCTCCTCTCCTTGGAGACGTCTGGCCCGCATGTTATTGGCTTTTTGGGGCTTCTATGGTGCAGGCCCAAGGGCCCCAGGCAAGCCGCATGTGGCCGTCTCCGATAGGTAATATTCCCCTCCACCAACCTACTCCTTGCCGCCCCGAAATGGCTTCAGGGAGGAAAGCGACAAGACTTTGGCCTTATACGTGCCGGCGATGCGCCCTTGCAGGTTAACAACCAATGATGGTGACTTTATTGGGGAATCTTGGAGACTGGCCGTTTACTCCGAGCTGGGGCTATCCGCCTGGGACGGACTGAAGGGTAGAAAAGGCCATCAAGGCAATCTCCAACTCGGCAACGTTACAGATATACTGAGGCACTCTGCATACGAGTTGGTGTTTGAGAGAATAGATGACCAATATACCCCATTGCTGTTCTCTGACGATGCTATTCTCGTAGTCTAGACTGCTGAGGAGGTCATCTCATAGCCACGCCCTCCCATTAAGACATTCACTTCACATACTTAAGCTTTATGATTTAATATTTATAAACTGACAGATATATTGGCTATTTTATCAGATTCAACTGTTGCAGAAGATATGCTGAACATTGGTCCATTTTACGCAGTTCAGATCCAAATCCGACTTCTAATAAACATGCAAGTTGGTCCACGTCCTCGTTGTAAGAGCCCAAGAGCATCCCATATTTTATTGCCAATGTATTGCCTAGTTAAATACTTATAATACTTATAACCCCCTGTGAGGATTCCCAGTGGTTGACCTCCATGTTAGCATTTCATAAATGCTACGGGTTGTCAAAAATAGAAGTCTTGTACGGAGCTCTCTTGATTGTGGAAAATGAGCTGTATAGGTACGTCTTGATATGACATAGGTAATAGTGGAAATGATACCCAGAGTGCGATTCAATACAGCTGACGATTTTCCTGTATGGAGACCATACAGAAACACCCAGTTTTGGCAGGGAGATGATCATAAGTTAAGATGATATGCATCATCAAAGAATCTGATGTCTCCTTTCTACATGAACTTAACCTGAACTCTTTATATGAACTTTGGATCCTGACGAAAAGTACAATAATGGTCAGCTTTTATGAATCACCCTCCAGATGCAAGCCAGATTCATAGTTTGGTTTGGTATTTTAATTCTAGCTATTAATATTAACCCACTCACCATGTTGGGTAACATCCAGGAGTAGTGACTGGACAACATGCTTAAATGGAGAGCCTGAAAAGATAAGAAAGTAGACGATGACATTATCTTCTCATAGGCTACTTCAGAGTATTGCAATGTGCATTATTTGTTACTCTCTTATCTGATAACATTACATTTTTACTTGCTAGCAGATCACAATAAAACCTGAATAGTTTTCTCACATTTTAATGCTCACTCATAGACAGAAAGATCTTTTCCAGAATCCCAGATGTGGAGGTGGGTGTAGGTAGGACCCTCTGTCTTCGTGTTATTGTCTGACCGGGACACTGGGCTGTAATACACTAATACAGACACAAGGGGGCGTATCCCTGTCTTCCTAGGGCTCACCTCAGCGTCACCATTACGCTCGTACATTATACTTAATGCATCAAATATGGATTACGATTACCGACCCCTCTCCATCTATCTTTCTCCTGGCGCCAAGGTGCGTTCGAAAACAACGAGACAAAGTTACCATTTGGCCCATTCTTCAAGGATGTATGATTCCTACCTGCTACGTTACGATATCTGAACGCCCCCCCCCCCTTCCTCGTGATGAATTTCCTGACTTTGTAACTTGTTCCACGTATACACAGGGGACACCATAATCGTAGATATTATGAAGGAACACAGAGCAAAGAAAAGCTGAGTATAATCAATGTTTGTCCATCAGAAGAATAATTTTAAGATGCTATTTTTTCCTTATCTGCACATGCTTTGTTCTTTGGTTCAACCCCATGCATGCATGAATCAAGTTCGAATTTCGAGCTGTTTGAATCTGATATTCCAGTTTGATTTGTTCCTGCACAGCTGAATTATATTTGTTCAATCAAAGATGCCACAGAATATTGGAGCAGAATGCCAAAGACATTTTGAAAATTTAAGGGAATGTTTTGTCTTCGGTGGAGTTGATTGAGGGAAAACACCATGCATGGCTTTTCTCTCTCCCTGACCACATTTAATTTGTTCCACAATTAATTAGTTTTACCCATATAATGCCGACTGGCCACCTCCTCCAACACACAAAATTGTTGACCCGTCCCTGCCTTTCTTTGCCATCCCTCCTCCTGTTTTTGCGAGGAAGAATCACTTGTTAGCCTGGCCTTCCAAGCTGATTAATGCTCAAATTGGGAATTACAAAATAAATTATCTAAGCCCGACTAAAAGTGGATTTCTCATATTCAAAGGCATATTAAATCCCGTTCTTTGAACCAATTATTTTGTCCTTGAATTATGACGAAAAACATGCAATATTAATGCTGAGAAATTAAGCCTAACCTATTACAAACAGGCTAAGATGATAAAGAAAATTAGGAAGGTAAGAAAGCATCACTTATGACAAACTCTAAATTAAATTGTTTATTTTTATGTGCTGATGAAGCAGTGCATCAAAAGTGTCCAAACTGACTGATGGCAAAGAGCAGGTTCTGTCTTTTCATTGTAAAAATGACAGAATCAAGATGCCCTTTATAACCTTCAACTGTAGACCCCGGCTGTAGACTCACCTCGTCCATGATCGTCCTAGCCACATCCCCAGTCGTGAAGAGTATGACGTTAGTTATGGAAAGTCTCCGAATAGTGAGCATAATGTCCCTCACTTCCTTCTGGTTGACCTCGGTCGTCACCCGCCAACTGCGCACGCGCAGGGCAGGATACAACACCAAGCGCTCCACGAGGTGCATGCCTGCAAGGACAGGAGAAAGGGGTCAAGGTCATGGCGAATGTCAATGTCACTAAAGGGTCAAGTAATCACCAAGGTGGTATCACATTGATTTATTAGCAATTTGACACGTTCCTGGTCGATAGTGGTTAGAAACACATGTTTTGTGCTCAGTGGTGCGGACGTTATGATAATGAGGGTGGATGTCAAATAAATATAGGTGTGGTCATTTTCTATAGCATAGAAATATACGTCTAATGATCAAGAGTGTATGATATAGTGCATAAAAGACTTAATTATGTTGTCCCATTTGTCTGTTCTCCTTTGTAGAGTCTTATTCGACAGAACGACAGTGCCATGGGTTTATTCTATTGCATCTCAGCTTTAGAATTTAGTTATCTAGTCATGGCAATATGAGTCAATAACTGAAAAACAAAAGATTCACAGTGTTTGGAATGTAAAACAGAAGCCTTGAATAGTCATATATTACCACGAATTTCACAACGCTGTAGTCGATATCACACACAATCTTGAGGTATTAATAAAAGCCCTATATACGTAGCCGACAACTTTCTATGACATTGAGTTTGCAAGGAAACACTGCCTTATATACACGACGATGGCGAGGTGGAAGGGGGTGCACACCTCAGCTAGATATCGTATTGAATTCCACTCTGTATCCGTCATATTAAACATCCCCACTGGACACATCTATCTACCCCTGGTCACTATAGGCTGCCTAGATCCTATAGAGGTTAATGGAGGTCTTAGCGTATCTATCTAGCTGTCCAACAAACACCCCCAAGTGTGGCATATAGACTAGCTAATATTTCCCATATCAAATATAACTGCATGAATATGAAAACCAATCTATCGAAAGAGGACATTGCTTTTGAGGTATGCAGGTATTCAGTCAAAAACCAGAACGGAACCTTGGTGCACGTGTAGCATGCTTCCTATGGAACGACGAGCACATCTTACATCACTGATTTTTTTTTTAAATCCAGATCTCCAATGGCAATTAACCGTCTTAAACTTGATAAGTATCTGAATTAGGACATGTCTGTATTCTGTAAACTAGCATCAGGATAACAACAAGTGTCTGATGCCGAAATCCACAGGCAGCCTGGGGTGCATCATTAAGTTAGCGGGCATGTTCTGTAGTACCCAAGGTCGTACGAACCCTGTTAAGATGGCAGTCTAACGATATGATACAGGGATATTTGTTAGCAAGCCTAATATCTGGATCACATAGCTGAGGGATTTTGGAGCTGGCCTCCTACAAGGGTTTGTTTGATCGGTTTACTGTAGGAATAGAGGTCAGAAAGGAGGCGAATGAGGTTCAAGGATATCCTATTTGTGGAGAATGGCCAGTCCGTGTTTGCCCATACTACTTCACCTAGGGCAATAGGATGGGGGCAGGAATCTGACCACAGAGATTGGGGCACATTCAGTGGCTGGGTGAGGGTATGATAGGAGGGTGCTAGAAGGTGCATGGTTACTACAGGACACGCTTAAATATAGTGCAGACAGTAGATTGGGTATAGGAAAGTGCCTAGATGGGTTTGGCACAGGACTGGTCAGGGGTGGGGCAATGGTAACAAATTGGACGTATGACTGGTAGTTTGTGGTGCTATTGATCCAGCTTATAGCCCGTGCCTTGATGGGCCTGGCCTTCAATAAGACTCTGATACGGCAGCGCCCTGAGCCTGCCTTCCATTCCCCAGCCTCCTAGGGCGACCCTGGGATGACACCTTTATACATACACTACAAGTACAGGTATATCCATACATTGCCTCTGCTGACGTTAACAGTTTGTATTGAGCTGCTCTTCCCGCTGAGCTGAATGACCTGCTCACAACTGTTTAAAAGCTGGGATTGGACCATTCAAAAAGTAATCCTTACTTTACTACTACTACTACTACTACTACTACTACTACTACTACAAGGGTTTGTTTGATCGGTTTACTGTAGGAATAGAGGTCAGAAAGGAGGCGAATGAGGTTCAAGGATATCCTATTTGTGGAGAATGGCCAGTCCGTGTTTGCCCATACTACTTCACCTAGGGCAATAGGATGGGGGCAGGAATCTGACCACAGAGATTGGGGCACATTCAGTGGCTGGGTGAGGGTATGATAGGAGGGTGCTAGAAGGTGCATGGTTACTACAGGACACGCTTAAATATAGTGCAGACAGTAGATTGGGTATAGGAAACTGCCTAGATGGGTTTGGCACAGGACTGGTCAGGGGTGGGGCAATGGTAACAAATTGGACGTATGACTGGTAGTTTGTGGTGCTATTGATCCAGCTTATAGCCCGTGCCTTGATGGGCCTGGCCTTCAATAAGACTCTGATACGGCAGCGCCCTGAGCCTGCCTTCCATTCCCCAGCCTCCTAGGGCGACCCTGGGATGACACCTTTATACATACACTACAAGTACAGGTATATCCATACATTGCCTCTGCTGACGTTAACAGTTTGTATTGAGCTGCTCTTTCCGCTGAGCTGAATGACCTGCTCACAACTGTTTAAAAGCTGGGATTGGACCATTCAAAAAGTAATCCTTACTTTACTACTACTACTACTACTGCTACTACTACTACTACTACTACTACTACTACTACTACTACTACTACTACTCACACTGGCCGATCGACAATGTGCATGTTTTCCCTAGAATTCCATAGTTCAATGACACTGGTCCCGCTGTATGGAAGGAATCCAAGCAGTGCAGCAGTTGCAATAGCCACCTATAATTCCCTGCATACCTCAAAAGTATTAACTCCCATAGGTGAACTTGTAACCTCTCCTTTCATCATTCGCAGGGGAGACACTAACAAAGTGTGGAGTGGCCAATGGCTTCTAGTTTTTGCTGATATTTTTTTTAGATTTCCTTTGAAATTGACCATTTGGTCAGTAGAATAATCAGAAATATATTACTATGTACTAGATTGCTAGCCAGGGTGGCAAAGGGCCCAAAAGGTTAGTGGCTACCGCTGAATTGCATAAGTACCCGTACCCTCGCTCTCTATGGAACCAGGTTTTAGAGTATGACAGCTACACTACCATACAGAACATAGCCCTAGTATCTCGGGGTCTCCTCGGCTCATGAGTCTACTTCTTAACCCGGGGAAGGTAGGAAGTTGCGTGTCTACATGGAAAGTAGAATACAGCTAGTTAGAGGGTGACACAGAATGACGCTTGTGGTCGTACGGGGAGCTCCAAACAGATTAACCCCCTGCTGTATGCACGCTCAATATTCCCTTATACCACACATCTTTGAAAGTACTTTTTTGCTCCATCTCAGATTCTGGTATTATAACATTCGGGTCAGAGAATTCACACTGTTATGAGTGATAAATTGCCCTTTGTGCCCAATGGCCTTTTGCCACAACCAAAGCCATCTTAATTGGTGAATATTCTGAATATTGTACCTGGGCCTATATAACATGAATGCTGAACCTCATCATAAAATAGAACTGAGATTTATACATATCGTGTCAGCACATCATGCTCCATACATAAACTTCAGCCAGATGGTCATACAGCAAACAGCTGCTCCACCCTCCACACCACACAGCTCCAACCCCATTCTGAACACCAGCCTCGATCCAAACCAGCACTACCCATTGTGAGCCAAACCCTCTCTAGGCCAGTCCCAGCCCCACTCAGCACCCACTCCAAGCAACTCATAAAACCTGCCTCCCCATCTTAAGATGACCTTAGACACCGACAGTTGCTGGTCAGCATTCCAGACATGAGGCACTGGCTACCCCAGGGCTGCCCGGCCCACGACTCCTGGAGGCGGACGCCGAAAATGATGGCTTGAAATCTGTAACCACTCAAGGAGAAATCAGCCGGGCCGACGGGGCTGGTGGGTTTACACGAGGTACGGCCCACGCTCCGGCTCACACATACAAATTACACTGGCCCACAAGAGTTGCTCCTCTCCAAGTTGGGGAGTTGCTCGCCCTGTTGAGCTGCTCGGCCAATGAATCGCCCGTAGTAGACTTGTTTCTCGGTCAGAGGGTAGAGCTAGGCCGGCAGTGGGATAGGGGTGACTGGTGGTGAATGGAGAATTGGATGGATTCTGGAGGTCGCCAGGTCGTGGCTTAAAGACTTGTGGCTGCTCGTAGTATTCTCACCAGAGAAAAACTACACCAGTCTTAAACCTCTTTACTCCTATATAAAGACCAGTAAAGGGTTCAATAGTTACTTTACAAGGTTCCCAGTACATAACAATACGTATATTATTCATCCTTGTGTTTCTTTATCTGAATTTTGCATGATTAGAAAACTGTCTAGAGCTGCTGGGAACGCCATTGCGAATTGTGTAGGTGGTAAATCTGATTATTTGAAACGTATGAGAAAAGTAGATGAAATTCTGCTCCCAGTGTCCAAAGAAGTAACTGAGATATGTTTGAATTCTCTTGGCTGGCTGTGGCCATGTTTAGTGTTTCATATTGATTATGTGTGGTAAGACAGACCGTAAGTAATGGTCTCATGGATGAGTAGAGTCTTTGGCACATGGTGATGCTTTTCCAAGCACCAACGAAGTAGGGTTACAGGCGAGTAGAGGGGGTGGGCCTGAGGGGGCAGGCGTGCTTGGCATACGTAGGAGTCCATACCAATACCCTTACAGTAGATTCTAGGGTATTCTGTAATGCATGGCAGAGTAGATCATGAACCCTATAAGCCATGCTTTCCTAGATGTTGTTACACCTTTTTCTACAAATTATTACATACATCATAAAGTACTTGTTCTTGGGACAATAACTCCTTCCAAGAAGAACAGTACAATATTATGTGGTAAGTAAAAAAAGCATCTTCACTCAGAGTGGGAGTATGACGCATACATCTACGTTTTAGATGGTGTTTAGTGCCTATAGATACATATTATTCTAGAATGGACATTTATTTTTCAAAATCGTTCAGATTAGTAGAAATATGAAAAAAAGAATTCTACATTAATCTAATCACATAACTTACATCTAACCATAACTCTTTGCAGTATGGTATCCACATTAACAGTAAATTAAAGACACATATAAAAGTAGGTGTTTCTTTTTTGTTGGGGGCGGGGGCGGTAAGTAGTAGTAGTCTGGTAGTGAAGGGACTTATACAAATTACTTTCCACTGTGAGTTGATGACTCCAGTAGAACTGCTCCGCGCCGCTTGTCTAGACGGAGCTCGAGCTACTCCAACCCCTGCCGCCAAAGCCTGCCAAAGCAATCCCCTCACAGAAGGAGGAAAAATGTTGGTCACTTGACTGTCTGTCTCAAACTGGCATCAAACATCGTTAACACGGTCAGGTCTTTCAACCAGACTCAGGCTGTGGCTTGATAAGTAGGATTTACTGGCAAAGTGCTTTGAATAGCAATTATGCTCTTTTCAGGAACCGTTATATATATATATATATATATATATATATATATATATATATATATATATATATATATATATATATATATATAACTAGTAGGACTAAATAAGCAGCTTATTGGCCTCCTGTTTACCTGCTAAAGACCTTATTAGAACTAATAGACTGGGGAGTGGGAGCGTGAATGCTGGAAGCCATACTGCAGTAGCATAATTATAATGATATCAGTTTTGTCACGAATCACAATTCCATGTATATTTTATATATTCAATTTCTAATCATGCTGGCTTCTGAGAGATCACATAGCTCTGCCTACACGTGTCTAGCCATAATGAACACTATGCCCTTATCTGGGCCCTTTTCATCTGACTAGATGTAGAGAAACCTAGTTCTTGGTCTGGTACATTAATAGGGACCGGGCACAAGGCCCATTGTCCAGGGTGCTGTGTTTTTTGTTACAATGCTGGTGTATTTCTTTCCAGTCGAATCTGTGCTCATTGTCAAGGTATGTGGAGGGAAAATGATGGAGGTGTGGCTGTTCATTGATCACCATTGCCTGATTCCCCTCTACACAACACACAACCACGAGGCTAGGCTTCAACATTGTCAGACACCTAGCTTTCTGCATGCACCAGGGTTATTTATCATTCACTGCAAGGACTAGTCGATTTGTAAGCCTATAGATATGGGTCAAAACATTGCAGTTCCAACAGAAATACTCTTAGTACCTGCTCTCCTGAGTTTCATGTGATTCAGGAAATACTGCAGGTGAGGTATTGTGAAACAGCGTGTTACTCCTGAACAAATAGATCTATACGTGGTATATTGCTGAACTTTTCCAGTGTTGACAAAAATATCAGCCAAAATGCAGCAGCCAAAACGTTTGCATAATTAGATATAGGTAAGTTGTGTGATGTAAATACATCAGCTGGTGGAGAACCCAGTCTGCTGACGCAAGACTCCTGCAGTCTGACAGTGATGATTGTAGACCATCAGAACACACAGCCTCCTTACTGCCACTATGGCATGCTTTCATTAGGGCATGGCGTCCACCCTGTCTTGTTTTATGTGCCATTTTTGTTGGACGTCGAGTGGGAAAGATGAGGATGCTGTCGATGGTTTGTCGAGGATGCCAAATTTTTGATAGATGGCACTGTCTAGTGGGTAGGCGGTGGACAAGGAAGCGACTGCAATGGGCAAGGCTAGGGATAAGAAGGGGAGGGGTTGCTTTGGGAGTAATTGAACAGCTTGCTGGACACGTTGACTCCCTGCCTTTGATGGATTAGTTTGACCTCTTCGGCTGAGGCAGATAATGGTCGGGAAGGCGGTGGACGATCGTCGCAGTAGTAAGGTTGGAAGGGGTGGAGGTGAAGGGGGGCTGGAAGTGGGACGTAGGGTTGTGGACAGGGACGTATTATAGAATGGTCATCAGGGCAAAGATGTGGGCTTGGATAAGCTAGGTAGTGGAGCTGGAACTACTATGCAACAGGCGATTAGCTTATGAGCAAAGATGCCAATGTAGCGACAATAGTCGGGAGGTGAGAAGAAAAATGAAAAGGGAGGGTTAAGCTCTGTGAGCGCGGTCATAATGGACAAATTACGTAAGGGAAAAGCTGGAGAAGTCCTTTTCCATCGGATGCGGGACAGACTAGCAACAAAAAAAACCTTTCCAGCTTATAGAGAGAATACACATGATGGGTCTGCCCTTATTGTTAAACACCACCTAGCACATACCACCATAGTGATAGCAGAAATGTCAAGCAAGACTCATTAGATTAACTTTTTTCAGCAGAATTTCAGAACTGTTCAAATAGATGATAAATGATGCAAAGAGGGAATACGGCAATAGTCACTGTTCTTAAGGAGAGCCAGACACAGCAGTCTCAGTGGATGGATAGCATTAAGGTAACAGTTCAGTTGGTTTGTTGAAGGGTTGGGCGGGGTAGGTTGGAATGAAGGTGGGGATGGAGAGGATGGAACCTAGGGAGTTGTAGCTACAGGCCGTTTACTAGCGATCTTTATCGACCGTGTTCAAATTCAATCAGAACCCGTGTCGTGACCAGCATAAAGAACCAACCCCGGGACTGTCTGGTACCTAGGTGGCCATGTCAGGAGGGCTGGGAGGGGCAGGGGCTGAAATCCCTAGATGATGTAGCCAGCGGATGTGGATGGTTGTTATTGGTAGATAGTAGCAGGGTGAGTAGAGATCAAGGGGAAATGGAGGAGAGGGGGTCAATATACCGATACGGATATAGTCCTGCCATGGATAAGGTTATTGAAGGCATGCCATATCCCTCCAAGGTTAATCTATGCACATGAGGACGTTGTTAAGCTGCATATATATGTAATGCTCTGATTCAATAATCCTCCCATATTTTAAATATGAATCATCTTGAATTCTGGAAGTATTTTTATGACACCTCCCTGTCCCACAAACCACAGAGACAAACGTTGCCAATTCATTAAATGTGGCGTTTTTTCCCCTGGACGCATCCCACTTTCTGGATTGTTTATGACCATGTTTATTTGTGCCACCGCCATGCCGAAATCTCGCCCGCCATCTATTATTTTATGCTCCAATTTTACGACCTTCCTGGTTGGTTGCCGGGGACCCTAATTAACAGGATTTTGCTTCGTTCTCAAAGGCGTGAAGAACCGATCCTAAGGCTCGTAATTGATGAATCCTTCCCTTTCTGACTCATTTTACCTAGGTCCTTAACTGAATTTCAATTGTTCAAAGTCGAAAATTGATTTCGAACAATAGGCAGGGGGATAGAGAATTCTTTCAAACAATTAAGAGGAAACCATGAATCGGCCGTCTCTCTGGTTGTAATTTTAACCCAGGTGCCTCTTCTTGTAAACTTTGCAATCTGAAACTATGTCTTTTTAAAGCCAAATAGGTCCGCATTCCAATTTCCGAAGCATTGAATTCATCCTTTCAGTAATTCACCAAAACCTGCACAAAGGCTCCATTCCCTCAGAACTTTCAATAATTTAGTTATATGAATTATCCGAAATGGGTTGCTTCTCAGGTAATGATATTCTTATAAAACATATTAACCAGACATTTAATTTGAAAGTGGGGGGGGGGAATTGATAAATACCTACCCCATTTATAAATAACTAACAGCATTCCTAGATAATTGACTTCAAAATAATCTCTCAATACGCCAATCCGCAATACACTATTTAAAAGCATTGTGAATTCAGAACTCTGAATTTCAATTAACGTTGGAGCCTTGAAGACAGCCTAATAGGGGTATTCCACCAAAACCGATTCCTGGCAGATAGTGCATCGCCGATGCATTTCCGCAACAGATTTGGACCATTGGGCCAAGATCGGGGATCATCGGCCAGGAATCGGCCGGGAATCGGGTTCAGTGGAAGAGCTAAAAAAAATAATCGGTTACCATTGGAAATGCATCGGGAACCGTCACTGATGGTCCCCAATGATTTTTCTGTTCTTGCAGAAAAAATCGGCTAAGGCCTAACTATCATTAGATTCCCTCTATAGCATAACATTAGATTCCCTCTTGACATAACATGGTAGGATCTACGCTCGTATGATAGTTCCATACAACTGTCTTTTAATTCATGCATGCTATAGAGGGAATCTAATGGGTTCGTAAGACCTATGTATGTAAAGTGTAGTATATATTCACCAGGTGGCAGCACCATTGCAAAAGGGAATTATTATTCATAATCACCTGTCATTCTTGGAGCATATAATGGTACAGTGTTGTTTTAAATCAGATTTTCACTTAATAATACGCACACACAATATCAGCAATAAAAGGCTGTGAAGGAAAACCCTGTGAAAATACTACTTATGCACTATAAGGAAGCAGCTGGTGCTCTGACACTCATTTTATGACACTCAAATTATATAGTAAAACACTAATATCACCTACCCTACCGGCGGTTAGCATGTCCTTGGTGGAAGAGCGATAAAATTGGGCAGAAAGGGGCAACCGATAGTCCTTCTGGGCAAATCTGGCTGACAACAATCATCCCAGATTCATAGACGATAGCCATCACCGATGAAGAAAAAGCCTAATTGGGCCGACAATATCATCGGTTTTGGTGGAATCCACCCATAAAGATATATGGATATTATATTTTACCCCGACAGTAGGCTTTCTCCTCTTATGAAAGATTTTATCTTTCACATTTTATCCTTGCAGACAATTGTTTCAATGGGATTATGGACAGATATGAAAGAATCATAAAATATCGCCATTTTGCAAAACTCACCATCATTGTTATCATAGATTAACGCGAGATCGCGCCAATCATACTTCCGGGCGACGTCTGCGGCGACCAACATGGCGTCTAGATCGTTTGGGTAGACGACGATCATGTTGTAAGGTCGATAACGCACTGTCTCGGGTGGTGACGTCACAAAGTAAGGTATTCCAAACTTCTCCGTCGTCGTAGCCAGGGGCTCCACATAGGGACCAATCATGGCGGATATATTGGTCGTTCCGATCTCCATGTATGCTGAAAATGGCAATAAGATAGAGGTAAGTCAATGCGGGGTTTGGGACAAAAATGCTGTTGATTCTTATTTCTTTATTGCATATTGGATTTGGACTGAATGAAATTAACGGTGACAATTCTTATTAAGTTGCAGGTACAATAGTTTACGATTGGTTTCATTACACAAAACAGCGTCAATGCCTATAGCGTCAATGTGCATTACACAATCCCACTTGTGCTACATAGCGTCACCCCTAAAGTGACACTATTCCATAGAATCAGAAAATGCATTACACAATGGAATGTTCGCAAAAAAAAGGTCTGCTAAGGTCATTGCGCTAATTTCATTGGCGTAAAAGTTTCGAGATTAGTTTGGAGGTTCTGCAATATCCATAGCATCACTTTTCTAGGGCATATTGACCTTGTCAAGTTCAGGAAAAGGACAGGAGAGGCAGGGCAATGGACAGGGAATGTCGAGAATTGATCTAGGGAGGTCATAAGATTGTCTAGGGAGTTCCAAATAAAATTGATTTTGGCCAAAAAGATATTTGTCACGGAATGGACTGGGGGGTTTCAGAATTAAAGTAGGAAGTTCATCAAATCGTTTTGGAAGTTACAAAATAAAATTATTTTAAAAAAATAGTTTCCTATCCTCGGGCCATCCTTCACTCTAACTTTATTAAAGATTTTCTTTTTTTAAATCACCTTAGGACTTTTTCATTACATGATGATACATCCTAAAAAAGTGATGCCATTGGGGTTAAGTGATGCTATGGACAAGCTTGTGAGACATCTATTGGACACTATTGGAACTACACACTGATTCGGAACTTCTAGCGCCCAGTTCGGGTGGAAATCAGTGGACTACCAGTAAAATAATAGTTGAAATCGATAGATAAGATGCTAAATCATATATTTGAAATTTTACACCATGTAAATCGGATTATAAATAAGGTTTTTGGACCAAACTCCTCGGCAGATCATCAAACAGGAAGTGACGCTGACGCCACCGGAAGTGATGCTTTGGACAAAACTAGGTCACTTTACACTGGTACCCTGTACTATAGCGCCAATACTATAGCGATTGACGCTATGGAAATGCAACATGTATTGTGTAATGGGCCATAATCATTGATGCTGCCATTGACCCTGAGTTAGCGTCAATAACACCATAACATCACCACCTTTTTGTGTAATGACCCCGTAATTCGAATACAAATTCCACGTCAAAATGAATATTAACATCTTAGGTATTACAACATAGACTATGGTCTATGGATGCAAGAGTGGGGCTATAATTATAGGATGCAGCTGGTACAGTCATAATCTAGTTAGATTTACCCCGATGGGTACGATGGTAACATTATAAACGATGACTGGTGCCTTATCTA
This sequence comes from Acholoe squamosa, assembly GCA_949317995.1. Lineage (NCBI taxonomy): Eukaryota > Metazoa > Annelida > Polychaeta > Phyllodocida > Polynoidae > Acholoe > Acholoe squamosa. The sequence goes on from OX439042.1 coordinate 22,262,377, forward strand.
CAAATTGACTATCATGATATTACTGAACACACTGAGTGGCTATGATGATATTATAAGAACCCAATGTTAGTCTAAGCGGGTTCATTAAGACAGATCCCATTGTCTGCATGTCATCATTATGAGGAGAGACATCCTATCATACTTTGAATTCCACGAAAGCCTATTATCTGAATAAATAATGCCACATCAAAGATTAATCTATTTCAAAGCATTTGAAAGCCCCTTTGATCATCAAATCATATACAGGATAAACCTTATAATCCAATGATCAGCTGAAATCCATCACTCACAGGGGAGTCTGCTTAAAGACCCTTCCCTTCAAATGAACAGCAAGGGTCTTAATGGAGTTGTTATATGATATATGCCAATTTGTTAGTGTAAATTCTATTTCACTACTCATTTATTCCGTTAAGCGCAGTGATAACAAACACGCATCCATCTATTGTGAGGCTTGGAAATGTGATATCTATTTACATAAAGCCATTCTAGACGATGCTGCGTCTTTCCAAGGCTGAGAATTCATGACCGCCTATTGTGTGTTTAATTCACTGCCTATCTGCTTGGATGAACCAAGGTCATTTGCTCTCATTTTTATTTTCTCTCATTTCTATTTCATTTTCTCTCATTTGTTTGAGAACTGCATATTAGAATTGTAGGGGGCAGTTACAGTATTATGATTGATTTGACAGCAGTACCCTTTAGCAGTGCCAACGTCTAGACTCTTATCATGTAAAATGAAAATACCATCCAAAGTAATATCATGATGCAGTAAACTTAAGTGTTATTAGAACTGATAGTAATAGATAGGTTCATTCTGCAGGTTATTTCAATTTGGCTTAAAATCACACTCGATGCAATGTTAGTGTTCGACACATTTGTGGCATTGATAAGGACCGATGTTAGTGCATTCAGTTGGTGCCAACTACTAACATCAGGGGTGAATCACTTCTGATCGTAGCGATTCCTTAGGATAGGAGGTAATGATAGGACCCGTTACCAACTTGCCACACTCCTCTCCACATCCTTCGCCTGCTGTTGCTGCTGCTATGTATGAATAGAATGTGAAGGCTGGTGCTGTGGGGTACCTGCTGGGCCCTGTTTCAATAGTTGGTTTGGATGGCACCATTTCCATTAGTGTTTCTTAAGTTGCTCTATCCAAAATAGCTCAGTTCGTGTTCTATCTGAGTCTGTGTTAGCCAAGGGCCTAGATCCAAATGAATAGAGCAAGAGGTGCCACTGTTTCTAAACTTTTGGATAGAACTCAAACTGAGTCCCATCTGTTCTATTGGTGGAAGTAAATTTGTTGTTTTCTAACCAACTTTGCTGCCATCATGGCCCTGATTGTGTACCTGAATGGCACCATCCATGTTTACTAATGCAAAGCTAATAGTGCAGACCCAACAAAAACATGCTTCTGTTTCTAAACTTGAGTTCTGTTCTAATGCTCTATTGGCTAGAGCTGGATAGGACAAATTCAGAAACACTCATGTAATGGTGCCATCCAAATCCTTGAATTTCAGCTCATCTATCATCAAATGAATCATCCATGTTTTTATGTGTACTTCACTTATTTAAAGTTGTGCCGACCACCTATAAGGGTTGGCGGAAGAATCGTTTGAAAAGCAACAATTTTGCCTTCATCAATGGAGCAGATGGGACTCAGTTTGAGCTACATCCTAAGGTTTAGAAACAGTGGCCCTTCTTGCTTTATTTATTTGGGTTTAGGCAGTTGGCTAAAATGAGCTCAGATAGAACTCAAACTAATCTATTTCGGAGAGAGCAACTTAAGAAACACTAATGCAAATGGTGCCATGCACAGCCTACTATGGAAACAGGATCTATGTAATTCAATTGATTACACATAAGCTATAAGGTACAAATGATAGGTGGAAGGCCCTAAGGATATAGCAGTGAGAGGTGCACTGGAGGTGGATGGCACCATTGCATTAGTGTTTCTTAAGTTGTCCTAGCCAGCTCTCGTCAAAAGAGCAGGAGAGTAGAACTCAAGTTAAGAAACAGAAAGCAGTTTTTGCTCCACTTGCACTTTTAGCTTTGCATTAGTGGGCATGGATGGTGCCATTCATTTTTGAAAAGCATAGAAACAGGGCCCTGGGCTGCTCAGTCTACTCATGCATTACGTGCCCAAGAGATCAAGTGGACTGGGCACATTATTATTAGAACAAAGAGGAAATATTGGAATGTTTGTTTTTCCCTTTTGGAAAAAGGATTACACTACACTTTCGTTAACATCGGTTGCTATTACGTTCAACTGCAACCAAGTGTGTTTCTGACGAGTCAACAGTGTTACACTGTAGAAAATAACTGTTGAATCTACCAGGGATCCGTGTTAAAAGAATCCCCTGGTAGCAGCTTGGTGGTACAAAGGAAGCTCTGTTGAAATAATGCCATCTCTGTGAAAATAACAATGGATCTCTGGCAACTTTGGGACGAGGAATCCTTCGCTATTTTGACGACATAATTTTTTTTACAGTGTTAGGATAGCGGTTGCTCCTACTAACCTCACTTACCAATAATGCAGGCTACTTTGATGGGTGCAATGATATCACTAACACAGCATGCGGTTCTAGGCATAGATCTTGCTAACATTGCAGGGGGATACTATGCCATCTGACATTTCTATGGATTTCCTGGTCTCTTTTTCAGTAGGGTAAAATCAGGAACAGGGCATTGCTTATGTCCTACATATTAGACATGATAGCACAGGACAATGACATATCATTAGATGGCTGTGGTGGATATAGTGTACCAAATGGAGATGAAATAGCTTTCACCTCATGTGCATGTTTCATGATTACCTCCCCTGATTAGACAGCTGTGACCGGTTTAATTCCCATATTTGGTCTATCAGGAGTGTGATATATAAACTTGCTGTTCCCTGTCCATTATGCATCATATGATATATCCTATCTGTACATCTACATATCCATATATGTCAGAAGGGATTGTTTTTCTCCAGTATCATACTACTAATATCAGCCTCAGATTGGGCTTCCTCAGGAGAGATTAGTGTACTGCGTGACTTATCAAAGTGTCATTAATTTGTAAATCCCCGGCCTTCATATCCATTATCCTTCAGGCATGGTGCCCTCTTATTTATTCCTCTCAACCCACATGGGACCATTGTATACAGTAGTGTATGTCCTTGTGTGCTGTGGCTCCGCCTATAGACAAAGCAGCACTCTTTTGACTTGATTTGGAGAAATCCCTCCTATGGATGACAGACCACACCCACATGGGGCAGCCATTTATAACCAAGAGAAGGGATGACAGGCGAGCTACGTGCACTAGTTCTGGAATGAGATCTATCTGGCCTGGATATGGAGGGGCTCGATCAATTCTATTGGTAATCCATCCAAAGGAAGAAAAGGCTAAGCAAATCAGAAATGAAGAGCAAGGTAGCTGCGTGTATGAAAGGGGAGAAAGAGTGCTACGTATTCTTCAGGCACATCGAATTAGGCCTGAACAATGGAGGTGGGTGGTTATGTCCACAATGGTTATGCGTGAAGAATAATGCCGACTCAGCATTTGTGCTTGACATAGTGCCATTATATACCATTGTTCTGGGTAAAGGTCATGTTGGTATATCCATAACAACAGTCAAAGCCAAAATTATACAGCCACATAATAATGAAAAATAGAGGCAATATCAATACTGTGGATTGTTATTCAAATCGTTCTGGCGGCTAATGAGGCAGTAAGGCAAAGTGACAGGCCTTATAGTGTGGAACTGTCTGAGATAATTGCAGGGTGAATATTTGAGTAGATTGGTTGTAATTCAACCCATACATATTCATAGTCTCAGTGAAAATACTTCATTATCAGCACAGGCTGTCTTGCGCTAAGAGACTATGACAATCTACGTTATTTCAAACTGACATTTCAAGTCTCTTGAGCTTTATCTCTCAAATGGTGAAAATATGCAAATTACTCCTAAGTACCTTATCATTAAAAGGCCAATGCACTAGCCCATACAGTAGAAAGCAATTTCAAATCGAATTTTAATACATACGCTATGTTGAGCACCATCTAGTCACCTTCCTCTATGTTAGTGCCAGATACCAAGAGGTAGTTTGTAGATATCAAACTCTGATCTTATCTACTGACTTAATTCACAGCGTAGCAATTAAATGAAGCCTAGCCTCATATACCCTTTTTAATCTTTTTTCGTGTGCCACGAGTGTGAAATGAAGAGAGAAAGGCAATTACCCTTGATTCCCCCAGGCCCCCTTCAGTCTAGCCTTCCACTCTAGACTGATTCAGATAAAAACGAGTTTGGATTTTCCAGCCAGGGCTAGAATTAAATCCTCAGGTTCGTTTAGAGGAGCGGACATCAGAGACACCCATCGCGAGCTCCTGTAGTCCAACATCAAGCCCAACCTACTGTAATATGTACCCGCTCTTATGTTGTAATCTTCCTTTGAACGTGGGTGTATTTAAAAACGCCAATTTATCACCAGAGCCTATTGCAAATACAGGCATTGGCTGGTAGCTGCCTCCAATGGAGATAGGCCAACATACTCCCTTTATCCGCCATACTATAGCGACTGATGGCCCTCCATTAGTGCTTTTGTACACTTCATTACCAGCAGAACTGTGTCTAAATTATCTCCATAGAAGGCTTCAACAGGAAAAGACTAACACCTTTAATGCCTTTTAGGCCCTGGTACAAGGCTTTTAAGTGATGTGTTACATCCCATGCTGTATGGCTTCTTTGTCCTCATCCTCTCATCCCTTCTGCTGGTGTCAACCTTTTCTAAGGAAACCCCTATAATATAATGTGTGTGATATTACAACTAGGGCTAACTATGAATCTATTACCTAGATGAGTGTAATACATCATAGTTATTGTAATGGCTGTTGTTTTCTGATGGGCTCAGCATATTGTCTGTTTTCTATCCTACACAGATCTAATGGTTTTACTATCTGGATGAGTGCCGGCGGTCTTTGTTGAACCAAGATTAAATCACGCAACACCTGCCCAAAGGTGTCATGAAACAATAGCATCCGTGTTCTCTGCATTTTAAGAAGGTGTAGCATAACTGTGCAGCCTATTTTAGCAGTTCGAATGGAGGAATTTACCAGAAATCATAAACAGTTCCAAAAGACATGTGGGCAGATATAGGGAAATTGATATACAACATATTGACGATGTGATTTACTACTCACCTTCTACAAGTATATCCATGGTGATGTCGGACCGACGTCTGATGGGGACGAACTGAATGTCCACCTCTATGATTCCCTTCTGGAAGCGCAGCTCGGACCAAGCCGTGCGCACTAGGTCTATGCGGCTTGTACCGTGAACCTTCACCTCTTCGTCCTCCACGATAACGCCTGGAGAGAATGGAAAAGGGGCACTTTTGTAGAGGAGGTCTTAATATCACTGCTGGTGCATGGACGAGATAACTTAGTATCGTGCTGTGCGTACAATGGAATTTCATATCATTGAAACTTGAGACAAGAAAAGGGTACAAACATCAACTAATCGCTCCACTAGAGCCTGTTCAAATGACTATCCCGATTTGAGGATTCTTTCACGTTTCTTACAAAAGTTTCATTTGAAAGTGGATCATTAGCTAGACCTGCTCAGACGGAACGCGCATGTATAGATGAGCACTGCAGATCGACCTCTACCCTAGAAGATCCAATATGTCACAGGAAATGTTGTATTCATAACCTTCTTTAAGACTCTGGAAATAGTTACCAAACAGATGGGGACACTAACCCTAACATCCACGTCAGTTACCAACATAGACAAATCTGTCAAAATGTTGATAAAGGGGGTTAACACTAATATTCCCAATGGGAATAACGCTAATTGGGATTATCATGATTATGGGTATGAGTGATCCAAAGCTGCTGCTCATTATGGTACAGAGCTTGGGTAGTGTTAATGTGTGTTACGTCAGTAGGTTTATGCAATGCTGTGTAGCAGTGTGCTTACAAATATGCAATCAGTCAGTGAAGCCACTCTGCTGTAAGCAGTGTTAACCCTTTGGGGACGTCATTGTACCTCCACATTGGTCGATATGATTCATTAATGCACTGCTGGTTAGTCTGCTTACCAACGCTGCATTGGTGCGTCATGCCGATCCTACTGTACTGACATGGGGGGGGGGTAAACCCTACACCATTGCTATGATACATGAAGGCAGTCAAGGCAAGTATTACCCCCATGGCCACAGATTGACATAGTGTATCAGATTACAATGAAGCCATTGCAATGGTTAAGCTAGGTGGAAAAGCTGCTCTCTATGTGATTGGCATTGGGGATGGTAAAGGCGTGGTGTTGCAGAAAGATGGAGCTGTAGGGTGTGGGCAGTGGTCACCTTGATGGCAAAGTAATGGTGTTGACGATTGGGGTGACCAAGCAAGTTGAATAGGTTGCGTGGGTGGAATTACTAAGGGAAGTCTACCGACCAATCAACAAGAGGCTTCCAGCGTTTCTAGAGTCATGCATGCAATGAGCCCAGAGCCCCTGTTCTGTACCACCTAGCACTGTACATAATTCCTCTCTCACTAAAAGCCATGCAAACCAGACTTCCCCAGGGTTCCGTCTTTAAAATTCACGTACTGAATAGGAAAAGGTCTCAGGGAGCAGGTGCAGCCTAAACACCTCCAACCTCCAGCATTGAAAGTGATTTAAGGGCAGGTAGGAAGCCGGGCCTGGCTAGCAGGTGTGTGGCTGAGCATAGGGACAGACTACCAGATTTACTTTGTTCAGATTAGCAATCTCACCAACAACAGGGCCATCTTTTTTGTCGCAAACAAGGAAGATGGGAGGTATTCACGTCGTAGAGAGCGTTCTGCACACCAGCCATTTATTTCTACTGAACATTTCATACCTGTTTGGCTCTGGATATTGGGTACTACGTTATTTAAATGTCCGTGTACTGAATAGAAAGTAAAATGCCTTCTACTATATATATGAAGACTGTACAATTCATCAGGAATTCAATCTTATTATCAAGTCCGACAGATATGTAAGGTACCATTTTGTAGAGCCAGATAAATAACATTATTATTGTATTTCCTATATCTACTTGCTATATTGATTTCACCGGGCTACATTGTTCTTCTACACAGTTTATAAAGCTTATTCTATCAGAAATCGGTAGATGGGGTAGATTAATATGATGGATAGCCAAGGGTAGACTCTTGTGTGTCTTACTATGGCTATTGGAACAAAACTGACACAACCTCTTTATCATATACCTACACTACTATATCCTAATAGGGTAGATTCGCCCTGAAAGAGACACATACCTTGAGTCGGACACCTTTGACTTGAAATAGAGAATTCCTTGTTCAATAAAGGGATAAATCAATATAAAATGATAACAGTTTAAGTGTTTTCCTTGATTACAGTGTGAATAATGTATCTTAAGAAGATATAGATCAATGTTTCCCGATGTGGATTATTTTTTTATAGACAAGAAAAGAACATCCTATAATTTCACCTAGAGTCGGACAGCAAACTCATCTGCATTCGGACACCTATTTAAACTGTTTCGACAATGATTACATGGTATATCAGCTGCACATTATGATATATTAATATTTAATGAACCCTTTGAATAATTCTATTGTACGAAGAAATGAGGATACAAACCAGTGTACCTTGTCTGCAGAGCCCCATAGAAATCAAAGCAAATTAGGATGACCTGATACATGTATATCACAGTAAATATACCTCATTGATACTCATGTATCAGTTGTAGTTATGCCTGAATGTGCGTATTTTGTTCCTCAGTAATTCTACGTTCATTTCATTCTCATTATGTATCTTGTGTACGGTTTAACCTACTCGTGGAAAGGGTGCCTGTTGGACTTAATCATGGTCCATATCAGAAGTTCATTAGGACATACCAGGTATAAAATCTTTGATAATCCACCCCATACAACCAGTGGGCAACAGAAAATGCCCTACTAATTAGATATTGCAGTATTATTTCATTACCATCACTAGCACAAGCTGAATCTAAGTGTCCGACTCCAGGTGCAATAAAAAAAAGGCTGGGTGTCCGACTCAGGATGAAAAAAAAAGAGTTTTCAAATCCCCTGGATTTGGCCATGAATTATCAATTAATATCTATTAATAACAAGCATGTACAGAGGCGTAGGAAGCAAATCTTCATTGGGGGGGGCCCGGCGAGGGCACCGTCGCGACCACCTTGAATTGTCGGCTGATGCGTGATGGTGTCTATATAATGCATATATAGAATTCATATAGAAAAGTAACTTTTGGTAAATTTTGGATCTGACTTTAGGCTCAGACCCCCATTTTCCCTATGACATCACCATAATAATCTAATTTGAGATGTAAAGTTTTGGCTTCTTTTCCATTGTGTTTTTGAGTTCTTGGAAAATATTGGGGGGGGGGGGGCCCAGACATACTCAGGCCCCACCTCCTTCATGATTGGGGGGCCCAGGCCCCCCTGCCCCCCCCCTTTTCCTACGCCCCTGAATGTATCATCATGCCTCAATACCCTTCTCTATGTGGCAAGCTTTAGAAAGAGTATGCCTGGATTATACCTATATCTATTGGCAAGAGAAATATGGTCATTTTTACCATAGAAACGAACGTCCGGAACTGGTAATCTACCCTATCATTAAAAGTTAATTGTATCTCCAAAAGAAGGCGTTGCGTGGTAGCTAATCAATCCTCAACACAATGGATCTCCGTGTGTGTGTGTGTTTTTATTTATTGCTGGTCTTCGTTGTTACAGGCAAGGGGAGGATTAAAGAACTTTACAGGCCAAAAACACGTTTTCCACTTTCTTCATTTCAGATTCATTGGGTTTTTCACCGCGAGTTGGCCAACAGTGGCATCTCAGGATTAAATTTAAAGGACTCTTGATTTCAACCCACAGTGCAGAACTTAATACTGTGTGAATGGATGTCAGTACCCGGCGGTGGTGGCAGATGATGCCACTTCAATTTTTAAGGGAGACAGATTTTTGTGTTAAGGGAGGATGGCCTGTCAGTGTCAGAAAGCTAGGGTTGTGCCGCTCATATATTGGAGCGAGCGACTGTGAGCTGTTGCTGAGATGCTCACCAGATGCCGTTAGCAGTCATTTGTGGGCAAATGGCACTGCTCTCATGTTCACTTTCCTTCAGACACAATCCGCACTGAACCCTTCCCAGAGAACACTACAGCAGACCTGACGTCCTCTCTATGTGTAAGTCTGTGCCATGATAGAAAGCCTTCCTTACCTAGAATTGCATACATTACAGAACCGTAACACTGTCTCATGTCTCATACCTCATCCCTACCTATTTTACCTTTTAACAGTTTAATATCACCCCTTCTATAATCATTATAACTAATTAGCTCTACGAATCCTCACTAATCCTTTCAATAGCAATCTTTACTTGGTCACGTAGCTGTCTACTCACTGACTACCAGTTGCATTCACCATGCTCTTAACCTTTACAAGAACAGACCTCAGGCTCACCTCGAGGTGGCTTGAGGAGGGCAAACGTCGGCTTACCCTAAGGATGCTTCTTTCACTTAATAAAAGATGACCCTTGCCTGTCTACCTATTCTTGCTCTCCACTTACCTTTATCCTGCACAGCCCCCTCCTATGTACCACTCAGCCTCAATCCCTCCAGCATCTTAACCCTACCTCCAGGGTCCCCTGAATGGGCGGCCAAAAACCGTGGTTAAGCAGGTAATCCTATAGTCTAATGTTTTAATCAAGGGTCGCTTGGGCTAACCTAATAACAGGCAGGTGCACTTCCGTGAATTTAGATCACACCACTTCCCTATCCTGACTTTCCCCTTACGTTGAGCAGCGTTTAAAGCTTCAACCTACATTCACTGTTTCGCCATAAGCGTCCTAGGATTGTGTAACTCATGTTCTATATTAGTAATATTATAGAGATTATTTATCAATCAGGCATGGTTTCATTGTCGTCACCACTGTTAGAATTGCCTTCATATCGATTGATCACTGGTTGGAAACAATAATATTAATAAAATCATCATTGGTTCACGTACCGCTGTTTATAGCGTGCCCATTTACTGATACCACATTGTTAAAATCTAGCCCGAATTATTGCCTTTATCTGCATCATTTCCGCCTGGGAGAGGTTGTTTTAATAACACACAACGTGCCCTCTTGCATGGATTGGCATCAATAATGTTCTGGTGATGTGTGTGTTTGGAAGAGTGGATGGTAGGATGGGTGGTGGTGGTGGTGGTGGTGGTGGTGGTGGTGGTGGGTGTGGTGGTGGTGGTAGGGGAGGGTGCTTTGCAGGCATAGCAGTTAACATGTTGGCTGGAGACAACATTGATGCTGTGCCGGCGGCAATCGGTACTTCTACAACAAATTTGCACCCACCTCACTGCTTGATCTCCTGTACTACCACACAACCCCCAACCTAACCCAACCTCCCATTATTACCTCCACACCACAGCCCCAAGCACCACAAGTCCCTCCTAACACAAACAGAGACGACGGCCGCCCCAACAGGTATAAATCTACCCCATTGCGCCTTATAACTAATTCACTGAAACGATTGCATGTGTTATGGCATTCTGTTTACAGTGCCTGTTAAAAGCCAAATTAGATTACCCCCATAGAAGAGCGGTCGGTGTGCCTAACGATGGGTGGTGTCCTCCTTTGTTGGGTGCTATACGCTCCAACACACTTCCCCATGGCCCAGCTTCCACCATTCATATCCCCTTCCCCCTTTAAGCGATTATGTCATGGACCGACAGCCCAGTGTAATGGGGTCGATCGTAAAGTTGCTGAGCGATAATAGGCTGTTTCCCTACTGACTGCTCTGCTTAGACGTTGAGATAGGGGAAATAGGATTAGGATGAACTGCATCGTGGTGGGGTCCTGCTTTAACCTGCATAAGATTCTCAAACGGCACCTTGGTTATTGTTGTTTCAATACCACCAGAAGCATTGTCTCTCTTCTCTACTTCTCTTTGTTTTAGGTTTCTGTCTGACACTTGATAGGTGGGCTGCCACCTTTGGATATTCCTTAGTGGGAGAAAATACTATCAATCGTCTAGATAAACTGCAGGGTTTGTACCTACTAATGTATCATGCAAGCTATTGGATTGTCAATCAGCCCGACACGTATCCTCAGGTATTCAAGACAGACGAAAGCAACCTACTTTTTCATGTGAAAACATCACACCTAGTGTATTGCATTATCCTTGTCCGGTACTTTATGAGATTAATCATAAAAATGGCCACACCATAAGTGGTTCTTGGCGATTGACTGACGCGATCTTAATTGGTATACATCGGCACTAGGATACAAAAAGTTCTAGGTTTGCACCTGCCCCCAACAGCTGAACATAAGGCTAATGCCTTTATACCGGTGTTTAATGATAATTACATGTAATAAAGTCCACCGATATTGCCATTTTATCATCGTTACAATAACCATAAAAGACCGCACTGTTCACAATGCTAAACAGGTCTTTATTTGATATCACGTGCCATATCGTGACATTTTAGGATATGATGGTGTTCCTTTATAGCTTGTTCAACGTGCGGACAATAATGGTATGTTACAGTGTAAGGCTTTTATCAACTTTTGCCTGAGTTTTGACATCAAAATATATTGTCTTACATTATAGATGTCCTCATAGGTTGATTTGTTTACCATGTAATTGAATGAATACATCAGAGAAATAGGCCCAACAGGTTTGCTAATTGAGCAATTGCACTTAGCAAAACTTGTTCCATAAAAGGATGACAAGGCCATAGAAGTCCCCAATGGCCAATTCAATCCATCAGCAACAATCTATTTTAGTTCATTCTCAACCAAATCTCAGTCAAAACAGTTTTGATTTATATAACTGAAAATGTAATATACCTGATGAGCCCCCTTAAAAGGTGGCTTTAATTCTGGTATCGTATATCATTTGTGGGCCCAGCTTCTGTCGAAAGCTGTCAATGTACATGTGGGGTAGCTCTTGTCATTAACCTTAGGGCTCCGGGCAAAATCAGGCAGTCTGACTATGTGTTGATGGGGCTAGCACCTGCTATTTAGGTGGGAGGACCAATCAGTCCTACAATTTGTCACAGGAATTGCAGTAGGTGGAGACGCGAGTTGTGTTATGGTGTTTCCCTATGGCCATAACTTTCACAATAATGGGTTGCCTCCTATATGTATGTATATATATATATATATATATATATATATATATATATATATATATACAAGAAGTTTAATATGCTCCTTATTATGGCATCAAAGCTTTATTGTATGCAATTTATCACAGCTGCCCGATGGGCTCAGTAGGAGGAGCACTGGACGGTGGATCTAGTCCAAGCAGGTACAGACCTTTTTTTCAGCTGGAGACCCATGCCCACTTTATAAAGAATGGAACAAAATGACTTTTCATGTTTTGGTGTTTTCATTTCTATTATTTTCAAGTATAACGGGATCACTAGAGATATTTAGGTGTATTGGTAATGCTATGAGAGGATGAGAAGTGTAGCAATCACATGCTCAGACTAGATCCATCAACCTTCGGATCATATAGTGAACTGGGCAAACCCAGGTGGGCCCCAGCTGCCTGTCCTGCCATTTTCCAGCTTTTACACATCTGGGCCAGCCCACAAGCCCAGAGAAATACCATCTTGGTCCCATGTGGTCGTGCTGGCTGGGATGTTAAAAAAGTCCTATGAAAAACGTGCAAACATTAAAGACTGTAAGTTTTAACTTCCTACCTTAAAGAAAATGGTATATTGCATTTTGTTTTGAGATTTTACATATTTATGTGGACCTTTTGAGGTACCCATAAATAACGCTTTTGAAACACCATTGCATTGGTTGTATGTCACTCATACATGTGACTATTATTAATATGAGTAATCAAATTCACTCCCCATTTCCTTTGGATCGAACACCTCCTACCAAAGATATGTACGAGTAAGCTATGGAGATACAATCAATGAACCCAATATTGATTTTAGCAGCACCTTACAATTGATCTTGCTCGTAAGTCTATGTCACTAGTACATAGCCCTTGTAAAACAGCTGTCTGAGCTGTATTGTATGCAATTTATATGGTCATGGAACAGCATGATTAGTAACAGACAAACTAGGAATAGGAATAGAAAAGTCCCAGATAACCTAAGGCAAAATACTGCTTTAGTGTATTACACCCAGTTTAATTTGTAACCTCGACTCAGGGTATTCACATTGGCAAATTCAGATGACGCAAATAATTCTTTTACTTACCAACCCATAAATGCAGGCCATGACATTGTCAACATAATGAATCTGCGCCAGTGCTGGCAAATTAAATTTTGTATGTATCTTATCCTGCTAACTTTGAAGCCGCTGTTTATTCTGTGTTCTACAGACCAGAAGTTGATCCTCTGACTCTCTCTTTTAACTAGTACCCCTAAACATAGCACCATTTTCAAATGTTACTAGACCCTTTAGACAAAGCACCATTTACCTATACTGTTAGCACAAGTTCCATGTACTACTATATTCCCTGGCCAAAGCACAATTTCCATGTAGGGGCCTACTACTATATCCCCTGGACAAAGGACCATTTCCGTGTATTACTATTATCCCATGGACAAAGCGCAATTTCCATGTGCTACTATATCCACTAGAAAAGCAAAATGTCCATGTGTTCCTAGATTCACAGAAAAAAGCACGATTTCTTCAATCTACTAGATCTATTGAAAAAGGACCATTTCACTATACTACTAGGTCCCAGGAGGAGAGCACCATTTCTATGTACTACATGTACTAGATCCCCTGCACAAAGCACCATTTCTATGTATTTCTAGGTTCCCTAGATAATTTACTATTTCCACATAATACTAGACCCCCTGAACAAGGTACCATTCCTATGTACTTGTATACTCGGTTGCCTGGACAAACCATCCCATATACTACTAGACCCCTTGACAAATATCATGTCCATATATTAATAGATCCCCAGGACATACCCTTTGAACAAACCTATTTTCATATGTTACTAGATCCCCTGTTCAAAGCAACGTTCCCATATACCTCTAGAATGCCGGAGATAACACTATTTCCATGTACTACTGGATCTCAGAGATAACAACATTTCCATAATTATGCTGCTAGTTCCCCTGCACAAAACACCATTTCCATATACTACTACGTACCCTAGACAGAGGTCCTTTTCAATCTATACCTCCTCAATCAAGCATCAGTTCAAGCATCAGTTCCAGATACTACTAGATACACCCAACCAAAGAGCCCTTTACATAGACTACTACTAATATTTGATAAAGTGCCCTTTTCATTGATTTTTCTCATACTTGTTTTTATATCAGAACTGCATATAAGACTTGTCTTGTGAAATAAAAAGAGACCAATTGCTTCAACCAATGTTATAAGGAAAACAAACTTACCACATTTCAGACGGCACATAAGACGTGAGCTCTGAGTTTCTGTGTAGCCAATCAGCAGAGAAAGAATGAGACACGTGATGGTAAACTCCTCCATGATAGTTCTACCTCATTCTCACCGGTCCTGTTGGTCCCTCTGATCACTCATCTGTAATACAAACAAGAAAATATATCTTAGAAAATACCAATTGTAAGACTAAGATACTCTCTCTCTCTCTCTCTCTCTCTCTCTCTCTCTCTCTCTCTCTCTCTCTCTCTCTCTATATATATATATATATATATATATATATATATATATATAGATGGCCATCAAAGAGAACAGCAATGACAGATGTTCTACATAGTCATTTATATCAGGCAAATATATCATTGGGTGACGTCCTACAGGTCGCTGGAGACAGCATTCTGTGGTTCCCATCTCCCAGCAGGGGACCTGGCAATGCATTTCCGTTGCCGAAAAATGCCAGACGTAACGTGAGCCATTAGGGGCATTATCTGAGCAGTTGTGTGCAGATTTGACTGAGCACAGCTGCTCACAAAGACATAATGGCAGGTAATTTTTAAACGCTTGACAAAGCTCACGGTAGAGATTAGGAGTCGAGAGGAGCGGACCCACTGAAGCTTTTCATGGGCTGCCATTTGGTATTGTATACTCGTTGCACCTTGCTTGGACCTTTGTATAAATCCGAAGGTGGGCAGGCGTAGGGGGGGGGGGGGGTAAAGGACAAATGTGGCTTGGTTCAAGTGCACTATGGTGAGAAAATGCAGTCATCTGGGTTTGCTGTTTGTATAGGTGGGCAGGGTGTTGGTGTACTGAGGTTTGCACTTTGTATCACATAAAATGACTGTGGCTTGGTTTTAGGCACGGCTAACAGTGTAGACCGGCACACATGTATGCACAGAATAAACACCAGACCTCCCCACAGTGGAAGCACATACACAAATGTTTAGACAGAACATGGTATGAGCAGAAATGGGCCCCTAAACCTGACAGAAGACACAGTGGCACACATAATGATTACAAACCATATGAAACAAGTGAACAATGAGAGGACTGATTCGCTCCTGGCAGACTTTTTGGTGTGCTAAGGCACATGCCAAAATCTGCATAATCTACAAAATCTGCATATTAAAAACACTGGCTCTTGACAATAGACAGGTACCTATAATGGTTGTAATGCAAAGGGAAACCTTTTATTTGTCTGGGTTCTCCAGTGTGATTTCGTGATAAAAAGCAGGTCCCACACCTTGCAGAACACCCGAAGGACTATATCATATCGGGGTTTTGTATTTCTTAGGCCCACGCTACGGAGTGTGATCAGGATATGGTGGATATGTAGGACAAGGGAGTCAGTAACGTCAGGCTAAAATATCCTGGAGAAGGCTGACAGGGAGTAATGGCCACATATGGAGGGAGACAACCGAGTCCCTCCTCCATAACGAGTTCCGGTTGTTGCGAAATCTCTTGGTGTCTCGCGCTAGTCACGTGGCTGCTCCCCTTGCAGGTGGGAGGACCAAAGAACGTATGTGATATCTATGGCACGCAGCCTGTTCTGTCTACTCTAAATGTAATAGGCCATGGTGGTATAGTTTGACCCTTCGTGTCTACACTACGATGCTAATGTGCACATGTCCATATGACGTTTTGTTCCTCTCTATTGGATTCGATCCTGGAGGCCTAATATGATTCTTTTTCCTCTTATTGCTCCTTAATTTATTTTATTGTAATTTTAGGATATCATGAGAAAATGTGTAAGTTTTCTCTTACTGAAAAGGGGCAGCCACCTTCCACTTTTCAGTAGTGTCATCATATTGACAAAAGGAAATGTGATTGCAAAAGACTTTAATACTAAAGTCCTGGTTAAAAGAGAGCAAGGCATGGTTGTAAAAGGTCCATTCAAAAAGATCAAGTCTTTAGAACTTATAGTAGGACATGTCACGCAAAATTGTACGCCTATGTGATAGCAAAAAACACACATAATGTCAACCAATGATTGATGCGCGGATGTAGGAAGACAACAGGGGGGTCTTGCCAAAACATAACGAGGAAGAACCTGTTAAATTTTTTTGAGACAACACTGATAGAAACGTGCATGGCCTAGCTCCTTTTCATATCATTGACAAAAAAATACAGCATAAAGCATGGGAAAACTCTTTTTGAGTTATGGAAAAATGTGCACGTTTTACCAAAACGAGTTTCAAAAATTGTATTTATCAATACAAAAATGTGCACGTTTTCATTTTTGGTTCTCGTTTCCTTTTTGGCAAGACCCTCCAGGCTAGGTACATCAGAGGGAACTCGGCAGATAGATAGGCAAACGACGATACATATAGGGCCAACCTGCCATGCCGTACGTAATATAAATGGGACTTGGTGGTAGGAAAACCTCCTGTCTCAACGTCCATATATATATATATATATATATATATATATATATATATATATATATATATACATATATATATATATACATATATATATATATATATATATACATAAATATATATATATATACATATATATACATATATTTATATATATATATATATATATATATATATTTATATATATATATATATATATATATGTGACCCATCTGGAGAAAACGTGCATCCGTGGGGAATTTTAGTTCTGTATTTGGCCACCAGGGGGCAATGTATGAGTAAAAAACTGAAAAATATACAAATAAATGGCTTAGATCAATTCTTGTTGGGGAATTCAGTGGTATGCTTAGAATTATTCAATTTCTACTGAAAACGTTCCATTTATGGAATGCAAAAGAGACATCCGTTGCCATGGAAACATAGATAATTGACAGATATGGCAATTTCTGTTTTCCATGGAAAACACTTCATTATTCTAAAAGGTAATTTTTGCCAAAAATGTGTTGGATATTTACATAAGGAACTCAGAACCAAAAACAGACCCACAAAATTCCTCTAGAACCGATTTTTTAAAACTGTATTTCTTGCATTACCACTATTTAATCTAGGATATAATGTTTTTAGAGCTTATTTGCCTTTTTCAATTGCTCACAGCGACCTAGGTTTGACAAGCAATTACAGAAGACCTACCTGGAATATTTAACTCAAGATATCTCATTTCAAAGCACATGACTTCAACTTAAAAACCTATTTCCCCCCTGGATGCAGGTTTTCCCCCATCTGGTCACATATACTTGGTGTCAGAGAAAAGAGGTGGGGGATAAGGCATTGGGGGGGGGGGGGGTGTTAGGACTGTGGGGACGGCTTAGTTGGTGAGACAACGCGCTGTGACAGCACGAAGCCGACGACCGAGTATTACAATCACACGGCCGACGTGACGACGATTGGAATTGATGAAATCATTACCAGCTAAAAGCGCGCCATGGAATATGATATATGAATAGGCCCGCCGTCTCATTGATTCTGTGTCGGCGACCATTAGGGCCCCTCGGGGGATAGCATGTGTACGGGGGAGCGGGGGGGGCATGTTGGGGTTGCGTCATATCATGGAACTAGCCCCATGTGGATTCTAGTAATCTTGTAACATTCTTTTTCCTCTTATTGCTCCTTAATTTATTTTATTGTAATTTTAGAATTAATCAAAATACTTTCCCACTCCCCGCGCGCATGATCTGTTTCGATCTAAATGAAATCATTATGCCCCCTCTGTTAAGCTTCCTTCAATCTCTCTTTGTTGCAAGAGAAAAGTGAACCACCTCATTCTAACATATTCTCGCTGACGATTTTAATATCCCAAAAGGCAATAGCTTTCTTAATTAGATTCTAATGTTGTCTCTGCATAAAAATGGATGTTATCATTCACTATTTCAAAGATCGGTTTTGATGAAAGAGCATTTAGACAGCTACGAATTGAAAGAGCAGCAACCCCCCATCCCCAGGAGAACTAATCTATCACTTCTCTATCACTCTACTATCAACGTTACACCCCCTACCCAGAATCCCCCTCCCCCCACCTTCTAGACCGATAGTTGCACCTATATGGCACTGGGGTGGCCAAGGTGGCGGCCAACAGATTAACTCCACCACGGCACCGTTTGTTTTCCGTGATGAGCACATTGATCAAGCATGGCCACGCATGCGCCGGGGATCGGCGACCACCTGTATCGATCCCCTTCTTACGTGTGACTTCCCATTACATCACTGCCCCACCCACACTCAGCCAAATATTTGTTTTCATCCCCGTCCTGACTCCGCGCCTGCCCGATTGGATGCGGAGCGGTGCCAACGAATTTGCCATTTCATCGAAATTCGTTATTTGTTTGTCTTTTTTTCCACTGTCCTTGGAGCATGTATATGCATGGGGGATGCTTTGTTCATCCTCATGCGTTTATATAATGGCTTTTCACATTGCACGTGGGTGAGAAGAAAGGAGGAGTCGTAGTGCAGGGATTTGTCATGGGTTGGGCCAGGGGGCTACTTATACGGTACACAACAACGGGGAGGGGAGAGAGACATGTGCTGGAGCGAATACACACCAGGGAAATAGATCAGTGCCTCTTTTCAGACTGGATCTGCATTTGAAGGGGATCTAAAAGAATGGATGAAACTTTAAGCTTTCCAATGTATAGAAGAACGGTATACATTCGGGATTTTTGTGTAGTAGATGGACGTCAAACGCCAAGGTGAAATTGCTTGATAATTGTTCTGAGCTAGCTACCCCTACAGAGGCAATCATAGGTCGACTTTCATTATGGACGTCAGAGGTTTTGAGAAAACCTGCAAATCTTGAGATTGTTAATCACAACACAATCGGATCATAAATTGAGAAAGGGGTAGCGGAAAGAAAATGTAAAGGGCAGATATATGAAAATGAAGAGCCTAACACGAACAGGTAAATCAATACAGTTGGGTAGAGATAGAGTGGGAAGGACAGGAACAAGGAGGGGGAAGAGTGAAGAAGGACGATAGTAAGTATAGGAAGTGTATAGGCACCGAGAGAGTGTTAGTGAGGGAGGCGGCTAGAGGCCAACACCATGGCGCCAAATTACATCACGTGACTCTGGGACGCGCTAACGCCGTCTATCCATCTAATAGCACTTCCTCCCACCCAAACCCGGACCCTGGAGGAACATTCACACCCCTCCCTCACCCCTTGTAAATCTGAGAGGGTCGACCAGATGGCAGCAACGCGGGGCGGGTCAGGGGCTGCCCTCTACTTGGGCTCAGTTTGGGGCCTCTTCAATTCTTTAGACTCTATGGAAGAATGGTAACTGGCCTGGCCACAGTCAGAAAAAAAATGGAGAGCTGGCCACAGTCAGAGAAAAATGAAGAGGCCTGAGACTGACTACACCTGAAACCTAACGACACGATTGTGTGAAGAGTAGGCTGTTTGTAAAGTTTGCTGTTTGTGGGGGAAAGCACAATTAACATGTCTATCCGTTTAACTGTCCCAAGAGGAATCACCTTCCAACATTTGATGGTCCCTTTGCAGGCTGTTATTCTGACCAGTAAAAGCCTCTCTATTGCCCAATCTAGGTCTAGATGAGGACGGACGGCGCCTAGATCCCATATACAGGTAATCTGGTCACCAATCGATGTCATCTGCACCTAGATTTACATTAACCAGCCGCGCGCTGGCCATCTTCTGCATTCCCCTATCGATTTCGGCCATGGCAAGCTGTCCTGCGACCCCTTTGGTACATCCTTACCAGTCCCCTCCCTCAACCAAGATCCAAGAGTTCTATATCCCACGACCTGGGCCCAATATGATACTGTCTATGCCGCCGTGCATGGCTTCCCTAAGGAGTCTGAGTATCAGAAACAATGTTGCTAAGTGGATTACGTGTAAGGCCTCGGGCTATGGCCCCGCTTACACGGCATGGCTGCAGCCTCGTACGCTGTATACATGACGTGTTTCACGCCGGCAACTCTTGTTTGACACAACAATGCCTTTTGGGGCGGAGCGAAGTAAAAACAGGGAAGGAATTTGCCGGTAACGCATCAGCAGGGAAGTCAAGGCAACCTGAAAGCAGCCCACTTAAAAAGTAGAGGATGTGAAAAAAAGTATGCACAGTTTTAAGTAATGAGGGACCTCTAGCGCATTCACAAGCACTTCTTTGGGCGGACACAACGTTCATATTTTACCAAGGGTGTTACAGGCCTCTCCAGTCAATATTGATTTGATGAGGCTCCCAAACTAGAAGAAGGTTTAATCAGTGTTAATTGTTAAATCTGCTTTCATTGGGCTATACAGCACTGAAGTTGTTTTCATACAGCAATGTAATTAACCCAAATTATTCATAGTTTGATGGATAATAAGGTTTCCAGAAAGAAATGTATTATTGATGTAAGCATCCATCCCTAAAGATAACAGACTGAGTGACCTCAATGCCCTATCTCCTATTTGTAATGTTTATATATATTTGGATTGGCCCTAATGACAATGGCCCTGACAGCAAACCATAAAGGTCTTTTGAGGTCACGCTATTCCACTATCAGTCTCTGGTGATTGGTAATTTCACCCTCAGGTCCAGTACTATTTACACGGTATTACCTTGAGCCCAACCAAATGGTCCTTACGTGCCTTCAAGTGTGGCTTAGGGGGTTTGCTATTAGGATCCGTAAGTCGGCTAACCCGTGAGTTGCTCCCATGAGGTCAAGAGATCACCTCTCGAGCGACTTGGGCAGCAATTGGGCCGCGAGCCAAATGTTAATGATGTTATCTAGACATGATCTGATGTTCGGAAACCTTATTATTCAGCACCTGCCCCAGGCCCTACACATGAGGACGCCCTTAATGCTGGCTTGTTTGTGTGAGGGACTTTGTGGTCTGGTATGGATATCCACACTTAAATACAGGTGTTTAATGCTTTTTGTACATTCGAGAAAGAGTGCATATGAGTGATTTTAGAGGTACATATATCCCTTGTGATTTGAATGGGTGTTGAATTAACCTTTTGTCATCTGGAGGGTATCTCAAAAAGATTTGGAATTGATCCTGTCGGAGGTGATAATTCCAAAATTGAACTCACTGACCTTCTGGAGTGGATTCCCTCTTGTATTGTAAAGAGGGAGTCAGTTATAGGAGTGGTATAGGAGGGGTCCAGTCTCTTATTTTGCAACTCGACCTATTTCCGTGCAGTTCACTTGTAGCAGAGGTCAAGCAGGGAAGTCTGTTCTTAGGGTGAGAAATGTAGGAGAACTGCAGGATCAAATAGTTACGGTTAGAACTGGTTTCCCAATCTTTTTGAGATACCCTCCTGGTTAATAAACCTTAATCAGCCAGTTGCCTAACGTTGAACCTCGGGTAGATTCATCTAACTTTTGACTGAAAATCCACCATATCCCCTAGATATCATAGATGCAAATGTGATACGAAATTGTCACTATAGGAGTTCAAGCTTAAAAGGTCGGATAACAAAGTAAAAAATGATTTAAGGTGCGAGTAAATTGATCAGAGTGACTTGTGCATGAATTCCAGACTGCATAAAAAGAGACCTCACTCTCTTACTGAAGGATTCGGAAATCTTGGATTTTTTTTGGTGGAGAACATTTTGTCTACCTGGACCCCGCCATTTTACCATCCACATATACAAGTCACGGGAAGACTCTATCAGCTAGCCCAATGCCCCTTTTAAGACCCCTTATCGGACCGGACCCACGGCGTCGGCAATGGCTGCACCGACAGAAGCCAGTATAGCGCCCTTGGCGGTGTAGTGTGGCTGAGCCAGGGTATGGATGAGTAGAGAGGACGATTGTGAAGGCTTACCCAGGCCGACATCGGACGACACAATTCCTGCCCCAACAATGCTGGAGAGGGCCAATGGTGGATCCAGCCCAGCTCTGTACATACCTAAGATGAATATGTCTGCTACGGTTCAGTCAGGCGTTTCTCCTGCGGAACCTGGCTACCCCTATACCTTCTACTATACCCACCAATTATTTCCGTCCCCCTGCTTCCAGGGCCGCCTCATGGTGGTTGATGGCGGGCATGGTTGTGGCTGGCAGAGGCTGCTTTGCATGTGTATGTCGCGCCATCTAACGGAAGGTCGTTTGTATTCGTCGCAGCATTTGTTGTTTATCGCGGCGGAGGGGCGACAACTCCCTTGGGCGCTCCCAAGCCTTGCAATGGTCCCTTATGTCCTCCACTTCTGTCTCGAAAAAAAGGGGCCTAAACACAAGGGTAAAGGTCTCTCGTTGACCTGAGTCCTTCTAAAGGCATTGGGCCTCTTGCAGGATGCACCTAATGCCAGATGCTTTTAGTACAAACGTATATATGCGGACCAGGGCCGCCCGCGGGGACACATCAAACGTCTAGATAAGCTGGCGGATCCGGGCCGACATATGCCTAGGCATTACCCCAACAGATCCGGACGGCTCCCCTATACTTCCAAGCGGCACGATTTATGACTGGGTGACAGCTACTGTAAAGATGTAGCGGCACTTCCGCCACACCACATCTATTATATAGAAGGCCAGATTATCGCCCAATAGGCCAATACATGCCTCCTGCATAGTTTATCACTGAAGGGAAATGTATGGTGATTCCTAGATATTATAGGTCGATTTATATTTATAGATACTGTTGATATTACTTAGTATTTGCTGTCACAGAAACCTGCAAGCTACCACTGAGAGCATCATATTCCATCCCATACTAAAGAAGATCTGCTAACGGTGGTAATACCTGTACCAACATGTGCAATATTCTCACCTACCATAAAGAAGAAAAGAATGAGATAATAACGAAATACATACTGAAATATGAAGACACGGATCTTGCTAGCCTAATTGAGTGCCAAGATATTTCAATAATTCAATGACACTGCTCTTTATGCCAGCAAAGATATTTTCATCGGCGTGTGCAGACCTCGAAGCACGCAAAAACCTTGTAAACTGCAGCAGTAGCTGCAGGTAAAAAGTAAGCAATCTGATTTCATATTTCAATGTAGCTGTGGCTCTTTTCTATAAGAATATAATATAACAAATTACACCACCGGTTACGTTGTGTCTTGCTAAGAGGTACACCTATTGGAATGGGTATCATAATACGCAGACAGAAAGTATACGTTTTCATCCATGTCACTTGATATTTTCATGAGCTCTAGCTCATCCTTTATATCGTAGGCCTAGATAATCTAATTCCTTCCATCTCAGGATGACACATTAGAAAGAAGTTCCCTAGACAGAGTCTGTGTAGTCCTGTCCTTGGTGTAGACTCTTTCATCAAACATCCTAATTATCAATAATTATGAATTATTAGCCGCCTCGCAAGATAAAGATTTCATGATTGCTCGCTAGTGTCTCTTGATGATTGTCTCAGTCGGGGGTTTCACTTGTTATGAAAGGGCGGGCATAATCATTCACCAGGAATCTTCTGTATATGGGGTGCCTGTATAAAGCTGCTGTACGTGGAGAAATACAGCTTCCCTCCCTTTAGTGTTCATATATATGGGATCAGCACATAATTAATTGAGTCGATAATGGTATTAATGCATTGTCTGTTACCTTTCCCGGGACTCGGTCCTTGTGACACTGTAAAAAATAACTGTTGAATCTACCAGGGACGACATTTCTTTTGCAGTGAACAGTAACGTTATACTCCCTTTATTTGGTGAATAATGGCTTCTCCTTTTTTCATGGTTTGACAAATGATCCCATTGTTTGTCCTAAATGTCTGGGAGAGAAATGGTGTGAGATGCAATGGAGTATTTTACACACTGGCAGACCGTATTTAAGAATAGAGAGTTTAAGATCAGCACTTGTACGGCAACGTGTACTTCTAGAATGGTAGGAAATGGTAGGCTAGACGTTGCCGTACACTTTACAAGTAGGCAAATCTTAAACTCTCTATTGATACACCTTCAGATCCTCATTCCTTGGTTTTGTCCTGGTTAAATCTGAGCCTTAAGCATCGGGAAATGTTTTGCAATGTCAATGCAAAGGAATCCTACCGGAGATTCGACAGGTCTGAGCTGAAAACATGACTTTGATTGCGTAAACAGATTCGACAATCGACAAGGTTATCAAAGAAATTTCAGCCTTCTTGCGTCTCCTTCCATAAGCCATTTCTCGTGACGTACCCTGTTATGCATTAATATGATGCGTTTGTTGCAAAAGTATCACAGACAAAGATAAACACGGTCACATTTCCCAGATTACACTAACCCAGGCACTATCTCCAATACACTGTACACACTAGATGCCAACACTTCATACTAAAAGGACACGAGTGGCTTTTATACAGGGTAGGCCCTAGATCAGAAAGCCTGCTGTTTGAGCCCGTCATAGTATGGATCCTAGCCTTAAAGCCTGAAGTGACCTTCCAGGGAGGGCCAATGATCAGAGGAGCAGGGACTAGGAGACTTGTGGGGATCCAGAAATAAAGACCTGACTGGGGCCTGGAGGGAAAGAGGGTCCCTCTGGGAGGATGTCGTGTCTTGTTTGCTCAGGGATGCAGGGAGTTTGAAGAAGGATGATGCACAAAAGATGGCAGGAAGTGATTGCGGTGGCAGGGGACAAGGTGGGCGTGATACGACAAAACCAATATTGAAGCGTAAAATGCTACTGAATGGTCCTGGTTGAGAAGGGTTAAAAGGCCAGATTGTGGCAATAATGATGATAACCACTGATATTTTTCTGATTGTATGTACATTGTTATGAATAATAATATAAGTGTTTTCATTTTCCTCGCACTACAAAAAACTGTGGGAAATTGGTAGAAGATTTGACCAGAAGGTATGTAGGAGACACCACAACTTGTTTATTTAGAATTATTTTAAATTAACGGATGACCTAGTGTGCTTGAACGACGATGCGCTTGTAGGACGAGACCCAATTTTTAAAATACTAGAAAAGAAAACTAAGAGGAAAGAGTAATTCTATGTTGGAAGGAGATGGAGAGAATACAAACCTAAATGTAGTTGTATAGGGGAGAGGTTACCCGACAGCAAATACCAGCGGCCAGTCCCGCCAACGCAAAAGCATTAAACATCATTAGGAAATAGGGTAAACGAATTGATTTCCTCCCGGCAGAGTCTTGACACCTGTTTGAGAGTATCAGTGATTGCAGCTCCTGCTCGAGGCACTCTCTGGAAGAACTCCGGGGGATGGAGCATTAAGGATTATCTACGACGACCTGGCGGATTTAGCCCTGGGGTGTCACTCACTCCGAGACGACTGTCTTTTCAAAAAGCAAAAGGCATATTCCTTATGGCTGAATCAGTTCTTCTCTTGCAAACCATATGGGGGCCCTATCGGCGAACTTATGATGATTATACATACGAGACTTGGTGGATATCTAAATATAAGGAAACCTGGAAACTGGCAATGGCTTGCTGAACAGGCTAAGGTATCATTTTAAAGCCTAAACGGCAGACAGGGGTAGATTATCACGACCTAGAACACGAATACTTTAAAAGCTAAACCATCACATTGCATGTTCAGCTTTGGGGAGTGCTTTTTTATCTGTCTGGCAATATCATTCCCAGACAGACACAAAAGTAATCACACGATGCATATATCTAATCAGATGCTCAGCGACGCTTTGACTACCGAGGTACAGAAGCTGGAGGCAATTACTTAGCAGTACAATGCTCTCATCATCATAGCTGCAAGTTACTCATTGCATCCTTTCTGAGTACATTCCACCGCCTCCACTTATGAATACAGATCCTCAGCGTCAGTCATATTTCACAATGACATCATACGCTGGGGGACTTTTTTCATTTCCAATGGCTAAAGAACATAATGGACTGATGTTTCTGTGCTTCTGAATTTTCTCTCCTGAGTCTCAAGCTGCAGGTAGCTGACAAGAAGGTATATTTGGCGAGGGCGTGGAGAAATGCCTACAACACATGGAGAACACTGTATGGTTAATAGGAAGAGGACTTTACTTAATGATCCACTAGCCCAAAGGACAGGACAGCTTGTACATCTCCATATACTATATACACAGTTAGGAATAATACATTTATGGTTTTAATTAACATTTATCTACATAATGGGAAGTGTTTTCCTGATAGGTGTCTCTACTTTTATAGTGTTTCTGAAGTTTATGTAGTGACTCTCTTTAGATTTCTTAACGTTACTTTCATTATATCTTTCTTTGATTTTTTAGACGTTCCTGTTTTGTTTTTTCACTGGAGTGGCGTGTATGATTGTGTCGGATTGACCTCTGTGTGATGTCATTTTTAATGATGATTCAAACGAACGACCCTCTCTGTCCCAGTGTCCCTATAACATAAGTATTTTAGGGGGTAAAATTTGCAACTCAGTTCATTCCATTCATAGTCAGCAGCACTTGGTTGAAGATGGATACGATGTATGCCGTGGTATGGGACAAATCTATGGACGAATGTAGCGTCAGCGACAAGCACTAAAACCACCAATCAGTGTCTTCCGGCTCTACCTCTTATGCTGTAATCGGATCCCTCAGATAGTGACATGGAATGGTCAGTAAATGGGCACTCTGTGATGGTCAGTATACACACCTCTGTGTGAGTACTCAAACATTCAGCACCATAGACCACACCGCGGCCTTCACTGAAAGCACGCACTCCTCCCTATAGTATCACTGCCTCACAAAGCATGGGCCTCAACTAATCAGTCCTCAGCCCCCTCTAGAAGACCTTAACTCCCACCTTATCCCCGACCACAATTACATACGCCAAACCGGAGGATCAATAAGCCCTCCCAGATAAGAGCCGAGCAGTTTGGATGAGCTCGCCGAGTAACTCAAGGAAAATGGCGCTAAAAGGCGCCCCTAGAGTGTCTGCTCTGACACTATCCTACCAAGTACTCCCTGCCCCTACCTCCTCCTGAGTAGAGTCCCTGTTGATGGGGTTCTCAATGGTGCACAAAGGCTAATCTGTGGCCGCCAACCGCTAAGAGGTGCAAATGCACTACACGGAGCTGCTCGGGATTGCTCGGCAATGTTCGCAGGGAAGGTGGGCTGCTCCACAGCTTAGCATCTGTTAGGCTTTCGACAGGAGGCTATGGAGGAAAAGGATGTCGGCACTACAGGGGCCTAGGAAAACGGGGGACGTGTAAGGGTCGACCCTTATTTGACCCTTTTTGGGTATATAAATATGCCATAATTAGGTTATTTTGAAAAGATGATTTATAATGAATGGATTGTTAATAATAAGAGGTTGTGAATTATATGATTTTGGTTTATTAAAAATAGATGGTCAATGCAATGGATAATGCAAGTGATTAGAGTAATAGCAATTAAGATTTGTGTATCAGAACATTAATTAGGACATAAGATTTATGTATCGAGTCCCTAAACTCTTAATCTACTTAAACAATATTTTCCTCTCTCACATAATATAATATCCGTGTAGGTAAGATGTACGTTGTAAGAAAGGACTGTCTTCATATATTGGGACCAGGATTTGACCTGGGTCTGGAGGTAGAGGTGTATGTGTATGTGTACAGTTTGGGGAGGGGGACGTGATCATTTGTAACCCAATATACTTACAGGGGAGTAATTTTATAATATACCAAGGAGTATATATTAGTTGTATTAAGAAGTGTTATTGGTGTAAAACCAGTTATACATCAGTCTTGTCAACTTTTGTGATTATTGTTAATTACTGAATAAGGTTATTATGTTTTTATTATATTAATTGTCTCCTGCCCCCAGTTGGTAATAAATTTCAATATAGAAGAACGATAGGCTGCCGTGGATATCCAGGGGCCGGGAAAGGTATCGACTGATATGATTCCATTTTGAAATAAAAGACCCAGCTTACTGGGAGCAGGGGGAGATGGTACGAAGTCCTGCATGTCGGCAGTCGGAGTTTGTCGTTAATATGTGACCATATATATAGATATACACCTATCCTGTAGTGGGCTGGTCCAGCAAGCCAAGCAGTGCCCCACTGCAGGTGATAGGACTTTGTAGAGTGCGGGGGGTACAGGCCA
Source organism: Acholoe squamosa (assembly GCA_949317995.1). Taxonomy (NCBI): domain Eukaryota; kingdom Metazoa; phylum Annelida; class Polychaeta; order Phyllodocida; family Polynoidae; genus Acholoe; species Acholoe squamosa. Next base: position 22,290,651 of record OX439042.1, read on the forward strand.
CCCTCGGGACCCCCGACCTTTACAGACAGGGGGGCCCGGGCCCCCCAATCATAAAGGAGGTGGGGCCTGAGTATGTCTGGGCCCCCCAAAAATTTGCCAAAAATGCATAATAAATTGGACAAGAAGCTAAAACTTTGCATTACAAATTGCTAATCATATAGTTATGGGGCCTAGGCCTCAGATCAAATAGAAAATTAATCAAAATTTACTTTTCTATACAAATTTTATAAAGGTATAGGCTTCATTGCGCTTGAGGCGACAATTCAAGGTGGTCGAGGTGGGCCCCCCAATGAGGATTTGCTTCCTACGCCTCTGCACTACTAAGTCGGTGCATTGCACACAGAGCCTTTGGGAGGCCAAGTGACCAGGTGGAGATAACCAAGGTCTGGTAAAAGACGTTGTATTTACACCAACGTCAGGCAATTTGTTACATGTGACTTTATGCAATTGCCCTATAACAAGAATATGCTTTCACAACATATGAAGTATGTCACATTGGATGATAGATATTCTAGTACATGTTCTAGGTGTACTTGGGTTTACCGATACAGATTAACCAGTATAATGTGATTATGTCTTGGAAGTACACGTTATTGGCAATCTACCTTGGCTTGTGCCAGGTAGGACTAAGTGCCAGGTGATAGGGAACAAACAGCCATCAGTCAGACCTCCTTCTAATAGTGTACACCACGGCTACTGAGTGTCGCCTCGACCACCTGGGCAATCCATTAAGGTAGGGCTAGGTAATTATTGTGTGGTCCTTCAGCACTGGGGAGATCAGGACCGCCCGATGATGCTAATTCAGGAGTCTGGTTGCTGATTGACTAGTCTTGGTGCTGACGGCTCAGAGACTAATACCAATGGTCATGGTGACATAGCTGCTACTCCTAGCCCCATCTGCTACCCCTAATAAAAGGCGCCTTCTACTAAGGCCTGTCCTCCATCATTCATCTGACACTAGTTGACCACTACCGGTCGTTAAATGTCACCCTGCTGCAGCACCAACATATTTCTTACAAAAAGGCTATTGGCACCTGTTATCTTTTGCCTGGTTCGAGACACAGCCAAGATCTGGCATCCTTTACATCGAGAGTCCACTTGGCCTCTATCACAGCAATTTACATTGGAAATGCATGGCTCATTCGCTGGCAAAAAGCCAACTGGACTATGGGTCTTAGCAAGCATACAGCTCGCAGTCATAGACATTGCAGAATCGCGATTCCAGCAGGTTGTCTTTCATTTGGCTCTCTTTCTTACATCGATAGTTCACTAAGGCCTCTATCGCAGTAATTGATATAGGAAATATATGGCTCAATCGTGCGACAGAGGCCAAGTGGACTATCGATGTAAGGGCCGTTTCCCACCACCCGATATGGTCCATCTATAGACTGTAGCACCACACTACCAGCTCGGCCGACTAGGCTGCCATAGGACTCAATGGAGGGGCATGGCCTCTGTCGGCCGACGGGAGCCTCTACTATGGAGCTATCGGCCGATAGAGCGGCCATACCGGGTGGTGGAAAATGGGCCTTAGAGTTCTAGACATAAAACAATCTCACCTGTGGCAATTTTAGAGCACTTTTACGCTTACAGCCTTCTTAGATGTGGAAACATTATATTATGCCCCCCCCCCCCATACTGAAGCTACTTTGATGTCGTGGATGGTGGGAGAAGAAACCGCTGGTGTGTGATGAAGGAATGTGAACCATGTCTCTTCATGCCCTTAATACATCTGTTGCGCTCCAGTCCCTCTTGAAAATCAGCTCCCGTAAAAGCTAAAGTGTGTCGGTGCCATCAGCTGTTGGATGATTACTTATTTTACATCGGTTACTTCCATCCTAACCCTTTAAAGATTGCATGATGCCTCCATGTTCATTTTCCTTTCTCGCTACGATGCACCAATTCAGTATACTACTAACAAGCCTACGTATGTTTAATGCCCACCCTAATTAGTATGATGCATGGATGTAGCCCTCGAAGGTTCATCGCGACCCCTATATCAATGCATTGTGACTGCCAAAAGGCATACATTAATTCACCATGAATACCTTGAAGGTTTATCATCGACTCGCCCACACGAAACACATGGGAAGAAGCCACACTGAGAAGCCACAAGTGAAACCACTCAGTCAAACGACGTTTACTTGAGATCACAAACCAGGACTTCTAGCAGTGATTCCTGATCAGAGAGCTGCTCGTATGTGTGTGGGTGGGAGGCAGTGTGAACTGCTCTCCCAAGGCTACCATTATATACCAGAGCGTCCCAGTATCACATTGATTGACTGACTCTGACACTGCTGCTGCTCTTCTCTTTCCTAATACCAACCCATTGACGACATAGGCAATAGCACATTAGCTTTCTGAGGCTGCTCCCTCCCACCCATCCACCCACTCTCCTCTGAGGCACTCCTTAATACTCACACCCATGCCACCCAAACTACCTTATATCGACTTTGGAGGAACGTTAGGGGGTGTCAAAGGCACGCACCTGGAGAGCTTTCTGATGTCTATGTTTGCACACTGTCTGACAGGAGGTTTATCTCAGTATATAACGGCACCATGACTGATTAGGTGTTACCTGGTGCTTAGTAATGGAGACATTAAGACGCCAGGTACTGGAGGGAGAGGGGTGAATAAAACCCTCCAGTGTAGTGGGTGGCATCACCGTATATGATCACACCTTCCTTTATTTAGCCTGAGGTAGCTGTAAGGGCTGGGATAAAAAGGTATGCTGTGGGGGTTCAGTCACTATGGGGAAATGGACTAAAAGTTCAGAAATTATTCATGTATGCTATAAATACATACGTGTTGATTTCTGAAACCAGAAACATCCATTAAGTACCTTCCTTACGCTAGAATGAAACTTGCACCACCTTCTCCATGCCATTGGCCTTCCCTAGCCCATTTAAAAAGTTCTATATCTCCTCTTTTCTATTCCCTTGGATGTGTGTGGTGCACATATGCGCGGGCACCAACACATTCTTCTGTGAAATTGTGTAATGTAGTCCTCGCCATGAATATGATTTTAGATATTGAAATGGCGTTAAACAAATATCACTCACTCTCCATGCCATCACTCTAAACACAACCGTAATATTGATACCATGACTTCCACAAACCACGGCCCTTGAATCCGATAAAACCACGCCTCAAAAAGCAAACCAATCAACTAAGCTCGATTTCAGATTACAATCATAGTCTGGTTGTCTAAAACAAAAAGACAAGAATCACCGACACCAGAACAAAGACAAGAATCACCGACACCAGAACAGTGGTTTATGCAGATGGGGCGCCCTTGTATTGTGAAACTCGATTGAGTAAAGTGCTTTCCGTGTTTTAAGGAGCGGGTGTCCTGCTGTTGATTCAATGTTGAATTCGAGAAGGAGCTTTTTTTCTCCTTATCAGTGTCCCTCCCTGGACTGTTACGCCCTTGATGGAGAAGTGGGCTCTCTTGGTAAATATTGACAAGTGGCCTGGACAACAGACTGGAGAGGGTGTTCATGTGTCGGCTATATTTATGTTTATTTGGTTACTGGGGACCAGTGTGTGAAAGGGTTTGGAAAAGGAGCGGTTCCCCTTCTGTATGAATCTGAGGTCTGTTATCAATAGGGGGCAGGGTTAAGTTTTCAAGACTAGGACCAGTGTGAGATGATAAAACAGGCGTAGAAATCTGATTTTATAAGGGGAGGGGATGTGGATGGGTCTCAGTTGGAGGGGGAGCTATACTTTCATATATATGCTTACATTGGGGACCTCCCCATTATTGGGGAGGTTTCCTGTAAAATAAGCTACACAAAAGTGTATGATTCTGTACTCGACATTGGCTTCTTTGAGAATTTTATCATTTATCTAGTAAGTCGAGTTTCTATTCGCCTGTATATCTTGGCAGGTTGTTCTATGGGCCCAATCAAATATATTGTAATCCACTCTACAACTTATGTTTAACGTCAGTGTTACATATCTTCTATTATTTTCTTTTGATGCCGCAGGACTGGCTCTCCTATATAACAGTAACAAATGTTTGTGAGGTTCAACAAAATAATATCCCCTTTTATTTTCTGGTCCGTATAGTAAACTAACAATGAAGATGCACTTTATGTATGCAACTCACTACAGCTAAAGAACATTGAAATTAAAAAGTAGTAAAGCCAAGTATCATTTTTCTGTATTTGCTACTCATTCAGATGAACAGAAAAATGAGTCTTCTACCTGTCTTTCTAAGGAGAAACTTCTTTGAACGTGAGTGACACTGCACTTATATTCTATACGTATCCATGTGCATAGACATTCAATATGACGCTGTATGACAAAAGCCAAGACAATGTGTTAACTGTTAACTGAGGATATAAAGAGTGGGAAAGAAAGTGCTATTGATTGAAACTCAGTAAAGTAAACTCAATAAAGCTGCACAGAAAGATATATATATGAACTAGTGGCACAAATTGTTTTCATCTGTCGATGAAACAATATGACCAACCCATCCATAGAACACAAATAACACAATAGTCTCTCTGCATAAATGAAGCTGTGATGAAATCATATGAGATAGGGGATGAAAGGCCAGGAGGTCAGCAGAAATAGATATAGGAGAGAGAATGAGAATACAGACTGAGATGGATGTTGATGCAGAGAGGGGAGCCTTAAGTTTGCAGACCTAATGACTCCCATCCTTCCTCGCTCTGACAAGATCCAATATGTAGTTACCAGATTTCGCGCTTAATGCCGCTGGCTAAGTATTTGTTTAAAGGAGATGTGGAAAAGGAGGAAGATGTATCGAAGATTGATGTACATTGGGAGCAATGCCTTGAGGATTGAAGATAATTGAAAACAAGACTGGCCAAACATAAAACTATGACACATCATCCAAGTAACAGTTCATGCCTCCATCACGCCTTGTGTATTTTAATATGAATATAACTGAAGGCTTCGATGTAGTACCCAATTACTATATGTAGTACCTGGCAATGAGATATTTTGAATATCCTTGCATCAAATCAAGGCACGTCTAAATTAAATTAAAGGCCAGTGGGCGCCTTAGACCTGTACAATCTGAGATAGATACAGTATTCCCTACCTCAATATCTGCTAGTTTTTTTTAAAGATTTCTAGTCACATTTTCCCCATATTCCCAGCAGCACAAATCCTTTCTAGATAGCACACTATGGCTCTAGTTGGCCCATTCTCCTGGCAAGAAGAGGTTAACTGGAGATCGCAGTCTTAATATCAGGGGCCAGGTGGTTGGTATAGCCATGCCTCAGCCATTGCCCTCACCCATCACCCCCACGTCGCCACTCATTCTCACAGCCTGCTTACCCAGTCATGTCATGGCCCGCGCTGAAGGCCCTATTGCCGACCCCCATCGTCGGTTTCTTTACGCCCGACGTCCGCCCTGGAGGACGTATAGACGCATCTATCCTGCATAGCGGCTCCCCCCGGGCGAATGGCTGAGGGCAACGGGTAATGCCCCGACCAGCCCTACAGCACCTATAAAAAAGACAAACGTGTCTAATTTATTGTGTGAGGCTTCTCTAGGCTGTGCCAGCTCCAGAACATCTGGTATGGGCAGTACTGTGTGCGCCTCCAAGGCTGGTGACCTGCTCAGATCTGTCCACTGCTGTACTGGGAGCAGCACGAAGCTACTCACATCTGGATGAGTTGCTCGGCCTGCTTGGGCGCGTAATAAAGGCAAAGCTAGGTCTTCCTGCTGGATGTCAGTACGCGGGCAATAAAACCTGCAATTACTCCATAGAGCACACAGGGATTGTTGGGAATTGACAATAAAATATGACAGCTAGATTCAAGCTATAGCCTGGTTTCATTGCATGTGTCCAGCCGCTAGCGTGTACCTCTTGCTGGTTCTGTGTCAGTAGGTGATCTTATACGATATTCGTGTTTGATTTATAGATCCCCGTCACAACGGTAATGAATTTACTGTTGCTATAAATAGCATCATTGGCGTATGTATACAGTACAATGCGTCATTTAGACAGCTCAGCTCTATATAGCCAAAATTCTACTTCCTTGTATGGATGGCAGACGCGCAAGTTTTATTTTCTTCTCCAGGACCTCTTATAACATCTGGTAGCTTTTAACCCTTATCAAATGTTGCCTGACATTAACTTTTCATACGATTAGATGGCCTTAATATTGGCTTCATGACATCACCTGTAGCCATATGGATAACGCATTCTCTTAATGAATCCACACTTGGTATTTTTTAATTGAGGTATGCTGGATCATAAAATTAAGAATTCAATATAATATTTTTGGAAAGCTAATTAATCATGAAAATGTAGTTTTCTGTCAAGTCATCTTCATCAACTTTTCCAACTCTTTAATCATGACTAGCTGGAATACTTTAAGCAAATGAGCAACAGTCGTAGTAATCAGCACCCTCCATAACAAAGCAAATTAACACAAGGATAAATCTTGGCTTTCTCTTCGTTAGAGATGTTCCCCTCATAATCCCCATGTAATATAGGCGTGTTTACCAGGCAAATTACACACATTACTCCTCGGCATGGCCCCTTCAAATATGCTGATGGACCAACTAACGAGGTAATAGAGCAACGACATGTGGCTAATATACGGCAGTAGACAGTCAGCTAGTGGGTGCAATCAGGACACGTGGTCCATGAACAGCTCATCGAGCAACTCACTGAGCAGCTCGCAAACCTCCCCTGACTTGCTCATGAGCAGTTGATGCCAAGACTGGTCTCTCTCCCTACCTAGCATAACAAAGGCAATCTGTATGGTTTATTGGTCCCGGTCTTGTGCCACTCATAGAGAAAAGAGGACAACTCACTCTACGTAGTTAGAGTAATTATGGGAGGTCCTCCTGCATATGTATAGTGGACAAAGACTTTACTTACGGTGAGGATCAGTCAATTAACACATTACAAATGGGTTTTGGTGTTATTTCTCTCGCACTTTGCACCGATATTATTTTCTCCTATCTGATTCTCGCTAAATATGATGGCACCGCAGAAACATGTGACGGTACAAACTCACATAATCATATGTGCCTTAAGTTACATTCTCTTTCAGTTTTACAACAAAGCTTCCGGGGAAGTCACACTAGGACATCCAAGGCAAGGCTTCCTCCTACCTTCATGACACACCCCGCTTCTAGCAGCTCATATATGTATCCTGTGATCTTGCCATATGGTGCTGTCCGGTATTCCTATTATAAGGCTTCCTGTACGTATTATCAACTATTAATCTATGCTTAAGTCGCTTTGAGGTAAACATGTTGGTGAGGAATGTTGGGGGAGGCAATGTATCAGTTGAAATTAAAAGCATTCATTCTCGCCTTCAAATTGTCTTCTCTGGTTTACCAGTTATGTCAGATATCTACAGTTATACTGGAAAATACAGAGAAGTGTACAACTTGGGGCGGAATGGATGGTGTGGGACAGGACTTAATGTGTACAGCAGTTAGAGAGTCATTATAATGGCCAGTGTATAAGGGGTAAACGCAAACTATGGGTAGAAGAAATGATGAAGGCGCTGCATGTTTACTTTGTCTACTGGTAGGATATGGATACATCAGTGAAACCTTGGTCGATGATAAATAACGGAAAGTGAGGGCTGGGGCGTACTGAGGAAATCAGATGTTCCAAGCACTGACAGCGTGTTTGACGGACGAAGCAGCATCACCTGCTGGGAGGAGCACAGGGTGTGAAGGGGATCAGCTCCAGGCGCTGCAGACAGGTGCTCCAGGGAGAGGGTCACCCATCACTGTCTCCTCTAGCCGGGGAAAGCCCTCCCAGAGGTCATGATTCATCCTCTTCTACCCCGACCCCAGCGGGGCAAGCCACCGATCATCTAGCCTTGTCCATAACCACCTCTGACCCCATGGAGAACGGGAGTGGTGGGTCAGGACAAAGGGAGGGAGGGCTAAACGTAGAAACGTGTGTATGTGCTTGTACATGTAGGGGGTGGGGAGGTGGTGGAGGTGTGGAAGGAAATTCAGATGATATCCAGAGATGTGGGATAAAGATAGTGAATGGCACTAGAAGCCCTTACTACATTTCCATATTTATATAGGAGAGCGTATACGGCGGCCCAGCCCTGCGTTCGATTCCCCAGGATATACTACTATAAATGCCTCAGCAGAAGGATATTAATGTCTCTGACCCACAACGAGAACCAGTCCATAGCTGATCTGTGTATATACATTGGGATAACTACATTTGACTTAGGTATGTTTGCATAGGACGAATAAATCTGATAGGTCCTCATATAGATATAGTATTTTAAAGGTTCTAGGTTTGAATGCAGACATCAAATTGATTCATTATGCACACTTAACACGGGCAATTAATACATGTATATATTGAATAGGAAAGGTCTCTTACTGGCTATACACTGAATCATGTGTATCGTGTCTGCTTCATGTCACGACGTTGTACTCACCTACAAAATAGAATCAAAGTGTGATGTATAAGATAACAAATACCAGATGAAGATATTGGTGACAAATACAATACAACAAAAACTATAATAATAACGTTGTAATAGCATCGATTTTATAATGTCATTAAGGTCCCTGAACAGTGAAAGGTGAGAAAGTATCATATTCCCTGCTGATTGTGCTATATTTAGTACAGCGCATAGGACCTAGCTGTATAAGCCCCTCACAGTTGGATCCCCTGTCTTGTCCATACACAATCCTCCCAACCCCTAGGCCATCCTGGTCCTCCTTTGGTCTGGGTTCGATCCAATTTGTTGATGTTTACAGCTGAGCGCCCAGGAGCCGCCTTTTTTATGTTCAGTGGCCGTGAGGGCCTCCCCAGCTCATGGACCAGTATCATGTGCAGCATTTCCTGCCCACTTGGTGCATCCCCCGGAAATCCCACTCGTCGGTGGCCTGTAGTTGTCCTGTACAGCAGAAGAGCACGCGAGGCATGGCCAGTGCCCCATTCCCCTCCACCACTAGCACCCATCCCTCTATTCATGGCCCCTTACACGTTCCTGTATGTGATATGGATCATGCTGTCCTCACACTATGTCCCTGGCTGCCTGGTTAGTATTAAGGCCAGATCTACACTGCTCTCACAAGGAAAATGTCCAAAGACAGTTGCTCGATCTCTGGAAGCCGTTGACTAGATGTCGTAGATGAATGCGATGCAGGTTATTCCCTATGAAGTCTTCTCATGTGCACCCATCTGAAATCTTTGTCATTTTTCATCTCCCAAATTACTCCACAATACTGATCATAAGAATGATCATTTTTATGGTGGAATAGGGGATGAAGGAATTCATACAGATGGTCGATCCATGTATTAGAGGGACGCCAGGATCAAGCATTACTCTCATCTATACACCGCCATCAGCTCCAGAACACTATCTGACACCCACAACCCCAACCCATGCATTTATACCTCCAGGGAGTCAGCCAGAGATGGCACTATTGCATGCCCTTGTATACTTATAGACAGTGGTTGCTTCACAGAATGCCCTAACAACACCCTAACCCTTACTCACAGCCTCTCTGGCCGCCGGCCTGGGGGACTAAGCAGCATTTGGCCCGTGAATCACACGGCCCTTCCCTGTCCCTAAGCCCATGGCCAGGGTGTAATAAGACCCCGGACTGTAACCTCCCGTCGGCCTCAGCCCCTGTCGGTTGCAGATAACACTATGTCAGAGCGTTTTTATATCAGGTGGCCGATTAAGTCCTGCCTACAGACATCTGTTATTGTCCACCATGGGTGCTGCTGTGGGCGGGGCACGAGCTGCCTTTACGTTGTGTTACATTGTGTGAGCAGCTGCCGTGTTCACGAGCTGCTCAGGCCAAGCCTTCAGTAGATTTCAAATACTGTATAAATAGGTGGAGGGGCACTTATGGCTGTAGGTACTGGATGATTGCAATAATCCACACGTCTATGTTTGTCAACGTCCATGATCGTCCATGATCGTTACGTGTATAAGGTCCCCAATCAGGAATGGTCACTACTGAACCATCACTAGTTATGATGGTCATCGATGAAGCCCTAATTGCTTTTAATAGTCCCTAGTGAAGCCAACAGTACTTATGATAGACACCAATGATGGCATCATTGTTTACATGGACATCAATAAAGTCTCTACCGGTATTGTCTAAAAGGTCTTCACTGAATACATCATTGTTTGCATATTCAATGATGAACCTACATTTGCATACATATCCACCAATGAAGCCATCATAATTTGCTAGTTGCCTAAAAAAAGGAATCCTTGCTTACATAGAAACCAATGAAGCCATCATTGTTTACATGATCACATATGAAGCCATCATTGTCGAAATGGTCACCAATGACGTTTCCCTTGCTTACATGGTCACCATTGAAACCATCAGCATTTAAAAGGTCAACAATGAAGCCATCATTGCTCAATTTTCAGCAATGAAGCTACCACAGGGTCACCAACGAACCCACCGTTTCATACATGGTCGCCAATGAAGGCCGTCATAAGTGAAATTAGGATTGTTTTCAGGGTCGCCAATGATGCTTACCAAGGATATTTTTTTTTTATAAACAGTATCATTATATATACGATGGAATCCAAGCAAAGATTGGTGTCCTGTTTATAAACAAATACATTTTTAACATGCAAAACAATAAGGTAAAGCATAGGCATTTGCACTAGGGTTAGCTCCAGTAGGGGTAATTTCCGAACAGCTAGAGCATCTTTTACGGTCGCGTGGTGTCATGTGCGGTCGCAGGTACCAAAACACCCTGCTTAACTTAAAGCAGCAGATCTGACTTCCTAATGATTTTGCTGATTGGCGTTGGAGTGGTTGCATATCGAGGGTGACATTTTCCGTGGCTTGTTTGGGCCCTTCCCACGTGCGTGTTAACAGTGACTCTTGATGGAGGGGACTGGAGGGGGGAGGGGACATGTGGGAAGGACAGAGACGCTGCGCCCCACCTCTAAAAGCTGCAGCCGGTGTACTGTAGGGAATAATACAAGCCGGCTTTTGTGTGTTGGAGCTGGAAGACCAAGTGGCCGCTGTTCAGTGGATTGGGTGGAGAGGAACGGATGAGGCAAGGATTCTATGTTGTCATCGGCGGAAAGCAGATAAAGGGCAAGCAAGGCTTGATAATAGTGTGACATGTGGGTAGGTTCGTCGGTAGGTGAGTGATGCGAGGGCATTTCATGAGTGCTGTGATGCACTTTTAAATGTTAACACATATGGACATACTATAATCACCATGATAGATGGAGAAGAGGTCTTGTGACTTGTCTAAAACTACACTTGGGCACCAAGGCTGTGGAGGTTACCATATCAAGAGTTCAAACCAGATAGTGAACTGGAGCTTCAGAAAAGTAGTGGATATTTTGTCGATGTTGGTTATATACATGTGAGCTGAAGAATATATGTGAAGGGCACCAACTGGCAGTGTTTGGGGCTGCTTCTACAGCCCCATGAGAGCCCCGCTAGGCTGGGTGTCCGCCCACAGCGACCAATAAGGGGCTTGGCCGGCTGTGTCGACTTCCTGCCCCCGACCCCCGTCTAATCGCCGTGAGACCGCCGACTGCCCGCCCCCTTCCGGCAAAACCGGATATTACCGCCGACCGGCCTGGACAGTGGCCACTCCAGGTATTCCGTGTTTGTCTCCTGGATGGGGATGGGAGGGGGATGTGTGGGGTAGGAGAGGAGATAGGGTGTATGGTGGTGGAAATGGTAGAGTCTGGTTTGGGGGTATTGGTGGAGTTGGTGACTCTAGATTTCCAGCATGATATCTGTGGTCATGCCTGCACATTTCCTAGTAGGAATAAACGACAGGGAAATTAGCATTGAAGGATGAGTGGGGTAGGAATGTGGATGGGGGGTGCAGAGATTGAAATGTAGAGTACCGTGTTTGAACACCATATTTATGTCATATCTGGATTTATTTCATCGGACCATTTGATCCTGCTCCGAGGTAGCATGTTATGCCATGGGCGCCGCCATTACTGGAGCTTGTAACCAGCAAGTGCTACTGATAAGACCTATCAGATGGGTACCAGTCAGCCCCCGAGAGGGCTGCAGTGAATCTTTGGGATTATCTCATTGGCTGATAAGTAATCCTGCTAAGTCCGTTATGCGTCGCAGCCTATTACACTTGCATATAAGCCCAGATCTGCCCCAGATATAAATGCATTCCTAAATCATCGAAGGCATCCCCGACGCCCCACTGTCCCATTCACGCCTCTCCTTTCTATGGCACACATACACAAGAATATACCCTAGAGGAAGGCTGACATACAGTCGGCAACCTTGAAGTGATCAATCCGGGCGGGGGTCACCCACAGGAGCGATCAGGAGCAGGCCGTGTGAATAATAAATGCCCTCCATGGTGTTGTGGCCGTGTGTGTGTGCAGGTGATGGCGAGTCATGACCTGTTAGGTCCGTGGATCCTCCACCTCCAGGGCAGACAGGTCTCTGTAGCTTCCAGGGTCTGTCTCATATACAGGAAGACTGAATGGTCTGTCTGGCTATATAGTAGGGAGTCCATATTGTGTGGGCATCATGTCCCAGTGCCACACCTCCTTACCTTAGAATCTGTAACTACTTTTATATATTCATTTTTACGTGTATATACACAAATGCTGGATGTATATATACATTTGAGGGTGGCTCACAAATATTGTTGTAGAATGCACCTCGGAAGATTATCATTTATCATGCTTACTTGGTTGATGACTGCATAAAGAATGTACCAGTATGACCTAGACTTTTCAACAGAGGGAACTACGTTTATATTCAAGTTTTTTTTGTGATATCCGCACCCATATAGGCGTTTCATGTAAAAGGCACCACCTAGTATACAAACTAATGAATCCTCCCCAGAGTCACTAGATGTAAAGACAATGAATGCTTCCCACAGCCAATGGTAAAGGTCAGAGAGACATGGACGGTAACTAGATAGACAAGAACCACCTGTGTAAGGGAAGAGAGCCGAGGGAGAGAGAGAGAGAGAGAGAGAGAGAGAGAGAGAGAGAGAGAGAGAGATACATACAGAGAGACAGACAGAGACAGAGAGACAGACAGAGACAGAGAGACAGACAGAGACAGAGACAGAGAGAGACAGAGAGAGACAGAGAGAGACAGAGAGAGACAGAGAGAGACAGAGAGAGACAGACAGACAGACAGACAGACAGGCATAGGAAAGACGAGGTGATTGAGAGAGAAGGACAGACAGGGTGGTTGATAGGAAAAGCTGTGGAATAGAAAATGGTACTCCACAGGGCTTAAGAAGGAAAATAGAGACAGTGGGGCAAAAACAGAATAAAAACAAAGGTTAATGGGCCGAGCACAGGCAGTATGTGATACCACGAGATAAGAGGAAATCTATGGGTATACTGATATTGAGCTGGAGAGGTACAAAATGAACTTTAGGAGACTCACATTAAATGTAAGACCCACTAATTGGGCGTTAATAATCATTGGTGCTCTGCCCTTGTGCGTGTTCGCTGTTTCCCTCATTATTGGACGATTAAGATGTCATTGTTCTCATTAAAATCGGCGCCGTCCTGCGACAAACAACCATCAATGTCATCCGTGTTCTCATTCGTCATATGAGCCCACGTGCATGTCCGAGTGCCATTGTCGATCATCGCTAAATATAAGCATTGCTATCCATAATCTGCTTTGACCTTAAGATTTTACAATTGCTGTACGATTATCTCTTTTGCTGCCCTCTCATTACTTGATCTACTCTTCCATCACCTGGTTACTCTCTAGATGTTTATTAGCCACTCTACCGCAGGCCAAAATTAAAGAAGGTGACAGAATCCTCCTCCCAGACCAAACCATGTCCATTAACCCCACCAAGAGCCAGTACTAGTATTCAACAGATGATGAGCCGGACACTGGAGACTCTGTACAGGACCTTCACTGCCCTCCTCAGCCACCCATCATCACCAACTCGCCCCTCTTGTCGTGAGATGTCGTCTGTATGGCGACCAATGCGACGTCTGGCGGATCAATCACTCCCCAGGTGAACTTTGCGCCGGTCGTATTTTGGTTAGTTTTCACCGGCTGAGATCCTCCTAAGGACCCCACTGAGGGCACAAGAACTGATGGTGGCGCCTCCCTGGCGGCAGGAGCGGCGGATGGGTGTTGCTTCCACAACCTACCCCAACATCGGCCACCAGGGGCCGCTAACGACGCCACCGGAAGTTGAAGGTATTGCCCCCTGGCGTGAATGCCAGCGGCCTCCAGAACACTAATGACCTCTTCTGAGCTCACCCAGCCACCACCTTTACTCTGCCGCTCCTCTAGTCTGCACCTGCCTTCGCCAGGAGGTTAATTCATAAGATCCTGGGATTTCTACCCCTGCGATCTTAGTGTAGGCACATATCATAAGACCTGGCCAGTCTACCCTATCTAATGCAGGCCTGTCAGGAATAGCAAGTCCTGAGATCACTTCGCTATTCCTTTCCCAGTGCTAAGATCACTGCAATCTTAGTGAAAGAATTGCATAGTGGTTTAACCTGAGTACAAGAGAACTTACAGGGAACACTCCTGATCGAAAGAGTGAATAGCCTGCTGCATACATATAGATGGGGGGAGGATGTTTGCTGAGTGTCCTTGAGAGCTCTTAGGGCTTTTCATGCATTAAGTGCACTGTAAGGTAATTCTTCCCTTCTCTCTTCTTGTCCTGGGGGGGGGGGGCAATGCTTCTAAAAGGCAAGCATAAATCATACATTCATGGGAACAACTCTTGAATACTATCTGGGGTCAACTGCACCCTGTGCTCTTTTGTTAGGCCATATGGGGACTGGGAACGATGGTTTGTATAAACACTGTTGTGAAGAAGAGTGACTCCACAGCTATTCCTTTATTTTGGGACTCTTACCCCTGTGCCCAGTGAGTACTCCTTGGAAAAGTGTAGGAGGGCTGAGGCTAAGATCGATTTGATCTTAGTGCTGGCTAGGAAAAGTGAACGCAGTCTAATCTTAAGATCGCTTAATAGGATAAGGCAGAATAATTCCTAAGATCGCTGAGGTTATGATCCCAGGATCTTTTGAATTAACCTCCAGCAGTGGCTACATGTCCTGCAGCATTCCAATTTGCCCCCAACAGTCTACGGCCTACAGTCCAGTTTGGCCGTATAGAGCTATTCCATGTTCAGCCATCTGCCCCTCACCTAGACTCCAGTATGGCTCAACAGTAAATTACTCAGTGTTAACAGATCCCCGAGACTCTGCCGTCCATTATAGAACAAAGTTTTCCCCATGTTTGTGGGTGACCCGGACTAGAGTCCCTGCAGCCTTGTATATGACCTTTTAGACCTGCTTCAAATACATATCTGACCAGAATTCAAATCTTACCATCCATAGTTTCATCTGCCCTTATATTTATTCGCCTGTATGTCTCAAACACAATCCCCATAGTCCATCGAGTCTTTTGTGAATTTCCACAGAGGGATATTGCTAGACTAGGTAGCTGTACGTCTCCACGTTGCGACAAGTGATGTGTTTGCTTGCATCTGGTTTTGCTCTATAGCTAACAAGCAGACAAAAAGTGCAGTGGCGAACATAAAGGGTACTTAACTACTTTAACATGGTTTGGCTTGTGTTAGCTTCCCAACTCATTGAAAGTGAATAATGACTCATTTGTGCATTTATGTGTGTCAGGTGCTATATAAAAAGAAAACAAACAAAAAGAGACCCTCGATAACACGATTAAAACTTTTTAAAACTTGATTTAACGACTTTTTACTGCAGTGCGCATACACAAGCCAATCTTCATGAAATGTTTATGGCCATTTGTGACAAAAAGTGTTAACAAAGGGGATTGTTGCGAATGGGAAAAAGTTGTGTGACAATTTTTAATTAAATTTTCAAATCATGCGATCAGTGCTTAGTTCACATATAATTGTATCGCACAATGGGTATTGACCATGCTCTGTGTTATTTATAGAGCCACAATAAAACATTAAACCTGGACGACGGCGGATGGCTATATTATAGCTATCAAAAACACCTCTTTAGTTTCAAATGAGAACACATGTTTACATCTAATTCTAAGCTTATATCGATCTTTATTTCACCAGGAATCAATTACTGTACCAAAATAATTGCGTTTGTATTATTCATGCCCCAACCTACTGCTTAGTTTACTAGGACTTGTATATCCTATCGAAGGTGGTGTGCAGAGGCATACATGTACCGCGTCTCTGAGTACGAATCCCCTTTTCTTATACTCCACCTGGCTCTGCACCCTATTGTAGGTTTATTTCAATATTCTACAGTTTGGGGGCCAACAGGAGGTTTTATGAATTAGGTCAGTTCTAGCAGGAGGTTTTATGAATTGGGTCAGGTCTTGGAGGAGGTTCTGTGAAATAGGCCATGTATAGCAGGAGGTTTTATGAATAAGGTCATTTTTGAACAGCATATGTAATTCTTAGGAAAATTCTCTCCCATATGGGATTCATACCCACGCACCAGACAGTAGACAGTACTGGGATCCTGAGCCTCATGTGCTAACCATTACACCATGAGTCCTCAGCTGATACTGTGGGTGTTAGAACATCTACTGAAGGGCAAAATGCTACTTCTATAACTGAGTAATCAATTATAGATAAACAGGGTGATTTCACTTTGAAAGTTTGACTGGTCAATCTAGTGTAGTGGTTAAGGCCAGACACTAGAAATCTAGACCACACAAGTTGAAAACCCTGGTTTGATTTTGTTTTATTCTCGGTTGACCACTGTCATTTTTGCAACAAATTCTAAAAATAATGTATTATAATGCACATCCCCTGATTGCCAAAATGATAAAGGGGGGCTTCAGGGGGGCCTTTCACAAAGAATCCTTTTATCTTGTATGTGTAAGTTAAATACACTTTCCCCATGCAGTCTTGAACCCACATTCTGTGATTCAAAGTCAGACATGCTAACCATTATACTATTGAGACTGCTGGTGATTGTAGACTGGAACACCATATATTTATCATAGCTTTGTATCACAGCCAGTGTAGAGGATTCAAATCCTCTTCTAGGCCTCTAGAGTTTATGTCAAAATATGCTTATATTTATGGTTTTACTGTTACATAAACTTCAGTGGATGGAGTATAAGTCAGAAAACCTCCTTAGACTTGGAGGTTTTGCAATAAAACCTCCAGCTCTGCGGAGGTTTTCTATTACACATACTACTGCCTAACACCCCAGGCTTTCTCCCTTTGAACGGCCCGCTTGGGAATGCATTTGGAAGCTTTGTATGAAGAACTTCAGTGGTGCCCTGTTACACAAGCTACTCGGGTATACAGGATGTATCCGCCTGTACAAACGACCTGCATTTAAACTATGTTAGCTTCCAATAGAGCCCTGACCCAGGGGGCTCCTACATCAGGCACCTGGATTATGCCTCCAGTAAATAACGTGTTCTATCCAGAGAGGCACTCTGCAGCTGCCTCTTGTATGCCCTCATACAAATATATAGAAATTCAAATATACCAAATACAAGAAACTCTAATATACCAGATTTTGAAAATTAAGAATTCTGCACTAATATCAGTCATAAATCGGTGATTGAATTCATCGGATTAGTGATCCTCCTCCATATTGAATTTAGGGAATATTACTATTGGACCTATAATTTTTATCAGGGCAATTATCAGCTGTGCCAAACTAAGATTCCAGGTACATAACGATACTGATACTTTACAGCCAACTGGTAACTATGGATTCATTAATCAACAAACACTGCATTTGTAAAATAATGGTAGAAGCCTGATCACCTTTTTTTTCAAAGGTGAGATGCCTTAATTGTAATTCGAAATTTTAATGAGCGTTTTTTCGCTATTGTCACGCAAATTACTAGGGTTTTTAAATTGGAGACATTAATCACTGCTTCCGTTATCCTAATATCCGATCCCTTGGTCCTTGAGGCCCATTGAAATAATTGTAATAATGATAAAAAAATAGAATAAATAGGGGCTTTCTATATTCTCTTCTTTGAAGTAAATTTGTGTAGTCGGTGCTCCGGTGATAGAACGATTATCATCCCTGTCATGTGAGAACATTCCATCGCCTTCTTAACAGGATATTTCAAATCGAATCATTCAGAGGATCAATCAAATGTGATGTTTTTTCATAAGACGACTTAGAAACACTGCGTTTGTCATTTATCATCCCCGTATATGGATTTCTCGGCTACTTGCTGCTCCTGCTTACGTTGCAGTTACTCCCAACAATTAGAGACAACACCTAATGTAAAATGCTGAACTTTTATTAGAATGTCCCACAAACAGATAGAGTCTATCCTTCTGTCCATGTAAAACTTATTCCTTTTGAGTATTAGTATTCCCTGATCAGTAATGGAATGCCCTTAAGGTACATTCTTGTGCCATCAGCAATCCCCCTGCGCAGCATTGTAGCGGCCCTTTGCGTGGCACAGGTGCCATCCCTTATTTACCTGAGTGGGTCTCGAGCTGAAGCTGACGGCCAGCCTGCTGTAACCAGCGTCAGAAAATTGAGCTGTCACGGTTCACGCCGGAAACCAGCACGTCACATCCGGGACACGAAGCAAGCAGAACAGCAGGTGCATGTTGCCATCAGCCGCCATGACAGTAGGGAGTTAGAAGGAAGTGAAAGGGATGCTGAAGGAAAAAGGGGAAGCAACAGCGGCTTCAGAGAAACCTGAAATGATTAAGTAAAACATGCAGGTACAGGGGAAATTAAATTCTGATGAGGTAGAAGCAGTGGGTAGGGGTGAAAAGAGGTTTTAGGTAATACTGCTTAAGTAATATTCCTATGATAAGCTCCATTTTCATATCACCTGTACCTAGCTGGTAATGAATTACAAGGTTCCAAAATTGATAGAAATTGAAGTTGAGTGATAGAAAGCCGGTGAAACAATAACATTATGTGCCATTGCCACCCTGAGGCCCAACATGTAGTTTATCCTTTACCTTGTAGTATGGATTAATGTAGTGTCGTGATTACTGTGGTATTAACTTTAAAAGTGATTTTATACAGAAAGTACTATGTACTACTAGGAAGGGAATATACAATTACTTTCAACAAATGCCACTGGATCACATAAGTAACATCGTATGAAGGAAGAAAAGGCCACCATTGCCTTAAAGCCCTACATTCCATCGTCCTATTTGATAGGCATAATATATGATGTAACCCAGATGACACAGGCACAAAACAGGGCACCACAGCAGCACACAACAGTCTCATTCCCACAGTATTTCCTCCTAATCTCATCGACAGTCTACTTTGAAGCTGAAGAAGGAGATGAAATATAAAACACATGAGAAGCTGACAGAAGATCTGAAGACTCTTGCCTTAAATATCCTTATTGGCCTTAACCAGATTTATCTTGAAATGCCTCCCCTCAAGTATTCCATCCATTTATCCCAACTTGTGTCGCATGTGCCTTTTTCACAGCTGCCCATATGTTCACTTATGATAGCTTATAGCATGTATGATTGCCTTTATAATAAAATATATAATGTACACGTCATGCTCCAAAGACTCTGACCTTATACTTATAAGTCTCTAACAATGGTAGCTGTTAAGCCTTCTTCCTAGCCATTTCTAGATAGCTTTATTTAGCCTACCTTTTCAGGCTATAGATCAGCAGGAAGACCAGTCTGCTGGTGTCTACAGGCTTGGGTTGTATCATCCATTCGTAGCCCCAGGTGTGGTCCTAGAGACACCTTACACTGGAGGCACACTGGGAAGCCAAACACAGCAGGACATCACAGCAAACACGGTACGCCCTACAGGCCAGTAAAGTAGCTAGCAGGAAGTGTATAGTATACTTGTACAGTGGGCACCCATGTAAAAGGGCATAGATAGAAAACACGCTCTCTCATTATGGACTTAAAGTCCCTGTCTGCCAATAGAAATAAATTATATCTCGATGCCTCTGCATATTCAACCAATCAAAAAAAAATCATCAAATGGGAAGCTAGCGTTGGAGATTTTGAAAGAGTACATAGGCGACGGGAATTAAAGGGTCAATCGTTTTTTGCCAGCCTTTGGCAAAGGAGGCATATTTATAGGAGCAGAGAATATGGTGTATAACAGCTTTATCAGCAATGATTCAGCAGTTTCAGCGCATGACATAATCTTACACCGCCATTTTTACACTGACTGTCAATTGCTGTCTGAAAGGCCAGTCTTGTATTACTCCCCATGCCTGAATCAGTGCGGTTTGAATTTCTATTTCTAGTGGCCCAAAACCTGAAGGCAGTCATTAGAAAAAGAAACCACCAATGTCAATGGGGGAATTCTACCTGTCATGGATGCTGTTGTTGCCTGCTCCTCAAATTGCACCCATTCAACCACTGAAACCGCCACCAATTGGGAGTTACTCATAAGAAGCAGTTTCGCCCGCCAATACCCGACCTAGTATCACGTTGCGCCCAATCAAGCCAACAGAGCTTGCTCCTGCACTCCCACAGCTTCTCATCTCGACCGAACCTGACTTCATCAACATATTCAGTATCTCCCATTAACAGTCTGTTTATCTATTTCTATATATCCCAGGCAGTATTCAAACAATATGTATACACAATCAATAACTGGGTAAATAAACATCAGCAATTATTGATAAAAATAGTTTTAATATAGACTGGTTTTGCTAAATGGTTAGCGACCAGTAGGCTGGATAATGTTGCATGCTATAATCTTCTGGTAATCTCCTCCGCCATAAATCAGGTGTATCTGGTTTTAAGTGGTAATATCAGACAGCATCATATACAGTAGGCAAACTGGCACTAAGTGTACATGCTCGCTAGGCAGAAATACTAACGTAACATATTGGGCATGCGGTATTCTGCCATGCCGTCCATTTAGATATGCACTTGTTCAATTTTAGCTGTCTCATAAAGGCACCCCAGTCCCATTTTTCCTCCAATCACCTGCTCTGGCTGTCACAATATAGGCCTTGTATTTTGTACACAAGGCAAAACATACGTGTATCTACTGACGATGCAGGGGTCAGAAACAGTGCCCGTTAATCTGGATAGCTATCGGGTGTCCTCTTACTATAAGCTGCTCACTGACTCAGGCCTGGACATCCTGTCCATGGCTCCTGGATGATACGAGCTGCTCACCACACAGCTGCTCTCTGCAGCTCACCTTCGGCCCATTAGGTACACCGTCACTCATATGTATAGGACAGGCAGGGCTGCTTTTGGTGCAGTGAGTGTAGGTGAGCTGCTCAGTATAATAATATGCGAGCTGCTCAGTGCAATATGCGAGCTGCTCAGTGATATATGCCAGCTGCTGAGTGTAAGATGCGAGCTGCTCAGTGTACTGTATGAAGCACACCATGGTGATATTTACATGTACAGAACACGTAATATGAACCATGCAGTATAAGAGAAGGTGACCTTTGATAGAGCATACTAGCCTCAAAGGACACGTATCTTCTGTGTGAAGGACTGAAAGGGTGAGTTGTTTAAATGTGTATTTCATTGTTCGTCATTACTGAAAATAGTCTAATAAATGCTAGTGTCAGTATGTTCTTCAGAAACCACAATTGCTTGTAGAGAAGAACAACTTATCTTTACATAAATATATTATTTGGACTTCTCACCTTTTTGAATTTGCCTAAAGTCTCCAATATCATACAACTACTTTTGATACATATATAAACACTTAAATTCATTTGGATATTTCTCTTTCTCTTTTTAATTTGTCGAAGCAATGTGAAGCAATGTGGCATTTTATCTAATGTAATTATTTAACCATAAAATTCTGGCGGCAGCCAGTCTAGAGCCAATTGGCTGAAATCGCCATAGAACATATTTAATCTGCCCCAAAGTTTACCTATCAGTAGAAGAGCCTGAGTTCTCCGGGGAACCAACAGCTCTGCACCTTAATCCTGCTTATTGTATCTCAATGTTATCGGCTCCGGTCACAGAAGGCATCAGGGGCTCGTAGGGTGTGATTTGACTGAGAAGGAAAATCCTGTTAAAATCCGCTGGGTATGCATTGACACAATTCTTTTATAGCGTTGAAATGTTGTGGCGTGGAGAATAAGCCTATTACATGCCATTCCAGCTGTGATTGATTGTTTTTACTATTCTATAATATACAGGGGAACTATTTCGTCCTATTTTATGGCCCAGACAGAATCCAGATTGGATTCTTCATAGAAGGGAAGGATGCCGAGGTCTATACAGGAGCACATAATATAGTAAATGGAATAGCGGAGAATACAAAGCCGTGATTGTCAAACCCATACTTGCCTCACCAATGGAGGGCCGTGAGACAATATCTGGAAGAGAAGCAGGAGGAGATA
This sequence comes from Acholoe squamosa, assembly GCA_949317995.1. Lineage (NCBI taxonomy): Eukaryota > Metazoa > Annelida > Polychaeta > Phyllodocida > Polynoidae > Acholoe > Acholoe squamosa. Next base: position 22,312,894 of record OX439042.1, read on the forward strand.
TTGGTGGGAAGTCATTGGTCTTTGTTAAGGAAGCAATCCTCCAGGGCCAGGACAGGGGTTGGGTGAGAGGGGGATAGGAAGCACAGGCCGACCCCGTTTGATTAGTTACCTCCCTGGGAAAGCTTTCTTTAGGTACGGTTGGCGAGCTGCTCCCTCATCCGTTGGACTGTTTCTAGCTGTCCATGGTCTACTGGATTGCTACCCGTCCATCAAACTGTTTCCCGCCCACAGTGCTATCAGTCTACTGATATCCTCCTTCCTCTACACTGGGACACACTCCATGTGGTATTTATAGTATGTTAAGCTTTAAACCTTTATTATAATCAATTCTGTTTATAGACGAGCACTTCGCACTGATTATAAACACGTTAATATTCCTCACTCATTTCTCACTATTCTCAAAAAAAGCAAGACATCTTTAAAGCCCTAAACCATACGACAAAATCCCTATATTTCCCTCATGTTGGCGCTAACATGCTAGGATAGACGTTAAATGGATGAGTTGTTCATATAACTGATCATTCTACATGGGCTCAGCAATAAAACCAACTCAGCAAGTCATAAATCCTGGAAAGTACCGCTGGTATCCTCCCTTCCAATATGTATGGTACTTGCTGTCTAGTTCTATCATTCCCCCTCCGACTCATTGTCTGGTCGTCCTAGTCTGGGGTAGGGTCCATAGTGTTATAAGTGTGTTGTTTGTACCATCACCACACTACGTCTTACCTCCTCACTCTGTATATTTACATATCCTCCTGTATTGCTCATCTACTGCTCGAGCACAATCTCCTTTCATTCCTGTCATGTTTGGCACGGTGGATATCTCCTCATTGCCTCTGGGTCTTGCTCAAAGGTTGGCTTACGTGATCGAATTCACCTTCCCTTGGAAGCTGTGCTTCGTTGTCTCAGCCTCTCTTCCTATAGAATACCCTTTATCACAAACGCTCTTCACTCCCAATGCCATCAGTTGTGTTTTATAGATAGACTGTTCAGAGGAATACAATGGGGATGGAAACTGAAGGCATGGGTATAGTGCGGGTCTCAAAACATAATCATTTTATGTGAAGCAGGCCGTATGGTGTCCTGGGATATTAGGATGGTAAAATATGGATAGAGCTTAAAGCTGCTTCCATTAGCATTTACCTTTCAGTTTTAGGCTTGACTGAGGATGTAGCAGTCCGTTGTTTCCCTCCAACTTAGGCAAAAGGGGTTGCCAGAGCGAGCAGTACATTTACAGCTCTAGTTGCTGACTCCCCTGAGAACGCAGCCCACGTCAGAATACATGGGCCTATGTTACTAAGAGAATTGGTGTGTGAACCCATGCACATGTTAAAATGTATTGGTAGACCTGTGTTAACAGGGGAAGGCCATAAGAATGGGGATGTAGTCCCATGTACCTTTGTAAGGAAAGTAATGGAAATGTAGAGCCATCCTATGAAGAGAATGGCTCTGTAGACAAATGAAAGAAAGAGAAAGACAAATCTAACAAGGGGAATGGATTAGTGGACAGGTGTTCAGAAAGAATGGGAAAATAGGAGGCCCATGTAAGGATGGTAATGAGGTATATAGACCTATGTAAGGAGAATAATTGGTATGAGGAAAAGGATGAATGTATGCAGATCAACTTAAGTGAAAAAATGGTAAATGGTTGACGTTATAATGTAGTCTCATATATATGATATGTCTTAGAGTATGTGTGCCACTACTATCTGTGTTGCCATTTCCAGGGAGGTCTCTTACACTGGTGTCTCATGTGTCTTCTCCATGTCCTGAATGTTAAGCTTCATGGAATGTTTTCTGGAACTTCACATCAGGTGCGGTGGGTCGAATATGTATGCAGATGGATGCATTTAAAAAGGAATTCTTTTGGTGGTGTTGGCTTAAGCTTAGGTATGCAGAAACTCTACCAGGGACAATGTGGTTGCAAATACACTGGAAGCAATGTGTAAGGTCCTTTTGCATGTCATGCATATGGAATGGCCTGGTATCGCAAACCTTCAATATTCTATAGAATTCCCATAGGCTCTGGGTGCTTTCTGAACAAGTGGAAGTATACCTCTGCCGTCCTTTCGTCTCAGACATGTAAGACCATGCATTCCTATTCAATTCTGCGCATTTTATAAGGTACGTCTACATATGCATCTTTTGAAATATATTTTTAAGAATGTTTGAGGCCAAGAGTGGCCTTCAGGGAGACTGAGAGCTCGGAGATTGCGGCGTGGGGTTTAGTCGGAATCCGTCCGTTGAATTCATTATGTGTCCTCGCCTGCTCAAAGTGTAAAGAGATAGCTGATCCCTCCCTCCCCCTATCCCTCTCCCTGTCCGCCCCCACAGCCCTCTCCTGCAGCCTGGTGACTCCAGGCGGTCCTACATTATTCAGTTGCCGCTCCCGGGGCGCCACTGTGCCTGCCTGGATTTATACTCAGATCTGGGTGGGTGACAAGGGGCCGGTGCTGCCACCTACACCCCCCGTGATTATTTTGTCATCAATCTGTCAGCGTGCCGCATGCTAGTTACCACCCAGGGGGCGACCTTTCTAACATGGGACTGGGCTGTCTATGACGGCGTCTCACCTTGTTCTCCCAGAGCGACTGCCCAACGATCCCTATACACATCTATATTTAAAATACTGCCATCATCAGAATTTGTGTCACTCACATATTCTTCCATTAACAAATGATACAACTTCCATTTCAATGACCAATATATGTATTAATCCCCTGATACACACTTACATGATCCACAGGCAGGCTCCTCTTCAAGGCCTGCTTCTCTAAGGCATAATCCATGAAGGTTTGTATAGCCTATCAATTTATCATGATTTCATAAGGAGGGTATCAAAACTGATTAAAAAATTATTGATATCCCTCTACCTTCTTAAACCACCACCCATCTGGCACCTAGCCCACTTACCAATCATTCACCTTTCCTTATAGTATACCCCCTTATCCTAGTATAATCTGAGCTGCTCTATTTCCCTCAAGCTGAACAAGAGTGAGCCCATAGTCAAGCATATGCTTGGCTATGTATCTCAGAGCAGGTGAATGGCTTTAAGCTATGCCTGACCCACACCTCTTGGGACTCCCACCAGAAATTACCCGTTTTAAAAGACATGAAGGATGACGTGCGTTAAATCGCCTTGAAGTGCTGTGGTTAAGAGGTTTTTCACTTTTATTTTCCGATTAAGTCAATGAGTGAAAGTGTTCATTAATAAAATATGGTTAAAGTATGATTAATCGATGACTCACTCATGATGGGGCGAAAATACCCCAAGCCTGTCGATAGCCATAATAGGTGCAGTTGTACCGACCATGGATTGTAATATATAATCATTGGATAGGGAGAGAGGGGGAGAAGATTGGGGTGAATACGCCTGTAGCTGTATAATGTTGTGTGCTTTCTCTATGTTCTTTAATCCACCTTTAGTTCGTTTGCACAGCTGCCATAGCCGTAGGTGGAGACTTTTGAGTTTGAATACACCCATCCAATTTCACGGCGGATGATTTATCTCTCTCTCCATTTCAATTTCTTCTCCCAAACCTTCTATAAAAATGAAACATCCGCAGCCCATACAACAAGACCTCATTTCAGAGAGGGCAAAGCAAGACTAATAAATATGGAGAATAGTGGCCAGTAAATTGCCTGTACGTGAATACCGAGGCATTTTAATACACCAGCATGGGAGAGAGTTTGTGATTCATAACTAAGACCACACCAAGACCACACTACCGGGGAACAGACTTGATGAACTTTAGCCAAGACATTTTCTGATGGTAGACCTAGCTCAATATTAGCGTTTGGCTGTTACAAATTTAGAAGTTGTAAGGTAAATTAAGTGGAATTTTCACAAGGGTGATAAAAAGATTCATGGTGCATTACAATGAGTAATTTAAATTGTCAAAAGGAAATCACACGCTTTAAGATACTACGTACTATATGGCACTATGAAGTACCTTCTATTCTTTCCATCGCCAGGGTCCTGTTTTCATACTTTTCAAACCTAAATGGCAACATCCATGTTCCCTAACAAATTGCTATGAGCACAGAATAATAATATAGATTGTGTTTTGACTGTTTCTTCACTTTGAGTTATATTCTCTTGCTCTATCCACTAGAGCTGGATAGGGCAACTTTAGAAATACCAGTTGAATGGTGCCACCCACCTCTAGTGCACCTCCTGCTGGTATATCGTTAGGGTCTATTTTCTTGTGCTTTATATTTTACGTCAATATCAACTGCAATACAAGATGTATACTGCAGGAGGAAAAGTATCATAATCATAACATTTCACCTGACCCATCATTCAAAGAATCAAACAGGACTTTGTATGCATTGCATTACTTAAAAGTTCGAGAAACAATGGTAACGGTATTGTTTTAATGGAGTTAATGGGACTAACGCTACCTCTATCCAAAAGTTGAAATCAGTGGCACTACTTGCTCTATTTATTTGGACATAAGCAGTTATCTATCGTATACTGAGCAAATTCGGATAGGGCAACTGAGTATTGAACTTGTTTGTACCAAATAAACTACCTTAAAAAAAGAAACACTAATGCAAATGGTGCCATCTTAACCCACTATAGGAATACCCTGTTGTTGACGCATTCAGAATAGTATGATGATTCTACTCGGTGATATAAATTTTGCAGGCCCGAGCGACCAAGCATGAGACTTATATGTCACAAACAGCAACAGTGAACGTGCAGATTTATTGTCCACAGCAGTGTGGACAGGTGTCTTTCAGTCCCCAGAATCCCTCCAGATTTACACTGAAGCAGCTTCAAAGGCAGAAGCCATCCCTAAAGGAAGGTAACTCTCTGAAGCAGCCTGACTTGGCCTCCTACGAATAATTGGCTTCTTTCCAAATCTGTTGGAGCCCGAAGGATTATCAGTCCCTTCCAGGGGGACCGTGGAGGGACAGGGGTATTGATCCAGCCCTCATTCTGTTTATAATGACAGCGATGATTTGGGTCGGCCACGTGGTGGTAAGGTCAGCGTTAGGGAGGGTATGAGGAGGGGGTGATGGAACCAGAGAGGGCATTTGGAAAGGATATTGGCATGACCTTAAAAGGGAGCCTTGTGGAGAGGGTGGGGAGCTAGGCTGAATGGTCAGCTGATCAGAGTTGGGGATTGACCGGCCACAACTGACCAGTCATGATGGTCACTTGTACAGCTCCCTTAGGGTTAGACACCCCACCCTTTAGCCTCTCGCCTTTACATTCCTCCAGTACCAAACATCTATGGGAAGGGCCTTAAAGGCTATTGTTTCCATATGTTAATACCAAAGCCCTGCCAGGCAATAAAGGACCAGTATTCAGCCCACCAAGATTGGTCTTCTTAAAGTGGCTGACCCTATGTGCCCCCAAGGTAAAAGCTATTATGTGTGGGTGTCATGGGGTAGAGCTATCAAGCGGACCTGGATGTACACACGGGGGAATGGGAGGTCAAGGCCATGGCAAATAAATCAGGTTTTCGCCTTGTTAAATGCCAGGGACGAATCATCCTATTTGTTGGCTGTCTTTGGTCTCGTGACTGATGAGATTTATTGGAAATCCCTCGCTTTTCCAGGAACATACGAGCAGAGAAGGATATATCAATATACCCAGTCCTGATTCAATCAGTAGCTCAGGTAATCAAATCGACAGCGTTTTTCTGTGTATGATAACAACAGGGACCTTGGATTGAGAGTAAACGTGGGTTCCACTGGTGCAGTGACACATCAGCCATGTATGATTAAGAAAAACAGCCTGAGATTTGATACTCGAATCATTTCAAGTGGAATCGCTCAGGCAATCGTCAGGGGAGACCTTTGGTGGATGACGTCTAATTCTGCGCCGCCTCCTACCCGGCCTACTCTATATGCTAATAGGAAAAACCAACAAAATCCACCAGGGGGCAGAGAACAGTAGAGAGTATGTAAGGGGGGAGATTTCATGATAATCCCCTACGGTCCCTGCTGTATGTCCTTGATATTGCGTTGCCTCTGTGTCCTACAGTGGTGCTTATGTTCATGGTCATATCTTACCCGCAGATACTCTTAGGGCCATTTTCCACCACCCGATATGTCCCCTCTGTCGGCCGCTAGACCCATAGTAGATGCTATTTTCGGCCGACAGAGATCATGGCCCACCATTGAACCCTATGGCGGCCCTGTCGGCCGAGGTGGTAAAGTGTGGCAGCTGTCGGCCGAAAGAGGTACCCTGTCGGATGGTGGAAAACGGCCCTTAACATTCACATTATAAAACCTACACCGAATACATCCGCCTTTATATTAAATGCCTTACCAACCCACCTTGCTTATCGCAACAACCATAACACTCACAAATTCCCTCTGCCAAACACTCACGTCTTTCTCTACCCCATACCATTATAGAGATATAGACATATGAGCCAGGTGAAATTCTGCCTCCACAGAAATTGAGCGTGGCTCCTGAACGGACCCTGTAATTCACATCATCGGAGGGTTGTCCTTGAGGGCTCAGACACTCTAATCATTAAGCAGCTGGCGACTGTCTTATGGAAATATCAGTGATAATATATACCCCCCTAAGACCCATCGCTGTCGGTCATAAATTGCTGACGCAGGCAATGGTGTAGACAAGGAGAGGCCCACCCATGTAAACACACTACCTGAGACGTGAGATCTGTACAAGAGAGATGAAAATGTAAGCTTACAGGGAGAGGTGAAAATAGAAAAGAGTATGGAATGGAAAACAATGTCAATGGACAATGAAATGGAATCAGAGACACCCAGACAGAGACACACAGGAGGAAAGCACTGACATTGCAATAAATGCTGCCTAATTGCACTTCTATATTTCCCCTCCCCATCACAAACACTCCCTCCAGGAGCTATTCCTCCAGAAGCTATACACTTCTGCATAACTATGTATACACCAACCTGATCTCGAACAGTGTCTTCCCTCACTGCCACCAACGAACAGTAAATACTATTGGCATCGAGACAATATTAATTGAGTTGGGATATGAAGAAGTGCATTGAATACCACCAGATAAATAGTCTGGTTTAAAGAGTGAACTGTGGCGCTGTAGCTGCACGTCCACACGCCTGAATTCAAGTCCTCAGAGGAGAGTATGGCTTTGGCTTGTGTGCCAAGGCAGTGGGAATAATGGGAATGCTGTTTGTTCAAACATTTTTTTAGTAATAATGCGGAACATTTTTAAGCAGATGTGTCCTTTGAACGTAGTTTGTGCCGCTTCTGTGCGTGCAGGGAGGACAGAAGAGGAATGGCATTGCAATTGTTATCATTGTTAATACTAGTCTGGATATTCCTTAAGCTGCTTATTGTTGGAATTAGAGAAACATTTCCTGTTCTTCGTGAGATGTCCAGTGGTCATACCAAATAAGGCAAGTAGAGAGTGTTGATTATGGACAGAGGTGCATAATTATCTATGTAGTCTATGTACATATTAAAAACCAGCAGGGCGTTTCTGAATAATGCTAAATAACATTATTATAAAATACCGTCTGATAGTAGCCTCTCTGGTAATCTCATCAACGAGCATGTTGTAGGTTAGTGGATCATTTTGAATCAGGATATGAACGGTCGCCTACAAAACTGAACCATCGTCTGCTAAATTCGAAGCAATTGGATTTAGATATTAACTTGGTGTGAATAAGCTCTAGGATTCCTTTTTTAAATGTATGTGTATACATACCAACATGCATATTATACCCGTATGATGGAATTATCATAGAAAGCAGTTGTCAAGCTAAAGGATCCACTGTATACGGAAGCAAACGCAAGACCACGAAGCAACATATTTGTTAAGGACGCCACCTTGCCGACCCTCCATGATCTGCCACGACCTTGGTGAACTTAATCAGATATGACGGGACGTAATCTAGGCGTCTGCCCTCGATGGAGTCGTCGCTCATCGATCACTTCCGGTATATGTGTGTCAGCTTCCGGTGATCGACGCTAAGCAGGTAGACGTCGGGGCCATGTCGCGAGGCCTGGGGGAACATGGTGGACCACGTTGCCGCCAGAGGGCGATCTGATCCGATGGTTCCTGGATTGGGATTGGCTCCGGAATTGAAAGACATTGATAAACCCGCAGGGGAGGAGAGTCTGCCTGGTGATGCAGTGACAGGGATTCGACTAAGGTGCGAACCAAGGGTGGGTGGTAGGTAGAGAAAAGTCCTAACCCAAGAAAGGAGGATTGTGTAAGGTTTGGTCATACATGGGACCAAATTGACTCATTATTTACACCCAGCATCTCAAATGTCAGTACCATAAGCATAAACTTTAGCTGCACTGTAAAAAAAATAACTGAAAATCCACCAGGGATACTTGTAAAACTGATCGGTGAACCACCGTTATTGTATTGAACTGAACCGCTGCAGTTTTTACAAGAAGCCCTGGGTGACATTACAGTGGTACAAGGAATCTATGTGAAAATAATGACAGATCTCTGACAACTTTGAGACGAGGATTTCGCCATTATTTCCATGACTTTTTCTTTTAGGTGTGACTGAGACTGATCGTTAACTTCTATCAATATACTAGGTTAATACCATACCGGATGTGATAAAAAAGGGGTTGAGCTGGAGGTGTGGTCTCTAGGTGGGGTCGTCAGCACAGGCTATGGGTTCGACAGGGGAAGCGGATCCGGAAATATTAGGCCACGCCTGCGCACTGATGGATGTGGACGGAGTGGTGGTAGGGGGCCTTGGTCCACGGTGCCGACTGCAAGGGGTTGCTCGGGGGGGGGGGTGAGGGATGGGGTAGGTGACGTGGGGCGTTATGCGTCACCATGATTGATACCGCAGGTATTTATACGCTATTCTGCCCACCTGCCTCCTACAACCACCTCCCGGCGCGCCAACACACGACGACAGCGAGAACTATTCCAGCAGAGAATCACAGAAAAATGGTAGGATGCTATGTGTGGACAACCAACACTGCACCTCGACGTTGCTCCTTTCCTAACAGCATATTGATTAATCGCCCTCTATGTATGGATCGCCCTACAGATCGTGCCCATCTGCCACTTCTACAGTATAATCATGGCCAGGAGGGGCTTGACCTTATACCACAGCTTTATGTTTTATAGATACTATATGGCAATATCAATGAAAAGCTCGCTTCACACTCTAAACTCTGAGAAAATGATCCGCTGCGTACGCGTGTATTGAGTAGTTTAAGCGGCGTAAGGGCCCACATGTTAACACTAAATATATGACACTGATCGATGGAACACATCCACAGGACATGCCAACAGATTGGGTTGCAAAGCTAGCTCCCCACAGGAGACGGCGCCAACACCTGAATGTTTTATAGACCCCCAGCCAACAAACTTCATTGACATTTGATCGGTGTCAGTTTGTCTGTTTTTAGAAGGGCTGTCATAATGGTATTTTATAGCATAGGGATCACGCAAGGATTGGCTTGTTTAGTGATGTAGTTTTTTTCTGTAATAGAACCTAAGGTGATGCCTGTTCAAACACAAAGGATCACGCACAAGAGGAACTCCATTCATGATGTGGGGAACGTGTGGTGTAATGGACAGCAATATATATACGTGCAAACATACATGTAATTTTGCTCTGTCCTTTAGGTATCTTTTTTAGTATGGAAGTGGGATGAGGTTTAGCTTCTGCTACCAGAAACATGGAAGGGTATCAGTATCAGAAGCTAGCCCTTGTTTCATCCATGTCTGTCTGTAACTCTCCCCTCCTTCATCCCTCCATGCCAGCCTCCTTCATCACTTAACCAGGAGTGGTGTCTGCCTGGGTGATCTGCCAACATCTCCTCCTGGACCTATAGACATGGCGTGCAAGAGGCGGCCGATCCAACAAGGCCTAGTCGATCCCGTTATGATCCAGACGCTTTGCATACACTACCTCCCCCACCACCTGGTCGCTACCCATTGCTAATTGATCCACTAGCCATAGAGCTTTTAGGCAAAGGTCAATGGCTGATTGCAGGCTTAGAGGTTTTTACAATGAGGATGGGGTTGAGGGTAGAGAGATTAGTTGCTGTTCAGGCGTACGTCTGCATTGCCCATCTTAATCCGTGCACCTCGCCGAGCACACCATCTACCCCTGATGACCCACTAATGCCAGTTCACTTCCGGCGGGACTTCCGCTGCGCTATTAGCGCTGCCGGGGAAGGACCACCGCCAGCTTCCGGTGTCGGAGAGAAGACCTTTTAGTGGAGGAGCACGGGGAGTCGGTTTTCAGGAAGGACAGAGACTTGGAGGTGGTGAGGAAGGCGAGGTGTGCATTGTGTGAGGAGACCTTATCGGCCGGCCAGTGGTCACTGATAGGGGCTATTTTCTTTCTCGGGTTACCCTCCAGGTAATCGTCCACTCGTGCCTTCCATTAGGGTGGACCTTGAGAGTTATCACGACCTTAGGATGACCACAGTAGATGGAAAGAGATGAGACACGTGCAGGTGAGGATTGGGTCGGGGGAAGGGGGTGGTGTGACTCAGGTTCCCTCAGAATGAGAGAAGGTAGGAACAACACATTGCAAGAAGAGCATGCAGAGAATAAATCGAGTGACGGTACGTCCCAGCACAAGGTGTTACTGAAGCAGTGGTCGTGAGCACGAACCATATTTCTTGGCCATATTTCTGCTCTGCGGTTCGATATGCATTAATTTCTCCTAAGTGCAGAGGGAGGTGGTCTTTGGGGCCTACTAGGCACGTTCCTCCACGGTGTGATCCTGCATGCAGGTGGGTCTCTGTAGACACATGGTAAGGACCAAACAGCTGTAGATGTGTCATCACTTGAATGATGGAGTAGTCCACCTACTTCATCATACATGTTAACACTCTGTATCTCATACCCTTAATACTTGTCTAATATTGGCATACTAGTCCATTGAGCACATGCAATACAATGATAGATAGGTTGCATCCTAACATTAAAGATACACATTTCTCCCTTCCTCCCGATCCTGAAATACGTATCAACTGAGTACCTCCTCCAGATGACATCGTTCAGAGTAGTACCCTGAATCTCCCCTCCTATACATCTTAATACCTGGCAGCAGCACCGCCCCACAGAGGTCGTACAGAACACGGCATGGGGATGTCATCTGGCCGTGCCTCTGATTACTGGTCCTGGAGTAGATCAAGTGGGTGCCTTTCAGACGAAGATATCCACATCAACCACCACCAGGAGGGGGGCGTAGTAGTCAATATCCCCATGCCAGTCTCACCAGTGTCGTTGACATAATTGCATTTGCTTGGCACCATGATGATTCCACACAAGAAGGAATAAGAGGGAGGAGAGAGAAAGGGGGGCTGCAGAAGGAGAAATCAGAGATTCCCAAGAGCTAGTTAAGTTCTGAATATGGAATAGCTCGCTTCATCCAGCTTTGGAGTACGATAAGAATAACTGGCTGGGGGAGGGGATGTTGGGGAAATACTGCTGAGCGTTAAAGGGCTCAGATTCAATGCTTGATACTGCCATATATGTGAAATGGCTGAATTACTTGACCTTTTCCATGTATACACGTATCTAACAATTTGATATTAATACCAGGATAATCCAGAAGAAATGTTGGTCCCTTTCACTAAGGGATCACCAAGGACATCTCGGGCCTTAAAACTCTATAGAAATTCAGACGTTCACATGTATCTCGAGCAATATAGAATTATATACCGATAACATGAGCACAGACAAAGAAAAGCAAAGAACCAAGACAAGATGCAAATAATCTGAGCATCTTATGTTGCACCAATTATTGACTTGTTCAGATCCCTGTTTGATTAAAGCGCGTTGTGTGTATCAGCTGCTAGTGTAATTTATTATGAGTATATTGCACACTAGGGCAACAAAAATGATATCTAATCACTTTGGAAAGACAGAAGTGCATCATAGATGACTAAAGTGATTAATTTGATGTACCGTTGTGATTTACGACGTCATAATCTTATACTACATTTTACTGACTGATCATATTATATGTTCAATGTCTATATATATATATATATATATATATATATATATATATATATATATATATATATATATATCAGATGATGGAAGACTTAATTGTCTTTCAACAAGTTTTGTATAAATTAGGCTAGAGCCTTAAGTAATGAGGACTCTATAAGACAAAAACACACGAGTCAAATTGTGTTTCTTTAATAGTGTTTTGTCATCAATAACCAATAATTATAATGAACGGGTATAACAGGGTACACTTATGTGGGTATTTATTATATGCTGTATTATGTGTGTATTTATTGTATGCTATACAAGAGAGTGCTATAGGAGTCCTGTGTAGGGTTTATGGTAGCTAGAGTTTATGGTAGCTGTGGAATGCTGCAGACGGAGATGGAGTCGACGAGATCTGGTCAGGTAGATTCTGTAGGGAGAAAGAATACGTGTGAGCCAAGTACATGGCGTCTGGAAGGTGTAATGGGTTAGTGAGAGACAGGTGAGGAGTCAGTATTGTGGAAGCTGCCGAGGAAGCAACACATACTCCTGGAGTAGACGAGGATGAAGCTGTTTAGTATTTAGTATTACACTTAGCCAATGTAAGAATGGATTAAGCAGGATCTCTATGGCACCTATACCTCTCTAGAAGCACTGGATTGTTAGAACATGAACTGCTTGTGTGTATAGACTGATGTCGTTGAAGTTATACAACCTGAATGGAATTACCAAACAACTGTAACTGTGAATAACGAGTGAACAATAAATGGTGACTTGTATCAGCGTCTTGGTGTTGGTTAAAAGAATGGGCTAGGCCAACATCATACCACTGGAGTTAGTCTTCCCAATACATGAGATCAGTGGAACGAGCTGATAGTAACTACACAAGTGAGACCACGTGAATATACCTATAAACACAACCCACACAGCCCAATAGTATTATCACACATAATCAGACATGGACCCATGTATCAATTATGTAATAAGCCATTATCATAATCTCCAACTTCCCCTGTAGAAATGAAAGACAGTATATACATATATATATATATATATATATATATATATATATATATATATATATATATAAATATATATATATATATATATATATATATATATGTGTGTGTGTGTGTGTGTGTGTGTATGTATGTGTGTGTGCGCGCTTCCAAGATAACGCGTAGCTAATGTATGCCTGTTCCAAGGGCAGGTTATTTGGAGATTGAAAGAGGGGTGGGTTTACTTATTTAAAAAATAAGAGTGTGCTTATTGTAGGGATGATATATAGATAAAGGGACCTATAGAAATTGCACCATTATTTAAGAGCATCGATCCCCAATACTGGACATCTATAAAAAGACCTGGTATGAGAGACTGGCACCCGGGCGATGTTCTAAGAAAAAATATCCTAACCAACTTACTCTATACCCTGTGAGAATTGCCAGCGGACAAAACACAGTCATTCCAGGGACTGGGGACTATAGGACTATGGCTAACATTGCTCTTTGGTGATATATATCTAGAAAGCACTCTCATTCTGTGGCGCGAATTGCTCCTGCCTTAGTCCTCAATCTCCGCTTCATCCCTGCGACGTTATTTACGTCCCCAGGAATGTCTCATAGAGGTCCCCTTTCTCTGTTCTAGTCGTATAAAGTCTACCTCTATCTCTGCTTTCACACAACCAATATTGACGTTGTGAAAATGTATATACATAATGGGAATGAACGCACAAGGCTGGCCACCAGTGTTCGAGGCACAAAGCTAAGTAAATGAAGTTGGAACCTTTGCCTTTTCTCTTTATTTAAATGAAAGGAGGTCTGAGGTGAAATTACATAGTGAATCCTCAATCTAATTGTGTCCTTTGTGCCTATTATTCTGCCCTTTTTGTTTGACTGTTCCAACTTAAATACATGTACAGAGAAATCATTGATTATGGTCTATGCTAAATACAAGTGTCCTGGGGACTTCAGATAAGGACGATAAGCAGAGGAGGTATTGCATACACTAGTAGTGCTGGAGGAGGGTGTAGAGGGCTCTTGACACCAATACCCAGGTGTGCAGACTTGTTTCACGCCTTGTCACTGTCCATCAATATACGTCAAGGTCCCTTTATGAATTGATTCATACGGCAGCCCGGCTGTCTGCCTGCCTCCCGCCCTTACCCATACCTACCTCCTGTCATACCCAATATGTTAACATGGAGTCAGGCCAGTGTTGGAAGCCTTAGGGTGTGAAGCATACAGTAAGGGGAATGACATCCCTATCAAAGTAAGGCCTCCACCTTTCGAAATTATCTATTTCGGTGGTCTAGTGACCAGATCAATTGATAAAAATGTGTGAGATAGGGTTTCTTAGACTAGGGGATCGTAATATATATATATATATATATATATATATATATATATATATATATATATATATATATATATATATATATAGTTTGAAAGATGGCGGGAAAAGACCACACAAATATTCCTGTTGACTTGAGTATAGTTCATAGGACTGAGTAGCGAGAGACGGCACAGGTATCTGACGTTATAATCGATATTAGAAAGTTTACGATTTGCCTACTTGTAACGTTTACAGCAACGTCTAGCCTACCATTTCCTATCTTTCTAGACGTACACGTTGCCGTACAAGTCGTGACCTTAAACTCTATTATCAGGAAAAACATAAGCACGTAGTTAAACAATTCACACTGTGTATGAATCACAATGATGGCATATATTGCCTTCACATCGATTACTTAAGACACTTTCTATTAACAGGCACACCTAACATGACCCAATTTAAACAATGTTATGATGGTTTTATTTAAGGCGTTTCCAAGAACTCAAACTAATGGGCAGAGCCCAGCAGGGCTCCAGCTCAAGGCTCAACCATAGCCCAGTCAGCCAGAGCCCTAGCCCACGTTAACCCAGAATGCCCAGTTCCAACCCAGCTGGGCCCCAGGTGGACATGCAGTCTAGGCTGCTTGCCGCCCTGAGCCATAGTAGATCTTCTCAGTCTGATCCGAGCAACACAGCTTCAGCCAACTGTGGCAGCGAGCCGCAGGACCTATGAGGGCAGCCCAGATTAGAGCGACTCACATAAAGCGAGCCGCTCTTACATACAAATGCGGCACCTAGGACGATAACCGACCAGGCGCCCTTTTGACCGATGATGATGCATGCGTTGATTTGACGACTATTTATCTGATTTATCATAAGCGGCTGACAAGTTGGTGAAGAGTTTTTGTGCGCGTATGTTCTTTTTCTCTCGTTTTCTTAGTGTGTTCTAGACGTTTTCTACTCCGTTACTCGGTGCAGTTCCCCTTCTTTTATGGTCTTGGCATTTTAGATATTCCAATTGTATAAGGTTAGGGAACGAAGCTGGGGTTCATGAACAGCTTGACTTTTCAATATCTGTATAGGTTGGAACTGTTTCCATTGTTTTTGTGCTACTGAGAGCAGCAGTTCTATGGTGAATAGTGAAATGCATCGCCTATTATATTTATCATAGATATCTCTGGCACAAAGCACCTATTCAGTCACAATTTGGCGAAAGACTACGATTCCATCAGTAAAATCTCTTTGCCCATCTATCACGCGTCTTGGAGGTGCATAGTTTTCTCTGTCCACAGTATTGTTACAGATTGGCACGAGTTTCAAATTCACTCTGAAGGAAACTTTTAAACCCTCAACAAAGCATTATATAGCTTCAGGTTTGATTCACCATTTCACTAATAATATGCCTATACAATGCCATAATATGAATTTAAGGGGCCTGAGACGGACGCCATTGGAATATAACTGCTACCCACAGAATTCGTAAAGACCTATGTAATATTTACAGCTGGAAGAAGAGGAGGCGAACCATCAATTCCAAGATAAATGATATGGCACACCGACAGTAGAAGCACGAGAGTCATCAAACGTCTGGCCAACAATAAAGAGCCACGCGGAATTCCCCATCTTCTCTGTGGCACTCCAATACACATCGGCGGGGGCACAGGGAAAGCAGAAAAAAAGGAGAAAAGCCCATATGGCAGGCAGTCGGTATGTTTGGTCTGGAAGTGGACACAGTATAGGGGCGGTGGCACTGTCATATGGCTGGAGGATGGAGTGGATGGTATGAAAGCCCTGTCCCCGTCTGGCCATAACCTCTATCACCATACTGCCCCTAAAGGCATCACTCATATAGACGTGTCAATAATATACAGGTGGTATCGAACCCGCCATCCGCAGATCATAGTATCATTCTACTGGGGTTACACGTCCAGCTGCTCATTTTAGATATGGTAATTGACCCATAACAAAACTGTCAACCACTGCTGTGGCTTTTATACCATATTCTTTGCTGCTTTAGGGTCGGCTGCTATAGTGATTTGAATTTGATGCCCAAGAGGTATTTCAAA
This sequence comes from Acholoe squamosa, assembly GCA_949317995.1. Lineage (NCBI taxonomy): Eukaryota > Metazoa > Annelida > Polychaeta > Phyllodocida > Polynoidae > Acholoe > Acholoe squamosa. The sequence goes on from OX439042.1 coordinate 22,329,208, forward strand.
ATGGTGTTGATTTACCACCATTAATGCATTATGAATTAGCCTTCAGCAGAGGTAGGAATAGAGTACACGCTGTAGATCACAAGTCAATGAAAACACACACAAGATTATCTCTATATCTTTGTGGGTTTCTTTTTCTTGATTTCATTATAACTGTCGCCCACCGTCATTGTTTTTATACCGTATTTGTCTCTACTTTAGCGTTTGCTGCTATCCTGATCTGAAGGTGATACTTGGCAGTGGTAGGAATGAATTTGACGCTCTATTTCACAAGTCAATGAAATGCCAAGATCTCCTTATACTCGTCCTTCTTAAAATTTATTATTGACAAGGGCTTACCGCAATAAAAGCTATTGTTATTGCCAGACAAAACTCAAGATATGTGGTTTCGAAAAGCAAATGCCTCCATAGCACACCTCCAGCTGTACCCCTGTTAACGCTACCCACCATTACGTAGACCGTAAGATACACATAGTATTCACCATTTTGTAGGGTAAGGTGCAAATCCTGGCTACTTACAGCAAATTGCTACAGAAGTGAGGGTGTGGACGCTTTACGTGGAACAGCATCAGCGATAGAGGCAGGAGAAGTTGAAGGGTCAGACTGGTATGGGGCACAGTAGGGAAACGCAGACATCAGACCCTCTACACGACCTCCTAAAAGTTCCTTACTGGCCATTGGGGACGACATTGTGGCCCTGGTCACTGGTGCTATCTGACCAATCCAATTTGCCAGAGACAAACGTTATCTATTATCGGCACTACTATAGCACGTACACTGTAGATTAGGACGTTGGTATTCGCATCCCAAGAGGAAAGAAGGACACGAATAGCAAACTAGTGAGCTAAATCAATCCCCCTCTCGCCTTCCACCGGCCACGCTCCCTACCATGGCTAAAATATGCATTACAGGTGCAGAGCACCATGTACTGTGATCAGTGAAAGTAAGTGTGAAGCATAGATGTACATGGCGAAGAGATATACACCAGTATGCATCAACAATGCAATGGTGAAGAGCATGGAGGATGAGAGGAGAGAAAAGGGACAGAAGAAAATAAAGAACCTTGGAGGTGTCCTACAAGGGGAGGCGGTAGAGTAGTTTTTGATGTAGGTCCCCACCGTGAACTTATCTCCCTCGTGCTTGGTTGATCAGCGCCAACGCTCTTCCGTCATCGCCGATGCTTCATGTTCAAGAAGCGGGAGAACGATCTCTACCCCTCTGATTCCCTACTGAAACTGAGCCCCTGGCTAGTCCACCGCCCTCCGAGCTGCTCCCCACTGACTCAATGCGACTATGAGCGTCTCAAGGCCGGGCTCCCAGCGACTTCGACGTTTTGTCCCCTCCAGGACAATGTAGATCAGATCCCAGATACGCCCTGCCCATCGATCATGCCAAACTGAACTAGCTCCGACACTTTTAACAGTCATGACACGTTTTGGGGCTGAAGATTTCATTCTTCTGCCTCCTTTCATTTCAAGCCTGTGTCAGCCAAGTTGGCATTGCAGTGGAATCAAATGTGGTCCCTGACACTTCTAAGGGGAATGCATGTTTGTGTTTGCCATGCAAATTTAGGTATTTTAAGGTGTCAAATGCATCTTTCATCTTCAATTGTTAAATCTAAAAGAAAAGTATAAGCTTGCAAAGTACAACTGATATATTGTATTCATATCCCTTTCTACGTCATAGAGGTAGGCATGGGCCCATATAGACAGTCACTAATGATATCCAATAATGTAGTCAAACTAGAAAGCCTTACAGGAGAGGTATTTGGTTGAGTGACGCTGAATCAAGCCTTATTTTGTTTAATTCGGAGTAGAAATAGAAGAAAACAGCTCAAACAAAAGATCCAACCTGTAGAGTCTACACTAGCTAGCTGGGAATGGGAAGGTAAGATACTAAAAAACCAGCAGAGGCCCCCAGGGCCATATCGATTAGAGAGTACCAGATGATTTCCACATCGATTAACCCACTACTTTGGGAGCGGGAAGGGGAGACAATAGCCTAATGACATATCACACCCGGAGCCAGCTCCGTAGAAGAAAATAAATAGGCAGTCTAGGTGTTGGAGGCAGTGTCATCCGCACCGGTTGTTTTTAGTAGCTGCAACCGCCCACAGAACGTGGACTGAATGCTCAGGTTGGAGCAGCTCTGGAGCAACTCCCTGCAACATGTGTGTGGGTATTGACAGCAGCATCCTCCCATGTTTAAGCCTAATGAGACAGAAATCAATGGGTGTGCACCTGCCTTGCCACTGTTAATTCCACAGAGTCCGTATGAAATAATAAGTAGACCACGTTTGGGGTGACTATATATGACTTAATCATGGCAGCGGTGCCAGTTTCCAGTAGTATGTGGCAACATCGGGAACCATGTGTATGCAGAGAGGGGTGCTGGGTATTCAACATGTGGTCTTGTTAATGGCAGAAATAGCTTACAAAAAACAAGCATATTTAAGTCAGTGTGGGTGATATAGGTAATGCTGGCTTTTGTAATGCACACCAACAGCTTGTGTGTTCTAATATGGCGTGTAATAGACTATAGACTACACCAAGATATTATATACCTATCATATGTTGCTGTAACATTTCGTGTACAGCCTGCAATGTGTCAGATATATGAGATGGAGGCTGTTCCTGGTACACATAAATTAATACAATCCAGCAGAGGCAGCTGTAGCTTTCGGTGGTAGCACTGTGATATAACATCTTAATGTCTCTACAATAGCCGAGGCCTTTATAAAACTAACACCTTTATGCCAGCAGGTGACCCTTCTATCAGAGGGGAGTCAAACATGCCATACCATTTATGGTATTACCGTTGTAAAGCTGACTAGGGCCTAGCAGGTTTAAGGAACCTAATATATTCATTAGACCATAGATGAAAGTTCAGATTTGACAGTTTTCAACAGAACATAATTGCCTATGCCGTCTAATATCTGTAGTTGTGCATGCAGCTTTTAGAATACCAAGTGTACAAGGTAGTACACCTACTGAAGTAGACAGTGGAAAGTGGCTGAGACAGGTTAGTATTTTAACTACGTCTCTCTTTTGAACTTGAAGGTATTAATGCCTCAGGGTGTTCTCCATTAGAGAGCAGCTAGTACGTGCAAGAGACCTTGGATGGCATCAGGAGAGGTAACGCTCGGTCTAATGGGAGGAGGCTGCTCCAAACTGTACTTTAAAGCAAAGTCAGAAGTCCCATTATGACCTTATGGGGCTAAGGATGGGTAGAGGTGGAACACTGCCAACAAGGGAGTGCTCATCAGGCGAAACTATTATGTGGAAATGTGCCTGACCCCTTGTATCTGAGAATAAAACTAGCAGCATTGTTATGAGATTTCCACAGTTGTAGGAGCGACAGGCAAATAAAATCCAAATTTATCAAAGCCTTTTTCTACCTTTTTTATATTTAATTATCGTTTTGTATCATGCCTAGATATCGGTTAAAATCATTTCCCTAACACAGAGAGTGCATGAGAAGTCCATCCCATTCTCATTTCATAATAGACCTTTAATATTGAGCATGTTTTATTCCCTATACTAAAAGGGAACACTGAAGTACTTTATGTACGTATAAAACAGATATATCTGGCTTCAGGCAATACGTAGAGAGAAATGTCAACTTATTTGATAAATCTAATACAACTTTTTTTGGAATTGAGAGTAAATCTCTTAGAAAGGGAATCCCTATGAGTCGATAAGCGATAGGTCACAAAGGGAGGAAGTGGCAGGCAGCAGGAAGGTGAGGGGGTGAGGTACAAAGTCTCTCAGATAGCAAAGCAAGGGCTGACCAAAGAGAAGCCTCGCTTCAGTGCTGCAAATCGTCATATCCGGATTACGCTCGATGCTGATTGGATGACTTCTCCGGAAGTGTTGGCTGTGGGACTTCTCATGGGAACAATGTGCCGGGGGCGGTGGGACGAGGAGGGGGATTAGGGAAGGGGTGAGGGTGATAATAGGGATATATACCCATCCATCAGCGCCCGCTTCCCTTATTGAAATATACCCTGAAGCGGCTGGAGGAGAGCTGAGGGGTGGCTTGCTACGGGCAGGTACTGGAGTTTGAGTGGTCAGCTGCCGGCCATACTGGAGGACCTGTGGTATTGTGGAGACGCTGGGTAATCGAATCTGGGGTCTGCATTTCTCGGGGTGACTGGTTTCTATGAATATGGATTATTTGTAATATCATAGTGGCTGCTTCTAGTTCTACTTCTCCCTGCCACCTTAGCCCAGGGCCTGCAAGACGATGCCGGTGGGCATATGTATGGGAGGGAGGAGCTACTTCTTACTGCTCATTGATAGAGGGAGCTGCTCAGGGGTTGTCCATACACATGTACACCCAAACAAACAGTGGGACGGTGGGTCTTTGAGAAAGATGATGTAGGGGTGTGGGGTGGCAGGAGGAGGGGTCGATATACTCACACCGACTCACTCAGAGCAGTAACTCTGTATACGGCCCACTAGAGCTGCTCTTCGTATAGGAAAGGACCCTCAGCGGCTACACTAACCCGCCAGCACAGGACAAAGCCTCCCTTCTTTCGCCCCCACCCCTCCCAAACTTACACCCACGCTTCCGTCGGCGGCCAGATCGATACAGAGCGGTTGCCAGTGGCGCAGAAATAACCCAGGGATTACAAATCATAACCCGATCCTCCTCCCCTCCGCCCGCCAGGGGTGGGGCCGTCCTGCTAGTCGCAATTACCGCCATTGAGCAGTTTGTCGTACTGCTTGGGGCCCCAGTCGACCTGCTCGCTCAAGTAAGACAGGGAATCCACTTACCTTTTGATGAGTTATTGTAGTTTTTTGTCAGTGTGTGGCACTCTATAAGGACGGCCCATAAGCTCATAAAGTGTAGAGAAAGTGGCACAGGGACTGATGACGATTCACATATTGGGTGGGACTACTGATGAGTACTTTATAGGGAGGGGAGTTATCCAGGTGAATGGACCAGGGAGAATGGAACAAGCATTATGCTGTCACCAGTTTGTATGTTTGTCTATGCTCCCTTTATACCTGTCCTTGCAGCTCCCAGCCTCAGCCAAGCCCTGGAGTCAATACACATGTCCTCAGTAGCAGCACATCAATGGGCTTTACATGGCGTGGTGTCAGTGGCGTAGTGGGGCAGGTTGCAGAGATGGAGATGGCTTTTGTTTCAGTACTTACAGTCCCATACAGCACTAGACCCTCTCTGTGCAGGCTATAGCTTCTCCCTCACAGGCTCAACTAGTCAGCGCTGGCCGATCGTTACACTCCTGGGCACGGCTACACGATGATCCACCACAGGGCCCACTGTGGTGGCCCATACGGGCATTATACAGAGACAGCGGGGCCACAGGGCGCTTACAGCTATGGCTGCATAGAGACCTGCACATGTGAATCCTCCGCCTCCTGCCTCCACCTCTACCGCCTCCACCCTGCTGCCTCTCCTTCCTCCAGTAGGTCCACTGTCAGTATCAGAGCCCCAACAGATCCCTCCACGGTCACCAGGCGCCCTCCTCCCGGTGCCCCTTCAACGCCGCTCCGCCAGCTTGCCCCTCTACTCCTCCTCCTCCGACACTTCCTCCTCGCAGGCTGCTGCGTAGGAATACTCGCTCATCACCTACACATGCACACCGCCGGAAGACGCCGCAGCACGCCGACCAGCCCCGGACCTCGTTCCGCGTCACAATCGATGCACGAGCCGGTGCTTGGCGCCACCTCTCCCGGGCTCGTGTACTGGTGCTCGGCGCTGCTGCCTCTCCCTGCCGGGGTGCTGTGGCTGTAGCTAGTAGTATAGGGAAAGTAGAACGAGTTGTTTAGTAGCACAGACTAGGGAATGGTGCGGTTGGGTGGTTACTGTTTTGGCTGGACTGCAGGAACATTTATGCTGATGTGTGATGGTGCTTGTCGGAAGTCGGGGCGCTATACAGTCTAGGTGTCCAAAGTTTTATGGGCTTGGCAGGTTGAATGAATACTTCTAGAATGTTACAAAATATTGGAATCTGACAAGTGAGTTCCCTTTGAATTGTACGGTTAGAAAGTTGGTAAAGGCGGTTGCAGGGTGATTCATTGCGCTCTTAATGCCCAGTTTGACAGGATGAGAGCAAGACGCTCTACATGTCCCAGGTCTAGCATAGTCAACGTGCTGCTGTAAATATCATGGTATACTCTAGTTTTAATACTCGAGCTCTGCACTTGTTATATATGAGCGACTATAACCCATATGCTATGTCACAGCATCTGGGTAAGCTGGACAGTAATTAATGAACGTGTAAAAAGACACTAAAGACCACTCAAGAATGCAAATCTCAGTACAGTCATCATCAAATGATGACCATTTGTAATCGAGGATGGTGATGGGATTAAATGGCAGTCCACACTATCAAAAATGATCAAATAAATTCCATTCCGACTAAACATTGGATTACAGACTAGCCTTATGTGATAAGCACATAAAACACCTTACAGATGGTACATCGACAGTGGAGGGATACATCATAATTTCTCAGCTATTTCTGATGTCTTTCCCCAGTCTATATCACCAGGTAAAAAGAGACCGTTGTTCTCAGAGCTATAGACTGCCTACGCTTCACTACACTTTGAAAGCACTGTCGCCGTTTCAGCCTTAGAGTTTCCTCTTCAAGCTGCTCCTACTATTCTTACTGGTGCTCCTCTGGCATCTTGGGGCAAGGGTCATAATCCATGGAAGTGCCCCCTCATGTTGTTAATGCACTGCGCCTCCTCCAGGGCAGACCTGAAAAACGGGAGCAACTCACCTCCAGCGACAGATGTGGACGAGTAGTGTGGTTTCTTTGTTCAGACTGTTTTTCATCCTTTTCCATCCCAGTACTTCTCCAGAGCAGCTACCCACTTTCCCTTTCTTCGTATACCCTTTGTATGTATACTGTGTAGATGGGTCTCTGTCTGTGAGTAGCTCTCACTGTAGCACAAGTATACTGTTACCCACTCCCCTACTACCCGTAATGAGCAGCTCAGTCAACACTTAGTATCAGACAGCTCCAACAGGGGTGCGGAAGGGACAGCCTAAGCAGAGGTGATGTGGCAGTAGTGAGCACTAGTTGAGTCGATCATAATCTGAGTGATGTCAGATCTTGACGCGGATGGCGCTGTCAGCAAGTCCTGTGAGCAGCTCACTGCACTGAGATAGGGAGTACAGATGATCAGGTGTCTAGGGGAGACGCAAGTACTAAGGTGCTGCTTCATTGAGCAGCGCTAAGGAAGGCAGATAAGGGATAGGGGTACCTGTAGTTGCCTCTGGAGTCCAATACCACCAGTCCTTATTTACCCAGACCCTCCAATGGGGCGTTGTGTACACACCACACAATCCAAGCTTCATTATAGATACTATTTGCTCGTTGGGGCATCTACGGCTCAGAGAGGTCCTGGAAATGCCCATTCCTCCCCTAAGGGGGCTTTTACGGACCCACTTCTGAGCTTCTCAAGATGCACTGTGACCTATACCTTGAGGCGTTTGCACTTGGGGACTATTGGTAATACGTTGATCATGGTTGATCACAGTTATTTCAATGTTGATTCAATGTTTGGTGCCCACAGGGTGATATCCCAACTAATACAGCATATTGATTTCAAAACAGACACATAGACATGTTTCATATGTATAGCCAGCGCTGACTCCCAAACTAGCTACATAGGAATGCAGGTGTTTTGCCACTGTGGCCCTTTGTTGTCAGACCCCGACCTCACACGTCAAGCCCACCAGCTAATTGGCCACACCTTTGCTGCAGTCAGACCCAGGTGATGTCTAATCAGACTGCTTACATCCTTCCTGCATTTTCTGTACCTTATACGCCATTGTAATATACATACGGCTTAATATGCCGTATATTTGAAGATGGAATCATTGAATTAAACTAGGTTTTTGAATGAGGCGACCTTATTTTTCTTAACATAAAATTTGATTGTAGAGGAATATATTACCTGCTTGACATTTCACACAGTAGTAATAATTATCAGGTGCCCATACGTGTTAGAGTTATGCGCATAGGTTGGACATGAAAAAAATCCAATACACAACAAACACACTTACCAAAACGACCCCAAAACCATTCTTTGAGGTGAATCCCCAAAGCAAATCTAGCATATCCCTTTCAAACACTACACACTTAGGTCCCTCTATATCCAATGTTATAATTATCTCAGTGAGCGTGAGCGTGTACAAGGTGTTGTGCAGTGCCCAGCCGTTCTGAGTAGATCTGAGCAGTTGGGTGTGGTGAGCTGCTCGTGAACATGGATGTAGCTCTCTTATTGTCTGCTGTGCGGACACATCATCCCCACCATGGCTGGTATTGGGTTACATTGTTGTCACAATGCTCCTCCACTCGGTCCTTCAGAGTTAAGTTATCACGAGGGCAGATTAAAAATAGTTTTGGGCGACAATACATGGTGTTGATTCTGATAGGAAAGGTCCGTGTATTTATAGGAATTGCCATAATCAAATTCAAAGTGTTCCCGTCTATCATGTCATGACATCTTCTATCTTTGTTAAAGGGATACATCGGTATTGCCCTGACATTGTGCAAATATTTCTATATAATGTATCATATACTCATAAAATTGTAAAACACTATATAGCTTCCTCAATGATTTGTTATGTTTATCTGAATTTGGCACGAGTCACACTAATTCCATATTGCAGGTGCACAAGAAATCATAATATCTAACCAATATCTAACCTGATACAGGTGCATGCTTTGCTCTCTCTCTGTCTGTCTGTCTTCCTCTCTCGCTGTTCTCTCTCTCTCTCTCTCTCTCTCTCTCTCTCTCTCTCTCTCTCTCTCTCGTTGATTAGTAAATATTGAATTCACATATTGAAGTCCACTTATCTTATATCATAAAAACATATGAGATGGAATGTGAATGTTATTTTAATCAAGTTGATACATACGCCATGTAAATCCTTCATCTTAAGAAATTGGATTCATCTCTGAGATGTCGAGAAATTATACTAGAAATCTACAAATAACTTCAGAACTATGTTATTATTTTAAAGTTAGACTTATATTCTAAGTTTGTTGAGACAAACAATTTTGTGGATACGTGTTTAAAACAATAGAGAAAAATAAGTTGATATAGTCTAGGGAGGTGCTAGATATAAACCTAGATCACAACATAACTATTTGCCAACGCACACCTATATTCATATCAGTAGATTTCTTTGTGTTGTGCAAATCTTGAAATGGATACTCAATAGATCCAAACGGAAGATACTATTCTATATGATATAGCCGAAAAAAGAAATAGATCTATGATTAAATCCTAACAGAATCGGGCATTAGACTTTGGTTGCTTACACCATCAAATATACCCTGAATGCCTCATATATTGCAAAGAGTACTAATTACCTCTTTAAAATATAGATTAGCAGCGAATCAGATGACGTTAAACCTGCAGGCATCTAATAAAGAGATGGGGAATATTACATATATGATACCACAGGGCTCGAAAGGTCATTTATTTAACGGTGCATTGCCATCCTCTGACGGTGCGACGCCAAAAAAGATATTTCATCTCTATGGCAGTGACGTCACCTATTGTTTTTTTTCACCTACAAAGTCACAGAACAATAGTGATATATCCAACACCCTGCTGTACAGGTATACCTCTATGGTTCAAACTGATGTGTTACTACATAGGATGTGAGGAAATAATGAAATGGGAAATCTGAGGAAACAATTGGAATCCTGCAATAATAGTTGCTACAGGTCTGCCTAGCTCTTTGTGATAACCGCCACCTGTATAATTATTATGATTTGCACTAAACACTTTGTCATATATAGATTTGAGAGTTATGACAGGCTCAGCCAATTCATCATGATTTCAGTGATAAATCGGAGTATCTACCTGGTTGTGTAGCCTTATTGTCTTTTTGCATTGGTTAAGGATGTAAAATATGAGTGACAGACCATCGTGAACAGCCTAAACGTTTCTATCTCAGGAGCACAGAACACTTCTGGCTACAATATAAACTTAGCTTAAAAAAAACCTCAGGTCCCGAATGAAGGTGGGACCCAACATTGAAAAGTATTTCCTTTCACAGCTGTCACAATTACTTCGTGGAATGAGCTCAGAAAAAGGTTCTGGTGCTGGTGGAGACTTGCAAAATATGGCCGCGCTGTGCTCGGAGATAATTGGTGGAGTTAAGGGGGCGCAGTGAGCGGAGTAGCTCAGGCCCCTGGTGAGCCCCTCATGGGTCTCAATCACGTGTCATTTACAATATTGGTAGACATTCACCACGGAGAGCCTGGCATGATGCTCTATTGATTTTTGGCCGGCATCAGGGGCCAAGGATAAGCAGGTCTGCATGAGACTGTCCTCTACAGGATGGGAGGGAGGGAGAGGAGGGAAGGGAGGGAGAAAGGGTTGTATATATGAAAGGGTGACAGAATTGGGTGTTGGGTAGGGGGATAAATTGGTGGAGGGGTTAGCGATACAGTAGTATTTCACATAATATTATAGACAGGGCCCCACTCTACCTACATTGGCAAGAGCCCATACTATGATGTCATAAGAGTGGCCTATCGCATAAAGATGATAAGATCCACATAGATGTGTTTGATATTCATACCCATCATACGCAGTACATGAGATGTAATAGAGTAACGTCAGTATCTAAGTGACTCAAAATCCAATAGGGCTCTTCAGAATAACATGAATAATCATAGCATGGACATAGACTCCTGGAGGCTTTGGGAGCGAGCTACTGTGCAAACCATCAGTTTCTGTGTATTCCCAACTGTAGGGTATTAGGCAATGGAAGCCTTTGTAATGCCATCCTTGGAAAGATTAGATGGCTGTTCTTTGAGTCACCCATGAGAATACCACAGCACTTTGATTTCTGAGATGGGGCGGTTTTCACTTCTGTGAACAAAGGCCCATATCCATACGTAATGCCAAAGCGTTTCTATGTAGATGTTGATAAAGGACGGGCTATATGTGAATTATGATACAAAATGTGCGATAGAAGTTACGTAAACAAGATAGTCAGTGTCGATACTTCTCACCTATGTACAAATATGTCGGCATGTCTACTAAACGTTTAGAATCTGGCAGGTTGATTTGTCTTGGGCAGGTAGGGATTTGGTAGATCAATGGTAAGAGAGGAGGGAGGGAGGGTATGGGGAGCAGGGTAGGATACCAACACAATATTGAAATTAATATACTTATCGGCCTGCCACTATGCGACCATGGTCTATGACTTTCATTACAATGAAAGGATAAGTATTTAGAAGTCAGATGAGAAATTGACCAAAAGTTATTCTGAAAAACGTAAGCGCTCTGCAAAATCATATCTTGTCAGAAATATGCCCGATCTGGTATTGGCTCTATATATGTATGATTTGAAAAAAAAAAGAACAATACTGACTTTCTATCCCCCGTTATCGCCCAGGAAAGATTGACACTGGTAGTATGATAGTGTTTCCACAATGTAGTGCTGGTGTTCGGGCCATATGCTGTACTAACCACTTGAATCCACTCCAACCACTTACAATCATTCACTCTCAAATCCAGCTACTTTTACGTCTCAACTACCATTGATACTCTTGCATCTGTTACACACGGGTAAGTGTTTACGCCTTTCCTTACACAGTCGGAGTGTTTTCATCTGTACTTTTAATATACATGTAAGGTTCTTCCATACAGGTATACACCTACATATTTCTATTGTCAGATATTGTACGATCAAAGTTATAAATAATTTTAATCTCTCAGCCACCTCTCAATGTTTTCCACATTTCTCTGCGCTGTGGTATGGATAGCGCTTATGGCACAGGTAATTAATGGATGTCCTTAGACATTGGCAATAGTATATAGGAAACGTTTGTTGATAAAATAAAAGTGGTTAGATGGTTGCCTCACCAAGCGGTTTGATGGTCAGTAGTCACCTTTAAATAGATTGAGTCAGAAAGCTCAATGTAGAATTTTTCGATGTAGAATTCTTCGATGAGACTGTACTGTAGCATATATACATTCCGAGACTAAGCCACAGACCCATTACAATCTCAGCAGAACATCAATACATTATCACAAAGTTCCCTTGATAAAACTTCACAGAGAGGTAGGGGTATGATGTTAATGTCATACACATAATGCTATGTATAAACAACTGCCAGTAACATATGTGCAAGGTACAGCTAACTATCGACTTAAAATATTGCATTTTTCTCTGGCAGCTAGAGAACATAGAACACTAAGCCTTGTTCCGACAGAAAACCTCTAGAGAAGGGCAGTCCAGTTCGTGAATAAAACACATTTAATGAGACTTCTCTCAATGACTTCAGACATCAGGTGCAAAGAATGATAAGGCACTCAGTCCATAGACATAAAACTCAAATTCCCATTCAGACCTGGTTTTCAACCAATAAAGTACAATGAAATCCCCTGTTTCAGATAATTGTAACCATGGAAACATTAGTACCAGTGGTAGTTCCTGAATGAGGAAACTGGTTGATAATGGCAAAATGGAAGAAGAGTGAAAACCGGAGCAGCTGTGATTTAAGCGATTACTAAAAGAAAATCTCTTGCATTCCATGGACGATCTAGAAAATTGCATGTCCTCAATGCACATCAATGTGGTATGGTAAAGACCTAAGCACTTCTAGAGTGCTATATACCGTGCTTACATGTAAGGTCCCACTTCTATATAAACACATTGATTTCATGTAGGTGTGCACACCCTACCCCATGCATAGAGTTGATCTGACCTTTATTGCTACACCTCCTATGTAATAATGTATTTGCATGACTCTACTGCCTCCATGTTATGACTGGCAGGACAGTAAATCCCAGAGTATGATGCATCATTAATGCATATAAAGCCTAATTACACAAGTAGAACACTTAACGAGTGGGCTCTATGCATCTAGCGCTAGATAGGACTTACATGGCATGCAATAAGGAAATTACAGCTTAGAGGTGGGGACTGGGCAGTCGCTTTAAGGGGTGGGAGGGACAACAGCTAGCACTGTCAGGACACCGACTACGTTAACTGCAGTTAGTCGATCAGTGATGGCGGATGACAAGTATGTCATGTTTAAATGTATTCTTCTAGTTTGTGATCTAAATAATTGATCGGCAAACATGAGAAGCGGCACAATTATAGTTAAGGTATGTGTGATTATGTAGAAAGTGATTAGGATTTCTAAGTCAATGAAATTAGAGAGAAATCAGCCTGAAGAATATTTTGGTGACTATACTAACTCTAAGTGGATGACTATGCCAACTTTTATATGTGTTAGAGAGCTTGACTACACTAACTGACAAAGAGAAATAACTATGCTAACTCTGTATTCTTTCTGGTGGTTTATTTACAGTGATAAAAAGTCTATGTTGAAACTTTTTTTTGTCCAGTGACTAATGATTCATTTCAAAGGATAGTGCAACATTCAATCCACCACTATATATATCAATGAAAGCTTCCCCATAAGAAGGTTAATATTAGAGGTTTTACAGGAAGGCTGGAGGTAAATTCAAAACTTCTTACCATCAGGCCCCCAGTGATGGCAGGAAAATTCAGCCCTATTGATTTATCTGATGGTAGTGTGTGACTTGCAGGCATTGAAACAGACAGTGCTATTGACTTAGGTGGTGGTAGGCTGAGCCCTGCATAGACCTGTCACAAAAAATACTGTGCACAGTGCCAGGCCTATTGCAAGAGCCATAAAATACATCAATAGCTGTGGAACACTCCTTTTCACAAAATGGCATAAACAATCATACCCCTTTATTCTATGAGCTATTTATAGTGTGTACCGGCTCTCCCTCAGCAAGGTAGAATGAATCATTTGATGTAATGTATGAGTGGTTTTGAGTGGAGGAGTGGTAATAATACAGATAGCTAGTCCTGTGGTTAGCCACTGTTGATTTCAAAGTATCAAAGCCTTCCCCCCATCCATTTCAGAAAACCTTCTCAATGGACTTTGAAAACCATGAGGGTCAACCTTTTGCCCACAAAGAATAGGGAAACCTCCAGAAGTAATAGAAAACACATTCATCCACTGGCTGAAAACCTGAAGTGAAAGTGCATTCTGACTGGCAGGTAACATTGCTGCCAAAAGTTAACACTATTACAAGCAGGCATGTAGTCACCTATACCTTCAATAATTGCAGATGGTAGGGTGTTTAACCCCTTATAGCAATGATCGATCTAGAATGCATATAAAACAAAATGATAGGGGGACAATGACGTCCAGACCAGGATAAATTTCCTAGACATTTCCGTTAGTTGAATCCCAATAGACTCAAGATCTAGTAGTTACCCTAGTCATTTTAGTTAGTACTTGTAGGTGTGTTGCCATAATACTTTATAGTTCCTACACTATACAAGTTACATTAGCATCATAAATGCACATCAAGAAACCACTCTAAATGCCTTTTTTAAACTAATATCCAAATTCTGCTCTTGGGCATTAATAGAGTTAGTAAAGTCCTGGCTTTGGAGTTAGTATAGTACTTACCATTATGTACACACTGAGTTAGGGCAGTCATCTGGATATTTTACTCATTAATTACTGCTACTCTAGACCACTTCAGTCCCTGGTAATTTGCCCATAATTTGATGTATGTCTATACCCTCCATCCCACGGCCTTTCAGCCCATAAACCCAAGTAAATGCAGAGATATCACATCCCTTGATTTGTTTACAATCTTTGCAGTGATCTGCATAACTCCATGTGTCCTGGCAGTGAGCTAGGATCATTGGGGGAAATGTGAACTCTCTAGTAAGGCAAGATGAGAGGCCTTCTCCAAGGCGCCTACTTCTGTCCCAATGACAGCCTAGATCCGTCATTATGTGAGCGTTAAGGAGGGGGAGGAGGCATGTGTATGGGGGATGGATGGAGGGTTGTCTGGTGGTACTACATGCATCCCAGTCAACAAAAAACGTTGCAAAACGTTTCAGAACGTTTTCCTATGGCTTCTTAGCATGGCAATAACGATTTAAAACGTTAAAACGGTTTTTTGACGTTAATAACGTGTTTTTTTTTGTTGAGTAGGATGCCTGGTGACATGCCATGTGCATGTGGCCTGCCTCAGTAAGCCCCACACTGGAGCGTTCAATGCTGTTATAAATATTCTGGTCTCTCGGCCCCTTGTCCAGTCGGGCAGGCCACGATCAATTAGCCATAAGTCTCCCTGTCTTCCCATCATAACTCTCAATTTACAATTAACGAGGAGGCCCTTAAGACATCCATCCATCCACCCACCCACCCCCCTCCACCACACGTGTGCACATGTACAGACATTCATTTGGCAACTTGTCTTTACTCGCCTACACACCCACACACCCACTCATACACCCATCCACCCACCCACACACCACTATGCCAGACGCAGCTAGGGAAATGCAGAAGCCAGCTGGGCTTGGAGATTGCTGGAGACACAGCTTGCGCTGGGAGACAGCTTTGGGCGATAATCAGTGAAGGACTGAGAGAAATCAGCAACACGATATAGGGCTTGGGTGTGTAATAATTAGCTGGCAATACACTTGGGGAGGCATACATGTGGGCCTGGCTTAAGGCTGTGTCTGGTGCCGGCTTGGAGGATTTAGAGCCTGGGGCCTTTCCGTCCCCTTACATCTTCCACATCTCCCCACACTCCCACGGCCAGGTCCCTCCAGTCACCACTCTCCACTATACAACCTACTTCACTTGTTCATGTTCGATCTAATCCGTCATACCCACGACCGTCGTCTTCCCCATTACACGTTAAGTAATCCACCTATATAATAGACCTCCTCAGCAGCCTCCTTCCGGCACGTTCCCCAGCACGTAAAACGTTAAGTTATAGGCTATTTAGTGCCAGATACGTTCGTCTATAGCTGATGGTCCCATGCATGTGTGCCCGTTAAAGGAAGGAATATATCCTCCTGCCCCAAATGATTGAATTATCCGACGGAGATTCATGTTTCTAAACTTCTACACTGTCAAACTGCGCCAAGCTATTTACAGGAGATGGCTTTTATTTTTGGAAAACAGTAGGAGCTGCTGTTAGTACAAATCTAATAACCTAACAGTAGGTTGCCCTTCACCCAGTACAGTGGTCATTACTGCCCACTTACAATTAGGGCTGAGATTGCACCTTCTCAGCTGACTCTCCTTTATTGTCTGCCTGTCTGTTTTCGTCTGTCTCTCTGCCTCTCTGCCCCCCTTCTCTCTCTCTTCCTCTCTGTTTGACTCTCCCTTAGGGCCAACACTCATTACCCGATTCTGCATTAATCAGTGCATTTATCTGTTGAATATTGCATGCTACACACTGATATTGCTCATTTTGAACCAAAATGTGTACTAAAATCTAAAAATAAGGCCGATTTTGCAGCATACTGGTAGTTCTGCGGAATATTTATTTTCATGCCCGATCTTTACATATCAAACACGTTAGAAAATTCTGGCTGGTAGTGTATTGGATTGTGCCATTGTCTTTGCAGATCTGCCATCATATTTTGGGAAAATCTTTCTGGTAGCATTGATTCCCACCCGATTTGTATTGTCTGGCACGTCTACAGAGTTGATTCCACCAAAGATTTTTTGTCGGGCCGACAGACGCCCGATTGGTTCAAAATGTCTCGTCGGGCTGTTGTTGGTCCGACAAAACTGTCAGACCGATCACTGGCCGACAGCCGACAATACCGCTATCGGTTTACACAAACCTGGCCGATTTCAGCTCTTCCACCAAGCTCTCAGACTGTCTGATGCTGTGTCCGACAGTCGTCCCCGATCTCTGTGAGTGGTTCCACAGGTCACGTGATCGGCGATGACCTAGTTTCTTCAAAATGGATGCCGAGGAGGTCGTTCTGCTCATGCAGGCGACAGTGGGTATTTTGGCTCTAGAACAGGAGAAAATCAAGATACTAGAGGGCACAAGAAGGAAGCACATGCTGCGCCATACCTTAAAGCTAGGACAGACAAGACGCAAAGGAACACTTTCACCAAGCTGCACCGAGACCTGATATCTGTAAGCATTAACATGGGGGGGTGGGGGGGTACCTGCTGATGTTCATGTAGGGCAGCTGGCCATGTAGCTCATGTATCTTGTCCGATTTCCCTCCCCCCACCTATGTACATGGCTAAGTTCACCAAATTGTTCTTTGCTTCAGATGGGAGAAGATGCCGAGTTTAAACACACGCTGAGAATGGGGCCCAACTTATACCATGAACTGCTGGAAAAAGTGACCCCCCTTATATATCGACGAGACACCAACTTTCGCCCGGCCATAAAACCAGATGAGAGGTTGGACATAACCCTATGTAGCACTGACCGCCGTCTTGAGAGATGATTATTTGAAGGTAAAATTGTTTTTTATTTATTTAAGAATTTCTTTTTTGTTTTATATATATATATATATATATATATATATATATATATATATATATATATACGAGCCATGATTTTCTTTGTAAGGCCAATTTCTACAGACAACATTAAAAAAATAATCTGACAGAGCTCTATATATATTTTCTTAATACATGTAGCATTTACTATAAAATTCTCTTCCTTATTTCATACATGTTTGTCCCCGATGACTTGTAGTTGTGACTTTTTTTTTATATCTTGTTCTGTAGTTACCTAGCACCACTGAGGAGTGGTTGACCGTTGCTGAGCAGTATGCAAATGACTGGCAGCTTCCACACTGCATCGGAGCAGTGGATGGCAAACACATCAAGATCAGGAGGCCAAAGAAAAGTAGAGCCACTTTCTTTAATTACAAAAAATTCTACAGTGTTGTTCTCATGGTGGTGGTAGATGCCCAATACCGATTTCTCTACATGGACATAGGATCGGAGGGAAAGGCAGGGGACTCCCGTATATGGAAAGAAGGACCTATGCACAGGGACATGACAGATCCTGACAACCGACTGCAGATTCCTCCTGCTTCAGCTATCAAAGGTATGAGAGATCTTCTGCCCTACTACATTGTCGGAGACTGGTCTGGCAGTCAAGGATCAGGGGGGCGAAGGCGGGCTTCCCTAGCCCACTTAAAAGGGTCTATTTCTCCTCTTTCCTATCCTGCAGGATGTGTGTGGTGCACATATGCACAGGCACTGACACATTCCTCTGTGAAATTGTCGTTCTCGCATTGAATATGACCTTAGCTGTCGAAATGGCATTAAACATCTATTACTCACTCACTCAGGGGGCGAAGGAAGTGGCCTACAATTACTGGATGTCTAGGGGGAGGAGGTGTGTGGAGAACTCCTTTGGGATCTGGATTACCCGATTTAGGCTATTCTTCCGTCATCAGGACATGGAGCCCAAGGGGATGAAGAAAATAGTCATGGCCTCCTTAGCTCTGCACAACTTTCTCAGGACAAGGTCACCATCGGACTACATTCCCCATGGGGCTGTTGACTACAAAGACAAGGACCATGAGGTTCACCCTGGAGAGTGGAGGGAGGACGGGCAGCTCGAAGACCTGGACAGAGCTGCAGTTCCCAGGAACATGCCACAGGATGCCAAGAGCATGAGGCAGAATCTCTGCCAGTGGTTTTCCTCATGACACGGTCGGGTCCCCTGGCAGGACCGATACCTCCGAAGCCGTGGTTATGGGTACCTCTTCGACCGTGAGGCAGCAGGTCTTCCAGCCAAAGATATTATCCCCGACAAAGACAGTGAGTGAGGTACCCGATGTCTCGGACGACAGGTGGACATCTGTCTAGCTTAATAACATGTTTTCCATGTCTAGGATTGCTGGTCTGTATATACTCCTCAGAATGTACCAAAAAAACAATATTTTTATTTAAAAACCAGAGAGGTCAGTTCAAATATATTGTTTTTATTCAAAACTTTATTTTCTTGGCATGTATAAATGTTTACCACATGTCAGATAACTGAGAAGTATCATGTAAGAGATAGTATCTGATAAGGCACGATTTTACCATTTACCTGAGATGTATCATGCATGAAAAAATAATATCTGATGAGGCAAGTTTTATACCATGAGTAACATACCTGAAATGTATCTTTATATGAAAGTAAATATATCTGAGAACACCTGAGATGTGTCATGTCGGCATGTAAATATATCCCGGAGTACATGAAAGTCATCAGATCTTCACATGTCCATGTTTATATATCAAATCATGTTTAACGACAATTGTCTCACCTGCCATGGTAACCCGACAGATGCACGATGTCTTGTAAATAAAATGTCTCAACTTTTGTATATAATGTTGAAAAAAAGAACTTGATGACTTGTTTTATCCAAGCTGACAGTTTTTCTTTTTCTTTCACCTGGCTTATTAATCATTTGAAGACAGACTAGAATAACACAAAGTACCTACAAGACAGTAGGAAAATAAATAATGATCGGTCTGTGTCGGCGACAGTTTTTGGAATGAGTAAAGTTAAAAGAAACATGTAAAAATCTCTCTAGCAGTATACAGTAAAAGATAAACTTTACTTTCCATCCCATTCCCCGTTTACAGCCTGCACGGCTGTCAGATACACATGGACTTTAAATTTATCCTTCACCTTTTGAGTCATGCGTGCCATCTCCACCTCTAACATCTTGTACCACTGTGTCTCAGCAGATACCTCCTTGTCAGGGGAGGGGAGGTAGAGCCTGAGCCTGGGTTCTCTGGCCCACTAAGGTGACAAGATTGTTCAAAGAATCGTACGACTCATAGAATTTTTCTCTTGACTGGAGTATCTCTGGGACTGTCTTCTGTTTCTTTTCTCCAGCTTTAAGGTGTTGTGGTTCTCTCTTCTCCAAGTACTCTGCCTTGGCAGCATCACTAGCTGCAGTTTTCTTGGGGATATTTTAGTTAATAGTCTTACAATTTTCACCACTGGTAGAAGGAACAGCACCTTTCTTGTCAGAAGTTTTACCAGACCCCTTGCCCTTATTAGCAGGAGTAGGACAAGCTCCGTCGGATCTTGCAGACCCACCTGCAGAAGTGTTCTTCCTGTGGGGAGAAAATCAGGTCCTAGTGGCGATGGAATCGTCTAGAGTCTCATCACCAGACTCTCCGTCCGGATTTTAGTCCACATCCTTAGTATCGTCTTCCTCGTCTTCCTGGACCTCGATGACGATGTCATCGGCCTCCTGGGATGGTTCCTCCTGGGGTTTGGGGCATACAACCTCCTGCAAGGTAAAAAATGGTTGTCTATTTTGATTAAAGAAGAAATTTCAGCCGGGTGTCTTATTAATTTTTATGTAAAATTGGCTGCAGAATCGGTCAAATTTTAGGGTTTTCAAAGTAAAATCATACTGACATATGTACCATATGATACAAATCGGATGGGAATCAATGCGAATAAAACATTTATCATGTGGGTCATTAACATTATGTACTTAGACAAAGATGAGAGATAGAACTATTTCCTGATTACCTTTTTCTGTGGATAATTGGTGTCACTCTCCAATTTCTTACACTATGGATCTAAGAACCCACACAACCATTTTAATCAGTGCTTTCATGTAGGGGAGCTTCCCTTCTTCAACAGATGACCCCGATTTCACTATTCCAGAGACGATTTTCTGGTAGTCAGATCTCAAAGAAGTCATATGCATATTTATGAAGTAAGCTGAAAGAAAGAGGATTTTTTTTAACATCAGAACCAAAAATTGAAAACACTTTATTAATAAGAAAAACATTAATTACAGTCTCTTACTAAGTACATGATATTATATTATAGAATAAACAGTTTAACATTAATTACAGTCTCTTACTAAGTACATGATATTATATGATAGAATAAAATAGTTTAATACTCAGGTAACAAAGAGAGTAAAAGGTAAAAAAAAGATTTTTACCTGGGATTTTGAGTTCATCCGACATCTTAGCTAGAGCTATCCACTTTGCAGTGGGGTCCTTATACAATGAGTGACTCTTATCATATAGGTGGGTGCATTGCTGCCACAGTTCACACAATCGTTCCAGAACTTCTGGATCCTTGAAGTACTGCCTCCCGCTGCCGGCAACTCCTGAAGGTTTTTTCTTGAGATCTCCAATAGTTTTTTTGGGGGTGACCACAGCCTGATTGTCGGGGATGTCTGCCTCTTCACCCTCCTCACCCTTGTCTCCCTGACCTTGACCTTCATCTTCGCTGTCGTCTTGTACCTGCTCGCTCCTACTAGAAAGGGTGTATGGAGGAGTTTTTATACAGGCCTTCTGGGCAGGAGGTCCTGATGAACATGAACTGACTTGTGTTTTTTTCTTGTAGTACCTTTTTCTTCTTTTTTGGAGGAGGGGGTGTCAGAGAACGTGGAGGGCTGCCTGTCCCCTCCCCCTTTTCCAAGTCGGACAGCAGGTTACGCTTTGTACCCATGTTTTTAAGCAGACGGGGCAGAGGACCTGAAGTACGGGCAGAGGTTCACTTCCTCCCCCTTCTGTGACACAGGAGTGGAAGAAATCGGTTCTACAGTAAGGTCTAGTGCACTATTTTCTGTGGTTATGTCTATTTCGTCTGAATCTTCCTCTACGACAACCTCCGTAGGCCTCTTTTTATTAGTACCGTTATTGTTTTTGGACATGGCCGTGCGAGCGTCTGCCAACTCATCTTCTGTCAAGTTGGGTAACCAGCCTTACCTCTAGTAGAGAAACGTTTAGCAGGATCCTTAGTTTCTTCCTGCGTCTCTAGGACTACTTCTGAACATTCTATTTTACCTCTAGGGGGTTTGAAAGCCTTGTCTCCTCCCCTTCCCCAACGCCTCGAACCTCCTCTACCCAACATTTTGTTTATTTACGACCAAAGTGAAGGTCACATGACTTGCACGTGACACGCAGCCCAACAGTGGTACCCCAAGTGAGAGAAAAGTGAACTATTTCTGTCGGTCCGACAGGGAAGCAGCCCGATAGGTACCCGATTTTTTCTAACTGATTAGAAAAAATCGGGTACCTGTCGGGCACTGTCGGGGACTGTCGGAGATGCATTCCACCAAAGACGATTTAAGCCCGATTCTTGCCCAACAGAAGCCTGACAGTGCCCATTACGTCCCCAACGGTGCCCGATGCTGCCCGATTCATCCCCGATGCAACCCGATGACAAAATTGGACAACTATCGGCTTAGGTGAAATCAACGCTGGTACCACTACCATTTCAGATTTATTGTTATTATAAAACCCTACAATGGCCGGTTCTGCAACAGATTATGATGTGTACCCTACCAAGATCAGCGTGATCGGCCAGCTTTACAATCGTCTAAAGCCATAGTCCACAGAGAGAGGATGACAAAGGGGGGAGATAATCAAAGTCGGTTTTTTTTTGTCAGTAGTTTCTTAATTATTGTCAGGTAATTTACATCTGAAAATATCAAATAATTCGATATTAATTCTACTTGAATTATCGGCCATTGTTGTCCAATTTTTCTAGTCTGAAAATCATTATCTGCAAGCAGTTATCCCATTTCAAAGTCCACATGAGATCCTTTACCCCCTTTGTCTACAGATCATGCATCATCAGCCCTAGGTTCGGTCGACAATGGCCCTGTGGACTATGGGTATAATGGGTTCAGGCCCTTATTGCATTGGTCTGTCTCTCTTTACTTCCATCGCCCACTCCCCCTCACCTTTTCTAATCTTTCTTATATCAAATCAGTGTGTCTCTGACCTTCTAGATTAATGCCCTCTGAAGCCTACCCAGCTTTCCCTCTAATTCCCATAACCGCCCCCCCCCCATCCTCTCCATGCCACACCCACACCAACCAATAAAATGTGAGACGACCATCTCCTGTTGGCCCAATGGAGCTCACATCACCCTTACATCGGGGGCGATCATTCGGATGGACACCCTTCCTAATTGGCCTGGGGTGAAGGTTCAGTGCCCTGTTAATAACCCACCCTTCTCTGCCCCTATCTCATTTGTACCCAATGACCTGTCTTGATGGCACCCTCTATCTTCCCTTGGGAAGGGTGTCTACAGTGTCAGTGCGCAGCTAATTGGCAAAGTGGGATCCTTTTTCTTAATTCCCCTCATTTCCATGTTTTATTAGGGATTAGGAAACCTCTATCTGTTGGTCGACCCTTTATAAGGCCTTAAAATGTGCATCCTCCGCATTGGTTCGAGGGCGATGCACTCGACGCATTCTTCCTGCCAATGGGATTATAATAGCGATTGTTAACGGTCGGAAGGAGGCGCTTCTTTTCCCTAGTAACACTAGAGTTATTGCATCGTGTAGCACTACTTAGGGGCCTCTTTCATGGTCTTCACACTAGAGATTAATACCCCTTCAAGCGGTACATTAATCACACCTCCAGTAGAAGACAGATTATTACATCCTTCCTGTACAGTACTTTATCACAGTTGGTCTGGGCTCTATATTATCTGGCACGACTCACCATCCGGGCTCACCATACGCTTTCCTTATGGATGACGCTGGATTACTTACTTTTATACCTCTCTGACATTTCCCTGGGTATAGTCATTAGTCCTCTGTTCTGTGACATTCATATAAGAAAGACCTTGCACATCCGTATCACTTACTCTATACACCACGGGTGTAAGGTAATTAGGTTGAAGCAGCACACCACAATGTCTGAGCTGCCGCCAGAGGCTACATTCCCTGTATAGACTGTGATTCTTGCATATACGGCATAGCATCTCCCTCCAAGCCAAGGTGCTGCATATTTTAATAACTGCTAATTGTGTCTGTTGCCTAAAGATAGCTATCTCCTGAAATTTATAAGCAGAAGAATAGAGACAATTTAAAACCCCCACCATCGAATGCCGTGGAACAGGACGGCCGTGATCCGGGAAATTGATGAGCCAGTAGAGTCTAATTTCTAATCCATTTGAATGCCTCTATATCGCCTGCAAATATGTGACATTTCAATATACTACTTCATTACAGGACATGCCCCGATTCCACATATCTTTTGCATTGTAGGGAAACATAGAATCTATACAAAGAAGCCCCGTTTACTTCAGTTATCGTCCAAAAATAAAAAGCTCCAGTATACACCTTTTCTTAACAGCCACAGTCTTCTTATACCTCATATAGCCATAACCTGTCGAGGCGCATGCTTGGTGTGTATTCTAATATCACGTGCGCTGTCTTGACAGTAGCCGTCATTTTCTGTAAAATGGCGGCGGAGGCATGCCTCCACGGCCTGCCATGTGTGTGTATTGAATCTGTCCGAGAAATGCCATCTTCTTAGATATACATAGACTGGCAGCCCAAAGTGCCTGTAGGGAACAGGTGTTCGCAGCACTAATAGCAGCGAGAAGCAAACCTAAATGAAATAACTGAAGATAGAGAAGAGGATTTTCACATTTGCCTTAATGAATGGGTGTCAGTGGCAGGTTTACATATACTCCTACAGTATCACATCTACCTTAATCTGGTTGAAGTGGGAACTGTCGCTCGAAGGGGGGATAGTGCTCCTATTTTAGGCTCTATAATCCTATAATACCCCTTATCCAACCCTCCAAACTAAAATCGCTATGAAAATGATTTACCTCCTATAGATATCAAGTGAGGGGAGGGCTTTTGTTGTACTATTTCACCATAAAATAGTAGCATGTTGCAATGAAAACCTCAAAACTCTTCAGGTTTCAATCTTTCCTTTCATTTACAAACCTTTCGCTGTCATTTGGAAATAAAAGCTATAAAATAGTGTAATTGACACATTGTAGTGACTTAACGCCAACCTAAATATGTAGCTCAATTGGTGCTGGTATACTGAGAACCGGGGGATTGGAAGTGAATCATACGGTGGAAGGTGTACACATTGACATGTTCTTTCTAGGGTTTGCGTGAAGAAGTGATGCTTTCTTTTAACTTGCCACCTTTCCCAATTTAAAAACCATTATCTATTTCAACAGATGAGAGTTGGACGTTTTATATCTTTCTACATAGGTTCCTAGCAATATTCCGAGACATCAGGTCGCCTTCCTCGTTAAAGATAGAGAGCGCTCCCTTCCCTGCTCAACCCTTTTCCATATATATTATGTGGGCTACTTTCACAATAATTTTGGTAGGGAAAACCATTCTAAAATGCATTTGTTCTGTCACATTCTGTAGGCTAAAGTAATTACCATAAGAAAAAAAAGTATACTGCTTGAGTCTCATAATGGCGAACCGTGGGTCAATGTCTCACCATTAGACACACAGGAAACGCCTTGAAATGCTTTTCCTTTCTAGTCATCATCCCCTTGAAGTGCCCAGCCATTATTGGTTGATTCCTTCTTAAGGACAGAAATAGAGACGTGTCAGAGGGCTTAGTCTCAGTTGGCTTATACCCTGCCCACAAACGTGGGCAGTGCATGACTGGCTGCCGTCTTCCTTCATGACCCATGACCAGCACTCTGTGTTTACACTAGACCCACCCATTTGGCAAAATGGCATGATGGAGTAATGCTTGAGTACAGGGTATAAAATGGACACGACATGCAAGAATTTAGCAACAGAATGCCAATGCACCACGTCAGGCCTGCCTACCACAGGTAGAGGGAGAAGAGAAGGGAAGGTTAGGGTTGTGGGGAAATGGTGGTTGGGTATCTGGAATTGGTTAGACATGGTGGGCCACAAGATCAAGGATCTGGAGTATTACATGGGCTGCTTCCTCCCCTGAGCAATTGCCAGTGCCTGGGTGATTAATGTGTGAGGGAGGGACTGTATATTGTAATTGGTGATTTGTGGCCGCCCCGTTGACTGAGTGGTTTCTAAAGACACTTATGGCCTGGATAGACAAGCTCCACATGGAATCCTCCCAACATCAAGGAGGCATTAATAAACTCTGGGAGGTCTTAATGAATGTCATATTGCACTGGTACATCTAATGGCTATACATTCTCTGAGGGGATGAATAGCTTTGTGTCTAAGACAGCCAATACATACACTCACATACTCTACACCCTCTGAGGGTACACACCACGGTTCATGAGTATTCCTAGAGGACGAAAGTTGATAAAATGAAACAAAAGAAACCCTTGATGAGTTGGTAATTGGAGTCGAATCATGCTGATGGATTTTAAATGATATGTGAAATAGCATTGACAAAAACAACTGCCAGGGTTGCAGTGCTGAGATATGGTAATGGCTGAATGTGTTCTTATCTGATAGGAAATTAAGTTGTTCAGAGCATAGATTTATGCGTTATATAGCAGTATTAGATCACTTTGGCGCGAGGTCAGGTAATTAACGTGACATAAGCTAACTATAGACATGAGGTGTCGATCCCATTGAAAATGAACCCAAGGCGGAAGACCCTGTGCATATGAATTGTACCTATCAGAACACCCCCGTTTTCGGTTTGCATTATTATATATCTTAAGTCTGAACAGGCATGAAAATTTCCGGCCAAGATCAAGCATTTCATGGCACACTTTGAAACCCTGTCATCTTTACATAGTTATGGTATTCTCTCAGCATTCTTTGACATTCTGTTGTACTCCTAACCCTCACAATATCTAGACTATCTGTGGATTTATTATCCACAATCATAATCCAATTCTGCATTTTACAAAAAAAATGGACGATTTCGAGGAACTTTGATTCAATGGACCTTAATCTCAATGATTATAGTCGGCTAAGATAAAAAAAAAATATTGCTATTGTAAGATGAGATAGCACGTCAAGGATGCAGTCATCTGAACAATTGTCAAGGATGTAGCCATCTAAGCAATTGTATTGAAATATATAGGCTTTGTATTTCAGATCGCGATTTCAGAGATTGTCTAGTTCCGATGCCATCCTACCAGGAAGACGATCCTTAAGGACAAAAACACAATCCAAATGTAGTAGTTTCATTAAGACATTAGATTTAGCAAGACTGAGTATACATGTAGCTTTAGGTAATAATGGTCAACAGGAGGGTAGTGCAGGAAGAAGGATGGTCATCGATGTGTATACATGGGGTGTGGAATAGGGGACCATCCATGGCTACAACAGCTATGGATATCAATGATGGATCCCTACTGATGTTTCCACACGGTCGTCCACGCTCTACCAGGGCCTTTGAACTAACGGCCCCCACCCCTCTCATCAGCCCACCACCGGTTATGAGATAATCGATGAGCAGAGAGAGAAGGATGAGTCCTCTGATAGGAAAGTGGCTTGGAATAGGTTTGGGTTGGTTTAGATACAGGTTCCAGTGAGGCTGGAGCAGGGATATTGCTGAGCTGACATTATGAATGATCCGGTGATGAGACCGTTAGAGGAAGGATGGTAACCAAGCACCTGTCCACCGCCCTGCTCCCTCCCACACCACAACCCTCTAGGGGTTTGGATGAGGTGGGGTAGGGGTGGGTGGTAGTAGGGGGGATTACCACCACAGCTGTAGTTATAACAATAAGGTGATGGATTAGTCCACTCACTCAGCAACCAGCATCAGCTAACATTAAGATGTAATCACCTGCCCCTGTCTACAAGGCGGAGTGGCAGCCTTTGGCATTCCCTACAAGGAACCAGGGCTTACACATATACGTGGCATTTGTACTAGAGTTGCTGGTAATCTAATGGAAACCCGCCTATAACATGGTGCAAATCTCTTATCACTCTCTCAGCTTTGTACGACCGACATTGCTTGAAGGGTGTCTTGGTGATCTGTTCCATACTGATGGCATCCTAGATACCTCACAGACAGAATGTGTAATTCTTACTACTACTACTACTACTACTACTACTACTACTACTACTACTACTACTACTTCTACTACGACGACTACTACTACTACTACTACTACTACTACTACTGCTACCACTACTAAGTAGTACTACTACTAAGTAGTAGTAGTAGTAGTAGTAGTACTACTACTACTACTACCATCATCATCATCATCATCATCATCGTCATCGTCATCGTCATCGTCGTTGTCGTCGTCCTCGTCATTGTCGTTGTCATTGTTATTGTAATTGTAATTGTTCTTGTTATTGTTGTTGCTGCTGTTATTATTATTATTACTATTACTATTATCATTCTTATTTATTGACCCTTTGTCCCAGGCAAGTGGGTCTTTTTTTTGCGCGCCCTCCAGTATGTTCATGCCCTTGTATTCTGAGGTGGTGTGGCCCTACTGTGACCCACACTTTATTTGGTGTGGCTTCTGATGTGGGCAGAAACAGGCTAACTGATGGGCTGCTGACAGTTTCTGTCCTTAGTGAGGTGCGTGGGCCACACTGGGCAAACCAATATGGGCACAGGTCAGTCTCAGAGTGGGTTTGGGTTCAACATTGTTTTTGGTGTGGCTGAAAGTGGGCTGCCCACTTTGATCACATGGTGCCATCTTCTGAAAATTTATCATTTTGGGGTCAACATGGGTTTTTGGTGTGGCTGAAACTGGGCTGACCACTTTGATCAGGTGGTGCCATCTGGGATAGATATTATAGAAAATCTATTTTTTCCTCATTTTCTAAAATTTTAAACCCTGGAAATGCTCTGCTAGCCTCCAGGTGCTAGCCCCTCCCCTTGGCCTACATAGTTGGAAGGAGACTAAAGATACTATATTACTCTCTCCATCATCATAATACAGTAGAACCATCAATTCAAACTTATGCGGCCAAGGCATGTCAACCAGACCTAGTCCAGTAACATGCTAGCCTTCAAGTTCATAGTGCCTCCCAATGGGTAGCATACTTCAACATAAAATGATTACCACAGGAATGGTGTAGTCACGTTAAAAACTGCTGACATCACCTAACTCTGCACATTTCAAATGTATTTTGCCAGTAGATCCAAACTCTGAGAAAACCTGTGTACTTGTTATGATTTATTAGCCTATTTCTGTTATATCATACTAAAGAAAATTAATACTAACATGGGGGGAAAGCTGTACATCAGACATAGTGTGGTTATCTTGTGGCAAAGTTCAGAAATCCCAGCTCAGTATGCCTTGTGCAAACCCATCCTCAACCCTGTCTGGGGAATTATCTTTGGAACTGTTCTATGCCTGATTCTGGGTGCCCACCTTGAAACCAATCTGTGCCCAAAGTGTTTGCCCATTTTGAAGCTGCTCTGTGCCCAAATCAGTTAGCCTTATGTGGCCCACACAACTTGCTGAAGACAAAAACTGTCGGGAGCCCAACAGTCTTAGTTCAGTTTGCCCTATTAGGGCAACTCAATGTGGCCCTGACTGGAAACCCACCATTTGCCCAACCTAAAACCATGAATAGTATTCTGCCCGCTTTGAACAAGCTTATCTGAGCTAAAACTGAATTGGCCCTAAGCGGGCTTGCTACATGGGATATATAAATGGACATTTAAACAGATTCTGAGACATTGATTCTGCATTCTTTGTAATTGTAATAACTCAGTATTAGTACTACCACCTGTAAACAATGAACAATAAAACAAAGTGGGAGCTATCATAGTCTTATATACAGTTAGACAGTGTTTACCAGCTAGGCATCGGCCCAGTCTGCTTAACTGTAATGGAGCATTCTTGAAAGGAGATGAATCTCCATGTGCCACATAAAAACCTCTGAATCATAGAACCTTATATCAAGGACTCCTTGCATAATGCACACCTCACAAGTACTGATATGAAACAGGAATGAACTATGTGGGCGTCACACCAATGAAGATTAATCCTAAACAAGGGCCTCTAACTCACACATTCATAAATGACTGGTATCACGGGATGAAATGGATGCGGTTGGGGTCTAATATGACAAATGTATCACCCCTTTGACATCACAAGAAAAAGAAATGCAATTGACTCATAAAACAACAACATGAAATGAAATATCCGCCACTGTCTCCAGGAAAGGGGAAGTAAAATGAGCAATTTTTAACGTGTTTTTCCCCTTCTCAGTGATCTGTAATTTGTGGGTCAACACTCTTCCTTGCAGTCTCCTTTCTAGCTTCACTTAAATCGGATTATGTGATAATCAGCTTCTTTGGCCATGTTTGATTAAACAGGACTAAAAACATGCCATTGATCTTCCTCTATACACAAGAATAAAATAATGATTTCCTGGACAGAAGTGACACAGATCTTCCTTTGCCGGAGGCTCAACTCATTAGCCACTCTCAGAAGTCATTTTTGTAAATGGAGATTCTGCCTAGTGGGGTCTGCAACCTTAGTATGGATTTCCAGCCAAAGTAGGGTGAGTTACAGAGTTTAAAAAGGGCGTATTGGCTACTGCCCTCACCTACCTCCTCCTTGACATAGCCAGGTCCTCAGGTCTGATTCCAAGACAAAAAGAAGGACTCTAGTGTGGGATCCTTGGGGATCAATAGATCGTTGTAGGCATGGGAGTAGTTAGTGTCGGTCGGCTTGCGGTCACCCAACCCCATCCGTCTCCTACGGTCCGCTGCTGTGACCCTTTGGTCCTCCCTGTTCCTCCTAGCTGCCCCGCCTCGCTGCCCTGCCATCTGGCCAACTACTCAGAGACACACAAGATTCTCCATAGAAAAAAAGGTAGCAAACAAATAAGAGAAAGTCTAGTGACTGCTCTGCTAGATATGGTCTTCGTCTGAACAGCCAGCTGTGTACTTATTTCAGTGGTTTCATCTCCCAAAGGTATACAAAGCAGACATTTTTGTTAGTTTCTAAAATTATATATCTGACATTGAGGCCTATTAAATATGTGGATCAACATGGTAAAAGGTATGCCCGCGCACCCCCTCACAGGCGTACCTTTTACCGTGTTGATCCACATATACTGGAGCTCAGTAGCCAAGCATGTCTAAATAAACAAGCCTAACAGTGGAACGGCATCTATCTATAAATTGTACAGAGGTATCTCGTTGATTTTGTGTTGAAAAAAGGAGACATTTCTATGCATGTGAACCTGCGGGAGCGGGCACAGGATGATGATACTTTGTGCTATCCGAAATAGTGCCATTGTAGTCTCGCGTAATTTTCTTCTCAGTAGGTGGATATAAAAACAAATGGCCAATGATGGATAGCTTATTCTGCCATACATTGAACTCATGTGTCTGTACGGAAATGATATCAGAATGAATGGTAGTTCCTAGACTAAAGCAGTGGAAGGCTTGCACTATTCGCCACCAAACTGCCCACCTGAATGTTCCTAAGAGTTCAGGACTACACAAAACTTCATACATAACGTTTTATATGTATCTTTGCTCTTGTGGTATACAATTATTGCAAACATTACTTTCTGAAGTAAACCTCACTGTAGTGTACACTAGAAGTACCTAATGTAAACACCAATTTTCATATAATACTCAGCCTGTGTACACTGACAGTACCTGACATAAACCCCAGTAAACACCATACAAATATGCTACATAGACTTTTGGTATAACTAGGTATGGTTCCTATCAAATTGGTTTAAATTACGTCTTTTTGCTTGGTATATGGACGGTCAGACATTAAGTTTTAACTACGTCCTAGATACATAGTATCTAAAATATGTTTTCCTACATATTTTAACGTTTTTCTCCTACAAAAATGTTACCTAAAAATACCAAAAAAAAAATGAAAAAAAAATTATAATGCTCCCTATATCAAAATCGTTTCCAGCTATGGGCTGGGATTGATCCCAGGACCCCTGGATTTGAAAAGCTTTGCTCTACAGACTGAGCTAGCCAGGAAACCAATATATCTGGCACCCAAAAGTATAAAATATTCTCTTGGCTCTAAGTATGGATAATGCAAATGACTTGATGGACCTTTAACACACAAATCATTATCAGAAACTGTAGTACAGTGGTAGCAAGTAGGAATCCAATGTGAAAGGTCTAGGGTTCAACGTTTTTTTTAGTTTTTTCCCCTTTTTTAGGTAGGTTTTTGGTAGGAATACATATTTGTGAATACTACTTAGCTAGTACGTAGTTATACCTCAATGTTTGAACGTCCACATACCAAGCAAAAATATGTAGTTGCAACCAAAATTCTACGTATCTATATCTCTTACAACGTCCATATACGAAGTTGTGTTTACTGGATACACTGACAGCACCTGACGTAAACACCACTTTCCCTATACTACTCACTTTGTGTACACTGACAGCACCTGACGTAAACACCACTTTCCCTATACTACTCACTCTGTGTACACTGACAGCACCTGACGTAAACACCACTTTCCCTATACTACTCAGCCTGTGTTCAGTGACAGTACCTGACGTAAACACCACTTTCCCTATACTACTCAGCCTGTGTACACTGACAGCACCTGACGTAAACACCACTTTCCCTATACTACTCACTCTGTGTACACTGACAGCACCTGACGTAAACACCACTTTCCCTATACTACTCAGCCTGTGTTCAGTGACAGTACCTGACGTAAACACCACTTTCCCTATACTACTCAGCCTGTGTACACTGACAGCACCTGACGTAAACACCACTTTCCCTATACTACTCACTCTGTGTACACTGACAGCACCTGACGTAAACACCACTTTCCCTATACTACTCAGCCTGTGTACACTGACAGCACCTGACGTAAACACCACTTTCCCTATACTACTCAGCCTGTGTTCAGTGACAGTACCTGACGTAAACACCACTTTCCCTATACTACTCACCCTGTGTACACTGACAGCACCTGACGTTGATTCAACGTTTTCTGCCAACTGGCAAGGCATTTTCTGAAGTAAAGGTCTTTTGTATAATGTTCAAATTGGTGTTCCGATGCCACTTTCTTGCTGGGAGGGGGCGCTATTACTTATTTGAAGTAGGTTCACACCGTGGCATAGGCCTAAACTCCTTGGAAATTACCATGTCCATCTACGGGCAATCTCTCATATATTCGTATAACAGAAGTGAGACATCGATTTTGCATCAGATGCCATCTGTAATGCCTCTGTGTCTATTCAAAGACGGCAGCTCTCCAATATAAGGCGGTATCGGGTTGCAAAGGACAATCCTTTATGGCAAGAGTGATTTAGGAACATCCGCACAGAGTTATAATGAAAAATTAAAATATCAGTTATTGCTGATCCTTTTTATTTGCTTTGGAGTGCTCTCTTCAAACTGAATGAATGATACTCCTCGGATTTCTCTAAGAGAAAATGAGACGAAGAATTGATTATGAGAAAAGGCTCAAGACTTATTCATTTTTAAATGTGTTACTAGAGATACATATTGATACAGAACTAATTCAAATGTATACCGACGCACAGGTTGGTGTCAAAACTACACTGACATTTTATTTCACAGCACAACTCTTATATAAAATACCCTTATGTCAGCAGTATTTCCACCTTCGTGGCCATAGGAATTTAAAGGACCATAGCGTTGCACCGTGGGTGTTTTTGAAAAGGGGAGGCTTCAACGTCAGTAAAATAAAAAGTAATGTGAGAAAATATCGCAGAAGCAGTATGTGCAAAAATTACAAGACTCGGAGTGTTCATTGTTATTTTTACGGATATCCCTTGTGCCATTGTACTGCCATCTGGGGCTTCATTGTAGAAACTTCACTGTTAAATGCAATAAGATTACGGTTGTTCACCGTTCAGTTTTATATGGATGCCTGATAAATTCAGCAGTTATTTCTGAGAGTGTATATGAATCATGCGTTGTAAATCAGTGCATGTACATGTATTACTCTCCTTAATGAGTCATGGGAAGCTAATAAGCAATTGGTGTTGTAGGTCATGGATAGGGCCACCTACTTTGCACCACAGCGTGTATAACCATATACTACTAACACTTTGACTTCACCTCTTCCACCCCTTTCCATCTGCCCTAAGCACCTCCCCTTAGAGTGGTTAACCTGTAGACATCACACTCGTATTACATTGACTCCAACCTCCATATAGTCCTTATATTCAACCCCTTCTGACAAAAGTCCGCTCAGAAGTTGCCGATTGAGGGAAACTAGCGCTTAGTTACCCCCCGCAGCTATCACGTGTTGCTACAAGATAATGCAATCAGGCCTGGGGCCATGGGTTGAGGAGGTAGGGGTGAGGGGTGGAGGGGAGGGTGTCTGGGGCAGGGCCCGCCCGATTTAATGCTGGTATATCGTGACTGGAGTGGAGGCAGTGGATGTAATTAGGTCCACATCAGACAGCCACTCCCCCAGCCTCACCAGTACCCCCTCTCACCATCACCGCCAAACCCCTCTACACCAACTGCCCACCCCTACTAACTTGTTGGCTGGCTGCCCATGACTTTGGTTAGAGAGTGTTTGGTAGGATGTTGGGACATCCTGACCTTTTATCACAGTCTGATCCCATACCCCTCAAGGACAGACAAACACTATGGGATTGTTGTAAAGCAATGGGAAGTTTCCTCATCAAGGACTGGCCACTTGATATCACTTGATATTAGTAGAAAGGGTCAGTAGAAATCTATGTGAACAAATAACAATTGAGGATTAGTTGGGAATGAGTTAATTTTCATGTAGCTACTAAAGGGGGAGGGGTTGTGACAGTTGCATTGCGGGGGTTAGTAAAATCTTGTCATGGATGGTAGGGAGTGATGGGTTATCAGGCAGACCAGCGATCTGAGAAATCACCCAGCTCGGGGCTGACGCCTTCCTCTTAGATGTTTGGATATCACGCCATGATCGTCTTACTGCCTTCGGCTACCACTCCGTCCTCCCCTTGGACGCTAGCCCAAACCAAGTAAGTCTTCTATCTACCATGCAACCATGGGAATTATATACATATTTGATCATCTGGCCAGTCGGCTGCGCACCTTATCCCCTAGGTCATGCCAAGGCATGGGATACACCAGGTAGGTCCTAGCTGATGGGGTTCAGGTGGGTCTATTACCCTGTACATGTATATCCCCCTATAGACATGGTCTCTATAGGGTGACACATGTGAGCACATGTTGGGACATCCTGACCTTTTATCACAGTCTGACCCCATACCCCTCAAGGACAGACACGCACTATGGGATTGTTGTAAAGCAATTGGAAGTGTCCTCATTAGGGACTGGCAGCCACTTGATATCACTTAATATAAGTAGGAAGGGTCAGTAGAAAGCTATGTGAACAAATAACAATTGAGGATTAGTTGGGAATGAGAGTATTGATCTTCATGATCATACCTTAGCCCCTTGGAAAGCAACAAGCTCAATGAAATCTTGTAGATTAGGTATTTGAGGGCTAGATACCCACTGGCCATGTCTGATGACATTCTCCCCAGATCATGGGGAGAAGTACTCTTGGTCTCCACTAGATGGGAGTATTTCTATTCTCCAATCACAAACTATATCCAAACATCTGTAAAGGAGAGACAGTTTGACCATGGTTACGTCTTTCGGGGAGAAGCGCTAACGTGGCGCCAATTTCGCTTGTTAAATATGAGCAGGTAAACTTTCAACTTTCGCCGGTACCAGGAACACACTTCCGATCATACCGTTTCTCCTCGAAAGGGTTCACGTTTGACCATTGGGGTGTTATGGTGCCCTCTTGTGAGTAAGGGTTAAAACAGGGAATAATTGACTGGTAACTTCTTAGACATGGCCTGCCTCAATGATGTCCCCAACATAGAGGCAGGTCGCCAGCCAAATGTCAATAGTTCTATGCAGCAACACATTTACTCATTGGATAGTAGAGTGTGTTGGGAGGTTTCCAAGCTCTAAGCCATTATTGAATTGTCCTAATATAACAATTTCCAAGCTAGGCCGAATAGTTCAGAGAATATATTGTGGTGGCGTGTGATGAGGAATGGTCAGAATGGGTAAGTATGCACAGTAAGTAGTATAGAGTAAGGAATGGAGAAAATGTGAACAAAGGAAGTACTAGGAGGGCATCTCTTCACACGAAACCACTAGACATCCAATGCCTGCAGCAGTACAGGAGGCTATCGCCAAAAAATTAGAAGGTACACTAAGTTCAAAATAACCCAGGGTCATCTGGCTGAAACAGTTACACTTTCTTTCATCTTTCAACTTCCACTCACCGAATTAGAGCGATAAGCTACCCAGCAAAAAAGAGATCAAATATTTGATTATTCTGATTACAGTTTTCTGGTACCTTGCTTTATGACTACTTTTGGGCAAGACAAAAAGACATTCAGGGCAGAATAATGCACTGTTGGTGAGACACTGCTTCGAAGAAACTATTTTTTTCCACTTCGGCAAGATCCTCCCAAGCAGTCATACTACATGGCCTTCATCCTGCGTATGAAGGGGTAGAGATTGAGTAGAGAAAGAACATAGAGGACGATGAAGGTACTACTACAAGCCCTAGGGCTATTGTGTACGAAAAGAATGCAATATAACTGTACAGACGGCTTTTGTTATATCTTGAACAGCTTAAGAAATGGTCCACTGCGAACAGCTCTATCAGAGTGAACATGAGGGCTATAGCAGGAAAGAATCTGAGTGTCTGGTTCTAAATGTCATGTATGGCCACAAGAATGAAGGCCGCATAACCAAGTTCCTTAGGCCTTCTTCGAAGCTTGTTCAAGGCGCAGTTTGTCATGGTCTATCAGATGTGGCGGAACGTCCCAAAGTAGGGGCGAGCCATGCCATGCCTGACCAGGGCGCCGGAGCTGTGGGCGCCAGGGTCCGGGGCTGGGGCGACAAGGGGGCCAGCAGCCGCGCCCTCCATGACCCTGGACGCTGGTAATGCGCCATGAGTCATTGTAGACCCCACATGGCAATCTCACCCCGGTTAATTGGATCCCCCTGGTTGGCGCATAGCCCCAAGACACCACCAACCCTGGAGGAGAAGGAGAAGAAGGAGGATGGTGTCACTGAATCCAGCTGTTCTGGTCATAATAGAAACATGTGTATGTGTGTTGCCTTAACCCAGTGATGGTAAATGTGTGTGTTAATGACATTTTCAAAGTGATGTGGCATTTACAGCACTAAGTTTGGTGAAAGAATTATGGCTAGTGAGCAGAGAGTGTATGGGAGCACTGGAGTGTTGGATGGAGTATAGTGAATGGTAAAGATACCACTGGTGTTGGTAGTATAGTTGGGTAGTTATAGGCTGTCAGGGCCTTAACCCTTTCACACAGCCCCCCTGCCCTGGCTGTCACTAATGTAGCACATCTACATCCCCACAGTGTATCCAATAATAAGCTTTAAACGTGTGCCACTCCACCACCACTCGGTCTAATACCATCCCAACCTCGCTCCAATCAACTCACACGTAATACACATATTGTGTAACCCCATATGTATCCCTGCATCTATAAATGCCCTGTAAAACGTTTCAAAGAAAAAAAAGAGAAACATACAACGAGGGAAATGGAGCTTGCTCCTTTTTTCTATCCACATCCCTCCGGAAGCACTGAGAGGTGAGCAGTACCGGAAGCAATCACTGGATTTAATTGTGTAATAATTAATGTGAAACGCGTGAACGAGGATAGAAGCCCGGCTCGTGGAGGCAGAGAGTCGGTAATTGGTTTCATCAGCCTACCCTGCCCTACACGTCCAAGTCCATTATAATCCTCCCGGATCTCTCAGCCAGCCTCGGTGAATATTAAATATACTGGTGAGTCTATTAAATGCCTCTCCATCTAGCACATACCGATGCACAGAAAACATGCCGCCACCTAGAACTCGTCAATACAGACGAGTTTACGGTAGTCAAGGTCAAATGACCACCTAAACTGGTCATACTGACAATAGAAAGTCATCATACTGATGACTTAGGTGGTCAGGATGATGACCTTACGTCATCACTTTGACCACCTAAAGCTGTAGTTTTAGGTATAGTCAACCTGAGGACTTAAAGTCATCTGCACTGACTAGTTTTGTTCCTCTCAGTTTTTCAGTGTGTGATTTACACCAATTACCCTCCCTTCTGATCTCCCCTCCTCCTGCCATGTAGCTTTGGTAGGAGGCGACAATGAATAGAAATAGCAGCCAACTATAACGGTTCCCTGCCTTGAGGAGGGGTAAGTGGGGTATCCTTGACTCCAGCAGATGTAATATAGATGTCCACATTGTCAGCTTTAAGGGTCATTATTTAAGGGATGCCACATAATAGCCAGTGCGCATGCACAAGGCCTAGTGGCGCCACCTTCAGCCTAGTGCCTTTATTTTATCGCCCACTTCAATTGGGGTGTCCTCTGTAAATAAACTTTGATCTTATCACGCCGTTGATCAAAGTAATATGCACTGCCTGTTTGACATAAGGGGTGGTCGATCGTAATCTCTGTGGTGCTGGAGGTGCTTTCCAATTGCCTTCCAGATCATGCATGGATGGCCCACCAAAAATCAAGCTATGAAATGACTGTCCTACTAGTGCTCCAAAAACCATGCCTCGATTAGAAACGGCCTTGTTCCATCCCCAGTCTAGAAGGAAGATGACAATTCAATCGTGAAGAACAGAGCACAAGTAAATGAGTTTAATCGTCTGTGGCATGATAGATTTGTTTTTGGTTTTCAGCATGATGGCTTCTTTTGAGTTTGCGTCCATCTTTCTAGCGGAAATAGCATCATCTGCCCTCGTCCCTCGTCCCTCTAATGTATGATGTAGCTAGATAGAACGAGCTAGCAGGATAAAATATCAACCAATGAAATTTTTTCCCCTACTCGATGTGGAATTCTTAGGGGGCGACTGCTACCTATCTGACAGCTATTGTCAGTGAAGACTCACTGGTATCAATCTCCAGCAATGGCTCTGCACCCTGGATATCCCACATCCTCGTTAGAGGGCATGATACATGATGTATCAATGCAACCTTTAAAGGATAAATGCACAATACAACCTTAAAGGATTAATACAGTTGTGGGCTGACACGTTATTTTCTACCTCTGAGCATGGCACCAACCCATGAACCAATACTCTGGTTTCTGATACTGCCTATCAAAAACTTGCAAGCTGTTCATCATTCTGCAGGCATTCCACTACCCTTTTTGGAAATAATACAGAAAATGTTTCTCCATTTCCCCACGTTTCAGCTGGGCTTTGTTCATTTGGCTGATGAAACTCAGGAAAACAGGAGGTAAATATTAGGCGTTTACCTTTTTGGCCACCATCCCTCCCAACACATGGCAATATTGATGTTTTAAAGATACTATCTAAATATTGTGACTTAGAATTAGATAAAGCATACGGGGCTATATCTATATTGATCCCAGTCTTCAAGGTCTGAACTAACAAAGCTCCAATTATAATCTATCCTAATTGGAATGTAGACAGCATTGTCACTCTATAGTCTTTTTGTAAATTACATATTGGGCTGTGTGGGTTGTGTTTATATGTATATTAATGTGGTATAACTTGTGTAGTCATTATCAGCTCACTCCGCTGTTCTCACGTATTTGGGAAGACTAACTCTAGTGGTATGATGTTGGCTCAGCCCATCCTTTTAACCAACACCAAGACGCCGATACAAGTCACCATTTATTGTTCATTGGTTATTCACAGTTACAGCTGATGATGAGTCCACTCATGGTTGTACAGCTTCAACGACATCAGTCTATTCATACAAGCAGTTCATGTTTAACAATCCGATGCTACTGGAGAGGTATAAGTGCCATAGAGATCCTGCTCAATCCGTTCTTACATTGGCTAAGTGTAATACTAAATATTAAACGGCTTCATCCTCGTCTACTCCAGGAGTATGTGTTGCCTCCTCGGCTTCTCCCACCATACTGACTCCTTCCTATCTCTTACCAACCCCTCACACCTTTCAGACGCCGGTGTTTGGCTCACCCGTATTCCCCCCTCCCCCTCTACAGAATCTACCTGACCAGATCTCGTCGACTCCCCTCCGTCTACACATTCCACAGCCTACCATAAACTCTATACTACCATAAACCCTATACAGGACTCCCATAGCACTCTCCCATATAGCATATAATAAATACACACATAATACAGCATACAATAAATACCTACATAAGTGTACCCTGTTATACCCGTTCATTATAATTATTGGCTATTGATGACAAAACAGGTGCGGGCGCTCCCCTCTTGTGACGCGAGTCACACCAATTGTCAAGCATAAATTATGCCTGAATACATCTTCTGTATTGTTTTGTCACTAATACCTGAGGTAATCATCGTTATTATATTATACATTTCAATAGTTATTTATGTACATACATATGCAACACACTTATATAATACCATGCATTATTACTATATATATTTTCCACACTGCATTGGTGACTTATTCTTAGCGCAAACTTGTCCTCTAACATATACTTTATTATTACAATTCTCTCATTCCTTAATTCTCAATTTGTTTTTCTTTCCTTTGTTATTTATTTTACTCATTCACTCGCCTTTACTAAGCACTTTGTCCCATTCTATGTTTATATATTCTTTTTACTATCCTTACCCGGGTTCTCCACCATCTGGGCTGTGTGGGTTGTGTTTATATGTATATTAATGTGGTATAACTTGTGTAGTCATTATCAGCTCACTCCGCTGTTCTCACGTATTTGGGAAGACTAACTCTAGTGGTATGATGTTGGCTCAGCCCATCCTTTTAACCAACACCAAGACGCCGATACAAGTCACCATTTATTGTTCATTGGTTATTCACAGTTACAGCTGATGATGAGTCCACTCATGGTTGTACAGCTTCAACGACATCAGTCTATTCATACAAGCAGTTCATGTTTAACAATCCGATGCTACTGGAGAGGTATAAGTGCCATAGAGATCCTGCTCAATCCGTTCTTACATTGGCTAAGTGTAATACTAAATATTAAACGGCTTCATCCTCGTCTACTCCAGGAGTATGTGTTGCCTCCTCGGCTTCTCCCACCATACTGACTCCTTCCTATCTCTTACCAACCCCTCACACCTTTCAGACGCCGGTGTTTGGCTCACCCGTATTCCCCCCTCCCCCTCTACAGAATCTACCTGACCAGATCTCGTCGACTCCCCTCCGTCTACACATTCCACAGCCTACCATAAACTCTATACTACCATAAACCCTATACAGGACTCCCATAGCACTCTCCCATATAGCATATAATAAATACACACATAATACAGCATACAATAAATACCTACATAAGTGTACCCTGTTATACCCGTTCATTATAATTATTGGCTATTGATGACAAAACAATATGACAATACTACAGTGCTAGCTTGCCAGTGAAGATTATTAATCAAATAAATGTAGCACAAGACACAGTTTCCATACTTGCTAGACAGAGATTCAGACTCCCGGAGCAATATATAAATGTTATCAATCTATCACAAGAGAGACTAAGGGGAATGCAGACTGATGTATATATATATATATATATATATATATATATATATATATATATATATATATATATATATATATATATGATGTGCAGTGCAGTGTAATAGTCCAGATAAGCCTACCGCCCTACATGTAGGACACCTGATTGACTGATTAAAAGGTGGTCTATATTCAGAAGCAAGATTAATAGATACAGAAGTAAAAAGTTGTAGCTTATATTTCTAGGTCCCTGGCTTCCATATATGCGCCATATAAGTTTTCTCTGCTACACACATGTACCAAAACACCTACTAGCTACTTAGAAGATCACCAAAGTTAGAGATTTTGACCTGCACAGAGGGGGCAGATAGGGTATCGGCCTACAGTCCTGAGCCTTCAAGACTCTCCAAAGAAATTGGCATTCTCATGGCGACTAGAGAAACAAAACTTTTATTGGACAGTAGTGCTTTGGCCTACTTTCCTACATGTTGGACAGTAGGCAAACTCTCATATCTCTGGATTCGACATAGGTTCAGCATAAGTTTAGTACATAGGCAAATATCAATAAGCAGTGATATTTTTGCATCATATTCACCAAGGTAAGACTGTCCATATTCAACGAAACCTTATAGGCAGTGTTGAATGTGGACCGGCCTTACCAAGGTGAATGTGATGCAAAAATATCCTATAGGAATTGACGTTTGCATTTATGTCATGACCTACAGAGTTAAATTGTTTTTTTACTCAGTTTCAAAGTGCCTGCATCATCTTTACATCTGCCATCTTGGATTTTGAACAGCCATGAAATACGAGCATGTCGTATTCCACCCCCATTGAATACAGTGGTTCTAGTGCTAATCTATAGTGACCTTTGTGTCAGCCATGACATAAAGAGCATATTTGGTCACATGTTGGCCTGCTTATTCCTTTTCAGCACTCTGCAACCAAACTTGCCACATTAGCCTTATCTGGGCTAGTTTTTGCTATGATGGCAAGATGGAGTGCCCTTGAAAACAACGCAAATTAACAAAACCAACTGTAGATAGTCACGCCAACTTAATAACTATGTATATTACTTTGTTTGATCTTGCAACCAGTGTCTTCAGCATTGCAGGAAAGATTTTCATTTTAACAGCATGAAAACACTCGTGGTAATCTCGTGATCCATGATCATTGTTGTCCAATTTTGATTGAGCTATTCTTATTCGAGGCTAATCATAACAAAAATAAAGTAAAGCGCGGGAAACAGAATCCATCTAGCAGACAACATTTAAACGTGCTCGTCCGTCACGTGTTCACGAGGCTTGTCCGCTTACCTATAGCTCGCCGTCAACTGCATAGTTGCCCGCGCTGTTGAGCACCCAGCACAATCCGCCCGCTAGATGGCGGCACTCACCCAGGGGAACACCTTCCTTTCAACGCACCCTCTCGTTCGGCTGCACGTGACGTGAGAGCCGGCGAGACTGCGCCAGGCGGCAGGCAGTTTAATCTGTCAAAGCAGGTGGCGCCGCCGTGGCAAGATTTGGGGACAACTGTAAGTGGTTTCCGGTTCCGTTGCTCAATATGTTTCTCCTGTGTTCCCCTCCTTGGATCCTTGTCTAGTTTGCTAGCGGCGACCTGGTTTTCTCTATGGGCATATGGTATGACATGTATATATAGAAATGAAAAGTGCCCTCCAAGTACTTGCACGTGAGATAGAGTGGCAGGTATCTGAGTAGTCTATGAGGAGTCTATAGTTTTGGTCTTTCTTCAGGACGTCTGATACATGCTATGAAAGATAGCATTTTTGTGTGTCAAGTAGTAGAAAGTGATGTTAAATCCTTGTTATCATTGGATTACAAGCGGACACTATATTCTGCCGTGATGTGATAGCTATCTGCCACTGTTGTCGCCATCTTAGCTGAATTATGTTTTATAATATGGGATTCTTGTCTGCACAGGCTGTTTTATTATGTTGTCAGTCTGATCGCATTTAGCAGAATGACTGGTGGCACTTTTTTTTCGTGGGTGTATGTTCTGTATCTTTCCAGAAAAGAATAATGTACTAGGTGGTAAATATTTTAATCCTCGGTCTGTGTTCACTTTCCACAAGTACCAAGCTAAGTAGATTCACGAGCCCAAACATCGGTCAGATCTAGTAAATGACACAGTGCAACACATTCTCACTTCTCGATATTTGCTGGTGGCTTTCAGTTTTGAGATATCCATCCTACGCTAGCATTGCCCTTTTTGTCCCTGGAAGCTAAATTCATATTAGTACAAATTGTACAAACACCAGATTTTACATCAATTATGATTTATTTCTCTCTAAGTTTAACGCACGAAATGATAGAGGCCTGGGAGCTACCTTTGGGCGACGTTTGATTTGCAGTAGTGTCAAAGCTATTAATGCTACCTGTACCCAGACAGATGCCAGGCATGACAAAATTAAGCTGCCATTTTCGATGGGCTGCACTATATAGGTGCACATAGTTGAATATCTTTGCCAGCAGGCGATTTTCAGCAGCCTCACATTAGGTGTAATTGGTATGTTTGGTCTCCGTTTTCTTTGGCCATTGCACAATGTATCACTGTGGATATAGAACTGCGGAAGTACAAGGTATGCATTCGGCATTCTATCGCAAAGGAGGGAAACGTGAAGAGG
The DNA here is from genome assembly GCA_949317995.1 of Acholoe squamosa. Classification (NCBI taxonomy): domain Eukaryota; kingdom Metazoa; phylum Annelida; class Polychaeta; order Phyllodocida; family Polynoidae; genus Acholoe; species Acholoe squamosa. The sequence goes on from OX439042.1 coordinate 22,372,794, forward strand.
AGGCTAAGGGAAGCAGGTCTACACGGGGAGTTGATCCAGGGTCACACCGACTAGGATCACCTAATGCATCTAGCCTCGTCAACTGCCCTCCCCGTTGGCAATGCCCCACGTGGACCAGGATCTTGCACGGGCTTGACCACCTCCAGGGCAGGCTGGGAGGATGTACCATTGTAAGGTTAAGGTGATATGGTGTTATCTAGTGCTGAGCATGGTTGCTGAATGCTGAGATAACGACTACAGGTGTCACCTAAGGCTCGTATACCATTTATCAGTGAGATAGGGACTCCTCCTGGATCTAGGTCAACTGCTCCATGGATACCACTGCATTGCAGTTCGGCAACACAGAGGCACATATCACAGCTAACTGCCTATCAGGTCTGCAGGATTCCTCCATATCCATGTTCATTTCTATTGATGATACATCAAGATCGATGCTACCCACCAGCACTGCATTGGTGCATCATGTGAGTAACTCGCAAAGGTGACATGCACCATTCATTGTGGACAACCTGAGGGTATGATCCACCATAAGTTATACAGCTCTGAAACCGTTTTGAGACCCAGAGGCAGTGGGTGATACAGTGGGTCTCTTGTTCGCCTTCATATTGCACTGTAAAAAATAACTACCAAATCTCCCGGGGATCCTCGTAAAACTGAACATTGAACCACTGTAATTGTGTTGCAGTGAATCAGTGTAGTTTTTCAAGAGGCCCCAGGTGACAGTACAGTGGTACAAGGAACCTGAGCACTATGTGCCATTAAATCGCTTTAATCACACTTTACTTCTACTTCCTCACTGCACCATCTCGAACTATAGCTCACATAGCCATTATCAGCTGGGGGCCGCCATTAGACCCCGATGGCACTATGACTAATACCTTCAGCCCCCGTCTCCACAGTATATGCCAGGGATGTCTCCCATTGGTCAATAATACAATAGCCATGTGCCGTATATGACATTTTCTGATGTGTAATTATCCCCTGGGGGCCACTACACGACGTTGTTTTTTTTTTACAGTGTGAGATAATGGTAGTCTAAATTTTATGCCAAATAGACCCCTATGTACCGCCAAAGAATTGAACATTGAATTTCAACCCTTGGGACAATGACCCTGTAGAAATAGAGTATAGCCAGGTATTTCCTATTTCCACCTTTTTGCACAAAAGAATTGCACCTGCCGCCTATAGGACTCAGTATGGAGACCTAGTGGAGCCATCATCTTGAATTTTGCTGGTTGAGCTAAAACCCACTGATAAGACATACCATGATGAGTACCTTGTCCCTGGTTAACACCCACTTCCAGGGACATGCTGGTCCCATCTTATCCATTCTTATCAGTGTGTGTCGCCAGAACCAGCTCCAGACAAGCTAGTGGCCAATACTTCATGGATTATTATCAAACCACAGTAGATTATATCATCTTTATCTCATAACACAAGGATGGTCGTGCCAGCATACTTGTATTTTTGTCTTCAATATCCATTGGTATCATCTTTGAAGACAATGTCCATTAGGCTGGGGCATGAATACCGTTAGGAATTTACATTCATGAGCCTCATAACCATCTATCCAGCAAATAAAAAAAGGGACGATGTTCCACAATAATAGTGGTTACGTATACACATTATTATCTTAATTAGTATGGTATATCATGGTTTATTCTGTCAAGGTATTCATATTATCATTTCTCCCCACCCACATAGTGCTTTTTACAGTTCTGATGTAGAGCAATACCTTACATAATTAACTGAATACACAATAATTCTGTAGATTAGTCAGTAGTGGTCCATTGTGTTAGGCATAATTTATAAATTAGCTGTATATCTCTATCAACCAGCCATACTGCTGAATTTAACACCAATACAATATTCTTGGAAGTAAAAACGAAATGTTTTGTTGGTGGCATTGCATTCAAGCCAATGAAGTGAAATCAATGGTAAGATGCATGTTCATGTGTATTTGTACAGGTTATGGTGCTTTATCATGTGTTATTTTACATTGTCTGGGGAAGTATCTCATTGAACGCAGTCTAGTTATTTCCCTTAGCATCCAGTATTTCAAAGCAGGTTAACACATTGATAACCCCATGTAATGAAACAATAATCACTGTAGAAAATAGAAGAAATTTCTGGATTTACGTTAACATCTATTTACATAGGGGATGACGGCTACAAGATTTAGCTTTTACAAAGCAGTCACTGTACTCTATAGAATCAATATACTCATTAAAGAATGGGTGTCAGCTTTGTAACTTTGGTGACATTTTCATCTGGTACGTCCCTGAACTCCACAACCCGTAATAGAATAGCCGGGTTGGTTTTCCTGCCTGGCCAATTTCAACTCAATTACCACACTGTAATACTACAGCTGAAGCAGGCCTCCATCGAGCATATCTGTTTTACCAGATGTGCCTGATGTGCTGATACTTCAGGACCCTGACGTGTGCCCATAGTGGCCCCCAGGGGATAATTAAACATCGGAAAATATCATATAGTTCCGGATGATGCAGTGAGGAAATAGCAGTAAAATGTAATTTGAGTGCCATTAAATCAATAAATGTGACAGGATCTGCGGAAAGGGCCCTTAGTGCAGGGTGCATTAAGGTCCCTATTCCCAGTATATGTCACAAATGTATTAACCCACCTTTCTTCTTTTTTGCTTTTAAGTTTCATAGTGTTAAATACAATTTCATCGTTGAAAGCCTAGCACCCTTAAACTCTGGGCGTCCATTCACTGTACCATTGTTTAAATCTTAAACAATCAGTGCTACTCTATCCACCAGCTTTAGTAGTGAGACAAAGTCGATGTTATAGCATTGAGCATATATCACCTACCCACCATCAAGCTGAAAGTAGGAGACTAAAGGAGCCTTAAAATAAAAGAAACATGGCCAGTCTGCCTCAGAGGGGTGGGTTTCCTTACTTCTAGATCTATAGGAGACATCAGTAACAGCCACTGGTTATCTAATAAAGACCTTCAGTGACGTCACTGCAGATACTTTATCATCATTTAATCCAACTTCAGTCTAGCCCTTCGAGACAGTTGGCCCATAGCAAAGAACAAAGTGGATCTGTTCTAAGAATAATTGCATATCTACAGTGAAGTAGGGGTGAAATATTCAAGAGAGAGGTTGGCCAAGTCCAATTGCTACAATGAAAATTGATATTTTCGGGTTTCTTTCACCGTTTGAAGCTGGGAGTAAAAAGATATTTCACTGGAAAGGATAAAGAGGGCGCATACTGAGTGATGGTAAGATAAGGCAGGGCTCCACTAGGCGGCATAGGGCGGCAGCTTTACATGTGGTACGTCAAAATACATTGTTGTAGATGACTAGATGCGTCAATTGTGCGATATTGACATGAAAACGCCGCAACATTCACATGAAACTGACGTGTAATGTAAACAACAACAAAAATAGAACAAAGGAAAATCTGTGCTGCATGTTATGCTGCCAACCTGTGCCGCCTAGTGGAGCTTGGGCTTTAGCGATGTATACATGATATAGCAATGATCTGAGGCGTTATGGCTTTATGTGATACAGTTGTAAGAGGTAGCGACTTAAGACCGACATTGGTCTGAAGGAAGAGGCCATCCATAAAAAGAAGGTCTTGTAAAAACAGAGTACAGAGTCTTGGGGCAGTACCCACATTCCTACCACACGGGAATGTGCTTACAGACACAGTTAAAAGTGTTTTGTGTTGCAGTGGGGGCTTCTTTGGACATGCCGATTCTGCCTCCAACCCTAGGGCGACCCATTCAGAACCGATCAAGATTTAAAGAGGCACCCATGCGGAGAGTATCATCGTTAATTGATCACAGGCTCTTAGAGACACAATCTCGTGAAGCTACTACTACGTGTGCTCCCATATTGATCTCGATGGTTTTTTGCCAACGTCCCTATCCCCTTTCTCCCTCATCGGCGTCTCTTAAAATCTTCAAGGTAACACGCATGTCCACGGCCCCAAGAAAGACGTCCCTATGTAACGATATTGACGAACAGTACTTTTTGCAGTCAGGCGAGTGGTACTTATTTGCCTTCTCCCCACACCCAGCAAAGACCCGCTGGCAGATCCCTGCCCATGCTCCTCCAGTGAAGATTTGTTATCAGCCCCCCCCCCCTCTCCGCCATCAACGTCCTGAACGGCAGGGTGGGAGATCAGTGAGCGAGGTGGGAGGGAGGTGTCTCGTTTTGGCCACAAGATCAATAGGCCCCTTTTCTGAGTGGATGAGACCGGGGAAGAAATTAGTATGGTACTAATAGGGTTAGCTTTGGTGAGGTGGCATCCAGTAGCAGATAAGATTGATGAAAACACTTGATGTCCACTTATGTGTGTTGTGTATGGCGCTGGACGGGGGATACCTGATCAATCCTAAAACTGAATGATTACACAGATGAAAGTGTGTCAGGGAAAATGGAAACAAAGGGTAACCATCAGGGTTAATCTTCAAGGAGAGATATTTGATAGGTAGGGTTTAAGACAGAAAGAACGGGGCTATAACAGGAGGCCAGGATGGATTGGGTGTAAAGGGAGGGGACAGGGTGCAGTGGCATTGCTCATAGAACTGACCTTTAGCCCTATGATTCCCCACATCCCTTTACCCGGGCTCCTTCCCCTCTCAATACACGATATGGGATCAATATAAGACGAACGCTGGAGTATCCCCTGTTACCCACCTACCTCTCCTCCAGACAGAGGGACTTTAAGGGCCTCCAGTCCCAAGAGTCCCCTTTGGATAGGTTTACGTCCCCCCTAATCGTTGCAGGGGTGATTGGTGAGACAGAAACCGGCTAATGGTTCACCTCTGACCTTTAACCACCAGCACCCCACCCCTTAACCCCTCCAGCACCTAAGGTAACCACCAACCTTAACCATCCATAGGACATCAAAGGATCACTCTACACATAATGGTATGCATTCATCAGGTAGTCCTCCCTTTATAGCCTTTGACAGTGCATGCATGGCTAGTAATTGATGCAGCATTCCTCCATGGTGATCAGGACGCCTTCAGGGTAATGCACCTTCTGCTTAACATGCATATATAAAGAACAGACAGATACGAAGGGCCCTGTGGCGCAGTGCAGAAGAAACCTCCCTCCAGCAACATGCATTGCATATGGACAGCAGCTAGAAATGTCCCACCTCAGCAGCCCACCATCCCTCTCCTCTCTCCCCCCCCGCACCCCCTCACCCACTCTAGTATTGATAACTCCTCTGGACGTGCACTCTGCACGTCTGAGGGTCTCCTTTTTCCTCAAGTGCGGCACGCTTTTGGGCAAACGTCACGTCACACGAAATGAGCAGCTCGGCCGATGCACAGATAAGAAAAGCTGAAATGAGAAAGCAAGAAACCTACGGGAGCTGCTCACCGCAATATGACTGTTGGCCGGCAGCAGGACGCCAGAATTGAACTGTGGTTTGCACGATAACACAGTCTCATCCAAAAACCCTTTGGTATTATGCGACAAATGTAAAAGTCTATATCTATACAAGAAGTTTGCCTTACCTGAGTTAATGCTTCCTTTAAGGTAGGGTGTTAGTAGACGTCCCCCTTTTTACCGATAGTAGTGTCAACCTCGCAAGCGCTGGGTTCGAGTAAATCGATCCTGAATTGACCCTAGGTCTTGTAGGTCTGTATGTAGGTTTGAAGAGATCTGGAGGCCTGGGGATGGGCAGACAATAGGGTCACAGAAGGTGTAGATGTGTAGGTTAGGGGGGTATTATGTCCTCCAGTGTGAGACGTGCCGATATGTCACTGCCTAGTGAGCCGCACCTACCTGTAGAGGCCTGTGTGACAGGGGGTGGGTGGTGTAGGGGAGGGGGTGGTGAGCTAGCACCTGCCTTAGGCAATGTAAACCTCCGTACTTTTGATCTGTTCACCTCAGCTCACACAGTACCCTCTGACATCACTATCACCACCGCCACCATGTAGTCCTCCCCGTCAGCCGGCCGAGCAGCTCAGGGGCCAGTGGTGCGGCGTTCCTATGCTCTATAGAGCAGCTCACAGGGTAGCAGCAGTAGTAGTATAACCCAGCCTTGGTCACAGTAGGGCCGGGCAACTCGGATGCCCCCTAATCACCTTAGCTGAGGGTTTGCCCAGGCTGCCACCAGGATCAACAAGTCGCCTACGTAATGCTCCTTCTCCGGGGTCCGTACCTCTGTGTGTGAGTGAGTGATACACGTATTGGTGGTGGTCACATGGAGATGGGCTTTCCTCCTGCTCCTCCTCTCTCTGTGCCCGTCCCACCGCCGCCGTCCACCGGATGGATGGATTGTCAATGGCGTACGTAACTACGTACTGCTCGGCGAGCAGCTCACAATGTGGAGCGGGTGGGGCGGTGTGGTAGTGTGGAGATAGGAGATGCAGAGCGGGCGGGCAGTGGACCTGGGGGTGCCAACAGCAGTGAGCAGCGGCCTGCTCCAGCCACCGGGCACAGAGCAGCTCGGTCCTGCTCCACAAGAGCTGCTCAGCAATGGCCCAAGCTGCTCACCACCCATACAGAAAGAGTAGGAGGGATAAAAGGGAGAATGCCAAGACTGAAAGAAGGTGGCGGTTTCAGATGACAGGGGAATGTGATTCGGGAGGTTGATAAGAAAAGGGCATAAGGATTATAACTGATAGCATTGTGCTGCCCTGATTTCGTATTAAACCTACTGATGAGACCCACGCCATTGTCCCACAGCACGATTGATGATGAGAATCATTCATTTCAAGGCCATCCATGCTCTTTCTCGTACAGCAAAGAACACAATGCCGTCTCCCACCTTAGACTCCAGCAGTAGATTCCATCCTTTGTTCTATATGGAGCGTAGACTCTACAGGAGCGATATTTCCTTTTGTTAGACAGTACACATAACTCTAACACTCGTATGGCATACATACATGTATAGCGGCGCGTACTGCTTACCAAGACAAGACTTGGCTAACCCCATGAATATATATACCAAGCGAAATATAATTTAAAAAAAAAACAGTTCTGTGTGTAAAGCAGTATGTATGTAGGCAAATGGCATACAACATTATCTTTGTTGTCTGGAAGCCTTTACTGTGTGACATGATACTTAGCAATAAATTATAATCTCTCCTAAAGGCGACACGTAGTATATATAGGGTGGTTCTATTTCAGACCTCTTGCATATAAGGCCAAATAGTCTAAAACAAAATAATACATATCGGTACTGATTAGGGGTAAAAGTCTCGTACGAGGAAAATCTAATTTAAGACTCATTAGCCCTCCAAATGGATTCTTTAGGGCTCCATTCCACATGAACATTGAACTATGAAACAATGGCGATAATAATATACCCTAAAACAGATAACAGAGCACTGAGGTACAACTTAGATTACTGCAGCTAGTATTGTAAGTAGACACCAGAAAGCAGCAAGCTGGACAAAACCCTTTAGTCAGGACCATTGATCCACTCTAGTCATGTCCCCAGCAGTTGACCCTTCCCACCCGGAAATCGAACCCCAGATGTCATGATCAGTGGGCCGGTACTTCAGCCAACCTGCCTCCCAGTGGGGTGGATTGATAGGTATGGTTACGTGCACTGACCTCCAGATCACAGGCCGGGATTTATGTCGAGTTTCCCGCGCTTTATCATCTGTCTCACGTGTCCCGGCCTGTCGTCTGCTGTGTCTGTTGCTGTCCAATTGCTTCCATTTCTGTTTCTGTGTTTGCTGAATCCCTGTCACGTTCACTATGGCTGCCTGGGCACCACCAGCAGCAGAATGGTCTCTTTGGGGCTGGTGATCAGTGCACACCTTGGGCGGGGTTGTTACTCTTTGTGTGTACAATAATTGAATATTAAACTTAACAATGTGTAGTTTAATATGAATTATTCCTAAGAGTTATGGTATCAAGCCTGCAGGTTGTCATGTATTCCTCTTAGCCGTTTTTGAGTTAGATTATCCCGTGAAATAGGGTGGGAAGAAAGTGAAGTGAACGGGTGGGCTACCCCTATGGCTTAATACCATAACTCTTAGGAATAATTCATATTAAACTACACACTGTTAGGTTTAATATTAAATTATTTCAAAGAGTGGCATTTAAGCCAGGGGTAGCTATTTTGTCTCGTTCGATAATCTAACTCAGGGCAGTTTGAAGGACCACAAGTCATAGATTCATGTTTAGGTAGACAGGTTTTATTTACACTTTGTAAATCGTCTGCTCAAGCAGAGTAGGTATACATGTTTGTATGGCTTTTGATCAAAAATGCTTTATGCAATATATCTAGATCTCATGTATAGTCTTTAATCTATGTTTGTGGGACACAGTGTTGTCACTGTTGATGTGTCTCCCCTCCCCCCTTCTTCAAGAAGAGAGGTGGTCGGGGCTACCTTTGATGGTAATCTCCCCCCCTTTTCTTCTGTACATGTTAAGTGGCATGTATCTGAGAAGGGTGTTAAGGTGTTCATGTTTATTTTAATATGTGTGTCTCTAGCAGTAGAATGCATAGGTATATATATATATATATATATATATATATATATATATATATATATATATATATATATATATATATATATACCTATGTATTCTGGGATAAATATTTTGATAATCATATCTTAATATATTTTGAAGACTCATGTTTGATAAGACGACCACTCTCTAGGTGTCTATAGTGTGTACTGTCTGGTTGGTGGTTTAAGAGTCTGTTTCATGGTTTATAATGGCAGTTATGAAGTTAGTCTCATGTGAGATGTCCTCTATATCTTCCAGCAGAGGTCTGTTGTAGAACCTGGCAAATGTATTGGTTCTCACCCATCCTGCCGAGCTGAGTATGTCATTTATCGGCACATTTAGCCTGTCAGCTGCACTTGTGGCAGCATTTCTGTGCTATATGCCCCAAAGTGTTCCTCAATGCCTGTGTCCTTTAGGGTCACCTTAATGTATCTTGATAAGGTGACGACCTGGCTGTGGGGTGAAGCTCATTAGGATGCCACAAACCATATACTTGAGAATGTCACAAAGGCACTATGAAAATTTCATTTGGAAAATACAAAGAGAATGAGTGTGTTTACAAATCCGATTCACACTCAAGACAACGTTGGTGTTATCACCTTTCCAATGAAGTGATTAACAGGTTTTTGTATTATTTTTCTCATTTTCTGTGTTTTCCAGAGAGTTCCCTCACAAATACAATTGAAATAATAATCTGTTACTTTTTTTCTAGATATATTATCAAAAAATACAAATCATGAAGATGGGTGCTTGAAAATGCCACAGAACGATTGGAAACTTTCTGTGGATGCAAATAGACACTTTTAGCACCCAAAAAATATGCATTTCCTGGATATCTTCAAGGCTTTATACTCAATGTCACAAAATGACCATGTTAAGAGTGTCCATTGCGCATCCGTTATGCCATATGGGGTCATATGAGGTCATATGGGGCCATATGAAGTAAGGGGATTATTATACATGACAGGCTGTAGTTTCAGTAATAATAATTTGTCCTAATAAATTTTTAAGATTACCTACCACCCCGTAAATTGATACCAAGGAATCCAATGGTGCTATTCATTTTGTTCTATTTCAAATGGTTACTTAGCAACGAGCTCTTTACTTGAAAAAGTATCAACTTTAGGGGCAATGAAGAAAAACTATGTTTTCACAAGGTATTTTCATGATAATGATTTCCCAAGAAAAATTTGTAGCTGTATCATGAAATTTTATGTGCATGCTCCTGACGACCTCTATTTTCCATTGCAATTAAAAAATTATTGGGAAAAATATATTTACTTTTTACTAATTTTTCACTTTTATTTGTTGCAAACTCATGAGCTTGAGCCTGGGGTGGAAGGCGTTTTTATGGTGCCAAACACTCTGGGGTGTGCTCCATTTGTGTCCTCCCTGTCCAGGTAGGCCTTCAGGTGTGAGTAGACACATATTCTTATGTCTTCAAGTTTGTCAAACCTGAGGAGTAGTGGATTCTTTTTAGGGTGGTCAGACTTCAGTTTTGTGGAGTATTTGATCCTGATGGTATCCTCTGGTAGTCTGAGGTCATTTCTTAGCAGGGCATAGGCACTCTGTATCCTCTAACCTATTGCTAGCATGAATAGTAGTAGAGTTCTCCTTGTTAGTTTATTAAGATCTAGCTCTTCTATGTCGTCCCACTGTGCCAGTTTGTGTATTACTGGTGCTGGGTCCCAAATGTATTTATAAGGTTCCTGTGGTGGGTTTAGGGCTTTTGCCCCTTTTACTAGTTTTTGGGTCCTTGCATGTTCCCCTAACGGTCTGCCTTCTATGTAGATGAAGCATGACATTAGGAGACTGGTGATGGCTACTGATGAGTGACCCACCCCACTGTTGGCGATCTCTGTTAGGAAGTGTACACATTGGTGTGACGCTGATGTTGTTTTTGCTGGTGTGTTTTAGCCACTTCCTTGCTGCTGTTGCGTAGCTGGCTATGGTCGATTTAGACTATGAAGCCATGAGGAGCTCCCAGGATGCCTTGGATATTCCTATGTGATCGCACCAAATGATTTCCAGGGGGTGCTTGTCATTCATAGGGGCAGGCATAGGAGCCTCATCTTCTTGGCCATGGGGAAGATTTTCTTCTGGTCCCCTGGCTATTACAGCATTGATGTGTTGACCCTTAGGGTTCATCAGCCCTGGTACCCTGACCTCAGTCTCCTGAGGTCAGAGTACCAGGGCTGCGTATTCCACTCCGGTACAAGTAGAAGCTCTCTGGGACTATTTTCATTCAGTTTCCTTAGTGTCCTGCTAATAATACCAAAGGGTGGAAATATGAGTACAAACAAGCCTGACCAGGTAATGGAGAAGGCATCGGTTGCATATGCATTGGGGTAATGATGTAGGCATGCAAAGTGTTTGCATATTGCATTGTAAGGTGAGGCAAATAGGTCAATGTCAGGTTTTGGGAATTTTTGAATATTTTCTCTTGGCTTTCAGGGCTCAGTGTACATTCTCCCGCTGTGGAGAAGGCTCTTGAGGCCCTGTCTGCCTCGACATTGTCTTCTGATGGGAATGTATGTGGTTTTAAATGTTATGTCATTCCCCAGGCCAACCTGAATACACTTTCAGTGGCTTTGTTGCATGGAATGGATTGACTAGAACCCCCTTTGTTGAGGCAGCTGATGGCTGTGGTGTCGTCTATGAACATATGTATGTGTTTCCCCGTTAGGGGCTTTTCGAAGTGTAGGAGTGTCCTGTGGATTGCTAGGATTTCTTTTATATTTATGTGAAGGGGTTCTATTTCTCTACACCATTCTTCCCCATATTCAGAGTGGGTTTCAGGTATGTATGCACCCCATCCTGTGTCTGAGGAGTCTGTGTATAGGGTTATCTGTGGGCACTTTTCTGTGTACTTCTTCTTTGCATGTGGCAGATACTGTAGGTTTTCTCTCAGGGTTGGTTTTATACCTTCTAAAGGGAATGAATTAAGGCCTGGTTCTTTACAATGATGAGCTTTTTGGTCAGTACCTTTGCTCTGTGATTCTATGGCTGCTAGGGCTCCTAGAACCTGCGAGAATTTCCTTATGGTACATTTCTGAACCTTAAGGATATCCTCCACCTTTTGTGAGATATCGGCCTGTGTTTTGTCTGTTATCGTGAGTGTTAGTGTGAGTGAGTGCAGTGTGAGTGAGCCTAGGTACTCAAAGGTTTGTGTTGGCTCTAGTACTATTTTGTCAAAGTTGATAGTGAAGCCTGCATTTTGCAGCACCCTGAGTGTGTGTATTGTGGCTGTTCTAACTTCCGCTTTTGTTTTTGCATAGATTAGTGTGTCGTCTATGTAAAAGACAAGGTTTACCCGTGCTTTGTTCTCAGGTGTGCCATGAGTGCCTTCTTGATTTTTATGAAGAATCTAGGGCCTGGGGAGTAGCCATTGGGGAGGCCGGTGAACCTATATCTATTGCCACGATGTATTAGTTGTAGGAGGTCCCTGTCCCTAAGTTTTACCGGTAGTGAAAAGTAAGCCTGGGTTATTTCTATGCTGGTTAGGTAGCTATCATTTGGGACTGTATTCATAACCACTGACAGGTGGTCCATTTTGAAATGCTTGTATGATGTGTATTCATTCAAGGTTGACAAGTTTAGAATGGGCCTGTATGTTCCCTTAGATTTTTCTTTTAGGAACATGTGTGAGACGAAGGCTCTAGGTGATGGGAAGGCAGGTTCTTTTATGGCTTGTGATAGCAGTTTCTTAAGTTGTTCACTCGTGATTCTGTCTTTCACTGGGTCCAGGCAACTAGAGTCAGGTTATCTCAGCTGTGTAGGCAGGGAGTATAGGCTTATGGGTAAGCCTTTTATCATGTCCAGTACCCATCCGTCTGATGTGTATTGTGACCATGTGTCTGCTTCCCTGCTGAGAAATGTGGGACTTGTATGTGTGTAGGAGGTAGGTGGACATTTGTTTTTAGCGCCTGTTGTTGGTGCTTCCTTCGTTGCACTGGCATTTGTCTTGCTTGTTTTTGTGTTGTTTGCTGTTGTTGTATTGGCCTCCATTGGTGTGTTGTTTCCTCTTGTCGTTGTACTCTCCTTGGTGGTTGTTGTTTCTGTGTGACTGTTGGTTGTTTTGGTGGTGCCTGTTGTTTTGTTGATGTTGGTGTCCTCGCTGTTGACCCCGGCCCTGGGCTGAGCCCATGATGGAGTTTCCCTGGTTTATGGGCTTCCTTTTGTCTTTGGGTGTGATAAAGACTTCCTTAAAGGTGTCATGTAGCTTACTGCATGTGGTGACTTCCTCCTTCAGGTTGTCACCCAGTAGGTATTGGAAGCCTTGGTTATTGTTGTCTTTGGCCAGGTGTGAGGTGGGGCCCGCAACAGTGTTCTTAAGGAGTGATCTCATGTTGTTTAATCTCCAGGAGGTTTTGGCGATAAGCATTAGAGAGTTTAGATATTTTTACCGCCATTTCCTTTGGGGTCTGTGTTTTTGTGTCAAGACTGTTGAGTGCTGATATCAGCAGTCTGGCTGCAAATTGGAGAGCCCATTGCATAGATTTATAGGGTGCATCCCTGTTCAGAGTCTGCTGCTTATATTTTGGGTCCTTGGCTTCTAGCTCGTCAAGGATCTCATGGTTTATTCTCGTCTTGTGGAGGCTGTCCAGGTTGTCTGGTCTGGGATATTTCTCATACAGCGTTGCTGTGTCCGTCTTCCCCAGGGGTGCCTTGTATTTGTCACTGATCAGTGTTTTCACATTGGCCCTTGCAGGGCCTGTAGTCTTGTCCATGGGTTCTTCTTTAGGGATTTTTACTACCCTTAGTGGTGAATCCAGCACCTCCCATTCCTCCAGCTCCCCTGTGTCCATGTCCATTGTGGGCTGATTGGGTGGGGCTGGTCTGTTGGCTGGAGCATCAGGTTCAGCTCTGTGTGCCGCTAGGTGGCGGTTAGCACCTCCAGGTGGCATGGCGCCGGCCCTGGCGTTGGTGCTGGGGCGTGCTGTGGGGGCAGGTTATGGTGAGGTAGGATCCTCCTGTGTGAGGAGGTGTGTTCTGGGTCCACTTGGTATCTAGGGTGCAGGTAGTATTCCATGTCTGCCTCAGGTGATATGGAGTGTGTTGGCCTTCTTGGCCAGTCCTCCTGTAGGTTGCTGTGGTGTTGGGCTGGATAGCCACCTCATCTGTGGTTGAAGGTGATATCCCTATAGCCCTGGAGTGGGATCCTTGGTTAGTGGTCCCCAAAGGTAGGTCGCCTTACCTGGTAGGCTACCCTGCCTCTAGGGTCATCTGGCGCTGGGAAGTCGGGTGTGTACCTGGTATACCCAGCTCTAGTGAGGTGGGGTTGATGCTGTGTGAGGTGTAGGTGTCTAGGCCTCTTCCATTGTACTCCAGTGTTTTCTGCTGCAACTCCCACTTCTGTTTCTAGTCTTTTGGTGGAATAACAGTGGTGCACGTTGGAAGTCTATGTGTTCCTGCAGTGGCTGCAGTATGGGCATCTCCCTCCCATATTCCCTGAGGATTTGAATGTGATCCTCCGGCCGACCTGGCCCCCTGGCACTGGGCTGCTCAGTTTCTGGTTCCACCCCATCCTCAGATATTGAGTCAAATTGTTGTGTTGGGGTGTTGCCCTGAGCGTCAGGGTTAGTGCTGTTGTCAGATGTAACGCTTGATTGGGACGTACATGCCCTGTTTACAGCTATGATGTCCTCTAGGATGCCCTGACTAGACTCTGTAGCTTGGGTACGATTCCCCTGGGGGGTACCCTGCCCACCAGGAATGGTGGAGTCTGAGCTCAGAGTGGTAGATTGGTGCTCCATTTTTGAGAAGTGATGCTGAGCATCTTTGTGTTCAGCTTTTTATACATCTTCTCCGCCACATACATTGTTTTAATTGGATTCCTCATCCTCCAATCAAGATAAGTTTTTACATATCTGATCTGATCAGGAGGGGGAGGGGTCAGTCCTTAGGGCGATGTGATGGGCAGTTTTATGGCCCTTCGCCCTATTAAGGGCTGAGACGAAATGAACAAGATGGGTAGTTAAAGATTAAACCCTGTATGCATATCACCTTGACCCATGGCATGGTCTCACGAGACCTTATTAGCTACCATCACCCTGAATGTCACCGAGAGGAACTCACCTAGATATTGGAATGTTGTATTTAGTGGGTTTTCTACTTTCCCTTTGATAAAGCTCATGGATTTTCTTAATGCAACGCCTGTGTATTAACCTTTGGTATTATGAGACAGATATAAAAGTTTATATCCATACAAGAAGTTTTCCTTACCTAAGTTACCTCTTTCTTTAGGGTATGGTGTTAGTTAGGATTTTCTTAATGTAATGCCTGTGTTGACCTGTATGAAATACAGCACTGGAACTGTTAACCACCATTCTATCCAGAATCAATATGATAATTTATATCTACTGCATCATAAAGGGAGTGAGGTGCATGACTAGTAAGAGTAGCTACTGCCAAGTGGGACCCAATCAGGCTTTAATCTGATGCTGGTTAGACCATTGGGATGCTGATTAAGACGAGGGAGTAATAACTACACTGAATGTTGCATGCTATCTCCAGCTGATCCTCTATATATGTGTGAGATCTCAATGAACGTCATATAACACAGTGGTTTAACAAGCCTCTAAGGGGATTATATTGCAGTGGTGGAATGAACATATAACAGCATTAGTATCAATACAATTACACCTGGGGTCTATTTCTCTTATATTATTCATAACCCTGTGTCTATGGAGTGGTAATAAATTCATCATTCAGAAGCCACCTGTTGGATTCACTCACATTCATTTTTGTTGGCTTATATTGGATCTATTAGTGTTCAGGTTAATCTGTGATGTTCCTTGACCTGCAATGTATAAAACCACAGAAAATGAAACAAATAGTAATCTCTCCCTGGACCAAAAAAAAGGCATCGTCCTTGAGCTGATATGGATGACATGTTTGAGTGTGTTCCCTGTTCAATGATGCCCTTGTTCCATTCAATTTTACTTCTATGATGAATGGGAAATTGAGGCAATAGTTGCACCTGCACTACCTCTTATCTTCCAACACCTTAAACACTTGGCATAGGCACCATGTAAGTAGTTTTGTAGGAAGGTAAGGATAGGTTAACCTTGGTCATGACCCTTTTTGCAGATAACAGTGCATATTATTCACCTTTCTCTGGTGCTTCATGCTTTCCAAAATCGGTTCACTTCTTAATTCTACATTACTAGGATTTGCCTTTGCAATCACTCTAAAAAATAACTGTTGAATCTGGTAACTTTTGGTATAATGAGGTACCCACATCCCACAGATGAAAACCTCAGCACTCTGAAGAGGCGCCACAGGATGTAATAATCTGGACAGTCCCCTAATAAATAGTGTAGGAAATATATGTGCAGATGTGCAGGTAACTGCACAGTAGTCATGTTTTCATTCACCCCGCCATACATGTCAATGCAATCGTGCTATTGGATTTCACAAAGGTCCTTGGCAACCTTTATTTGATTAACATTTTGAGAGCTGACTCCATGTTTTAGTTAGGAGGTAGTTTTCTTGGACAGTGATTTCATATATCTTTATATCATTAAGATGCCCTATTTTAGCTTTCATTTAATTGAATTACGCCAGCCATCTTGGAAACCTAAAACATTTCAGTACTAAGGTGACCTTATCATTGTTATTGAATTTGTGGATAGCGTAGAAGTTTGATTTTCGAAGTGATGTAATTAATTATTGTTTATCAAGAGGAATGATACTGATGCCTGAGGTGAACTTAATCATAGTACTGGGTGGAATGTTCTGTCATGTTTAAGTCAAGGGTTAGCTGCACATCACAGGGTCACATTACAAAATAGTAAAACAGTGCTATCTAGTTAACTTTGTATTTAAGGGTCAGATATTGCATGTATGTATTGCAGCCTTTAGACATGGTGATGCAGGAATGTAGCAGTCATGGGCGGAGTTCACACAATACAGGTTAACCTTTCCTAAGTGGATCGATGTATGCTGTATTGATGTAGGACAATAGCCTGGGGACATCTAAACCCAAACTAGAGCATTTAAGCCAAACTCCTATAGCTTCACTATGATATGCCCCCCACTCCTAAACCTAACCCTTTCCCATGTACTACCCCCATCCTTATCCTGCATGATTTGATCCTCACCCCTCTTCACTGAGATTATTGATGGTGTTGACACATGGCTGTGTTGCAATGTGTCTTGTGAATTTGACAGTAGCACTTATAAATGCTGTAGTCCTGCTTGGATACATAGAGGCACAATGGTAATGTATAACTGATAGGCCCTATCATACACCATCTGTCACTGAGAGCCTGACCCAGCCCTGCCATCCATGTATTTCTGTCATCGTCTGGCCATTTGGTAGAATAAAGATAATACCTGGGAGAGAAAGGGTGGTAAAACAGGGTCCAGATGTACATGTATACATTCGCGCAAATATGATATCTATATGTATGTCAATATGGATAGTCTAGGATATAATTTTAAATATTAGGGGCATCCCTGATACAAAGTATAAGCTTTGATTTTCTCAATAATGTTTATATAAACACTATTACGAAATTCCACCCCCCAAACGATGCAAATATTACTCTACAAAGACTTTACAGATGTCCAGAAACGTTCCACAAAAGCATGCTTGCATTTATGTGAGAGAAACATACTCAATACCCGCCCATGCCCTGTCCTTGCTAGATGTCTGAGGAACACTATATGGGATGAAATCGAAGAGTGTGTAAATCATCCAAGTTGATTTGTGTGAAACAAAATTGTTATCTAATGGTCAATAAATACACTTGTTTCTGCTTCAATAATGACATTTAGTGACTATTCTGACAGGATAAGGCAGCTTGAAATATTTCAAAACTCTACTTTTTCATATTCAAATGCTATCGAAGCATGTTTTATTATTTATTCTCACAATCATTTAGAATGCAGATGGATATTAATACATTTCTAACCAGTAATCTGCATGAGATAAAAGATGTAAAGATTGTGAAATACCCTCAGGTGAAATGACTCTTATAAGCCATGCATTGGGCAAGGGAAATGGGGTTTTAATAGCCATCTTTAGTTGTGGATTCTGACACCTCATATCTCAGTTTTCCCCCTTCAACTCTAACCATTACTGAGTTGTATGAGAGGATGGGGCAATAGCAGCAATAATGTTTGACAGTATGCATCGACCCACTCATGAAGGGTTAACCTTTTTGCATAAATTCAGCCTTGGTAATTAAGCTCATTCCTGCATCACCATGTCCAAATGGCACAATGTATTAATTCAATACCTCACCCTTCAAAGACATCTACAGTAATAAAAGCAGCAAGGCAGGGCAAACTCAACTGGAATCTTATTAAGCAAAGGTGAAAGAACCTCAGCCCTATACGGCACATGGCTATTGTATTATTGACCAATGGGAGGCATCCCTGGCATATACTGTGGAGTCGGGGGCTGAAGGTGTTAGTCATAGTGCCGTCGGGGTCTAATGGCTGCCCCCAGCTGATAATGGCTATGTGAGCTATAGGAACATGCGCTATAAGACTTTCGGTTTCCTTGTCTGCTTCAGTATGATGTATTACAATTATCAGCGCCTTATAGAGGGAGTAGCTCTGCTAGATTGCTAATGCACCCGATTAACAATACAAGTCCGAATTACAGGTTACCCTTTATTGAACATTCCATTTCCACATTTCCAGGTGAAGATACAATACATAATCACATTAACTCCTGCTGTGATCCATTAGAGCTCATTTTAATCCTTTACACATACATACATGTATACATATATATATATATATATATATATATATATATATATATATATATATATATATATATATATATATATATATGCTTCAAGTGCATGTTGTTTGCATGTGTGTATGTGTGTGAGACATCTGTTAGTGATATTCGAGGTCCTATGTTAACAGCTTATCTAACACTCGTAATCCTACATAGTGCTATTAATGGTACCAGCTGGTGCACTCTCCTATTGGATTTACTCCACGAGTATATCGCCCAGTTGCTGACCCTCTAGCTTCATGTGTTATCTTACTCTGATTGATATTACTTTTCCCCCTATCATCCTTTATGTATATTCCTCTGTCCTTTTACTAGTTTATTATTCTTCAGGTAGGGACCCCTTATGCCTCTGATAACTTATAATCATACTTTGGCCCAGTTTACTACCTAGGGCAGCTTATGCTGGCAGTTTCATGTAGGTTAATATTGTTATCTTATTATTATGCTAGTTGCAAGGGGCCTTCTTATTTTCTGTCTGTACTACCTTTTGGACAAGCTGGTTGGTTGGTATAGGTGGGAGGGTGTATGCTGTATCCTGTTTATGTGATTATTTTAACTTTTACCCATCTCTTTTTATGTTGCAGGTGTGGTTCTCCCCAGTCGCTTTCCACTTCTATGTTAACCCTCTATGGACCATGCTAACCCTCTATGGACCACAGCTTACATTTATGTACATCAATATATTCAAGACTGTTATTTACAATAAATCATGTCTAACTGATCTTCTCTTGTACTCCCTTGCACAAACAGGTCTGAGCCACTACTGGAAAGAGTGGACGCACTGTCTTGAGAACTGCAACCTCACTGCCGGAGACGCCCGCAACACCCCCCCCCCCTCTCTGACTACCCTCTCCCCCATGTCCCCTTAGACTATACCTGCCATGGTAGCATTTTCACAGCTTTTCCTCTCAGGCCTGACTACTGAAGAAGGGAAGGGGGGGGGGGCTTTTGAAGTGAATTTACAAAAAGTACAAAGTTATATGAGCTACATGTACATATGTGAGGAGGCAAGTTAAAAGGACAGTCCGAGGGGGATTAGTACCAATTCTGGCCACCAGGGGGACACCACTATGGCCTAAAAGGGGGAAAATATACCAAAAATAGTTATATACTACTTTTTTATGTAGATTACAATCGTCCTAAAGGGAAATTCCCATTTTTAAGGAAAACCTTCCAAATTTGGAATGTAAGTAGAACGTTTTTGGGCATTTGAGGGCAGAAATCAGTGCTCTTGTTCATATTGGTTGCCATGGAAACATTATTTTCACTCAAAATTGAGGAATCAAAAAAAGCCTATTGGTAGCCACACCCACAAGGATCGGTGTGTTGAAAAGATGGTAAAAATCTGATAATCAGATCAAATTTTATGAGAAAAAGAATGTGAAGAATATGACAATTTCCCTAATTTGCAGAATTATGCCTAATTATACCTATCATCTGATATATCTCATGAAATATACAAGGTAGACCTTATTTGGGATTTGAATAGGTCGGTAACCATCTAAGTTAATAGAACCGTAACTCTGAAACTAGCAGATATATTTTCTCATGTAATATATCATTGGAAAGTTCATGGCCTGAATTTAAAAATTGACTTTTTCCCTGGGGGACCCTTTTTGCTTGGCTATACACATATGACAGTGGCTTCTCAGACTCAGGCAATGCACTTCACACATGTATATAATATACTACTGTAGGAGTTTACTGGAGTATTCTTCTTTTTTTTTTGGGGGGGGGGTTGTTGGTGATTTAATCTTGCCATATCCTATACCAGCAAGTGTTGTTGGTGATTTAATCTTGCCATATCCTATACCAGCAAGTGTGGGGGAATTGTTTGGAAGGTACACATTTTGGTATTTAGGTAAACCAAATACATCTCTGTTATTCAAGATAGGGTACCTTAGATCTGGCAGATTTGACTAGATGAGCCGTGTATGTAGAAGTTCATGTAAACGAAATATTTCTAAAGCTTAACATAAAAATCACATTTTAATTATAGTTTTCCTGGTGTTTTCGTGGCTGTGATATATGAGGACACTGCCATATCCCAGTACACAGGGTGTCCTGAGTCATGAGGACGGCAGCCTGAGTCTTGAGGACGCCATTGGAGCTAGCCATGTCCTGTGAGGCCAGTGTTGACGGGACCTGAGGAAGGTGAGTACTTGCAATGAAGCCAACACTAATGCATTTCTATACAATGTATAGGATAGGACTTCACCTGGCCTAATACCTCCAAGAATTTTGCATCGCAATTGTTTGATAAACTTCAGTAATATAATAGCAAGGTGTTAATTAGATATGAGAATCCACATGCCCAAATTGATTAGTGAATGATTGATCAGGAGGTATTAAAATCTATACTCAGGATTTTATTCAATAGGGGGATGTAGGTAAACTGACAGGCATAGGTCCTGTGTCATCACCTCAAAACTAGTACATTCCCTCTGGTGGCATCAAATGCAAGTTATGTGATACAAACACGAGGCACACATCCCCCACTGAGTATAGGCACACAGATCTCTGTGAGTCCACCATCCTAGGCCTTTATACTCAGACGTCTCCATATTCACCAAAGCTACTGTTGCAGTTGTAGTAACAGGACCAGAATCACAGCTTAAGTAATATCATTCATGAAAAAAAAACTTTATTCGACATCTATCTATGCTCTATGATCTATGCTGGTGTTTGTGCAAAATGTTCACCAGAACTTTACCTCATTACTGCACATGATTCAGGCGAGTATTGAGACTAGTATTCTTTAGAACAATGATGACTGCCTTTGTCATGCAAAGGAACGAGGTGTTTCCACATTAGGAAGACATTTCTCAACATCCTGCATTTTACAGAGTTGCAATGTAATGCATTCTGTTATGAGATATATACCAGCAGCATTTCCTCAATATCAACCACTGGCTAACCCCTACATTAGCCTAACAACTATATATTTGTGATGGAAAATTGCTTAATGTATATAGACTCATGGAAAAAGAAAAAAAGGCATAAGCATTATGATGTGATATGAAAGGGGTTGTAATATGAGTTAATTGCAAAACTAGGAACCCATCAGGTGGTTTTTGTCTCGCTCTTACACCTCTTACATGCACGTTCATGCTAAAATTGATTTCCGTAATGCATGGCTGACACACATCTAAATAGACAATAGGTAATTGAGTGCAAAAGACAACGATGTGTAGTAAATGTATATAGTCACCCCGAGCCGGTGTAATGGACGGTGAGAAACAGGTGTCTCAAACTTAAAATGTTTTAGACCTATATAGATGGAGAACATACCATAGTCTCATAAACCCTCTTGTGGCACATTTGCCTTTAGTTCCATGAAGAAAAAGTAGTTACTGCAACAAGATATTTGATAGCCGTCAAATGGGATAAAGCAGAGGATACAGCACAACAATTTCTCACAATAGTGCAACCTGGCTGGGTGACCATTAACACATAACAGTCATGTTATTTGCCATGCATATTTATCATAAAGCGGCATCTTTTCTTGGAAAATCATACATAAGATACCCTCCAGCCTATTACTTTGACTAGTCACATAGCATGAAGTAGCTAGGCATTTCTTATCAAATCTTTTCTGAACCCTTATCCCATATGGGTACAACAGCTTATAATGATATAGTCCACATCTAGAGTATCAGTGTGTGACATCTGTTATCGACAGAACACAATTTTTATTATGGGGGTCAATCATGGAGGTGCCTCATGTGCCCTTGATTAAAAACCACTACATGCATACCACCTTGGCAGTAAGAGCCCCACACATGTACGTGGCATGTTCTCACGCAACCTAATTTCTGAAAAAGCCACCACCTTCTCTTGAAATTGGTACCGGGAGGATCATGACTAGATACCGATAAGTTGTATGCTGTGGGGTTTTGTTTCCCTTTCACATAGATCTTTTTAATGCAATGACTGTGTTGACCTGTATGAAATCGTTGAATACAGCATGGGAACTGTTAACCACTATAAATTTCCATTCTATTCAGAATCAATATAATATTTATATATCTAATGCAGCATAAAGGGAGTGAGGTGCATGTCTAGTATGAGTAGCTACTGCCAAGTGAGACCCAAGCAGGCTTTTATCTGACACTGGTTAGACCATTGGGATGCTGATTGAGACAAGGGAGTAATAAGTACAATGAATGTTGCATGATATCTCCAGCTGATCCTCTATATACGTGAGAGATCTGGGTGAAAGTCATGTAACACAGTGTTTAACAAGCCTCTAAGGGGATTAGATTGCAGACCTGGAACAAACATAGACCAACATAAGTAGCAATACAGATCCACCTGGAGTCTATTTCTCTTATATTATTCATAACTCCACGTCTAGGGAGTGGCTATAGAATTTATTGTTCACAGAGATCACTTGTTGCATTCACTCACATTCATTTTTATTGGCTTATATTTGAGCTATTAGTGATCAGGTTAATGTTTAATGTTCTTTGACCTGCAATTATAAAACCACACAGAATAAAACAAATAAAAATCTCTGATTGGTCCAAAAAGACACGTCCTTGAGCTGATATTCCCAATGGATGACATGTATTAGTGTGTTCCCTGTTCAGCGATGCCCTTGTCCCATCCAATTTTACTTCTATGATGAGTGGGAGATTGAGGCAATAGTTGGACCTGCACTATGTCTTATTTCCAACACCTTAAACCCTTGGTATTGTGCACCATGAAAGTAGCTTTTTAGGAAGGTTAGGGTGGCTTAACCTTGGTCGTGACCATTTTTGCAGATAACAGTGCATATATTTGCCTTTGCATGCACTCTAAAAAATAGATGTTGTATTTGTTGACTGTTGGTAAAATGAGGTACCAACAGCACACAGATGTAACTGTGCTATAGTCATACTTTCATTCGCACTGCCATACATGTCAAGGTAATCATGCTATTGGATTTCACATAGATCCTTGGCAACATTTTGAGAGCTGATTCCATGTTTTAGTTAGAAGGTAGGTTTTCTGGGACTGTGTTTTCATGTATCTTTTATTATTAAGAAGCCCTAATTTAGCTTTCATTTGATTGAATTATGCCAGCCATCTTGGAAACCTAATTCATTTTCCATCTTTCTGCACAAGAGACTCAGTTCCAAGTGGACACACATTAATTATTGCTTATCAAGAGGAATGCTATTGATGCCTGAGATCAACTTAATCTTAGTACTGGGTGGAATGTTACATCTAAGGCAAGGGTTAACTGCACATCACAAGGTCACATTACACTCAGATATCAAAATAGTAAAACACGGCTACCTAGTTAACTACGTATTTAAGGGTCAGATATCGCATGTATGTATTGCAGCCTTTAGACATGGTGATGCAGGAATGTAGTAGCACTCATGGGCTGACTTCACACAGTACAGGTTAACCCTTCCTGAGTGGAACGATGTATGCTGTTAATCATAAGCCAGCTAGCACAACTTCTTCAAATCACGTAATTCTTATGCGAAAACCCATGTAATTTACGTAAAAAAGATATCATTTGGATGAGTTGTGCTAGCAGGGAAGTCAATGGCCCGGGAACATCTAAACCAAAACTAGAACATGTAAGCCAAACTTCTATAGCTTCACTGTGATATGGCACCCCATCCTAAACCTACCCTTTCCCGTGTACTACTCCCATCCTTATCCTCAATGATTTGATCCTCAACCCTCTTCACTGAGATTATTGATACGGCATGGTGTTGACACATGGCTGTGTTGCAATGTGTCTTGTGAATCTGACAGCAGTACTTATAAATGTTGTAGTCCTGTTTGGATACAAAGAGGCACACAGGTAATGTATAACTGATGGGCCCTATCGGACACCATCTGTCACCGAGAGCCTGACCTGGCCCTGCCATCCATGTATATTCATCGTTGTCTGGCCATTTGATAGAATAAAGATAATACCTGGGAGAGAAAGGGTGGTAAAATAGGGTCCAGTAGATGTACATACTTTCACGCAAATATGATATCTATATGTATGTCAATATGTATAGTCTAGGATATGATTTTAAGTATTAGGGGCCTGCCTCCCTGCTACAAAGTACAAAGTTTGATTTTCTCAATACTGTTTATATAAGCACTATTACGAAATGCCACCCCACATTTCATACAAGTATGTACAATGCAAATATTCCTCTACAAAGACTTTACAGATGTCCAGAAACGATCCACAGAGGCACATTTGTATTTATGGGAGAGAAACATACTCAATACCCCCCTTGCCCTGTCCTTGCTAGATGTCTGAGTGAACACTATATGGGATGAAATCAAAGAGTGTGTAAATCATCCAAATGGATTCGTGTGAAACAAAATTGTTATTTAATGGTCAACATATACACTTGTTTCTGCTTCAATAATGACATGTAGTGAGAATTCTGACAGGATAAGGCAGCTTGAAATATTTCAAAGCTCTACTTTTTCATATTCAAATGCTATCAATGCATGTTTTATTATTTATTATCACAATCATTTAGAATGCAGGTTGATATTGATACATTTCTAACCAGTAATCTGCATGAGATAAAAGATCTGAAGATTATGAAATACACTCATGTGAAATGACTATTAAAAGCCATGCATTGGGCAAGGAGATTTTAATAGCCATCTTTAGTTGTGGATTCTGGCACCTCATATTTCAGTTTTCCCCTTTCAACTATAACCATCACTCTATTGTATGTGAGGATGGGGAAGTAGAAGCAATATTGTTTAACAGTATGCATCGACCCATTCATGAAGGGTTAACATTTTACACGTTTCTATACAGTGTATACTGGTGTCCGCGCACCTGTGCACCAAACACGGAGAGAATAGAACAGAAAACATAAAGATGCCTGTTAATGGGTTAACGAAGCCTTCCCTGGAAGGAAACCGGCCAGCACTTCAACATTGCAATCAGTTTGCATCATGACGCCCAATCGGCTCGATATGATATTGATTTAATTACGGTCCTTGAAGGGCATGTTACCAGGTCCCTTCATCCTAACCTGTTCATAGTCTGTATCCATCTAGTCTTTCCTTCTCAGGGAGGTCAGATGGCGAGCTACCTTCATTTCAACCAACTTCTATCACCGTCTCTGAAGCCTTAACAAAATCCTTTCTTATCACTTCCCACGAACCACCACACTTCGGGTTTTCAGTAACTCCCATACAAGTTTGGTCATGATGCATTGCCAGAAACAAGAAATGACATGTCTGTGGCAAGGTAATAAAAGTAGATGGGTGAGAAACCCCCTATCAAAAAAAAAAGGCGACTATTAAGGTTAGTTTACATTAGAACAATGATAAATATGTGACGTTGCCTTTGTCATGTAGCAGAACGTGATATTGCCACACCAGGAAGGCCTTTCCCAACAATATTGAATGGCATACCTGGTATTTGAGAAATGTCCTTCATTAGTGCCTAAAAGATATAGGAATAAAACACCTGAAGTTGTTAGCTTTTCTGTTGAACTGGTTCAGCCTATCCGGGGAACCTCAACGTAATGCCTTAACTTCAGATTCTCCGACGACTTTTCTGGGCGTGCCAGACGAAGGTCTGCCAAGGTGTTGGCATGTTCTCTACTCCAATGAATTGCCCCTACTAATCAACTGGGCCTCCAAATGACTGTCTAGACGAATAGGTTCAACCCTGAGATAGGGATTTCAGTGGATCCATGTTAAAGTCCATTGAAGGTGAATGTAAATCTTGATTTCATAATGATATTACCATTGGATAGAGAATTTTTTTTATTATTTTTTCTGTTATGTCGTGTCAGCTGGCCTATTTTCGATGCAATCTATGAGGTTTATGAATTAACATATATACCTCGACTGCATGCTTCAAAACTAACAGGAAAAGCACTATTTTTGCAGTCGTATGACTGTGTGCGATCGTGGTACATGTATAGGTATTAGGATATTACCTTCAGATAATTCCTAGCAAGGTCGAGTTAGGCCGGTTATAGCTTTCAGTAAATGCAAACATCGATGGAATAAGCTGCTATCCTGTGTCTGCATTATTAGTGTCTAAATCACAACGACTGAGAGTTGCATCCCCAAGGGTCTGCTCACATTGCCATGACCTATGTATCTGGCTTCAACTATGATTTGCTTCTGTCGGCATTCTGCTGTTACATCCAGATTCAGCACAGCAAATGGCAGAGTGGACTATGCCCATACCTTAAATAAGTATGTATACACATACACATGACTGGAGCTTAATTCAAAACATCCTGGGATCACGACCCCAGCGATCTTAGGAATAAATCAGCCTTATCCTATTAAGGGATCTTAAGAGTTGACTGGGTTCATATATCCTAGCCAGCACTAAGATCACATCGATCTTAGCCTCAGCCCTCCTACACTATTCCAAGAAGAACTGACTAGGCACAGGGGTAAGAGTCCCAAAATAAAGGAATAGCTGTGGAGTCACTCTTCTTCACAAGAGTGCTTATACCATCGTTCCCCATCCCCATATGGGCTAACAAAAGAGCACAGGGTGCAGTGGACCCCGTATTCAAAAGTTGTTCCCATGAATGTATGATTTATGCTTGCCTATTAGAAGCATTGTGCCCTCCCCCCAGGACAAAGAGAGAGAAGGGAAGAATTACCTTACAGTGCACTTAACGCATGAGTAGCCCTAAGAGCCCTCAAGGACACTCAGCAAATGTCCTCCCTCCCCTCTTTATGTATGCAGCAGGCTATTCACTCTTTCGATCAGGAGTGTTCCCTGTAAGTGCTCTTGTACTCAGGTGAAACCACTATGCATTTCTTTCACTAAGATCGCAATGATCTTAGTGGTGGAAATGGAATAGTGAGGTGATCCCAGGACTAGCTATTCTGGACAGGCCTGCAACCACTGCATTACATAAGCCAGGTCTTATGATATGTGCCTACACTAAGATCGCTGGGGTTGGGATCCCAGGATGTTTTGAATTAAGCTCCTGTGCTCCCCCCCCCCGCCAAATCCCAATGAGATGAGTATGAATACAGAGTCTTTTGACTCTGTGACCTTAACCCTCATGGCACTATGACCTGCCGACCTGTATGACCTTGGCCTGCTGACCCTTAACCCCGGCAATAAACTCCGTGAACTAAGTCCTGTACTGCAGTGTCATTGGCCGTGTCGTGAGATCAATGCGCCAGTGGCGCGCCCTAGTGGGGTGGCTCGTGTTAATGGCGCGTGTAAACGGGTACCACTGACACTGATAGCCGCTGGTGGTCGGCGACAGGACTCGATCATGCACAGCACGAGTATCCATCACCGCGGGTACCAGCCAGCCTAAGCCTACTGCGCATAAATCTGGCACAGTCGTCATCACGTGACCGGGTAATCACAGGGGGTCCCCCTGGTGGTGGTAGAACAAGGCAGGGTGCACGGCTGTGTCAATGAGGTGTGGGTGGTAGTGGTGAGGGGTGGTGATATTTGAGAGTGAGGGAGGGGGTGTGGGGAGGTAGTAGGGAGAACAGCAATAGATATGGGAATGTGTGTGTGGGATGCGGGAATGTAACGCCGCATATACTACCGTAGTACTTCGAGTATAAGACACAACGTATGTGCTAGAATGGACCCCTAATGCGACTTACACGGCTAGCAAAAGGTTGGGGTGCAAGGATTTTAGACTATAAAGTGATCAAAATATGACTACATGCGCGCCTTCTAGGAAGGGGCCCCTGAGTTGGGGTTCTTTCATACCAGAGATGGACATTATACATTGGGAATTTTGGCAATATTGTTTGTCAAAAGACAAAATGTGTAACTTTCCTCTCCAGACTTTGCAGTAAATGTGATATTTCTTTTTCATACTGTGGCAATTGTAAGCGATGGAAATAGAATGTGTTTAGTCCAATTTGTTCTCATTTTATGACTGCTAGAGTTGCGAATTAATTGTTCTGTGACATTTTATGTGCTCCGCGTCTAGCCTATTGTCGAATCACGTAGTCGGCCATAACAGTGTTAGTACAGTAGTTGCTGTAGGCCTAATGTACTTTTATTGTCCAACAAGGACTGGATTTGTTACAAGGAAGAATATTCTTATTTATAAGTAGAACGCAAGTTTCTAGATGTATTTTCATATTCATTGAATATAGGCATGTACAGTATATGGAAATCCTCAATACTACTGCAAAACGCCCATAAATAAACTGTTCGTCCATAATGTCAAAGGATTAAAACTTTATTCCTAGACGTGACACATCTCGAACAATAATCAATACATGTACATCATATATACCTGTCCGTCATGTATAGAAAGTTTTGCAGACTGCATCTTGCACCAGATCGTCTTATACGCAATAATTGAAAGTTTGAGATCCTTGGGATTTTTTTAACCATGATGATTCAATGTGAATTGAACAATTTCTCAATCGATCAGTAATTCCGGAATTATATTATTTCATTCCATGTCCTTCTCAGCTGAGCGATGGCCCGTCCTTTAACAATTGGAAATTAGCGTAAGAACACATTTCATTAAAAATGTTCAAAGGAGGTAATTTCCCAACATATAACTGTGTCCCTGAAGTCGTACCATAGATCCCACATTAACAGCACAGGAATTTGCCATTGTATAGTAGCTTAAGAAGTGGCGACTTATTTAAAATGTGGGTCGTTTAACTTGGGTGTCGAATGAACCCACGATAATACAGGGTGTAATCTTTGAGCCCAAAATAATAAAACATGTACAGGAGTGCATGTTTTTGGTGTCTGATATTGTCATTATTGATTGGTTATTAGGACAAACCCGGGAGTTAGACAAAGGGAGCGTAATGCTGGATTGACCCTCTTCAATAATCATGGTACTGCCACTTGTTTATTTGTTTATTAGTAGACCTAATGTCCACTTGGCCTCTGTCAACCGATGGGGCATCATATAAAATCATATCCTACCAGTATATAAAATCGGGAAATAGAGGCCCAGTGGATTTTGGGTTTTATCTGTGAGGTTTTTGATAGTGCTTAAATTAACATACCAAATTTATGACAATCTACTGAAAGCCAAGTCAGTTCTATGTACAGATCTTGCTGGACAAAATAACGTTTAAAGAGCCTTTTGCTAAGGTTATCTACTGGCATGTGAGTATCCTATATCCCGGTTTACTTTAAAGCATCTGTCGATAAGATTTCAATTTACTGCGTATCATAATAGTCCTCTCATATCACAATTTCTCTCGATTCTATGTTTGTTTTAGTTCTGAAATACAAAATGCCTTCTTCTTATTTCATTCCATATCAAGTCCTTATAAATCTGTTTAATTCTGTCCAAGTCCAATGAAATAATCTAATCATAGAATGGTGAAGTTTGACTCTTCTAACATTTAGGTATAACCTGGGGATGAACACTTGAACCTACAAAATTGGTCAAATGAGCGGTTTAGAGTCAGTCGTGTCAGGATCATGGGGAATGGATATTGTGGTGAGGACCCTAACTAACCCCCCTTGAGCCCTGATACCCAGACCCCAACTGAACGGTTCTCTCCCTCATGAAGTCTATCCTCATAAAGTGTTGGCGCGAAAAAGGTCGGTAGCTACAGTGATGTCCATCCTCGTCTACTGCCGAGGTTTAGGAGTCAATCAAAGGAGGTAACTGGCCGCACAGTGTGTCGTATATCTTCATTATATTTGCCAGTCTCCAGCCCAGCCAAAAGCGTGCTAGGCTTGATGGTGTATTCCCTGCACCAAAGCAAAAAATGGTCACTTTGTATACAAGGCGCCTGCTTTGTAAATGGTGAAAAGGAGGCAAGCCCCACATAGCACATGCGGGGTTGAGCACAGGGAGGAAGATGGAAGAGTATGACAGACAAGCTAATCTGGACAATCTACCTCAGGGGTCATAGCCTTGGCATATTTTACTGGAGGGAAATACTTTTGCATAAATAGGATGGTTTTAGCCTCCACTGGTATTGTAGTATGGGGAAAGGGAATGAAATTGTATTATACGTTTTGGGCATTTCTCCTTCAAGAGAGATGAGAATCATATTTCAGTTCCATGTCAGCCCTCTTATGGTCTTTAAATTTGATCTCTATTTGGTATAATGAGGAATGCTCACGTGGTACAGAGCCAAGCCTCGCAAATTTAGAATGATTAATTGCAAATACTATTAGAGGCACCTCATTAAAACGTTTTGTAGAGATGTTTTTAACTAATAGAATTTGCCGAGTCTACTATTGAGCAAGAGCTGAATCGTTAAAATAAATTGGACACTGTTTTCCCCCATATCGTGGCTATTCTTCCTTCACTGCATTGCAGGGAAGTTTATTCAGATTCCATTGAATAAGAAGTTAATTGGATAACTAGTATCCCCCAGTTGAAGTCATCGATCCGTCAGCAGTAAGGAGGCGTCCAACCTTATAGAAATTCTCTAATGATGTGCACAGCCTTCTTAAACCTTACAAATTTAGACTCAAATCAAGAGCAGTTCTCATAAAGGCAAGCAGGCTTTCAATTCCACTGGTATTAGCTGGATTTTCTACATCTGCACAGATCCATACATAGGTAATTGACTTTGACGTGGTACTTTCAACTCTTTTTTGACTGGAAATGATCAGATATAAAAAAGAACTTTGTGTTTGGTTTATACGACATACAAACTACTTTGAATTTACCTCTAGATTCCTACAACCTTAGGGTGAAGCAGGAGGGCTGATTCAATGCCCAGCCTCGCTGGTGGTTGACCATTACTGGGCTAGTGTAAACTAGTCCTGACACCAGAAGTGAATGGATGCAAAGTAGTCCATGTAAAGGTACCAACAGGTGTACTTGGCATGAGTTTTGAGTTGAGTTTAATTAGCGTTTAATCAACGTTATGATAGAGCACGCATGGGTCTATGCTTCGCGGTCGTGGAATATTAAACCATAGACCCACAAGTGCTCTATCATAACTTAATTAAGGCGTTTATCTAACGTATTCATCCATTATGTATGAATTTCTTACCTTATAACCCCAGAATTAATCCATGAGAAGACATTTTGTAAGTGCATGCGATCCACACGGTTTGCCAAGCCACCGTAGCCATTGTTTTTACTCCACCCGTCATAGCCTTGTCTTTCCAAAGTCTTTTCATGTAGAAACCAAGCATGTCAAGTCCTGTACTTTTAACACCAACAAATATACCATCTCTACTTGGTGTTCGCCTACATTTTGTATCCATTGTCTTCTAAATAAATGAGAATCCAATGATTTTACATAGTGATCCAACGCACATGGCCCGGTTCACGGCCATTGCGTCTTGTTTACGAAGCGGGGAGGTGCCCGGATGTAAGAACTAGGTCAACCACACCTCAAACAAGGAATGGCCGGATGGGGCGGGTCCCGACTCGTATCGCTATGGAAAAATTGATTGATTCTTATTTATTTTGAACAAAATGGTGAAATTAGGCATGGCATGTTCATAAAGGATATATAAGGATGTTTCTCTGTTAATAACTCCACCAGGCTCCATTGGATTCTATGCTAACGAGGTCTGTAAACATCAGGTATGTCAGACAATTTTTTCAAATCCTCCATGTGCAGTGGTTTCTAGCACCGGTGGGTTTGGTATAGTGGACAGCGAGCTCGTCTCCTGCCCCAGCGGCTGGGGATTGATTCCCCGTTGAACCTAAACGGTTTTAACAGGAAATCAATGACATGGTTGACTTTGTATGCTTCGCCAATTTATTAACATGTCCAGATTGAAACCAGCAGCTTCTTGAAGACAAACAAAAGGTCTGAGAGTGTGTTATGGCTGGATAAGGAACAGGGGTTATGACCAAAAAAGCACTGTCCAGGCCCAAATAGTTAGATAACAGGAATTATTTCATGAGAAACATCATATTACAATAAGCATTTCAGGTCAGCCAGACAACAAAGAAAAAAATGAAAGGTGTACACACATTGTGTAATATGAAGGATGACAAAAGGCACAAGTGAGTTAACATAGAACAAATTGTGGTTTAACACTCATTCTTGGTAATAAATTGCATATCGATAAATATAACCAGTTCGCCCAAGGATTGACTTGGTAACACTCCAGAGTTGACAACCTGATTCAAGCACATGAATCTATCCAGTGAGTTTGAGTTTGAGTTTAACAATTTTATTGGCACAATAGCATCATACAAAGGAAGCTTTTCAGGATTTGCCAAACAAAAGAAAGAAAATCAAATAATCAAAGAGAAATGAGACATTCGCTGCGATCGGATTACAAGAAAGGTACATGGTAGATGTTTCACATCGCCGACTGGCATTCATTGATGTAATACTGGTCCATGTAGTATATTGCTTATCATGAGATAAAGTCAAACTGCAGACTCGGTCGCCTTTACATATTGTAGCTACTTATGATACAGCATGATTACGATACCTTTGACATAAATTCCTTTTTGGTACCAATTTTTTGTATATCACCGCTTAATTTATCCCAAAGTATTTTGCCGCGGGATAAAGGACATTTATCATATACCATACATGTTGATCTACTAACTTTAAGTTGGATCTTATCATTGCCTCTTAGTACTCGTGTGGGCACTCTCACATGTTCTCTTTCCTTTGATACATCATACATGATACCTAACAATGATTTGTTACGCCTGACTTGGAGTAGCTGGCATTGAGATCTTACATGTAAGTCATGAACTGAAATGTCCCTGGGATCTTTTATGCCATAGACTAACCTTAAACAATGGTTTTGCATAGTTTGTAGTTTTTTTACATTGGTATTTGGTCCACATTCGTGTATAAAACTGGCATGTTCAATCGAAGGTAGAACCATTTGTTTGTACAGTTTTAAACACAGGTTGCCGACAGTATCCATTTTCTATACGGTGGTACTTTGTTCACAGCTTGGTGGCCTAATTGGAGATTATTTTGACAAATACACTCTTATATGCAGCATTCTGTACAGTAGTGCTTAAGGCATCCCATAACTTTGAACCCCTCATCAAGGGTGGCTTATCATACAATTGGCATCTAGACTGACTTACGATGAGTTTTCTTTTCTCATGGTTATGTAAATGGCGGGCTGGCACTCTCAGATTTACTTGGTCCTTTGACCAGTCGTATATCAAGCATAACAGACTTTTGTCACGTCTCTCTTTACGGGGTTCAAACTTTGCTTGGTTATGCAGATCAGCAATTGTTATATCACTAGGGTCTTTAATACCTGGACAAATTCGTAAGCAGAGATTCTACATAGTTTACAATTTCTTAACAAGATCTTTAGGTCCACACTCACATATGAAACTAGCATGTTCAATTACAGGCATTACCATTTGTTTGTATTAGTTTAAACTCAGATTCACATCGATGTACTTTCTGAACTGCCTTAGCTGATACATTTTAACTCAACTTAACCTTTTCAAGGTGAGCTTTAAGGTTAAGCTCAGAATCTATGAGTACCCTGAGGTAGTTGAAGCTGGAGACTACCTTAGATTTTAGTGATACAGATTTCTGCAACAACAATTCAGGTTCATACCTTGTTTTCCTAGAACACCATAGTACATGTGTTTTATCAACGTCCACAGTTAACTTGTACATACAACACCAATCATATATCATATCCAGATTATGTTCCATGAACACAATTTCCAGCTCCTCTTTTTTACCATTCTACCACCCATGCATCCTAATCCAACACCGAATTCTGACCAGAAAGCATCATATGAACATCACTGGCAATGCTAAGACTTAGGAGATGGACACACAGTTAACTTGCATACCCCTTACCCTAGTATCAGGCTCTACTGATTCATTAATTTTACTAGACTGAAATTTTCAATCTGGTTGATTTTGATCGAAAACGTCTGTAAGGGTAAACTCATCCGTCTCTATATGTAGTCGTCATTACCGACACATTGTCTATCAAAGTTAAGTAGCAATTCTACGTTTGTTGTATTTCGAAATAGAGAATAAGCCTACAAAGAGCATATCAAATTTGTCTTTCATCTATCAGTAGCATTTTACTGGTTTCTATGAAGGACTTTTGATACAATTATCCGTGTATTTCCGAGTTGCAGATATCCTAATGCATCTGAATTCAAAGATACTCTGGCTAATTTAGCTGCAACTGGCAAAACGCCTGCACAACTTGCTGTTCACCTATAATATCAGCAAATGAAACATGACTACTCCCTTTACATTAAACTGAGTTCACAATTATCCCCTTAATAGAGATCTTCATGCAAAGGGAGCGTATTTATATGTTCCCCTGATTAAATTCACAGATGGAGTTACATTGGCTTACATTGTTCATTGTGTATAAGACATTTTGTCTCTTTTATATATATATATATATATATATATATATATATATATATATATATATATATATATATATATATATCAGAACGGATTATTCAAGTTAGAACGGATTATTCAAGTAACAATGCATTGATGACTGAAGCTGCCCAAAGGACTAATCCGGTTTTGAGTATTGTGTATATATCGTACCATGATATCCAGCTTAATAAGCATTGACTGAAGGGTAGTCTTTTTTTAATGAGAAAAGTATTACCCCCAACTTAACAGGGTCATGGAGAACCTGATTCTCATTCTCCACGGTCTTTTCTGCATTGAGATGAAACCTTGCCATGGCATACATATATACAGAGATCCACTCGAATTGCTACAATGTCAGTTCATATATCTGTTCACTCGTTAGACCTCACATTACAAGTATCCCATGTGTTCAGTGCCTGAAAGGAAAGACAGGACCGTAATTAATCATCCTGATTAACATAAAAACCCTGCGCAGACCCCATGTGCTCCTTGTTACATCCTCACAAACTCAGGGTGCTGTTTATATGCAGTGTTTTAGGGTATAAGAATTAGAATTGCTGAATTACCTCACTTAGGATGGCCTTTCGTACACTCACTGTGCATTGGTAATGAGTATTTATGTTATGTAGCTACATAGGTTGTATAAAGGATATTCTCTGAAAGAAAGCTTTGAAGCTTACATGAATGAACGACAGTTGACTGAATTCCAATGGGATCACAGTGACTAAAATGCCCCGGAAAGGTACTGCGAAATGTAGTCTCAATAAGCTTTGCTCTATGTCTGTCAGGGCTACTTTTATAGTCTTATTAATCTATAAGGCTTACAGTATTATGCCATTTTAATAATCCTGTTTATTATCTGGTTATCAATTATGTACACGAGAATATACACTAGACATTTATGGCAAACGGAAATATTGGTCCTCCATACAGCGAACAGAAAAGCACAACTTTTATCAAAGGGTGTATCCAATAATGGTATTCTCAAAAAAACCTAATTTCCTTCCTCCTGGGTGGGGAACATACCACACAAGAGTAAATGTCAGAATAGGATGATCCTGTGCCTTTCAGCGAGAACGAAATCTTGGATTAACAATAAAAATACTAAATCTGGATTATGTCCTTCCGTCCCATGTCAGCCTGTCAGATGATGTACTGCAGCGACTCAGAGCACAGCACCGAGTGATTCCCGCCAAAAAGTCTGAAGGTCGTCTGCTTCCTCCGGATAGTGAATAGGCTGTGATAAGGCCTCAATTTGACAGACAAAAAATATGTCACAAGTACACAAGTGCGTGGTTATAATATTTGCCTGTATCGATTGGCTGATGGGTCTGCAATCTATTCATCCTTGTCTTAGTTTCTCGATTGCATGACACATATTATCATAAATTTGCGCAATATATACATCTGTCCAACGCTGTGTGGCAGCACGTGCAATTATTGACTATGTTTTACTGCATTGTTTTGTTCAACTTGTCTTCATTTAATCCGACTTAGCTTTGAAGTATTCCATTTGGAATACTCAATGGAATACCCTAAGGTGTTTGATATCATAGGCCTTTGTAACTGATTGGACTTTTTTCTGATTCCCCTCCATCTTAGTTTAGTCTAGAATAGAAAGGTACATCCCTGCCCTAATATACGCAACAGCGATATTTGAGATGGGGAGTGTTAAGGTGGCATCTCTGATGATTGGGGTTCAAAAACCAATCTTCTTTAAAATGAATCAGGATGCTCACGTATCATTAGCTACCTTCTATTTTCTATTATTTTTTTTCGCTTTCATTCTCCATTTCTTAGATTATATTTGAAGGAATAGCCAGATTTTACTGGTTTTGC
This sequence comes from Acholoe squamosa, assembly GCA_949317995.1. Lineage (NCBI taxonomy): Eukaryota > Metazoa > Annelida > Polychaeta > Phyllodocida > Polynoidae > Acholoe > Acholoe squamosa. The sequence goes on from OX439042.1 coordinate 22,409,109, forward strand.
TACCTTGGTGCACATGCCATAAATTCTACCAATTGAATGTATGTATTGTGGAATGGCTATGGTTGGCACATTTCACACCCTATCTAAGCTTCTATAGCAAAACCTACATAAATAGTTATGATGTTCTAACGGTGTTATAGCACAATTAAAATGTAAATTGAGGAAAATCGGACTTGTCGCTTTAAGATTGCAATCTGGTACCTATTGAGGCATTAGGTTATAGGAATCCATTCTATCATGTGGAACTTGGGGCAGATGTCAGCTACAACTATTCCGGTGGGGGCACACCATCTAAGCTCTAGTAAGCCCCCTTCCCCGTACCCTGACTAAGTAGATCCGTTTACCATAAAGTCAAACCTCATGAAGTGCTGGTACAAAATAGGTTGGGGATTTCAGTGATGGACATGCTGTTTTCGCACTGTATGGTAAGATCTGCCCACACGCAGGGTGCCACAAGATGGTTAGTTGTTTACCTGGAGAATGTAATGGAAGGATTCCTTCATAAGCATGCAGGTATGAACAATGACAAAATACATGTATTGGTTCCTTCCATGGAGAGACTTTTCCCTCAGCACAAAGGTATCATAGAAAATCCCAGCATGTGAATGTTATAACGCTACTCTTTCTTAGTTTGCTTTCAACAAGAAGTAAGCTGGCTGCACTGTGTTTTGCTTGGTTAGCATGTAAGCCTCTTGTACACAGCGTCTTTGGTTGATTAATATCCATTCACTGTCACAATCATGCTCATCTGACAAAAAAACATAAGTTTCTCCTGGAATTGGAAGAAAAAGCAGCTTGATTGTGCTTGAGAGCTGTAGCAGGCAATACTCAATCTCACACTTTAACTGAGACTTCTACTTTAAAGGCAAATGAGAAAGACCTGATTTTGTTTTTAATGTTCACACGCCCACTACCCTTTTTGGTCATACATCTTGAGGAGAGCTCCTGTGCTGCATTTTTATTGCCCCGCTGCTCTTGGTCGCAACACCCAATACCAATCAACTGCTCCTAAGGAGTAGCTTGAATTTTGGTGTCACTAGGGATGCAGATTTTAAAGAGCCAAGTTTCACTAATTTAGAATGATTGTTATTTGCTATGTTGGAAATCCTTTCAATATGCATTATGAGGGTCTTTTTAATTCAACATGTTTTGCTTACTCTCATTGAGGAATAGCTGAGTTGATTAAATGCATTGGCCGCTGTTTTATTCTGTGTCATGGAAATTCAAACAGGCATTATTCTTCCATTGGTGAATTGCAAGGAAGTTACTTCAGATCGCATTGAATAAGAAGTTGATTGGATAATTAGTATCCCCCCAGTAGAAATTATTGATCTGTCGGCACTAAGGGAGTGTTAATTTTTTAACAACAGGGGGGTTGGTGAGTTTTTGTTTTGACCCCTGAAAATATTTTGCGCCCCCTCCTTTGAGAGGTGTCAAAATAATATTGGCCCCCCCCCCTCAGGAGGGGTAAAAATATTTTGTTCCCCCCCAACATCGAGTTGTTTTGCACCACATTGTACAGCATCATATCACACTCAATTGTATTTATTTACTAAAGTGTACAATAAAAGTATCACTTCCCAGAGTTATTATCATCAATTTATTATTTTTCCATTGGAATGCAAGAAATTGAAAAGGGGGTTCCACTTCTCAAGACCAATTTCATCACTAGCTGCAGTGCGAGTCACACACTACTTAGCCTTATGTCTTTTGTTGTATACGGTGGTCTGGGGGCATCACTTGCCCCAGCTAAACAGTTTTACAAATCTAGAGCCTAAATTTATGCATTCTGGTGGTTTTTGAGGTTTCCCTATATCCTCTGTTTAAAATTCTACTATAGGGACCCTTCATACAAAATGTTAGAATGGGATCTCATTGCATGGATCTGGATGAATCACAAGATTGATCTCTGTGGTCTTAGGTTAAAGCAAGCAAACAAACTGTATTTGAAGGACCTTTAAATCTGAACCAACTTGCTGTCGACACATATGGGCCTTTATGACTCTTAACTATAGGGAATGCCCTTGTATCCAAGTCTTTCTAAGACCCCACCATATAAAATGTAAAATGATATCTCATGGGATCTGGATAAAGATTGACCCTGACGGATCAAGAAGGGTCTAAAAATGTTATGCCCCAACAAGAGCAGTCAAAAAAATTTTCGCACCCCCCTCAGGAGGGGTCAAAATATTTTATGCCCCCCCTCAAACTCACCAACCCCCCCCCCCAGTTGTTAAAAAGGAACACTCCCTAAGGAGGGTTCAACCTTATAGAAATTCTCTAATGGCTTTCTTAAACTATACAAATATAAGCAGAAATCAAGTACATGTCTTATTAAGATATTAAGATATGTTAATAGGAAAGCCTCCCAATCTATGCATTGGCAAATGTAAATATACTGCAATTTTGTATCATATATCTTTCAATATTCCACACTACTTAATATATTACTTAAGGTAATCCTTGCTAGATTTGTTTTACTTGACTAGGGATTAGCTGGGGATGATTAAATATGAACTCGTCATACAAAGGATACCAATACAATAGCCAATTCATGAATGACATATCGTGTGTCAAATACCTGATTAAATAATCACAATCTTGACTTGCATACATTGAGCCAACGTGGAACGCTAGACCCCAACCGTTTTGCTCGAAGAAAAATGAAGATTTGCTGTGGGGCCTGGTGCTTGGGCCTTGTTGCCAAGCCTCAGTGAGGGCAGACTGTTGCCCGGCAGTGTAAACCGGTTCTGACAGCGGGGCCGATTAGATGTGAATTAGCACAGTCTAAAGATGCTAACAGGCGTCCTTGGTGTTAACATACTCCCTATGCCTCCCTCCTCCATCTCATCTTCACAGACTCCCTTCTCCTCACCCTGCCCATCTCTGCAGCAAGGCAGACAACGCCAACTTGAATAGGGCCCTGGAGGTCACATGGACGTAAATGCTGCCCTGTAGTGAGTCATATGGTATTCAGGCCTGCACTGAAGGTGAGGTGGGTGCTGATTGGCTTAGAAATCATATGCAAGAAGTATTGATAAAATTATGAAAAAAAATCCCAAGTGACCCCAAATAGTTCCTAATGGAACAGTAAAGGTTTTTTTTTATAATATGCCAGGGTTTTGGGATTTTATAAGGTCTGCAAATGTAAATCTGGCCAATGGAGGTTTTGAGGCACAAAATAGGGTAGAATGGCACTTGCTGTACGTATCGCTCCCTTAGTTAAGATTTTCAGGGTTAAGCCTATCCTATATTCTAACACATTGTGTATGAGAGATGGTTTAATCTTACTACAGTCAAAAATATTGCCAACAAACATGACGGGGGGCTGTTTTTGTGTGTTATGCTATATAGAAACATAGAGGAAATGGAATTAGTTCCACGTGACCTGAATAAGGGCACCTAAAGCTGCTACTGTGGAAGAAGCTCTCTTGATGCGTTTGTTAGGAGGTGGGCTACCCTCATACTGCTTCTGAGCAGTAATCGAAAGGTTAATTGTACCATACAGTATAAATAGGGAATTTAGGAATAGGAGCATAATGGTAAAGTTCCACACCATTGCTCTGCACGCACACCTCTCTCTATAAATAGTTTGATAAATAACAAGACCAAAGAACCAGAACATGGTCTAATTATCAACTTTACAGAATAAAAAAACATTGGTTTGAGACCAGGGGAAACTAATGCACTTGCTGCACTACGTGATCCCGCAACTAACGAAATCTTGGGTTACCAATTATGGGCCCTGTCGATTTGAAGTCTGCTCACGGTGTAACATCAATGGGGATTCGCCTGTGATAACCCTTTAATGAAGACCATTGTGGAATTAATTTCAAGGCATTCCCTTTTTAGATTCCTTCTCTGCACTTCTCCCATCCCCACCCACACCTTCCACAATACTGTACCGAAACTTGCAGAAAGTCTTTTTTTTATACCATCATATTTTGATTAAATAGTTTTGACTTAATATCTGTCAATTAGCTATTTATTTCCAACCCATACATATTTATCAACTTGTATATCAGTGTCAATTTTCATTAAGTCAACCTGCAAAGACCATAAATGGCGTAGTAGGTCTACTCTATTTTCAGTGAATCTGCTGCTGCCAGTTGTGAGGGGAGGTAGACACTAGTATGATGGATGTCTGGTAGACCTTGTGATAAACCCTCTGTACTTGATGATGTTATAGTCAGGGAGAACCAACACCAACTGATGGACGTATCCAAGAGTGTTCATAATAGAGTCTGCTGCTTGTGAAGGGTGCTGCTGTTATGGTTTGCTGGCAGGTCATGATTATATAAAATTCTGACCGTAGATGGCAAGTCTCCCCTGCCCCACCACCACAGCCCCACCCATCCCAGTACCAGGCCTAAACGTGGCAGAGCTGGCCTTATCACTGCTCCCCCATTCCATGCCAAGGTAGGACATGACGGGCCTCCGCCGTCCAAATGATAAGCGAATCTCGCCCGGTGTCGCTCGGGCAAATTGCATGAGCGTCGTCCATTCACCCACAGGGGTCCATGCCCGAGCCACTGGTGGTGGTATGAAAGAACCCTGGATTAGATCAGCCTGTCCAGGGTAAGAAAAAAATAGATGATTTTTTTTCTCTGTTATTCTAAAATTGTCCTGCTCTTTGGAATTACACTCCTCCTCTATGTATCCCCCTATATGCTTCACATCCAAAATCGACCTCTGGTATTATAGGATACAGCCTCCCTGCCATATGGGGGTGGGTAGAAGCGTTCAGCAGCTCTCTCCTCTGTGATGGAAGCATACAGGATCAAACTGTCTCTAATATAATCCACACAATTATAACAGAATAAGCGCAGTGCTCCGCTTTTGTTAAACGAGCTCAGAGATAGGTGGCTTATCAGCTCTGATCCTGCTGGAGCCAAGCTGGCCTTTGACAAATGGGGCTCAGGGTCTGTGGGGGTGGGCCGGGCCAGTGCTCTGTCTAACCCGGTTAGCGGCCATGTAAATACGAAACACTCCCCAACCCTACTGACCTCCCTCCAACCAACCCTGCCTGCAAATGAATGGCACCAAAACTAATGAAGGGGGGATCGGTCTTGGGGCTGACAGCGGGATGGTGCCTCATATTCATGGAGCTAGTGTAGGGCTTTGTGGCCCCCTCCTCTTCGCCATTCCAGGGGGTCGTTACACAATCACATAAGGTGACGCTGTTTAGCAGATTTTCACAAAAACCATTACACAATACAATTGACACTGTTACTTCTCCTCCATATTGTGACGCTGTTCAACAGCGACAAAAAAACTGTTACACAATGAAAAAAGGTGACGCTGTTCTCCCTAAGTGATGCTGTTTAGATCCGGTTACAACAGAGGTACTGTATCTAAACTATGATCAATATTCTATGAGGATCTATGATAAATAAGGCCATTGAAGGACAAAATGAGGTCAGGAAATTAAGTGCAAATATTGAAAACGCCAGAAAAGTTGAAATTACTGGGGTTTTAATTTTTATAAAAAGATTTCCAATTTCCAATTTTTGCTACAATTTTTCATTACACTTTCCACAAGTGACATGTATATAAGAAAAATACGAAATGCTATAAAATGTACATTTTTAATCATTATATAACATGTCCTAAAAAGTGACGCTGTTGGGGACAACTGACGCTGTTAACTATGCTGGAGGGCCATCTAGTGGAAACTATGAGAACTACATGCCAATTCAGAACTTCTAGTGCTGGCAGGAAATCGGCAGGATATCAGTAAACTCTTAGCAGAAATGGAGAGAGAACATGGTAAATCATATATTTGAAACTTTACAGCATGTAAATCGGATTATAAATAAGGTTTTTAGACAAATTTCCTCGGCACATTATGAAACTGGAAGTGACACTGTTACTTAACTAGGTCAAATTACAATGAAAGCCTGTGTAACAGCATCACTTTAACAGTGACTGATGCTGTTTAGATCCATGATAGATTGTGTAATAGGGGGGGGGGTGACACAGGTCGCTATCTATGATGCTGTTACTGCATCAAACAGTGGGATTTAGCATGCCTGATTGTGTAACGACCCCCAGGGGAGGAGGTCACCTACCACAGGCTATAAGACTGAGGAGGGGAAAAGGATATTCCTCCTGGAACCCAGAAAGCTTTCCCCAGGTGCCTTAACCCCTAGGAAGATCCAACCTGTCCTGCTTCCATGCATACCCTCCAATCCACTTACCAACCCAACACGTGTAGGGTAGCAGGGGATTAGTAATTAGTGTGCCATGATGGACACCTTCCCCAGGAGAGGGGTAAAGGATGCAGGTGTAAGGCTTATCAGGTAAATTAATCAGAACATACTAGAGATAATACCATATGGGTTCAAGAAACCTACATCTAAAAACATGCAGAAACCCTGTAATTTGGCCGTCTTTGGTTCTCATTCCCCTACTTCTAAAAGAATTAAGAAGTTGATTAATCACAACGATGTGCCAAGGATATTAATTTTTAAATAAGAATAGAAAGAGAGGATAGTTGTTAATAATTGAAGTTCCAATGGTACTCTTTTTATCTCTTCAATTCCTAACAGCTAGAGCTGCAGGGATATGTATTGGTCCATTAATTATTTGTAAACAAGAGTTGGTATTATATATGCCCAGATGTATCATCAAATTCTCAATCATGCCCCCCAGAGCTGAAAACCTTTCCTGATTGCACCCAGGATTGCACCCTTTAATGTAAATCCCTTTTATTGTTGCTTTGTCTCCACTTTAAGGGCTCAATATCTTTTTGAATCACCCTTTTGTTAAAAAAAACACTCCTTTTCAGACAGCCTGTGCAATAATATATTATCTCCGCCTAAAATTTATGCCTAAAATTTATGTCCTTGATGCACAGCCAGTCTCATTTGTCCTCTTTGGTTTGGTCAAATGCCTTTGTGGGAATGTTGTATATTGCCTCAAGATGGAACCTAGTGAAAAGGTAATGGCAGTCTGAGAAATAAATCCTCCATTAACACTGTCAGGACACCAACTACGTTAACTGCAGTTAGTCGATCAGTGGTGGCGGATGACAAGTATATCATGTTTAAATGTATTCTTCTAGTTTGTGATCGGCAAACCTGAGAAGCAGCACAATTATAGTTAAGGTATGTGTGCTTATGTAGAAAGTGACTGGGCTTTCTAAGTCAATGGAATCAGAGAGAAATCAGCCTGAAGAATGATTTGGTGACTATACTAACTCTAAATGAATGACTATGCTAACTGCTATCTGTGTTAGAGACCTTGACTACACTAACTGGCAAAAAAGTGACTATGCTACCTCTGTATTCTTTCTGGTTGTTTATTTACAGTGATAAAAATTCTATGTTGAAACATTTTTTGTCCAGTGACTAATGATTCATTTAAAAAGATAGTGCAACATTCAATCCGGCACTATAACAATCAAAGCTTTTCCATAAAAAGTTTATTATTAGAAGTTCTACAGGAATTCAAAACTTCCTACCATCAGCCCCATCCCTCCCAGGTAGCAAGGATACATTGGGCCAATGTCAGCTTATATTGGCCAACGTTTGCTTATATTAGGCCAAGCATGGACAAGCATGGCCCAATGCTCAATTGCTGATTGGGCCAGCAATGGCAGGAAAATTCAGCCCTATTGATTTATCTGATGGTAGTGTGTGACTTGCAGGCATTGAAACAGACAGTGCTATTGATTTAGGTGGTGGTAGGCTGTACAGACCTGTCACAAAAAAAAAATACTGTGCACAGTGCCAGGGCTATTTCAAGAGCCATAAAATAAATCAATAGCTGTGGAACACTCCTTTTCACAAAAGGGCATAAACAATCATACCCCTTTGTTCTATGAGCTATTTATAGTGTGTATTGGCTCTCCCTCAGCAAGGTAGAATGAATCACTTGATGCAATGTATGAGTGGCTTTTGAGTAGAGGAGTGGTAATAATACAGATAGTTAGTCCTGTGGTCAGCGACTATCGATTTGTTTCCCTAGCTGTGGAAAATCAATAGTGGAAAATCAGCAGCACTTGCTTTTCCTTTTCAGCTACTACCACCCTTGATTAGCCTCCTGACCTGTGTATGGCAGGAATACCACAAATGCAAATGGTACTCAGATTTTGCCTTAACCCATAAAATTCTGCCTAGCACCTGGCCTCCGGTCTGAAGCTCTGTGGGTGATCATGAGAACACTGAACCTTGATCAGTTTCAAAGTATCAAAGCTGCCCCCCCCCTCCATCCATTTCAGAAAAACTTTCTCAATTGACTCATAAAACCATGAGGGTCACCCTTTTGGCCACAAAGCTTAGCGAAACCTCCAGAAGTAATAGAAAACACATTCATGCACTGGCTGCAAACCTGAAGTGAAAGTACTGCCCTTAATTCTTAGAGTGTACATAATTAGTAGCCTCTGCTTGATTGTTTCAATAATTGCAGATGGTAGGGTGTTTAACCCCTTATACACTCTCAGCCCCAACTGTTGATCGGCACTTACTACCCCTATAAGAAGGCAGTCTAACCACCTGAAGCTACAGCTAAATATACATCCAGTAGAGGCCTTCATGCCTATACAAGGTATTACTGTAGGTCACAATAAAAAGCGTTGCACTGCTTATTTACGTGGGTGGGCTAACAGTGTAGCAATGATCCATCTAGAATGCATATAAAACAAAATGCATAATAGGAGGACAATGCCCTCCAGACCAGGATCAATTTCCTAGACATTTTCCGTTAGTTAAATCTCTATAGACCCAAGATCTAGTAGTTACCATAGTCATGTTAGTTAGTTTAGTCCTAACCACATAACCTCTGTTATGGAATACTTTTTATCAATTGTACTTGTAGGTGTGTTGCCATAATACTTTATAGATCCTACATTATATAAGGTACATTAGCGTCATAAATGCACATCATGAAACCACTCTAAATGCCTGTTTTAAACTAATATCCAAATTCTGCTCTTTTGCAAAAACAGAGTTAGTATAGTCCTTGCTTTGGAGTTAGTACAGTACTGACCATTATGTACACACTGAGTTAGGGTAGTCATCTTGATATTTTACTCATTAATTACTGCTTCTCTAGACCACTGAAGCACCTGGTAATGTGTCAATAATTTCATGTATGACTATACCCTCCATCCCACAGCCTTTCAGCCCATAAACCCAAGAAATACAGAGATATCACATGTTTTGTACACAAACTTTGCAGTGATCGGCATAACTCCATGTGTCCTGACAGTGATTAAGGATACCTCAGGTGACTGGCCTGGGTGTGCCATAAGGCAGGTGTGTCCGGCAAAGGCTGCACTTGCATCAGGTTGAGTCGTGGTTCCTTTTTTCGTTTCTCTATTTTTGTTCCAGATCATCATCGTAACCTCTTTCAGCTGCTCTTATAATACCACCATGTATATTTTATCACTATGGACGCGCTTACTCTAACTTCCATTTTCCCAAGACATAGCCATATATATATATATATATATATATATATATATGTCTAAATTCTAATAAAGAATTTCTTCCTGACTGTTTTGTTTATGTGTGACTAGGGGATACTCTATGGTACGGAAATCATGTTTAATAGACGCTGATACTTAATCCTTTGGAAAAACTTTGGTTGACCTTTGTCCTACTGATTAGTATTTGGACTGGCGTAAATACATACATACATAATTAATGTGCGCACATTCATTGATAACATTTTGAACTATATGTATCATATCATACATGAGGAGAAATAAAACCATAGTGTTGTAGATTTTAATACAATAGTAGAGAATAGTCCTGTGAGACATGGCGCAGCGACTTGTAATCTTGTGTCTAGTTTCAGTTGGTGAGACAGATAGGGCATACTATCATCTGGGCTTCTGGTAGTATATAGCACAAATTCAACCTAAACTACCCACTGCAGCTAAGTACTAATAGTCTGTAGACTGTCCATTCTGCATGCACCTCACTCAGCTGACACAGGGACCTGTCTTATTCAATGTTCAATGCCATAGTCAACAGGTGTGTCATTATGAGTGTACACTGTCTCAGATTGCCAGGAGCCTGCTCTGCCCCCCCCCACACACACAACTGCCAATCACTTGTAATTAGGCATGGCAGGGGGTTAAAAATTGTTTTTCAAAAAATTCAAAAAACAAAATTTATCAATACTTTAGGATGCTAGAAGTGCGTAAAGTATGTTTTTATTAGGGTTTGATATGGGTTTGATAGCAAAATCCATCATGTTGAGATGCTGTCTGGAACAGGCTTTTCACTGAGAATTGCCCTGAATCTGCCCGAACATGGGGTCCTGGCAAGAATCTAAGAAATTGAAAATGTCATCACAGAGCTATCTAAAACCAGTCATAACAAAGCCCAACACTTTCCCTCTATGAATCAATTAGATTTATCTTCCTAATGTCAGTAGTTTTTGTACAAGAGGCGATTGTGTACAGGCTGTCAGAGGGAGTTTTCACAGAAAATGATAAAAAAGCACACTTGGCATCTTCAATATAAATGGTCATAGGTCATTGAATTGTCAATGGATTTTGATGCCGTTAGGTTTTTCTTGTAGGGAAAATATTATATTATCATATCATTGATTCATTTTAGATATTCTGTGAAGTTTTCCTAATTTTGAAGACCAGGAAAGTGGACATGGCCAAAATTTCAGGGTCAACCTTGCTCTACACCTTACTTTCCCACAAACACGGCCATGCACAAATCAATGAACATAAGACTGATTTATATAGAAAAATAATGACTTTCTATCACTTATATAGTGGCTAGAGAGTATCAGCAACTTTGTCAGTTTTTCAGCATAACCTAACTTTGAACCTCTGATATATATCATTGATAATTTGTTTTTATTAAAATTATAGCCTGATACTAAAACTAGAGGTGTTGTAGGCAATCATAGCATTTGGAATTATTCAAATATCTCTATAGGTTCTCCTCCAGGGTGGGGGCAAAGTTGACCATACCCAGACAGAAGAACTCGGGCAGAAATGGCTGCTGCAGCAGGCACAGTGCCTGGGGCGCCCTCTTCAGGACACTGCCATGCCTATTGTAATAGTCTGTACCTCGTCACGGGCCAGTGGTCAGCAAACCGGCCAGATCACTCCAACTCTCTTTAGAGGGGGAGCACAGTGTAAGTACCCCGGTGTACATACATGTTTTCAGTGTTCCACAAAATCGTTTATATAATGAAAGGAGTAATCAAATTAATCTTTCATCACCAATAGTAGATACATATTCTGAGATAGCATTATTTCAATGTAAACTAAAAATTTTACACAGAAAAGAATGTAGCAGTTCCACAAGGTGGCCTTACACTTCAACCTCCTCTGATTTACAAAAATGCACATATGGCAACACACTCTAGCACTGATTTCTCCATAGAGATCTTTGACAGTGAATACTTTGTTCAAATACAGAAAATATGATCCAATTGTACCATAACCCACTGAGATAAAACCTGTACTACATATATATAGTAGTTTCAAAACGAACAATTCTAAAACAAAGGCTACAGGGATCCATGCATTTTTGAATCTTAAAATGCTCTAATGCTAATCTGCCATAGGGCTCCAAATGATGAAATGTCTTATCTCTGAATAAAATCAAAAGTATGAGATATATTCTGAAAATTCCTTCACTGATAAGTAAAGTACACACACTGTTGTTATTACATTAGAATAGTGAGCAGGAATAGTCCATAGCAGAGGAGCCACAAACAAAAATAGATTGCAAAGCCTCCCTATCCCTTACACCGTGGCGACTGTGAACCATACACTAGTCTACTCATCTCACGAGTAGTACTCACTAGTCGCCGCGCTAATAAAACTTACGTTGGGTGAACATTTAGACAGAATTCATATGCTTTAACAAGTTGCAACATAGCCAAATAGTAGCAATAGTGGGTTTGGTTCCCATCTTCAAATCTAAGGCTAACAATTGCATAGGTTTGAATTCTGGACTTTCACCTCGAATTCTTCAGTTTTTGCTTCGTTTACTCGTAAGCCTATGTCTACCAATATTGGTGCGACTGCTTCTTTCTCTGCTGTAAGTCTGCATTTGCAGGTTGTGCGCCCCCCCCCCACCCCCATCCTATATCATCAACAGCTAGGTAGACACAGTCAGCATTTCTCCTGACCCGACCCATCCCAACTCAACTGACCAAGATGGAATGAATTGGGTGGGGACTAGTCGGATAAATTGGTGCAGCATACACTGCCACAGATTGGTATGGTTTAAATGGAGCAGCTATATGGGCCTAGATTTAAAACATTGCCAGATATCTCCCGACTCGTCCCATCCAGACCCAACTCAGACGAGAATGAGTATGTACACAGCCCAACTACGTCCGCCTGGCCAGTCGAGATGGGGTAAGTTGGGTCGGGTCGGGTAAAAAACTGCCTGTGTCTACCTGGCTTTATTAGGTCTTAGTACTCCTATTTCTTTAGGTCTGTTGTAATTGTGATCTTGTAAATCTTCTGGTCAACATGTAGTCCTTCTCCATAAAATTGGTGGGGGTTATCATGTGAGTTGTTCGTCTCAAGGGCTCTCGTGAGGTATAGTGTGAAAGGGAATGCTTAGAGGCGATCCTCCTGTGGGACGCCCATCTTAGTCAGAAAGGGTTCGGATGTTTGTGCCCCCATCATTACGATAAGTATCACGTCCTCTACTAGGATTTTCGTTATGTGTAACTCGGCTGTGTTCATGATCTTTTCCAGGTCTAGTAGGAGTACCCCCTCACAGTGTCGACTACCTTGGACACGTCTTTTAGGGTGATGTTGGGTTGATAATCCTGTAATGCAGGCCACCAGACTTGTCGAATTTATACAGAAAGGGTATCTTTGATGGATTTGGTTCCTGTTTTGTAACATTGCACCCCTCCCCCATTTAGAATCATGCTATTGTATATATGATATTAGTCTGGTTGAGGTTAAGAGTTGACTGGGTTCAGATATCCTAGCCAGCACTAAGATCACATTGATCTTAGCCTCAGCCCTCCTACACTATTCCAAGAAGAACTGACTAGGCACAGGGGTAAGAGTCCCAAAATAAAGGAATAGCTGTGGAGTCAGGGTGCAGTTGACCCCCGTACAGTATTCAAGAGTTGTTCCCATGAATGTATGATTTGTGCTTGCCTATTAGAAGTATTGTGCCCTCCCCCCAGGACAAAGAGAGAGAAGGGAAGAATTACCTTACAGTGCACTTAACGCATGAGTAGCCCTAAGAGCCCTCAAGGACACTCAGCAAACATCCTCCCTCCCCTCTTTATGTATGCAGCAGGCTATTCACTCTTTCGATCAGGAGTGTTCCCTGTAAGTGCTCTTGTACTCAGGTGAAACCACTATGCATTTCTTTCACTAAGATCCCAGTGATCTTAGTGGTGGAAATGGAATAGTGAAGTGTTCCCAGGACTAGCTATTCTGGACAGGCCTGCAACCACTGCATTACATAGGGTAGACGAGCCAGGTCTTATGATATGTGCCTACACTAAGATCGCTGGGGTTGGGATCCCAGGATGTTTTGAATTAAGCTCCAGAGGTATTCCAGATCTATGATTGTTCGGAAAAAAACATCATGGCCATTGATAGATCTACGTTCATATCGAGTTTTAATTTGTCTGGAAAATACAACCAGGATCTTTTCGCCAGATTTCTCCTCAATGGTGATAAAGTAGCAAAATAGGTCTAACAGGTATGAAGATCTACTGCCACCAAAAACACATTCATCATACTGTCCTCAGGGATTGGCCCCAGAAGAGCATGTTTCTCACATGTGGAAGGCATTCAAGTGTCACAGGAGGGTGTTGCTTCTATGGTAAATAGACTGTCGGTATGTGCCCTCTTTTCAAAACACGTCATGCTCTGCTTCACCATTCAACTTGCACTCACAACATTAGTCTGAAAAGGCACCTGCCTTGTTTGAAATAGGACATTTTTGGTCCTGTTTTATTTATTGAAGTATCTATAATTGGAATGCAAACTTTCCTTTTCACAAATAAAAGGCAATATGATCGGTACCATGATTAAAGAATAATATAGTGAAATGCAATTCATGCGATTTTATTATCCCCAATGCTAGTAATGCTGTTCTTTGTGAGACTTGTGAGAAAAGGCTGTTACTACTCCAAGTATGCCACTCGTTGAAGACGCTTTATGGTAAAGGTGGTGTTGGGGACAAACGCTCAATTTATGTTAGTTGATGTGACTTATCTTAACGTGTCTTAACTGCCGTTAGGAAGGGGTTACTGGAATAGGTAAATGACAGGCCTGAATGGTTCTATGTGATGATTAGCACCTGCATGTGAAGCCTCCCTTGCTAAGCCTGAAGGGAGAGCTAGCTGTATTTGCTGTTGGCCTATTTGTGCATTTTTTTGCTCCTGATGGGAACGTGAATTGCAATAACAAGGCTCACTTGCATCTTTGTAGCTCTCTAGGTTTGTTCATATCAAAGCGAGTAGTAAAATCGCTTTCTATGAGTCCTTCCATGCAGTCTACGATGTATGTGACCCTCAATTTCTACCACGTTCAGAAGGGCATTAGAGTGCGTTGAGCATCATAACAGGCCCCAATTTCCTTTAGTTGCTTCAAGTCCCCCTATTATCGCCAGGTAAGCTATGGTGTAGCTTAGCCTAGTCTCTATTAATCACTCTCCTGTCTATGGATCTAGCACCTATCACTAGAGAATCTCCTGCGCTATGCCTTGGCTATACACAGCCTCATAGTTGTAGAGCGAGGACCTATTCTGGTAAGGTGCGACAAGGACATGCTTTATGACATCAGATAGTGTGTTGGAGAGACAGAGCTCTCACTGGAGTGAGCACACTATCTACACCTGGGCTTATTTCAATAAAGCTGACGACAACATAGTCCTCCAATCGCCAGGAATGTATATATATATATATATATATATATATATATATATATATATATATATATCCCCACTTTCCATGTTTTATGAATATATATATATATATATATATATATATATATATATATTACCTCAAACCACAGGAAAGCGGGGACTTCTTTAATAATCATCACAGAGCATTGACATTTAACACGGTAACTGCTGCTACTCTAGGGAACTTAAATATAACTTTCGTGGTCTCAAGCAAAGTGTAGGACAAAGTGGGGACAAATGTGGGGACCAATATATCCCACCAGGTAGCAGCAGTGCATAGGGCAGATGATATATATAAAGCATTGAGGGGACCAAAGTGGGGACTTTGTAAAAACATGTTTTCTGTGCCTCCCATGTGAAAGTAAGCAAGTCCCCACTTCTAGGTCCCCACTTCTCAAGAAGTCCCCACTAGGTGGGTCAAAAACAGTAAAAACACCCCACTTTACATGGATTTTAAACCTATATATATATATATATATATATATATATATATATATATATATATATATATATATATATATATTTAAGTTGTAAAGGATTCATTTTGTGAAAAAAATATTCATTCTATAATTACATAAAGCATTACATAATTGTGTCCGAAAGAGGGTGCAATTTGTGTCCGAATTTAGGTGTAATTTGATGGGGATATGAAAATGATGGCCAAAATATAACATGAGCATTTCTTTTCAGTTTTGTTGAGTCACACATTTAACATAAATCTACATTTTGCCATTGAAATACATAGCAATCCCATAGACATGTAAGTTAAGGCACAACAGAATGAAGAATGAAACCAGATTTCTCATTCCCTCACCATTCTGCATGATCAAAATATAGCAATAACTCACCAGGATTGCACAATTATAAAGCCATGTATGAAGACACTCATGTTTGTTATACTGTATTTGTTAGAGAGATTAATAGTTCAATTTTCATATTTGGCTGATATGATAGGCAAGCTTCTGATATTGATTGTGTCCATTTGTCCCAGGTTAGGTAAAATCTGGTAAGATTAGGTCAAAATTGGTCAGAATCAGTGTGATTAGATCAAATCTGTGGGAAAAAGTCAAATTGGCCAAAAATGGGTAAATAAGGTCAAATTTGATTTAGTCCAAGAGCCCAGACACTTTTACTTTTGTTTTTGTGACCAAAAGGTTTGAAGGTTGATTCCTATGTAGAATTTTCTGCTGATTTCAGAAATGCAAGTCTTACAAAGATCCGTTGGGGCGTTTCCTGGCAAAATTAGGTCAAAGTCGGTAATCTCATGTTCTTTCAGGAACTGATTTCATTTCTTTTGTGAGTTGGAATCATGTGTATATTCATATAATATATACCCATCTATTCTAGGGTCAGACATTTGATTTTGCTACTCATTTATTCAGTGCGCACATTTTCTCGAAATTTTCAAGATGGCCACCATAAAACCATTGAATTTGTACTATTTTAGCTGGAAAAATGATAAAAGTGTTTTTACCTGTACATCTACTTTGATCAAACTGTTATGGAATAATCCTTGAAGGTTCTAGATTTGTTCTATGATTGGGGGAAATCAATTCAAGATGTTCTGATATGAATAGGAAGCCATGCATTTCACACAAACTGCTCCCTCCTTGACAGGGATTCTCACCAAAAGAGATGGCCTAATATGCTGACTTCAGCAGTACACTCACTGCCCACACCCAAACCTGCACATTTTCTCACCCATAAATGTCTGTGACCTATTTCTGTCTAAATGAGCTGATGTCAGCATAAGTAGGCTGAAGTTAGCATGGTTATTTTTAGAGCTTTCTCTATATAAACATGACACTGCAAGCATTTTGAACCAGTTCTCAAGTAGCAGCTGGACAGATCACTTGTGATATAGCAGTGCCCTCAACTTGCTATCTTACATCAACCATAGGCTTCAACAACCCAAGGTAGGACACATCATATGGATGCTTTGGAACCATCATATGGCTTAGCCTGATCTATAGTAAACCTCTAACTGTAGGTCTAGTCCTCTTATCCTCTGATCTAGATTTACAGTTCTGCCCCTAGATATATAGTCTGAGCATATGCATCATCATTGTATAAACTGTGATCCTAGACCCTTACCATCATGCAAGGAGTGCCCACTTTGTATCTGATAGGAGACAAAGAATTAGAAATTTAAATACTCATTCATAACTTCTGCCAACAAAAGATGCCAAATTTGATTCATTAACACCATTGTAATGCTTGAGATGATGTTATGGGTGATGGTTTGGTGCTGGGTACTAACATTACTCACTCTTTCAGGTTTCCCTGCTCAACATAGCTGCAGAGACATGACTAGTAGAGTCTGCATACTACACCTTTCCTCAAAAAAAGGTGACAATGAAAAAGGAAATATACACAAATTTGATCAATCTTCTTGGGCCAAAGTCAAGTCAGCTGAGAGCAATAGGAAACAGCTCTTTAAAACATCCAAATATTTTTCCATCACAGTACCACAGAATTTTTATGAGAACATTCGATACCATTCCAAATGTTACAGTGACTTCACTTATATACCAAGAAAGGAAGGCAGTGACAGATGTGACTCTGAAGTACCATTGAAGCAATCATATACATTACGTTCAAAGGTGTCTCATACTGCTAGAAGTTCCTCTGGAGTATTTGAATCTGTTTGTATATTTTGCAATCTTGTGAGAAAAACGAAAAATGACAACATTGAACACCTTGGATGGTGTGAAACTCATCAGGGTGAAGACCAAATAAAGTCTGCTGCTAAAAAGCTGGGCAGAACAGACATATTAGCAAAGGTAAGTGGTATTGATATGAAGAGTAAAGAAGCTAGATATCACCACACATGTAGGAGGGAATTTCTGAATCAAGCTCGTGATGGAAGGGAAAAATCTTATAAGATGTGTGACCATGAGAAAGCCTTTGCTGAACTAAAGCTATATATTCAGGAAGAGATTGTTCAGACTGCTGGTGCTGAACGCCTGACAACCATTCATGACAAATATCTCACAATTTTGGGGGATTCAACATACTCTGCTGATAGCCTCTGCGAAAAGATTCTGAAGGAATATCCAGCTGAGATTAAGAAACACACTGGTGTAATGAAGAAGGGTGTTATCTTATACAGTTCTCAGCTCAGTGTGGAAGAAGCTACCAGAATGGTGCTTTTTGATCAAAGCCACCTGTCTGTAACATCTATGTTTCTCCAAAGGCAGATTTTTAAAATGAAAGAGACTATTACAGAACAGATAAATGACTATTCAGAAGAAGCCTTTGAAAATGATAAGCAAACTGTCCCAGAAGATCTGAAATTGTTTTTCAGAATCCTTTATACCGGGAATACAAAGCACAGGAATAACTGCATTTTCTCATTCACCTTCAGCACGATCAAAGTGGACTGGAACAAAGACAGCACGGAGTGCAATAGTCGGATGGCTGCTGTCCGGAGCAGGTTTGACACCACACAAGACATCACACAAGAACTGAAGCCACAAAGGTTTGACAAAGATAATGAGGATCTTCAAAGGTTAATGAATCAAATATGTGAATGCATGAACCCTTTTGATATACAACCAGAGAAAGCCCTATATTGCTTATCTACGGGTAAAGCTGCCCCAGATAATATCAGGACTGAACTTCTTCAGTGTAATATCAAAGGGAAGCAGTGACTGGAGGAGTTTAAAGAAGCCTGCTTTGCCAATGCCGATAGATATGAGAAACCAATAAAGCATCAAAAGATCAAGAATTTTGCAAGTGCAGCCATGAAGGTAAGACTCCAATTGAAAGATGCAAAAATCACAGAACTGGAAGGTACCAGGGATCTCTTCAGAAACCTCTTGTTCCTTAGCACTAAGAAGGACCTTGATCTCCAAAAGATCTTTGAGTATCCATTAACACCTGTACCATTGTCGCTAGGTTCAGTAGATGACTGTATGAAATCGACCAATAAAGCCATTCTACAACACAAACTTGAGGAAATGGCCAAAACTGAGATCGAACCAGGCAGCACTGACATTACCCTTGTTGATGCATCTTCTGTACCAAATTGTTGATCCAGGTGTCACGTATGGTGAAGTAGCTAAGGACATAATTATCAGGTTGTGTCATATGTCTGCTACTGTGCATTCGATTTCAGATCAGTATGACACACCAACAATTAAAGACAATACACGGTCAAAGAGGAGAAAGACAGAAAGGCAAGGTAAAGTGACTGTGCAAATAACTGGTCCCAAACAACACCAATTCAAAGACTGGAAATCTGCTATCTAGTCTGGCTCTTTCAAAACTTCTCTTGTGAAATTCTTATCACAAGAATGGGTGAGAGATGAATACCAAGGAATCCTTAACGATCATGTGCTATATCTCACCACCCAGGAGGAATTTTCAAATTCAGTGTGAAAGAGGGGAAAATCACCACAGAGAGAATTGATGAACTTGAATGCTGCCATTAAGAGGCTGATACTAGAATAGTATTCGATTTGACACATTCACTTGCTGACACTCCTTTTGCCACAGTTACAGTGAGAGCCAATGATGCAGACATTTTCCTCCTGTTATTGTATCATGTGAGTCAGTACTACATGACTCAAGATGTCATTCCAACAGTCTGGTTAGATGCTGGCTTGTCCAGTGACAATACCAGGAGAATGATAAGCATCTCCACCATGGTTAGAACGTAGCATGGTGAATGCCATACTAGGACTACATGCAATCACAGGCAGTGATTATACACCTGCATTTAATCACAAGGGCAAGGTCAGGCCACTTTCTCTCATGCTCAAAAGCAAAGATTACACTGCAACTTTAGCAAAGCTTGGTGAGGATGATGTGAACCTTGACAGTCTCACAAAAGAAATACAACCCTGGGTGTGTGCTCTGTATGGAAAGCCAAAGTTAAAATCTGTTAATAAAGCCAGGTTTGCAGTATTTGAGGAAAAATACAAGCCAAAAGATAAGGGTGAATTGCTACAGCTAGTGGATATACTAGATATAGATTAGACAGGCAAGTCCTCGATAATAAAGGTAAAATTAAAACAGGGGGGGGTATATGTGTTTATGTAAAGCATGGTATCAAACATGATATACAGAAATATGAATATCTAAACAGATCTGACGGTACAATTGGAATCCAATGTATATGCATACTTAAAGATCACATGAAACCAATTTTATTACTAAATGTATATAGACCACCTGACGGTGACAAAAATTTATTTGTTAACGTCCTATCGGACATACTTTCGAATTTAGAAAATACAAATACTTTCGAAATTATAGCTTTGGGGGATTTCAATTTTAATATCAATGAGGATACCGATATAGTTAATAATTTACTAAATAGAATGAAACACTTTGGATTGAACCAAGAAATTGAAGATGCTACGAGGAAAAAGGCAACACTTGATTTAATATTTACAAACCTCAGACCAAATCTTATTGTATCAGGTATATGTAACAACTATATCTCTGACCATCTCCCAATATTCTTAATAAGGAAAAAAATGAAAAATGTACAAGAAAAGGTATATATAACAGGTCATTCTTATTCAAAGCTATCTGATGAAATCCTTTTAACTGAATTTGATAAAGTAAACTGGGACAACTTTAATAATACAACAGATGTTAATATTGCATGGTCACTACTCGAATCAGCCATACGTGGCATTCTGGATAGATTTTGTCCGGTACATAAATTTCTTGTGCATAGATATAGAGATCCATGGATGTCCCAGAATGTGTATGAAATTATAAGGGAAAAAAATAGAAAACTATGGAAAGCCAGACGTTCTAATAAAGAAGAAGATTGGAAAAGCTCAAGAGTTTTTAGAAATAATGCTAACAAGGTAATAGATAAAGCCAGAAAAAATTTCTTTAAAGAACAACTAGAAAATCACAAAAATGATCATAGAAAATTCTGGAGAGTCATTAATAATTTGATACCAGGGCACCCCCATCGTGCGAAAGATATATCATTACTCGATCATGACAATAACAATATGCCTATTGACAAAGAAGAAGTTCCTGCTTTTATAAACCAATATTTTGCAAATATTGGACCTACTCTTGCCAAGGATTTATATTTACCTTGGAAACCCTATGATGAATATGTTGTAAATGAAATGGACCCGATTGTTACTAATTTGCAAGAGGTTAGGAAACTAGTTCATGATATTAATGTTAACAAATCCTCAGCAATTTCAGATATATCTACCAATGTACTAAAGAAAATTTTCACTCATGCTCCCGACAAACTTGTCAAAATATTTAATCTGTCATTTTCCTCAAATACAGTACCAGATGACTGGAAACTCTCGAAGGTAACCCCAATACCTAAAACTGGTAATGATAAATTGGTGAATAACTACCGACCAATATCACTGCTACCCCTACCATGTAAATTAATTGAAAAAATTGTACACAATAGAGTGTATGGTTTCTTGATGAAAGAAAAAATATTAACACCCCATCAGGGAGGATTCAGATCAGGTTTTAGTACTATATACACTTTGGCAAAGTTCACAGATGATATTAAAAGAAATTTAAATGTGGGTAACTCTACTATAGCTGCATTTATAGATCTAAGAAAAGCTTTTGATACGGTCGATCATTCTGTATTGCTAATAAAACTAAATCATTACGGTATAAGATCTGACAATTACCATTGGTTTGAAAATTATCTTACGAACAGACACCAAATAACAATAGCTAATGGTATAACGTCTGGTAAAAATCAAGTAATGTGTGGTGTCCCCCAGGGGTCCATTTTGGGTCCGCTATTATTTCTAATTTATGTGAATGATGTAATAAATTGTGTAAAAAATTGTAACATTAAACTGTATGCTGATGATACTCTTATATATTCTGCACATCACTTGTATATGTCAGCTAAAATTGATCTCCAGAATGATCTAGAGATGTACGAAACATGGTGTATTCAAAACAAATTATCTATTAATGTGGCCAAAACCAAGGTAATGATTTTCTCCTCAAGTACTAAAAAAACTCAATACACTAAGAGCTGATATACATTTAGGCGATCAGCTACTGCAAGTAGTACCAAGCTATAAATACCTTGGGGTTACCCTTGACCCTCTGCTGTATTATAATCTACATCTAGCTAACCAAGTAAAAACTATTGCATACAAAACTTATAAACTATGTCAACTAAGAAGATATCTTGATGTGAAATTAGCCATAAGAATATACAAAAATACTATCCTCCCGTATATGGAATATGCTGATATCTGTTTTGCCACCACATTTGATAAATACCTGGATCCTCTTCAATATGCTCAGAATTGTTGTATAAAAATTTGTCTTGGTGTGCCCCATCTGACAAATACTAACTACATTCATAATGTTACAAAAATTAACAAAATTGGTGATAGAAGACATATCCATTTATTAAATTACATGTATAATAGAGCACAAGATGATAATTATAAAGACCATCGAAGAATTGTTACTAGATTACATGATGCACCCACGTTGAAGATTATAACCCCAAATGGTATGGCATATGCTAAGAGCGTAGAATATTATGGAGCCTTCATCTGGAATGCTTTACCTACTGATAGGAGACTTGCTATAAACCTGAATCAATTCAAAAATGAATCCAAAAAATCACTAAAGTCTCTTATTCCGTATGTAATTGCATAGTACATCCTGAAAAATTATAACAATAATATTAATCTTACTGTTAATCTCTCCTCCTTATTTTAAAGAAGCTTCCAATGTGTGACATGGATTGCTGAATTATCTCTATGACTCCTTCTATGTATATTTCATTATTACTTTATTAATTTATATGCCAAAGTTTTCGTATTTATTTTGGGAAGATAGGTAGGACCAGAATTATCAACCTAACACTGTTAAGTGGGGATGAGGTCCTCTACCTTCTGCTTGACTTATGCTATCGTTCGTAATACATGGAAATTATGTGCACTTATTCAAGAAAACATTGTATTTTTCATGTTAAACTAGGATGATCTAAATATATATGAGATGTCGTCATGTAAAACTCGATCTCTGTACTGATATAAAACTATGCTCGATATATATTTAGTCAATAAATAAATTCAAACCAAAAAAGCTAGTGAAAGGAGCAAATCCCAGTAATTTTCCACCAAGCCAAGCTGTTTTGGCAAAACAGGTACAAAGAGCACATCTAGTAACATCAATGTGGAAATGGGCATGGAGTCCGAACCCCATGAGATTAGACCCTGTGGACTATGGGTAGAAGATGGTCAATGGACACTATGAAATACACTGGTATGACTGTACTCAGATTCCCAGGTCAGTGCAGGACATCCTGGTAGAAGGTTCACTTGAGGTTGGTGATGTCGATGAAGAGGAGATGTCATTTGGAGAAAACCGCTATGGAAGAGATGAATCTGAGGGAGAAGAGAGTGATGAAGACTAGTAATTTATTCATCTATTAACATTTCTCTCATATGAAACACCTGTTATGAAACCTCTTGCCATAAGGACCTAAACTAGAGGTAGAAGAGCTCTGTTTATATGAAGTACAAAGCCATTTGCATATATGGTAGTAAACAAAAGTGCACAATGGTTGATATTCATAAGCATTTGGACAAAGGAATTACAAACATCTACATATTGACAAACAGTACTGGTGGACTTACTTTATTTTTACACCAGACCATCTGATATTGATTATCTTCAATCCTGACACATCTCAAAAGCTTTGATAGATGATTTGACAACAGTTTGATCCAAGAAAACAGACAGGTAAGAAGATTTTTATAATATCTTAGGTTGAAATAGTACAAATTCAATGGTTTTATGGTGGCCATCTTGGAAATTTCAAGAAAATGTGCACACTGAATAATATTATATGAGTAGCAAAAACAGATGCCTGACCCTAGAATAGATGGGTATAGAGACCTCTATTATATGAATATACACATGATTCCAACTCACAAAAGAAATGAAATCAGTTCCTGAAAGAACATGAGGTTACCAACTTTGACCTAATTTTGCCGGAGAACGCACCAACGGATATTTGTAAGACTTGCATTTCTGAAATCAGCAGAAAATTCTACATAGGAATCAACCTTCAAACTTTTTGGTCACAAAAACAAAAGTAAAAGTGTCTGGGCTCTTGGACTATTCACTGTGTTCTCGAACCCTTTCTCAGTGGTCCTGGACCCTTTCCCCATGGTCCTGGACCCTTTCCCTATGCTCCTGGACCCTTTCCCTGTGGTCCTGGACCCTTTCGCTGTGGTCCTGGACCCTTTCCCTGTGATCCTGGACCCTGTCCTCGTGGTCCTGGACCCTTTCCCCGTGGTCCTGGACCCTTTCCCCGTGGTAATGGACCCTTTCCCCGTGGTCCTGGACCATTTCCCTGTGTTCCTGGACCATTTCCCTGTGTTCCTGAACCATTTCTCCATGGTCCTGGACCCTTTCCCTGTGGTTCTGAACCTTTTCCCTATTTTCCTGAACCCTTTAACACCCTCCCCCACCCCCTCCTACATGTTCTGAAAAGATCTCCCTCAACTACAGAAACCTCCCTCCCCGCCATGACCAGGCAGCCAAAGGACCCAACTTTAAGGGAGAAAATCTGAATCAACATAAGGACCCACTCCATCAACATAAGGACCCATTTTGGCAACATAAGGACCCTGGGTCCTTATGTTGTCAACATAGGGACCCACTCCGTCAACATAAGGACCCAGGTGGGTCCTTTGGTCCCCATGAAGCGGGTCCTTATGCTGAACACAGACCCCCCTCCCTCCCTCCCTCCCTCCCTCCCTCCCTCCCTCCCTCCCTCCCTCCCTCCCTCCCTCCCTCAGGAGGGATCAAAATTGTTATGCCCCCCTCACCTGCCGTTAACCATTAATCCCTAATGCAGGGCACTCTTGACGCCCTATTAGTGGGGTTCCTTAAGTTTTGAGGCTGTTCAATCGTAAGATATAGTACAGTGTCCTCCAGGTGTTCAGCTTTCTTTGCCTTCTCTAGGCATAAGCAAATTCGTCTTTACCCAGTGATTCGTAAAGTCTGCCAAATTTAAGAGAACTGAGTTCCTAAAGTGACACTTCTTAAAATAAAGTACAAGTTGCTATTATCTAGCTCGTAAAATAGCCAAAGTGCATTGACAGGTTTTGATGATATTACTACCTTCCATTACTACCGTTTATAAATGGACGTACGATAAACCTCGTGTATAAGCCGCGGCTTATAGACCATTTCACACACACAGGCAGGGGAAGGAACAATCCACAAAAGAACGGCTTATACACGGGTGCGGCTTAAACGAAGGGGATTTACGGGTAGGAAACAAAGCATTTTCACTTCACTGCACACACAACTGCAAGTCTATGTTATGTGATGTCAGAAACCACACCATGCCAAGCCGTTACATCATAACTCCTTCATAAGGCACATTACTAGATGCCTTAATGGCCCTTGATAAGGATAAAATGCTTATCTCTGCATTAGTGTATTCCCAATAGAATACTAATGGGATCAGATAGGGACTCAATGCATCATCATTTATTGTATGGATGTCTCAGTATTATCAAATCATATTGATGCATGGCATGAAATTATGTAAATCAATCGGCATTTATGAGCTCATTGTGTCGCCAGTTTATAGGTTATTAACTGTATGGAGTAGTTAAATAGTGTCTGATAAAATTGCCAGCCTATTAATCAGATATATTTTTAGGCAATCAAATATGTACACCCTTACATCTAACCAGTGACAGGACATCTCCTTATCATCCACCCACGGAACACCCACCCACTTGGCTCCTGTTCTCCCACATATCCACGCCCTCAAATGTCCAAACACAGAGACTAAATCATGCCCCTTCTTAAGCCTTCAGCCCACGAATCTTATTCCACTTCATTCTATTTGATTAATATACATAAACTGCTGATATTTTAAGATAAATTATGAAGCCTAATAATTTCAGAATTCTAGTAGTGGTTACTGATACTGTGTCCATGTATTGGGGGGGGGTAGAATGCTAGAACCATTTATGGTCGCAGTCATAGGGTACCTTCTCCTGTCTCATCTGAAGCTGACATAAATCTACTGTTTATGAAATGCGTTTATTCATGGTTTCTTTATCAGACAACCCAGTTCAATGGCTTGCTGCTAGAATGCTGCTACATCAGATATCCATATAGAGCAGCGGAGTCCAAATCAAGACATATTACACAGGGAATCCCATAGAAAAATAGACACAGCCGGTTTTGTACAAATACCTGTATGATTTATCTAGACTATAAAACAACACCATGTAAGGATGCTGACACAAAGGCATTTCAAAGTTAAAATACGGCAAGTTTTGCTGTACAAATAGCAACTTTGTTGCTGTAAATACAACATTACAGCAAGTGTTCCTGTAGATGTACTCTCATATATTTGCTGTAGCTTCAAATACAACAACACCTGCTGTATTGCTGTAGATGCAGGATTACAGCAAGTACTGCTGTAGACATTGCGGTTCTGTGCTTTGGCACCAGGTGGCCTTAGTATTTCTTTGGAAGAGAATTTTACTCAATGCTTGATCTATTTTCATTTATGAAAAAGAAGTGAAATCTGTCACATAATTGAATAATTGGCAAGAGTAAACATATTACATTTTAGTTTGATAACATGTGGAACCTTTCATTAAACTATGTAAACTAAAACACCCAGGTAACATGCCCTACTGGGCCCCTATTGGGCCCCAGTTGGGCTGACCCACTGGGCCCCATATGGGCAGCTCAGTTGGGGCCCTGCAAGAACATGCTTTGGGCAACACCTGGAACCCAACGGGCTAGCCCAAGATGGGCTCCAAGTGGGCCCCAGCAGGGACCCAATGGGATCTTGATTAATTATGGTATATACTACAGGCATTAATTGGATCCTTGATCATATGCTTATATCATATGCTTTATGCATTTTGATAAGATGATTTAGGGCTTGATGTGGGCTCCTATTGGGCTGACCCACAGTTGGCCCAAATGGTAAAGACATTTCTACCCATCTGGTAGAAAATGTCTGCAAAGACAAGTCTGCAAAGACAAGCGACTATTTCCATTCAGCCTAGTGACTGTCTTCATCACAGACATGGATTTTGTTGGTGATACCTGTAGGGAGTGTGTAGACATACTTATATTTAATTTCAAACCCCAGGATAGGTCTTTTCAGCTTGATACAAAGATTTTCCTATTTAATGTAATGGAAATTTCTTTTTTTTCTGAAACAGCATTAAAATATGTTTGTGCACATTTGTCAACTAAGTGTGTTATTTGGACTGCATTTCAGCAATATCATCGTACATTGTGAGAAATACTCATTATATGGCATCCTGGGGACACCTGGTGTCAAAACTTACAACTAAATGTAGACCAGCCCACCCATAGCCCATGGAAAGCCCTACTATCATTTGTCAAGTAAATAACACTGAAAACAACAAAACTGGTGCTTAACATTTGTTGTTAGAATCTAAGAAACACTTTTTAAATACTGTATTAAAAATAATTTCAGCCCATGAAGAGCCCAGTTGAGTTTTTTCAACATATTTTAAACAAAATTTTTTGAAATCTATTTATTTTGAAAGGGGAGTTTGATTCACACCATCAGGGATATTTCCAAGATGTGTTGTAATTGACAATGAGCCCAGTTGGGGGCCCCACTGGAGCCCATAGCTTTGCCCAGCTCAAAACTAAGCCCAGTTCAGCCCAGCATTTCCCAGAGTAAACCCAATTGGGGCCCAGTTGGGCATGTTACTTGGGCAGAAACTTCCATATTCTGTCACAAACACCTTTCCTGTGGCATGGAATTAAATATGAGTATGGACACCCTGCTTCCTAGGTTATCAGCTAAAGTACTTGCTGCAAAGATTATGTAATACACCACACTTGCCTGTGATACTCAATGGCTAGTTTTAAACCCATTTAGTCATAATTGATGCTAGATAGCTGGTTACCATGCTGGCCCAACAACATTATCTCTACTTGCTCAGACAAACCAAAATGCAATGACCATAACTTTACAATCTACTGTACCTCTACAGCAAATTCCAATCCACTGTACATTTACCCCAAGTTCTACTGGAACCATAGCTGCCAGCAACTTTTGCTGTACAATAACAGTAGTATGATTTACAGTAGAAGTTACTGTAGATCAACTGGAGATGGCTAAAAATATTTCTGGTTTCCGACAATGCTTATCAATGGCGGCACCAACCCAAGTTGTTGTTTTTTTTTATCCTACTTTAAAAGACATAATTCTCAGCATGTACATAGTCAAATATGATATCTTGATGATGAAAGTCAGAACTTTAGACGAATATCCATACATGTAACTTCATCAATCTTTAAATCGCACTAAAATAGAAAATCAGAATTAGAAAGAAATAGAAGACGTCCGACGTGCCTTCTTTGCATTGGCAGGGAAAGGGGTAGTCAGGATTAAACAACCATTAAGATATTGTCGCTCTTCTCGGACTTTACGAACAAATCACCTCAACCTTCGCTATCACATGATAAGCCAAGTCTGTATAGAAGCATAACTACTGGAGGGTAAAATGTGCAAGCATAGTTGTATCAGCTTAATAAAAAGAGGAAGGGTTATCTGTAAGGCTGTATTTGTGCTTCGATGGACAGGCAGCTAGGGAAAACATTACTGGATTTCCTAATTACATGTTGGAGGTGCATGTTTGAAATGTTGTGCAGAATATACCGCACCTTGGGGTTAGGATGTGTGTCTGTTCGTCCCCAGACCCCCATAATTCTGACACATAACACCAGGTGGCCAGCACAATAGAAATGCTACTGTATGGGGGGGGGGGGCATAGAACTCTCCGTCTTCTGGGTTTGCCTGAACTACAAGTTCCTCTCCTGGCCACCTAGTCAGAAATGGGGGAGCTACGGTAACGCCAAGGTGTGGTATATGGCTAATGTGCCACGGGCTAGTGTGATACTGTTCACATAATGTAAATGCATTCCTCTCCTTACGCCTCAACGTTTAGAAGATGATTTTCCCCTGCATAAACAACTTTCCTCATCACTTAAGGTATAAAGCACAAAACCAACGGGAGCGATAAGAGAGCCTGTTGAATAAAACAGCACGCTGTTGTATGGTTTATTTTGCTCGTCTTTGTTTCTATGTTCACTAAAATGATGTTTAAAAAGACTTTAAGACAAATGTTCCCATGTATTCATGCAGTGGGAAAACAAAACATATACCATGGCTACCTCTTGACTAATTACTAGACAAAGAAGTAAAACCATCCTCTGTGGCTCTCTCCATGCCATTAGCAGGAAGCCACACATCTTCCCCTTGCTCTGTGCTATGTAATCCCTGCATATTTCCATCGTAACGAGAGAATGGGTCTCTAATCCCTGCTCAAGCCTCAGCTCCAGGGTAGGGGCTGAGGACAGGGATGATCCCCTTAATCCACAGCTTGATTAGCGCCTATCTGGGTCAGGGAGCTAGAAATTTGATGACAACAGAGGATTTACCCCTTGTTGTCGTGATGTGTACTTCATCCTAAATCACATGCATGATTCGGTAGAACGAGTATATCATCACTGTATGTCATTATTGTTTCAAACACAATGTTAAAAGTCCCCATGAACTGACGTGTACAGACACTGGATATCCAATAACCGAAAGAAAACAATTTGATTTATTTCGTTAAATAGCCCATTTATGTGTTCACGAGTTACCTCGATCAACTCAGTAATTTCTGACATTTTCAGGGGGGTCAATGTTAAACGTCTTGAAAAATGGCAGCAGGAGAAAAATGTTGATTCACTTCTTCACGTCTAACCTAATTGAATTAGTTAAATGTGGATAGTGTTTTTTTTTTCTGCTGTGATGCCAATCATCTACAAGCGTTGCCCTCCGGCTCCCTCTGGCACTTCTTTTGGTCTAGAAGAATGGAAGTTTCAAGGAAGACATACCATTTTAGTAAGACAGGGGTTGGGCAGGAGAGAGCAATACGTTTGTGCTATTGTGGATAGGTCACACCATGACTAGAACTGACATTGATACGTGACAACTCTGCCCCTTCCTACAGACAATGGCCCCTGGGGCCAGCCAAATATGACCTTGCACTTCGGGTTAGTAGAGAGTTTGTGCAAGAGAAGACCAGCAACATTGGTAGGAAGACTGGGGTACGGATGAAATCTGTGTGAAATGTATGTATTTGAGATTTCTATGTTGAGATTGGTGTAAAGTATTTGATTTCATGTTGAAAACGATTGCCCTATTGATTTGACCAAGGGTCCCATTTTTTTTTTTTTTTTTTTTTTGAGGTTTGAAAAAGTGTTTATTGTCAAATCACGATCATACAAAAGAGGTATAGCATGACAATGAGATGAATTCCTCGATCATTTGTTACACCAAATTTGAGTGCACAGATAATATATATGATGATAAACCAAATGAAAATGAGAGATGAGAGCATACAATCAATAAATAAAAAAAAATATTAAATATACACATTATAGTATCTACTATATACAAAAAGAAAATCGCACACCCCATGTGATAAGCCTCCCCGTATGTCACAGCCCTGGGTCATCAATTTAATATCATCTTTCCTGGCTGGCATTTCACCTAAAATTGTCATGTTTAATATCTGCTGGCATTTCACCCAAAATGGTCATGTTTATCTGCACAAACAAAGTGGGCTGAATTTCTTGCAGATCTGGCTTTTTGCTCCATAAGTTCAGTGCTCTATTTTTCTACTTCATCCAGACAGATGAAATATTATAAGGCCCGACAAAACTGCCCTCAAAATAAACCTATGACTATTGAAATGTTATAGAGATTAGACCAAAACAGAGGCACGGTGTCGGAGTGTCAGCGTTTCATCTCCCAAACCACATAAAACATACAAAACGACGCACAGAATACAATATACAAACTGCTGATGATGCCACTAAAAGAAGACTCCCAGATATGCCATGACTGCTCAGTGGAGATAGGTCCGCGCATGAGCAGTGAAGCTCTGGCGGCGTCAGTGACAATGAGACTCAATAGGAGGGGACGTCGAGGCGGAAAGATAGGCTTGGCCATTATACTAATTTCGTTGCAAAAATATGAAGGCAGTGTCGGCATGCATGTTTACGGCTGCCAGTGAGAGCTCTCTACTGGACGTTAGGGTAATGGAGATATATTTCCGTCACTCGACACGTTACTCCATTTACACCCGTGTTGTGCCTTACAAGGGTTGTCAGCTGGGATGGGACGGGAGTGGATGGGGGATGGGACTGAAGGAAGAAGGTCTGAGGGGGGATGGATATGTATAGGGTGAGTAGTATAGGAGAGAAGGCCAGCGTTCATTTATTTATAGTCAACTTGCACACCATGATTATACCAAGCACCAGAACATAATCACATATTAACAGGTAAAGGGCCTACTTTAGAACTGAACTTTTCATTTGTAGACATTGGAGGCATGGACAGTTCAACTTACATTGGGAATAAGGTTGCAATAAGAATGAGCTACACCACTTTTCTTGATATTTGTAAATGATTTTCCTAGAATTATCCAAGAGTCTAAAGTTTACATCTATGCCGACGACATTGTCCTGTTATCCAGCCACATTGCCGTCAAACAATCAGAAGCTATGCTGTGCTGTGAAGTAACCAAAACTACACAGTGGTGTCAGGAGAATTGTATCGCAATCAAAAGTAAAAAGACCCAAGTTCAGAGAATACTCAGAAAAGTTTATGACAATAACCTGGATGAAATGAATGTTATTATTGGTATACATAGACTTGAACAAGTCACTCAATATAAATATTTAGATGCAATTATTGATAGTCATGTTTCATTCATACCCCATGTAAACAAACTAGCAAAAACATTAAATCATAAACTCTACTACTTATTAAGCCGCATTAGGAAGTATTTAGATGAAGACAAATCCCTACTCTTTTATAGACAAATGATAGTCCCTTACGCCACTTACTCAAGCCTTTTAATTGACTGTAGTACCCAGCAAATGGTTGACTGAGAATATGTTGTTTTGGTAATCACTATGAAAAATGTTCTGCCACTGAACTTCACCAGCACTATCACAATAAGAAGTTACATGAAAGAAGGCTGGGACAGCTACTCCTACACATGTGGAAGTTGTCCAAAAGTGAAGGAAGGCTAATTCCCATGGAGTGCAGAAGAACTAGAGGCGATCATAAAATTAAATTTGATGTCAATGTGATCAAATATAAATTGCTACAAAGAAGTCCATTATATAGAGGAATCTGGGAGTGGGATGGTTTAGCAGCAGTCACACAGTACCAGGTCAAAAACGGTCCCTTCAAGAACCTTATTGATAAACAGTCAAAAAACCCAAGTATGTACAATTGTAACCACAACATTTCATATATTTACGTGGGACTGGTGACTCAGCCACTAACTTTGTGTAAATCCCTGACATGTATTGTCCTGGGTTTGCCTGATGTCCTTCATGTGATATATCTATCAGTCCAAGTTGTGGACTTAAACAAAGTGACACACAGAACTCTTAGCGCTGTCAGGTTTATGGGGTATTGAAGAAAATCCTTACATGAAACAGGTGTCAAATTGATGCGCCAAAGTGACCAACGTTGGACGAGGACTGGTTAATCAGCCCCAGCCCAATGCTTTATTGTACCATCTGAGCCAATGACGACAAGATAACACTCGCTGGATGAGTAGAGTAAATGGAATTGTTCCGCGACATGACACTGATGTGTAAGGGACTGGGTAATCAGCCCAAACATATTTTATTCTATGCACTATGTTCTGCCAACGTTACTGTAAATGCATAAAATCAGTATAGACCTCTTATTAAAGCTATATGATGTGCTATATGCCTAGGAGTGATGCAAGCACACACACATATTTAATGTCATTTTGCCATACTGGAATGTTTATTTGACACTACGAGAGATATAATTATATCTTATTTTTCATACAAACTGTTAAGCACTTCATCATGTCAGCTCCCCGAGGGTTGGTCAGCCAGCTATTGGACCGAAAAACAATTTGAAGTTGGCAATAAAAGGCACAATAGTCATGGGCATGCTTGGACATTTCTGTCCTTTGATGATCGGGTGTCATACAGTTTTTAAATATCTGAGGCAGGTGTTTATGAAGAGAGAATCTTCATGAATGGAATGCAAAAGTTGTAAAGGTACACAACCCAGGTAGCAAAGGTGGTGTGGCCCTTCTGTGGCCCACACTATATTTGATGTGGCTTCCGATGTGGGCCACAATGTACTAACTGATGGGCTGCTGACAGTTTCTGTCCTCAGTGAGTTGTGTGGGCCACACTGGGCCAACCAATTTGGGCACGAATCAGTGTCAGGGTGGGTTGACCGCTTTGGGTTCAACAAGGGTTTTTTGGTGTGGTTGAAAGTAGGCTGAACACTTTGATCAGGTGGCGCCATCTGGGAAAGATATTATAGAAAATAATAGCCTCCAGCTGCTAGCCTTTGGTCTCCACAGTTGGAAGGAGATTAAACATACTGTATTTCTCTCCCCATCAGCATAATACAGTAGAATCATCAATTGGAACTTAGTTGGCCAAGGCATGTCAACCAGACCTAGATCTATCCAAACTCTGAGAAAATGTGTGTACTGTTATAATTCATATGATTCAGTAGCCTATTTCTGTTATATTGTAGAGGTACACGTTATTAAACCATAGGAGTTGGGTACCGTCTGACGTGGCGGGTGAGTCGAGTCGTCGGACGTTCCTCAGGTTCCGGATAGGTGGCAGCACCGATCCGGGTCTGTGGGGACATCTGACGACGAACACCTGGGTCCGTATATAAAGCCCAGGGCTCAGCCGCTACGTCAGAGGCCCTTCTGGCCTCCACACCATGTAAACCACTGTCTTTTAATATTAGCTGCCTCCTTGATATCATCCGGCAGCCGTGAGTGTGCGTTAAGTAATAAACCTAACCGTTGGCATACACTTGGAATACTGTCTTACTCTTTCTTTCCGAACCGTAAGACCCGAACCCCCCAGGTCCGTAAGGCCACAAACCCTTTCACTGGTGCCGTGACCAGTTAATTCTGGTGTATAGCCCGGACGTTATAACGTCCGAACGGCTAGTACATGGGTTAGACACCCTTAGGGAAGCTAACCCAGCAGGGCAATCACTTGCCCAAGAGAATGGAAATGGATCATTAATGCTCCAAGCCCATTCGGACTCGCAAGATGCGGAATCAGCATCTTGGAGAGATCCCGGACCCCACTATAATGATAGTGAGGAGAATCTGCCAGACTCTGTACGACGCGAACAGTCTATACAGAGACATAGTAACTTAATAGGCCAACAATCGCTTGTTGACGAATTAAGTGATTCGATGTTCGAAGTTGGTGGTAGTACTAACCCAGAACATCCGGCACCAATGCGAAAAAGGGTAACATTCGGAGAACTGCCTTACAGGTTACCCAGGCCCGAATTACCAATATTAGATTATAGCGCTATAGATGGCGACTTAACCTATGCGGTACCGGAAGGTGAGGAATTAAAACGACCGGATGTCCTGTTGTTGAATGAAACTTATGTAACTTTGAACGAGAATTTAAATACCTTGGTCAAAGCTAAGGATGAAGTATTCCATGAAAAACTTCAGATGGAAGAGGACCTAACTGGCATGCGAAAGGAATTCGAAGCCAGAAGGAGCGAGTACATGAAAGAACTCGAGAATGAAGAATTAAAACTTCAATCTATGAGAGAATCATTCAACAAAGAATATGATAATAGGCACATTCGTATCCAAACATACATAGATACGAACGACCAACTAAACCTTGATAAGGCAAAATTCGAATCCGAAATTCGCCATTATCAGGATGAGTTGGATAAATTGAAACTTCAGTGTAGTAAACAAGCTGAAGACAATGAAACCATCCGGGTAGGCATTATAGCTTACAACAAACAACTGGAGGAGGATAGACAGAAACTCACAAATGAGCTTCAGGAATTGCAGACTACTGCAATAACTCTAGATAAATATGTAGAAGCAGCCCAGTTAACTATAGGTAATATAGATCCAGCTGTGGTATCTACAATGTTGGGAAAGACATCTAAAGATGCAACCTCAATTAGATACAGCCCATTCGTTGATGATGGGGCTGACAAGAATGTGGTATCCGGAATCTACAAGAAACCGGATAATGCTGCAGTAAATGGAACCGCATCTAAACCAGTAATTCCAATGCTGGATACGATAGGTCCGGCACCACCCATACCAGATTTGAGTCACAAAATCAAAGCGACTCACGATGGTGCTACAGGGAATAATAATAATACACCCGTGGCACAACCAAGAGCACCCGGACCAATGAGGCATATGTTGACACCACCATCATATTTCCCCCAACCCGGCCACAGTACACCAGCAGTACCAAGATTACCGAATCCAACCCCAGGTTCTGGTAATGGTCCTACTGATGGACGTTTTCCGAGACCAAACCCGCCACAAAACAATATTAATGGCGGTACGTATCAACCAAGAACATCTTCCTATGGATATAGAAATAATTATAATCCATCAGGAGGTGGTAATTATCAAAATGGTAATAGCTATAACCAGGGATGGAATCAAAATGATTCTTACCCTAGATATGCGTCTTCTGGAAACACCGGTTACAATGGCGGATGCCCTGGTGGTTCATCCGGAAGCTATAATAATAATGGTCCACCAGGAGGGAACCCTCCAGGAGGCCCAGGAGGATCCGGATCCGGAGGATCAGGATCAGGAGGAGATGGCAGGAAACCAAACAGGAGAACTTCTATGCCTGCAGGGATGCAAACCATCTTTGATAGGAGCCAATGTATCCAAAACCTTGGCATTGACAGCTACCGAAAGGGAGCGGACGGCATGGAAGTCATGTACTGGAGCATGCGAGAAGCAGATAGACTACGCGGATGTAATAATCCGGCACGTAGGCAAGCACGGATACCCCCTCCATATGATTCTAATGATCCATGGAAGGACAGGTATCAAGCTTTTGTCGACGAAGTCAATTGTAGTGGATGGACAAAAGAAGAAGCTCTGCCATATTTGATTTGTTGGTTAAATAAAGGCGGAAAAGTAGCTCTCAACCAATGGAGAGCAGCTTACGGAATATACGGTACCTATGATCAATTGGTCGAATGTGCCGCATACCTTTTCGGATCAATCGTTAGAGAAGATCCGTGGGTAAGCTTTAAGAAGAGAACACAAAAACCTAAAGAATCACACAAAGTCTTTGGTTTGGAGCTACAGGACTTGCTTTCGAAAGCACGTCCAAATTGGGCTCATGACGATGATTGTTATCTACAAGAATTGTTCATACAATTCTATAGTGGATTGCGAGATCCGGATCATAAGCAAGTGGTGTGGGACTCCTGGAAAGATGACACTTCCTTCAGTGATCTGTTCATAGCAATTGATGGACATGACATGAAGAAACGTTTAGTAGGTCTTGGACCTAGTCCAGTAAGAGCAGCTCCTTTCCAATACGGAGGTACACCTGCTCCGGTATATGATACTTCCCAATTAGCTCCGGTTGAATCGAATGAAGTTGATGAGGAAGATGAATATGTCTCCGATGAAAACGGAGAATATATTGGTTCAGTCCATGTGGCTGGAAAGTATTACCGACAAAAGCGGTATAGGAAAGTACATTCGAGAGGGAGAGGAGGATCTGTTGCTGGTAAAACAGCTTCCGGATCAACTCAACATGGCAGTGTAGCCTCTACGGCGAACTCAACTGTAGCAGCCACTGTTGCTCCGACTAACATGATGGAAACATTAATAGCCGGATTAACAGAAGCTCTAAGGAGACCAAGAGTTGATAAATCTCAAAGGAGATGTTTCAGATGTCAGAAACTGGGGCATTTTGCTCCCGAATGTATGGCTGAAAAGCCTGTTCCGCGTAAACAGGAGAGTGTCTCTGGGATAAGTACAGAGGAAAACTAGAAAGGGATCTCCCGAGGGGCAAAGAAGGGGATCCCAGTGACAAATCTTGCCATAATATCACCATCCATGACGATGGTTCGCATTTAGTAACAAGATCGCCTAACACCGAGGTGGTTGTAGACACCCGGAAGGTTAGGGAAGCTGATATAACAGGTGCCACGGGCGCACAGGGGAAACCCAATATCAGTAACGAGGCAGGCGGCTATGAATTAGCCAAGGTCTGTGGTGCCCACCTGCCCCCGGGTCATCCTTGTCTTGAATTCCTGAAAAGATGTGGATCGACTCCTGGTGTGAAAAATGACGTTCCGATTGTCACGGACATACCCTCTGTTCTAAACGGAAGGCGGTGGTATGTTTGCCTCACTGTTAACGGAAGATCTGCCGAATTCCTTGTGGATACGGGAGCTAGCCACTCTTGTATCTCCAGGGGTTTCTACGATCTTATACCGGATGAACATGAGACTCTCAAATCGGGAGGAAGTGCTCAGACGGCCGACGGCAGTACCTTGCAAACGTATGGTAGAACTTGTGTGAAACTACAGTTGGATGGTATCCATGACTATGTCATGAGCACCACCGTTGCGGATATAGCAGATGAGGGTATACTTGGGTTGGATTTCGCATCCCTGTATGGTGCTGTGTTAGAACCCCAAACAGGAGTGTTGAGTGTGAGATACCCGTATCCCGTAAAAGTTAGATGTGTACTGAGACAAGTGAGCAGTATGGCTAGTGTGGCACACACTGTGCGAATCCCTCCGGGAGTAGCCTGTGATGTGCTTGTAAGAAGTGATCCTGCAATGCGTAATAAGCCTGCAGTGATAGAACCGGATGTAGTTACGTTATCAAGTATCGGATTAAATTCTGTAGACACTATAGTAGCGAATGCATCCTGGTCGGTAGTACCTGTCTCCAATACTGGAAACACTACTATCTACTTGAAAAAGGGACAAGTTTTTGGAAATGTGACCCTTTCGGAAACTGTAACGGATAGTAAGCTAAGCTTACAGAAGGTAACAGGGGATGATGAAATTTCGGAAGACTTACTTAAGTTGTATGAAGAAACTTCATTAGAAGATCCGGAACACCGGAAAGAGTTCTATGATATGCTCTGTCAGTATCATACTGCCTTTGCCAAACCTGGTGAAAAACTAGGTACGACAAATAAAGTATTACATAAAATAGATACTGGAGATGCCGAACCCTTTAAGATACCGTATAGACGGTTACCTTTAGCAAAAAAGAGAGTAGCTGAGGATGAAATAAACAAGATGTTGGAACAGGATGTAATAGTTCCTTCCAATAGTCCATGGAGTAGTCCTGTGTGTATGGTAACAAAGAAAGACGGTACTATCCGTTTCTGCATAGACTACAGGAAGTTGAATGGAATAACGAAAAAGAATTCGTATCCATTACCGAGAATAGATGAAACCATTGACTCCTTAGGGGGAAACAGCTGGTTTTGTACCCTAGACTTGCAATCAGGCTACTGGCAAGTGGGAATGAACCCTTCAGATATGGAGAAAACTGCATTTTCGAGTCATATTGGATTATTCCAATATAATGTAATGCCGTTTGGACTGTGCAATGCACCTGCAACATTTGAAGCAATGATGGAAACAATTCTAAGTGATTTATTGTGGAAAAGATGTCTTGTATATTTAGACGATGTCATTGTCTTCGGAAAAACATTCGAAGAGTGTTCTAATAACCTGAAAATGGTACTAGAACGTATTATTTCTAATGGTCTCAAATTGAAACCTAATAAATGCCACATGTTTAGAAAGTCCATAAATTATTTGGGCCGCATCATCAGTGATGAAGGAATAAAGGCTGATCCGGAAAAAAATCAAATCAGTTACGAATTGGAATAGACCTAAAACACCCAAGGAAGTGAGGTCCTTTTTAGGATTCTGTTCCTATTACAGGGAATTTATTCCGAATTATTCTAGAGTCAGTTACCCATTACAAGCAATAGCTAACTGGACTCCAGGAAGTACCAAGGAAAAATTTCCTTGGACGCATGAACAGGAAACCGCTTTTCAAAAGCTAAAAGACCTGTTCACGAGTACTCCCGTATTGCAATATCCGAATGAAACGGATCATTTCATACTGGATACTGATGCTAGTAATGATAGCATTGGTGCAGCTCTCTCGCAAGTCCAAAATGGGAGAGAAGTACCGATTGCCTTTGCCAGCAACACACTGAGCAAGACTCAGCGCAATTACTGCACAACCAAAAGAGAGTTGTTAGCAGTAGTCGTATATACCAAGAAGTTCAAACATTTTCTATGGGGAACGAACTTTACTTTACGTACGGATCATTCCTCTCTAAGGTGGCTACTGAACTTCCGAGATGCTGAAGGCATGTTAGGCCGATGGCTAGCCCATTTATCCGAATATGGGCTTGAACATCAACAGATTCAGCATAGACCCAGAGTTAAGCATTTAAATGCTGATGCTTTGTCTCGAATACCAATCCGGAAATGTGATAATCCGGATTGTACTGATTGTGGAGCTCATAGGGCAGTGTTAGCAGGGATTCGAAGACCATTCGTACCCCTAGTTGCCAGTATACTGGATTGGTCTATGGATCACATACGACATTTCCAGGAAGCTGACTCGATAACTGCGCAGCTACTGCAATTAGTACCAAAGGGTATACGTCCAGTTAGACCAGAGGTCTCTCTGGAAAATCAAGAAATGAGAAGGTTTCTTGCTCAATGGACCGAGCTTGAAGTCCGGAAAGGCGTGTTATACCGTTGGAAACCATGTAATAATGGTGAGAGAATCATGCAAGTGGTGATACCACATGCTATGAGACATGACATTATGTACTTCTGTCATG
Source organism: Acholoe squamosa (assembly GCA_949317995.1). Classification (NCBI taxonomy): domain Eukaryota; kingdom Metazoa; phylum Annelida; class Polychaeta; order Phyllodocida; family Polynoidae; genus Acholoe; species Acholoe squamosa. The sequence goes on from OX439042.1 coordinate 22,448,759, forward strand.
GGCATCGGACCAGTGGTCATTTCGGAAGGAAACGTTCGCTAGCACGACTTTCCAAGAAATACTATTGGCCTGGCATGACACGGGACTTGCAAAGATGGGTAACCACCTGTCCGGATTGTTGTAAAAACAAACCCGGACCCGGGATGGGCAAACTTCCCCTATCCCAAGAACTTTTCGGAGTTAGATTCGCGAGAATCGGGGTAGATATTATTAGTGGATTTAATACAACCGCTAATGATAATACCTGTATGATGGTAGTGTGTGATTATTATACGAAATACACTAAAGTATTTCCACTACCGGACCACAAAGCAATTACTTGTGCCGAAGCTTTTGTAAAAGGTTGGGTACTAAGCTTCGGTGTACCATTAATGTTACACAGTGACCAAGGCAGAGAATTCGAATCAAATCTCTGGCAGGGTATGTGCGAATACTTAGCTATTTGCAAGACTAGAACCAACCCGTATAGGCCACAAAGCGACGGATTGGTGGAAAGGTTCAATAGAACCCTCATCCAAGTCCTAAAGTCACTCGTTAATGAAGATATGGATGACTGGGATGAGCAATGTCATTTCGTGACACATGCTTATAACAGTACGGTACATTCAAGTACAAATTGTTCTCCGAACCTTTTAGTATTCGGAGAGGATTTGATAATGCCTGCTGACCTAGTTTTTGGAGTCGTAGGGATGGACCCTGAACTACCTTGCCATGTAGTTTTTGTGGAATGTTTAAGAGACAGATTTAGAAAAGCATATGAGTCTGTCCGAATTGATTTGGAGAAAAGTGCCAAATGGCAGAAAGTAGGATCCGATACCGATCTAAAGCATCGGAAATTCCAATCCGGAGACAGAGTTCTCAGATTACATGAACCGCTTAGACACATAAAATTAGCGTCTAATTGGGACGGTCCCTTTACTATAACACAAGTTATCAGTGATTGTACCGTAATTATTAAATCTGACCTTGGTCGACTTTATAAGTCAAATGTGGCTAGATTAAGGAAATGGTCTGGGAGGGAGACCTCCACAGAAATGTATGGTGAAGGTTCCGGAAAGATCCTGAACCAGAATCGCATAATAGACCAGGTAGAGAACACTACAGTGAAGCGCGGCCGTGGTAGACCCAAGAAGTGTTTCGAATCAGTGACACCCACGCCAACACCGATTAAGCGTGGGGGGGTTAAAAAAGTCTCGGCAGGTGAAGACAAAAAGAGGAGGAAAGGTGTTTCTAAGGCTAAGAAGCACCTAGAGAAAGCTCTTCAGACTGTCAGGTCCGATAAAGAACTATCCGAGAAGGGGAGATACGTTCGCCGCAGCCCCCGAATTGCCCAGAGGACTGCAGTGACCTAACCTGTATACACAACGAGTGTAATGTTTACATTTAGAGGAACGGATGACAACTGACCCTAAAGGCTTATTTGTCGCCGCCGCATGATGTACCAATGGGTAGTGGACGGATAATCCGGTGGATTTGCTTAAGCTTTCCATAATCTCCACTTAAATCCCCAGACGAGTCATCGGGGTGAGCGATAATTACCTAAAAACAATCAGTTTGTTGATGTACCGCCTGTAGCACGTGCGTTTCCGCATGACGTCACCGTGTCCAGTCTCGGCTGACCTCTCGTGACCTCACGGGATGCGGGGAAATGACGTCACGAATGCTGGCCTGTCGCCATATTGTTTTTCGGTAACGTCTAAGACGGTCGAGCTCGCTCCCTTCTTGGATTTTACCGGCTAAGCAAACCCCTCGCTGCTCCTCCAGAGTCTGTCTCCTGGTAGACAGACTCCGTTTGTGTCGGCCCCGGCGCCGTAAAAGCCGGAAAAAGGAGTAGTCTACTCCCGTGGGCGATTCCCCAGTCATGGCTGAGGAATCCGTAGCTGCAGCCAAGCTATCCGGTGACCCGGATAGGCTGACTCCGTCCGCAGAAGCTTTTCCGGAAGCTTTGTCGCCTGTTACACAGGAAGAGAGCGAGATGATGGACGTGGAGGAACCCACGGATCGCTCGTTCGAGGAGAAGCTGGCTTCATTCTCACTAAATGAGCCAGAGAAACTGTTATCTCCACTCCCGGCCGAGGGATCCGGAGCGACTGCGAGTGCTGAACCCGCAGCGACAGAGTCCGAAACTACCCAAGTTGACGGACAGAAGGATGAGTGGAAGCCAGCAGTGGCGGAACCTTTTCCAGCTAGCTACGATGGTCGCTACCTGTATGTCCACCCGGAACTGCAGGCACAAGTGACCTACGCGGACGGGACACCAGTTAGGATGGACCCGAAAGTCAGGATAGCTATCGAGGGCGTCATGGCTCCCGAACAGCTGACCAGGATGCCTCCCGAGTGGCTTCGAGACTGGCCGTGGTTCCAATGGGGACTTATGGTGGACGCTGGTTTCCGTGAAACCGTGTATGCAGCTAACCGAGCCTTCGAGCTCGGAGCGTATCCGAAGCCTGACAAATCCCTGTGGAACGTCAAGGCTACGAACATCAACTGGGTAGGCTGTGTCTGGGATACCGATGGCCAGACCTACCCACGCCCTAGTGCTACCCGGACGCCGTGCCGGACCACTAAGGAATTCAGGGAGGCCGCTGCTAACTTCGAGCAGTGGGATGACGGTTACTACATAACCGAACAGGAATTGGTGGATGTCCAGAACAATTCACTAATCGGATTGGACCGAGCTGCAGCCCTTCGGACGGTTATTGTCCGCCGTATGACTGCCGAACAGGAGGCCCAGGAAGAGGCTAAGAGGGCCGCGGAAGCACCCGCACCTCCTATCCCCGACCTGAAGCTTGCCACCAGAAGCTCTGCCAGTGCTACATCAGCTACCGGCAGCACTACTACCCCAGTAGAAGCCACGACCTCCAGCACATCCGGAACCCAGGAACCGGAGGAAGACTGGAAGGTCAGTAAGAACCGACGATCCGCTGCTCGGAAGCTCAAGAATCTCCCGGATTCTGCTAGAGCCGAGCCGAAACCCAGCACCTCAACCACTGGTAGTACTGCCATGGAGGTTGAGTCGTCTGACGAGGAGTCGGTGCACGAATCCTCGGTTGAGTATGATGAGAAGGCCACTCCATCAACTCAAACCGAGGCCGAACGTTGGGCTAACGCCAAATCCGGATTCAAAACCTGGATTCCGACGTGTTTCTCCGACTGTGCGTACGGAGTTAAGAAGGACGGCTCTACCCTCTATGCCTGTCCAGACTCAATCAATAAAAACGATGAGTCGGATGATGAAGATTGGATGCGTCTTTCGGACGAGGACCCCAATCCGAGCAAAGCCTATCGAAAGATGTGGCTTATGCTAAACCACACCGAAGGGTATTACACTTATACCCAGAGGAGGAAGCTGCGTTGGGCTTTAGAGAAGTGGTACGGCGACGATCAAAAGTCCTGTCCCTTCTCTATCTGCCAGGATGCGAGTGATGTCTCGATCCGGACCTGGAGTACTCCAGCCCGGTTCCAACGGCATCTGGTAGAGGCCCACTTCCACCATCACCCGGTTTACATTTGTGATCCGAGTTATGGTAAGAAGGGCAAGAAGTGTACTACGAAGGTGCAATACAACCGACGTAGTGATCTGGCTAGACACCAGAAGAAATGCCACGCAGAAGGTTTGGACGGGGCACGGAAGCGCATCATGGAGCTTCATCAGGAACTCATGAAGGAGTTCGACAGTCTGAGCGAGGATGCTTGGTCTAAGATCCGACCAGGGGACCAAGTCCTCTGCGAAGTTCCGAAGACCAAGGATTCGAAACTCCGAGCAAAGATAGTCCTGACTCCTGGAAAGGGTAAACTGGACATGCATGAGTCTCTCTGGCAGAAATGCGAGGAATCCGGAAAGGATGCAAAGAGAGCTCGTGAAAGGAGCAGGAGAGATCAGAACCGTGGCGGCAACGGTAATGGTCAGAGCACGACTAAACCGAAAGTCAGAGCAGAGGACCGTTCCAGGTCCCCTCTGGCAAGGCACCCCGCAGAGCAGGCTCAGGGCACTCCGGTGTTCAAGAAGCCCGAACCTGCCGGATACGCTGGAGCCGTATCTAAACCTGGGAAAGTGAGTTCTCGAAACTTTCCGTCCTTAAACCAGGGACCTGGACCTGAGAGCCAGACCTTGGTGGTAGGAAAGGATGGTCGCCTTATGCCAAAGAAGACCACCGCATCTGCTGCTGCCGGATCTGCATCCGCTCCAGCCGCCCCACCAGTTACCTTTACCCAGGAGCAGTTAAACATGTACCTGCAAATGGGACTGAAACAGAATGTACCACCTGCCTTCTGTGTACCAACGACAGGTGTGTCCGGAAGTCCTAAACCCGGAAGTGGTCCACAGGCCGCCTCGACTCCTCCCAAGGCTGTCGCTGCACCTGAGAAACCAAAGGACGCTATTACCATTAAAACCGGTAATGCGGAAGTTTGGTTCGAGAAGTCTCGCCAAGGGGAGGCAGATGTCCAGAAGGCCATCTACACCCATTGGGAGAAGTGCGTTCGTGAAAAAGCGATCGAGTTTCATCAGGGTCTCCTAAACGAAACTCTGTTGTGTATGAAACAGGTGGGCGACGCTGAAAAGCAACGTCTCGAGACCCTCATCCGGGACGATGTAAAGGCCAAGGAGGTCGCTGCCGCAGCTGCCCAGGAAAAAGCAGCTATGGATGTGCACGTGTTGGAGAAACGTGTAAAGGAGGAGATCACTCGGAACACCAATCTGAACACTAAGTTCATGAGGGTGTTCGGAGTCGACTTGGACGAGTGGGACGGCACTCCCGAGTCGGCTCTAGCTCTTCTGAAGAAGAAGCATGCTAAGAAATCCGTTTAAGCATGCTAGGGTTATTTCTCCCATAATTTTTTTTCCAACACCAAATGACCAGATATAGTCTTTGCGGAACCCTATAGGTCTGCGAATGTTTTATTCACTAGTGTATGAACACCTATGGTATGTGTTCCGGGTTCCTTTGACCAGTCTATTATATAATTCAGGTTGTATAACTTTTATTGCACCCTGAATAGCCTATTCGGATTTATAACTTCATCCATGAACAATCCGATAGTAGACTTGCTGCTGTGAGACGTATCCGGATGCCAGTTCCAGACTCCTGCTGTTACCCGTGCTAACCACTTACTAGGATGGACTTTACGATTTACCTCTACAACTCATCTGTACTCCCGAATGGACTTATATCAACTACTACTATTACTTCCGGATCAACCTATATCGGACTATTATTTACTTATGTCAACTAAGCTTAAAAAGGATTACGTTCTCTACATAGTTGACACATCCGGACTATTATTCTACAAATCTACACCATTCGGATATACTACAAACTTTAGCACTACTAGAGGATTGTGGGTAGCTGCCCCAAAATCAACTACCGTGTTCACTCTATATAAGGAAACTATAAACTTTAGCACGTCCATCCCGTGGTTAGCTGACCACACCTACCTACTAGTACCCGGAGGATACAGCAGAAGACTTCAGCAGCATTTATAATTCCTGTATATTGTATATAATGTCATATTTCTATTTTTCTATAATATTATATGTATGTGCATATCCACTAGATACATATTATGATACGGATACATAGACATTTTCTTGAAGCGGATCTCTGATTATTATTAGTATTCATATTATAAGATCCGTTAAACCTCACCAGAAAACACATATTATTGTCCTGCGAGACAAATTGTATAATAAGTATATTGATCTGGTGCTATAAAGGTTATTAGGTACACGGTGATAATATATCATTATTATATTCATTACCACACCGTGAATTTTTTTTCTTTTTTTTCAAGTGTATGTTATAATTAACCCTATTCGTACTACTCACGGAATCTTTAACGGATTCGTATGATAATAATATACGACATGTCATTATATAGTGATGTTACTATAACAGTCTTCTTTAAGACTACATATTCAAATGTGGTGTTAATAACTACAAACACACATACGGATGTTATTATGTGATATATTTTATTATCGACAGTTCCGTTACACATAGCTGTCATCATCACATGTATACGATTCATATTACTTGTCTTATTAATTATACCTGAAATATAATATAATATTATGTGGTATAATAATTAAATAGACAGTTCCGTTTCACATAACTGTCTCTTGTTCAAGTAATTCGTATAATATTTCAACATCCTAATCGTTATATGTAACTACATTTCACTATCGAATATATATATATGACATCCGGTTCACAATTTATTTGGTGTTAATGTTATACCTATGGTTGTACCTCTATTACTAAAGGTTTAGACATGTAGAAATGTTATCCTAGTAATATTATATGTATAACACCCTCCTAAATGTCTGGGGGAGTGGTGTAGAGGTACACGTTATTAAACCATAGGAGTTGGGTACCGTCTGACGTGGCGGGTGAGTCGAGTCGTCGGACGTTCCTCAGGTTCCGGATAGGTGGCAGCACCGATCCGGGTCTGTGGGGACATCTGACGACGAACACCTGGGTCCGTATATAAAGCCCAGGGCTCAGCCGCTACGTCAGAGGCCCTTCTGGCCTCCACACCATGTAAACCACTGTCTTTTAATATTAGCTGCCTCCTTGATATCATCCGGCAGCCGTGAGTGTGCGTTAAGTAATAAACCTAACCGTTGGCATACACTTGGAATACTGTCTTACTCTTTCTTTCCGAACCGTAAGACCCGAACCCCCCAGGTCCGTAAGGCCACAAACCCTTACAATATCATACTAAAGGAAATCAATACTGACTTGGGGGGAAAGCTGTACATCAGGCATAGTGGGGTCATCTAGTATCAAAGTTCAGAACTCCCAGCTGAGTATGCCTTGTGCAAACCCATCCTCAGCCCTGTCTGGGGAGTTATATTTGGAACTGATCTATGCCTGACTCGGGGTACCCACTTTGAAACCAATCTGTGCCCAAAGTGTTTGCCCATTTTGAAGCTGCTCTGTGTCCAAATCAGTTAGCCTGATGTGGCCCACACAACTTGCTGAGGACAAAAACTGTTGGGAGCCCAACAGTCTTAGTTCAGTTTGCCCTATTAGGGCAACCCAATGTGGCCCTGACTGGAAACCCACCATTTGCCCAACCTAAAACCATGAATGGAATTCTGCCCGCTTTGAACTAGCTTATCTGAGCCAAAACTGAATTGGCCCAAAGCGGGCTTGCTACATGGAAAGGGACAAGAAACTGTAACATTCATTTCACTTGGCTAGCTCTGTGAAATGAAACCGAACACTGCAGTTGTTATTAAAGTACAAAGGTTGATGTAAATTAAGAAGAGACTAGAAGCTGTTTTTCACAGAACCAGTGGCAAATATGAATTTTGCATGATGTGCTTCTCATCTTTTTCAATAATGGAGTCTGATAAGGTGTTTTAAAGCTGAGTTTTATTATGAAATATGTGTTGTTTACTGCATATCCTTAGGACTGCCAGTACTTTCTGTCAGGGCACAACCAAAACGTATTGATGTGGGTAGTAAAAAGGGGGTCTCAAAATACCAGTACTTTCTGGTGGTTCACTGCCAAAACGTTTTATGTGTAATGGATTTTTCAATTTTTTGGCTACCATACAGTAATAATGTGTATTCAAGGATGGATTTCTCTCTATTTTCAATATAATTTCCGGTTAGTAATACACACTATCCAACACTGGTAGTTGCACTCACAATGGAAAAACGTTTTAAAACGTTTTGGCATCCCTGCTATGAAGAGAGGTGTCATGTAAAGCAAAACGTTTTGATGTGTATTGTGAAGTAAAATCATACAGCTGTCTGTGTGCCAAAACGTTTTGGAGTGTTCTGTGGAGAAACATGGTACCAGTACACATCACATGGTGATACATGGTACCAGCAATGATTGTACAGTATAGGATAGGTCAGTCCATACAGTCCTATAGTGAGGGCCAACCCCCCTCTACCCCCCCATGAAACTAGGTGACCTTGTGTGTTCAGTATTGGGCCCTATATAGGATAAGGGGGTTTATGGAGCTATCATGTATCTTCCTGAAAGGGATACCAAATGAAATGAAGAGACCATCTAAGCCAAAAAATCCTGCTGAATCCAAAAATGTTGGTCTTTCTTATCAAAATTTGACCAAAAGTACCAGAAAATGATGTTTGATGAGGGACATACTTTTAAAAATGTACAAAAATTATATTGAAAATGATTGCAAATCTTTAAATATAGAACACATAAATCAGAGGTAATACCTTAATCCACATACCCAAATGTCTGCCTATCTCTCAGTCAGGCAAGTTCTGGGCTTGTGCATTATTCTGCCTATCCCACATACAGCATATCAATTGTGTACCTATCACTCATCCTGCCTATCTCTTCAATCTGAAACACTGACAGTTCAATCTGGTTATCTCTTAAAAGGCCTAACTTATAATGCTTATCCCTCACCTTACCTTATCTCATTTGTTCCTTCTTTCCTTTAGTCATGGTGACTATCCCTCAGACCATCATGTTTAATCTGCGCTGTTTGTCTGCTATATAAGCCTTTATTGTTTAACGGTACATTCCTTACCATGTCTACTATTTGAATTTTACCTATCCCTGATAATGGCTATCATGTAGCCTACCTATCCCTCATTGTGCCTATCCCCCAACTCTGCACATCCCTCATATTTGACTTGCATATCTGTCCCTAGGATGCATGTTTTTTTTAACGTTTGCTCATCTTACAAGGTACTATGTGCCTATTCCTTAAATTGCTAATTGCTCATACTGCCTATCCCTCTTGCTACCCATCCTTACCTATCCCCCATGCACTCTATACAGCTCTCTTACCTATCTCACCTCTCTTTACCTACCTATGTCACAACCAACCTTCATTATGATGACCATTTCTTAGTCACCCTATCACCTAACATACTGGTTACAGTCCACCTTATTCATACATCTACCTATCATTCATGCTGCATATCTTTCAATTCACCTATATATGATATGAATGGAGGATAGGCATAATGGGGGATAGGTATATTTCACAAGGCATAGAACTGGAGACAGGTGGACGAAATTGAACACAAGCTGAGATATGTATAGAGAGAGCAGGTTAGATTGACTGAGCTGACATGGTAAGAAAACCATATAGAGAGCATGAGGGATAGGTATTCAATAGGATTGGTAGCAAGGGGGATAAGTAGCATGTGCAATATCTAGTTTAAGGGATAGGCACAGAAAGTACCTTGTAAGATGAGCAAATGTAAAACAAGAAAACATGGGTGCTAGCAACAGATGTGCAAGTAAAATATGAGGGATATGCAGAGCTGGGGGATAGGTATAATGAAGGATAGGTAAGCTTTATGATAGGCATCGTTAAGGATAGGTAGGATCAAAATAATAGACATGATAAGCAATGTACTGTTAACCATTAGGGCCTAATTAAACAGATGAACAATACAGTTTAAACTTGGTGGTCTTAGGGAAAGTCACCATGAGGGATAGTAAAATGAATGATAGGAAGATTGAGGATAGGCATACTATGGGAAACTAGGACCACAAAATATTAGCTAAAGTAAGGAGTAAGCTTTAGTATCTAGGTGTTTTGGGAGATAGCCTTACTTCAAGATGCTTTGGATTTAAGAGATAGGCAGTATGAGTGATAGGTAGACTAAGGGATAGGCAGTATGTGTGATAGGCAGAGTAATGCACAGTTAGAATACTTGTCAGATTAGGAGATAGGCAGACATTTGGAAATGTGCATTGAGGTACTACCTCTGGTTTACATGTGTCTATAAAGACTTCTCATCATTTTGAATATTTTTTTTGTACATCTTTCAAATATTTTTTTCATCAAACCTCATTTTTGGGTACTTTTAGTCAATTTCTGAGAATCATGAACAGAAAATTTGGATTCATCAGGATTTTCTGGTCTAGGTGGTTCCTTCTTTCCCTTTAATATCACCCTGATAAAGGAATACCACAGCTCCATAAACCACCTAATCCTCTACAGAAATCAACAATGAAGACACAGGGGCACCTAGTTTCATGGGGGGTAGAGGGGGGTGGCCTGTCACACTCTACCCATAGACTATGCTCTCAGTGACCTCTCCTATAGTATAAGCTTCTTGGTACCAGTACACATCACATGGTGATACATGGTATCAGTACACGTCATATGGTGATACATGGTACCAGTACACATCACATGGTGATACATGGTACCAGTACACATCACATGGTGATACATGGTACCAGTACACATCACATGGTGATACATGGTACCAGTACACATCACATGGTGACACATGGTACCAGTACACATCACATGGTGATACATGGTACCACTACACGTCATATGGTGATACATGGTACCAGTACACATCACATGGTGATACATGCACCAGTACACATCACATGGTGATACATGGTACCAGTACACATCACATGGTGATACATGACACCAGTACACATCACATGGTGATACATGGTACCAGTACACATCACATGGTGATACATGGTACCAGTACACATCACATGGTGATACATGACACCAGTACACGTCACATTGTGATACATGGTACCAAAACACATCACATGGTGATACATGGTACCAGTACATGTCACATTGTGATACATGGCACCAGTACACGTCACATTGTGATGGCTGGCACCAGTACACATCACATGGTGATTCCTGGCACCATTACACGTCAGATGGTGATACATAGTACCAGTACACGTGTCAAGGTGAGACACGGCAGCAGTACACGTCTCATGGTGGTAACTGGCACCAGTACACGTCTCATGGTGATACATAGCACCAGTACACGTCCCATGGCGATAACTGGGACCAGTACACGTCACATGGTGATAACTGGCACCAGTAGACATCACATGGTGATACATGGCACCAGTACACATCACATGGTGATAACTGGCATCAGTACACATCATATGGTGATAACTGGCACCAGTACACATCACATGGTGATACAAGGCACCAATACACGTCATATGGTGATACATGGTACCAGTACACGTCACATGGTGATACAGGGCACCAGAACAGGTGACATGATGATACATGGCACCAGTACACGTCACATGGTGACACAGGGCACCAGAACAGGTGACATGATGAAACATGGCACCAGTACACGTCACATGGTGATACATGGCACCAGAACAGGTGACATGGTAATACATGGCACCATTACACATCACATGGTGATACAAGGCACCAATACACGTCATATGGTGATACATGGTACCAGTACACGTCACATGGTGATACATGACACCAGTACACGTCACATTGTGATACATGGTACCAGTACACATCACATGGTGATACATGGTACCAGTACACATCACATGGTGATGGGTCAATATCTACCGAACGTCCATTTTGATTTATATTACGGGCGTTTGGGTACTTGTCCCATTCACACAGCCCTGGGGTAGTACCAATGAGTTCTATCTATTGTTTCTTATACCTGATGTACTGTTAACATATGGGGGGCTATAAGAATGTATAGTTTTACGTTATTTATATTTAATTATGCTGCAGAAATCAGCTTGAAAGTCGGAGAAAAGGTGTTTTTTCCTCTTTTTACACTGAAATGTCAATGAACTGTCTCCAATAAATGTGACATGGATAGCCACAGGTATTTTTTCTCCTTTTTAGCCCATAGCATGAAGTCTTGGGCCTAACTCAAGCTAATTTTGACCCTCTATCTGTAATACCCACCAAGTGGGCTTCATATACCGAAACATACCACATCTGTCGGGGAGGTCCAACCTGCCCTTCCCAGGTACTTCTGGTCAGAGACTAGTACCCCTATATCCATTTTTCTTCTTTGGGAAAGTAGTTCCCTTCATTTACTGCCCATTTAACTAATAAAGAGACCCCCATCGCCACTCTTTCCCATGAAAATGTGTGTTGGGAGAGTTTCATAAAATAGTTTTGCTTACGGGCGTTTGTCCAAACGAAATTAAAGAAGTGGCAATATCTCCCATTAAAACCACACCTACGTCTTTCTAACCTGTGGAGAAGTGTACCCTAGACTAAAATCTCTCCTACAGAACAGTTCTTACCCTCCCTGAACCCTCTCCCTCTTCTTTACCCTCGAATATACATCGAGTCGATGTAGGGCGTTTGCCAGGCGTTTGCCTATCCGAACGCCCATAAGTTTTATAGTGGCGGGAATTCTCGGGGACCCCTACAGCCGGCGTTCGGTACTAGCTGAGCTGGTTCCTGGCGGAGGGTGAGCCGATGACGCGGCCGCCATCTTTCATCCTTGGAGTCCTACTGGGTTGTCTTCAGAAGTGAAAATCTAGCTGCAAACTTGACCAAAGGTAAGATTTCGTGTATCTCTGTATGTTAGGGGCATACTTTTCGGACCATAGATCAACCTGGCTGTAAAAATTGTGTGTTTAATCGATGAATTAGTTCTTTAGGAACATTTTAAAAGAGGCAGCGACGTGCCCGCGTGTCTGCTAAGACCATTTCCACGACGTTCCAGAATGTGACGTAATATATCTTACGGGCGTTCGCGAACGCCCACAAACGCCCGTAAAGTTTCGGTTGTTGTTTACATTTATGTCGTGGACCTATACTATGCAAAGGTGTGCCCCTAACATCAATGAACTTCCATTTTATGTTAGAAAACAGTCTCCTTTATTCTCCCCTGCCTCTTTGGATCATTTTTAATGTCATATGAAGTATGTTTTCACCTTCAAAAACCATTTTCTTGTCCGAAACAGTACACTTAGCTCACAAAAAGATATATGTGAAAGTCATTATTCTCTAAAATCTTGTTTTTTAGCCCTCCTGTCCTTCCCCTGACCCCCTTCTTACACCTAGTTCTGAAATTTCTATGAAGAAACTGCTTTTACACCCCTCCATTTCACTCTGGAGACCATGTGGTGATATTGATTATGGGCGTTTGTGGGCGTTTGTCGCTGACATAGATTTGTGCATTTCTCTTATCAGCCATATCCTGCCCACCTGTTCTATATGTCCAAAGTTAGGCCTACTGATGTACTTTGTTCTTGCCCAAAATGGACTATTTCCTCCCTTACTCTCTTAGTGTAAAGTACAATTTTAATTACAATTACGGGCGTTTCTCTCGGCAAACGCCCGTAAGCATAATAGAAAATCCTCTGTTGACAGGGGAAAAAATGTAGATAGGGAGTTGATATCAGGGGTGAAGATGCACCTCTGTTGTGTCTTTCAAACTGGCATTTTTGCAGAATCCCATTGCCACTTTATTTTCGAATTAATATTACGGGCGTTTGCGGGCGTTCCTTTTAACAAACTTTCTCTCTTTTCTTTTCTCTAACAGAAGAATGTCTGACGATCAAGGAAGGAAGAGTGTGGGTAGGCCATCCAAGGGTGACGACAAGATGTCCGGGAAAGAATGTGCCCAGAGGCATCGAGACAAAGTTCAGGAAGACCCAGATGAATATGCCAAAAAACTAGAAAAAGATGCCGAACGCTCGGTAAAAAAGCGTAGAGAACTGAAAGAAGCGGCCGAGGCAGGGGGTGAAGGATCAGAAGCTTTTAAAAAGAAGCAAAGGGAGAGAGAGTTGTCGTCAGCCCGTGGTAAATTAGACCGCGAAAGGAGAAATTTTCTAAAACAGAACCCCAACTCCCCTCTCCCTCCTCATCTGGAGAAGAGATCTCAAGGCCATGGGGGTAGGGGGAAGTTTAAGGCACCCGGCCAGGTCCAAGCGGCCCCCGAGCAGTCCACCAAGGAGCATGCACCCAAGGCAACGGAGGACAAGACACACCAGGAGACCGATGAGGCACCCCAGCAGACCGATGAGGCACCCCAGCAGACCGATGAGGCACCCCAGCAGACCGATGAGGCACCCCAGCAGACCGATGAGGCACCCCAGCAGACCGATGAGGCACCCCAGCAGACCGATGAGGCACCCCAGCAGACCGATGAGGCACCCCAGCAGACCGAGGATGCCGGACCCCAGCAGCGTAGATCTCTAGTAGTGAGTATCAGTTTCAAGAAAAGAATTATTCATTTTCCCCACTTTCTATCTATAGATGTTGTAAAATTAAATGAATGTATATTGTATGTTATTTCATGAATTCATATTGAATCTTCATCTCATGGACAAATGTTTAAGAACATTCACAATTCAAAAACAACTTTGCTGTATGTTATAATTTTTTGATTATTGTCACTTACCTTGTCTTTCTTTCGTAATATTGATCTTATTCTACTGTTTATGAAGGTTTCGGATGAGACCCGCAAAGCAGTATATGCTTCAGCTGAGCCGAGCCGCCCTAAGTCTGCTGTCAAGGCCACCCCAAAGTAAGTACTCCTACTCCCATATATATATATATGTATACATGTAAATGTACCTCTGTATATGTATGATGGCTTCTATCCCAATTCATTGACAATAACTTTATTTCATACTCCTAACCAGGAGGAAGAGGCGTACCGCAGCCAGAGCAGCACGAGCCGCCCTGCAGGTCGAGGAGACGCCCCAGGTGGAGACGGCCCAGGAGGACTTGACGAAGGAGGACTCAACGCAGGAGAAACAGCAGGAGACTACCACCCCAAAGTAAGTACTCCTACTCTACATGTACATGTACATGTATATATATATACTATGATGGCCTGTATCCCAATTCACTGACAATAACTTTATTTCATACTCCCTACCAGGAGGAAGAGGCGTACCGCAGCCAGAGCAGCACGAGCCGCCCTGCAGGTCGAGGAGACGCCCCAGGTGGAGACGGCCCAGGAGGACTTGACGAAGGAGGACTCAACGCAGGAGAAACAGCAGGAGACTACCACCCCAAAGTAAGTACTCCTACTCTACATGTATGTACATGTATATATATACTATGATGGCCTGTATCCCAATTCACTGACAATAACTTTATTTCATACTCCCTACCAGGAGGAAGAGGCGTACCGCAGCCAGTGCAGCAGCAGGAGCCGCCCTGCAGGTCGAGGAGACGCCCCAGGTGGAGACGGCCCAGGAGGACTCGACGAAGGAGGACTCAACGCAGGAGAAACAGCAGGATACTACCACCCCAAAGTAAGTACTCCTACTCCCGTATATACTATTTTTTTTTGCAATAGATACTTCAGTAAATAATAAAAGAAGAAGGGTGTATTTCAGGTATTCCAGAAATCTGAAATAAAAAAATAGTTACTTTACAGACTCACCTTTTTCTTGTAGCACCTCTCGTCGCCCCCTTTGCCTCACACCACCCGGAAGGGAGGGCCGTGGAGCTGTGGCGCCTGCCACACGGGAGTTGGTGATCCGAAGGCCAGTGGTGCCACCAGCCGCAAAACCCGCCACCGAAAAGTAAGTGTTTTCCAGATCTGTCCTAATTTAGAGTTAAGTAATGAAACTAAAACACACTTCGCTTTAATGTTGATTTCAAGTTGAGAGTTTACGCGCAAACGCCCATAATTTTTATTATGGTCAATGTTTAGCGGCAATCTATCTTCTTTTCTTACATTTGTTCAATTGTTCTTGTTGGCAGTTCTGCTGTGGAAGACCTCCCCCCCGTTTTGTACTCAACCGTGCCTATCTGGAGTCCAATAACCATCTCTTCAGTCTCTTCAACCGACGAAGACAACTAGACCAACATGTACATACAAATACATAATGGAAGTCCTAGATTTATTTGAAAGTTATCATGTAACATAAATGTCCTCATTGTACATAAGACAAGTTCTGTGAAATAGATCTATATAACAAGTAAATAAAGGTTTCTTTAAATTCAAATTAATTCATTTTTTCTGTGAGTTTGTGTCTTTTGTATAGAATAAGTGACAAATTGAATATAATTTGATAGTGACTTGAACGATGGCAAGACGACTCCGCGGAGACCAGCTATGAAAGAGCTGAGGGCGCTAAGCAGCATGGTTATCATGACAGAGAAGCGATCCCGCTCGACACCAGTAGCGCCAGCTCCACGGCAGTCTGCCCGCATGTCTTCGCCAACACCATGGTAAGTTGAAAAATGATTGGTCGTCACGATGCACCAATGAAGTGCTGGAGCTAGCAGTGTCACCAGCACTTCATTGGAGCATCGTGGGCATCTTTATAAATTAGTCACACCAAATCAATTCATCTGAACATAGATAGTGTTTCAATATCTCACATTTATGTGAATTCATTAACTTAATCACTCTTAATTCAATGTTTTGAAGTACGCGCGCAAACGCCCGTAATTTATATTAGTGTTTCTTTATTTTCATTCTTGTTGCATAAAAAAATTTATTCTTTCAGTGGCCATAACAAACCCGACAGCGCAGGTGACGCGTCTCATCCTGGACCATCCAGCGACCCCCAGGCGGAGCTGGAAGTGCGACAAGCACCAGGGAAGGAAGGCTCGGTGGAGCATTTCCCTCACCCAGAGTGTGCTCGCATCCACGAGCGGCGCGCCCGTAAGATGCGCTCAGGTTATGACAAGAGACTCAGAACCCAACTTGATGACTTTGAGTCCCTTGAGCATGAGAAGCAGGAAGTTGATGCTCAAATTGCTTCTCTCCGAGCAGAACTCGAGCGCAAGGAGAGACAGCTTGAACTCGCTGAAGCTCGTAAGAAATCAGTGAGTGACAACCGCATCCTTCAGGCTGTGGATGTCATTTCCCAGCATGTCAATGAGACCTTGAGCCGTAACAAGAGGAAGAAGATCCTGCACAGCCTAGTAGACCCACAAGTTCTCACCGAGAAGAAACTTATGGCTGTTATGGCTAAGAAGTTCGGTCTCACTGGGAAGGCAGCCAAACATGTGAACAAGGACATTACCGACCGTGGAGTTAATAAGAAAGAACTTGAAGCCTTTATCATAGCCTTCGTCCAGGATGGTGAGTTCACTTGGTTGTGTCCAGGGAAGAAGGAGAAGGTGACTCTCTTCGCAAAGGATGAGGCAGACGGGGTAAAGAAAGTGAGGCAAAAGCGTGTGTTACTGATGGATGTTAAGGAGATCCATGCTACCTACAGAGACCGTGCTCCCGCGAAGTACCAGTGCCAGTACAACCACTTCACTCGTGTGCTAAGGAAGTGTAAGTGGATTGTCCCCCTACGGCAGCACAAGGTTGAGTGTTGTCTCTGTAAAACCCATCAGAACTATTCATTGAAGCTGAAGGCTATCAACGCTTATGCCCGGTTTGTGCCAGTTAATCCTGATTCCCTGTTTAAGGAGTACACCAAGGCAGCATTCGAGAAGGCTTTGAGAGATGACACCGGAAGGCTGAACAAGGACTACACTTATTCTAACTTACCTGATCAAATTACCTTTAAGCAGTGGCAGTTTACACCAGTGCTGCTTGCCACCAAGAAGGTAAATGAGACTGTCTGGGTGAACAGACTGCGCCCTGTGGACTGTACCCTGGACAAGACTGACTTCATAGAACAGCTGATCAAGGACTTTGACGTTACCAAGAACCACTCCGACCGTGCAAAACATCAGCACAGTAAAGTCCGCCAGCAGCGTGAAGAGCTTGGCAATACAGACTGTACGATACAGATGGACTTTGCCCAGAACTGGCTAGTAGGGTTTGGTGAGGGCGGTGAGATTCAGTCTGTCTTTTTCAACAAAGATGGAATCACTATCCACCCAGTCGTCATTCACTTGAAGCAGGACGGCCTGACAGTATCAAAGTGCCTCTGCTACGTGAGCCATGACCGCAAGCATGACGCTGGGACCATCAGCCATATAATGAAGCGAGTGTGCAACTACATCACCGAGAACTACCCGCACATCAAGATCGTGCACTACTGGACGGATTCACCATCATCCCAGTATAGGAATATCTCGATCTACAGTCTGGTATGTCGCCACCATGAGCTGTATCAACTCGACGGCACGTGGAATTACTTCGAGACCAATCATGGCAAAGGTCCATGTGACGGCGTTGGTGCAGCCGCGAAACGCAAGGTGGACTACAAAGTGAAGAAGGGTAACGACATCTACACTGCCCAGCTGTTTGTTGAACATTGTAATGATGGAGAGGGAACCGTGCAGTATGATTGTATGTCCATGAAGAACACTTATGATGCACGCAGCCGGTTGCCCTTCATTGTTTCCCCAAAGTCTGTAGAAGGCTCCATGACCATACACTCAGTAGCAGTCACTGCCCGTTCGGAGAAGATCTGCACACGTGCAACATCGTGCTTCGACGAGTGCTGCTGGGATAGAGAGAACAACATCCCTCTGCTTGACAATGAGTGTGCTTCCACCCCTGTAAGATCCCAGTGGAAGGAGTTCCTACTATATGACTATGACATTATGCTACGCCTTGGTGAATTGGAGACGGAGCAGATGGAAGCTGCAGAGTTAGCCCATAATGCAGCTGAGAAGGAAGAGGCGGAGAAAGATGCTAGACGAGCGCGTGCCCAGGCCATCAAGAGCGGACTTATCCCGGACGAGACAGAGGAAGAGACAGAGGAAGAGATAGAGGAAGAGATAGAGACTGAGCAACCTGCAGCACCGGAGGAAGTCGACACTGCAGAGCACGTGGGTGCTCGCTATGTTGAGGACACCTCTGATGTCCACCATGACTGTGTGCGGCAGGAAGTGTATGAGCGTGGAAGTTATGTTGCAGCTGTGTGGGGGAATTCATGGTATGTCGCTGAAGTGACCAGCGAGAGGCTTGCCCGCGGTTATTACAACCTTAACTTTCTGAGACCCGGCTTCAGAGCTGGAAGCAGTTGGGACAAGAACATCAAGTTGTCCTGGCCGAAGTTGAAAGATGAAGAAGAAATATCCGAGGCCGACATCATCTGCCCTGTGGCATCCCCTTACAGCAACGCCCGCTCCCGGAACCTACTGCTAACCCATGAAGAGTTTCAGTCAGTCCAGGCCCTTTACCAGGTCAGGGTAGACTGCAGACCTCGGCTACCTACTAGGCGTATAGGTAGAGCCAACAGCAAGTAGAGTACCTACACCTCAGTCTAGAGACACATACCTACTACTATGGACTCTAGCTTCGCCCGCAAGGGCTTGAGGCTACAGAACTGTACATACCAACCGGACTTGACCTGTCTGCACAGCCGAACCCATGTGAGCCGAGGGGAGTACAAGGACATTGCACCACCGTCTTCACACCTCCTCTCCAGTCTTCGCATGTAGGAACAGGCCAGACAAATTTCTTTATCAGTCCTTCCTTATGCAGTGTTTGATTTTTGCCCATTATTTTAAATGTATATATGTTAGACAATATCAAACTTTATGTTCAAACACTGTATATAGGAAAGGCTACTTTTAAAATTGATTAATTAACACAGTTGGTTCACAGTTGGTTTTGTAGGTTTAAGAGTTAATTAAGCAGGTACAGGTGGAGCCAGAGAGGAGGAGAGCAGACCCCAAGAACCTTTATTTGCATGTTGATGACTACTAACCATTTTAAACCATATCACACAGATATTTTGTAATGTTTGCTTAACGACGCAAACGTCCGTAATTTTTATTATAGTACACTAGATAAGAGAAGTTACAGTGATAATTTAAGTGACATTAGTAAGTTCAGGCATTTTTGTAATGGTGAAGCAGTGGGCCTGGACATGATAGATCTCTATACCAGAACAGGTAATGCTACATGGAGTTGTATTTGAAAATTCAGGTTGGTAATTGATGAGAGATGAATGCTTAGATCATTGAAACAACTTTCAGAACATGTTACTCAGAATGATTTAGTTTTTATAACTGTTTCAGCTCTGCTGAAGGAACAGGAATAACTGTTTTCCTTGTCTGAAAGCAAAAATTCTTTTTTTTTCTATTTTGGGGGAGCTAGGAAGGCGATGATGAAAAGTGGTTGTCCGCGGAAAACGCCCGTAATAAATATTGGATGTTGACTTGACAGCTGCTGGGTACCTGTTCTGTGGCCTACATGAGGTTTCAGCATAGGGGTTCTACTCAAAAACATATTTGGGTCTATGTAGGGGCATATGTTAGGTTCCCGGGGAACGTCACTGTACAGTGGTTGAAGTACTAAGTCAGGCTACATGGTTGAAACAGGGAAAATTTTTGGTAAAAGTTTTAGTTGGGGTGTAATTTTTAAAGGAAAATGGATAGGTATAGGTCAATAACAACAGGAAGGGATAGCAGAGGGTGTCTCTTATAAGTGGTGGCAGAATATAAGGTTTGGAGTTAGAAATAGGGGAGCTGTGAGCGGTGTGGCAGGACATGGTCTTTGGCCAATTTGCCAGAGGTCGACAGAAAACGTCCATAATTTAAATAGGTGGGTGAGTAGAGAGGGGATGTATGAATGAAAAATTGGTGGCAGGGTGGTTTGGGTTCATGGGTTTAATAGGATATATAACTGGGTACATAGAGAAACAGTAAATAAGGGGAGGGGATGAAATGTAAAGTGGTGTTCAAGGTTTAAAGGTAGGGAACACGTTTAGACTTTTTTCAAAATTATTATAATTTTTGGAGAAGCTGGTTTTCAGATGTAGAATGTATGGTCTAATGGTTGATTACAATTGATTTGGGGCCAGCAGGACACAGCCACATGTCCCTGCTTTGGCATTTTAATGTATGAAAGCTCTGAGGGGATTAGGAAGGACATGGAGGCCACATAGGATAGAGCTGTCAAATCCCTACAAAATAGGGAGTGAGGGCAAACGTCCGTAAGATTAATTATGGGATGAAATATGTGAGTCTGAGCTCCCTTAATTCAAACCATATCCATTAATTTTAAGGTCAAAGTGAAAGTAAAGACATATACCTACATGTTGAAAGTTGTTTGAATGATAAGTCAGTGTATGCTTCTGCGTGGCTTAGGTATTGATGGAAAAGAAAAATATTTTGGATCTACAACTTTTTCTTTTAACATTAGTAAAGTTGGGTGGATGTCAGGGAAAATGAGATTTGCAAGAGGTATGGGGTATAGATTATGATGCCACATGTGTTTACTACCTATATGTGGAAGATAGGGGGTCTGAGGAATAACTGGTGGGACCTGTGGCCATCAAGGTGACACAAGAACATGGCTAGTGAATGTATGGTCCGTGGACAAACGCCCATAATATAAATTCATTAATTAACCCAACTTTGAGAGTGTGTGGGACTGATATAAATATGAACATTACACCTGATTGTGGGTCCAAATGAAAGATAGTGAGTTGGAGTTTCATGATAAGAAAGAGATATTTCAAGGACTGCTTCTTGTTGAAACAGCAAGAACTTTCATGCAGCATACTTGGCATGACATGGACTTTCAGAATTTCTAGTGAAATTGTCCTTTTTGTGAGAAGTCCTACTGTTAAATAAATCATGATACAAGGTTAAAAGCTATTTAAACAATTACCACAACTGACTACTGTAAAATGAACCCAAAGAAGCCATGGTCAGCAGGTTGTAGATATGTGTTAAGTGATTGAACATGAGAAATGAATTAAAATTACGGACGTTTTTCTCGAAAAGACATGTCCACCTTCTGCCGTTAATAAAAACTGAACCGCTGGGACCAAAATCCTCCCGTTTAGTGTTTTTTGGAGGTAAATAAATGTATTTTCAGAAAATTTGACAGGTTTTGAAAAAAGGACACCTTTATTTTCCATTACGGGCGTTTCATGAAATGGGCGTTTGAAGGATATTGACCCTGATACATGGTACCAGTACACGTCATATGGTGATACATGGTACCAGTACACATCACATGGTGATACATGCACCAGTACACATCACATGGTGATACATGGTACCAGTACACATCACATGGTGATACATGACACCAGTACACGTCACATTGTGATACATGGTACCAGTACACATCACATGGTGATACATGGTACCAGTACATGTCACATTGTGATACATGGCACCAGTACACGTCACATTGTGATGGCTGGCACCAGTACACATCACATGGTGATTCCTGGCACCATTACACGTCAGATGGTGATACATAGTACCAGTACACGTCTCAAGGTGAGACAAGGCAGCAGTACACGTCTCATGGTGGTAACTGGCACCAGTACACGTCTCATGGTGATACATAGCACCAGTACACGTCCCATGGCGATAACTGGCAGCAGTACACGTCTCAAGGTGAGAAACGGCAGCAGTACACGTCTCATGGTGGTAACTGGCACCAGTACACGTCTCATGGTGATACATAGCACCAGTACACGTCCCATGGCAATAACTGGCACCAGTACACGTCACATGGTGATAACTGGCACCAGTAGACATCACATGGTGATACATGGCACCAGTACACATCACATGGTGATAACTGGCACCAGTACACA
This sequence comes from Acholoe squamosa, assembly GCA_949317995.1. Lineage (NCBI taxonomy): Eukaryota > Metazoa > Annelida > Polychaeta > Phyllodocida > Polynoidae > Acholoe > Acholoe squamosa. The sequence goes on from OX439042.1 coordinate 22,470,956, forward strand.
TCACATGGTGATACAAGGCACCAATACACGTCATATGGTGATACATGGTACCAGTACACATCACATGGTGCTACAGGGCACCAGAACAGGTGACATGATGATACATGGCACTAGTACACGTCACATGGTGATACAGGGCACCAGAACAGGTGACATGATGATACATGGCACCATTACACATCACATGTTGATAACTGGCAGCAATACACATCACATGGTGACATATGGCAACAGTACACATCATATGGTGACATATGGCAACAGGACACATCACATGGTGACATATGGCAACAGTTCACATCACATGGTGACATATGGCAACAGTACACATCACATGGTGACATATGGCAGCAAAACACATCACATGTGACACGATCTGCGAAAAGGGGGCTTAGTGCAGGGGGTTCTAAGACCCCTTCTCCCAGTCCATGTCACACATGGTGATTCAGGGCAGTAGACATCATCAGTAGATACATGTTACTAGTACACATCATATGGTGATACCTGGCACCAATACACATCACATGGTGATACATGGTACCAGTACACATCACATGGTGATACAGGGCACCAGAACAGGTGACATGATGATACATGGCACCAGTACACGTCACATGGTGATACAGGGCACCAGAACAGGTGACATGGTGATACATGGCACCATTACACATCACATGTTGATAACTGGCAGCAAGGCACATCACATGGTGACATATGGCAACAGTACACATCATATGGTGACATATGGCAACAGTACACATCACATGGTGACATATGGCAACAGTTCACATCACATGGTGACATATGGCAACAGTACACATCACATGGTGACATATGGCAGCAATACACATCACATGGTGATTCAGGGCAGTAGACATCATCAGTAGATACATGTTACGAGTACACATCATATGGTGATACCTGGCACCAGTACACATCACATGGTGATACATGGTACCAGTACACATCACATAGTGATACATGGTACCAGTACACATCACATGGTGATACATGTTACCAGTACAGATCACATGGTGATACATGGTACCAGTACACATCACATGGTGACACATGGTACCAGTACACATCACATGGTGACACATGGTACCAGTACACATCACATGGTGACACATGGTACCAGTACACATCACATGGTGATACATGGTACCAGTACACATCACATGGTGATACATGGTACCAGTACACATCACATAGTGATACATGGTACCAGTACACATCACATGGTGATACATGGTACCAGTACACATCACATGGTGATGCATGGCACCAGTACACATCACATGGTAATACATGGTACCAGTACACGTCACATTGTGATACATGGTACCAGTACATGTCACATGGTTATACATGGTACGAGTACACATCACATGGTGATACATGGTACCAATACACATCACATGGTGATACATGGTACCAGTACACATCACAAGGTGATACATATTGTGACACATGGCACCAGTACACAATTCAACATGACTGCCTAGGCTAATGATTTCTAGATAAAGGTATGACACAGTGCAGTTGCATGTATAAGAGGACCATGCAGGCTAATGATGCAATACATGGCATAAGATAATTTCATACGATGATACATGGTATCAGGTCATAAAATTATCCTTCTAAATTTGTACTGAAGGCACAATGGTCTTATATGGAAGGACATGCCTATTTATTACACATCAAAACGTTATGGCCACTGTGGTAATCTTTCTACCAACGTGTTCTAGAACGTTTTGTATTGAAGGAAATACCTGTTTATTACACATTAAAACGTCATGGCCACTGGGGTTATCTTTCTACTGATGTGTTCTAAAACGTTTTGTATCGAGGGAAATACCTGTGTATTACACATCAAAACATTATGGCCACTGTGGTAATCTGCCTGCCAAAACATTCTAAAATGTTTTACTTTAAAGGAAATACCTGTTCAGTACACATCAAAATGCTATGGCCTCTGGACTAATCTTCCTATCACTGTGTTCTAAAACGTTTTGTATTGAGGGAAATATATGTGTATTACACATCAAAACGTCATGGCAACTGTGGTAATCTTTCTACCAATGTGTTCTAAAACCTTTTGTATTGAAGGAAATACCTGTTTATTACACATTAAAACGTCACGGCCACTGGGTTAATCTCTCTACCAATGTGTTCTAAAACGTTTTGTATTAAGGGAAATACCTGTGTATTACACATCAAAACATTATGGCCACTGTGGTAATCTGCCTGCCAAAGCATTCTAAAATGTTTTACTTTAAAGGAAATACCTGTTCAGTACACATCAAAATGCTATGGCCTCTGGACTAATCTTCCTATCACTGTGTTCTAAAGTGTTTTGTATTGAGGGAAATACCTGTGTATTACACATCAAAACGTCATGGCCACTGGGGTAATCTTTCTACTAATGTGTTCTAAAACCTTTTGTAATGCAGGAAATACTTGCTTAGTACACTCTGATACGCTATGGCATTCAACCATTGTAGGCATACTCCTCTTGAATTCAGCTTGATACAGAAAAGCCAAATCCTCCTAATACGTATTGCAATTGATTAGCAATTAGGTAATTAATTAAATACAAATCCTGTTATATTGGATTATTTCAAGGTTGCTTATAATATTTTAAGCATTGTTCCAATAAGTAGTCATGTCATTGGAGACCTTGACAAAATATGTCGTCATATTAATTGGTCCTGAATTCAACATGATTTTTCATTTTTGAAATAATTAGCTAATCATCCATTTTCAAGGTTAATTAAAGTATATATGCATGTAACTGACAGATAAAATTCCTTTCTTGGCATAAGTCAAAAGTATGTGACATCTTAAATAGAAATGTGTTTCATCCCTGAGTTCTTCCTCCAAAGAGATATTCTACATCGAAGTTCATGAAATGTGCAAAAATCACTGGCAGTTTGGGGCTCTCCAACCTCAAGATTACTGGCATTTTGAAGGGCCCTTTTTACTACCCACATCAATACGTTTTGGAGGTCCACTGACAGAAAGTACTGGTATTTTTGAGGGCCGATTTTACTACCCACATTAATACGTTTTGGTTGTGCTAAGGATATCCACTGCTACATATTCACCATACGATATTTGGGATGTCCAATAGAGTATATATGATAATGAACATACCTCCCTAGCTATTATTTTCCAATATCTGGAGATCTCGCCCCCCCCCCTTCCTAAGAATTCTCTCCCCAGGAATCCCTTTATCAATTCAGGGAATTGATTATACCCAATGTGGTTCCCTAACCCCAACCTTATTAACCCTTATCTCCTCTTGACCCATTGATCCCCTGACCCTCTGTGCCATATCCCAAGCATTCTGTGCCTGACACGCGATGTTTATGATATTTCTTACTGGATAACATATATTTGTCTATAATACAAATGTATATACAGCTTCAAATTGTGTACAGATGGCCTACATAATGGTATAAACACACACTTAACGTACCGATACAAAGAGAACCGTACAATTGTGATTGCAATTTCTTGTAGATAACGTAGGGGGTTGGAATGTCCTAAAGGTAAGGGGCGAGGGGGGAAGTGCGGAATATTCCAGGGAAGAAAGGGGGGGGGGGGTTATTCTAGGAGTTGGCATGCATATATGATATGCATCTACAGATGAACACACACTCCTGAAAACTCCGTGTCACTTTGGTTTCGGGCTTTTTGAGTGGTGTAGAATGGTATTGAAAAGTGGAATTCAAGCACTATAAAAGCCACATTATAAGACATAATTATAAAATGGACGAATGGCCAAGAGTGAATTGAAGTAATCTAGACCAAGAATGGCCTGCCATACATTATGAGGTGGGTGTTGTAATGCCCTGTTAGCTACAGCCCCAGTGGTGCTGAAGGTGGGACTATGCCGACTGTGTGATGAGTCCCTGGTGGTGAGCTGCTCTAAGAGTTAGTGTTTCCACATGATATAGGCCTACACCAACAAAGGAGGTATAATGTGCTATCATACCACAGCTAAGGAGCCAGCTCTGATATAGCATTCTATACTTAAAAGTCTGGGGACTATTAGTATGCGCTATATGTTGGTTGTTTAGACGGACAAAAGGCAAAGCTGTGTGGAGACCAATTACTGTTTTGGGTGCGTCTTGTCATGGTTTATGTGTTGTAATGAACTGAAGACAATGCAACTCTTGTTGAAAGAAACCTAATTACCAGACAATGCATGTAAAGCTGTCGTTTCTATTAACTCTGCTTATCATCATGGTGAAGGGACTGCAGTTTTCCACTAATAACATCCAGCCTAGCCTATACAGAAGCCATCATTGAAGCGTTCAGTAGATATACTTCACAGTCTGGTCCAAAACGCTCACACCTTCTCAATATGATACAGGACAAAATGCTCAAGTATAGAGGATGATGAACCTTCATCCTCTCCTGGGTCCCTCCATCAGATTGCCAGTGGAGATCTATAGTCTTGCGTGCTAGAGGTGAGTAGTTATAAAGAAAACCTGGAGAGATAGAAAAGGGATGAAGAGCGTCCTTCAGAGGCATCAGCTGTCGTATTTCACATATCCTGGACAGATGGGAGAGCGGTTTTACGCCTTGTGTTATTTATTGACAGGGGCAGAGGCGCTGTAATAATGACGCCGGACTATTGGGTGACTGTCATGGATGGGGCTGTAAACCTTCGCATTCTATATGGAAGCACAGAGCTGCAATCTACTACCCAACGGGGTATCAGAGTGCAGACCAGGCAGTCCAACTAGACTGAGATTTATATTTTGCGTTGCCATTCTCCTCAACTAATGTAAAGCTCATTAAGTTTGATGTATGATTTGATCTATTTTAAAGTAAATAGTTCTAAGATAATTAATGAAATCTCCAGAAATTCAAGATTCTAAAATGAAAAAGCTTGAATAATCAGATAACGAGCTTTTACGACCCCTGTCAGGAGAAGGTGAAATATTCTATCAAGGTTTTGTGTATTTGTGCTACAAATTGTTCTGACTGTCTACATGGTTGGGCTAAATAGTCAGGCGTAGGGGATGCTAAAAGAATCTCACGTAAATGATGAGGTAAGAGCTGCAACGGTGTTACTCATATGGGCTATCAATCCAAATACAGGGTGATTTTTCAATGACCATCTTTTTATCACATTTTGACATTAGCAAATATTTTTCTGATTTGCTTTTATGACAAGGGCGTTAGCTCTATGCACCTACAAAACAATGGTGCTACCTACATTTGATCAAGGTAGTTGTGTGATAGATAGTGCCAAAGCAACAAAGTGGAAAAAACTAGAGACAATTCAGAACCATTGCTTGCGTTGCTGCCTGTCAATTTGATTGGTAACAGACATAAGCAGGGTCAAAATTGCTAGCAAGAGCTGATTGTAAAAAACTATGTGAATGATGCAAGAAAGTGTTGTTGAGGCTTATGCATGATCTAAGCAAAGACCCAAACAGTATTATAGAACCCGTGCATGTATTGCGGGCTAATGCCAAAATCAAAATCAAAGTCAGTAGGGCTCGTAGTGCCTTATAAAAAAAAAAGCCCACTATATTGATGTGAAAAGCCCTGTGTAGTGGTTCGTCTCGTTAAGTTAGATTAAGCACTCATAACGAAGAGAGAGAAAGTTTCCGGGTAGGCAACCAAGCTTTTATTTCATAGCTTATGTTACATATGATCACGGCCTCAGAGGACTACATGCTGCTAGGGCATTCGGTTACCCTTTCGGGTAACAACCTGGTTGAGCAGTGGGTAAAACCACTACTGGAGAACATGGGGGTAGAACCAGCCTTATATAGGGGAAAAGCCCGAGAAACTCAGACCGGCCACGTGACGTGTGGTGGATGAGTGGTAGGCCCCCTGGTGTAATGGATACGAACCCAGAGGCAGGTGCTGCCACCTGCCATCCGGATTCCCCCACTACACCCGAAAACCTAGGTCTGAGTCCCACGGGTACATGAACGTAAAAGTGTAAATACAATACCCCTACACCCTGTATATGTACCTTGATTTATTTTTGATATATTTGTATTGATGCTATGTTCATTGCTATTTGTTGACCTTTTTGGCACAGATGAATAGCTATTTTAACTGAATTGATCTTTTGTCAAATAAAACTATTCAAACTCAACGCAAACTCAACTTTTTCAAGAGTATTGTGGCCTTGAAATATTGTTCTCACATATTTACAGTATGCACCCCTGTACCACCAGACTACAGATTCAGGCAATCGGAGCTTTGCATGACCTAAAGGGGCAAATCAATTTACACCTAGATTAATGTTTGACACTCTTATTTATTTATAATAAAGGTCCTCCGCTGATTAACTACCAAATGCAACAATGCATTAGCGATTGCTACATTGCTAAAAAAAAAGAAAAACAGTCAAAGCCCAATCCGAACAGGTTTGAAATCTAAAAGTCTTTATCCACATCCTATTAGAGATATATAACGCCACTCCATCTTATTACAACTATCCCTCAGCCTAAATTGTGAAGTGGGAAGCATAAAACAACTCTTTCTGTGCACGTTTCAGTGTAGCTTCTGACTACTCTCAATTGATTAAAATCATTGTTATAAAAACACTGTCACAGTAGATGCTGAGAGGCTGTACATGTAGTGTAGCATGAAAGGGAGGGGCTAATGGACGCAGGTGTCTTTCCTGTATTGAATCTTATTAGATCCCTCTACAGCCATTCTATACATAGAAAACCTGTCTTCACCAACTGAAAGTGCCATTTTAAGACCTCAACAGATCCTTTAAAGTCTGCTCTCAGCCATTCCAGGATTGGACGCCATACACTGAGGGCCTCATGGTAGCTCCTTGGGACGGCCCATGATTTAACCTGGCGGCAAGTCCCCTCTTTCATCTTCATACTTTACGATAGGGTATTAAGATTAGTCTCAACAGTGCAATTATGAGATCCTGAGGCTCAGCACCCTAGCTGAGCAAAATGAGAGATGGATCCTGACAGGGTCAGGGGCCGACGTTATAGATGGTGCTGAGGCATAATACACTGCGCAGATGGGGAGGAAATAGTTGGTGGTGTGGGGGAACACCTCGGGATATCATATCTACAGTAAGATTAAGGTGGGTCGTGCAGCCTGGGTGTTCTATACACTATACAGACTTACCAGGTTTAATTATTAGCCAATGAGAGAACCCCAATCTATTCACTGCAGTCCTTCGGGGGGCCACCTGGTACCCATCTGAGAGGTCTTATCAGTAGATCTCGCTGGTAACAAGCTCCAGCAATGGCAGCGCCCATGTGACAACCTGCTAGCTCGGAACAGGGCACTAGTATATCAGGTCATGGAGACCGCCATTTTGCTTTGCATCATGGGTAGGCCCCCGACTCCACAGTACTGCATTCTGGGTAAATTTCTGATCAACCACTGTTCACACTTCTGAACAATGGTGATTGATTACACTGATAAGGGAGATAAGCTACAGCCTGTCCCTATCTTAATCACCCTAAGTACCTCCCTATTGTTCCAGGTGTGAGGGGTGTGGATTAGCTAGATAGAGAGACAATGGACTGGATGTACTCAATCTGAGTGGCATGTTACATCTTATTGAAATCTTAAAGTTATATTTCTAATGTATTTGAAATATTAGATTTATACTTAGCTTATCTAGTAAATGTTGAAAGTATTTGCTATACATAGATATGAATTTTAGAAATTAGCTACAGGTAGTAGATGAGGAAGGGACGTTCAAAGTAAACTATACAAAGCTGATTTAGCCCCCCACCTGCATGAGCCACCTAGCCGATTCTCTCAGTACTAGCAATATGCTAGTGCCGTTATAACCATAAGATGATTAGCCATAAGATCCAAATGAGCCTGCGGCCACTCACTTCACAAGCTCGTGGTATTTGCTTTGTTATACTGAACGAGGGGCGGGCCCAGAAGGGATGGTCTATGAGGGCACAAGGAGGAAAATCTAGTAGGGGCACAGCTAGGGTCTCGAACCATATTTCACACCAATGGTTATAAGAGTCGTACCAAGGCCCATTTTAGGGGGTCTAGAGGGATGCAATTCAATTCATTGTTAAATGTTTACTTGTTTGACTTACAGTAGCAATAAAGCACATGAATTTCAGTAGAAATATTCTATACCGCTGTATGTAAGTTACGCATTGTTGGTCTTATTGAATTGAGTTTTTTGCACATAAAAAGAAAGCTGGTGCCGAGCAGGTCTTTTCTGGTGCAGCTTTCAGATCGCCCCTTTCTGCGTCTTTCACATCGAAGAGTACAGCACCCATGCATTTGAAAAATGTTCTCAGACTGTATTTGAATGAATAGGCTTAAGCATTGAAGGTATCATACACATTGGTCTTCATGATGCACGAATGCATTCATGCATCATGCCGCCAGAGAGTCAGTATGGTGCACCAATAAATGCTCGTCAGCAGACTCGCAATCACTTTGTTGGTGCTAGACAATGGGCATCGTGCACTGTGTATGAACAACCTTTAAAAGGTTAAGCTGAAATGTCATAGGAACCATACTTATCACTGTAAACTATAGGATCTGTATCGAGGATTTAACATTTTGTTCATCTCTGTGTATAGTGGGGTTAGTAACAGTAACTGTTGGAAGGATAATGTTAAATTGAACAATGCCACGATTGTAACTTCAAGAATTTGACGTGTTTGTAGTTGTCAGACAGTAGACAATTCAGGTCAGATTTAAGAGCAGACAAACAAGAGAACGTGATCCACCAGCAGGCTAAAGCAGCAGCTAATTCAATTTGGTGAAAGAAAAAAACATAGAGAATACGGCTTTTGAGAGTAAAAAGTACAGACACAAAAGAAATAAACCAATCAGTTATGTTTATATCGACTTTTGTGTGTCTGTTTTCAAAGTTACAAAACTCAAAATAAAATATTTCTTGAAAGAGATTACTAAGATTATTACAGTTTTGTGTGCCCATAACAGAACAGTTCACATGAGTGTTTTGTATCAATATCTGAAGGCTTTGTCTGTAAGTTTCTGTTCTGTTTGTTCCAAGGACGTCATTTCATCTTTCTTTTATATCTCAGATAAATGTACCTCAAGCATCCTTAAAAGAACATTGTGTTCTTTTTCTATGATGAACATTTCTTTTAAAAGCATGCATGTTTATCAGTAGTAGCTAGGCTTAGTGTAAACGTGGTACAGCATACGATGGCACGATTACGACTTTGATGCATCCTACATTATTTAGTGCAGATATGCCTCGTGATATAAATCCACATGGCATTAAATTAGACCAACCCCATCATTTCACACAAATTACTCTGCTGATTATATGCTTGCATATTTGATATGCATAGGGGCAATTATTCATGACTTTGGTCTACACTGCAAAAAATCCGTGTTGCAGTAACACGGTATATGCCTACCTACTTTTATATCTAACTCACATTTGACATTTTACCCATTTAATTATGGTCTACACACATTTGTCTTATACATTAACACACATTCAAGTAAAAGTGTGTAAGTGTGTTGAGATACCTGGCTGAGACTGGTATGCCCATGCCCTATGCAGGCCTTATCAGTGCTGTTACATAATGCACTAATTATAACACCGACCTGACCAAGACCAGGTAACCGTTATCCTGCTCAGTTTAAAAGTTCATCAGTTAGAGAGAGGAGTGGTTTCCTTCTGTGCCATCATTTTGGTAAGTTATTTGCCTTGTATTTCTAATTAAATACTATAAATAATAGCATGCACTATGCCTAAATAGTCAGTGCTGTAGCTGTCATACTTCATCCAAAATAGATTGATTTTCTAGATTGATATAGAGGCAATGTGAAGATTGATATAGAGGCAATGTGAAGATTGATATAGAGGCAACGTGAGGCACAGTCAAGTTTGAATCTCTTGGGCACTAAATCTTACTGATAGTGAAGTTCATTGATACTATGGCCGGGTACTTATGGATTCATGCAACATTTATTTTGTATGGTCTTTCTGTCAGATTAGGATTGGAACATACCATGAAACTCACTCTTTTGACTCACATCAGAGGCTTAGAACCTGACGCATGGTGCCACCCAAAGGCAATGTGATCGATTGGGGTCGTACATTGGAAGTATGGTGAGTCTAAAGGGCTTGCATTATTCAAAGCTAGATTTGACATATGCACACGTTTTTTTCTCCACTGTTTTCTCAAACTCAATGCAGGAAATGATTTCTCACGATAACCAGTGGAAACCTAACCCCCAAACCTAGGTATGAGACTATATGTTGCCCTAGATACTTAGAAAAGAATCTAACCTACCGACCTCAACTGTTTTTGAACATGTGACCAGAAACAAACCTAAGGCTAACCCTTGGATAATGTTATTGATTAATGATTATTGTTATCTATTATATTGTCTTCTAGGTCAAAATACCCTTCCTGTCATGATGTTACGAAACAAAGGTATTTGGACGCATCCATTGCACCAAAGCAAAAAAGAAAAGAACAAAATGATGAGTACTGATGAAAAAAATAAAGGCACAGCCTGACCCAGTGCCTCCTAACCCCCCATACCCCCATACCCCCCCCACACACACACACCTATGCCTCCACCCATACATAACAAATTAACACACTTTATGGTATCCCAAATTTAGATTACACACTTTCCACATCGACATATTTTTAGCATTAACACACTTTTGACAAAAGTGTGTTAAAATATGCTGCAAATAAGTGTGTTACAAAACTCAACACACTTTATTTACAGTGTAGTTCCTATTCTATACCTCCACAGGCATTATGAATGGTATAGATATGGACAGGATTGATGTGCGTCCTGCATTGGTAATTGGGTGATTCCACTTTATCTTATATAACCACACTCCCCCATTAGCCACTAATGAACGACAGGCATTGGGTAGATCTAATAATAGCCTCGGGACTAATCGTTGCCATAATGCATTTAAATATCACATTGGATCTCCAATTCATACAAAATTCCCCTACTACCCTTATCAGAGAATGTCTTAAAGGGGAACCCTGAGGCAATGCCAGTGAGTCATTTTGGTGATCTAAAGGGATCAGACCACGGGCTTGGTTTGCTTGCAAGCACCCGTTGCTGTTGAAGGTCAACGTTTGATTAGACAAGTGCAGGAAATATCCTCTGACAGAGGGACCAGCTCTGCCAAGGCATACCAATATTTGCCAAGCCATCCCTCAGCGTAAAACAGAGCAATGACAGTGCACACAAAGTTGTAATAAAGCCTGAGGAATGAACAGGCCACGGCAAAGTGTACCCTACGTCCTTCTTATTTTTTTTCCAATTATGATATTTTTTTCTTTTTCTGCTCTGTGTTGGATGCGGATCGATCCACCTTTTGTGGCGATGGATGCGCGCACCTTTCTGGGGAGACGCTGGCTTGTCTATCGCTAGTTTACGCAGAGGCTTAAGGCAAAGTCGGTGGAAGGACGTGCTGGGACGCTGGGCCTTGGCCTAGTGTATGATCTATGAGCAGACCTGGCCATGACAACAGAACATGGCTATGGAATACCCATACACCGCACCATCCTCCTTCACTATGGTCTGTCCCTGACAGCTATATGGTAGTTATGTTTCCATGAGGCACTGTACTGCAAAGGCTGGAGTAGGTATGGATATTGGGAATGGGAGCATCAGAATTATAAAATGAGGTGGTTTGATAAAGGAATGTTCATAGCCTAGATCGTTGGCTACATAATAAGGATAATCATCTTTTAAAGGCACACCAAATTTTTTAGACACTACTGGTACACAGACGGCAATAAGCGTTCGTTGAAATAACGTTGATCAACCATGATTAACATTATGTCAACGTTAATTTAACGTTATGTGTTCATTGGCTGTTCCCCTCAACGATATTATAATGCATAACAGTTGAATTTTCACAATACCATATTCGAATAAAACTTCATTGTCACTTATAGATATGCTTAATCAGATATGACACTTATGTACATTATTTCAAGAAATAAGTTCCTTAAAGACGTTATAGAATAAATGTGACGAAACAGGGAAAATGATAACATTAAGGGAAATACACACAAAATTTAATGCTCTAAATACAATATTTAAGGAGATATGACCAAAAGAGTAAAAGATTAAGTGAAAAAAAAGTGTTGGGTAACTTTTTCCAAGGAATCTGATTATGCTATAGCCAAAGCTCTGTTTTCATTCTAAAATTACCTTATTTAGAATAAAAAAAAATGGGTTTTTTTCCTAAATTTGGCACATTTGTTGATATTTGGTTGCCATGGAAACCATAATTTTGTTCTTTTTGAATAAAATGTTACTTTATCATATTAACCTGTCCATAAGGTTTTCATAACTGAAAACAGAATTGAATTATCCCTTCTAGATCCAAAATTATGGATGATTATGTTTATATTTTTCCAATGAAGGCATTTTTTATGCATTAAGCCACAATATTTCAATATGCATTTGAGTTAAGGGCTATCCTGAATTTCTCCATGTTGCTGACATTCCATGTTTGAGATCTTATATTTCTGTAGCTATTTGGAGTATTTTATAATGCAAAGTACTAAAATGTAGCTGAAGACATGAATTTAAAAAAAGGGATTTTCCCTTAATGTTAAGTTTTGTCACAAATCATAAGGAGCCCTATTGTGTGGATTCTCTAAATTTAGAATGTGGACAGGGTTATGGTCAATCAATTCAAGATAGATCCCTGATCACTTCTACTACATCATTGCCTTTTTGCACCGAGGATGAACTGAAAAAAATGTTGTGCTTACGTTACATTACCTAGCAACTTGTTCATAGGCCCACACAACTTTACCCCAACGCCATTCTGAGAATTTTCGAGCCAAGGTATTATGAGGTAGGATTTTGGCGAAGGTTTCATATTTTTATACCGAAAGGTCACCAAAAGCAGTTGCTCGATTCTCTGCCCAGGAAACATGAAACATACCTTTCCTTAATTTCGCCTTGAGCCAGAGGAGTGCAAGGATTCTGTTTCTTAGCATACAAATGGCCCGCTAAAAGCTTCCTCGAAGCAAAAGAAATCTATCTGGGGAATTGAAGCCTCATCCCTCTCTACAATAGATGATAGCTGCTACATCCTGGGATTCACTGCTAGACCAGGTCTGGAAAATGTATGTAAATTCTATTATAAAAAAAAGCTTACTATATAAATTCCATTCTTAAAGGGGCTCACTATACGCCAAGACTATAATTATAGGGTAGACGCCCCAAGTCCCCTTACCAACGATAGAATGTTGAAGGTCCATATTGGCTATACGTACAATATGTAACAGTGTATGGGCAGCAACAACCTTTAGAGTGATGATAGAATCCTTGACCCTGTCCCATACAGATTATACAAGTATTCTAAACTGTCCGATAGATTCCACAGGGTGCTGCCAAAGCCAACCCAGCCCAGACCTTAGCAGAAAAATAGAAATCTCATTATAAGTTTTTTTTAGTCTTCTGTAACTGAGTGTAGGAGGCCATTTACGGTCAGTAGACAATGGCCTCTTTGTATGGCGCAAATGAATCATTCCTCACCCAAGGGGGGAAGAACAGAAAGTGTAGCCAGAAGAGCAGTGGTTTCAGATGAAAGTGTAGGGGCTCGTAGATCGTGATATAGTGTGAGCGTCTCCCTCAAGAGGGCGTTTCAACCGGTGCGCCCATCACCGGTAGTCACTAGAGGTCTCCTCGACCCCTGGTCTCTGCGGGGTGGTGGCAGCACTGTTCGCCTCGTCCCAGCTCCTACCTGGGGCCGGGGAAGGCGTTAGTCTGGCTCTAGCTGCCAACGGAGTCGGACCATTTTCACCTGAGCTTACACTACAGTTAAGCAGTATACTTCGAGGTAGATGTGAAACATATACCGTAATAAATACGTGCCAGTTGCACTAACCCGAGATCCCTTGTCTGGTCTTTACTTCGAACTAGTCAAGACATTGATTCGAACCACTACACTGGTGCCATGACCAGTCCTTGGTGTTATTGCGCAGCCCTGGAGGCCGAACACGAGCACGATGGATCTCGAGATGAAAAGTCGAGCAACTCGGGATCCACACCGAATGACACTGCTCATGCTAACGATTTAACCCGAACTCAAATGAAGGGGTATACCTCTATAACTGGACCCAAGGTAGAGAGGGTAGTTCTAGACCTCGAATCCGAGGAAATGCCTACTCCAGTCGTGAACCATACATACAGATTAAGTACCGATTCCGCAGAAACACCGACACCAATTATGATGATGACTCTAGATGCTCAACCAGCAGCCTCAGCTCGAACAGAAACAAAAACAGCGAACCCTCGTCGATCTTTAGACGACGTGGACGTCTCGGTATTCGACATAGGAGGTTCGAAAAAAAGCAGCTGAGTCAGCAGCAGAATACTTGCACGAGCAGGCCAAGTTGAGCATCAACGCCATGAATAGAGTTCGCCTATACCAGGGGTTACCAAAGTTAGAAGACTCCGAACAAAAAGTTCTGAGACTTAGGAATCTGGAGAAACAATGTCACCAGTATGAAACCGACAAACAACATATGATGAACGACATGAAGAAACTCGAAGAAGAAACCGAATTGAAAGAAAAAATCAATCGCGACCTCGAACGATAGGCACATGTCATCCAAAGGAAACTCAAACTTGCTAAAGCCGAGTGGGAAAACGAAAAACTCAGACAGGAAGTTGATCTAGAGGAACAAGAAGCTACTTCCACCATCAAGAATCTCGAACTAAAGAAAGAGGCTGAGCAAATAAGAGCCGAAATGGAACAGTATAAATACTAGGCAAATAAGCTGCTAGAGATTCGAGATCAATGCATCTTGAAAAACGAGGACGTAATGGAGTCCATTAAAGACAGCAATCAAGATCTATTCTTGAAGCAACAAGAGCTATGCCTCAAAATAGCCAACCTGATGAAATGAAAGATAGCCCTTGATACATACGTGTCGGGAATAGAGAACAGCGATCAAACTGCCAGAACAGACCCTGAGGAAGAAGAAGAACACAAATCTTTCGAAACAGACACGAGTGTATCTGTAACACAACTAGATATACTTTACCACCAAGGATTGTCCAATAATGACATACCTTCCGACGCTACTTTCGTAAAAAGAACTACACCTTTGGCGACATCGATGCCAGCCGAGGCTCTAAAGAAGCCAGATCGATACGATCCATTCATAAACGATAATGCCGGCGCTCATGTTCGAAATGATGGTGTCTACAACCCCACACACGAACCCAGGCCAACTGAACCTGAAAAACGGAGGATAAGATTCAGTGTCACCACTGCCTTACCGCATAAAGAGACCGAACATAGCACCGCAGGTGGGCAGGAGGGCCACTTCGAGTTATCATATGATGACAATTCTGTAGATGATTCCGAACCTTTGGGCACCGGGAACCAAGGTGTGGTAGGGGATCAAGTTCTACCCAAGGGCCGACTGCACCCCCACCAGGGGCTGGGGGCGCCACTGGAGGAACCTTGAGGCGCCGATCCCGAAGCAGTGTGTTAGAAGACATGCTCAATCAATCAGCAAACACTTCAAACACTGCACACAGTGAGGAGACCATTCGAGAATGGAGCGTCAACCAATGTCAAGAATTGGTACGGACAAATAATGCAGCTAGGCGGCAGGCCATTCTACCTAAGATTTATGAGGGTGTAAAAACTTGGAAAGAATGGTTCTCGAACTTCACTGATGACATGAGGTGCAATGCATAGACTGCCAAAGAGGCTTTACCTCACCTGATCAGATGTCTGAAACATGGCCCCGGCCGGAAAGCCATTGAAAAGTGGAACGAAGTATACTTCGAACGGGGTACCTTCCAACAGCTAGTCGAGATTGCCAGCATTCTGCTGTACAATTTGGTGAGTGAAGACCCTTTCATGCTCTTCAAGAAGCGAACGCAGAAACCACAAGAATCATTTCGAGCCTACGGGTACGAGTTGCAATCCCTGCTACAGAGGGCGCTGGATGTATAACCAAAGGGCTAATGAATCTCGAGGGGAATCAAGGCCCAACTCAGACAGTTGAACCACTGAAATGGCCATTACCCGGCCCTCAGGATTACCTCCATCGAGAACCACTGCTACACCCGAACCTCTGGATATGAAGAAAATGATGGAGGATTTTATGAAAACCTTTGCTGAAACTATGTATACTAGACCTGAACGGCGGAGAGTAGACCAGAGCAGACTACGTTGCTACCGGTGTCAAGAAATGGGGCATTACGCTCATGAGTGTACAGCCCCGAAGTCTGTGCTATCCCGAGTTAATTATGTAGAAGAGAAGAAGGAGGAGGAAAACTAAAGAGGGTCGCATCTGTGGCAAAGGATGTGATCCGTGATTCGAAAATCTGCAAAAAAGCCACCACTGGTGAATCCGAGCTAGTACAGGAGTCAATACCCTCCGGGGGACTGGTATGTGAGAAGGATCTTCTCACCCCAGTCCGAGCCGGGGGCTTCGACGGGGTAGGGACAGAGGTATGTCGGAACCCGAGGGAGCAATCCTACGTCGAAGAAGAGGGAGGTTGGGTTGAAGAGTTGATGCGTGTGAGTGCGGCACACCTCCCCCCGAACCATCCGTGTGTAACCTTCCTGAAGGGTTTCGGATGGGAGATCGGTGATTCCAAGGAACAACTCCGATTCGCGCAGAACTCCTCACCTTTGGGGGGGAAACGATGGTACATCGCTGTATCGGTGAAGGGGCGGACTGGGGAATTTTTGATTGACACAGGTCATACAGATCAGAATGGGGGGCTACGAGTATGTAATGAGCCCTACCATAGCCGACATAAGGACGATGGAATAATCGGCTTGGATTTCGCAAGTTTGTACGGCGCCGTGTTGGACCCCCGTTTCGGGATGTTGAAAATCCGGCAACCCTACAATTGTGAGATCCCTTGCATATTGAGACATGTATCCTTGGTAGCCACCGTGGTACAGACTGTGAAAATTCCATCTGGAATGATGATGTTTTATGTTCCTCAAACAGTGCTTTTCGAGGCTCTATTATCTAGTTTACAGCTAGATTCTGTTGACACTCTGGTGGGAAGTGGATCATGGACGGTAGTCCCTATTATAAACAGAGGGCTGAAACCTGTGTATTTGAGGAAAAATGAGAAGATTGGTGATATGTTCCTGACCGAACATATCTCGGAAGCTTAATTTCGAACTGATTTACCTGAGGATGCAGTTCGAGGACTACCAGATGAAAGTTAGTTGATGATTCTTCCCTGAGGAAAAATTCAGAGAAATAAAGACTTCGAGCCTTGCTTGCTACCTTCCACGATGCCTTCGGAGAGCCTGGGGGCTCGGTAGGCCGCACTAGCAAGGTATTGCACACAATTGACACCGGTGATTCTAAGCCATTTAAAATACCCTATAGGAGATTACCACTTAAAAAGAAAGTGAAGGCAGAGAAACAAATCCTCGAACAGCTGGAAAAAGGGGTTATCGTGCCGAGCACGAGCCCCTGGTCCAGCCCTGTGTGCATGACCACGAAGAAGGATGGGTCTATTCGATTTTGCATCGATTACAGGAAGCTGAATGGCTTAACAAAGAAAAACTCCTATCCCTTGCCAAGGATAGATGAGACTTTAGACTCCTTAGGAGGAAATAAATACTTCTGTACCCTGGACCTTCGGTCCGGGTATTGGCAGATCGGGATGGACCCTAAAGACAGCTTTCTCGAGCCATATGGGTCTATTCCAATACAATGTTTTACCTTTTGGGCTGTATAATGCACCAGCCACTTTCGAAGCTATGATGGAGGAAATGCTAAGCGACCTTCTTTGGAAAAGTTGTTTGGTGTACCTCGACGATGTTATAGTGTTTGGAAAGACTTTCGAGAATTGCATGAGCAACCTCGAGTTAGTCTTGAAGAGAATACTAGCAAATGGTCTAAAGTTGAAAGCTAAGAAATGTAATTTATTTAAATCATCTATTACATATCTTGGACGCATAATAACTCCTGACAGTGTAAAAGCCGACCCTGAAAAACTCCTGACAGTGTCCGAATGGCAGAAACCCATAAGCGCGAAGGAAGTAAGATCCTTCCTTGGGTTCTGTTCATACTATCAAGACTTCCTCCCGAACTACTCTAAAGTAAGCTATCCCTTACAAATACTAGCACATTGGACCCCAGGTCGAGCAAAGGAACGTTTTCCCTGGGGAGATGAACAAGATGCAGCCTTCGAGCAAATAAAACATTTGTTTGCTAACACGCCAGTATTGAAATATCCAACTGCGGATGACCATTTCATACTGGACACTGACGCTAGCAATGATAGCATTGGTGCAGCCCTGTCGCAGGTTCAGGATGGGGTCGAAGTACCAATTGCCTTTGCTAGTAACACTTTGAAAAGGGCACAACGAAACTATTGCACCACCAAACGTGAGTTGCTGGCTGTGGTGGTGTATACTAAAAAACTTCGACATTTCCTATGGGATACTGACTTCACTCTTCGAACTGACCACTCGTCCCTGAGGTGGCTACTTAATTTTAAGGACGCCGACGGAATGATTGGCCGTTGGCTGGCACACCTGTCAGAATTTGGGTTGGAGCATAGCCAGATCCAACATAGACCGGGTTCGAAACATATTAATGTGGACCCCCTATCCTGGAGGCCTTTTAGGAAGTGCCAGAAAACCGATTGTGATGATTGTGGGGCCCACAACGCGGTAGTTGCAACAGTTCAAACTAGACAGTCGAAACCGCTACCTAGCGCCAGCATGGAAAATGTTATAGAATGGCCGGAAGAAACCATCCAACATTTCCAACAAAATGATCCCGCTGTCAAGAGAGTGATTTCTTTCCTGAACAAGAATGCCAAGCCCGAACGGCCGGCGTTGTCCCTCAAAGACAGAGAAACTCGCAAATTTCTAGCCCAATGGACCGAGCTAGAGATTCGAGATGGTTTACTGTGTCAATGGAAAACCTGTCCTACTAAGGACAAGGTCCTACAGATAGTGATACCTATGTCACTGAGACGAGATATTATGTTTTATTGCCACGGGCATAAAACAAGCAGACACTTCGGGAAGAAAAGAACTTTAGAACGCCTAGCCAGAAGATACTACTGGCCAGTGACTTGCCCCGAATGCGGTAAGAATAAGCCCGGTCCTGGAATGGGAAAGATGCCTCTGGTGCAAGAGCTATTCAGTGTTTGTTTTGCCCGAGTGGCCATTGAAATCATCAGCGGAATCAAACCCACACCTCGGGGCAACACTTGTATGATAGTAGTAACTGACTACTATACTAAATACACTCGAGTATATCCTTTACCTGACCACAAGGCAGCCACCTGCGCTAGCGCCTTCGTGAAAGGATGGGTTTTACACTTAGGTGCACCATTAATGATGCACAGCGATCAAGGATGAGAATTTGAGTCCAACCTATGGCAAGAAATGTGCCACTATCTGGCCATTTCTAAAACTCGAACGAACCCATACAGACCCCAGTCTGATGGTCAAGTAGAAAGATTCAATCGAACATTGATACAAGTCCTCAAACCCTTGGTAAATTCTTTCCAAGACGACTGGGACGAGCAATGTGACTTCGTAGTACATGCTTATAATAGTACTGTACACGCCACAACAAACTGCTCCCCCAATTTATTAGTATTTGGGGAAGATATTATAATCCCCGCGGATCTCGTATATGGTGTTATAGGGATAAGCCCCGAAGCCCCATGTACGGTGATGTTTGTAGAATCTCTACGAGACCAATTTAAGAGAGCTTATGAAGTAGTTCGAAACGAGCTATTAAAGAACGCGAATTGGCAAAAGGTTGGGTATGATACCCACCTAAAGCCACGACAGTTCAGCGTGGGTGACCGAGTGTTTAGGATGCATGAACCTTTAAGGTGCAAGAAGTTGATCTCGAGCTTGGATGGACCTCACATGGTCACCCGAATTATATCTGAAAGCACGGTTATGCTTATAAGTCTGGCTACAGGCCGAATGAATAAGTCTAACGTGTGTAGATTAAGGAAATGGAGGGGACGGGATGCCGCCAACTCCGAGTGTGAGGAGATTTCCAAACAGATGAATGAACAGAAGGACGAGATCCTAATGAAAACCAATGAGCTATCAAGGAAAATGAAGGGGATGGCCCCGAAGAGGAAAAGAGGCCGACCTTGTAAAATAGCGATGTAGAAAAAGACGAAGAAAGGACGACCCAGGAAGGTCGACGCTGACACGAATTTAAAACCTAATTGTGATAAAATTGTCTCGGCGGAACGGAGAACTCGAGGTAGGGGGAAAATGTTGGCACCTTCCACCGGACCTTCTCGAGATTCTCGGTTGAAAAACAAAGAAAGGGAGGTGAGACGCAGTCACAGAATTGCCGGGCGGACTGCCATTACTTAATGATTCGAAATACGACCACGACTGGTATTACCAACCTATTCATGGTTCCTGCGGGTGGCAGACAGCTTGGCTAACGTGTACGCATAATGCTACACGTTATTCTGCCGAACTCCTGTTGATATGAATAGTTAAGGGGGTAATCCCACCAACGGCCTATGGAGAAAACTAACCCCGACCCCTGGTTATCCGGGGTAGTACGGACGCCTGCCACGAGAGGGAAGGGGGGCGCTAGAGAGCAGAACACCAGAGTGGAACAGTGCAGTGGCGCATGCGCATTGGTTCCGCAACACTTGTTGTGCCTCCAATATCGCTCACAGCACACGAACCGTCTTACCTCGCTGTTTTCTCTGCCACTTATAGTGACATAATTCCTCTCCGCTGACCATTATTGACTCCTTCTGTTCTTGAACAAAGGAGGACAATCCCCTGAGCCGTCTGAGCCCGAAATATGGCTCAGTCGGAGGTGGTGGCGACCGTAACGGCCAACCCTGATGGGCACCCGACCCCACTTCGAGCCCAAGACGAGGCACCCCGAAGTCCAGCAGTCGAACTAATGGACACCACCGAAATGGAGCCGTCTCTTCCCGATTCGACTCCAGACAACCTGAGCATCCCAAAAGGTGCTAAACTGATCGCCCCGAGAACACCACGCCCGAGTACGACTGAGGGAACCACTCCTTCAGTCATCATCAAAGTCCCCGTGACTTTCACTGACCGACCACCGTGAATGTGACCAAGGGATTTATCTGGACGGCCACAGGTAGAAACCGATATTGCCCACCGAAATACCTGGGCCTTAAAGGTGAACCCCCGTGGCTGATACCCTACGATTTACAATCTAGGATCTGCCGCGGATGTACCAACAAAGGAGTCACTGACGTTTCCGACATTTGGTTCGAGAACTACTTTGGACTTGCTGAGGCGATGTGCATCAGCGATGGCTTAGTCGCCGTTGTTGACGCCATCTGCGAGGACGACCGAATTAGGTCACAGACAGCGTACCCGCTGTTGTATGGCCTGGTTGGGTTCGGGGAGCGCCTTCCCAGCATCCACTCCCCGAAGGACTCCTTCCACAAGGACCCCCCCCCCCCGAGAACGCACCTATGTGTTCATGTCTGATTCACAAAAGAACTCCCCTGTCCGTGAAGAAGAAGATGCTTTGCTAGCAGACCCCGAGCTCGAAAAGGAAGAGCAACGTATGGCGAACGAGACAGCTCGCGACGGGGATGTTGCTAGCAAAATCCCCGAAGCTGCCTCGAGCTTGGAAGGTGGAGCTTCGAGGAGCTTGATGCCCGCCAAGAAGCCATCGATACAGAGCGCAAGAACCTCATGAAGAGCAAGTCGAAGCTTAAGAGGGAGGTGGAAAAAGCTGAGAAGGAGTCCACAGACAAACCTGAAGCCAAGTCTAAAACGAGCCGCCGCATAAAGGTGGTGGAGGAGAAAGCAGAAGAGAGCAACAACTCCGCAGCCTCGACTTCGTCTCGAAGCTCGCGGAGTCGAACCCGGAGTAGCAGGACCACGAAGGATGATGATGCCCCCTCCCCAGCGAGATCCACCCGGACAAGAACTTCTCGAAGATCGACCCCTCTTGCCCCCGAGCCCGTCAGTAGTACTGCGGTCGAGGAGGAAGAGGTTCAGGAGGAAGGAAATGGGGACCGTGACCGGCAGGTTGCCGAAATGAGCCGGCAGCTGCTGGAAAATATTGACTACACCCCGAAATGCTTCATTGACTGTCAGCATTATACTGACAGCTACTCGATTCCTCCAGCCATCAATCGCGATGGCGAGAGTGACGACAAGGAATGGATGAAAATCCTGAAAAAGGACTCCGGCCACGCGAAATTTTATCGCGTGTGGGTAGCGTCGCTTGGAGACACAGTCAAGACCCCGAAGTCTTGCTATGGCTTCGAGCACCGGACGAAGTTGCAGTATGCTGCTTCGAATTGGGCACCTTCCAACCCGACTTGTCCTTTCGAGATCTGCGTTAACAATGCAGAGACAGAGAGAGTTTGGCCATCCAAAGACTCATTCTTTAGACACCTCGTGGAGCACCACATGCACCACGCTCCGGTGTATTGGTGCTCCAACGAAAAGAATGAGAACAAGAAATGTCAAGGACTGAGAACCACGAGGCGGGGGCGTATGGCTGAGCACTTGGCTCAAGTTCATGGCCTCAAAGCCAGTGACGCCCGACTCAAGGCTCTGAAACTCCACGAGCGACTTATGTCGAAGTGGGACCAAATGACCTCAGAGGAGAGACTGACTATTACTATGAGGACTGACCACCTTTGTCACACGGTCGAGGGGAAGCAGGACGCCTACTTCCTCAAGAACGTGCGTTCACATCGATTTGACATGTCTGCAGAGATGCACTGGCGTGTCAAAGTCCAGAGGGGGGACCCTGACACAATCGACCGACATGGAAAACCCCGACCACACCCTGGTGGTGACCCTCGATCCCGGGACGCCAAATGACCGAGGTCGGAGTCACAGTCTCCAGCCCCAGCCCCCGAACATAAGAAGAGATCCCCCGATCCTAGCACGATCGCGGGTGCTACATCTCGAGACCTCACAAGCATGGAGCACGTCTCGCCCCTGAGCTCGAGTGGCTACCGACCCGTAGCAGGGACCTCGACTGGTAACCACCAGACCTGGTTCGAGGGGCGGACTACCCTCTCCCCTTCAGACTGGATGAGGGGTGTCTCGGACTCTACCCCACGATACCAGGGCACCCCAGAGGAAGACACCTTACTCGCTAGACTTAAGGCACAGTCAGACGAACCAGACGAGTTCCCCGCTCTGTCTGACACCCAGAAACCAGGCCCCGAATCTCAGACCTTATTGCCTTCAGGGAAACCAAAGTCAATGGGTCCCCCAGCTGCTCCTGCCACCGCCTCTTCTCGCGGACGGGTCCGACCTGTGGACCCGAAGCGACCAGGAAGAGAATTGGTGCTGAAAGACCCTAGTCAACCTCTCCCTGAGGTTGGAAGGGGACGAGGCCTAACCATTGATGAGAGTGGGGCGGTAGTTGGACCAGCACTGCTACCCCATCCCCGAGTGCCACTGCCACCTCGAGCTCCGCTTACGAGAGTGGTTCCGACACACACACGACCCCTGTACCGACGCCTCCAGTAAGAAACATGAGGACCACCAATGTACTACATTTGGTGAAATCTAACCTCGAACTGGAGGACCCCGATGATTACATAAAAAAAACGGACACAGGAATCCTGTGACATCCAGGCCGATGTCTTCCAGGCGTGGCAGGAGAGGCATATCAGCCAGGCCACCGGATACCTTCGAGGGGTTACCGAAGGTGTGTTTGAATTTCTGCACAAGATCCAGCGGCGGGAAATAGCCCGGATCTCGTAGGACATGCAAGGACAGGCGAGAGACCAGCTTCGAGCCTCGCTTCAACGCGAAAACGAGGCCAAGGCCATGAAGCTGAAATACGAGTCGCAGCTTCAGGAGCTGAGGAGCCAATACGACCACCAGGATGGCAGTGTTCGGCTGCTTCATGAAGGATTGGGACGGCACTGCCGAGAGTGCGTTCGAAAAGCTCCAGGCCAAGCTGCAGGAGGCTAGACAGCTCGAGGCGGACATTGAGTCTTTTGGGTTCATGAGTGTGTCCACCCCAGGTGCGCCACCAACCGGACCCGAGAGGGAATCCAAAGCCACCACCACTGCCCCGACGGCCACCCTGGCTAGACAAACCGAGACTCTAGCCCCTATCCCCGAGGCAACTACTGCAGCCACAACCCTGCCCAACCCCCAGTGGTCCATAACCTGATAAGTCTGGACTCTGATCCGGAAACCAACTCCAGAGAGATGGTGATGGAGACAGACTTGTGAGCCTCGATGTAGATAACTACAGGTGCCGACCCTATCCTCTATATGGGATCCTCGAATACCCGAACTGTGCCCCAACCTCGAATGATGTCCGAAAGGATGCAGACCAACAAAACCCAATGGCCGTATCTACATCTTCCCATCTTGATCAGGGTACACCACACAGCGACGCGGCTTGCCACCGCCAAGTCCATCATTCGCCGCTTGGATCTGCAGACAAGCAGTGGATAACCCCGAACACACCCCAAAATCATTTTTTATTGTACGGCAGACCCACTACACTGGTAGGCTGCTATAGAGTCATGTTGTATATTATATAATTAACCACTATTCCTCTCACCTTATGCATAAAATTAACTTTGTCTTAAAGTTTCGATCCTAACGTCATCCACTAGGTTCGATCTCATAAAATATGTCTATTTATCAACAGTAAACAGAATAATTGGTGCTATAAACCTACGAGATCTGTTACTTTAATGTTATTAACATTTCTCAGGTACATACCAATTGTGTTCATACTTCGAGGATAGTAGTGGTATAGGTATATATATGTATAATTATAAAAAAAAAACCACAGTTATTGTAAACTGTGCCAAAAAAAACTATTATATAGGGTTCATACGTGAACTGTAAAAATTTTTCTTTTCGGGTTATGTAACACAGTACCATATATAATTACGAACATAGTATGCCATTAATAGCATACATTTAAATACTCTATGTACGGGTTTGAACATGTTCTTCCGAACTTGTCTCGACCCATATTTTTCTTCAACCCTGTTTCATAGTGTATGTATATGTTTACTTCATCTAATATAATTATATGTGGTCGTCTCCTACTATTTAGACGTCACACAAATAACATATCACGTTCTACTTCGAACTCTCGTTTATTACTTCGAGCCCTTATTTTTTTAGAATAACGAAGTTGTCACAATGTTAAACATATTTTTTACACACCCCTTTCCTTATTCTGGTGGGGGTAGTAAAGGGGCTCGTAGATCGTGATATAGTGTGAGCGTCTCCCTCGAGAGGGCGTTTCGAGCGGTGCGCCCATCACCGGTAGTCACTAGAGGTCTCCTCGACCCCTGGTCTCTGCGGGGTGGTGGCAGCACTGTTCGCCTTGTCCCAGCTCCTACCTGGGGCCGGGGAAGGCGTTAGTCTGGCTCTAGCTGCCAACGGAGTCGGACCATTTTCACCTGAGCTTACACTACAGTTAAGCAGTATACTTCGAGGTAGATGTGAATCATATACCATAATAAATACCTGCCAGTTGCACTAACCCGAGATCCCTTGTCTGGTCTTTACTTTGAACTAGTCAAGACATTGATTCGAACCACTACAAAAGTATTTCCATTTAGTGCATGGCCATGTGTAATTTGGCGCACATCAGATGTTAATTTTTTACAACCTGAATGAATATGTTTGTTGGGTCCCTAAAATTGTAAAAAAACTCATGTTGGAATTTTTCTCTACTGATTCGGTTGCCATGGCAACCATTTTCCTTAACAACACTGAAAATATCAAAAAATATTCCTTTTTGTGGGCATTAAAATTGGATAATTATAAAATTCAACTCTTGCTATTGCCCTATAATCAACCCCCCCCCCCCACAATCAACCCCAAACACTTTATTATCCTACTGGTGTTGTCTTTAGGTACTGTGGCTTCTTAGCAACTGGCCTGTTACAGGGCTTTTACCTAGCAACAGGGAAAATATCAAAAATATTTCATTAAAATCGGGTAATTCAAAAAACTACCTTTCACTATCCAATGATTACCACCCTCAAATATTCTCTTTTCCTAATGGAGTTGTTTCTAGGTGCTGTGGTTGCTTAGCAACGGGTCAGTTTCAGGGTTTTTCCCTAGCAACCATGTTATCTTCTCATTTCTAAGTATATCCTAGGAGGCAAACAACAAAGCCAGATTGATACAATTTATTAGCATGTCATTTAAAGCAAATTCACTCAAATTCGAAGTTAAACCATATCTATAGCTTTTCTTGCATAGTAACATCATTACAAATGCATAGCAACAATCCCACCCAATGGCTGCTTTTAAATCATTATGGGCATTACTTTGCACCTTTTTGTTACACCATAGATTTTTAATGCTTTCAATTGCTACTATAAAGAGTATCTTTTAGAACTATATTCTTCAACATTTAATGAAAGGAGCGGTGTTACCTACAAATACCTTAATTGCAACTACCATCAGATGTTAATAATGACTGTGCCATTTATAATAGTTTACTGCCCCTCTATTAACTAAAGGTTGTAATAATCTACAAGACAACATGTAGGCTTTACCATTTTAGAGGAGGTAAAGCTCAATATTCGGATAACATTTGAATGGTTAGCATGTATCATTATCAGCATATCATAAACTAGTATAATGTGATTGATCACCATTATCCAAGCCACAGCTCATCAACATAGCGTGTCAAAGTATGCTAATAGAAAGTTGTCATTTAGCATCATTTTTCCATTCTACATACAAGCTAATCATTGCATCAAAGACTTTCAAATGATCTCTGGTACCTCCATAATGACTGCTGCTCATCATCAACACCCAAGTTATGCCATTATAATTTAAAATAACCTCAATTGTAATTCATAATAAACTCTTGAGGCTTTCCTTACAGAACTGGAACTTTCAATCTTCTTTTCTAATGAATAAAGACTGGTTGGTCTCCAACATTTAGAAATACATGACAAAAAGAGTCATATTCTAAGAGCTGTTTAGTCCTATCAGATCATCAAAGTGTCCTGCTTTGTTGTTAGAATCATCAGGATGGGATACAGTGCAGTGGATATCTGCTGTGTTCTGGCAATGGCTTTCCTCTGCACCACATCTGCACATTTCAGTGCAGACCATGCCATTCTGTTAACATGAACACCTACTCTGACATTGTGACTTAAAACATTGGCAACGGATGAGCTCAATAAGAGCTTTTGGAGCTGGTGGATCCAATGTAGGCACAGGGATGAGGCTGGCACCTTCCAACCTCTAACCGTAGTCAGACGGTGGTGGAAGTTCTGGCATTGCGATTGTGTCTGACTGCCTGATAGTAGCCTGATAATGAGCTTGTAGAATCTTTTGTAGGAGAGCTCCCTTAGTAGGAGGAAGTCTCTCCCCTTCTGCTTGACTTTTGCAGAATAGCTTCCAACATACCTCCGCGACACTGGTTAGGGATGTTTCTGAATCATACAGAAGGCAAAAAAATTGTCCTATGCCATTGATGACCTCACTGCTAGGTGTGCTACCATGTCAAAGTTGTGCAAATGCTTTCCTTACTCCTGAACTGGCATTTCCGAATGTGGTCCAACAAGTCAGCTTGCTTTTACCAGCAAAGTGACCAGTTTGGTCAGCTCGAGTAAAAGCATGAAATCCTTTCAAAGCTTCTGCATCTACATCTCCCAGTTGGTCAAATATTGGCTTTAGAGGCACTGTATGTTTTGTTGAACCTGTGCCTGTGATTAACCTAGTTGTGGATGGGAGGAGTGGGAAGCGGAATCAAAACATCAGTGTCTGGTGATTGTATATCTAGCTCTTTTGCTCCATGGAGTGTTGCATCCCAGGCGTGAAGCATGATCTTTGTGTCAGAATCTTCTTGTGAGCTTGCTAGGTGATTGACATCTATTCCATTTGAGATAACATATTGTTTATGAGCCACAATCACAGTCTTTTGTGATGACTGGTATTGTTTGATGACCTTCTCTGCCAAGTAGGATGTTAGTCGGTCCTTTGTGCTGGAATGTCATAGGAACTTCTTCAAAGAAACATTTGCTAATGGTGTATTATCTGTAACCTTATAAGCAGTAGGTATCTCAGACCCCAGCCGTCTTTCCCTTGTTACCTCCTTTAATGATGTCGTCATAGCATCATAGCGATCAAAAACCACATGAATCTCATCATAGGAGTCAGTTTTCTGAATAAGCCTAGTGCAAAAATGCTTAGCTAGATCTTCACATGTTTTTATCCAATCGGGTTTGCCCATTTCCTGCACAAGGGCAATTCCATCAAGGACAGTGCATATTTTTCCAATGCTTGTGTTCAGAGCTTCCTCAGTAGTGTTTGACTGACTGTCAGCTGGCAAAGACTCAAGAGCTGACTTGACACTGCTTTTGTCCCTTGTTGGCAAGAGTTTTCCTTCAAAACCAAATAAGGATCGAGGGAAAATTGAGAACTCATACTTGCCAAGAGGCTCTTGTACATCAATTTCTGCCCTGGACCTTGCCACTATGAGGCAGCATGCAAACAATGCCCTCTCATCTTTCAGTTAGAAAACTTGAGGCACTCCTTTCTTGGAGGAATTCTTTTTTGCATTTTTTCAAGTGTTCATGTTCGGTTTTTTTTCATGGGTGCCCATAGGTTTATCTCATCTGAAATGATGCGCTTCTGAACAAAGGTCTCATACTCCTCCTGTCCCCTGTCTGGTAAGTTTTAGAGATCAACAGTTACCTTATGAGGCATAATCCTTTGACTGATGAGACTTAGGAGTTCCTTCCCTTCATATTTGAAGGGATCTGTAGATGATTTGATCACACTAACTAGCTGTTCAACATTTTTTTTCAAGTAATCCTTGCAAAGCATGGGATAGTTCATGATGATGTGCCCAATTCTTTTCCTGTAGACCTGCCATTTTAGATGTCTCCTCTGCTGAACGAGCAAGCTCAGGGGCAATGAAAAACAGCCTTGCGCTAGCATTTTCATTCAAGGTTATGCCTATCAGTCCACCTGGAACTTTCATCCATCGATTCTCATGTTCAATTGCGTGGTCAGGACCAATCGCACAGAAGGCAGTTTCATTTTTGTTCACTACAAAGTTCCCATCTTTGAACTCAATCCAGATCTTAGGCTCTGATTGCTCTAGACCTTTCATATTAATAGAGAGATATGAGGGGGCCATTCTTGCATACTTGAGCTTGTCCAGAGCAAAAAAAGTATTTGGCCAGACTCTCCAGGGATGCCAAATGAAGGTCCCAGTCACCTTTCTGTGTTGCTTCGATGAAACTCAGTAGGACCATAATCAGTTCCATGTAGTCTAAAATGAACTTGAACATGGGGTTTTCAATGTTGTTTTCATTGAACTTATCCATCTGTAATGTGACTTTCTTCTTGATTTCATCGGTTAGTTGATAGTGTTTCTCCACCAAGTCTTAGGTATCATCATTGCATGCTATCAATAAAGCTTGTGACAGTGCAATACATCCTTCATGTAGCTCCACATTGTCACTGAAGAAGGATTCCTGATAGAGAGAGAAGAGGGCTTGCAGAGTTAGTGAATGGGCACTGACAGCTCTCTTGATATGATTACACTCAAGAATTTGCCTTGTTGTAGTTAGACTGTATAAGTCTGCCTCAACCCAGGCATCATCTAGCTCACTTCCTTCAATCATACTACCAGCTGTTCTGATCACAGCCATAACAGTGTGGAGTTCCCCTATCCGCAGCAGCCACTTACTCTTACAATCCTCTCTTGCCATCTCAATCTGCTTTACCTTCTCATAGAGTTGCATGTCTAGAGTGATGAGGACTGTTATCAGTGTTGACCAGTTTGACGCTGGTGCTTGCAGCAGCGGCAAAACAGAAACCTTTGTGATTGGTTGAGTCCTTGATGTAAGAGAGTGGTAGGCAGCCCAAGTTGGCACACAATGTTCTTCAGCACATTGTGTGGTGTCTGGATTATTCTTGTTGACCTTGGTAAGAGACTTTGACAGAAGCCAGGTCATATGCTGTGAATTATGATACCCCAATAAATCTCTATCCTCTCCTAGTACAAAGGTTTCATTTGTGGGTGCCTTTGGTTTGGAGGCAGGCATATGGCATTCAACAAGATCTGTGTCAACTGGATTCTGAAATGACTTACTAGATGACTTTACTGGTCTTGTAATGCTGCTGTTGTCCTCTTCATATGATCGCTGGAAAATTGCTGTAGCAGTTGCGTGTGTTGTGTGCTTTCCATCAGGCGTATCCTCGTTGAAGTCGGAATTTAACTTGTAATGGCCATTTTCTCTTTGCATGGAACCCTCCCACTTCTGATTTGGGTTTTTATGTCACCTGCCTGTCTGATTTATAGGCATTTAGGATGACATCAGATACCATCACAATGTCTTTGTGAATTTTTTTCAGAAGGGTTTGCACTGCCAATGCTCAATGTTGGTCCAGCTATGACCCAACGCAAGAAGGAGTATAATTGTGGTGGAACATGATCATCACTGTGCAATAATGATCCATTAAACTCCCACTCCTCGGTGCAAGCAGCTTTAATGCACTTTCTTAGTAGACCTGCACAGTTGAATAGGGTTTGGATGTTGTCCTTTTGGCTCTCGGCTGTTTTAATTGCTTGATCTATGGCTGCATCTCCAACATGCTTGATGAAGACTCTCTCTGACTTATTTCTCTCCAATGCTTTTCCAAACTGGATATCAGGGAAATTCTCCTTCAGTCAACGCTTGATTGTTGGTCTACTGATGTCAGGACACGTGACACCATTTAGTTTCCTTATATTTATATATGTGTCTTGCGGAGTTGCCATCTCCAGAATTAAGCCATCTTGCAACAGTGACTTGACCATTCTAAGAAATTCAATTTCTGCCAAAGCCAGCTTTTGACATTCTTGTAATTCTGACTCATACTCTTTGTTCAGTATTCAATTGACATTTGTGACCCAACATTTAAAATGATATTTTACATCAATGGCTCTTGCATCCTTGATAAGTATTTAGTCTTACTTTAAGAACATCTGAATTGGCAGCAGCAACTGCAGACTTAAGCTTTTCTCCAGCATTGAAAGATGTAACGTCATGAAGTTTACCCAATGAAGGATCAGCTGTGTTGCAAAAAAACAACATAAATGCATTGAATGTGGACCTGATGAGAACCTTGAAAATGGGACTGTCTGACTAGTTGATGGTTGGGCCTGTGAAAGTGTCAAACTAACAGGGCAGCCAGGTCATTGGTTGAAGACTTGTGATGTGTCACTTTGGCATAACTCTTCTTTGCCGCTTCCAAAGTTTTCTTATGAAAGGTTTCAGAATAGCATTCTTTGTGCCATCTAACATGACTGTCTTGCAGATGTGTACTTGTAAGACCCTGTATGCGGGAAGATATAGCTGGATATGGTTCTTCCATTGATTTAGACCTTTCCTGGATATAGTACAGGATTTTGTCATATGTTTCCAGAGCAGGATTGATCACAAAGTCCCCATCTTTCTGGCAAATAAGGCACAGTTTAAAATCAGTCTCCCTTCTAGCTTTTTTCTTTGGGATGATATTAGCTAGAGAATTCATCTTGATAGCCTGATGTTTTATTGAATTCCAACATTCACTCTACCATGGGATCTGACAGTCAGCCTAGAAAAGGAAAGAAGGGTGGCAATTACAATTTAGAACTGAGGAAAAGGGCACCTTCTGGTGCCTTGTACAAGAACAGGGGTAGGGGATT
Source organism: Acholoe squamosa (assembly GCA_949317995.1). NCBI lineage: Eukaryota > Metazoa > Annelida > Polychaeta > Phyllodocida > Polynoidae > Acholoe > Acholoe squamosa. The sequence continues at coordinate 22,502,608 of OX439042.1, forward strand.
CCAAGTGAACAAGAAACTAGCAATTTTGAAGCACTATATGCCATGATCACCAAATCTGTGAGGCACTTTGAAAATCTTTCTGGTGAACAATAACCCTGTATCATCAGTGTGGATGGGATATCTTTCTTAATTTCACTCTGCTTATAACATGTTTTATAAATGTACTTTAAACAACTAGATAGTGAGTGTAATATAATCTAATGGCTATTATTTGGTCCCTATCTTGGTTTCTGTTGTTTCATTCTACATCCTGAGGCTGATTGCAAAGGTCACTTGCCAAAAATACTCTCAGGAGGGTGATTCATAAAAACTCAATATGTATAATTGCAATTTTCGTTAGGTTGATATTTCTATATAATTTCTAGATAAAATTAGCCATATGTAACACTGGGAATACATAATTATTTTTAAAATGTGGTATCTTCTTTCTCTAAAACATTTGGTTCTAAATGCATTACATGGCCACAGATAGATGATAAGTTTTTTTTTATTAATTGCCCTTGTTTGACTGTTTTCAGAGTTTCACACCAGATGGCAGGGCAGTTAAATGTCAGACTATTCTAGAATATACAGTGTTATTTTATGCAAAGTGCTCCTTTATTCTGCTAAATATCAGGACCAACTGAACCATAATTTGCTCATCACATTAATTAACACATATCTTACATATCATTATGTCATAGATTTCATAAATGGACAAACCCCACATGCCCTGAACCCAAGAACATGTCCAAGCTAAACCAATGTAGTGTGTATTACTTACTCTTGGCTATGAAAAGTATGTTTAAAATGATGGTAGTGATGAGGAATATGATAAAAACCATCATTTGATGTGTTTGGTATGGAATAAATAGATAACAATACAGATTTAAATCCAGGAATGTATTGACCAAATATAGGCCTATGTGTCAAGTTCAGATCTTTCTGATGTTAAAGTTACCTATTGAAAACATTGGAAACAAATGTTTTTCTGAGGTTAGAATCACCCAATAAAAACATTGTAGACAAACATTTTCTTAATGTTTTTTGAGTTCACAAAATTACATAAAAAGAACATTTAAACCCAACATTTGCAAGCCTTTTATTTTCATTAAAATCACATTCTTTTGCTCACTGGGTACGATGAATGTAACTAGGTCTGATTGATAAATCTTTATTGACATTTTACCACACAAGTATGACATGTCATAGTCATTTTAGGATTAATTTTTTTACTTTAAATCTTCGTCCCATTGTTAAGCACTACCTGTTCAATGAGAAACATGTGGAATCAGAATACATGCTACCCTATCTACATCCTATGGGTGCAATGTAAATTGGCCTTAATGGTGGTATCTGTCATCACACAGACTGAATACTTTAGTAGATAATCATGTCCCATATCTTTAATAATAGTAGCTAAGAGAAGCCTGTTTGTGGACACATGCTCCTATGTATAAAATATAATATCTTAAAATAATTACGATGAAAGTTAGTTTTTTCACCCCTGTGACCCACCAAGATGTCATTTTCGCAACCTTGGCTCAAAATTAATAACAGTGGGCATGAATCTAGTATCTTTTAAATGACCACTGGGGAAGTAGGAGTTACCATGTTATCACAATTGTGTCCATCAGGGATAAAATAACTGGTTATTTATAATGAAATAAGGTATTTCTTCTACTCCCTTATGTTCTTACTTTAAAATAATGTTTGATTGAAAGGGCCATAAAAGAGTAAAGCATAATACTGGGGCCCGAAGCACAGACATGGGTGAAGTTGTTGCTAATAGAACAGTAAGGCATGAAATCAGAGACTAGGAGTGTCATTGATATCCAATTAATTTTAACTTCAATTATTAGCATTTTTATCTGGATGAATTAATCATATTGATTATTGGGATAATGGACTTGACCTGGGCGTTCTGACCTTGAAAGAAATCTCAAATACTCCAATTAGAAATTTTAGGGCCACTTCTGTATTCCGTATCTTGGATAGGGTAGATTCACCATGAACGTGACACATTTTCAGTGTATGTTATGTATATTTTCCCCATAAACTATGCTTATCCAAATGCAGCAATAGACAAGGTTAGAGGGTTTCTTCATGTCATATTGATAGGTTAATTCGATTCCATAAATAATCAGGTGTAAATAGAAACAATTTATGGGGTTTCAAAAGGGCAGTTTTAACCTGGAGTCACTAGAAAAATTTACCTGAAGTCGGCCACCCATTTCCCTCACCCCTAGAGAAAAATAGACTTGGGGGGGGGAGTAGGGGGTTTATGATGATATCAGTTTTGATGCCCTGACATTTTGAATGTATATTTCTTTTTGAATTCTCCCTTTCTCCTCCCTCTCACAAATGGCTGAACATCCAGGGTTGGCAGTGGAGGATCCCAGTGTTCTTGCACTTCATGTGATAACTAATATCTGGAAGTGGGAGAGAGGTGAAAAATTGTTCTGAGGTCTACAACACCTCAGATTCAGATTGGGTGGAGAAGTTGATTTCAGTATATCAAGTCCCTGTAGTTTGGAAGCATCCTCTGGTTCATGCTTCATCAATAAGTCTATTTCCATGTCTCCAAAACGATGCATTGGATGTCATTTCCGAACATGCTACGAGCACAAACAGCTACTACGATTTGAAACTTTCTGAACCTTAGTGGGCGATCGTAGGTAATGTCACACAATGGTTAGAATCAGATCCATGATATTATTACAGCTTTATTCACTGATTCCTCTAATTCTGGCTTTTGGGGAAACCTTGGAGCAGGTTTTCATTGTTTCTCATTATTTCATCATTCCTTCTACTTTCATAGCCAAGTTTTATATGAGACAAAATGAGGTTAACTACCTCGACCACACAGTGAGATGTCACAGACACTGTCACTTTGGCAGCCTTGAAAAAACCACAGGCCAATTCAAAATAATACATCATTAAAACATTATGCTGTGACGTTTTCAACTGGCATGACAAAGCGAGTAATAAACGAAACTTTCAGCTTAAAATTACGAGAATTAGAGCCAAACCTTATTAATGATAGTGGAAGGAAGCTGGAGAAAATTGATTCATTCCTTTTCCAACTACATTAACGTTGGCAGTTCTTGGAGAAAGTCAGTGGAAATTTGCATTAAAATTCATCATCTGGTGCCGACAGGGAATCGTATCTTTTTACAGCATTCACTAAGGTTGAAGTAGGTATTTTTCTCTAATAAAGAAAGTTTGAATTGACCTGCAGCAATTTTCTCTCTCCTGCCGCAGACAGACATCCACTTGATTGAGTCTCGCTTTTTTTTCGGGTATGGTTTAGTGCAAAGGTATCATGGCAACCCAAAAAGTACTCTTTCAAATGGATCTAAAATTAGGGTAATTAGCGGTCATTATTTTAGAATAGGCGTATCAATTACAGGCCTGTCGAGAAAGATTTTATTTCATGAGCTGTGTTTAGGTGCAGAGGGATTGTTACATGGAGCATTTTATTGTTAGTTAAATTGACCTGCAACGAACTACCTCTTCAATTGCTTCAATTGAATTGACTTTCTAGTTAAATTCATGATCTTGTGCATTAAGCACCAGTTAAGGAGAGAAAGCTTGAGAAGTTTGACGGGATCTGTCTGTTTTGCCGTTTCCAAGGCCTTTGGTTAGATTGAGTGTAGAAGCAAGAAGCTTACTATTCTTGGTAGAAGGGCCAAATTTTTAAAATGGTACTAGTAGCATTTTAAAGGGTTTTTAAGCTTTACCTACCAATAGGGTCTAAACCTATGCACTAGCCTGGTGTTTTTTGGTTTCATTCAAGAGAAAACATCCTAAGCTTTCAAATGAGTGTTAACATAAGTGAATCGGATCATAATGTTTTTGAGTTATGGGTCTACAGAGTTGAAAAAAAGACCAAAAGGTGCATACTTTGCTGAAAAAATACAATTTTGACACCCCCCACATGCTGCTTATACTGTACAACGCCCCAAAAATCACTTTTGGAATTCAATATATATGATCCAAAGGGTTTTAACCCAATGTACATGGTAGGTTTTTTTTCTTCCCCTTCTTGCTGAATAAAGGCAGCATTCTGGTACTCCCTGCTCAGAAATAAACCTCCTCAAAATACCAATGAAATATTATGTTTCTACCATCCATGTTGCACTTAATTTTGAGGGACATTTGAGGGATTTATATGGTATAAAAGATTTGCGACCACATCCATTATCTTTTAGTCGTGGCCCTAAAGTGTATTGGCATACACATTTCTGAGCAGGGAGTAACATTTAATATTTTGGTTAATGAATCAAATTCTCCTGCTTCTTTACAGTAAATTTTTGCTTTGCATAGTGTATTGGCACCTCCTAATTAATCATGAACAAAAATTGGTCCAATGTTGACTCTTTGTGCCATTTGTAGACCATAAAATATGATCAGATGTTACTCTCTACTCAAGTTCTTTGGCCCTAAACCAGATGACATCTCTGTCGTCCCTCGCATAGTGCATCCATACGGGTCTTTTCTAATCGAAACAAGGACACTTCCAGCTATTGTTTGATCCTTTTTTTGTCCAATTTTACCAACAATTGTTATTCCTACAGCAAGAAAAGGTAAGGGATCAGCCAAAAATTCCCCGTAATAAAATGTACAAAGGTCTAGGGCACATGCTGATATACTTTGTTGGGGTCCAAACGCTTTTATTTTGACGAGAACCGATGTTGTCTGTCTGCAAGTGGTGGAATTTGGCCACTATTTCTAAATGACTGGGCGTTATATGGGGTTGAAGCATGTCACCTGCCCGGGCCCTATGTGTATTACTCCCTGCTCAAAAATAGATTCTGCTGCTAAAACTCACTCTCCTGTCCCTCAGTTATCAAAATGATATCCTGATGATAGATTATACACTCTTGCATCTTCCTGGAGTATTTGGTTATGATCCCAATATTCTGTTTGAGTGAAAATTCCAAAAATCTGCATTGGACCCAAAGATTATTTTATCCCAGTTTTTCACATCTCATGTCCTTAACGTTGTAAAGATTATTTTTTTTGTAGCTTTAATGATAGATGCACCTCTCACTTATTTAAAAAAAGTATGTAATATGTTAACTACATGCAGTTGTAATGGTTAGTTTTACCAGTTATGTGGTTCGAGTCTCGCTATTCGAATGAAACACAAAGACAGTATTCCGTGTGTATGCCAACGGTTTATTCAGGGTTCTACACTTTCCAGCTACCCAATAGGTGAGAATATCAAGGGAAGCATGTCACAACATGTAATCTGCATGGAGGCCTACATGGCCTACATTGTTGCTAGATCTCCCATAGATCCGGATCAGCGCTGCCACCTATCCGAAACCCTAGGAACATTTAGCAACAGGACGCACCCGCTATGCCAGACGACATCAGCTAGTAATAGGATAACTATATGCCATTACACTACTCCCCCAGACAAAAGGTAGGAGTTAAATTATAATAAATTATAATTTATAAAATTATAATAAATATAATAAATTATAATGATAACGTATACATTATGTCTACTCAAATAATAGAGGAATATTTATAGTTATACAACCGTACCATAGTAAAGTATCATATAGTTGTAGTGAACATACATGCGATAGTAGTGTGATATGTTACGAATAGTTAGACAATGTAGGTCACAATAACATGCGAATTCACCAATAAGATATATGTAGCGAATCTGATTATGATTAGTCCTGAAAAGGACTGAACATAGTTTGTAGCTTACAGATAATATCATATGACCTATTAAGTCTTGATATAGACTCCAAACGTAACACTACTATGCATTGATACTTACTAACCCCTAGTTCTTATAAGAACTGTTATATATTATATTACTGTATTAATTTTACAATACACTCGGGGGAAAAAATTGAATTGTCTATACATCAGTATAGCCTAAGCAAGTTTGTTTTTTTTAGATAATATACTAGTCTGTACCACCGTATTTACAAATGAACTATCTATAGCACCAGGAAATATACTGTTATACATACAAATGAGTTGCATTATAAAAACACAATTTACCTAAATTATGTAATAACCATAGGGTTTTACAAATCTTTTAGTTGAACACTTGCGTTGAGTATATAATAATATATGATCATCACAGATTTGGACCCATAACGTATTACAACTTGGAGTACAATAACCAAAGTAGGTGGCCTTTTGGACATCCACTTCTCCCTGGCGAGACTTCTCAAACCAAACTTCTGCCCGACCAGTTTTAAGGGTTATGGCATCCGTTGGTTTGACTGGAGAAATGGCAGCAGGTTGTGCAGTACTCGAAAGAGATGCCTACACAACAGGAACTGTTGCAGTGCCTTTAACAGTACCAAGAGGATAAGAACCTGGTACTTGAAGCACCCCTGGTGTCTGAGCCATAGGGACACAGTAACCGGGTGGCAGGTTTTGTTTCGACCCTAGATCAAAGATTATCTTTAAAAGCTTATAAAAACCGACCCGATGCTGTGTATGTCAGGTGTTTTTACGGAGCCAAGACATTGCCCTTTGAATATAATAAAGTTGTTGTAACTTATTTTGAGTTTCACTGTTTTTGCTTTGTCAGGGCCAAAATTGCCCCATTTAAAAATTTGGCCCAGAACATGGCGACATGACAAAGTGTGAAATGTTCCAACGTGAATTGTTCAAGGCTATCTACCACCCTTTTTAACAGATAGGGATATATAGATCCCTGCTGGGTTATTGGGCAATCGGGAGACGTTTTCACAATATGGTTGAGATATCCACACCAAGCTCTTTAATTTGCATACAACTCAAACCCCATTGCTTCTCTTTATCCATGGCCATGCATGAAATTTAGACGTTTATCTAATTTTAACAATGGTAATGGAAGTTTTATTATCAATACAGACTAATATTATATCTAAGTTTGGCTTCAAAGTGAATGCCGTAGGGTGACATTCTAGCTTTTCATGACAATCGATAATTTGATTAATTCCTTCTTTCTTTTATAAAACTCACGAAAATGCATCTGGATTTAGGGTGCTCACAAGCTATTTGAAATCCGTTGGTTTTTACAAACTCATGTTAATTTACCTTGCTGTAATATCTTATAAGCACGTCATGATTGACACCTACTAATGTAACCCCTTTATGTTGTCCCGAACCACTCTCACTGAGGCTGACAGTGAAAGGATCTGATATCTGTATACCTTATATTAAGTTACAAAATGTTATCTCCATATGAAATGCCATCACCTATTATGTTATGAGATGCAATATCTGATGTCCGAAAGTTTATGACATGGGGGTTAGTTGCTTTCAACTGCCGCATCATACAGGCCGCCTATGTTTCAAATGACAGTCGTATTGGTCCTCTTTATTGACTGCCCTAGCAAATTATCCTCTTTCATAACTGAAAAAGTGCCCCACAAGTGTATCATATTGTGCTGTGTGTTATGTTTCTATCCAGATTTATTCCCTATGGTATAAGTGAAAATTAGTGCTTATGCGTGTGATATTGTCACCACTATGACACTGTATAGTGTCCTCTACTCCATGGTTATTTTCTCAGAATTGATCATTATATGAACTTATGAGTTGCCATGAGAGCTCGTTGTAACTTATGAATTAAATAAGCAGTAAGGTGTAGAACAGTATGACAGACATCACACAGCCCACCAGTCCCACTGTGGACATATATGAATTAATTTGCTAGGAATAGAAAGCAAAAGGTCACATGTAGAGCGTTGTGTGGTCCTGCAGCTGGCAGCGCTATCCCGTGGGCTGTGGCAGAACTGCAACCACTGCAATACCAGCCAACTCCCGTGAGACGGCTTAGCCGATTTACGGGAGTCTTGCGACATCTCAAGAGGACGATTTATGACTGCCTTGCGACAATAAGCAAGACGACGACCACGGCGCCGACGATCAGCTGTCGTGTTTTACATGCTCCAATAAAAGGGTGTGGTGTTCTTGAGTCCAGGCCAGGTGTCGCCCAAGTCGACGTCTGTCTCACCCAGCTGCACCTGTTATCAGTGGTAATAGGCTGGAAACCTACCCCTGAATTCCGCTCCCGCTTCTCTCCCACTGCATATGGTAGTTATACATACCGCAGAGGACCAGCGTACAGTGGTAATACTGGGATGACCCAGTAGGCTGTTGCTCCTATTGTAAAAAGAGCTGTGAGTATATGCCCTCTTTTCTAAACAAGTCGTGCACTGCTTCACCTAAGTACTTGCACTCACCACATTAGTCTGAAAAGTCAACTGCCTTGTTTAAAATAGATAGAGCTGCACTTCCAGGTACCTACTCATGTCACACGCTCTATAGTTTATTTATAGTTTATAGTACTGACTGACTTCTCCAAACTAGGCACCTACTCAAATCCCCCTTTTTGAGCACCGTACTTGAATGACCACTTGTGAGCAACAAAAGGGACAAGTTATAGCTACATGAAAAGAAAGGACTGGAAATGAGGGCATTTTTAGCCAGCTCTTCCTTTTACTATAGGAGCAACAGCCTCCTGATCAACTCCATGCAGGAAGCAGGGTACATATTGGTATCTGAAAATGACTAAGATGGAAAATTGACATGCATGCGTAAGCTTGTACAATAAAGTTCCGCAGATGGTTGATTTAATGCTGAGATAACCGCTCTTCTGGGACCTGGTAAAGAGGTAACCTCAAGATCAACTCTTACCTTTCAAAACTGAAAGATTGCCGTTGATCTCCAGATATCTATGAATCAAAGAATGCATGGATATAGTCACAATAACACAGGTCAATGCTTCATTCAAATGTATCACCCACACCTGATTACAAGTTATTGTTTATTATTGAGTTATCCTAGTCAATCTATTAAAACTCCCAGTGAGCATCAAACTGGGAGGACACAATGAGTGCACCATTGTATTTATGAATCAGCTGTAATGACACAAGCACCTCGCTTAGAACTACTTTCACATGGTAGGATTCCACGGAGGGTGGATTCTGGGCTATCCTCGCTGATTCTGAGAATTAAGGCAATGTTCTCATTGCAGCAGGAAGGTAGTACATGTATTATGGCGACGTTATAGACATCCAAATAAAGGTACTCCTTTTCATGTTGTACCGGTCAGAGGGACGGCTAAGGAGAAGGTGGTCGTTAACGGAACCCAGTCATGATAGCCGCTCGAATATATATATCATAAATCGACCTGTGTTGTGGGCATCGTGGGAAAAAAAAAGGATGGCGAATAATAATTCTGGTGAGGTTGTAGGAAGGACAGTAGTGAGTGTGGCCTTGGCATGTAGCAGTGTATGAAGCTAGTGCTATCAAGCAGCCATCCCATGGGTAAAAGGAAGCAGTGTAGGACCGTGACCCAGCACCAGATGAGGGAATCAGTGACGCCGATGGACAAGCCAAGAGCCTCCCTCAACTAAATAGGTGTGCTGCCAGGGGGGTTGCCATCAGATTAGCATTATCTCAAATGTGTGCCAAAGCACTCTCCAATTTTCAACAGCAATAGGAAATCTTTAAAATCAATACAAGAAATGTGTTTCTCAATATTATCTTTTTTTCCGAATGTGGTGGATTTGAATATGGATTTGAATTCATAGCAATATGTCACATATCATCTTTGTTTTTCTTTGTATCTGAATGTCTCTATATCATACTAATCCTGTTGTCATGATAAATTCTAATTATTCATGTAAAATATCCCCCTATACCCTCATTTAATGAAGAACATATAACATTGATGTAAGCGAGTGCTAAAGGCGTATGGTTTTACCACATAGATGGAATAGACTTTTACATAAATGACTACCAAGATATCAATCTCATGACTCGCTGGGAGAGGCAATTAGTAGATACCAAACCTCATTGATATTTTAACACACACTGCTCTAGATCTCCATGATGCTGTATACACGGTCCGTGCTGTATATCAAAGGGTAGACCGTAGAACATTTTAAGGCCTGCAGTTGGGCGTATGTACTGACACGATCCCGGCCTTCCCAAAAACAGAAAGGCAAAGTGAAATCCACCCTGGTGGTGACTGAGAAGCATCAGTCGGTCAGGCAAGGGTGAATGCACACCAGTTTGAATCCCCGTCCTGCGGATCGTATTCACCCAAATACAGCCAACTGGATTCATACGCGCTCAGTGTGTTTGCTGTTGCGAGCAAAGGCTGTGCCACGCTCCCTTTGTTGTTCGTTTTATTCTGCACTCTTATGTATTGCAGCACTTTTTGAGAATTCGTTTGTATAAAAACCTTTCCCTTGTGGCATATTAGATACCTGATGTGCCCTAACATAATGCAAGAAGTCCACAAGTTTGTGACGTCATTACACCTCACGTGATACTGCCAGTGTGTAGTAGGCGTGAGTGATAATGAGGGGATTTTAGGTTGCCCCAAGGCTTTAAGGGAAGCCTTTGAAGATCCGTGTGGCACTCTATATTGGTCGGATGGCAACTTTGCGTGCATTTTTCAATAGACCATGGTTGCATGCCTTTTGAGCTCTCACATGGCTGGCATTATGCTACTGCCATTTTAATTCTGTAAAAGAGTCTAGTTTCAATAATGCTCAATCAGATCATTGCATGCCAACCGTGTGTTGACATCCTTTAATAAAAGCCAAGTCTATATGAATATAATCAGGTAATAGACAGCATCTGTCTGATGTCAAAATGCATCATGCTATAAACACTCCCCTTCTACTATGGCTTATTCTTGTGTTCTCTATTTTATTGCTTCTCTCTCATCCTCGCTCCCTAACTGTAGCCTCCTTCTCCACACCCTCATCCCCCTGACATTCTACCCTTCTATTCCCTCCTGCATCTTCTTTAGTCTCCTTAACCGGTCAACCAACAGCCTTGCACTTTGGCTACGACACCCGTGGGAGGCGGGCGAGAGGACCATGATAAAATGTCAAGATCATAACCAAGGCAAAGGCCCTGGTCAGGAAAAGGTCGTGCCTCCATCCTAAGGAGAGCTCTGCCTATTCCCAGCATCTTCTATATGCCTAACAATGGCTTGGTGAGGGGGGTGTGACTCTAATACGCCGTCTAGTAATATGTCTACAGAGACCATTTCAAGGTCAGTGCGTGCACAGGAAACTATCGCTATCTGCGTGACCATGTCTAAAGATAATATGCAATTCCTTACAAAGTAAGGAGTACTGGGATCTAAATGGTCCGAAACTGTATAGGTTTCTCATTTTATCCCACCAAATTTTAAAAGGATACCATGCATAATTATGCATCTTTATACCATGTACCTTTTTCGTTGTTGTTCGTAAAACTGAATAACGATTAGTACTTTTATATTATTGATTAATGCTAGGTGTAAAATACCAAAGTAATCGTTTGAAAATTAAACACATACTAGAATGTGTACATTACATTTTTTGAGGCCTGCACTCTCAAAATAACGATCCTCTGCTGGAGTCTACTACATACTCTGGCATTACATGAGTATTGTGACAGGATCAGCTTGATCCTACCCCCTCCCATGCCATACTCAACTGAAACTCTCCATGTGTAGATGGATTGAGTAATAATCATCAGCCTGACTCTAAAAGGTTACTCAGACATGGTTCCATACTCAGTCTAAATCTAACTGAATACTACAGCAAAGCATGGGTCTAGCCCCTATACTGATGTCAGAGACTATATCATATCCTAGCATCAACCACACCGCATGCCTCATTAGTTCAGGTCATAGGGCACTGGACTTTGCATCTGAAGGTTGCAAGTTCAAGTCCCATTGAGAGTTTTTATAAAGACTGTTTATTTTGGTCAGTCAATCTTATTGCTACAATGTGAGCATGAATATGTATTCATAGTGGGTTTGTGAGAAAATTGTGTAAGCCCTGTTAAGCCCCCCCCCCTCCCACCCATTCCTGCACACACTGAATATCATTTCTATTATCCTCTAGTCCCTGTAACCATAATGTCTGAGAATAACTATGTTATCTAGCCGCTGATGCATGAGTGTATCATGCCCATAAGTTGGCAATGAAGTGCTGGTGAGGCATATTTCTAATGTTTTGGGATTGGAAATAAGTAGAAAATCAGCTTTCAACACACAGACAGGGAGCAGATCATATGAGACTTCAAGTGGAGATCTTTCAGCACAGTCAAAATGGTGTAGTGGTAACATGTTTACCTTCATATCAGAAGATCCTGGGTTCGATTCCAGCCCAGGGACGCTCTGGAAAACCTGCATGTTTACAACCAGATTTTTTGTTATGCAAAGAGTTTGTTTTCTAGCTTCCCAGAAATGTTTCCTTTCAATGTTTTCTCATTTGGACTTCCACAGCTTACAGAGTAGCCACCGAATTTGGTGATGTTGGGAGCACATAAGGCTATTGTTTACATACCATTGTATGCACACCTGCCCAGAAACCTGCGCAGTAGACCAGGTTTTAATGGCCACAATCCACCCTAATGGTTTTCTGGTGCTGGTACTGTTGGATAGAGTGAAATCTAAATCCCACATCATGCTCCAATCCCCAGATCTGCTAACTGGTAGCTTGTGGGTGACATCTTCCCATATGCTTTATTCCAGTCTGTGTTTGGTATCAGCCTCATATGACCAATGACATCTTACTGTTGTAGGTCTGGTTGAAATAGTATATCAACAGTGCAACTTTCAACACCTGCCTTGCTAGCACAGAAAGGAGAACAAAGGACTCACAATCAGGAGGTACCCAGTTCAAATCCCACCAAAGAGCAATAAGGAAACTGAAACCAGGAATGCACAAACTATTCATGGATTACTTAGACTGCCTTAAGAAGTTGAATACGACTATCTGAAATCCTTGTGTGTATGAAATAATGGGCTTTTGTCATATGGTGCCCTTAATTTCTATACTTCTTTAAAGTATTTGTGAGCCAGCAAGCAGAAAGGACAGTTACTGCGGGATTTAGTACCAGATTTAGCCACCAGGGGGCACCACTATGGACTAGAATAGGAAAAATATGACTAAAACTGTTATAGGGTACTTTTTTATGGAGAATTCAATGGTTTTTGATAAAACATTCTATTTTGGGTGGAAAGGTTCCAAATTTGGCATGTAAAAAGAATGTTTTTGGGCCAAAATAGGCATTTTTGTTGATTTCTGTTGCCATGGAAACATGATTTTCATTCTAAATAGGAAAATCAATGATCCCATTTGAAGGAACATCCCACAAGGTTTACTATGGTAAAAACAGAATGAAAATACCATTTCTAGATCAAAACTTATGGGCAAAAGAATAAAAATTTATACGAATTTAGCTAATTGGCTTAAATTATGCTAATTAGCTATATATCTCATGACCAATTAGACATAGAGCTTATTAACATATTAAAAATGGTCACACCTACCCATATCTAGCAAGCCATTCCTCCAAATCTAACAGGAGTATCTTCTCATGCTATGTATCACTGTAAAGCTAGTGATTTGAATTTTAAAGTGGACTTTTAGCACGGAGCACCCTTTCTCCTTGCCTCTACACATTTATCAAACCACTCATGTGTTGAGCTTAATACAACTGTAGAGGTCGGCGAAAACGTACATGGAAACACCAGGTTTCAAACCCGGGATCTCTCAACTTGCAAGCGAGCGCTCTACCACTGAGCTACATCCCCAGACCTGACGTTCTCTACCTTCCACCTACATCTGGATCGGTATGACACAAGGGGGCAGTGTTCACTAGCTGACCAGCCCCTGGGGGCTGGTGCAACCGGAACAGGGACTCACAGCCAGAGCTGGCCCCTACACTCCTCCACACCAGCTTCAGCCAACCCTACTCCTCTAACCCAACCTCCAGCAGGTGACTAGTTTACCCCTAGCAGGTTGAAGCGTTAACTGTGTCATACCAGCCCAGCCACCGAGTTCCGTAGCCCCCCCTTACACGGGCAGGGCCACTCGGTGTTTCCACCAATATGTACAGGTCGGCGGAAAACGAAGCTCTACCTCTGAGCTACTTCCCCTGGCCTGACGTTCTCTACCTTCCATCTACACCTGGATCGGTATGACACACACATAGGGGCAGCTACCACCGTACATCCAGAATGGGGCTGCTGGCCTTACGGCAGAGCTGGCCACTACACAACCTACAGCTGAGTAGTTCTACAAATGCAGGGCTACATAACCATTACAATTTAGACTGTTTGTAAGCCCTATGTAAGCCCCATTATGCAGTGCTGATTAGTCACTAATTAGGGGTTTTGTGCCCACTGGGTAGTGTTGCTGGACTCACTCTGAAGGTAGAATCCAGCAAAGTGTGATCCTATGTATTGGGATACTCTGCCAGTACATGACACCCTTGGTAAGAAAGACTCCTGCAATGTTCAGGTAGGGTCCAGCATTGACCCTCTTCATAGAGATACTCAGGCAATGTGCTATTCTCTTCTATTATGTTACTCAAGTTGGCCCTGAGCCTGTCTCTAAAGAAACTCCTGCACTGTGAGAGTATGGCAGTAGAGAGGGTACTGCTAGGCCATAAACAATCTAGAGTAGAGTGTCAGGTATTGCTGCAGTATGCCTACACCCTAGGCTCACCCTGAGTATCACAATATACTCATTTTGGCGACATTTGCCTGAGGCTAACATCAGGCTCACTGTGAGTATCAAATTTCTCTGTGTGTGGGAGCTTTCAATAGCCATGTACTTTCATTGACATTTAAGGTCGTAATCTATTATGAGAAGCCAGCCGATGGGTCAACCAAACTAGATTGAGCTGCATTGAATATTACCAGGGCTTCCTTTTATGTATGCCTCCTGATCTCTTGATCCGTATGAAAAGTGTGTTTGTATACACGTGATTATCACAGACTTTAGTTGCAGAGTATTGGCAAAAAGCGTTCTAATGCAAATACTTTTGACATAACCCTATTCATAAAGCATTCAACTTCCATAAGTGTGCATTCAGTTACTCACCTTCTTAAGAAAAATATGTACCACCAAAAACTTCTTTTTAGTGACTTAAGTCCGACAGCCGTCACTCCGTGAGTTTTTCCCCTATTAGATACGCTACTTTTCTTTTTAGGCCCCAGCAATTATCTGTCTATATTGAATCATAATACCAAAGGTCAAGATATTAACCTATAAGGACTCTTATGTTGGATTTCAGCATTTACTAAAATGTCAGAGGTAATGAAATCAATTATTCTGTATCCTCTCTCCATATCGTATCTCAACTGGCTATTGCTACGCTCATGAATTGGCTCTAAAGTTATCTTGATAGGACCTGCATCTAGATGCAAAAGATCACAGCCTTTACTTTCATACATGTCGCTGCTAATGCTTAAAGCAGTTAATGAAATTCACTCGGTGAAAACCAAAATACCTGAAAAAGTGATAGCATGAATTAGATGCTAAACTACACACGCCAAACAACAAAAGAAGCAAAAAGAAATCACTCCAGTCTCTCTACTCTATCTGCCCACAACATAGCTACTTTGTGCAGGGTACTTGTCTGCGCTCAATAATAGAGGTGTCCTCTTTAGTGGCAACGACCAGAGAGATGGTGAGGTGGGTGGGAAGCAGACAGCGCCTGTGGTCGTAACACTTTACTGATGGCCCCCATTACACCCTTTACGACGCATGCGCAGCCCCATATCGCTGCACATGCACACAGTGTCCTTGGCGGGTCAGAGAATTGGGCCGAGAGGAATGGATCTTCCTGATACTGTACCCCTGGGGAAGTGGCATTGTCTTGTCAGACCATCTCTATTGGCCCAGTACGCAATCAGAAAAATGTGAACATTTCCTCGCTCTGCTGATTTTATTGCGTCGACTGGGAAAACTAGTGCGAATAGAAGGGATGCTGCAGGGGCCTGGAATGAGATAATCTATGAGTTTGTGATACCAGGGGCTCCAGAACCAATATTTTGATATTCATCCTTCCGATAAATGATAGTTTTCATAAATCACAATGATCACGTCGAGGTGATTTCCCCCCTTGCAATGCATTAGATACATGTAAAGATAAAAGATCAAAACAATAGATAAGGATGACATTACCAAGATATAAATTCACCTAACCTGACGTAAGGTCAATCTCCAAATACCCCGTTCAATACTCTAATCATGTATAGTAGGGGCAATATTGGATCTAGTGTAGGAATATTGGGAAATACTCTAAGGGAATGGTTCCCCTCTAAATCCTTATACCAATCAGGGTTTCATGGGTTGGCGTGAGAGGAACATAATGGTGTATTGGATAAATGGGGCATCCTTGATGCTAAGGGAAGGAGAATGATTGGTGTGAATGATAGACTGACTAAAGGCGTGGTTTCTGATTTAGCCATTTGGTCCTGTTGGTCCTACCATTCCATGTTCAGTTATATCAAAGTGAGCCATAAAGGACATTAGGACTAATGCTAATTATGTCACATGACACACGATAAGAGATTCTGATATTTGAAACTTTTCCTATTGAAATGAAATTAAATTGGATCATTATTGCATCAGGTGTCCTCTCATCTTTGACAAGTAGTTATTTTTCAGGTTAAATAGGATAATTTCAGCACTCTACTAGAATGTCAAAAGGCACGTATGTATACCTATGTACAATTGAATAGCATTATCTACTAAATTGAGAACACCTTTGCTACATGCCCCTGCTCGTATATTCATTTCACTCTGTATGTGCTAACACATCGATTTGGAACTGGGCATAATCATAAGGTCATCCCCTGTTAATCCTATAAAACATAACTATGCTCTCAAATAACTTACCATTTGAGAACCTGTCGAGGAACCTCGTGTCGAAGACAAACCTCTGTATATGACAGTGCCTAGGGTGCAGCTTGAGCCTAATGTTGACCAGTTTGGTAATGTTTTAATGGAGAATAACCCACCATATAAGGCGCACCCAGACACCCTTGAATAAGATGTAAAGCAAGGGTAATCCTTGTGTATAGGCATAAGCCGTGCTTTATGAGCACCATGCAACGCTGATACTGGAGGAATTATGACCTATCCTTCCCTTCTCAGAATTCTATAGACATATGATAATGCACCGCCTTCCTGAAATTAGACAGCTCTAGTTCCTAGAAACACACTAGACCTACAGGCTACATACCCCCATGTGTATTCAGCCTGCGTGTGGACATGACCTTATATGGGCATAACCTTTAGTTGCCCTTCACCAGTGATGGTCTGGTTGCATGGGGCCTATAGCTCAGGTGGTAGTTCTGTATAGGTGAAGCTTGATGCGACAAAAGCAAGAATCTTAATCTTTAATCTTAATCAGCCGCGTCGTGCATGGATGTATCGTGCACATTTGTCACCTTGATGCTTAGATGCTGCTCTGGCGAGTAATCTGCCAGTGCTAGATTCATGGTTAGTGCTGACACTATGAGATTGACAATGCCAAAGGGTCTGCATGAACGATAGAAGCAATTCGGCGCTTATTAGGGCGTCATAGCGACCAGGACATACAAAATGATGTTCAAAGGTGCAGCCCTTTAAGGATCAATGTCCCAGAGGCTGGTCCCTAGTGGGGATAATACAATTTGAAACCTCTGAATGACTTAGGGTACGGATTCTGTTACATGGGATTGATATGAAAGATGGCAACTACACTGCAAAAATGGTGTTTAGATCCTAAACACAATTCTAAACATATTCTTGCAACGTTTTTGTAATCACATTAATTTCCTAAACATGTTTAGCCAAACAATGTGCTTAGCTCAAGTGTTTAGAAATGTAGGTGTTTAGGTTAAAACTTTGTGTTTAGATATCTATGAATTTTTGTGTTTAGGTGTTTATGAATTTTTGTGTTTAGATGATTAAATAATTTGATGGAGAGTTAAGGTTTGCAGACATGTATGCATTAAAACAAGAGATATATTTTGTTTGTTTTCTCATTTACTGGGGGGGCATCAGCAGGTATTTACTTGTCAAAGTCTCCAAAGATGTCAGCCACAGCTATATATGTGTACATGTATTACACACTGCATTAGAATGAGAGACTTGAGAAAGTACAACAGCTTGGCAGGAAGGACATTGCCTTATCTATTCCAGAATAACATCAACTAGGTGTCAGGCATGGAGCTTATTGATTATTTTATGCTAATGATGGTGGCATAAGGTGAATCTTGTCAATTTTCTATTGCCCTTTCTATTCACATGACATTCTATGAAATGAAACCATGATAAACATGGGATTTGGGGACATTTGTCACAACAATTGATTATAACTATGTGCAGATAGTCCATTCAAAGGTAGTGCTGCTACCTGGTGTGGATTCAACATCCAAGTATCTAAACATATTGATGTTTACATCTAAACACCTATTATTCAACTGTTTCAACTCTAAACATCTAAACATGTTTAGCGTAAACATTTATGTAGTTAGAATAAAAGTGTTCATTTCCTAAATGTGTAGTCGATGAAGCACCTAACTGACCTATATGTTTAGGTTTTAAACGTGTTTAGACCTAAACATGTTTTAAATCTAAACACCATTTTTGCAGTGTAGCCATTATCAAAAGAGCAAATGCGATTTTTGAGATTTAGATTAAAATATGCATGTAATCTAGAATCATAAATGTCATAAACTGATTAAAATGATGGATGGGAATATTGTGAGAATATAGCCAAGAGGCATGCACAATAATGTGTGATCTGCTGCACACAGAAACATTTTTTAAGATACAGAGATGAATCTTGTTGCTGTCATACCTAGTAGTATACACTTAGTATTCTAGTCAGAAGAAAGTTGTTGAAGTGTATGAAATTATGCATACTATTAATCATACACCATCAACCGTAATTGTAGTAGTTCGTTGCCCCTGGATCAATAATATGACGTTATCAATGTTAATTAATAAATGACATTTCAGCAAGCATCTATAGAAATCATAGGCCGTTGCCCGGATTAATTGATTTAGATACATGTACCATATTAGCCTGTAAAGGCACTGGGTATACGATTAGGCGCCGGTCTTGAATAAGCGGCGGAGGTACAGGTTACATGGACGTAAATGTTGCCCTCTCATGAGTCATATGGTATTCAGGCCTGCACTGAAGGTGATCTGGGTGCTGATTGGCTTAGAAATCATATGCAAGGAATATTGGTAAAATTATGAAAAAAAAAATCAAAAGTGACCCCAAATAGTTCCTAAATAGAAGAGTAGTTGAGTTTTTATATTATGCCAAGGTTTGGGGATTTTATCAGGTCTGCAAATGTTCATCTGGCCAATTGAGGTTTTGAGGCCCAAAATAGGGTAGAATGGCACTTGCTGTACATATCGCTCCCTTAGTTAAGATTTTCAGGGTTAAGCCTATCCTATATTCTAACACATTGTGTGTGAGAGATGGTTTAATCTTGCTATGGTCGAAAAAATTACCAACGAACATTACGGGGGGCTGTTTTTGTGTGTTATGCTATATAGAAACATAAAGGAAAGGGAATTAGTTCCATGTAACCTATAGGGGTATTGAAATTTGAAAATCCAATATGATTTAAGTCTTGAATAAGCGCCAGTCTTGAATATGGGCCGGGGATAAACCCTACTTGAAATCGGTAAGCTTATATAAGCCAATATGGTAGTCTAGTGCTTAATGTTGGATATGTATTCCTTGTTTTGGTTGCAAAAGTAAAGTTCATGTTAGACTATGGATGTCCGTGTGCTCTTCAGAGTGGATATGGATACTTCCGTTACCCATTAGAGTTGTTTTATGACTTTGCTTGGTATAATGTATACATGTGTAGATACTCATTAGCAGCGAGAGCCTTAGAATTGCAATGCTACATTAACACTCAAATGTCAATGTCTCATATCTGAATCTTAAAATTACTCCGCGAATAGGATATATGATGTGATAAGAAATTCCAAATATTCTCAAATGTCATATCAGAATGAAGACTTTAGATAAGAGTATATCCATAAGATAATAATTATGTTCAGATGATGAAGTAGCTTTGTGTCGTACAGTCATAATATATGATTTTAGTTTTATATAGAAAATAGCAATCTACAAAAACTAAATAGCCGAGGACATTTTCGTTAAGTATATATAGGAAGAGCAATGGACGGAAAACATCATAGTTCAAAATCAACTGAATTAGTTGAAGGAAACGGTGGGGCTCAGACGTAGTGCTTCACAGTTCCATTAGCCCGCTGTCTGTGGGGAAAAACGCCTCCGCCTGCATCAAGGCATCGCCTCCATGTACTACTCACTTCTTTGGTTACCAGAGGGACAGTGAGAGAGACTACTACACAGCCCCATATACACGACAGTCCCAATTAACCATAAATAGGTGTACTTCCCCATATGCGTATATCAGGCTTGCTCAGAGAGAGTATTAATTTTTTCTCCTTCCAACTCGTATCTAATTCCCTCCAGGATGGAAACTCCGCTGCTTCATTGCATGCTGGAATTAATTTTCCTTACATCAGAAACTTGCATGTTTGATGTTAATGTGACACTCTTCTTTGTCTTGTAAATTGACTGATTTGGGTACATATGCAGTGTTTCTCATTTGATTAAACTACTTATATTGTAGAAGATACTCTCTATTAGCTAACTACTTTTGCTGGATATAATAGTGGTCGGAACATGTAGGTCTGCTGGTGCCACTACAGCGATATACATTGGAGCCATTCCTTGTAGAGGTAACATCCAATTCCCCTCCGTCAATGTTCACGGCTAGTGCAATTTCAAAAAGGTCAATCAATATTTTCCCTCCTCCTCTCTTTTAGGAACGCCAGTGATTCTCCCGAGGCTGAAATGAACTTATAAGAAGGCATATAGGGTACCACTTGGCAATATATACCCCTAAAAACATGGGTCAGTCCGTACTTGGTCAAAACACACTTTTATGGGGATTTCATCCGAAGGCATAAATAAGGAACAAGCTAAAGCGACGATGATACTGTTCACCTATATAATTTCTTTTTATGTTTTTTTTTACCTAACGTTGGTTAATCAAACTGCATAAGCCGAGCTGCCACTGTTTCATAATGCAAGTTAATCTACTTTCTCTGCTTGCACCAGCCTCGCGTTGCTTTACATACAAGGTGGCGCCACAGGTCGGCGTTATCGGCTAGCAGAGGGGGCAGCGTTTACTGCTGACACTTCCGGCGTACAGCCCCCTGGGAGTCTGCCTCTGTGTCCCACGTGACTAACACAGCTACAGAGCCCGCCACCAGGGACACCAAGTTGCTGCGGGCTGCCGACTTCCGCTGCCTAATTCCGCTTCCTGTCCCGGCTCAGCTCCACACAACAAACGCTCAGCGACGCAGTTGTCTCGCGTGAAATTGTGAGAGGAGAGCTGCACATTCTCCTCCCCGAGCTGGCCTGCTGGCGTTAGCTGATAATCGCACCATGGATGCCTATTTCCTTCTGACGACTCTGCTGGGATTAAAAATTGAAATTGTATTGTTTCGTTCCAGGCCTCTATAAAGTTCTCCTGCTCCATCGATCAAGAATGATATGGACCCCTTCCCGCTCTCTCTCTCTCTCTCTCTCTCTCTCTCTCTCTCTCTCTCTCTCTCTCTCTCTCTACTCTACTCTCTCTCTCTCTCTCTCTTTCTGTGTGTGTGTGTGTGTGTGTGTGTGTGTGTGTGTGTGTGTGTGTGTGTGTGTGTGTGTGTGTGTGTGTCAGTGGGCTACTTCCCCGTTCGCCTCTAGCTTATCCTAACATATATATCGTTTTATACCTCCCTGCCAACCCTGCTTTGCAAGCAGATAGGCTGTGATGAATATTACCGTTAAAATCATCTTAGGCCCCCTTATTTGAAATGTCCACGTTAATGTGAATAGCCTTCTAAACAAAGTTAAACAACAAAGTATAAGCAGCTTCATCTCTTTGAATAATCAGTCAACCACGATTGGTGATGCAGTGCAGCGTGTGTGTTTTAAAAGACTTCATATGGACAATTAACTGGTCTGTCTGAGCGTTTTATTATATGCTGTGGGTATTAGCATATATATGACTTAACAAGCACGGTGAGCCTACAGTAAAAAGCACGGCCATGGACTGGTTACCAGGTTTAATCTGTGTTGGTGTTATCCATATATGCTATAGAAGGGTGAGAAACTAAAGGGAACAGTGCTGACTGTGGTGACTTTGACTCTGTAATCAAGGTCTGTGCATAGCAAATACAAGCACCAGAGAGCAGCACTGTTCCCTTTAGTTTCTCACCCTTCTATAGCAAATATGAATAACACCTACATAGACTAAACCTGGTAACCAGTCCATGCCCGTGGTAAAAAGCTCCAAATCCCCTCTGGGCTAGGTGACAGTGGAGGAAGGGAGCTGGCAGAGTGCCAACTGCCAAAAGGGTAAAACTGATAGTCACCTCCAGGCTTCCGGCACGTGATGTCTCCATGCGCTCATCTGTGGCTAGAGCTCAGTAGGCCGACTGATTGGGGGTCCATGAGCGTGTGGTCACGCTTTTGCCGGTCACTGATAGCATGTTGTCTCCCTCTGGACCTGTCTTACAGTCTGGTCCTGTCCGGTACAACCATGTGGACAAGGCTACGTGTGGATGGGTTTGGTAAGGGATGTGGTATGGAAGGGATGCCCATGGGGCCCATATCCAACCACAAGGGGTGAGGTGGGGATGGGGCAATTGATGAGCGATGGACAGAAGGGCATGGGAGGGAAACGGTGAAATAATATTTGCAAGTGGGACCTATGTATACGAACAGAATAAAAGAGTTAGCGAAAAAGCTATTAGTGAGCAAGTGAAATGCAGCACTCAAGAAACGTTAAGATTAGAGAGGACTTAGAGATTTCCTTATGTACAATTCGGTCCGACACCTCAAATGTAGCAGAAACTAAAGTTTAAAATAGAATACAGCTGAAGTTGCATATTTGATAATCCATACCACTACTTTCAATTGTTTATGCTATCACCAAATGAAGGCACTGGTGAAACATATATCACTATGCATTGAATTGAAATTTAAAAACATGCATGTGTTGCTACAAGAGTTTGTGTACTCTGATAACTTCAGGAAAGTTTTAAAGCATTGAGTGGGATTTAAAGATCGCGGATACTGATGTGCTCCCAAGGCTGCGAGTGAAACTATAGGCCCTTGGAGATATCTGTAGTAGGATGGATGCCTTTAGCTCTATAGTAGGCTGGATCAGAGGGATAGCCCGAGGATGGAGTGAAAGGGGGGCTCCATGAGCAGGCTGTTACCTGCCAGTGGACACTGGTCACGCCATGACCCCCACATCCTCATCCCCCACCCATTCCTCCCAAGTCACCATTCCTATAGCGCATTGGCCACACCACATCACACTCAGCCCTATATTACTGCCCGGCAATGAGAAGCCTCTCCCGGCTGCTATAGTCACTCGCCCGCCTAGCCCTAAGTGGCGCCCGGCGTTTCGCTGCCCCGTTCAAACCGGCGCCCGAGCGCCCCACCTTCTCTCGGCCGCCGCGCCCTATTCAGGTTGTCAGTCTGCATTTCCGCGCCCGTCATAAAAGCAGCCTATGCGGGCGGCGG
The DNA here is from genome assembly GCA_949317995.1 of Acholoe squamosa. Lineage (NCBI taxonomy): Eukaryota > Metazoa > Annelida > Polychaeta > Phyllodocida > Polynoidae > Acholoe > Acholoe squamosa. The sequence goes on from OX439042.1 coordinate 22,526,008, forward strand.
GCGGGCGGGCAGCAAACGGAGGAGAATGCAGACCTAAGCACCTCCCCTACATCCCCTCACCACCATGCACCCACCCACCATGCCTACTCCATGGGCGGAAAGGCCACACCGCCATCTGTGCGCCTGTCCACCGCTATTCTTTTTGGCGGTCACCCTGGAGAAAGGGTCATGAGAGAGAACCAGCAAAGAGCAGGAACCACCACCTTGCCCCTGCCTACTAGTCACCAACCCGACACGCCCTTTCCTATTGTGCCTTTAGTGGTCGTTTTCTGGCTGGTATGCTTGGTTGGGAGGGATGTGTGGGAGAAGCGAGAAGTCTGGCCGGATGGCCGGGCTGGTACCAGCTTGGTGGAAGGGGTGTTTTTTAACAGCGCGCTCGTAAACGCAGCTAGGACAGAGGTATTGAGGCATTTGGCGGCCAGCAAGGCCTCACTGACTTTTGTCGTCGGGATCATCTCCCAGCCCACCCCTTGCCCTCTCCACCAACCAGCCACTCTGGCTGCAGTGATTGTCTTGGTAAGCTCATAGAGCTGAAAATAAATTGATATTGAGGGTCACAGGGAGGCAGCCGTGCAGAGGAGTAGAAGGGCAAGCAGACATGATGAAGAAAATAGTCAGGGAGGCAGAGAGATAAGCAGAAGGGTAGGAGATAGATAGATGTATGAACTAGCCACATACGCACGAGCACGCCGCAAAAAGAATCGGAGGTCAGCATGCATACCAGGCAAGTAGAGGCGGCATTATAATGAACAGGCTAATGGGCAGGTAGACAGACAGACTGACAGGGAAGCAGGTGGGGGAAGAAGCAATCTTACAGAAAAGGAGGCAACTATTCATTATGATTATGAATAGGAGACTTAAATACAGAAAGGTAACAAGGAAAAGGCAAAGCGATACAAGAAGAAATTTATAGTGGGTGAGCAGTCTCTTAGCACCTCTCTAAATAGCTCACAGGAGCTCTATCAGCTCTGAACGCCCCATCCTGCTCTCCTACGAGCAGCTCACTACCCTTCCCCCAAGGACGATGGCCTGTCTCCACGACCAAGTTATGGCAGCTATTGCCTGGTGTGGGGCAGCCAGCCAGGGCACTGACCAGACGTGTCGGGCTCACAACGTAGATGTGAAATAGTTAAAGTCGCGCCAGGCGCTCAGAATATAGGCAATAAAGTGGTAGTCCTGGGCCATGCTTTACTGCATATTGCCTGGAACAATGTGCACATCTCAGTAGTAGTCTATCCAGGGGCTGCAGTATTGGGGCCAGGGCCTTTAAGCAACCCTGACTCGTGTAGCTGCTACATCATACAGTCTGCCCTTTACCATCTATTATTGTACGGCCGCTATACCTCTCTATACTGACAGGTATCATTGAAGTACATGTATTGTGTATAGTATGGCCTTTGCTAGGGCTCATATACAACATTGCATCCTCAGCTCGTGCCTAGGGTTGTCTCCCTGTGATTGTATGTACAGGAGTGTTCATTAGGGGAGCTGCTCCGAGCACATGGTGTCATGTTGTCCTGTTGCCTTGATCAGAGCCTCATGGCTCTCTGTCTAATTGAGAGTCAGCCATACCAACAGTACCTAAGATGGTATTCTTTGCAAACAGGCAACTTTCTCATGTGGTCTGGCGCTATTGACTATTGTATGGATTACATGTGTTATACTCCTGAAATACAGACCATGTAATCATGCATACCTTGCTGTGCAACTCTCAGCTCGTGATGTAATTGATTTCAATACACGAAAATAAGTAATACATTCTTGAGCAGTAGATCCAGGTCACAATTTTAGAATTAGTCTTTCTTATTGTTAGATCGTTTGAAGTATTTGATTGCATATTTTTCTCCTTTCATAGGTCTCTAGGCCTATATGTTTCTAATTTATATGTTTTTTGTGTGTTTTGTTGTTGTTTTTCGTTCTTGTGTTATGCGTGTTGTGATTTCTGTGGTGGTCCTGTTGGTTGCTGTTGTTGTTGAAAGGTCTCTTGATCATCTTCATCCAAAATCCAATTCCGAACCAGTCAAGGCAGAGGGTAACCTCCACTCATATTACCAAGAATAGTATAGGTTCGCTTCTTGATATTACTGTGCAATATTTGCTGTGGTTGTCCACTTCATTCAGTTGAAAGATCAAGTTCTCCAGTGTACTGTGGCTTCCACGTGTATTTAAACCGTTATCTGGCTTCCAGAGTGGCTTCCAATGTGCTTTCCCATCGAGGGCATTATACGGCTTAGCTGCACCTGATTTGACTTTTAATGTTGCCTGACCTTGCAAGTGGCTTTGGGTCAGCTTTTGAATTTTTGATGGTTTATTAGTTTAAATGGTTGGGAATGATAAATAGAGATACCGGTATTTTTTATATTGCAGATGGAGGTCTTTTCTCATAATCCATATTTGACCCTCAGTGTATAACTTAAAATTGAGTAGGTAAAATGTCACTCTGCTTCAGTGACATCACTAAGCCATCAGAGGTCAGTTTAGTCGTGGGATCCATTCTGACAGCCCCATGCCGAGCAGCATACAGTGCAGCCTGGCGGGCAGGCCATTTATAACCTGCTACACCACCCCTAACACCCACTAGGCACCCTACAGCATCCCCAAACCTCCCTCCCCATCCCACCCACCCCTACTCCACGCTCAGCCTCCACCTTTGGCCCCGTGCCTAACACCGCCAAAATGCCGACACGCCACCGACGTTTGGGTCCCACCATAAATTGCTCCATTTTTCCTTCTTTTGGCCGCAATCATAATGTTGGTTGTCATTTGTTATAACGACGGCCCTCAAGACCCCAATCAATGGAGCAGCACTGCTCCCTCTCACTGCAACATAAATAGCGCCATCCCTAAACCTTCCGCTCACCCTGACTTGGCCTCTCTCGCCCTCCAATGGCTTTAAGGAGCACGCGACCGAGCCATGGTTAGGGTGGGGTCTAGGTGGATGCTGTGGGTCCCGAGAAAACAGAAGGGGTCGGGCAGGCATAAGAGAAGTGCTAGAGAGTACATGAGGCTGTAGATCTAGACAAACATGCGGGATAAGCCATAATCAAGCGACACAGATCTAGGATGTATGTAAGGAAGATTTCAAGTGTCTAGCCGATCTTTAGGGGAAAACTATGGGTAGGAGGAGCTGGCAAGACGGATTATAATGGGTCGGTGGATGCGTGGGTAGATTGGTGGAGAGGGGTGTGCACTAACGTGTGGGTGTCTTGCTAACAATGTGTGTTAGTAGGTGGTGAGTGGGTGTGTTGACTAGTAAGGTTGTGTGTCCATAAAGGTGTTAGAATTTGTAAAGACAGAATATTTCTATTGGCAATCACTTCCATCATTCATTTATGACGATAGAAATCAACCAAATATCACTATTGTGAATGATCAATGGTATTGTTTATTTATCCATGAACTATTTATTACACAGCTTAAGTGGTTGTCTTGCTGATAAAGTGATTTGGTGCGTGGGTGTGTTGGTGAGTGTATGTGTAAGTAAGTGGGTGTGTTGGTGAGTGGGTGTGTTAGTGAGTGGGTGTGTTGGTGAGTGGCTGTGTTGGTTAGTGGATGTGTGTTGGAGAGTGGCTGTGTTGGTGGGTGGATGTGTTGGTGTGTGGCTGTGTTGGTGCATGGATGTGTGGGTGTGTTGGTGAGTGGGTGTGTTGGTGAGGGGGGGGGGGTGGATGTGTTGGTGAGTGGATGTGTTGGTGAGTGGATGTGTTGGTAAGTGGCTGTGTTGGTGAGTGGAGGTGTTGGTGTGTGTGTGTGTGTTGGTGAGTGGGTGTGTTGGTTAGCGGATGTGTGTTGGTGAGTAGATGTGTTGGTGAATGGATGTGTTGGTGAGTGGATGTGTTGGTAAGTGGGTGTGTTGGTGAGTGGAGGTGTTGGTGTTTGTGTGTGTGTGTTGGTGAGTGGATGTGTTGGTGAATGGATGTGTTGGTAAGTGGCTGTGTGGATGTGTTGGTGTGTGGGTGTGTTGGTGCATGGATATGTTGGTGTGTGGGTGTGTTGGTGAGTGGGTGTTTTGGTGAGTGGGTGTCTTGGTGTGTGGGTGTCTTGGTGAGTGGATGTGTTGGTGAGTGGATGTGTTGGTAAGTGGGTGTGTTGGTGAGTTGAGGTGTTGGTGTGTGTGTGTGTGTGTGAGTGTGTGTGTTGGTGAGCGGGTGTGTTGGTTAGTTAGGCACTTACCTAGTTTTTCAAGACTTTATCCCATTAAACTTATCTAATGAGCAATGGATAGATCTTGAGAAAAGAAGTGGATTTGCTTTTTAAATGCAGTCTCTATGTCAATTTAAAGTGGAATTATGACCGCTCAAAGGTATCATATCAGACCCAGAATTCTGCCATAGTTAAGAGTTTAATTTGGATCTAATTTTGTGATCAAGCAAGATCAATCCAAGGTAGACTAGATCACTAAAATCATTATTTTGGGCAATTTTCTTTTAAGATAAGCAAGATATACCCCCGAGAATGTAAATAATGATACATTTTATCATAATCAAACAATGTAAAAGCAAATTTTTTATGTCATCTTTACCCTTGAACTGCGCGCTCTGACAGAACCACGGCAGAATAGCGTCTTTGACTCAGGATGTTTGAATGATCATAACTTCCATTTAAATTATCATAAAAACTTCATTTAAAAAGCAGAACCACTTATTTTTATCACAGATACCAATTTCTCACCATATAAAATGCATACAATAAGGTTTTAATTGATAGGTAAGTGCCCAACATGGGAGAGGTTGGGACAAGTGTCCACAGATAATCTTGCCCAAAAAGTTTGCAGGGTCTGTCAAACATACTGCAGCCCCTTAGAAAAAGAAAAGCTAGACATTTTCTAGATGATTTTTATCCATAGAACAGATGGGAACCATTTATTTTTAGGTGCTCAATGATCTCATCATAAAATGGTTCTAAACTTTTGGTTGAACTTCAATGGGGTCAAAGGCAGAATTCCCTGCATTCTACCTTGTACAAAAAATATTCATTTTAAAGGTCTAGCCACGCCTGTTAAAATGAGCCCTTGTTTGTAAAAAATCCTCCAGTAAATAGCTTCAGAATAAGCTTGCAAAGAAAGGAGAGTTTAACACTACCCAGTTTCAGCTTTATCACAGTTTCACACCTCTACTGCAGCAGACTCACACACTGAAGGTATTTCAGTGCCTAGGTTAGTGGATGTGTTGATAAGTGGATGTGTTGGAGGATGGATGTGTTGGTGAATGGATGTGTCACTGAGTGGATGTGTCACTGAGTGTGTGCTGGTGAGCTGGTGTACTGGTGGCTAGTTAGCAGTATTGGTCATACAAAATATAGCTGTACACCTCTACAGATACCTATAATTTTTTTGCCTTAAGGGGTGCGTCCACTGCGACGCATGGACCATCCGTCTCCCTTCATCCATATTTTTCTCCATAGAAATCAATGATAAATGATATGGATGAAACTGATGGATGGTCCATCCATCGGCAGTGGACGTACCCCCTTAGGGTAGTAAAGTCAATGAAAAATAGATAAGCATCCTGTTGTCTACCGCCCTTGGGAACAGACAGGTGTGTAGACACTGAGGCAGTATGGCTTAATTCACTAATATTTATTAGATGTAGCCAGAGGGGAGAGCAACATAATGGATAAAGTATCATATTTGGAGAATAACTGACTACATTAGGCTTTTTTTTGTGAGAAGCAGAAAAAAAGTGGATAAGATAGACAACAGATGACAGAGTGGGGAAAGGAATGGATGAATAAAAGAGAGGCATAGATGGTGGGGTATAATGGAAAGCTTATAGGTGCAATGGGTATTCATGAATGGATGAATGAAGTGTATCATTAGGCACCCGGGGAAATACAGATGGTGAAAGGTGTGAGATGGAGGGGATGCTTTTGGGAAAAGAGGACTTAGGTTTATCTGTAAAGAAGTGTGAGATTACTATACTGCATACTGCATGGCTAGGATACTGATCATATAGCCTATTGGCTGGATAATAAAATCATACCTCTTCCACCAAAGCCGATTTTACTTTCCAATTTTGTTAGGCAGTTATCAGCTTCAGAGCGCCAGCTAAATTCTGATGTATTATGGCAGAGTAAACAATGTTTCCTGAGTGTATGATGAGGTTCGTCAAGGATTCTGAAAGTCTTATTTTCACTATATGGGCAACATTTGAACCCCCTGAACAGGGAGGTTATACGGGGGTTAAAAATCTTCTTTGGTTTAAACTTCAATCAAATGTATGCCTTCAATGAAAAACCAAGTTACTTTAAACCAGGGTACTTTAAAAAAAAAACATCTACTATCTATTATGTTGTTAGGTCCAAATGCATAGTTTGAGTTTGCACTTATATGAACAGACATCACGTGCCTCTAGCACACAACGGTGATCTCAGAATCCCATAGCATTACGATCCCAATGAGATCAGTCCCTGATGCTAGAGGCATGTGATTTCAGGGATGTCAACACAACAAAATAGCTGATTCACGGCCAACTGAAGGCCGTCAGTCACTGATGGATGGTGTAGGGACAGTATGCTTAGCCCCTTAGTTGTTTCTAGTTGTATTGGAGCTTAGAGTGTGATTATTTAGTTCACTACTAATTTCTAATCGCTTTAATTCCACTATCACTGCACACTAGCAGCTGACTCCCGTCTCCAGCCGGCCGCCATCACTGCATGTGATGTCATGACCTCATGACCTAATTGGATCTAAAAAGGAGGCTCACTGAAATCATGTGCCTCTAGCATCATGGACTGATCTCATTTGGACCGTAACACTATGGGATTCTGCGATCATCTTTGCATGCGAATGGCATGTAATGTCTGTTCATAGGGGTCGAGTTTGTCCGCAAAGAAAAGTAAATTCATCAGCCCCCCCCCAACTTTTAAAGTAAGTAACTGCATGATGTCAGGTTCTGCTTTTCTCATTTATGTGACTATCATAATGATAAGAAGCGTTGCATGGCCACATCCTCCAATGAATAAAAGTGCAGACAACCAGATGTCAATAGCTCATAGGTACAGGTTCCTAAAAATATATATCTGCAAGAATCCAGGGGATGAGGTGCAGGGGGAGCCACGTTGGCCCATAGACTATTGCCATATGCATTGAAGCAAAACAGGTCGAATATGGCAGACTGGTTAGGGGGAAAATAACAAAAGAAGAGTATAAGAACTAAGGATGCTGGATTATAAGTAACCCATGCTTTAAGGGAACACCAAGGGTCGTGGAGGGAATAAGGACGAGGTGTGGTGCTATAAGTACGTGCAAAGAGGTAGTATGAACGGGAAGGCGCCTTGAAAAAGGGCTTCTCATGCATATTCCACCTCTGGGTGTGTCTTCTTTATAGGCCAGACCAAATGATACTTAGCCTACCCTGGATGCCATGCCACCCTCCACCACATCCACATCTCGCCACAAATGACCCACATAACAACAATGCATGTTATCTCTTCAGTATGCTTAACGACATAATCAGGGCCGTTTGTGTTAAAATGCAGTCACAAAATATTCATTAAAACGGCCATGGCATTTAATAAGAAATCTACGGCGGGGAACTTAATTAAGTTTATGTAGGCATAGCATAGTAGCCTTGGGGGCAGCATGAGTTAGATGGAAGTGGCAGGGCCATTTATGGTGCGGCGTCGGCGGTGAGGCTGTGTATAGTCTGGGTGTGATGTGAGGGATGAGGAACAACGCTCACGATATGCTAGTGTGGCGAGAGAGGAGTATGATCGAATCACGCGCCAGGCTGGTGACTTATGGACCCAGGGTCGGCGGCGCCCGTCGCCTGAATACGACTTCCGATACCCCTGGTACAGAAACGCGCCTTGGAGGAACGCTGCCAACCCCCAGATGTATTCCTCCGCGCGCGCAACAAACTTATTCTACTCCTTGTATCACATGAAGCGGTGGGACTGGGAATGCTGGGGTGCGCCAAAGGTTGTGTGTGCTGCTGTTGGATTGCACTTGGTTTTCTAGGACGGGTGGTGGGAAGATGAGGTGACAGAAGTGTGATTGTGTGCGAGGTTAGAGAATGAACTGTGGATGAGGGGTGTGAGTTATGGGTGTTAACTACGGTGTGGGTGTGAGTTATGGCTGTGAACTTTGGCGTGGGTGTGAGTTATGGCAGTGACCTATAGGGAGCAGAGCCATTGCTAGTACCAAACAAATTAGCTAGGTGGCTCATGTAGTCGGGGGCTAGATCAGCAGTTGGCCTCTTTGTACAGTTTATTTTGGTTGGCCCTTTTTAATAGTCTGTATGAAGCTATATTCTAAAAATCTATACCTTTGGATAGCAAATACTGTAAACCTAGACACTAGAAGCTTTATATAAGCTAAGTACTTCAAATACAAGAGAAATTAAAATTTAAAGGTTTTCTAAGAGGGCACATATAATCCAGGCTGAGTAAGGCCAAGCCATTGTCTCCTTATTAGGCTAATCCCCTCCATTCACACCTAAAACAATGGACAGGTACTTTTAAAGGTGATTAAGATAGAGGCAGGGGCAGCTTATCAGTCTTATCAATTCTCATTGTTTTCTCTGGGTGGAGGGAAAGATAAGAGATTACCCACAATTCTCTACCAGATCCAAGATGGCCATCGGGGGGCAGTTACATAACTTATTTCAAGATGGCCACCCCCATACAGGAATGGCTATGTTCCCTATAGGTGTGGATGTGGGAGGTATGGGTGTGAACTATGAGATGTGGTACAAAATGCACTTAAAGGTTTGAGTTAATAGTTGTGATCTAAGGGTGTGACATGTGAATCATGGGTGTGAACTATAGGGTGTGGTGATTGCCAGGTTGTGTGATGGGTGTGAGGTTTGATCATGACTGTGAACTTCGAGTCTGTGGTGTGTATAAATAAACGGCGTGTGTAATGAGTTATGCAAATGAGATTTGAATGTGAGATTTTAATTACGGCCGTTTTCCACCACTCGATGGCGTCCCTCTATCGGCCGATAGCTACACAAAAGTGCAACCTTGGCCGACAGGGCTGCCATAGGGTTCATTGGAGGGGCATCGCTTCTGTCGGCCGACGGTAGCATCTACTGTGGATCTATTGGCCAATAGAGGGGCCATATCGGCTGGTGGAAAATGGGCCTAAAGTTATGGTACTATGAATAGGATACAGGTGTGAACCATGAGGTTTGGGATGTGACTAATATGTGTGAACGACCGGTTGTGAGTTCTAAATTATAGGATGAGTAGCCTGTGGCACTCGACGTCGGTGATGCTGAGATATGTGACGCTTGATTTGTGGGCACTAAAGAATGTGAATTTTATAGTTCAGGAGGAGAGTAGGGGAAGACTGGTGACGGTGGTCAAGTGTTGGTTAATGTGATATATGGAGGAGGAATGCAGTTTATTCTGTGGCACACCCGCAGGATGGTGGAAGTGAATGGTGAGTTATGTCCTGGAGGTGGTGTGTAGATTCAGAATCTAGTGTACATCCTTGAGGGAGCTTGATTACATAGTCTGCAGTGCAATAGTGCCGAGATGTTCTGCTCAGGCACCATAAGTCTACTCAGAAAGCTATGACCATGACATACAAACCTAATGGGTGTCCATTCGGATGCACTGGGATCTGTGAGCTACGTAAGGGGAGTGGAATATTGTAGACTAAGATACCAAATAATTGTCTAAGGACTATGACTACTTCCTACTCCATTACTGACAATATTTCAGAGCATTGGACCTAATTGCCACATCCCAGCAAATTGTCGTGAGTCCTTGTCAACCTGTGTGAAGTGGCTCACACATGTTGTTAGATGGTAAACTACGTCGTTATAGCACAAGATCACCAGGAATAGCAATTGCTATGCCACATGAGTCTAACACGCAGTGGTGAAAGATGACGGAATGAGCTATCACTCAAAAAGGAGTCACTATTGATGACCAATCATGGAGACAGATGAGGACAATTTGCTGGGATGTATCATCTCACACTCGCATGGATTTTGCAATATTGGCAATAATTGGATTGATTTACAATGATATTTTTTGGAAAATAAGATGACTCAAACTTTGGTATTATTTTGTAATGTATTCCCATTCTGATTAGAATTGCAAAATACATACTCACCCTTCTTGTATTTCAGTAGTGTAATGTGTTTTCCCTTTACATCAGCTGACCCTTTCCACCTATAACGCCATGCTGTCAGATACCATCAGGTTCCTCTTAGCAAACCTCCCACAACTCCCCCAAACCACAGGATAAAAAACCAGGACCCCGAGATTGCCCCAATAAATCCCCTATTGCAGGACGAGGCAGTATAAAAACTCGCTCCAGTCGATCAAGATACCAGAATAGCCCCCAATTTGCATATCTGCCCGAAAGGATTGATAGGGTGACTGACATATCGGGCTGATGGCACCAACAGACATAAACTTAGATTGAACGGCAGGTATCTTCTTTTATGTGGTAAGCCATACGATGGTGGATGGGATGAGTATCTTGGTTGTAACTTGGTATGGCCTGTTGCATTACAACATGGAGGTACTATAGTGGGCTATTCGGGCCTAAAGAAAAGCTGTGTTCCCGGTAACATGGTCAAAAATGTTGAGGGCGGTAGGTCGGATATTTTTGTTAGTATCCAAGACCTCACTTAGTCATACTTTGCTAGGTTTTCACTAGTTAGATGGGAAATTTAGTGTAAACATTGTCAAATGATAATTTTTAGAATAATCTTCAAACAATTGTGAGGTGGGCCATATTTAGCTGAGGTCGGTCCGGTGACCAGATACCAAACGTTTTTGCCTCAGATGTCAGGTTGGGCAAAGGGGTCACAACATGGGCAGAGGGGGGTGTAAAGGTTAATTGGGAAGCAGAGCTACACTGGACCATATTGCATGCCTGTCATGAGGTATCATTATATTATACAGGTTCTAGATTAATTGCCTACTGTATCAATAGGAGTTTAAACCACTCGCTTGCAAAGTGCTATGGCAGAGGCAGTTTTATTTTGATTACTTTTATCTCAAAATCAAAATGGAAACCGTTGAAATCACCTTTGTCTGGCCCTTAAAGTAGATCCCCCTCCCCAGTATCCTGTCCTCTCTACCCCCCACCCCCGGGCCCCCACACCACTCTGCAGGTGTGCGCAACACCAGCCGTCCCAAACGCACACATACACACGTGTTCCCCGCCCGTCACCAATGGGTTCCGACAGCTGGCGGTGGTGGACAAATGACACTGGAGGAGGCTAGCCCCGCCCGCCTCCAGGCCTGTCCACTCTGATCTCCCTTCTCCTCAGGTCAGCACTAGACCCTTTTACTACCCTGCCCTCTCTGTTTGGTCGTAGAACTACCTACATCCTAGGCACTATTACGTGTGATAGTATCAAACTTTCCCAAAAGCTCACTCCACTTTCCTTTCCCGTTTATCAATTCTTACCCGATCCTGAGTTTCTCTACTTTTTCCAGAGAGAGAGAGAGAGAGAGAGAGAGAGAGAGAGAGAGAGAGAGAGAGAGAGAGAGAGGAGAGACGCTGAAAGACAAACAGACAGACAGAGGGGAAGACAGGCAGAGACAGAGACATGGAGAGCGTGTGTTCCTGCACCGAAATCTGACACAATATTCTCTTTAATTTTGGGGACATTTTGGGGTAGTCCCCATTTATTCTAAGAACATGAACACACTGTTGAATTTGTGATGTTAACCATGTGGCTGGAATCCCAAGTCATTGATATTAACGGTGTCAGATGAATTCATTAAGGATGTTCTACATTTCCGCACCAGCCGTCAGTATCAGATAGCATGCAATACTTATAATTATGTATTTGCATGCCTCCATAGTGCTCACATGTGTAGCAGCCAGTCATTACACAGAGCCAAATGAGCCAGACGCAGGGAGTCTGGTGAAATACCCGATTTTCATCATGCAATTACATGTAATACACTAAATTGGTCAGATAACTGTGAAGTGAAAAAAATAAACCTAATTCAGGCGTACTTGAACAGTGTGGGTACATCAGCATACTATGTGCACCTAGGAAGAAATGTCTACTGTAAAAGGAATACCTGGACACGTCAAACAGAATGGAGGAGGAATTATTAGACATGGCTAACATGAGTTTGTAGAACATGACCATATCAACTCAATCAGGGTAATGGATAAACCTGGCACAAAGTCCCAATTGCATGCACTACTCACACTATTCACACAAGCGAAGGACCGGCCTATCAAAGAGACCCCTTTCCCCTATAACATAATATTCTATTGTCGATTTATGTGTATATGAATAGGAATGAATTACCATGAATTGCATGTATATGCCATCATCCAAAAGTATGCATACAGACTACAGACGTATGAGATATATTAGTTGTTTGACATCACCACTATCTGCCTGCATTACAGATAGAGTAACAGCAAAATCTCGACCATATAGTCCTACTCCAACCTCATTTGCCGTTCTGGGTCTGGCTCTGTGCCAGAAAAGTCTGCCACTAATCACAAGGTAGTGACAATTTACATGCTAAATTACCTGTGGTTACACCATATATAGAGATACGTGTTTGTTTTGTGAGCCGTGGGTGTGGCTGCGAACCTTATCACATTAGTGTGCTGAGCAATCAGCAAAGTCACGCGAGATTCAGCACGGCGCTCGAGAGAGGCAGTGATGGGGAAGGGAAAAGATTCCTTCTTTTCCAACATTATCGCTCGGATTATGACTGGTTCTGGATCCGGCCTAATGCCATTGCCATTTTAATGGATGAACAGGTTGCATGTTTGGCAGGGGATGTGTGTATGGGGACTGAGGATGGGCAAGGGGTATTAGCTTAGCGTCTGTACAGCCCTCATAGGGAAGCTAACTAATAAGGTTTTGCCTGTGATGATACCCCTTTAGGACGCCTTGGCTAATGCCATTAGGGATTCTTTAATGTGATTAGTGCTTCAGAGCCACAGTCCCCTTAATTTGAAAAATTCATGTATTCGACTGTCTGGAATTCTAGGAATCTTCTACATTCAGAAGGCAACTTTCTAAATTCTAGTGCTAAATGAAATTTGTTGAATCTACTCAGGATGGTTTCATTTTTTCATAATGAAACTAGCAGAATATTGGTCACCAATATCTAGCTCTATAATCAGGGGTAGGTATTGTACCTCTCAATTCAGAAAACATCAGTTGGACTTCAAAATGGTCTTATAACATAATAATATAAGTATATTCATTCCCTCAAACGTAATAGAAATCTCATGATTTGGGCGTTATCCATTGCTTTATATTTTCAAACTCTCTGGCCCTGTACAACACTACTGTACCACTGTGAATAGTGAGAGGACACCGACAGAAAGAATATTGTTAAAAGGACAACACAACACTATAGTAGTATAGCTGGGGGATACTTCCAACAGGCTAGAGGCCGATGGAGATGTATATCCGACACAACTCAATTTGTTAGTTGGACGTAATGGAATGAGGTCCCAGTCGGGTTTCCTCTGCTTCGTAGGCATTCGTTAGGGTTTTCTCCATCTGCGATTACTCACGCCTAGCCTGCTTCTAGATCCCCCTTAATTACAATGGAAATCACATAAGCCATACTCACCTAAACATATGAATGAGCTGCTAATGAACATACATTTCCTATCTTTTTATTTTAATTTTAGTTTTCTTTATCTCTCCAGAACACTGCTCATGTGTTTCTCTTTTACTTTTTTAATGACGGGCAGGGCTGAAGTATGATGTAGGCCCTTTTGCCATGTCGACTGGAATTAATGTGGCCTTCTTATGCCCATACTCAGTACCCGCAGGTGGGTTAATACCCTGGAGGTAATTCATCATACACCTGTAGGAGTGAGGCAAGGTACATCACCAACCTGTCCTACTGGAGGAATACCCATTAATGTAAGATTAACAGTGACTGGACTATGACAGACTTCATTTGGCTAGTGTTATGCAGAGGGAACTATGGGCAGTAGAAATATACCCCTTTCTAAATTTAACTTAAGATTCCCTAACTAAAGTCCAAAAATGTTGCATCTCGTTTTGTATATCAGTGTTGCAATCCAAATCTCTTTTTTTCAAATTGTCATTTTCACTCCCTCCTCTCTTTCTTTTCTCTGCTCTCTTCTATTTTACTCATGAGGTTTAACCGCAATATGAGAGCTCGTGTCAGAAAGCTTTGGTTCTGTGCGTATTTAATCGCCTGTATCTGTTGTGCCTAACAATAAAATATCGTCTGGATACAAGCGATAAATACTATAATTGTCCCGGCAGTTTGTACAGTTTGATACTAGTTACCTTTTCTTGGTTTCTATAAATTATAAGGTCACCAAAAAGCTTCAGAATCTATTATTGATTCATAACATTCCCAAAACCTTTGCAACTTTACCCTGTGGATTGTTCGTGTCAGCCATATCCATGAGATGAGGTATGCTGAACTTTATTTCCAGCTGCAGAATACTGCATAAGTCAATGCTCGGTTGAGTTATAATATTCCCCTGTGAAGCATTATGTTGTTGAGGCAGAAACAATCAAACGATGCATGTATCTGGGCTGACTTGTCGAGGAAAACTGCTGCACAATACGCGTCGTTGCTATGCCTTTGTTTAGAGCAATGCACTCAAATAATTAGTTTGGCATTACTAAGTACCCTTTACCCTGTTTTTGTTGCACAAATATGTTGTTGCTTTACGTTGAAGCATACCTTAGATGGATGCCTAATGCGTCCCTTTGGGACAGCGATCATTTTGAATAAATGTATCTTTTGTGTGTGCCCAATTGACGGTCCCTGAGGAACACCCTCCTCCTGGGCTTCTTTCTGTAATCATATTACCCTACTTTACTGCACAAAGACCCATGTGTCACATCACTCTATGAGAGGGAAAGGAGCCATTTTCAATGATGTGAATCCATACATGTATTATATTATTGGAAGAGATCATTTGTCAGCCTTAATACCTCAATTACCCCAGCCTGAGCTATATTTCATCCCGACTCCACAGGCCTATGCTGTAATAATCCCGCTTAGTTCTTGTGGCCATCCTTTACACCAAGAAGAAACATAGCAGCAGTGCAAATGATAATACTATATCTAACTCATTGTTAGCAGGCTTAGAGTATCATGTTATTGCGAATTAGTTCCTTCCTTGTCATACATGTGATTTATTAGGTAGAATTGGCAATATAGTGTACACTCATTGTTAACGACTTAGTGAACTGAGTGAAATAGGTAAGATCAATCAGGGTAATACTGAAAATAAACACAATGTATATAGACAGGGCATATTGCTGCCTTCACATTGTAGTCCATAACGTTAAGGTAATAGAATGGAATATAGTGAATGCTTCATGGAGAATAACTCCCTGTATATATCTTGCCAACTATGGACAAGATGTCTAATAGTATCATGTTATAGAGTTCACACTGTTGGATGCCACAAATTATTGACATTTGTATCAAAGGAAAAACCTAGTAGTGAATTGGGATAATCTTTAAATGTCTTTTCCGTATTTGATTGGCATTTAAGGGCAAGCTTACAGGTTCTCTCTCAATTCATTGCATGAAGGGTTATAATGGTTCTCATATTACATGTATAATGCAGATATATATATATATATATATATATATATATATATATATATATATATATATATATATATGCCTTTTAAAACAATGCATCAAAAAGAAGGATAAAATAGGGTTTTCTAATCTAATATCGGCAGTGTGTAAGGACATAAAGGTTAATGAAGAATTGGTCAAATTACCATTCTTATCTATTGCTTTCGATACGTAATTCTAAAGTATATTTTTTAAAAAGATTATACCTTGACAATTTAACACCATGCTATGGCCAAGGTCGTTCTACCATACACTCTCAGCCCCAATTGTAAGTGGGCAGTACATACTGCTATAGTACATACACTAGAAACCAAATCAGATCAATGGGTTTGTACTAACATCAACTACCAGTGTAGTCCCGAATAATAAGCTATCCACTGTAAAACTGGTGCGCTGGGCTGATAGTATATAGGCTAGATAATACAGATATCCTAGCACTGAACATTAGATAGCATATTCTCCCACCGCTGCCGTGCTTGTCAGTGAACCAAGCATTACATTAGGGAACCTTACTGGCATCCTTGTTACACTTCTCATATATCGCTTGCCATGGCTACCTAATCGCCCTATAATCATACATGTCTAAATATAGCTTGGCTTGAGCTGCTCGGATCTACTCCGACCTCCGAAGGCTGATTGGCTTTAGTTCCCTACATAAGATATTAATGTAGCAATAACCAAGTAAGAAGCTGCTAAATAATCTGTATAGAAAAGAAACTGACTCCTTCCTACAGGAAACCCTCACCATTGACAATGATAGATGCGCTTCTATGAGTATCAATAGGCAAATAAGTTAAAGCATGAAATATAATGGTCAGTAGTACATTATACACTTTTTTTAACGTTATTTATACAACGGACATAGTGATTGGATTTTGAACAATATAGTTACATGGCTATACCACTAAAATTCTATATTCAAAAGGATTGCAAAATATTAGTGTCAACGCCGTTCAAGCAGTTTCCAATGTGTAAAGGGTATTTTACCATAATGATTCATATGACATTTTACATCAGATAACTTTGAGGTAACTCCCAAGTTGACAATTATATATTTCTTAGCTGTTCTCCACAACATATACCTACTGGCAGTTGTTTTATCTTTCGTTGGCATGTGCATAAAAAGATCGAGAATTCCATTAAAGCTTAGTCTGATTTGTAATTTGAAGGATCCTAGATCAAAGCTGTATCAACGTGTTTTTGTTCAATCCCTGTGAATGCACACATCGACCAAAAGGACTTACTTTAAACCTAGTGGCTTTGGGACTAAAAGCCATGAAATCCCAAGTCTGTTTGAGGATGGGATTAATGCAGACCTGAGTTTTAGAAAAGATAGATGAAAAAAGGCAATGACGAGGCAAACGGAGAGATGTTCTGAATAAAAACCATAAAAATAGCAGCACTTTTCCAGTTCAATTAAGCATTCATTATATGTTACTCCGATGCAAAAGCCGAGACAGGGTGAAGAGAGCCCCAATTAAGCCCCTAAATTCCGTTTGAAATAGCTAATCTGAAATACCTAGAGGACGCCACGTTGAGCCTTTGGATACATTATTCACGTTGTATTACCAGTATTTCGTGTACCACATGAATGGAAATAGAAAACACGAGGGAGGACAATAACCGATTGGTTGAAATGTTTCAAACGCATTCCTCAGTATTTATGCACAATGAAATTTCAATTATGAACTCGGAGATGGTAGATTATCTAATGCGTAAATATATACAACGGCAAATTGTCATAAAGGCGTTCAGACTTATGCACCTAAACACACTGTGGACCTTCCCTTTAACTCGCAGTAACCCGAACCCAGCCTGTCCAAATCCTCCATGCATCCTTCCCCAACAGCAACAGTCGGCGACAGGTTTGCAACATTGCAATCAGCACTGCGGCCTAAGTTAGGAGCCGATGTTCGGGAAAGGGGATTGAGCTCCAGGCAGCCCACTGATCCTCCCGGGTCGCCTACACCCTGGGCCCGGTTGCAGGGCGTATGATTACCAGAGCACTGCCCCCTTTGCTGTGAGTAGGGGGTTGGGGCCAAGGGGGGGGGGGTGATGGTGGTAGGGGGAAGAGAGGATGACTGGCGGTGCCTCTAAGTCTTGTGTCACCGTTGGGCTGTATACAGATGGTGGTTGATAAGGCATATTCATAGCCCACTTATCACCTTGTTATGTGGCTGACTTGCAATATAGGTTGTAGGAGCGTAGGGATACTCCTCGAGTCAGGAGGTCAGATAGTGTCAGTGGACTATTCTATGTATTATAATTGTCAACGACATATTAAAACCAAGCTGACCAAGCTTCCCCCTGTAGAACCCAAAGCTACCCTATTTTTAACCTGACAGGGTGAGTGACTCACTCACCCCCTTCCTCCTCGAGGGAGCACCCCCAGGCCCCACCTGCGGATCCCCCACTGGAGGACATGATATCATATATGCTATTTTTAGCCTCACCTGCCCATGTGACTCACTCCTGAGAGCAGCTCCCTCCCTCCTACTCCGGATTGGACTGGATACAACCAGATAGGGGCTGAGCTGCTCATCCCCCAGACTGAGTCACTGTGCACTTCCAGAAATAGCACATGACGTACACTGAGTGGGACTCCCTTTATAAACAGGCAGAACCCCAATCAGGGCATCTTATTCTTCTCAAAACCTACCCCCTACGACACTCAGGTGCCTTGGCCCAAGGATATAGCTTGGTCAGACTGGCGAGTACTATACTGTGTACCATATTGATTACTCTCATGCAAATCTTACAATAAAGCTGGACCATCAACTGAATCGTCTGGACTCCTGTTAACTCACTTCATGACATGTAACGACCTGTTGACAATGGTAGAGAACCCTCACCATAACAATCCCATTGTTTTCACCTCTCATGAGCCATGAACCAAAGTGAGACGACAAAAGAGTTTGCTTCAGAATGTGCCATTACATCCCCAGGGCTTGACGCGCCCCAACCATCTGCAGCAGCAGCTCCAGACACACACCAGCCTACTCAAACAGCTGATTCATCACCTGACGCCTTTCTGTTGGATCCTATCCTGCCAGCATCATTATTAACATCTAATCCAACACCTGTGAGTAGGAACAAAACTTTCTTATCAACTATAGTTGATAGTAATACCGGTACACAGACCAGCACACCTAGTTCATCACAGGCACCCGGCCTTAATTTGACTTTACCTGGTTTCTCAGACGCTGAGTCCCCAGCGCTAAGACTTGCTGGTCTACCAAATGAAATACAGTCTACACCTGTAATTAGCTCTCCTAGGTACCTGGACTTAGACTCACATTTAGAGCCCAGGCCTCCTCAACTACAGGATGCTTTACAGAGCATACCAGTTCCTACTCAGCAGCCTAGTACCGGTACACACCCCACCTCCCATCAAGCAGGTTTTATCAACCCAGACCCCTCTGAGCTTACTTGGGATAATTTTGTTGTCCCAGACTCTACTACTAACACACCATCTAATTCTGATCTCTGGAGACAAAGGATAAGATCAGCCGTTGCCAGGTGGATATCAGCAAATGCAAATAGTACCTACAGAGCTCAGCAGGCACCAACCTGCAACCTCGAGGACACACAGTGTGGTGAGAGCCCCTCAGCCTTTTTAGATCATGTCAATAGAATACTGGAGGAACAGTGGCCTGACGCTACAACTTTCAGTGATCCCTTCAGATCATACCTAGATCCCTCCACCCCTGAGGCAACCCCACCACCACCAAACACCTTCTCCCCAAGCTTGGAATCTGGAGTCTCCACATCTGACTATACACCCTTACCCAGCCCCAGGAGGAGAAGGGTACAGTCTAGCTCACCTCATAGGAGACAAACACCTCCTTATTACAAGCTGCTAAGAAGTGTAGACTCAGCGGCAGGTGCAAGTAGTATAATAGCCACCTCTCAAGTCTTCAGCAGGAGACCAACCGCCCCTGACTTCACATCAGAGGACTGCATCACTTCTGAAGAAGATACTGAGGTCTCTTTCCCCCACCTCAACAGGTACAGGACAGACAGCAGTATGACATCTGGACTCCCACCCAGGTACTACCAGGAAGACCTGGCCAGAAACCTGGTAAGAGAATGCACACAGGTAGTCAGCGATTCTTTATCTAGCTTACTGACTGGCCAAATTAATCTCCTGTCTGCTGAAATTAAAAGGGTAGGCCAGAAACATACCAGCCAACTGTCTAGAGTCAATGACAGACTGGATAATATGGATACCTGGACAGCTCAGATGAAGCGTGACATGATACACACACAGAGGAGAGCCGCTGAAGACAATGCTGATGTTTTAAGAAGATCTGAAATGTTGGCTGCAGATATCTCTGAGAGGATAAACAGAAATCTGGATGATGTTAGAAGGGACATTTGCACAGCCTATGACAACAGGGCACCTCCAGCTTATGCCCCTGTTACACACCCAACACCAGCCAGCACAGGGTTAACTCACACCACTCAGACCCCGAGTGCACCTCCTGCAGCCTCCATCCTACCACAAAGCGCAAACATCAGGTTAAGCCCACCCAGCGCTTTCCAATGCAGCACTCCAACCAGCTTTATACATGCCACGCCCACCTCACATTAGCCGACCCAAGGCGAAATCCCTGGTTTATCCGCTAGCCACCAGATGGCAGCACCAGCTCCCGCCCAAGTACAAGCAAGGCCCAGTGCCCTAGGCTCAGTGATAGGAGACATATACACTCCAGCACAAGGACACACCCCTGGTAATATGCCAATACCTATGCAAACCCTGCACTCCCAAAGCACTGGTGCACACCACACGGGTTATCACCAGGCATATGCCCACTCCACACCTATGGTCCCAAACCTAGGGCAGGCCCATTTCACTAAGAGTATGGGACAATTGACACTGGAAAATGAGAGAGCCTTTGAGAAAGTCAAAGCCCAAACTCAGTTTTGGCCCCAAGCGACCAACAGCTTTCACAATTAGGCCGGTAGAAAATTTCACAATACCACCTAATTCGGAAACTACACTGAATGCCATGGTCATTGGCCCAGACAAACTATCTAGACTTACAGGCATCACTGAAAATGTTGTCATAAAGTTACTCTTCTTAATCAAACATGCTTTGGTTAAACCCAAAACAGCTCAAAAGTTAATACCGGTAACTGTGGCAAACAGAAATGATTTTCCTTTACCCGTAAAGAAGCACATGGCTCTAGGCCTATTCAAGCCTTTAAACATCAAAAAGGCAATACCAATTGGCCCCTTACATAGTCACCATTCACTCAACCATGTCACCCCTGACCAAGAGCTCTTCTCAATCAATTGTGATGAAGATCCCTTAGAGCAACCTCCAACGGGCGATGAACCCCTAAAGTACAAAATTTGCGAGCAGCTCAACGACAACCAGAAGGAGCAAATCTGTAAAGTTGTTGAGGGGAATAGACAAGCTTTTGTGATATATGACAGTGCCATTGGCTCCAATGTAGAAAATGAGGTCAAACTGGAATTGATCCCTGACCACAAGCCCTGTAACAGGCCTTCATACAGAATGTCCCCCCACAAAGAAATTTTCCAAAAAGAGCTCTTAAATAAACATTTAGAGCAGGGAATTATTGAGGAATGCACGAAACCTTGTGAATGGAATTCACCAGCTTTTCTAGTGCCAAAACCTCAAGGAGACAGATCTGTAGCCTCTGGTTGGAGAATTGTAAGAGACTACAGATGGGTTTATCAAATCCTCAAATCTTTTTCGTACTCCTTCCCCAGGGCAGATGACCTCATGCAACAAATTGGCAGAACAAGTGCCAAATATTTCTCAAAATTGGACGTCTATAGCGCTTACCACCAAATTCCTTTGGTCGAAGAATCTAGGCCTATAACAACCTTTTCAGCTAAAGTCCTTCCTATGGGACTTAAAACCTCAGGTCTATCCTTCATGAATGTCATGAAGCAGTTACTCATGAAATGTAAATATAGAAATGCAGTAGCATATGTCGATGACGTGGCTATTTAGAGCCCAACATGGGAAAGACACCTGCAGGACCTGGATAGAGTGCTCAAGCTTTTCAGTAAAGGAAACATCAAATTAAAATCTGAAAAATGTGAATTTGGCACCACCAAGATGGATTTCTTAGGATTTTCTCTAGACCAACATGGTCTGACAAATTCTGGCCCGTCAAAACCTTTCCCCCACCTAAGAACATTCATGACCTAAGATGCTTCAATGGTATGGCACAGTTTTACAAAAGGTTCATAAAAGGCTTTGCTCATATCATAAAGCCCCTATATGAGGCTACTAAAAGCACCTTTAAATGGACCATAAGCTGTCAGCAAGCCTTTGAGAAAGTCAAAGCCTTAATTTGCACTGAATGGGAGACTAGCCAGGTGGGTGGACACAGTCATGTCTTATGATTTTGAAGTGAGCCAATTTCGTGGCAGACTTCCTCTCCAGGAGGACCTACCCACCAAGCTCTGATGACCCAGTTCCCATTAGATCACAAGGGAAAATCATACTTCCCCCCAAAAAGTTGTTTTTCTCTGACATTACCATGACTAAGGTTTTCAGATCAAATGAGCCAGCACCCAATCACCCAATCCAGATGGGACCTCGTGGATCAATACTAAGAGGAGGCAAAATCTGGGGAAGCACAGGCAAACCACCAAAAGGTGTCATTGCAAAGAAAAATAGCTCTGAGAGAAATTATATAGCTTCACTTACAATGCACTCAGAGCTGTGTGTCTTAACCAGGGGGTAGTCACAGAACTCCCAGGAAGACACACTCCCAGCCCCCACCCAATCATGGACCAGAACCACTATAAATAAACAGACCCACAAAAGTCAACACAACTGGTTCTAGGTCAAGAGGTCGACCCCCCAAACCAGGTCACCAAGAGTATCAGTCAGGGCAGCTAATGCCAAAAGAGCTAAGCTCTCACAAAAGGTATTACCTATAGCTGAAAGGGCCATCACAAAACTTTGCAAGCATACCCCCGCCACACCTTCAAGAGAGGCTTTAATAAAGGCACAAAAAGAAGACCTTTTTGCCTAATCAATGTTAAATTACATTGAATATGGAAAATTACCAATCGACTTAGGTTAAACTAACCAAATCATGGTTAAGTCCCTAGACCCCACCCTTCAAATTGTGATTCCTGAAAAATGGGCAGAGTCCATCATTGAATCCACACATTGTTCCCTATTAGGTGGACACTTGGGTTCAGTCAAAACATATGCAGCAGTCAGGTCAAGATACTATTGGCGCTCAATGTTCAAACAAGTGTTTGACTTTTGTGGCACCTGCCACACATGTCTCACTACCAAAAAAGGTCAAAGCATCTAAAATCACCAGTGACACTCCGCGACCGAGTACTAACAGCATACTCCCACATTACCATGGATACTATAGGTCCTTTTAATCAAGCTGTGGATGGCTCCCGCCATATACATGTGGTAATAGATCATGCCACCGGACACGTCACAGCATGGTGCACAGAAGAAAATAAAGCCGCCGATGTGGCACTTGGTTTCTTTCAGAGAGTAATCTGTATCCATGGAAGCCTTCAGTCCTCAATACTGATAATGCCAAACAATACACCTCAAATTCCTTTGCATTATATTGCAACAAATTTGGCATTAAACATGTCACAGGGAATGCACACTGGAGCAGGTCTCAAGGCCTCTGTGAGCGTCAGCACCAGACAATAGAGTCATCCCTCAGAGCTTTTGTATCCAAATCACAAAAGCATTGGTCAACTTTCCTCCAGGCTGTGATTTTCAGCATGAATAATACAGTCTCCAGCACCCTAGCGATTTTGGTAAACAAACACACCTACACACAGAGGCTGCATTGGCGCTGATGACTTCTGCAAATGACATTAAACAGAAGATATAGCCACCCACTTATTAAATCTCAGGGGTGATATCCAAATGAAGGCAGCAGAAAACATGATTAAGGCTCATAAAAAGATGAAAGCCAAGCATGATGACTCAGCGGAGACATGCACCTTCAACACTGGTCAATTGGTGTAACCTTCTGGTGAAACAAACAACCAAAAAGCTGCAACCTACCTACTCTGGCCCATACATCATAGTCAAAATGACCTTATCAGTAACTGCAATTATAAAAAGATTGCAGGATGGAAAAGTTTTCAGAAAAGCTGTACATATATCCAATGGTACAGTCTGGTCTAATCGACTTAAGTAATTAGTTGATAGAAAAAAACATTTCCATGGATTAAATAATGTTTTTCCGTACCGGTGATACATCTCGGCGCATACAATGATGTAGTTTAGTCATAAGTAATCATATATAAGTGGGCAAGTAATGAAGTGGAAGCCTCATCAGGTCTTCCAATTCATATATATTAAAAATCATCAAGATCAAAACGAGTCGGTGGTACAGGAAAACAGTGAAATTTCAAACTGAACACTAGTTACTTATATGATTATTCATGTGGCAAAAAGAAGGCTAAGGACCTCATCCCCACTATATTAGTGTTATGGGTTGATCCTTCTGGAGGATGTTTCACCTCATAACATACGGGGGCCGTATATGACATGCGGGGGCCGTATATAAAAAAACCGTTTCTGTTCTATTTTCCGCATTCATTTTTTTCACATACGGAGGGCCGCATTCATATACGGCTTATTGGGCGTTTCACCTCAAGATGCGGACAACCTGTTTTCCACATGTCTTCCGTATTTTCAGGTTAGAATGTGGAGGGGTCAGGTACCCCTCCATATGTCACATACGGGGGAAATAAGTAACATGCGGCCTTTTTTAAGCCCGCATCCCATGAATATCTCCTAAGTAGGTCGTGACCTTCCTTTTCAATCCAAGTCATGTGACCTATGTTTGGCCGTGCTACACCAGGGAAAGAAATGCCTGGGTACATCCTGAACACTACTAGGCAGTATTACGAGAGAAAGGATCCTTTGTCCTTCTACACTGAGAAAAAATTTCTTCAGCGCTACCGTCTCAGTAAAGAGGTAGCCCGAATTCTCATCAAAAACTATGTCGCTACGAAGAAAAAGAAGGTCCTGAGGGGCAAGCATGCCGTTCCACATAGGCTTAAGGTGGGAGTCCATCCTTCTTTTATCCTTTTATTTTCCTATTTTTTCCTTACTGTACCTCTTTTGACTTTATTATGGCATGTTAAAACAATATTCTTTTCTTTGCTTTCTTCAGTTCCTGATTGCCCTAAGGTATTTCGCCACTGGAGCCAGCTACAACTCCATAGGAGACATTCACGGCGTCTCCAAATCCACTGTGTGTAGGTCTGTAGAGAAGGTGACTGACTATTTCCATGAACACCTACAAGAGTATGTCCATTGGCCACACTCCCGGGAGGAAAAGAACAGCAAGGCGATGCTCTTCTATCGGAAACACAGAATGCCCAAGCTGTTCGGACTCATAGATGGGACACATGTACCTATACAGTGTCCGCGAGGGGTAGTGGCAGACGAAAATCAATTCTTTTGTTACAAAGGATACTACAGCATAAATACCATGGTAAATTACTTTTCCTAATATATTTCTAAGAACCAGGATATCTTATGTACATTTTTTTTCATTGAATTTCTTTCTTGATATGTCTATCAGTTTATACATATATA
This sequence comes from Acholoe squamosa, assembly GCA_949317995.1. NCBI lineage: Eukaryota > Metazoa > Annelida > Polychaeta > Phyllodocida > Polynoidae > Acholoe > Acholoe squamosa. The sequence goes on from OX439042.1 coordinate 22,551,153, forward strand.
TATATTAAGATTTTTGTCCCTTTTTTACTCCTCCCAGATTGTCTGCGACTTTGAGTACCTCATCACACACGTAGATGCCAGTAATCCTGGGTCTCAGAACGACATCTACTGCCTCAACGGGTCTGACATCAAAATCTTGGGAGAGAGAAAACAGTTCGGGGGATATTACCTCTTGGGAGATTCCGGGTAAGTCATTTATATATTTTTTGGCCAAACTTAGCTGAACATAACTCCTTTCGGAATACATCCTTAAGGAAAAAATATATATGAAATCCATATACAATAACCAAATATTTTCCCTTCAGATATCCTCTCACTGACTACCTCCTCACCCCTGTCCGTGTGGAGACAACAGACGCTGATGTGGCGTACAACAAGTGGCACCGAAAGACTAGGAGTCGGGTAGAGAGGACTATAGGCCAGTTGAAGCAGCGTTGGCGGTAAGTCATTTATTTATTTATTTTCCTACATTTATCCTTTATATCTTTTTTCCTGTCAAAACTATCATCCTCTTTAAGCAGTCACTTGGTACAATTTTTAATTTTTCCCATTTTGTCTCTCTCTTTGTTTTCAGTTGTCTGGACAGCAGCGGGGGATATCTGGCCCATCCTCCTACCACAGCAGGAAAAGTCATCGAGTCCTGTGTGGCACTACATAACTGCGCCAAGGTGGCACGCAATCCCCTATTGAAGGACAGTATGGAAAAGGACTCGTTCAAGCAAAGATTCCCACGCATCACCCAGCCAGACAATGTCTCCCGTAAGCCCCCGGCTAAGTTTGAGAACCTGCGGAAGGGTTTCATCCAAGATAACTTCAATCCCCGCTGAATAAGTTAAATGAAATCAATTTGACTAAATAGTGTAATTCTGTTATGTGATATTAAGACAATTAGAAGGACAAGAAAAAAATTCTGATGGCAAACTTTTATTCTAATGACTTGAAGAAAACAAACATGGGTTACATAACCATGTCATGTAATGAATTAAGCTAACATGCAAAATTTAATGAATAAAATTTAAAATAACCTCTTTTTTTTTTATTTCCACATCCTGTGCTGAAATGTTTTTCTTTGCCTAGCATGTATAGAGAATAATCTGTTACTTAGAATGCACCATGTATTATATTAATTCTGAGAACTTCCATAACAAGAAACAGACTTTTTTAAAACATGTCATGAAGCTGAAACAAAAATGCCTGTTTGGCATCAATATATCTTGATACATACATGTATTCATCCTGAACTTAAGTCTTTGTTCAATAGTTTGCAACGAGTACTATAATGTATATGGGACATCAAAAATCAGTTTATCTTTTGTTTTCCAGTATCTTTGCTCATGTACCATTTCACTCAACTTAACATAAAAAATGTCTGTCTTTGCTGAACGGTATACATGACGAGCGTACATAGGAAATTTTCAAAAGAGGCATCCATTTACCTTAAAGTGAAAATAACTCCAACCATGCATATAGATGTATCATGTCTGCTTAACGAATACAAGTTTTCATTTAGTCCTGAAGGAAGACTCCAAAGTTAAAGTGATGAACTTAAATATGCCTTGCTTTAAACTTTTTTTTATCTTCGAACATATACGATTCTATTATAGATTTCTGTCTTTCATTTTCTACCTTTACTGTACAATTCTATGAAATGATGTTGTCTAGGTGGAAACTTCGAACGTGATATCTTCAAATTGTATATTACTTTCTCCTAACTAAGGTAACATACTTGAAGCTAAGGCATTCAAAATAGCCTAACAATAAAATATGATATAACTTTGAACTACAGCACCGTTTTTAATTTCTTATATATCACACAAATGAAATTAGTCCTTTTTGATAGGTTTCTTGTCACGACGGGACCTCCTTAAAACCAGCTCAGGATTGTCGTCGCATAAGTTCTCCTCCCGGACAAATACCACTTCTTCATTTGACATGACATTGTAGGCTGGCAATGAATTAGAATCTGGGTCTATTGCTTCAATAGCTGGAAAAAAGGAGAAGGTGAAAACATCTGTAACCGCTATAAATCGGCCACACAGGAAATATAATCACATGTTTCTTTATCATGTCATTTTTTTATAAGGATATAACATCATGCATTAAGGGGGGTACCTTTGGGCGTCTTAAACTTCAGGCTTCAAGAAAAACTGCTAAAACATGTAGCATGTTTGATAAATATCATATATCCTGGTTTGTTACTTATCAGAATAAGTTCATTAGAAAAGATAAAGCACATATTAGGCCTATACCTGATGCAGGGACGATTAACGGGCCTTCACCTCCCTGTACATTTTGACATGGAACAAAGACAGCTGAACCGTGTACAACCTCCGTGTCGGGTGGAATGGCAATCGTTGCACCCTGCATGGCTTGGACGTCTGTGTGTATCTCCCCTTCACCAGTGTTCAGCTCCTCTGTTTTAAAGAGGAATACATATTAATACACATAGTTCTTATTTATTTCAAGTAAATACAAAGATTAACTAAACATTATGGAAACAGAAAACCCATGGAGAACCAAATTTGATACACACGGAGTGAAATTCTATAGTTCAAAAGATGAATGACATATCAATGGTACAGAAAAGAATACAGGTGGAATTAATTTCAGTTGAAATATATTTAGGAACACAACATTTTTACCTTGGCTGTCGGACACTTCCATGGCCGCTATGTCCTTTGCGTCCAAAAAAAAATAGGGACCACGTGCTGAACCTTCTGATGGGTCGTTGTGAGTTAATTTAACTGTCATCTTATCAGGCAAACATTCTTCCTTGTCAGATTTAACGGATATATTGTCTTCCTGGACATTGGGGGAAACAGGTTTGTCTCCTGCTGTCTCACCCTCATCTGCACATGGAGGTAGGTCAGCTTTTGGATTTTTCTCCGGGACGGGTGGTAGGCCAGGTTGGGGTATTTGATCCCCATGTGGAGGTTCATCCTCTTGTGAAATTATCTGATTGTCCGTCGGGGTACATGTTGAAATATCTTTAGTTGATTTTGCGTTTAACTGAGCAGCAAAGAACACAGACATCTTAGTCATTTCTTTCCAAACTTTCTCCGCCTCTTTTTGGGCTGACAGTTGAAGGTTCCGGTTTTCCTGAATCTCCTGATTTAACTTCAAGTTTTGCAAATGTAACTGTTTCTGTGCATCTAAAAAACTTTTTTGATTTTCCAGGATGACCGATAGACTACTTGATAGCTTTGTGGCACTTTCAGTCATACCTAACAATCCAGTGGCCAAACAGTCTTGTCCTTTCTGCATTCTTTTGAATGTGGCATGTATTGCAGTACCTACCAGATTTATTCCTTCCACAAATTCTGACTGGTTATTTGACATTGTCTCATTTGTAGCCTTTATGCGGGCTATGTGCTGACGTTCGAACGCTACTGCAGTATTTCTAGTCTCCTCCAGTTTCTCATGCAGGTCGTTGGTCATTGCCTGAATGGCTTCCAGGCACTGACGCCTACATTTCTCGGCTTGTTCACAAGTTCTCGCCATGTGGGAAGACATTTTCTCAGCCATTTCCCGTATGCCCTCTGCGTAGCTGGTCTGGGTATCTTTGATTTTAGTGGACGTGGTGTCCATATGCTCATTTATCCTCTGACTGATGTCTTTTAAACCATTAACATAATCGCTCTGGAACTTAGCTATTTCTTTCATTATCTTATCCTCTTCCCTTGGTTTAGCAAATAGTTCTTTCTTCTTGGAGGCAGAAGCCCGTTGGATACGGGATAAACCTGAGATGTTAACAACGTTCATAGCGGAAGGAGAACTGAGAGGTGTACTGTTAGAAGGCTGATATGATTCAGTCTCCATTTCTTCTGACCCCATTATTTCTGCATAGCATTCCTCTTCCTCCTCGAGCAACTTGGAGAAGGAGGGGGCATGTCGGGGCTTTTTATGGGTTTGCTCTTGTATACCTTCGTCATCTGCAGTCCTTTTTTTATTTTGGGGAATGTGGGAGGTCATTCTGCGAAAAGGCGATATATTTGTGGAAGATTTTTTAGGTATATCATTGACCCGACTTCTGATAGAAGTAGCCTGCACCCGACTGGCAGAGGCTTGGGGTTGGGAAATATGTGGCTGACTAGCTTGGGGTTTAGACGTATGTCCCTGACTTGAACCGGTTTGGGGTTGAGAATTACTTTGCATATGAGAGGTATATGCTTTTGTCCTGCATTCAGCAGGTTGAGCTGTTCCTACTTCGGATGTTGCTTCAGAAGCATTTTCCTCTGAAGTCAAAGTTTTCAAAGCCCTCCTTAGCATGGAAATCTTTTCTGTGCGTTGAGGGTCTGAGGCAAAAATAAGTGACGCAGCAGCCCTCTTTTGTGGATCAGCATCATTAATAAGGTTGTTAAATCCTTTGCAGATGTTTAACATGTCAGTCCGTGATATGCGGGGTTCAAGAGGAACCTTTTCCTGTATGTCTTCGACTGTCACAGGATCGTTGTCATCCTCAGGTATATCCTGCTCTGGTAGGGTTTTGTGGTAATCGTCCTCGGGTACCTCATCTGGATCTTCCTCGTACAGTTCTCTTTCGTCCTGGGAGCCTGGTGGGGGGTGTGAAGAGCTCTCGTCATCCCCTGAAAAATTTGAATAGATCACAACATACGAGAACAGTCGCTGAAAAGATTTGTATTAACTTCATGTAAGGACACATAGATATATCTACTTTATAGTAGGTATATGTTCACCATATATATATATGTTAAGATATACATTTCTATTTCTGTATCAAATTTCTTGAAAAATAAAGTGATAGTGGTCCACATATGTATGTACATGTATATATATATATATATATATATATATATATATATATATATACATACACCGTCTATATATATATATTTATATGTATATGGAAAAATGGAAAAGTATATACCTTCCTCGAGTAGATCCCCCTCCCTTACTGCAGCCATAGCTGAACTCGGCATTGGGATGTCAGCATAATTTGGTTTTTCTGAACGGTTTGGGTCATAGCAGGACTTCAGGTCCGACCGAGGACCACCGTCTAATCCAGGGGGCTTCAGTCCGGGTATTCCTGGAACCAAAATAAGATTTATATATATCTGTTCCATACAATATATCGTCATATGTAGGTGAAGGGTATGGTTGGCAATGCCTGAACATGAGCAGGGTGTCGCACTACTACATACATAAGTACAGCATAGTGATGGATAACAGATGTCGCATATATGGTATTATGTGGAATATATATGAAATAAAGACAGATGTATAGACGGAAATTCAGTTCTCACCTAGCACAACATCTTGGCCTGCATAGTCACATGCCTGCTGCTCCAAAGAGGTCAGATAATCCTCCTCGTCACGCTGACCACTCCCGCTTTTATACTTAGAGTCTATCACCTGTCTCTAAAAAAAAAAGGTGGAAAGGTACACATAACAGACAATACATCTCTCTGAAGATTTTTCCGAAATATTATTCTTTAAATAACATAATTCATTATTTTCAGAGATACTAACAAATCACAGATATATAGAGCATAATGATACAGTAGAATCTAAAAGGGACAGGGTATTCCTACCTTTTTCTTAGCCTTTTGAACAAAATACCCAAGCTTGTCCTGACACTGCTCACGTGTCCTATGCCTTCCTCCATTAGAATTAACATAGTCTGAAATATAGGAAGGTGAACTTACATGTTAAAGATATCACCTTTACGTCAACAGATTAGTTATATTACTACCAAAAAAGGAAAGGCAAAATATGTATTCTACCAATGTCAGACGACATGCATATCAGACTGAACATAAGAGGAATATATAAAAAGAAACAAATTTCAAAGGAATATAACCTCACCTCTTAGTTCCTCCCACGCCATTTTCTTTAGTTCCTTTCCGTCAGAGCTATGTTTGAAGCGCCCTTTAAGTACTGGCTTAAGATGGTTAGCACCCTTCAACAAGGAATCAAGCTCGTCTTCCCTCCAGTGTTCTCCTTTCTTAGGGGTAGGGACCCCCCCTTTTGTGGCACTTTTAGGCATGGAACCGCTAACAGAAGCTGCAGGAAGACTTACTCCAGGAGACCTACCACGTCCCCTTCGATTACTTTGGTTCAGAGATGATCTACCGCGTCCTGATATGTCAGGAGAAGGTGACCCACGTCCCCTCCCCCGGCCAGAAGTAGTGGATCCTCTAGCCCTGCCTCGTGATCTTTTGTTACCTCTACCTCTAGGAACAGAGGATTCAGGGACCGGAAAATATGTGGGGTCTAGCTTTTCAGAGTCTTTTTTTCGTTGACTGTAGGAGCTGGGTTTGGAAGAAGAAAAGGATGGATGGGATGAGCTTGGAGGCTTTCCCTTTTGCCTCTTCATGCTGAGATTCTGCCGCTTAAGCAAGCCGCACATGTATGCTATTGCTTGCTCTCCAGCATCGCCCGGGTAGTTCTCAGGTCGCTCTTCGTCATCGTTCAACTCGTCGTCCTCGTACATAGTTTCTACTCCCTCATCTTCGTCCTCGTCTTTGTCAGATTCCTGGAAAAGAAAAAAGAAATAAAGTTTTATAGACATATTGTAATATAGTATAAGGGAACATAAAATATAGTCTGAGAGCTGAAGAACTATTTGTTATTCTACTTTAAATATATACTTAAAAAAAGAAGAGGAATATGTTTACAAAAAATAAATTTAGTTTTTTTCAATGCCATAAGAGAAAAGAGAGAAAAAATGTATTCAGGGAGTAATTTTAGACTCATACCTCTAAGTCAGGGTCACTTTCTTGACCCGTAAGCCTTCTGTTTTCTCGGAGGAGGGCTTTAAGATTCGTCACATTCTCCATTAACTCATTGAAATTCTGAAAATTAGAATAAAAAGAAGGGATAAACAAAAGAAAAGCTCTATTTGAAGCCAATGGAACTTACTTTGTATTTTAAGGTACACCGGCCATATGCCTTGGAAGGGACAGCATTAGAAAATTTCTTTATTCTTAATAAAAATTTGAAGAAGTTATCTTTATCAATTTGGACATCGCAGGAAAAACAAAAGGGGGGCATATTTGGAATAAGATTACAGCTTACGGTGCAAGAAAAGGTAAAAACATGGCAACATGTACAACCTAGAAAATTACCTGATGGACATTGCTTAACGTCAAGCAAAATTTAATGTTTTGTTACTTAGATGACAGTAAGAGTCAAATAAGGCTGGGTAGTGGAAAGGGGGGTATATTTCGAAGAACAGGGAGATCCCTTCTTCCTTTTATTGAAAGGATTAAGTCACGACATGAAGAACAGAAAGGGGGGAAGGCGTCTGCTTGAACCAAAAAACACTTTCAGAAGGAGGGAGCGTCGAGAGGGGACCGAAGTTTTGAATGAAAAACGTGAAGACATGCCTTGTTTTTGACCTCATAAAGACCACAAAGAAAAGAGGTATCATATTTAAGACAAGAAAAAGAGAGAACTTTAAGTATCTCACCTTAGTGGGTTTTTTCTTCCCCATCTTAGTATTGTTTGTCGGCGGTTTGATGAGCGATAAAGGAGAAAGCGGAAGTTGCGTTATGACGTCATACGGGGAAACCGGAAAGGGGTTCCCCCGTTCTCATAAGTTGAACGCGGCTTTTACGAAAAAAAAAACTTCGCGGAGCAAAAATACGGAGGGTCCGCATGTGTATACGGACTGTCCGTATGTGGGGAGCCATATGTTAAAATAAAAGGCCGTATCCTGTGTCTCACATACGGACAGGACACGGCCACCTTTGAGAAACACTTTTTGAGACAAATATTTTTTCTCCCACATGACGTCCGCATGTGGAGGCCGTATATGTATAATTCAATACCTATGAGGTGAAACATCCTCCAGGTCCTACCTATTTTAACATTTTAACAAAGAAATATGAAACTTGACACCAAGATATATACTCAATTTTTAAGGGATATATGGAGAGAACATATAACAGGTTTTGAAAGGTTGAGGTAAATTAGAATATTACAGGTTTTCAGTAGGGTAGTAAGGATTTGAGATATTTCTTGGTTCCAGTTTTGAAAATTTTCAGCGTTCCTTCTACCACATGTTAGGGCATTCCAGGTTATGGCACCATGAAACTCTACACTTCTAATGTAAGAGACACAATTGGGGGTAATTGTTTTACATAAGGGAGCATCATGTTGTCTGGTTTGTAATCTATTTACGATCTTATATTCCATAGATCTCGAACGGTTATACATGTAGTTAATAGTATGAGCAAATCTTCTATCAACTAATTTATTACAAGCTGTAATATTATGAATGAAGTTGGTGTTTGTAATATGAGGTACCTTCAAACAGATCTTTAGACATTGGTTTTGTGCGTATTGCAGTGGGTCCAGGTATTTTCCATATGTTGTCGTAAAGCAAATGTTGGCATATTCCATATAAGGTAGTATGGTAGTTTTATAGATATTTACAGATAACTTTACATCTAGATACCTCCTTAGTAGACACAATTTGTATGTTTTATAAGCAATAATCTTCATTTGGTTTTTCAAATGGTATTTGTAAGAAGGGTCTAAGGTCACACCAAGGAATTTATAACTGGGGACAACTTGAAGTATTTGGTAATTTAGCATAATGTTGGCATCTAGGGTTTTTAATTTCTGGGTAGACGATGTAAACAACATAATTTTCGTTTTGTTAATATTAATTGACAACTTGTTCTGGATACACCAGGTAAAATAATTCTCCAGATCTGCTTGGAGTTCAGTCTTAGCTTGATTGAAACTGTTGTGTGATGAATAGATAACAGTGTCATCAGCATAAAGTCTAATATTACATGATTTAGTACATTTAATTACATCATTTACATAAATTAAGAATAGCAAAGGACCCAAAATTGAGCCCTGAGGGACGCCACAGACCACTCTGCCCATGTCTGAGCTTAGACCATTTGCATACAAATGTTGTTGTCTGTTAGAAAGATAGTTTTCAAACCAATGATAGTTATCTGAACGTATTCCATAATGGTGCAATTTAATTAGAAGGACAGAGTGGTCTACAGTGTCAAAAGCCTTTCTGAGATATATGAAGGCTGAGATTGTAGAATTCCCAACATTCAATTCCCTTTTAATATCATCAGTAAATTTTGATAAAGTATCCACTGTGCTAAAACCTGCACGGAAACCACCCTGTCTAGGAGTCAGAATATTTTCTTCAACCAGGAAACTATAAACTCGGTTGTGTACAATTTTTCCTAATAATTTACATGGCAGTGGTAGTAGAGAAATAGGTCTATAATTATCAACAAGTTTGGTATCACCAGATTTCGGGATAGGGGTTACTCTGGATACTTTCCATGTAGCTGGTACAGTGTAAGTGACAAAACATAAATTAAAAATCTTTGCGAGCATTTCAGGTGAGTGCTTAAAAACAGTTTTTAAGACCTTGGTGGATATATTTTCAATTGCCGATGACTTTATTGGATTCCCAGCAAATTGTCGTCATCTCCTGTCATAGTTGGTGATGGGTGGTGAATCACTTTTCTAGTGATAACGCAGTGTGTGACCTTGCGCCACCCCCTGTCAGTATTCACTCATCATCACCATTCATCACCTGCCTTAGAAATGTAGTGAGTTGAACATGCGTGATCTTTCGCCAGCCCCCGTGAGGGTTCACTCATCATGGCAATTCATCACTGATTTTACAAAAGTTGTGAGTTGAATCTGCGTGACCTTTCACCAGCCCCCGTTAGGGTTCACTCATCATGGCGAATCATCACTAATATCACATAAGTCGTTAGTTGAACCTGCGTGATCTTTCGCCAACCCCTGTCAGTTTCAATTCATCATGACGATTCATCACCAGGATGTCAGCATTAACAGACTAGGATAACTCTATAGTTTGATGCTGTCTTTGCTTTATGGATGGGACATTGAAAATAAATGTTATTATACATGATCCTAGGCTATATATCAGTTCCTTTATATGCTAGTAAATAGCATGAACATATAGAACATAATGAATGCTATAATTATGGTTATGTGTTCATATTTCAGACATAAATGATAGTTTCTTTTGTCTATGGGATTTAACACTGAGTTGACATTGTGCCCAATACACATTGTATGTAGGCATTAATAGGCCTTGGTCTGACAATAATAAGAAAATTTGATGTGGTCTGACCTTTATGGTGCATTACATCTATTGGAAAGAGGTAAGAACAGTTAGTGATAGAGCATTACATTATTGCATTGGGTGATAATAGGGGCACATACCATGTCTGACCCAAATCATAGCATCTCTCACGACGCATGACGCATCCCCACGATGTCACCAGCAGTCTCACTCACCATAACCAGCTATCACCGACAGTGACCACCAGCCTAGTTCACTGTGTTCTGATTGGTCCATTTCAAATTTCCCTCCAAATTTCTGAGAACAAAGAAGCTTACCCAGATTTCACAACAGACAGGCAGAGACCAAGGAGAACAGATGTGAGGTGAGTTGGCTCCTAGTATTCTTAGTGTAATTTGTACAATATACAGTTTACTGTGACACATACAGCAACTGATATTGTCGGTTAGGTCTTGTACACCTTGTTTAATCACATTAATTTCTGATTTAAAGAATAGTGGGCAGCAGTCATATTCACTGGCTGGTTGTTCACATCAATAGGTAAATCTAAGGGAGCGTTCATTATTTATGGCAGGGGGGGGGTGAGCATTTCGAGGGGGGAGCATCTCATTTTGGGACATTTGCGAGGGGGAGGCACTTTATTTTAGGGTATTTCTGTGGGGGAGGCACTTCATTTTTGGAAATTCATGTAGGGGGGGGCGCTTCATTTTAGGACATTTGTGCCAGGGGATATTTTATTCTAGGGCACTGGTATTTGTCATGTGCCAGTTTTTTTCCCCTATTTTCGAGCAAAATCGGCTTCTAAATTATTTTCTCCCAAAGTCTCCCCCAGCTAATGACCAAGTTTTATTGCTATAAATTATAGAGTTTTTCTAAACCTCTTGAAATTTCAACCCAAAATCAGCTGATGATATTTTCCCAAACTCTAGCCCTGGCTTATGACTGAGGTCGGCTTATGAACAGGGTTTCACAGTAATTCCTAGTCTAAAAGAGGGTGTGTGCACTTATTAGGGTATGAGCGCTAATTACATTGAAAGCGGTGTATAGACTTTATTCGGCAATCGGAACCTTATCAGGCATCAGGTGCAACTTATAGCATTCTCCCAAATTCAGAATATCTACTGTAAACGTAGATATTTTCGTGTGTATGAATTTTCGTGGAAAAGGTAAAAAAGATATTTTCATGTGTACCTAAATTTGCAGATTTTTAATTCAAAAGTGTGAGTAGGCAAACAGAAACAATCATCCATATACCCCCACATGGATGTCCCTTTCCCCTTAGCTGCTCACAAATATGTATTGTCAGGATACAGAGGGCTAAGGGAGTGATCATTTTTAAGAATTTTTCGACCCCTTGACCAGGGGGTCAAAAAAATTTACCTGTTTTCAACGAGAAAACCTACGTGTTACTATACAGACTTAGCGGGTTTAATTATTAGCCAATGATATGATCCCAACTGTTCACTGCAGTCCTCTCGGGGGTCAACTGGTACCCATCTGGTAGGTCTTATCTGTAGCACTCACTGGTAACAAGCTCCAGCAATGGCCATGCCCATGGGATAACCTGCTACATTGGAATAGGTTAAAAGGGCGCATTCGCACACGCTTTTTGGCTCTTCAGGTGTGGGTCAAAAGAATTTTGACCCCTTGAGCGGGGGGGCAGAATCTTTTTAGTACGTCCGGTGAAATAGAATATAGGGGGACTTACAATGGCATCCATTGGGGCAACTATCAATGTTTGTAAGTGGTACCACCATTGGTAGTGATTGTGTCTACAGGAGTTTTCACACCTTCTACTACACCAGCTTGCAGCAACATAAAGGGACGCACACATAGTAAGGTGCTAAATGCCTTCAGGTAGCCAGTGTTGTTGTTCAAAGGAAAATCCCTTAGGACAGGAAAGTGCCATTTCATGTGCTATTAAAGGGGAAGAGTGATTTTAGGATATTTCTACTGAGGGAATCAATTTTAGTGTATTATAGCGAGCAGTATTGAGTGGGGGGGGCAGCGCTTTATTTTGGGGTATTCACAATGGGGGGGGGCACTGTATTTTGGGTTATTCACATAGGGGGGGCAATTCATTTTTGGGTATTTCTGTGGGGGAGGCGGTTCATTTTGGGATATTCACATGGGGGGGACGCTTCATTTTCAGGTATTTGCCTAACGAGATTCTCACCCCCCCCTGCCATAAATAATGAACGCTCCCTAATGGTGGATTTTTGAGACCTCCTACACCATTAAATGACCATGCATGGCTGTGCATGTCATTAATGGTTAACCAGGAAAGGGGAATAGAGGTTTGCATAAAATTTGCCATGCACCCTCTTTGTGTGAATTATTGTTTATGATATAATAAAAGCTATACACATATTTCATAAACTTGTGATATAGTACTGTATTCATTATTAAATGTCTTTTATTTCCTTATCTTTAAACAGGGACTTCCACAAGTAATTCAAGGGAGCATAAACAACAGAAGCATGGATGGAGAGGACCACACATTAATGAACAGCTAAATCAATGATGTTTAAATTGATGAATAAAAGAACCCCCCGCCCCCCAAAAAAAAAAATTTGTTTGCCATCCGGCGTGACCCTGCGTGATGACGACCATCGTCATCTGTGGTGACCCTGTGTAATCACAACTGATGTCATCTGTGGTGACCCTGTGTGATTATGACTGTTGTCATCTGTGGTGACCCTGCGTGATCACAACCATTGTCATCCCTGGTGACCCTGCGTGTTCACGACCATTGTCATGCCTGGTGACCTTGTGCTATAGCAACACATGACGAGATTTTTTTTCATAAGGCCACGGTCATGAAGGCATCACACAAGATGGCGAAAGGTCACCACAATTTGCTGGGTTGATGTTATGTATCAACTTATTAACTTCTTGTACATTGGTAATGAATGGATCCATGGAATTAATACATGCATTGTCATAAGGCTTCCATGGTATATATAAATCTTTTGCCAGGATGGGGCCTATCTGAGTAAAGTAGTTGTTTATAAAGTTGGGGACTTGGTCGGTGGAATCAGGAATATTATTATTTTCATGGTCCACAAGATTAATTTCTTGTTTTACTTTAGGGTGACCAGGTAGGCTATAAGGTTATTAATAGTGCGCCAGAACTTTCTATGATTATTTTTATATTCTTCTATCTGTACTTTAAAGAAATTTTCTCTGGCCTTTTCAATTATTTTATTTGTCTTGTTCTGACAATTTGTAGCGCAGACCCATTTGTGATCATCTTTGGATTTTCTGGCTGACCATAGCAATTTGTTTTTGTCCCTTATGGTTTCATATACATGTTGGTTCATCCAGGGGTCTCTTTGTTTTTTTACTAGAAATTTGTGGAGTGGACAGAAGCGATTTAGAATATTCCTAATAGCAGTTTCCATTTCAGACCATGCGACATTTACATTTTCAGTGTTATTAAAGGTAGTCCAGTCATATGCATCGAATTCTCTTAATAATATTTCATCAGGTAATTTTTTATAAGATCTACCTTCAATGTAGGTGATTTCATTATTTATCATCCACTTTTTTCTAATGAGAAAGATGTGGAGATGATCGGAGATGTAATTATTAGCAACTCCAGTGTTAATAAAATTTGGTTTTAGATTAGTGAAAATAAGGTCAAGAGTAGCATTTTTCCTTGTGTTATCTTTGATTTCTTTTTTAAGACCAAAACCTTTTAGTCTATTTAGCAAATTTTTTACCGTATCAGAGTCCTCACATACATTGAAATTCATATCACCCATGCAAATAATTTCAAGATTTTTTTCATCATCAATTTGTGATATTACATCTGATAATGCATCAATGAATGCCCCTTTATTACCGTCAGGAGGTCTATAAACATTAAAGAGAATTATTGGTTTCATATGTATTTTTGTAATCAAAACATTTTGAATTTCAATATTTTGATCTGATATGTTGAGATGTGAATACGCTTGATAATCATGTTTCAAAACATTTTTAATATACATAGCAACTCCACCTCCAGTTTTAATAGTACCTTTTTCATTTAATACTTGCCTATCTAGTCTATACCTTACATAACCTGCTAATTGGAAATCACATTCATCATCCTCATTTTTAAACCAAGTTTCTGAGAATGAATATATATCTAAGCTAGCAGGATAAAGCTCCGCACAGATCGAAGCATAATTAGAATTTATACTTCTAGCATTCAGGTGTAGAAGTCTAAGGCCTCTGGTGCCACATAATTGGTCAACTGAGTTGTAATGCATATAAGATGCCCATGTAGTGTATAACTACATGTCCATCATATATGGTAAAACATGTTATGATTTTTTGGCACAATCTGCCTCTCCATTTCCCAATATATAATCTAATCTTATTTACCATCGAAGGGGCATAGGCCTTTATGCCGCCCCAGTACATGGTTAATTTGGTCATTTAGATTGCAAGACATGTTAGTTGGAAAAGACTGTCGGGTAAACAAATCCACAAGTTGTACATACATCAAATAGTCTAATATATTAGGAGATAGGTAGTATTGTTGACTTATGCCCTATTTATTTCATACCATAGAATCACAGAGATTGTTATAGAGTTTATTTAGCTATGGCACCAGCGTTTTGGAGTCTAATTTCTTCAGCAGTAGGTAGTGGATTTTTTCCAGTGATGTTATATCTATGCTTCATCAGAAGTTCGCCCAGCTTGTTACCGTATTCACTAGCTGCTATGTTCTCAATGGTGATCTCATCTTTTTGACCCAGATGTAGACCTGTGCCATAGATTTTGTGTGGGGTGGCTTCATACAAGTATCTCCCTTTGCTTTTCACTAGGCTGTCCATCAATGCTGGGTGTTCAAATTTTATCTTGATGAGTTTTTCCATGACTTCCTGGTCCATATCATACCATTAGTTGGTTTTAGTACACCCTTTGGCAGCATACATTGCTTCAATAGGAGTTGTAGCAGCTAATACTCGTCGAAGAACATTCATTTGTTTGGATACCAGACACATTTTAGCAGCGTAGGCTCTTTCAATAGAGTCATATTCATGTCCTTCGTATTTAATCTTACAAGGGTAGAGATTTGAGAATGGTGCAAATTCCCCCTGAAAAGCCAGACCATCAGGTGTTTCCACTGTTTTAGCATTTGCCATGGTGAGTTCGAATAGGAGTTTGTCAATGTCTTTGTACTTATTGAGCTGACCTGATACTGTGAAAGTAGATCCACGTACATAGCCCAATCCATGTTTGTACCTCTGTTTAGCACGAGGGCGTGATGCAGGTAGAATCCAATATTTACAACCTGTCAATTAAGGAAGATCACAAGTTCATGCATGATGTTCCACACATCCATGATCCCCTGGTCAGCAGTTTTTCACACGTACAACAGACCTTACCCACTCCCACCTTATCATACAGCTGACCCCAAGGTCCCAATTATAAACCTTCATTACCTAGGCATGGGTACCAAAATTTTCATAGAGGACAGCGCAGCCTAAACTGCATTCATCCAATAAAATTTGGCCACGGCCTTATAGGGCAAGACATACCACCACAGGGAAATCCGGAAGTAAGACATAGCCACCCTCACGGATGGGTTTATTAGCCTTAGCCCACACCCACCTTACCCACTTTTACAATAACATTAAATCCAACCACATCACCGTACCAAGTGAGCAAGTCCCTGGATTAGGAGCAACATGGCGTCCACAGCATGCAATAAGCCCAGGTAGGCCTGTCCTATGTGCCCATACTTAGTACTAGACTATCAGCCATTCTTGTATCATCAATGGAAAAGTTTGTTGCCATGATACCCAGGTACCTCTATTAACCAATGGCAGTGTGAGCACCAGAATACCTGTAAAAAGTTAGAAGTTACTGATACTCTTCACGACCCACACACTTAATTTGTTTCCCTCTGTACTCACCCCTCTGTCTGGTTACCAGTTAATTCAAAAAGTAGCTTACACAGAATTCTTCTCTTTAGGAGGAAGTTACAATCTGATTGGACAATTTATGACCTCCTGCGACCCATTGGAATATTGAATGGCAGAAGACACATTTTAGAGACCAGGCAACTTATTGTAAACCACCAAAATTTGGTTATCAATATGACCCCCAAGGCAGCTGCTTATATTGCGCTGTTATGTGCGCGCGCACTACTGGCTTCTGACAAGCTCCTTAAAGACCTTCCCAGGTATTTCACCGGGATAGGCAGGCTTTTGGCCATCAGAGATACAATAGAGTTCACCTTCCAGCAGGCCATTTTTGAAGCCCTATCGTGGTCCAACAAGTAATCTACTCTCTCTACACCAGCCACTAGCGCTGACCTAAAACCCAGAAGGGTAAGCTACCATCTTTTTTTACAACTCAAAAACCACCCCCCCTCCCACAAATTAGCACTAGCTCACTAACACTCCAGGTCACATCACACAAACCCCACATATTTTACCTCACATAAAAGCCAAGCATGGATGTAACTAATGCAAATACGGTATCTGCCCTAATTTCTGATCACCTCCCAGTTTTTGGTTCTAGAGGACATAAGAATATCAGGTATGTTAGCTCTAAGTGGAAGAGATTATAGAAACTTTAATGAAGACAGATTTAAAGATTTTTTAGAATCATGTGACTGGAAACCCTATTACGATACTACTGATGATCCTGATATATTATGGGATATGTTATTGACTCTTTTAATCAAGTATTTGGACACTTTTCACCCTCTTGTTGAACGACACATTAAAAAAAGTAGGAAATCATGGATTGATGATGAAGTTATGTATTTGGTATTTGAGAGAGAAGGATGGTTACGTCTCTATAGTGCCAATAAAGGTGCTCAGGAAAAGCAAGCCATAAAGGATTGTCAAAGAAAAATTGGAAAGAAAATTAAAGCAAATCAAATTGGTGGTGTTATGCAAGATTTGCAACAATGCTATGGTAATCCCAACAAATTCTGGAAACACATATATGACTTGTTTAAAAATTCTAATTCTATTGTGTATCCAGATATGAAACATCATATAACTGGTGCAGATGTAACTTCTAATGATGTATGTGAATATGTAAATGACTATTTTTGTAATATTGGTAAGGATCTGCATATTGCTGCTGTTGGAACTGATCAATGTCTTGTGGATAATAATCTGGATATAGATGAACTATTGGCAAATGAAAACTTTGTAGATCAGAATATTAAGGTTAATAAGTGGGATGTCCACTTTGCTATAAAGGAAATTGATAAGTCATCAGGCATAGACGGAATAAGAGGAGATATACTACATTGTGCATTATTGTTGTTGATAAATCAATTCACTCATCTGATACAAATTAGTCTGGACAGGGGTATTTTTCCAAAATGTTGGGCAAAGGCAGTTGTAAGACAATTACCTAAGGATGGAGACTTAGCGATGGCAAAAGATTGGAGACCAATATCAATACTACCAATGCCATCAAAAGTCATTGAGAAAATTATGTATTAATACTTATGTGAAAGTATGAAGAAAAATGGTACTTTTTGTGACAACCAATATGGTCACAAAAAAGGGAAGGGTACTGGTGATGCCACTTTTGACTTTGTTAATGAGCTTTATGAATGTAGAAACAATGGTCTGATAACAGGGGCCCTATTTATAGACTTCACTAAAGCATTTGATAGTGTAATACATTCAAAATTGCTAATTAAACTCAGTAAACTTGGTTTGAGTAAATCTAATTTTCTATGGTTTAAAAGTTACCTGGAAAATAGAAAACAACGAATTAGCTATGGTAATAAATTGTCCTCAAACCAAGATATTGATTACGGTGTTCCTCAAGGATCATATTTAGGTCCCCTGTTGTTTGTCCTACATATTGATGATGTTGTTAAGGTCTTAAAAAAATGCAAGATTAAACTGTATGCTGATGACATTGTGATTTATAGTTCTAACAAAGATGTAGACTTGGTTACTGAGAATTTGAATGAGGATGTAATTAACTTTAAACGTTGGGTTATCGAAAACAGACTAACAGTAAATCCAAGTAAAACAAAATTTATGTGGTTTTGTAGTGCTCATAAAAAGATGTCCGGATTCTACTATAGACTTCAATGGCAGCACTGTGCAAACTGTCACCTTCTTTCCATACCTAGGTGTACATATTGACAGTAAACTTAGTTTTGATAAACAGATTAAAATTATTAAGAGAAATGTATGCAATAAACTTTTTAGGTTTGCTAAGTTAAGAAAGATTTTGACACAAGAGCAAAGTGTAAAGATATACTGTTGTACAATCAGACCGATTAGAGAATATTGTTCATTCATAAGTACCAGTTGTAATGAGGATGGTCTTGCAGCATTACAACGACTGCAAAATAGAGCTCTTAGAGTTTGTCTGAAATGCAATATTAGACGGTATAGTGTTAAGGAGTTGCATCAAATTTGTAAGGTTTCAGTGTTAGAAAAAAAAAGATTTGACATGCTATTATTATGCCTAATGTATAAGAAATCAAAGACTGTGTTAAATAGACCACAATCCTATAATACAAGGTCTCAAAAGAAGATTGTCTTTGAACTACCTAGGTTTGTCACTAGACACTATAAAAGATCGCCATGGTATAGAGGAGTGGCTCTCTGGTATACTCTACCTGAGGAGATTCAGAGAGCCACGACAAAGGTAAAATTCAAGGAGAGTGTGATGAAGATAGAAAATATAAGGTTGAACCTGAAATTGGGTTATAATTGACAATAAGAAGCAGGTGTAGAAACCGCGCCGCTTCATATTCATATTCTGAAATTGGGTTATAATTGACAATGAGAAACAGGTGTAGAAACCGTGCCGCTTCATATTCATATTCATATCCCTTTTCATGTTTATATCCATATTGATATTGTTGATGTTCCCATATGCATATAACAGCAGTATAACACTTGAATTATCACTTATTTGAAATCAAAACAAGACGTATCTAGCTGTAATCATGATGTACTGAAATAACGTGTAGAGGCAACCCCCCCCCCACTCACACACACATACCACACCCACACTCACCTAGGTGTACATACAAGCCTCACACAAGATGATATACCCCACACGACAACCAAAAATTAAAGCTCCCACAACAAGGATTTTTCCTTTGATTTTTTCTAAAACAATTCCCATTACCTTTTTAGGGCTGCAGTCCCTAAAAAGCTAATGGCAGTTACACTCATCCTCATCGCTATCACCAGTGGATTACAACATCAGGAGTTACCCCCAAGGATTATCTTCAGACCAAACTATGGAGCTCTTTTTACACAAATGCCCCAGCCTCTACTGTAAAATTTCATGGACTACCCCCTGGTCTTCAGTCTAAAGATAGCCCTCTCCCCCACACTCCAAAGACCTGACAAAGTATCACCCCTTGTCAGACCCAATGCCTCACCTTATATCACACACACAGCCAATAACTTGGGCCTAATGATCAGCAACCTTTTTGATAAATCCCAAAAATCTTTTGACCTTCTTTTAATCTAATATCTACCCGAAGACCCATCTGACCAGGAATGCTCCAGGCCAAATCATTGGTGATATTCTCAGGGCTACTATAGGCCTGGTAACCCAACCTGAAATTGATCTTCTAAATTCAGATGTGTCAGATATAGATAGAAGATTAGCTACTGAAATGCATGTGGTAGAATTGGCGACCCATTTTCTACTCAATATTGCAGAATACAATTACAAATCTTTAAACACACTTTCAGAATTTTAAAATGATACAGACGATGCACTATCCCTGCTGGCCCACAAACTTCAAAATTCGAACTCAAATTTTCAGGAATTATTCTAAATTTGGAAACTCTAGCCAGACAGGACACCTTCTACTCCATGCTGTTCTCAGCAGCAAATGCACAAATTGAATTTCTCATTGATCTCCAAGATGATTTAGACACACTTCTCACAGCCATCAATGATTTAATGGAAGGCGAGTTACCCCCCACCCACCTTAATTCCCCATGACACCCTAAGGTTAGGTATAAACAACCTATCCAGCGCCTTGAGCAGCGCCCACCAAGGTATCACTATCCTAGAGGTACCGGTAGGTTTTTATTATAAAAGAAGGGTGAGCACTCACTGGAGCGATAACACCACCCTGCTTATAACCATACGAATACCCATAGGCCTAGGGGATAACACCTACTCTATTTTTTAGAACTGAAACTTTCCCAGTCCCCTTCGACACATCCAACGCCGACTCCAAAGGCCATACACTAGTACAGCCCCTACCCCCTTCATAGCCATGTCAAACAGCCACGCCCACTACATGGAGCTACAGCAGGCAGACATGGACATGTGTATACAAGACTCCTTTATCAGCTGCAACTAACCTCTACCCCTGTTGTCACCACTCCACTCCACATGCACTCTATCCCTACTTTTAGATCTATCTGATGCAGTCATCACACCTGCAGTTTTACTGCACACATGGCTGCACCCATACCAAATTTAATTAAACCTATAGCCAGGGACACATATCTCTTAATTACCAGCACCTCACCATCCCGCCTACAATGTCACAATGCAGGGCAAATTACCATAAAAAATATAGCATACTCAGTAATAACAGTACCATGCCTATGTTCCATTAATAATGCTGGTCTGATCATGATAAATTCAAATGTTTTGTCTACAAAACATCACCCTAGAACCCCTGGCCATGAGCCCCATCAACCTCCCCCTATGGCGACACTTTGGGTCCCCTCCAGCCAATGTATGAGGCATTTCATGATAACCATACCCCGGTCCCTGGAACTACCTAACTTTCAGCGCTTAAGATACCTACACAATCAGAAAATAGTACCTTTAATTAAAGAAGTACTCACCCTCAAAAGAGCTGCCAAAGGCCTGTCTGATGAATCCTCCCTGTTATCGGCAAGTTCCCTGACACACCTCAGCCTCCACCTGGAGTACTTGCCCTGGTTACACCTGTTGACCCCGCTGCTGGCTGTTTTGTGTTATGCAATCATGTGTCATACCTATAGATGCGTGACGCGGCTGGCACAGTTGGTCATCATCCATTCAGTGCATAACACCCCAACCATGGAAGACGCAGCAGCCTGGAACAATCTCAAGGCCATGATTAACAAGGCCAATGAGAACTGGCCCCTGCCTCCTACCAGGATCCCTCAGGAAAATGACACAGACTTCACGCAGCAGCCGGGACGGTATGATACCATGTGGACCTTGGCCATGGTCCTTGTGATCTTGTACCTAGCACGCCTCCTCGTGCTGAGATGCTGGGGACATTGGCCATACCGCAGACAAGACGATTCGGATAGCCTGCCTCAATTCGTCCTGAGGATCTACTCCACGGGACGCTGCTTTGTGGTGGGGACCATGATCTTCAGCCCCAACTTGTGGCCCCCCTTTATCAAGGCCCCCAGAATATCAAAACCCCACCTGACCCTACCCTTTGGCCGTCACTTGGACCTAAATTGGAAAGCCAAAGTAAGTTTTATTATCACAGGACAGGTCAAAATGGTCCAGCTGGAGAGATACCCGAGATGTCCCCTATTTTGGAGGCTACCTCTCTACACTATCCTGAACTGAATACCCCACATTATGACCCTGATCATCAAGTTGAAAAACCAGCCGGATTTCCAACTATCACCAGCCCTGGATCTTTCGGAATCCATCAATCTACCAAAGCTATCTGAAATCTGCCGACCCAGGAGTCCCGTCTCCCGGCTCAGAGCGGCCCCCACCTCAAGGAGCTTGGTGGAATTAACCAGCTTCAGGTCCAAGGAACTACAGCCACTAAAAGACAAATCCGTTTTCGAACCAACCCTACCAGATGAGGCAGCCAAATTCCTCCCAGATGATGGTAGGTTTTATTTCATATTTAGCACATGATTGGGGATACCCACAAGCCCGTCTAATAGCATTTACTCACTACAGGCCACCCCTGTTTCACCAGAACAATGGACCTGACTGCCTCACCTGAAGGATCCCACCGGATAGCCCCACTGCCACACATAGGCCTTATGTGGGGATACCTCACCCACTGTGACTGCACTGCCCGGCTATGCCAAGCCACCCCAACTGCATTTCCCACGGACACACTGACCCCCATACCTTATCAGCCCTTATCAGCTGACAAACAAATCCCACTAAAACAAACATACCACCACATACCTATAGCAATAGCAGCCCCACTGACCAAGTTTGGACCTTGTATAGTGGACTCCCGACTTCAAATCCTGACGCTGCGTCCGTGCGCTTCCCGCCAAACGCAGCATCAAGACATCACCAAAGCATTCCCAATACAACTCCCAAACATTAGTTTTCGCACGTTATAACGTAGAAATGGTAACATCAATATCCAATCAGACGTGCGCACGTGGTGCGCACGTCAATACAATAACATAAGCATGTGTTTATATTGACTAATTTGCCTCACCTTTCTGGGGTTGTATGTTTTCACGTAGTTTCTTTTAGATGAAGAATACCAGTTGTTATCCTATATACAGTATCGCACAAACTACTACCGGTACACTGATTCTAACTAGATTTTATCCAAAGATTGTCACACAGTCACATCAATGAAAAATCAACACATTAACCTTTTAGCATCATGTACCACCTTTCATTTTTTTTCTCAATCTTTAATTAAATATGTCAGTGGACTCGATATAGCCTCTCATTCCTCATTATTATCCTCCCTTTAACCTAGTGCAGATACAAAGTGGGAATGTGGGGATATGTCAGTGAAATATTCTATGTATCATAACTATCAACAACATATTCAAACCAAGCTGACCAAGCTTCCCCCTGTAGAACCCAAGGCTACCCTATTCTTAACCTGAAAGGGTAAGTTACTGACTCACCCGCGCCTGACTCACTCACCCCCATCCTCCTCCAGTGAGCACCCCCAGGCCCAACCTGTGCATCCCCCACTGGAGGACATGATATCATATGCTATTTTTAGCCTCACCTGCCCAGCTGACTCACTCCTGAGAGCAGCTCCCTCCCTCCTACTCTGGATTGGACGGGATCCAACCAGATAGGGCCTGAGCTGCTCATCCCCCAGACTGAGTCAGTGCGCACTTCCAGAAATAGCACATGACGTACACTGAGTTTGGACTCCCTTTATAAACAGGCAGAACCCCACTCAGGGCATCTTATTCTTCTCAAAAACTAGACCCTACGACACTCCAGGATATGGCTTGGTCAGACTGGCGAGTACTATACTGTGTACCGTATTGATTACTCTCATGCCAATCTTACAATAAAACTGGATCATCAACTGAATCGTCTGGACTCCTGTTAACTCACTTCATGACATGTAACGACCTGTTGACAATAGGGTCAATATATCCTTGGTAGTCTCTAAAATAAGCTCATACTAAGACATCACAAAATGCTTTCAATTCTGATTCAAAGCATTGAGATTATACTGCTAGAGAGCTACCAACCTTACCAAGGTTTTTCATCATATCCATCAAACATGTCTTTTAAATCTTATCTGTGCTTATACCTCGAATGCCCTTATGAATCTCTCAACTGCTCTTATCATTAATATACATTTGAGGTAACTGTAGAGGAATTGCAAGGGCAAGAGCAAAGTAAAACAATTGGTATGGGACTGTAATGATACGAATGTTAATGGAAGATTTCAGCTTTTTGCAGATTCCCTCAGTCCTGTATATTGCTTAGTATTGAGGTCCAGTGGGTCCGCCATTGCTTGACCTGGGAACTGGCGAGATGTACCCAAAAGAATCTGCAGTGAATGGAGGGAATTAACCCATTGGTTGGTAATGTATCCCGGGTCAGCCCTATTGCCCTACAAGCTTTCCCTCATTTCCCTTAACCTAGAACACAATTCCCACTTACCCCCCCCCCTTCACTGACACTCCCGCTCCCCTATCGTCTCATGCTGCAATAAGAAAGTATTTCCTATACAGTCACCTCAGATCCCAGCAAATTGTGTCGCCATGATTTCACCTTTTCTCTGGTTACAGGAAGAATACATAGGGAAATACTTACATGAACACCTTGTCTGTCGTTAGAGGGAAGATACATATGGCAATACCTTCTCTGGCAAAACATACTTTGATCTGGCAGATGTGAGGCTGCATGATTACCAATGTCGATGATCATGAGCTTTTCATCTAACAAGGTTAGTGATCACCAGCGCCGTCATCACTGGTGAGTCTGAGTGATCACCACTCTCGCCATCCATGGTGAACCTGCGCTATGACGTGGTGCGCGTTTCATCTAGCGAGGTAAGTGATCAACCGCCTTGCCATCCCTGGTGAGTGTGAGTCATCACAATCCCCGCCAACTGTGGTGAACATGCGCTATGGCATGGTGTGCATTTCATCTAGCGAGGTGAGTGATCACTCGTGTCGCCATCCCTGGTGAGTGTGGGTGATCAAGATCCTCACCATCTGTGGTGAACCTGTGCTATCACGAGGTACGCGTTTCATCTAGCGAGGTGAGTGATCAGCCAAGTGACCATCCCCCGTGAGTGTGAGTGATCACGATCCTTGCCATCTGTAGTGAATGTGCATTATGACGTGATGTGCGTCTCATCTAGCAAAGTGAGTGATCACTTATGTTGCCATCACTGGTGAGAATGAGTGATCACTCATGTCGCCTTCCCTGGTGAGAATGAGTGATCACCATCCTCGCAATCTGAGGTGAGACTATGTGATCACCACCATTGCTATTCCTGGGGATCTTGTGCTATAGCGACGTCGTGTTCCATCTAGCGACATGTGTGAGCCACTTCACACAGGTTGACGAGGAGTCACGACAATTTGCTGGGATGAATCTGAGGGATAAGAATGCCTGAAGGAAAAGTGTCATTGAGTAATTAGAGTGTTTGAGCAATAAGAGCATTTGGGGGATTAAAGACGTTGAGAGATAAGAGCAGTTTGGGGATAAGAGTATTTGAGGAATAAGGTACATGTTTGGGGGATGCAATCATGTGGAATCTTGCTCTTAACCCTCAAATAGAAACCTCTTTGAGGGTTATGAGCCGTTCGAGGGATAAGAGCCCCACAGGGGATGGATTGTTTTTATTGTGTTATCCCTTTTCTAACTGAGTTAAAAGAGAGGGAAGGGTATTTAAGAGATATTTATAAATGTTCACAGATTCAAATAAGTAGAGAAGGAGAGGATTTAAAGAAACAAAGAAAAGGGAAACATTCCTTATTTCTCTATTCATTTGTTCTTTCCTAGTATCTCTATTGTCCCTTTGTACTCATTTCACCATTCTGTAACTCTGATATCTGATTTTATTTAATGTTGATATGCCCGAGATACTGACAGCCCATAGGTTTAACAGTGCAGCTCCGTATCTCACGCCCTCCTTGAGATAACCCACCTCCATATCTCACGGCCAGTAACAGCACTCAAAACGGTCATAAAACATTGTAAATAATCATGATTCTGTGCAAAAGTTGAGCATTTCTGACCAAAATGACATAAAAATAAATGCAATACGCCTCGTGAGATAACCCTCAGGCATACCCAATATTCGTCAACCTTTGCCTATATATTATGATCGCCATGTCCTGAGTCGACCCCGGATCAGTCCGTTCAAACATAAGGTACTGCCTTGCCTTGCCACATTTGTAGCAACGGGACAGGATATTGCAAGTTTATCATCATTGACTTTTACCTACAGTATATCTCATTACAAAGATTAACACCAATAATTTTTGCATACTTAAGCAATAAAGGCGGTTCTTTCTCTGAAAATACCCCGATAATGTCATGAATTCCTCAGTTACCAATCCAGCAGGTAAGTACTATACATAAGGGAACGTTCAACAATTATGTCACCGGTAATTAGGCATTTTTCAGGACCCACCCACCCCCTTGTCACTGTTTTTGTATGGAACATATAGAGAAACCCAAAGACCCCCACCCCCGCGCCCTAAGCAATTGTTGAACGTTCCCTAAAAGGGGCACACAGCTACCGTTGAAATGTGGGCACTAATGAATATTATGTTTTACTTCTCTTATAACTATGTAATAAACAAACGTATAATGATAGACATTTGAATTAAAGATGCCTTCTATAACTGCTAATAAAATATAGTCAGTTTTCCTGTCGGTCGGTGGTTCTTCAGTCGATGCAGCCCTATAGAAAGATCGCATTACTGTGATGAAAGATTGGGTATCTATACGAGAGCTAATCAAATCAATATAAACTCCTCAGTGGGCAATATCTTTTTTTAAAATAATGTAACTTTATTTGGTCTAAGTTAAGCAGTTACAATCACTTGCCCCTTGGTGGCTTATATCACACTACAAGCTTTATTGAATTTATTTCAAGGAATAGTAACCTAGACTACACAAATCGGAGAAAATAATTATGAGAACACATAATGCGTTGACACACCCTACGCGTTGTGCACGACTTCTATAGTACGTGTAAAGGTATATGAGTTGTAGAGTACTATTGGCCACTAGCTGGTTTGGAGCTGGTTCTGGCGACACCTACTGATAAGAACTGATAAGATGGGACCAGCATGTCCCTGGAAGTGGGTGTTAACCAGGGACAAGGTACCCATCATGGTATGTGTTATCAGTGGGTTTTACCTCAACCAGCGAAATCCAATATGGCGGCTCCACTAGGCCTCCATACTGAGTCCTATATGGGATGCCCCTATAATGGAGGTTACTACTAAGAGTTCTCTTCGATATTGAATTGGAAATGTTTGCTATTTCTTCAAAGTACAACCCGACAATAAATTCCCCTGGTTTCCAAATGTTAAATTCAATGCAGTAAATTAGATTGAAAAAATGAAAAGCTAAAAGTTTGATATGCGTAGATCGGATACCAATATAGTACATGATGGATTTATTTCCCATTGGGGGGTCCCAATGTCGCATGTCAATCATAAGAAAAGCCTATGTAACGTGTCACTAAGAAAAGATCCCTGTCATTCGTGTCACTAATGTGTTCGTGAGAATGGCTGTGCATGTCATATACTGTTATAATGTGCACCCTGAGTTGAACAAAATGCTATCCTTTGCACTGGGTGGTTCATATTTGTGTAGTTTGACGCCTATTACCCTGAATGTTATCCATAAGGTCTACAGTCAGTAGTACAGAATCATGTGTTTCAGGTAACGCGATCCACCTTGGCAACCCTGGGCTGAATCTTGCATGTTTTTTTTTTGTTGTTTTTTTCCCTTTTTTTTAAATGATCTTTAGGGAGTGTAGTGGCAGATTTAGACACGGGGCATTCGCCCCCCGTGCCCCCTCCCTTTCCCCAGTACCTAATAGCTTGGGCAATATAGACCAACATGCAAACCTTTTAGGTGGCTTTTCATTTTAGCTACCTGCAAGTCATCTCAACAATTTGCAAGTCATTGATGAACAAAACAAGATTAACAAAGTAAAAGTAAAATAATGGTGAATACAGCTCTGGCAAGTCTACTCATTAGGAGCAGCAGTCACACAATGTTGACCCTTTTTGTTGTATGGGGAAAAATCTCATGCTGTTGGTAGCCTACACAATTTTGGCCTAATTATATAGCATTTTGGGGGACACTTAAACTATTATTCGTTTTTATTTCATGTCACTAAGCTCTATGTCACATGTTAAATACAAGAAATGCACTATGTCACATGTCGCTAGTGTGGCCATGTCCCATGTTGATTTGATGAAAATCCTATGTCCCCATGTCAAATTTAAGAAAGGGCCATGTCATTGTGTCGATTTTAGGGGTCTTGAGCCATCCATTTGTCAGGTATGTTTATTCATGCATTCATAATTCCACCTAATGTGTTCAACAGAGTCTACAGAGACAATCATTACGTACTTTGTTTGCTCCATTACCTGGATAGCTAGTATCAGAGATGTCTTGTTGTAGGCTCTTTGCTTATAACATTGCCTTTTACCAGGGTTGGACATTTCACAGCAGTTATGCCTTCCTTTGATTATTGATGTGTCCTATATGCTCCATTATATTTATTGTCTAGATTTTGACTGTCGTTCTTTGTGTCTGTTCACAATTTCCATGCTACCCTATAGTTCCCATTGTGCGTTTAGCTGTATCCACACTGATGTGCGCGTATGAGTCTCCAGGAAAATAGAAAATAGACCTGCTATATGTCTACCCCCTCCCGCCCTCTCCAACCATGCCTTCTCCATCTCAATTTCAGCCTCAATGCCTATAATGTGTTCGTACCCCCCCCCCCCTCCAACCGCCGACTAGAGGGGCTAAGAGCGACATACATAGGCCCTCCACTAGGGGCGCTGTGAACTGCTCGTCGTGAGCCGCTCGCTGTCCCTGCAGGTCTCCCTGGTGAGCACGAGATGAGCTGGTTGTTGGGGTCTCTGAAATTAGATGTGGGAATAGAGACAGCTCCACGACGATCAACTTCCCTCTTACCGAGGTGTAAGTAACGTCAGCCGCTGATCCGCCGATGGCCGGCCCCAACCAAGCTGCCCCTCGCCTGAGTGGGTCGCAACTAAGGCCAGACAATGCCCCTGACTGGTCGTCGCTAACCCCTCTGAAGGTGCGGCTCGTTAAGAGTCAATACACCTGGCTTCACCCCATGAATCTCGGGGATGAGGCTGCCCCCAAAAGCCAAAGCCTTTCAGGGGGTATGTATTCCCATGCCCTTTTAATTTGCTTTACTGGATCAGTGGGATGAGCCTTTATGGGGTTGTTGTAGCGGCTCACGACATGAGGATAAGGCCATACCTTCCTGTGGTCTAGACTTTTTTATGTATGTTTATGACACTTGGTTGTAGTCTATAGAATCCCTTTTATCCCTAATACGTGCTTTCATGTCAGTTTTCGAAATGACTACCACAACCACAATGTGATATGATTTACATTGGGAACTTTAAGTAACGTGCACTCTTTCTCCATTTTTCTGTTCTTAACGTTGTTGTCACATACTCTAAAAATCTTGGTAGGGTGTCTGAATAGTGAATTGATAGGTTTTGATGAATGTGACACATGTTGAAGCTGTTTTAAAGTTGACGTTAGTTCACTTGTTTCAACATACAAGCAATTAAGTACCATTGGCCGTCTTATATACTAGTCTACATCATCATTACTTTGTCGTTCATAGCTAGATTTTGCTGTCCTTAATTCAAGCTGACACTGTTAGTAATCCCCAATAAGTGTTACACCAAGTGGAAGAGATTCAAAATAGATCCATCGCTGGCCTTCCGCTTCACAAGAAAGGGAGCAGCTCGAAGCAACATGAGCAATTGGAGTAACTTGAGAGCTGCTCCATCGATCAATCATAGCATTGTCAGAACACATTTCCTCTTGTGACAGGCATGTTTAAGGTGAACGTTAGATAAGGCAGACTCAGCGTTATCAATATCCAATATCCTCTAACAGCTCATAGGTTTCCCTCCTTTGGACAGGTTTGAGAAAGGGTTGAAATTAAAGGATGTGTGGTGGTCCTTTATAGTGATTGGAACATAAGGCCAGGTGCATTTTCTGTACCTGCTGTACCTGGTAGTCAAATTGCCTTTAATATCCATATCGATATGGGACATTTGGTAAGGTATCGCTTTATTCTGGCTGCCAATGTATGGCAGTTTGCTGTGCCCAGACTATATATCACCTCACCACCTTTCGTATATCGGGAGGGCTTTTTAATTATGTCAAGTATTATCATTACGAAATGCCTTCCAGAGGGTCATTTCAAAATATGCATGTCTGAGTACAATTACTTCAGATTTTGCAGCGAGTTCAGTAGGATGTTTCTGTGCCACAATATTTATGAAAGTTATCAAGGCAGTAGACATGAGTGTGTCGACATTGTCTTCTGAAATAAAATCTACCTTTGATTAAACTCGACACGAGCTGAGCAACAAAAATTAATGTCCACCAATGCTTTTATCTCACATTTAATAATGGATACCCGAAAAAAGAAAACGGCAGGATTAACAAGGATTAAGAGCAAAATATGTGCAACACGACACTTATAGCCTCATGTCATTCTTGCCACCTTCATCAGGTATTTATAGTTAAATCATCTGTTATTAAATGGGAGTTTGGTGGATTTTCCAACTGCAATAGTTATCCTTGAGAAGGTTCCCTCAGTGAGAATACCCGTTTTAAATTTGGAGACGCAGGTGTAAAGATGCATAGCCATGAAAAAAAACAATTGAAGTACTTTCTTCCTTGATCCAAATCCTCACTCGTATGTTTAGTTTTATCATTTCCCCTCCCCCTTTATTTCAAATTTAATGGCAAGGTCCTTGAAAGTTGTAAAGGCAATAGTCTTGAGTGTGCCAATATTGTATCCTAAAACAAAATTTACCTTTGATTAAATTTGACACTAAAGCAACAAAGATCAATGTCCACCAAAGATTGTACCTCATATTCAATTATGGGTAACGGACACAAAAACGGCAGGAGTTTATAGATGTCCTAATGGTCTAGCTGCCTTTCGCCTGTTGATGTATTACTTTACTGCCCGATATCATGGTCATCTTGAATAAGAAAGAGAAAATTGTCAACGGCCCCTTCAATTACCCTTATCGTGGAAATTAAGACAAAGGTAATGTGGTATTTGATGCCAAATATATTCCTGTGGGTACAGGAACATTCCTGCGGAAACAGGAACATACTAAAAAGATTTTTTCATGCAAAATATATTCCTGCGTGTACAGGAGAATTCCTGCGGGTAAAGGAAGATATCTGCAGGTACAGGAAGATTCCTGCAGGTACAGGAAGATTCCTGCGAGTACTGGAAGATTCCTGGGGGTACTGGAAGATTCCTGTGGCTATAGGAAGATTCTTGTTGATACAAGAATGTTCCTGTGGAAACAGTAGCGTTCTTAAATTTTGAGAGTTTAAAACATGTAAAAATATTTTTTCACAAGAATTGTTCAGTTTCCGCAAGAATTCTTCAGTATCCGCAAGAATATTTTTTCTGTGGACATTTATTTTTGGTATGTCCTATTAGGGGCATAGTTACCGTACTACGGATCCCCTAACAGGACATACCAGAAATAATTTTTTCATGCCAAAAATATTCCAGCGGGTACAGGAACATTCCTGTGGGTACAGGAGGATTCCTGTGGGTACAGGAACATTGCTGTGGATACAGGAGGATATCGCGGATACAGGGACATTCTTGCGGATACTGGAAGATTCTTGTGGATACTGGAAGATTCCTGCAGCTACAGGAAGATTCCTGCAGCTACAGGATGATTCATATGGAATAAAACATTGTAAGGAACAATGATTTCCTGCATAGAATTCGAGAAAAAGATGCAAAAATATGTGTATAGAATTTGAATAAACCTTAAAGAACTATTTCTCATTCTGTACCCGCAAGAATTGTTCAGTACCCGCAAGAATTCTTCAGTATCAGCAAGAATTCTTCAGTATAAAAATTTTTTTTGGTATGTCCTATTAGGGGCTCCGTACGTAACTTAGAATACGCATGGATACCATTATCACCTAGATCACAGTTTTGGTTTACTCTGAGGAAATCTATCTAGGTAATTGAATTCAACACTCCTACTTAGAATATGTGACGTATCGTATTGCAAGAGTTTCAAGTAGACAAAATGGATGGCCATAAAAAGTACAGTTCAGAGCTACACTGGGAAACCTTTGATAACAATACAGAGAGGTTACACTGCAAAAATGGTGTTTAGATTTTAAACGTGTTTAGGTCTAAACATGTTTAAAACCTAAACATATAGGTCAGTTAAGTGTCTCATTGACTACACATTTAGGAAATAAACACTTTTATTCTTACTACATAAACGTTTATGCTAAACATGTTTAGATGTTTAGAGTTGAAACAGTTGAATAATAGGTGTTTAGATTTAAACATCAATATGTTTGGATACTTGGATGTTGAATCCACACCAGGTAGCAGCACTACCTTTGAATGGTCTATCTGCACAGAGTTATAATCAATTGTTGTGTCAAATGTCCCCAATCCCATGTTTATCATGGTTTCATTTCATAGAGTGTCATGTGAATAGAAAGGGCAATAGAAAATTGACTAGATTCACCTTACACCACCATCATTAGCATAAAATAGTCAATAAGCTCCATGACTGACACCTATTTGATGTTATTCTGGAATAGATAAGGCAATGTTCTTTCTGCCAAGCTGTTGTACTTTCTCAAGTCTCTCATTCTGATGCAGTGTGTAATACATGTACACATATATATGTAGCTGTGGCTGACATCTTTGGAGACTTTGACAAGTAAATACCTGCTGATGTCTCCCCAGTAAATGAGAAAACAAACAAAATATATCTCTTTTTTTAATGCATACCTATCTGCAAACCTTAACTCTCCATCAAATCATTTAAACATCTAAACACAAAAATTCATAAACACCTAAACACAAAAATTCATAGATATCTAAACACAAAGTTTTAACCTAAACACCTACATTTCTAAACACTTGAGCTAAGCAAATTGTTTGGCTAAACATGTTTAGGAAATTAATGTGATTACAAAAACATGGCAAGAATATGTTTAGAATTGTGTTTAGGATCTAAACTACGGAAGCCGTGGAGGGGTCAATATGATATTTTCCCCTGTCAACTGTCAAGTTGACTGTTGACGGCAGATTTTTTCCTAACTTGACAGTTGACAGTGGAAAATTCATATTTTCTTATCTGGTGTCAACATGATATTTTCGCTGTCAACTGTCAACTTGAGAGTTGACGGCAGATTTTTTTCTAACTTGACATTTGACAGTGGAAAATTCATGTTTTTTTATCTGGTGTCAACATGATTTTTTCGCTGTCAACTGTCAACTTGACAGTTGACAGCAGATTTTTTTCTAACTTGACATTTGACAGGGGAAAATTCATGTTTTCTTATGTGGTGTCTACATGATGTTTTCACTGTTAACTGTCAACTTGACAGTTGGCGGCAGATTTTTTTCTTACTTGACAGTTGACAGGGGAAAATATCATGCTGACATCAATATTTTTTTAAAACCTCCTCGTGCTGATTTTGAAGTGCATGTTTTTTTTGGTGTGGCCCTTCACGGCTTCCATACTAAACACCATTTTTGCAGTGTACTTTAATCAACCTTTCGAGCCATATCTCAGGTAGATCCCAGTATGGGAGTTACATCTCTGACGGTAACAGGTGAATCATGCAAGTAAAGGGCAACCTTTCCGTCTTCTAATCACAATTTGCCTGTTCATATCTGGAAGCCATTTGTATTTTTCTTTTATTAGTTAGCTTAGCAGTGTGGGGATTAAGAGCAAAATGCGTGTAATATGACACGGATTGACTCCATTATTGCCACTTTCAACCATTTATTTAAAGGTAATTCATCTATTATCAAATGGGGCTTGGTGGATTTTTTCATTGCAGTAATATTTCCCCACCTACTAGTGATAAGAAATCTCAAACTTATTGATAAGCCTCCCACAGTGAAAATAGTCCTCTTAGAATTGGGGACGCAGGTGCAAAGATGCATGGCTGCGAAGAAACAAATGGAGTATACCTTCTGCCTTAGTCCTATCCCTTAGTGCAAAGTGGAGGTTTACCAGTTTTTGTCCTCTCCTTTTCTTTATGCGTCCTTATACATCCCTATGTATTTTATAACCTACATCCCTCCATGGGAACGTATGTAAATGGTCATTATGGGACCTTTTTAATGGCACATCCCCCTCCTGGCACTATTTCCAGGCCTACATATGTGCAAGTCGTCATGAAAATCATAAGAAGTTTCCACATCGTATGTGCACAGAGAGAAGAACAATGATCGCTTTGACGCATACTGCACAGGTCAAAATTTGTCTCCCACATGACATGTATGAAGGCATGTCAAATGAGGTTGACGCTCTCATATTTGGTTCGTCAACTCCACTTGACATGCGTAATGAAGACACGTCACATATTTCTGATCCATTCACCTGAGTGCTAGGTAATACTCTGATACAATTATGTAAGGGTCAAGAGCAGTCAATAGCTATGTACCAATGGTTCAATCAAGGCAGGCCTATAATAGAAGGCAGGGGATATCATAGCCCTACAGGCCTGCAACACTAAGGCACTTTTTCCTATCTACAGAACTTCTTCTTGACTGAGGACCTCTATGCAGTCCATAAGACAAGGGCATGGAGATGCATGGCAATGCCATCTGTCTCCATGTAATGAAGATACTGAGATTATAGACTGTGGGTTAGCATACACTCTTTTGGTATTTTCACTGACCCACACACAAGGTGTCTATCCTCCCCAGTTGAAGGATTCAGGATTGTGGATGTCTATTTTGATATTCAATAACAAATGCAAATTTAAGAATGAAATATAATTCACTGCCATTCATTGATAGTATTTAAAGACCTTAGTGATCTATTTTTCATGAAAACAAAAAGACACAGATACATTAAATGTCTCAAGTGTTAATAGTACCTCTTGGTAGTGATTAATCCTGGTACCAAAATGATTGTTTTCCCCACCTAGTGGAATATTCTAGAACAATTATGTATGTCAAACCATGTGCCTTTGACATGGCCGTGACCCTAGTCAACTCACAGATGACGTGGCATTTTTAGGCATGTCAAATCGTATGAGGATTACTGTGTGCTTCAGTTGTCATGGTGACATATGTGCACATGTCCCAATGACTTGTGCTCTCTGTGTCAAATCAAGTAGACATGGGTATACATGTCACTTTGTCAGAAAGACTTTTTTCAGTGTGAACATTCTTTAAAAGCTCACTGTGAATCATCACGAATTAACCTTGTCTTTAGTCTTATGATTCTAAGTCTAGGTGGGAATTTCTTAATATGCTACGACTACAGACAGAGTACTTGTCTATTCTGATAGCCTTTTGTATCAAATAAAAAGATTGTAGCTATTGAAATATGTTCCGTTATGGAAGAGAACAGCAGAGATGTATCAGATGGTGTCTAGGTTTGAAACACCCTAAACAATGCAGCACCTAATGCATCTTGCCTAGTTATGAAATTACCAGATAAATTACATAAGCTGGCTGCTCTCCTCACATCAATCGAAGCATTTTGAGGCAAAATTGTCCTAAAATTAATTTGAATATATATGTATAATGGTTGATGAGTTTTCTAGGGTGTTTGGGGAAATTCTCCCTTTATCATACTCCACCTGGCTCTGCAACCCATTGCTTCTACTGTAGGTTTATTTCCACATTCTACAGTTGGGAGGGCCAGCAAGAGGTTTTATGAATTAGGTCAGTTTTGGCAGGAGGTTTTGCGAATTGGGTCAATGTGGGAGGGGGGTTTGTGAAATTTTTGTTTTCATAATTGTTTTATGAATTAGGTGATTTTTGAAGAACAGATGATAATGCTGTCCCATATGGGATTCGTACCAATGCACCAGACAATGCTGGGATCCTGAGTCTCATGTGCTAATCATTATACCATGAGTCCTCGGCTGATACTGTGGGTGTTAGAACATCTACTGAATGGTGATATGCAACTACTATGGGAATGTTCAACAATAACGTCACTGCTTAGAGGTTGGGGTCTTTGGGTTCCTCTATTATGTTCCATACAAAAACGGTGACAAAGGGGTGGGTGGGTCCTGAAAATCGCCTAAATACTAGTGACATAATTGTTGAACATTCCCTATGACTGAGTAATAGATTATAGATAAACAGGCTACTTTCACTGTGAAAGTTAGACCAGTCAATGTAGCATAGTGGTTAAGGCCTGGGACTAGAATTCTAGACCACGCAGGTTAAAACCTTTGTGTGACTTTATATTCATTCTCAGTTGACCACTGTCTTTTTTGCAACCATTCTAAAAATAATGTATTATAATGAATATCCCCTGATAAAAGGGGCTTCAGGGAGGCCTTTTACCGAAACCCCTTTTACCTTGTATGTGTATGTTAAAAACGTTTTCCCCATGCAGTCTTGAACCCACATTCTGTGATTCAAAGTCAAACATGCTAACCATTGGAGCTGGAGGATTTGCCATGGTTGCAAATCCTCCAGCTCCAAGGAGGTTTTCCATAACAATATTTGAAAATATTAATGTTAACTGGTGCATCTTAAAGCACATTGATACATCAATTGGGCCAAAATGAGTATCTTGACTGTCTGTACACTGCTTTGAACAAGGCTGATCGTTTCCATTATTATCAACAAACTCATTGTGGAGATGTTGATGGAGAGTTGTACATGAAAATAAGTAGGAAAAATGAATGTATAACTTTAGGTAGAAAGGCTGACACTCCATCCTCTTAGATCTTGGGTAAGCATTAATCAGTATAATTCTTACATTGATAGCCATAGGCATAGGCAGCAAATCCTTATTGGTGAGGGGAGGGGTTAGTTGGGGGCACTATACTTTTATTCAGGCTTATATAGGGACCTTCCCATTAATGGGGGCCCCATCCTGCCCCCACTTCCATTTCCTATGCCAGTTGTAGCTGGTCATTCCTTGCTAGGTTCACAATTGACTTATGAAACAACCCATATAATCAGCTGATAATGATTTCCACCAATATGTACAGCACCTCCATTGGATGGACTACAATGGGGGGGTGGACCCATTCCCCTCTGGGTCACCCCTGGGCACTTTCTTCCTGCCTTGATCATTTTGTTTTCAGCTCTAAGATGATACTAGACTGGCAAGATACTTACCTCTTTCTCATATGCTAGTTAGGTCATTATCATTGGTGTTGCAATTAAAATATTACACTGCATACTTCCTATGTTTACTTCTATGTGTGATAAATGATTTCCATGGGGCAGTTTTGCAAATTAAAATATCAGATAAAAAATGGGATATTTTTATAGAATTATTCAGTTTTTCATACAACCTATATTCAATATAAATTTTGAAGGGGAAACATTCTTAAAAATGCATGTATCCACTTAGATCTTAGTTCAGTATTGTCTAAAGACACTGTCTGCAAAGTGTCATGATTTCCACCACATGTGCCAAAAACACTTGGAATATGTTACATATGACTGCACTACTGGTACTACTGCTTGCTTCTTATAGGGTTTGAACAGCCCACAGCGTAGCATGCCTGGCACAATGCAAAAGTCCCACAATCATGCCTTTTCATGGATCTGATGTACAGTGAAAACCTGCCGCTATTGGCAAGTCGTCATATATGACGAGTTTAGGGTCGTCAGAGGGTCGTCAGGTCATTATGACTACCCTAAGTTGTCATACTGACCACCTTGGATTCACTGCTAGTCTGGGTTTGTGCCATGAGAGGGCCCCACTATGCATTTCTATGATACAAATGATGTAACCTGGGGTGTATGTTGAGCCTTACTTTTAGATTGTTCTTGTTGTATAGTCTAATATGAGAAGGAAAATATGAGCAATATTTGACACAAATGAACCTGTGGAAAATAGGCATTTCTAAGTAGAAGAGGTAGAAAAAAGATGGATAATTTTAGTAATGACACCTCTCTTATGGATATTGCTAGAGTATGACAACTTATTTGAGTGTGGCTCTGGTATGATACATGTAGGTGGGAGTACTGACAATGTACTATGTCAGACTGTACCACTGAACCCATGATAGTGGGTTGGGAATACCCTCAATAAACTCTTTAATGGTGGATGAGGTAACAAGGTATAACAAAAGAAATGATATTGGGAAAATGAAGAAGACAATACTATATACATATATGTAATTTCTACACAGGACTATATGGCTATAAAGAACAGCCATAGTGATGACTTTAGGTTGTCACTGATTACCTAAGGTTGTCACCTATGACAACCTCCTGACGACCTAAAGCTGTAGTTTTGGGTATTGTCAACCTGAGGACCTAAAGTCGTCACTATTGACGAGTTCTGGACCCTGTAGCTTTTCAGTGTAGTACAGGCCTCCCAACAAACCCGTTCAGTTTGGTCCCCTCTTCTGGGCTTTTGGCCCAAGTGAGAAAGTTGTCACATTTGAGGTTTCTGCTTGATGTTGAACAGCAATACATCTAGTTTATTTTGAATTAGTTGTTTTAGTGTAGCTGGTAAATTGTGTCAGAAGGATAAAGGTGTATTCCTGTTGTTTTCTACACGAACAGAAATTGCCCTCAGACCTCAAACCGTTTATGTCTCTGAACACAACTTCCCAATCGTTGCTACATGTGTTTTGTACATTTATTTTTGCGTCTGGACCTGATTCAAAAAGGGACACACTCCGCGTCGAGAGACCAGTGAAAATGTCTGCACTGGCTACGACCATATTGGTTGCGACCTTTAACTGGTACCTAAATGTATCTATGACCAACCAGCGCGGGACACCGGTAACCAGCGGACTGATTGCCAATCGGCAGGGGCGGGACACACTTCCGGTCGCCATCTTGTTCCTGTCCTAGTGGTGATGTAGACAATATGTAGAGACGGTATTGGGGCAGAGCGGATTCTGGGACATCCTGCGGCTCACTATGAGGTTTGTAGTCTGTTAGTTATCCCCCGCTCCCAGTCAAGACGGCCATGTAATTGCACCGTCTCCCCAAACCACCCATCCCCCGTGACCCACCCACCATTTGTTCTGCCCTAGTATAATGTTAGAAAGCAAGCAGGCATGAGAGAGCAGCAGGCCTGGGAGTGACATTGCAGACGGGTGTTGTTTTGTAGCTGTATACATTGAGGACAAGGACAAGCACCCTCATTCCCAGCACCCACCCATCAACCCCCAACGTGCTGCTGTACCGCTGGCCAGCCCAGACCCTCGTCAACTTGTATTGTTTGCTTGCCATCGAGCTCGCAGCCCTCTTGTGAGTGGAAATGGCTTTTGTGGGATGTCAAAACTGAGACGGGCTGATGGTGGTAGTGCCTCCATTAGGACTGATGGACGACCGACCAGTGTACCCGCACTGATTGTACCAACATCTTATTCCCCCATCCTCCTGCTCCCCTCCCCCCTCCAGTACCCCCCAGCTGCCCCTCCCTGCTACCTACCCTACCACACCATACCCCCTACACAAAGGAATCAGGCCCCTATTGTTTTATGATCCATATCATCCATCTCTCCCCTCAGCCTCAAGTTGTCTGCCTAAAACTGTTTTTTATTTGGCAGACTATCCTCCAACTACCCCGTGCTGATGCCCCGACCGCCGAGCACCTCCCACCTTCCATGGACATCGGTGAGCTGTTCTTGCCGAGCTATTTTTAACTCAGTGTGAGCAGAAAGTGAGGAGTCGACTGTATATACATGCAACAAATACATACATACTAGGACATGTAGGACATGAGAGGTCCCATGAGACACACAAGAAAACTATAGGGGACAGTGCAGTCGGTGGGAACTGAATCGTTCTTATGTACCAATCTTGGTACTCTATACCCTCCCTCGGGGGATACATGTGCACAGTGTGGTAAAGGTTGTTTTGTATATGATACTGGTGACTCTTTCTCCGGCAATGTGTTTCTGAGCCATTTAAGAGCTATATGATTCCTTCCCATCCAGGTTCTTTAAAGACATTGTGAGACCCCATGCTTTGAAACTGTGTACGGCTCTTAAAAGTTTAAACTTTAAGGTCATGCAACCCAAGAGAAATGCTTTTTGGACTTTTGCCTTTGACGGTCATAATATATGCAAGCTTCTGGATTAGCGTCGGGGAAAGAATATCTCTACAGGTATTGAACAATGAGGTAACCACATCGGTTTAACGGTAGTACCTCACACAGGAAACTGTTGGCTTATAGTAGATTAGGAAACTATACAATTGTAATAAAGAGTCCGTCCCCTGACATTGTAAGAAACTTGATTAAGAAAATTATGCAGATTATTCAATAAATAACTCATCACAGACCACACACTAGGTTGGTGCATATTGCAAAGTATTCACAATTAGATTGCCTTTAAAATATGGTGCTGGGAAATATAGATAATAACGTATATCAACGTCAGCAAGTTATTTCACCGATTAGTTTGTAAACCAACCCTATTTAGGAGTTTGAACATTTGCCGTCCCCACATACTATTATGAATAATACCGAAAAGAGATTTTGCCGGATATATTCTATTCTATAAATTGACATCACTTTCATGTCCCAGTGGCCGCCTGGGGAGGAGAAGGGGTGGGTTACAGACGAAAGACATTGACCATATCCCAGTGACCCTGACTGCTCTGCTATGTTGCCAGGGATTTTTGTCAGAAATCCTCATCTCTATAGATTTTTCTTTTTTCCTTGCCAACCTTAGGCATGTGTGGGGGCTTGGGGTGGCAGGGCAGGCGGTAGGCATTTCTAGAAGGCCCATTTGGCTTGCCCATGCTATAGGACCGCCGGCTGGGATAGATGAAGATTGCTGCTCTCAGCGGAATGACCCTTCGTTATACGGCCAATATCAACACCAATAAAGACCATCCAGCCAGGCCCCAGGAAATTCCATTGCAAGCGCCGATAGCGGGGCGGTGAGACCTCGGCCATGGTGCGGCCATACGTCAAGGACGTAGTGATGAGACGTACGAACCAGCGTCAGCAGTGACCCCCATGTGGGGAAGGGATAAGACGAATTATGCAGCCACTAAACTCTTTAGATTCCTGGAGGCTGACAGTGGTTGTCTTGTTTCCATGCACAAAATAAGAAATTAAAAGTAAAGATTGTGTTGGTGTATTGCTCGGACATATCTGCGTTCCCTCCCTCCTCTTTTGTGGTAAATTATGTTCCTATGATTATTATTCATGAAGGGTCTATTTCTTGTCATGTCATTCCTGTTTCTCATATCTACTCATAGATACCAATACATCTACAGCTTAAAATATACACCAAGCATGCATGAACATGTCTCAATGGTTTCTCCAAATGTTACTCACCATAAGTAAAGAGCAGCCATCCATTCTTTCGGGGAATCCCTAACATATCGGTACCTGTGACTGCTGGCTGATTCCTGCTTTAGGCACCAGGTGGCGCATGTAACAATAGATGGTCGACAGTATGTTAGTGCGCATGCGTCTGTTCGTCTTCATCCCAGCATCCTTTGGGTGGTCGTTTGCCTTCGAAATTGCAGCAGCCCTTTTCCGTGTTGTATATATTTTCTAGCCTCAATGGCCAGTTCTATCTCTATTTGGGAAGACAGCTTTTTGTATAGAGTTATCCATGAAGTCGATTTCTCTTGCTCGGAAGAAGTGATTCTTGGGTAATACTCTGAATGAGAACGGAATTGGCCTTAGCTTCCTATGTTATGCTATGCAATGCAATGCTATGCTATACAAATTAAGATACATAAGCTCATGTATATAATAACACACATATTATAAAGCCTTTGGTTGTACCCTATTGATGCAGTACATTCTGTTGAAATAGGATAGAAGGGATCCATGTAGTGTAGCCGTTATGCGTCAGCAGAAGCTGCTGATACTAGTTAGATAAATTAAGCCCTTAGGGGGTATTTCAGACTTCAATATCGTTTTACTTGGGACTTGGGCCAAGCACGCAGTCCACAGCTCTGCTTTCACATGTCGGAGAGGCGCTGGCTCGTGCATTTTTAACCACATCGAGTCACTCTATTTCTGACCTTTTCACCCGACTCCGGAAACGAGGAGAGTTTCAGAGTGAAACTTGAAGGTGACCTTTGGTATACTCGACGTGGCGAGTCGTTCATCACCTACTCAATTACCACCGGCACTCGGCGTAAGAAACAACAAGACAACATGGGCTGCTCCTGCTGTCCCAAGGAGGGAACACATTCTACTACATACCCATCGTCCTGTGATGGCAATGTTTGTGAAGGATCCTTCTGGTGAAAGCAGAACTTATCAGCTTTCTGTGATGTACATATTGTGTACTCCTACGTGGTACTTGTACCTCTTGGTGCTCGCGTGCTAGACTGAAAACATGTTTTATGCAAGAGAAATCATTTTACCCAGTTAACAGTTCATGCATTCAGCAGGGGTGCTGTGGAATTGCCTCCTATGTCTACTACTCCTTTAAGATATTTTAAGCATGAATTCACAACACCAACCTAAAGTATCAAATATAATAGCTCCCAAGTATTATTCATCTCATATCCTTCTGTACATAGTTTCCTTAATGCAGTGCCCTGAACAGAGCATGCCATTAATACGTTTACATCGTTTAATTGGTAGTACATGTAGATGTATAAAGGTTCACACCCTCGTTTGAAAATGTGTCAAAGCTCTAAGAAAGGTAAGGGTGCTCAGTGTGAATGTATTGCCAACGTATACATCATTGGCACTCCATCAGCTAAGTGCCATCGGCAAACTGTATGCATGCAAGATTCCCCTGTGTGTGAATGTACTTAGTTGGGTGGCAAATTGACGTGACAGGGGAAATGTCAGTAATCTTAGTACACAAAGCCCGGTGGCATTCTCTTTGATTTCTTTGAACTTACAATAATGGACACGGCTTAATTTGAGAGTCTTGAAATTCTCCCTGCAGCTCATCTGTTTATTTGAAGGATTATGTGGAGGGCCTACATGTATCTTCTTGCCTTTATTTTATGTGCAATTGAATCAGTGTGCCCTTTTAACTATTTGAAGTCAACCTATATATAATTTGCAGCATATCCCAAGACAAGGCCCGCAGGGGGGAAACCACCTCTAAGTGTATTATTCGACATTCTATATTTCAACCACAACTTAAAACTATAGAAAATCTAATCTAATATTTCCTTGACAATCACCTTATATCATTACATAGACAGTGGTTGCCATTTTAGACCTTTATGTACTTGTGGTAATGATAACAATCACTCTGCCTTAGAGCGGCCACTAAACATATCAAACAGCCAGACATGGCCAAAGTGGCCTCAGGGACTAATGAATGATGTGAGGTCAGTTCTTTGAGGTGGCAAGCCTGGTTTACTACTTGCCATAATGTTATCAGTTTAGTGGTAGGCTTGCCACCACCTTGTCCCTAAGGCATCCTTGGTGTGTGAGTTATGGAGCGCCCGTTTTATTATGAGATTTAGTCCGTCCCCTGACATTATATTATCCTTTCTATGGGCAGCCTGTGCCTTGTTTACTTTTTGCCTAGACTAGATAGCTACACAAGTGGGATGACGCTAGGGCATTCCTAATAAGATTTTAATACATCATGCTTACGCCTGAAGTACTGCTAATTCCAGTGTGCATACTGCTCATTGTTAAGGCTTTTATCAATGTTTCTCTCATACAAGCAGATTTAAAGTTGGTTCAAGACGATGGGTATGGTCAATTTTAAGTTATACACTATATTGATAATTTTTGTATAATTTTATAGAACACGCAGATATAGTTTCATTTATTACACTAATCGATTCACGCATTATTTTCACACTATAGTCCCGTATCATATCATTATTTCATATACTACTTCATACTTTGTACATCATATGATATACTACTTACACACACTCCCCTACCACACCATGGACATCATTTCATATACATTGTAACACGTACACAGAGTCCCAATCTTACGGGTTCACATTGTGTATATCAGTTTGTATACTACCTGTCCCTCTCTGGACCATTTCATATACTACTCATACATATTGTTCCATCACTATGTGCATAATTTCATATACTACTTACAAAAGGCGCCACGTCTAACTCCACATACTACTTACACACGATCCCACATGGCAGTGAGTTCATCATTTCTTATACTACTTACAACAGCTGCAATGTCTATCTCCATATACTACTTACACATGATACCACATCGCAGTGAGTTCATCATTTCTTATACTACTTACAACAGCTGCAATGTCTAACTCCATATACTACTTACACACGATACACATCACAGTGAGTTCATCATTTCATATACTACTTACAACAGCTGCAATGTCTAACTCCATATACTACTTACACACGATACACATCACAGTGAGTTCATCATTTCATATACTACTTACAACAGCTGCAATGTCTAACTCCATATACTACTTACACACAATACCACATCGCAGTGAGTTCATCATTTCATATACTACTTACAACAGCTGCAATGTCTAACTCCATATACTACTTACACACGATACACATCACAGTGAGTTCATCATTTCATATACTACTTACAACAGCTGCAATGTCTAACTACATATACTCCTTACACACGATACCACATCGCAGTGAGTGTATCATTTCATATACTACTTACAACAGCTGCAATGTCTAACTACATATACTCCTTACACACGATACCACATCGCAGTGAGTTCATCATTTCATATACTACTTACAACAGCTGCAATGTCTAACTCCATATACTACTTACACACGATACACATCACAGTGAGTTCATCATTTCATATACTACTTACAACAGCTGCAATGTCTAACTCCATATACTACTTACACACGATACACATCACAGTGAGTTCATCATTTCATATACTACTTACAACAGCTGCAATGTCTAACTCCATATACTACTTACACACGATACCACATCGCAGTGAGTGTATCATTTCATATACTACTTACAACAGCTGCAATGTCTAACTACATATACTCCTTACACACGATACCACATCGCAGTGAGTTCATCATTTCATATACTACTTACAACAGCTGCAATGTCTAACTCCATATACTACTTACA
This sequence comes from Acholoe squamosa, assembly GCA_949317995.1. NCBI lineage: Eukaryota > Metazoa > Annelida > Polychaeta > Phyllodocida > Polynoidae > Acholoe > Acholoe squamosa. The sequence goes on from OX439042.1 coordinate 22,595,662, forward strand.
CACGATACCACATCGCAGTGAGTGCATCATTTCATATACTACTTACAACAGCTGCAATGTCTAACTCCATATACTACTTACCCACGATACATATACTACTTACAACAGGTGTCATGTCTCGCTCCATACTACTTACACACGACAGTACATGTCTCATTTCATATACTACATGTACATGTACCACAATACCCCGTCAACAGTGTGTGTACCATATCGTTTACAACATACACATAATTCCCTATCTCACTGAGCCACAGAAAATGAATAAAATGGAGATTTCAGCTATGAATAATGTACCATAGCCTGTGGCATATTATTCACTGTGAAACTATCAGCCTGCTGCAGGGTTCTCAAGGCAGGTTCTAGGTCCCGTAATTGCTCCTGTCGCACTAGGTCATTACATTTTATTGCAAATTGAATCATTTCTTGTTGGAGAAGACGACGCCATGGGCGACTATAATGGGCAGTGGGTCGTTTTATCATGCTACACTTTATGGTGACCTGAGGTTTCTATGTCCCATTCATTTCCCTCACGCTTACACACTCCATCCCCTCAGTGGTGCAATAAACCCACACTTATACATAACATCAATGAGATACACCTCCCCTGAAGTAGGTCTAGTACAGAAGGATATGGGTGCACAGTATTAAAGTTGGCGTTCCAGTAGGAGCGTGTATATTGCCTTCAGATGTCTTTGCCTGTCATTAGATGGAATCGCCTACATTTTTGGTTTGCACCACTTGCTATTGGATGTCATTGACTGATGACATCTGAGAAAGCTTAGTGTTTTTGGACTCTTCTGTCTCACATCTGACAAAATGCACTAGCTTTGATTTATTGGTTCACTTTAGTTGAGTTTTCACTTTGTTTTGTCTTTTACCTTGAATTTTCAACAGTTTTCAACTGTTCCAACTGGTGAGGATTTTGCTAGAATTGGATGGAATCTGGATTTTAGTCATTATGAAAGGCAAGTTTCACACCACGTTGTGAATCTCGCGAGATTGGTCACATGGTGAGATCGTTCTAATGACTGAGACGCTGACTGGCGAAATGCAGTTAGCTGGAGAGGAGATGTTCTTGTTTCGGTCTTATGGGTCTCTGTGGGCAAGAGTAATTATTCGGCCAGAGTCCTGGATTTAGTTAATAAAACTGCTGGCGGATCCGTGCAAGGAACTGATAGTAGTCATTGGCCTGCACCCGTAAATCCGGACCAGATAAGGGTGGTTGTGTACCAGTTTGTGTCCGCAGGGAGAGAGATATATGGGCGGCAAGGGGCTACATTAAAGGTTGTTAGACTGATAGGCAGTGGGCTGTGTGAGTGGGAGTTTCTATACTCAAGTATTTGGAATGAAGGATAGAAGTGTGGGTAAAGGACGGAGATGCTGAGCACTGATTGGATGCTGATTCTGTATCCTGTGGTTGTACAAGTGCTACCAAGTGCACACTTCACGCTCACCTAGCCTGGAGGTTAATTCAAAAGGCTCTGCCATCGCTACCTATGCGATGTTAGTGATTTCCCTCCCTTATTCCTTACTGTGATGGTGAGGCCAGGCTGGTTTCACACCACGTTGTGAATCTTGCGAGATTGCGAGAATAAAATAAGGGGTGGTGGTAATACTGGAAGTGGAATAGTGAAAGACTGCATGGTACTTCCTATTACTGACTGGCCGAACACCACTATAGCTATTTTAGTGTAGTAACACTAGGTCTTATGAGATAGTAAGAGATGATCTTACGCTAACATCGCATAGGTAGGGATGGCAGAGCCTTTTGAATTAACCTACACACGGGATAGCCAAGATAGTGGCTGATAAAGGTTAAGGTGTAGAATATTATGATTTATCAGATAGAGACTGATAAGGTTTAACATGACACCGATAAATAGAAGTATAACGCATAGCGTGTGAGAGAGGGAGATACATAGACAGACATTCAGAAAAAACATAGAGACAGAGAGACAGACAGAGACAGACAGACAGAGGGTGGGAGAGGGGAAGAGAGAGGGATAGGGAGAACACTAGATAAACAGAAAGAAGACAGGGAGGAGTCTGAGAGAGTAGTCAATCATGTTTATGAGATCATAAATTTGATGGTATTATTTTTGTGCTTGCTGTTGGGGCGTGATTAAAGTTTATTGTATAAATAATTTGATTTCCGCTGGTATTTTAAAACACAGGGGTCCAATAGTCCCTGTGGTGAAATCACAATGATTGTCAGGTACCTGTTTTTGAATAATGTTTTCACGTGAGCTATGCTATCTAATAAATAATGTTTTAGTGTCTGGTCTGTTTTCTAATCTTTTTTTTTTATTTTAGGGCGGTGCAATACCTTTTATCAGAAATTCTAGTTTTACAGATCTGTGACACCAACGTATTTCACTAGGTGCATAATATCTATGTTTGTAATATAATTATAACAGAAGCCGCCGTTTTAAGTTGACTGGCAATACCAAGGACATACAAGTCGACCCAAAGATTTGCACCCCTTTTTCATCTAAGAGTTTTTGATAGATATCTTTGATGATTGGTATGTTTTGTGAGTCATTTAACCGATGGTATCTTCATAAATATTTTCTACACGTGCATGTTTTTGGAAATTCTAATTTAGTCACTCACCCATTGTTATCAAAGAACAACAGGAAGCAGACTCCCCTTGGCTAGATTACCTTTACACATTGGATGCAAAACCGATTAGGATATTGCCAGCGTGGCTGAAACATGTATGAGCTTCTTCTAGTGAGTGAAAATCTTAATCTACCCTGTCATTAGACTGTGATTGCTGTTCATGGTAGCTTGGAAGGAGGCCAGCTACAGGAAGTGTGTTGTCACTTTGTAGAGGGCACATAGTGAAACAGTGAGTAGCCTTCAGCCGTGAACTGAGGTGCTCAACTTATGCAGAATGAGACAGCTAGTGCAGGTTTACAAGCAATAATACGGTTGCTTGCCCGTATTATCGTCCAGTACAGCTTTTTCCAATGGTCGCAGGGGGTCCTGGGACATGACATACAAAAGGTGGTGACACCAACCGAAACGCTGACCAACAGTCTAATGGAGCTAATATCTGATCGGAATTCTGTAGCTGGCCATCAACACTTTCTATACTATAGTTCTAGTCCAGACCCATCTGGGAAAGAGCAGGGGCTATCAGAGAAGGTAGGTGCCAGACAATATTGTTTAAAAAAACCTTGGCTACTGTAATCACCTGGCAACGATATAAAAGACCAGGGAGCTCGTTAATGAATCGATTTTAGACGATTTCTGATCAGTGTAAGGGTGCACTGTTGCCTGTTTTGATAATGGATCCTGACAGTGATGATGAAGTTATGGAAATGTCTCCTCGGCATTCATCAGGCAGTGAAAATACGACCCAGCCCTGTCCTCCAATAGCTCCCATCCAGTGTGAGCTATACGTACATTAAGGGGAAAAGCTCTTTGAGCAATCAACACTAAGTAATTATTCCTATACATTTCCAGGAGGCTCTTAGTATGAGCTTCTGGGTGAGGTAGTGAGCAGCTCCTGGTGGTTGGGGGAGTGAACGTTGAGGGCTGCATGGGGGTATAATGCATCATGCATGAATATAGACTGGTGAGTAACTCTCCAGTGTTGCATTCGTGCATCATGCCGGCCATCTGACGCTGATACGGTTCCCCTAGGAGATTTCCCCCCTGGAAATGTACCCACTGGAATTCTCCCCCCCCCCGGAAATTCCCCCTAGAAATCTCCCACCCTGGAAATCTCCCCCCTGGAACTTCCCCCCACACAAGATCTATGTAATACAGATGGCTGCATTTCAATTTTATTGCAGAATAAAGATTCTAACCCTAACCATATCCCTATCCCTAACCCTGACCGTATCCTTAACCCTAACCCTATCACTAACCCTAACCCTAACCTTATCCCTAACCCATCCCTCACCCTAATCAAACCCTATCCCTTTGCGGGGGGGGGGGGGTTTCCTAGAGGGAATTTTGCAGGGCAGGGGGGGGGGATTTCCGGGTGGGAGAATTCCGGGGGGAGTTTTCCAGGGGGTAATCTGGCACCGGCTGGTACCCTCCTGAATGGTCAGCATGATTCACTAAAGTAGGGTTGACTGGAAAGAAATGGCCCTGGAAACTCCCTGTGGTCTTTGAGTGGTTAGCTTAAGGTGCCTGGATGAGGATGGAGACAGTAGGGTGTACATGGGCTGGTGGAGGTGGTGGGGGGGGGGTAAAGAAAACAGCCTGCTTCATTAGTCGTCACTGATATTGTTCTCAAACGTATTGCCCGTGCATCTACTCACGGGAATAGAGAGGGCGCCAGGACGACTGTCCTGTCCTTTATCCAACACCCAGAAATGACCACAGTCTGACTAGCAGGATGATTATTATCAGCTCAGAATATAGGAGGCCTTGCGCTTCCCTCTCAGGGACCATATTCAAGGATCCTGTTTTAGGTAATGAGCACTAGTTTCTTAACTGTATTATGATTCTGTGCAAAGTGAAAGGTAGTATGTCTCACATATTGATGTCACCGTGGACCAGTATTGTGATGATAATCAGTGCAGTAGTGCTCGTGCAGTATTGGGTACACTGCAAAAATGGTGTTTAGATTTTAAACATGTTTAGGTCTAAACATGTTTAAAACCTAAACATATAGGTCAGTTAGGTGTCTCATCGACTACACATTTAGGAAATGAACACTTTTATTCTAACTACATAAACATTTACACTAAACATGTTTAGATGTTTAGAGTTGAGACAGTTGAATAATACATGTTTAGATTTAAACATCAATATATTTAGATACTTGGATGTTGAATCCACACCAGGTAGCAGCACTACCTTTGGCTGGACTATCTGCACACAGTTATAATCAATTGTTGTGACAAATATCCCCAAATCCCATGTTTATCATGGTTTCATTTCATAGAATGTCATGTGAATAGAAAGGGCAATAGAAAATTGACTAGATTCACCTCATGCCACCATCATTACCATAAAATAATCAATAAACTCCATGACTGACACCTATTTGATGTTATTCTGGAATAGATAAGGCAATGTCCTTCCTGCCAAGCTGTTGTACTTTCTCAAGTCTCTCATTCTGATGCAGTGTTTAATATATGTACATGTATATAGCTGTGGCTGACATCTTTGGAGACTTTGACAAGTAAATACCTGCTGATGTCCCCTCCCCCCTCCTCCCGAGTAAATGAGAAAAAAAATATATCTGTTTTTTAATGCATACATGTCTGCAAACCTTAACTCTCCATCCAATCATTTAAACATCTAAACACAAAAATTCATAAACACCTAAACACAAAAATTCATATATCTAAACACAAATGTTTTAACCTAAACACCTACATTTCTAAACACTTGAGCTAAGCATATTGTTTGGCTAAACATGTTTAGGAAATTAATGTGATTACAAAAACGTTGCAAGAATATGTTTAGAATTGTGTTTAGGATCTAAACACCATTTTTGCAGTATACTGTCAGAGTTGACAATAAAATCATGGGCTAGTAATACCAGCACGTGAGGTTAGTCATGGTAGCTGGGCATGAAAGCACATCTCTGTGGACGGTGGATATTTGCCGAAGTTGACAAAGATGAACTCAGCATAGTGACCATATTAAATATTTGGGCCCAGTAAAGTTTGCTTCCCACCCTAACACCCGGCAACCTATAGAAGGAATTTAAGCAACCTTGACTCTACCAATATCGAGCGACCTTTGAATATCAAGAGGACCCATGACTAGTGGAATCTGAATTTCCAAGTGATGATTCCAAAAGATCCTAAAATCACCTCAGATATTTCTCCTCCATTGAAGTACTGAAGAATCTATTCGCACGGCAATCTGCACGAGCTTATTAAGTACCAAGTCTTAATGGGTTTAGTGCAAAAGATCAACATTAAAGAGGCCCCTAGGACATCATAGCATCAAGAACCAATTAGAAACATTGAAATGGCCGAAAGATGATACAACTTAATTCACTCAAATTAATGACAAACATTTTTGCATGTTAATGCTTTTGAATAGGCCTGGTTATTTGAATCAGACCTGCGGCAATAGTGAGGAATTTCCTTTGGATTGCACATTTGCTTTCCCTAAACCATGTCCAATCATTCTAGCTAATCTAAAAAGGAGGAAGCGTGTAACCGTAATGTGTGGTTCTTCGTACTAGTTTAGATGAAAGAGGGGAATGGAAGGCATTCTATACAATGGAGGATATGTCACAGGAATTCTTTTCATCATAATCACTTCTTCAATTAAACTCAAGTTGCCACTACTTGATTACCAATTCTAGACTACACTGGGGTAAGTAGACTCCACATCTTCCCATCCTTATCCTGAAACCTACTGATTGTGGTTGGGCATGAGTAGATAACGTGATCCAGGTCATTGTGAGCAGCTGCTGCCGGCACCGTGTGAGCAGCTCGGACAGTCTCTGCTGTCAATTACTACCCATCCTGTGACGTACCTGATGGGGACCGAAAAAAATGCTGGACACTGCTCCAAGCCGCTGCTGCAGTAGTAGGTGAAAAGGGGGTTGGAGGCAGGCAGACAGGCAGGTAGGTAAGCAGGCAGGTATGCAGACAGACAGACAGACAGATAGACAGACAGGTATTCAGGCAGAGATGGAGGGAGCGGAGAGGGAGGCAAGCAGGCAGGGTGGTAGGCAGGGAGGCTGTTATACATGTTCTAAAGCAGGCAAAGAGGCAGGCAGCCAGGCAGACAGTGTGAGCATGGCGTAAGGGGAATGAGTGAATATGAGGAGCAGGAAAGCTCAAAGCAGTACGGAGGGGAGAAAGGTAGAGACTGGGATGCAAGAAGTAGGTATACGGGGTAGGAAATTAGGTGTATCTTTTGGCAGCTGGTCTGTATTGGAGAGGAGAGGTGAACATTGTACAGGTGCCAGCACCAGCTTGTTAACCTCACCAGATACAATTGGCTAAATTGGGGTCCAGGGGCTTTTAAGGTCTCAAATCACAGAAGGTGTGCAGATAGAAATTTCGGAGGTATTCCAGCCCCTAGCCTTAGAATTTTTCATTTTCCTCCCACTATTTTGGGCCCGAATTGTCAGACTCGATGAAATCTTCATGTCACATATTAATAATATTATGGATTTTACTGGGGAAATATTGATATTTTGGGTTCCAGGGCCCTAAAATAGGCCATTTTTGACCCAAAATCAATGAAGAAATCCATGAAATCAACATATTTCATGAAATTTTCAGGAAATGACACTAGATAGAAATTAGAGGTAGCTAGTAGTTGATATATTCTGAAAAGATAATTGGAATTCATATATTATCTTGTATATGAGAAAGCCATGAGTGACCTTTTGAAAAATAACCCTTTATTTTTGCCCAGACAGAAAAAGAAGTTTTTTGCCCCTCCTGCTCTTAATAAATATATTTAACTAACCTAACTATGTCCATTATTTAATGCCCACATAAACCTAGATACCCAATGTATAAAACAAATGATCACTGCCCATCCCTTCCAGTTGCAAGGAGAGAAAGTGCTTTTTTGTCTGGGCGAAATCGTGTCTGAGCGAGTGACATTTGAGTTACATGCCGTGTTCAGGGCTTCATTTCCTACAGAATTAGTGATTGTATCTCCATAAAAATCTCAAGTCCAGACAATTCTGAACTGTAGATTACAGGCATTACATTATTATATATGTCAGATGTGTCTTATCTCTTATAAAATGAGTGTACTTATAACAAACTTTTAAAGTGATTATAGGTGTATGTCCGGGCGAGTGACATTTGAGTAATATGCCATGTAGAGGGCTTCATTTCCTATAAAAATAATGATTGTATCTCCATAAAAATCTCAGGTCCGGACCATTTTGACCTCTAGATTACAGGCATCACATTATTATATATGTCAGATCTGTATCTCCTCTTATAAAAGGAGCATACTTATAACAAACTTTTATCGCAATCCTGTTACATTTCTCGTCCAGATGAAAATTCAGTATTCCTGCCCGTCCTGTGTAAAACTATTTATCCAACTATCCTAACTATGCCAGTTATTTACCCCCCGCATATACCTAAGTACCCAATGTATTAGACAATTGATCACTGCCAATCCTTTCCAGTTGCAGGAATAGAAAGTGCTTTTTTGTCTGGGCAAAATCGTGTCTGGGAAAGTGACATTTGAGTTACATGCCAAGTTCAGGATTTTCTATAGAAATAATATTCATATCTTCATGAAAACTTGGGTTCTAGACCATTTTGACCTGTATATTATGAAGATCATATTTTTATTCATATCCCATGGGGTTTTGTTATCAAACTTTGTACATTCTTTTAAAGAACTTTTATCACGATTCCTTGGCTATGTCCAGGCGAGTGACCATTTACAAGGTGTTATCAATATAAGTTCTTAGGTATACTCAGATGCTTACCCCATCAAACCTATATATACCACTTGGAAATATATGCCATGGGCATTGCCTTCTGTGCGATTGATAGTTCCTACCTAAGTCTGTTCCTCTTTTATGTAGAACAGAAAGAAAAGAATACTTTAGTAGCTGAGATTCATTGTAAATCCAGGCTAGGCCCTGGAGGAAAATTACCTGAGGGCAAGGCAAAAAGCACATGAAGTCTGTCTAATACAAATCTAATCCAATGCTTAGATCCAGTTGTACAAGAATAAATATATAACAGTGTACCACAAACATTTCAGATCTCATTCTGCTATACTAAGGGGTAAATACCCCCAAAAGTCACTAGGGAGGACATGATTTTCAGGGTATATAGGTTCCATGTGTTGCCATGGCAATGGGTTTCATATTGAACTCATAATATTTAGTCAGCAGTTACCCCACCACCTATGCATTATCCACAAAAAATATCTTTTAGATACTCCAGGTTTTTTTTTCTCAGACCCCCAAAAACCCCAGGAAGTCCTATCTGCACACCTTCTATGAACCTGTATTTTAATTCAAAAGGCTCTGCCATTGCTACCTATGACATGCTAGTGATTTCCCTCCCACTTTCTATATTGCTATGGTAAGGTAGGCCTGCCTTCCTTTCTGATAGCCAGCTACGTTTTAGTGAGCGATGTTAGCCTCAGTCCTCATTTCACTATTCCATGCAGTGCAGAGTGGTAACAGGTCCACAGAGAAAAAAAATAGCAGTGGAAGGTAAAAAATAGCAGAGGAAAAACACTGGGGTTCTGCTAATTATATATACCCTGTCATGTGTACTTGACCCTAAAATGTCTTCAATTGCGTCCCCCATGTGTATATTTTGAAGGGTTCTTGTCAAGGAGGGCTGAAAGGAGACCAAGAGGTGCATGACAGCTTTTGGTCAGTCACATTGGGCCTAGGAACTGGGCAAGGGTAATGGATATAGAGAAGCCGTTTTGAAAGGGGGGAAAGCTTCCTATATATGACGTATAGTCTAGAAAGAAAGAGAATATTTGTGACACGATCTGCCAAAAGCTTAGTGCAGGGGGAAATAAGACCCCTTCTCCCAGTACATGTCACATTTTGAGAATACCATATGACATGTAACCCAGCTCTTCCACATGTCAATGTGCATGTAAGTTTTAGTCTATTCCCAACTGTATGAACAGGAGTAAAATAAACCTTCCAGGAGTTACCATGAAATTATAGCTTGTATTTTAGAAGTACAGTGCCTCCCCTACACCAACTAACAGAGAGAAGGGAAGCATGATGTTACTTTGCCCTTAACGCATGAGTAGACTCAAGAGCCCTCAAGCAGTCTGAGAAAATGCATTCAGGTGCCCTTAACTCATGAGCAGCCTCAAGAGCCCCCAAGGACTATCCGCAGATGCATTCACTTTTGTGACAAGGAATGTCCCCCCACCCAGGTGCACTTGCACTCGGGGGAAACCACTATCGTTTCTCAGTATAAAATAGGGGTGGTGTTAGTACTGAAGTGGAATAGTGAAGGACTGCATAGTACTTCCTATTAGTTACTGGCCTAACACCACCAGCTATCTTATTGTAGTAACACTAGGTCTTATAAGATCTTAACAGACTTGCCTACGCTAACATCTCATAGGTAGCAATGCAGAGCCTTTTGAATTAACCTCCAGTCCAACTAACACCAGGTTGGGGATGGGACTATCTTGTTGGGACACACCAGGATCATAGCACAACAGTCTGATTTTAGTTTGTACTTGGATTCTGATACCATGCACAGTCTTAGGATGTACTGGCATCTTAGTACCCTTGTGTGTGCACTGGACCATGACACTCACCTCCACAGGTGTATGGGCCAATCAGAGCCCTGGTCACTGGAAAATGACACCTACCTGTGCATACATTATTGGGGTCAAAGGTGGGATGGTTAAACCACTCCAACATTTGGTACTTATATTTACATTAAATGATACATTTACTCCCTTATTAAACAACACTTAACTCAAATGAAAATGTCACTTTGTAGGCATTTGTCTATTCTTTAAATTTGTGGGTTTATATTTATCAGACAATTAAACAAAAAATTAGCCAATCAATTTTAGTATAGCAAGACTGAGGGAAAGATTGTAAATATAGCCATTTCTCAGAAAATATTCCAATTTTAGTTCTGTAAAAAGGTGTATATATAAAATATAGACCTTTTTGCCTATAGTGACATCAAAATTATGTACTTTGATAAGAAAGTAAGAGAAATTTGAAGATAAACAAGGGTCCTGAGTTCTTAGTACACACCATGATCCAGGGACTATCATTCAATCTTATGGTGTACTAAGAAACAGGTTAGTCCTGAACCTGAATACTATAGTGTCTGACAGTATTGTGTAGGGGGCCAGTCGAGGCTATATAGGTATGCAGACCATGGCATGTATCTTTCCATTGCCTTTTGCATCTGTTAAGTCATATGTATTAGTACAGGATCGCCATCTCTGCCTTTCTCTGCTATGCCATGCAATGATGTCGGGTAACGTAAGATAAGGTGTGAGCGTATTAGGTGCAACCCAACAGTATGCTCTCCACAAATTGTCGTCTCTGATACCACAGAGCAATTTAAAATCTACAGGAATTTTTCCTGACAGATTTCACCAGACTCCTCTTCAAAGTATGGTGTAACAGGTGAATTGCGCCCACTTTGCTGATCGTTCTTCAATGAAACAGTTTCTTCAAATTGCAGTGTGGCGAGAATGCTATGAATTTATTACAATTTAACTTTATTCCTCTACTTATATCCAATTCCTTACTCCCCAGCAAATTGTCGTGACTCCTCGTCAACCTGTGTGAAGTGACTCACACATGTCGCTAGATGGAACACGACGTCGCTATAGCACAAGATCACCAGGAATAGCAATGGTGGTGATCACATGGCCCCACCTCAGATGGCGAGGATGGTGATCACTCAGACTCACCAGGGATGGCGACGCGGGTGATCACTCACCTCGCTAGGTGAAATATGCACCTCGTCATAGTACATGTTCACCAGGGATGGCGAGGATCGTGATCACTCATCCTCACCAGGGATGGCGACATGAGTGATCATTCATCCTCACCAGGGATGGCAACATGAGTGATCACTCACTTCGCTAGATGAGACGCACACCACGTCATAATACACATTCACAACGGATGGCAAGGATTGTGATCAGTCACCTCGCTAGATAAAACGCGTACCTTGTGATAGCACAGGTTCACCACAGAGGGTGAGGATCTTGATCACCCACACTCACCAGGGATGGCAACACGAGTGATCACTCACCTCGCTAGATGAAACACGCACCACGTCATAGCGCAGGTTCACCATGGATGGCGAGAGTGGTGATCACTCAGACTCACCAGTGATGGTGACGCTGGTGATCACTCACCTTGTTAGATGAAAAGCTCATGATCATCCACATTGGTAATCATGCAGCCTCACATCTGCCAGATCAAAGTATGTTTTGCCAGAGAAGGTATTGCCATATGTATCTTCCCTCTAACCACAGACAAGGTGTTCATGTTGATATTTCCCTATGTATTTTTCCTGTAACCAGAGAAAAGGTGTTTATGGATAGTTGCTTTCATTTTAGAGATACCTCTATCTAAATTCAATTGATATTCTCTCTATATAATCTTGTTTGATTCAACTCTGAAGTATTACATGGAAATCAGTGTGAAACAAAGCACATTTGATACGTATGGGACTTAAACTTCATGCCCACACTTCCTAGATAGGCTACATGTTGAACAGTGGTGCTGTCTCAACAACTTTGGCAACGGTGGTGATAAGTTGCCACTGTGAGTGAGAGTGAGTGACAGATGATGCAATCCTCAGAGAGCATTGACTTGGAGTGACACAAATTCACGTATTGAGTGAGACCAATGTTGGCAACGGTGGTGATAAGTCGTCATTTTGAGAGAAGATTAACTAGGAGTGATACACACTCACGCAGTGAGTGAGAGCCATGTGGCAATGCAGGTGAAAAGTTGCAATTCTGACTGAGAGTTGACAGGCAGTGGCACATACTCACGCAGTGAGTTAGATCCATGTTGGCGATGGTGGTGATAAGTCACCATGCTTTGTGAGGGATGACAAGGGGTGGCACATACTCACGCAGTGAGTGAGATCATGTTGGCGACTGTTGTGATAAATCACCATGCCATGTGAGACTGACACACAGTGGCGAAAGATGACGCAGTGAGTTATCACTCAGAAAGGAGTCACCATTGATGACCAATCATGGCGACAGATAACGACAATTTGCTGGGTCCTTTCCCCCAACTAGCCCAATATTTCCAACACCTTTTATGAATTCAACCCAAGCAACACAAAATGAGATTGGTTAGAACAAGGAAGGATAAGGGAAAAACTGCAACATAAGGTATAAGGCAGATCAAGGTGGACCAGCTTACAAGTAAAACACCTAAAATAGATCAGGCTTACAGCGATCTCTTAATGGAACAATTTATGTACAGGGGGAATGAGGCTGGAAACGAAAGAGTGGGGTCGTCGATTGGGTAATGTTAGATAATAACAGCAAGCTGATTCATAAGAAAACTGACTACATATGATAAAAACAAACGACTTTAAGCTTTGGATTCTCATAAGATGTGTGTTTCATGGTCATAACACATTGTACATTGAGTTGCCACCGGATTATAAATGTTTTGGACCAGTACTATATGAAGCCAAAGACTTAACTTGTACTGCCTTTTGAGCCAAATTTGCTTTAAAGAATAATGTTTTAAATGGCAAAATACCTTCTGTCATCCATTCTTTTCAGGTAAATAGGTCCTCTAACTTTGCTAAAATGTTTGGTATTAAATTTTATCTGATCTTAAGATCGATTATGATGAAGGCAACATCTGCCCTTCATATTAATTATTTATATCCTAAACAAAAAGTGTAATGATTCAAAGTTATTGCTTTTCTATGAACCCTACTTCTTCTCATTTTCGTCAAAACACTTTTTGCAGATTCATGTTCTTTTTTGAAACATGTCTTTTCATTGTTCTGTATGGAAGGTCACTCATATTTATCACCTTTTTTTCTAACATGAACTTAATAAACAATGTATTTTGACGATGAATATAAAAAGAACACATGTTCTATCAAATCACATCCTTGAATATTTTGACGATTAATTCACGAAGTCCATGTCTGTTCTCTCCAGAATTTAGATAAAACGAAAACGTTTTATGGACCCAAATGTTTTGTCTTTGCAAAGTACAGGAAATAAAACCAATGGTCTAAGTTTGAAAAGAAATGAGAATAATTATCGTAACTTTTTATGAATCGCCTTGATGGCAGAGTAGAGTAGGAGAGTACACAGGATAGATTGAATACGGATTGAATACGGATTCTGGGTTAAAGTAGGGTAATCTAGAGCAGGGGCACTGAATTATGAAAATAAACGATTAGATACAGAGGTGAAGGAAAGACATGCCAGTGACAAATTACAGGTACTACAGGGTAGGTCGGAGCAAAGCAGGCTAAAGTACAAATTTATTTTGATTATGTTTTCTATGTTCACATTGCTGTAATCCAGAATGCAGTCAGAACAGTGTCTGTGTGACTAATGTGTGATTGGGAGCGCAATGCCCTGTAAAGGGTTAATGGGCAGTCATTACTGACACCTGGTGTCCAACTACGACACTCTCTGTGTCGGACCTCACCTCACCTCACACCGCCTCATACCATTTCACCTTGTCGTACAACACACATACATTTGTTACCCACCCACCCACACCTATAATTTTGATCATCTCCTTTATACCAATATGTACTCCGTTGTTCCATTTCATCAAATGTATTCACAATGTCTAGTATCTATTATTATTACACATATATGATATAGTAAGTGGTTGTCCCTAATACATTACAACCCATAAAGGTTATAATAAATAAACCCTTATTACTCCAGCCTGCCTCCATCTTTCTGCTTCACCTAGAGATAACTAATAATGTTTATTAGTCATCTGCCCATGGGACCCAAAGTGCTCGGACCGTCACTTATGACCATGGGTTGTATTATCAATGTGGTTAGTAGACATTTGCATGACCAGTAGTGGATCGATTTCTTCAAATTAAATCATTTCTTACTTGAGATAAGGTCAGGATGTTAGATTGGCAGTGCCCTCCTCTCGATAATTCCTTCTTATCAGTGGTGATTTACACACTGATATGGACGTCGTTTTTATCGCATGGACACCCTTTTGTTCCTTTAAAAAGAAGTCAAGAGAAGATTGAAATCCACACATCGCTCGGACAGAGAATAATTAAGCTCTAAATTACAAAAGATAATTATCACTTGACACGTCAAGATAACTGTGGCGATGAATATTACTGTATTTCATATCAATGATGGCTATTTATACGCTTCTAGATATCAGCCTTCATTATGTATTAGTTATCGACAACCAACTATTCACTCTGATGACTTTCACTCAAATTCCATAAAGTGGGTCTTCCATTATTATCAACATCTGGTGATTCATATAATGGCGGCAAAAAATACCCTGTCATATTGGCTAGAAATTGGTGGAATGCAGATATACCTTAACAATTAATCGTATCATATTTTCTTCTGAAAAAGATGCTATGATATCTACCATGAAGTGTGACATTTGGTTCATGAAAGATTTGCTTTATCGACGCATATACTTCAACTTATGCCCCAGTACAACGGTGTATATGCTCACATGTGGTAAACCTTACAGCAAAAGCCATACCATACCTTAAAGCAGATATTTGATCCATGTGGTTGTAAGCAATGATGACCATTGTATTGCGTCTGTTTATCTCAGATGGCATTGTTGTATATAGCCACCTGAAGGTCAACATCACTTTGTTGGCCAAATCCCTGTTCCAGGCATTAATACAATACCAAATAAATAATATTACGAAGTAAGAGAAAATGAGATTTTACTTTGAGTTGAAACTGGCTTTATTTGTCCTGAACATGACAATATATACCTTGGGTCTAGGGCTCTTTACAATGCACAGCGTAAAACCTCAGGATAAGTGCAAGTGCTATATACAGGGGAAATGCTACAAGAGGCATTCCCTAGTTGATGATCGAGCCTATAGTACACCCACAGTGGCCCCGCTTGGCCTGAACTCCAAGTAGCCTCCAGGAATCTGCTTACGACACGCTTAATTTCCTCATCCGATTCGGGCTTGACCGGAACTGATGTGCCCATCAACTGCTGATGCCCTCTTCCGGTCGCCAAACAAGTGCCAGCAGCACTGCCACCTTGTGGCAACATCTACTGGTCCTAAAGAAAATCTTCTTATGCTGTCTAAATGCCCTACTTCCAAGGCTAACAAACTATTGGCCTATTTTGGGACTAATGCTTTGGACGTGAAACGTTTTGCACATATAAGACAATGAAAACATGCTCTCCAAAAAGCAGCATACACTGCAAAAATGGTGTTTAGATTTAAAACATGTTTAGGTCTAAACACGTTTAAAACCTAAACATATAGGTCAGTTAGGTGTTTCATCGACTACACATTTAGGAAATGAACACTTTTATTCTAACTACATAAATGTTTACGCTAAACATGTTTAGATGTTTAGAGTTGAAACAGTTGAATAATAGGTGTTTAGATTTAAACATCAATATGTTTAGATACTTGGATGTTGAATCCACACCAGGTAGCAGCACTACCTTTGAATGGACTATCTGCACATAGTTATAATCAATTGTTGTGACAAATGTCCCCAAATCCCATGTTTATCATGGTTTCATTTCATAGAATGTCATGTGAATAGAAAGGGCAATAGAAAATTGACAAGATTCACCTTATGCCACCATCATTAGCATAAAATAATCAATAAGCTCCATGCCTGACACCTAGTTGATGTTATTCTGGAATAGATAAGGCAATGTCCTTCCTGCCAAGCTGTTGTACTTTCTCAAGTCTCTCATTCTAATGCAGTGTGTAATACATGTACACATATATAGCTGTGGCTGACATCTTTGGAGACTTTGACAAGTAAATACCTGCTGATGCCCCCCCAGTAAATGAGAAAACAAACAAAATATATCTCTTGTTTTAATGCATACATGTCTGCAAACCTTAACTCTCCATCAAATTATTTAATCATCTAAACACAAAAATTCATAAACACCTAAACACAAAAATTCATAGATATCTAAACACAAAGTTTTAACCTAAACACCTACATTTCTAAACACTTGAGCTAAGCACATTGTTTGGCTAAACATGTTTAGGAAATTAATGTGATTACAAAAACGTTGCAAGAATATGTTTAGAATTGTGTTTAGGATCTAAACACCATTTTTGCAGTGTATGCCTAAGCCTATACGATGAGAATGATAATTACCGAGGAAGGTTATTATGAAAATGACATTATCTTACAAATCGTAACCAGGGTTGACATTACACTTACTCATTTTGAGGCATTCCACAAACCCCAATAATTATTGGTATTTGGTGTAAGCCAAGAAAATATAATCATGCAGTGACTTGCCATTAAGCGTGTTAAAGCTGTCTTCTTGCAACATAATTATGGCTATATAAAACAGGGTAATTATTTGATACCCATTCTCTTCACCACGACAAGATTCACTTCTTCTTCAATCATTAAAAGCACACAATGAGATTTTTCTTACAGCTACGGGAAGTGATGCTGAGAACATGGAATTGTCCATCCTGAATAATCTTAACACCTCAGCCTCATGAATCATTTCAGGCGAAATTCAAATACAATCCTAAAGCTTTTAGCAACACGAGTTTTCCAAATATGAATGAAATATGCTAGTGTAACACTTAACACATGCCATTTCATTTCTCTTAATTATGAATACAGGAATTTAAGTGTGTTTAAAAAGCTGAGGGCATTCACAGAAATAACGTTTCTACTTCCCTAAGAGCTGCCTGCATAAGGTATGGGAATGGACTGCGCAGGCGCTGAGCTCTTTTTCCGGTCACGTGATTGATGTAGGCGCCCACTGGTGTGACACGTGGGCGACAATGAGTTGACACCAGAGGGCGGTGTTGGAGGCGCTGGCGGGTTGAATGTGGGCGATATTTAGGGAAGAATACCATTTCCATAACAGGATGCGCCAGCTAAGCCTCCCCTACCTCTCAGAGAGAGACTGGCCTCCATTAAAAGCGCTACTACTGACGTTAAAGCCTTCTGCTTTGGTCAGAGCCTGATTTACTTGATCTATGTTGTTAGATCCTTGCAGAATGGGTTACTTCCCTACCTTCTCTACATCAAAGCGGATGTCATTTTACTCTGGGGGTATACACCGACACATGCATGGATGTATTTATATGTCCAACTTTCCTCGATGCCTAGCTTCTCTGTCCAACCCCACTAAACATAAACTTAACTTGAGAAAGTACCTGTAGAAGATAGAGGCCCTTGAGTGTATAAGGCTGAGGTGGAAGGGCGAGAGCAAAGTGGTTGGTATAGGGCAAAATGCGTTTCCTGCTTACAAGCTCGTTCTGAATATTAATGTATGTTCTGAGGGAAGAGTGTCCTTTTATCTATTTCGATGATTCCAGGGCTGCCATTTTTAAAAAAAACACATGACAACCTTTTTGCTAAAGTAAAACATTGAAAGCAGTGTTAAGAAGTGCTTATAATTATGGTTAACTCTGCCACACTTTGCGATCAGAAGAGATGCATCATAGTACACATATAGTTCAATGCTGGCCCTTATGACTTGCCTAGCTTTTATTAATTAATTGCTGAATTCAAAATGAAAACAACAAAAAATGATATATCTAATTCCTCATATTGGAAAGATCATCTATATTTTGACGATTTACACCGGATTAACAGCTCAAGATAGATAAGATTACAACAGTGTCCCTTATCCAGGCTTCAAGAATGCCTCTCGTACAGCTTCTATAATATGACCAGACATTAAACAGCAGCAAAATTATTCAGAGCAATCCCCACTTGAAGATCACTAGATTAAAAATTGATGATATAACCGAATTAAGATGCTTAGTAGGAAAATGAGTCGGTCATAGCTCAGCAATAATTAATCCCCTTGGGAATTAATAGGTATAAGCGTCAGCAGTTTTCTTAACACGTCTAAGTGAAGAGAACTTGTGTAGTACTTTAATCTTCTCATTGAAAGGGAATCACTCTGCATGTCGCATTAACAGTGGCAATAAATGGGAACACTCCTATAGTATATCATTGTTCAAAGCCATGCAGGGAGACACACTGCTACAATGGTATATGGATATATATATACATAGTACCGGTAAATATGTAATGAATTTAATAATTCATAAAGAAAGGGATAATTAGAATGATCATATAATATCCAAAACAAAAATAGATATCATTGCCTTTTTTCTTACTCTCTTTCCCCTTTCGCTTTTGGAACCTTGAGTTACCGTAATGCATCTATGCTCCTTGATGCGGTGCCAGCATTGCCTAAGTCTACCAGTGAACTCATTGAGTCATATACAGATGGCAAAGTGAGGGAGATTGCAGAAGAGATGCAGAATACTACAGTGTCATTCCAGAGGTGGGAAAAGGTTGAGAAGAAATATGCCAACCAAACCGTCACCCACACAAAGCTCGTGTCTAAAACTCTACTAAAGGAAGATTTTGTTAAGCTCCTAGAAGAAGGCCTTCCAGTGTTCCGGGAGCATTGCGCTCGAGTTAAGATTCAGTATGAGCAAATGAAAGCCCTATTGGAGACACTTCCCGTAGGGCACTGCATAATCCAAATGGATTATGCAGAGAACTGGAATTGCTCCTACCTACGGGAAGTGTCAGCTGCTTACTACTCAAAGGACCAGGTCACCCTGCACCCCATGGTGGTCAAGATACGGAAGCAGGACAGGTCCATCGAAAGCCATACATTTGTTGGGGTAACAAGTGTGACAGACCACAAGTTTACAACCACGTGGTCATTCATTCAGAAATTAATCCCTCAACTGAAAGATGGCAACCCAGAGCTCAAGCATATCCATTTTGTTATGGACTCACCTAGTTCCCAATATAGGAATCGGTATACTATCAACATGTTGTCGAGGTTCCAGGCCTCCTTCAACCTCAGCGCGGCCTGGAATTGGCTGGAATCGGGCCACAGTAAAGGCCCATGCGATGGGGTTGGAGGAGCCCTGAAGAGCCTTGCCGACCGATTAGTCAAGACGGACAAAGCCATTCAGTCCGCCTCTGACTTCTGTCGGCAAGTCTCACCTGTGACTCGGGTGAAGATCCTACCTGTCACCGAGTCACAGGTTGGAACCTCGGCAAAGGCCATTAAGGCATGGAACAGCCCGGAGGTGAAAGGGATAAGCCAAATACATCAGGCGATTGTCTTTGAAGGCAAAGTCTATGTCCGGAAAACCAGTTGCAACCGCCCTTGCTGCCTAGGTAATGGCTCACAGGAGCCAAACTGTGATGGTTGGATGGAGACCAAGATCCTTGAGGCTGGGGAGATTGATGATACCATCCCAGATGACAGTGATGATGAGTTTGACATCTCAGACAGCGGTTATGAAACAGAAGACGAAACTCCGCTTGCGGAAGTGAGAAAAGATATTGAAGATGAGGACTTTGATGATTTGCCTATCATTGAGCTTATACCTCTCACAAGGAAGACAACAGCAACTTCCAAGAAGCCATCAACAAAGAAGGCAACTGCAGCTAAGAAAGCACCTGTCAAGAGAAAATTATCCCCTCCCAAAGAGGGCAGGAAGACGAGGGCCTCCCGTAAATAAACTGACTCAGAGTGTGTTTCATAACAAAACTGGACAATTACATATATGACAATATGAAATGTTTTTAGCATGTCACTTTAGGGGGGGGGGGGTTGTGTACATATGTTCCAGCCTTTTACGGTGAGATGATGTTCCAGGAACATGAGAAAACATGAGAAAATTGAAAAATGATATGACATAGTTAAGATAGCAAATGGGGGGGATAGGTGTTGTACATATGTTCCAGCCTCTTACAGTGAGATGATCTGTTCAATAAATCTTTTTTTGTTTCTTGTTACATGTGTGTGTCCCTATTCTTAGCAGTAAACCAACAAAATAATCAAAGAAATGGTCAAGGGAGGGCAATGCCCAAAGAAATGACCAAGGGAGGGCAATGCCCAAAGAAATGACCAAGGGAGGTTAAATGTAATTATACGAACACTTTATTATCTATATGTAATGTAAGAAGTCCATACCAAGTGATAACCATCATTAGTAAAGAGTTAGACACAATAGCAATCGCTTTTGTTACGCTCGGGTGGTTACGTCTATGACCGCGTGGTCACGTCTACGACCGCGTATTGACCTTTTACACCAATGTCTATGGTCTTAGACTCTAATTTTGCAGTCAGTGTTACTTACAGGTAGTGTACCAACCAAACTGGGTCCTATATTCCATTAACCTATCACTAAGAAATTTATAATAGTGGGTTTTTCGATGAAAGATCCCATATATGCCAAAAATTGACCAAAGACATACAACATTTATTTCATCAAACCAGGCTAATTCCAAATTAACAGGAGTGAAGAAAGGTGTTCTCATGTATTGCAAACAGTTAAGACCTCTACATTTCAAAGCAATGGTATAGGAATCAATTATAATCATTTTCACTATATTTTGACTGTCCGCGGCAATCACGTGGTCACGTCTACGACCTACTTGCATTAGTTCTAGCACCTAGCTATCAACCCCTGACACCTATATCTATATACCATGGTGAAGCTGAAGGCATAACGGTTCTGTTAATGATAAAATATATTGCCTATGTCCCCTTTTCAAGGTGTGGTGCAAACTGGGAAGAAGCATGTTAGTTTCTGCTAGGCTTTTTTCCAAGTAGCGTTTTTCTCTCGGGAGCCAAAAATAGCCTAAACTGGCCAAAAATGTACAAAAAAAGTGGTTTCCCTACATGCTTTGGGTGTTTTCCCAAATATTATTAGCAATAATTGAGGTATAAAAACTGTGGTGCATGTATGTCCTACCAATCTCTGCATAGGGATAAGGTCGTAGACATGACCACGCGGTATTTGACATACCTCACTTAGCCAGGCTGGTACAGAAATACTTAACATATTTAACCTTCCCTCACCCATGGGTTCTAGGCACCAACACTTGTACTTTATGTATGCAAAAGGAATAGATGATACTGCTAAAAACTTTTGGCCACCCTTGGGCAGGCTACTTGACGACGACTGGTGGCTATTGGTCATATATAATATCCAAAACAGAAATTGATATCATTGCCTTTTTTCTTACTCTCTTCTTTCCCCTTTCGCTTTTGGAACCTTGAGTTACCGTAATGCATCTATGTAAATTTATCATGCCTCATGATAAAATACGAAGTAGGTGTAGGGAATAGTCTGATAATCCGGGCGTTCAAATTAAGATCTAACCAATAAAGCTGTACCAATGTTGCTTCATTGGGTAACCAAAAGAAGAAATACCGGAAATCACGTGCCCCGACCATGCGCGCACTAAGCAGCTGCTGATGACTTCCTCTCAAAGTGCGATGCCCTATCATTTTATCATTTCCAACGACATTTACAGCAAGATAGGCCTAGGAGGATATAACCCACAAGTAATTCTTTATACATAAAATGAAGTCTTTGGGTGCAAGATTCTCTTGGAAACATCGCGATGAGATGCAGAAGTTGTTATACAATCAGGCCTCAAGATAGCTATACTTAGTGCTTTTAATTAACAGTTTGACAGTGGTATTGCTGTTACATTGGTAGGATTTCTCAAAGTTATACACCACTCCAGCAGGTAGGTAGGGGGACAACAAACCCCAAACCCGAAAGTAACTGTTGAGAGATTTGCAACTAAAGAAAAGTAGGGTAACTTAGGCCTAGAATGTCTGCAAAGCGTGGCTGCTTTAGTTCCATGACGGGTAATTATTGGTCAGTAGTGGCCACTTATCTGTTTAGGCCAACAGGCGTTGATGGATACGCCAGAGCGAGGCTCTCTCATCCATTTACCAGAATGAGGCTGGGATCCCTTTAGCCCACGTTCCCCAACGAGAGCAAGTCCCATGCTAAATACCTAGGTCGACGTTGATTGGCTGGGCTGAGCGATGGCGTGACTTCCGGGTAATCAGCTTCTAATATGGCCGCCCGAATTGGTTACATAAGTTTAATGGTGCATGCCGACACTAATTTCTGCTGTTTTGCGGAGCAGTAATTGGAGGGAGATTTCCTCAGCTATTATGAGGGCCCTTGGAGACATTTTGAAAACACCACAGTATTGGCTAGGCCCTATCGTACGTACCACACCAGGTGGTGAATGGCCGGTGGTTTGAGCTTCCTCACACTACAGATTGCCAGCCTCCCCAACAGTCACATACAGCAATGGGAGGATTTTTATCAGAAATGTTTCTGTTTCTCTCAGACTTATCACCTGTGGCAAACAGAGTAAACTATTTAACACGGTGCTCTCTTAGCCGATAATCCTTTGATGTAAGTGTTTGCCTGTAGAAACTTATAGTGGTGAAATGTTGGCAGTCTATCAACATAAGTTTCTATCGTTATTTATCTTATCTTATCCCTATAGGCTACATTCAGCAAAGCTGAAATATGTATTTTTTTTAGGTCTGTTATAGCTCTAGTTACTACAGACATGGCCTGTTTACATTGACAGCTATTGCTGTAGTGCATACCGGTATAGTTAAGCATTTCTATTGCCATTTACCTTATAATGAAGTCTGTACTATGTTGAGTGATTGCTGCGATGCAGAGAGCACCTTAGGCCTACATAAACTTATCGAGTCTTTTTTCATACGTACTATAGGCAAAATGAATAGTATTTCCTTCTGTTGGAATAGCACTCAGCATCAGCCAGCTTCGTAAATATATTTTGCCAGAAAGTTGACCAATATTGAAAATATCACCAAGAATATTTCAAAGCTAGTGCACCACTTCGTCTTATTCTATTCCCTTGGACACTTACACCTATACATAAAGCCATTGCCCATTACTATAATACCGATGCATACAATGAATAGGCTCTTATATACCAAACCTTGATTCTCTGTGTTACCTGGTTTCTTGTGATATTGTTCCCCTCTTCGTGGATACAGCCTCGTTTTCAACGTTTGCAGCTGCGCACTGACATCTATGTCGTCTAGATGACAACCAAAGTACAGGGTACGTTCCGGCGTCAGGTGCTTTTCAGCGATTTAATCACAGACAAATAGGATTCCCACTGACAGCCGTGAATTTAATCCCAACACTTCTTTAATAATCGGATTATGATGAACAACGTGTCACAGTCTACAAGTTTGCACAGGAAATTCGCCCGTGTCTGCTGACAGGGCTTAACTGCTGTTTATTCGCATTTGCAGTTTAGTAAATGGAATTTGGATGTGGGCCACAGTTGAATCTACACCTTTCCCCAAGGACCGAGTCAGCCTGTATCTCTGGGCAATTGAAGTCTTAGCAACAGTGAGTTCTGTGTTACAAGATAACTCTCGAAGCGATATGATGGTAGAACTCAATGAGATGAATACCATTCAGGTATCATGTCATTTGTTCCAAGTATCATGGGAAACGGTGACATCGCCATGCCATTCTGATAGTATCCTATTACACAAAGACATTTGGCTTAAACAGAACGTGCAATACATGTCCATTTCGTAGGCAGCACTGTGGTTGATGGATTAATTCAAATTACTGAAATTCTGGAAGTCATTCCTCAAGATGGTACGACTGAACACAGCCACTGCGATTTGAAACCCTCATAATTATAGTGGGTGATCATAGGTAATCTACTAAGATTGCTTTGCATTATTAGCATTTATTGTAGTAATTGCATAACGTTTGGACATTGGTACGGAAGTCTTACCAGTGCAATTATCAGTGACCACTTGGTGCAGGATTGTAATGGCATCAGGGTGAGGGATCCCACTATGATTTGAAGGGGTCTAGTCATACCATCTTAAGAAATGCCTTCCAGGACACTTTCATAGCAGACAACCATCTCCAACTCCACTACTCCCTAAAAGAAGCTGATTTGATTATGAAACATTTTCATGAAGGAGTCTGAATAGAATTCATATAAAACACATCCCATGGCCTAAGTATCCTGGAATAAGCACCTTTGTAATTCCCCATCATCTCCAATCAACGTGACACACGATTTTTCTTCCTAATAACAGTTGCTTCTTGTGTATATCATAAACTGATAATACAGCAGCATGATGGTTATTATGCCCACTTATGGATACAACAGTAGTGATTATGACTGAGACAGTAGACTCTGGCGGTAACTAAAGAGAAAAACATTCAAATATTCTCCATCCAATTATCATGTAGCCAGTGAAAACGATTTTCTTTTATATAATCATCAGTCACAATTATATCCAAAGAGAGGTTACGTCAATGCCTGTCCGGACATTGGCCTTTTTGGCCAATATACACAAACGATCAACACAAAATTGCAGTGAAAATGCCACAACAAAGATTTTCCTAATTAATATTGTTTTCCATAATAAGATAATAACAATTGATGTAGGGATGGAGGGTGAATGAGAGAAAGGTTTCTCGGGGTTAATCACCCACTTATTTCACATTTAGGAGTATTCTGAAATAGGTAGGAACGTATATATAAAGGAAAGTCATAATAAGGGCTACAGTTTTAATGTTTCACATATATGATAAGGGTGCACTCTATAGACATTTGATTAATGTAGGATATATCAGAAGTCGTGATATTATACACTAATGTACTATTTAGCTGTCCTCTCAACTCTCGGCTTCTTTGGCTGAGGAATAGGATTGTATCGTTTTAAATGAAGACCCTTGGGAAAAATAATACGGTGATGCTCTCATCCTTTCTTTTTTTCCCTGCTTCGACCGTAATTAATATGCCCCACTAAGAGGATAGTACCCTGTCCTGTATGATGTTGCTGCTCACATTTTAATGGATCTCTCTGTTTTATCATGACATTATAAGAAAGTACAGTCGCTTACTACAGTATGTCGAGGTTTTCATTTTCATTTTTTTTTTTAATTTAAGGGCTCCATGGATAAGGTAGATAATGACATAAATGTTCGGAGCCTCGTGCCTAGGCCCCACCCTACCCATGTGCGTGTGTGTAGTGTATATGCATGCATGAAAATATAAGGGAACAAAAAAGGAAATCTCAAAAGTGCCAGACAGATTCCATTTCAATACAACACTGATGGTTCATGTCAGGTGAATCGCATTTAGACCCTCAGTTAAAGCTTTTGCTTTTCACATTGCAACCTCTTTCAACAGTTAAGAGTTACAGGGGCCAAAGGGTGGCTGTAATGGCTCGGAGTGGTTTGAATTTGGTGATGGCCCTGGGAGGGTGAGCTGCTCCAACAACACATCCATCTCCCTGATGGTGGCGCCACCGTCGCGGATGGCTCTGAAAGGCTGTCCTCCCATTGGAGCTGCTCTGAGCAGCAAAAGACCCTGTCTCCAAGGAAAACGTGATGGTTGTAATATAGGAGAGGCGACTTGGTCTAAAGAGGACCTCAATAAGAAACAGTAAGACTGCCCTTTCGAGAGCAGGTCATTCTTAGTTTGACCAACTCTCGTGTAGCATTGAGGACGCTTGGTCTTTTCTGCAGAGAGGCCTAACAGAATTTGATGTCGTTTTAATGCATGTTTTCTCAATGCAGAACACCTGTAAGCTTGTGATACGATTAGAACATGACAGGAAATAGGATTATACTCTTGGCATGAGGTAACGAGGTAAAATGCTCACTGGTTTCAGTGGTCGATCAATCTGGTAATAGGGTAAAAGGGGTCTCATACAGTTTTAAAAGAGGATTCGGAACTAAATATGGGGGTTTAACCTAAAACACACATTTCCTGACAGGGAATCTCCCTCTTTTACACAGAAAACAAATGAGTAGACTCAAATGCCTTCTTTGCAACGAATGTAAGCTCTAACACGCATAACAAATTTAACCATTTTAATTGTCTTTAACCTTTCTCTTACAGTGACTATATGAACCATCAAACAGTCATGTGCAGGACAACGACTATGTTATAGGATTGTGATGAGATGGTTATAACGTGAAAGGTGTCATCTTCAGAGCATCAGCTGAGCTTGTCAATCTCATAATTTACTTTCCCTGTCAATCCCCAGCAGCATGTGCCTCAGAATTCTAACTACAAACATGAGTTAAAGCCTATACGTGCAGGTGTAAATTACATGTAATATTGATACATTACTGTTTGTTTTCAACTAGCCAATGAATAATCTAGTAATATGTATTTCACCTCAATCTAGCAAAAGTCTGTAATGAGATGCATAATTATTCTCATAAGCCGTATTCATAATCATATGCACTGGGACATGCACTACAGCAACTTGTAGCACAAAATGAGCTGCTCAATAGGCTGATGTCCATGTATAGGGATTTATAAAGGTGCATCTTTATGTAGCCCGACATGAGCATTCAGACCTCCGGTTCATATCTCAGTACAAAAATGATGGGACTTCACCTACATATCTACTTACCACAGTAATTCAGAAAAGAAAGATATATCCTTCTTGTACATCTTCCTGAGGGAATGACTTCAGTGCTTCTGCCTATGTGTCTGCCATTGCCTGTTGCCAAAGCTGGTACTCACATCAGCTAGCAGACCTTCCAGTCTTCCCAATTCACCTCCTAGAGCCCTTACTCCTCCAGTCCCAATGTAATCTCCACAGTGGATTAACCCCACCCAGATCTAGTCAGTGACGTCATAACATAGCTTCTAAGGTCTCCATGAATAGTTCTAACTCACATCTTTCAGGTCTCCCATATCTCCCAACCTGTATAAATATATAGGAGGACTCAGGCCCTGAAAGAGGAATTCGGCTTAGGAAATTCAATATTTTGATGTCATAAGGGCAGTTGAACCTGAAACACTTGTTGCAAAATAATATGAGAAAAGCAGGGGTTCTACTCTGAGTAACTTGACATATATATGAGATGATGGATCAGTGTTGGCATCTCTCAGATCCCTACCATAACTCAGGTTATGGGCATTTTGACCTGTATGTACGTATAGATACCTTTCAGGCTCTATATGGTATATCCTTAAGATGAAATACTGTACTGTTAAAGGAGTTATGCTCACCGATGTCTCATGTCAGTATTGATTCATCCTCGTAATTGTTCCTTTCTGCACAGTATCCTAAGTAGCTACCTTGGCAATGGAAGCTAATTATTTGCTGCTCTGGTCTTAAGCCTTTTCTGTATTTACTGCAGCTGGTGTGCAGCCAGACAAATGATTTATTTCTGTAAAATACCTCTAAATCAGTCCTAGTCATTATGGGTGACTGATAAGACGTGTGGTCCCACTATATATTTACGACGAGCATCCTGGGAAGCAGAATTAAGGCAATGTATAATCTAAATGAGCTACGTCATATCAAATTTGCATCACACCCCTTAGACCTGATTTTATTTTCATGGTAAGATGGAAGTGGCTAAAAGGTTTGGCTTGGGTGGGAGGGAAGGAACTCTGCCAAGCAAGATAGGTAGACAGAAATGGACGATTGTACGTCCCAATTGACAAGGGATGTGAAGATTCGAACATCGATACGACAGTCTTCACATAAGGTACTCAAATATTTACATGAAATCAAACATTCAAAGCCTTGTAAAAGGGCCTGTCCTTCCCAGACGTTTGAGGGGATGCACTTCAGAGAAGTGTTCCTCATGTAGGCTATTACATTAAGCATTGCTCTTATCTTGTTCTTATTCTGATAGGGCACATGTGCACTGAACTAGAGTGAAATAGTGATCAAAAGGCGAAGCAGGCACTGCTATCTCTAATCTTTTAAAAGGGGAGTAGTAACCGAATGATTTTTATTATTACCCTATATATAAAAAGGCATTACTTCATTGCTGGTCTCTACGCCATTGAAATAAGCTTGAGTGCTTGCCAGGAACAGATAAACCAAACGAGGCTAGATAAAAGCATGTACTTTTTGCAAAATTAACTGGATTTTTCTTTTTAAACCTGCCTAAAATGTTATTTTCATTGTATCAATAATATTTTCACTTACTATGATTAAACACAATCCTTGGATTGAATTCGAATTAAGATAATAAATATTATTTCAAATCTATAATCTCTTCACAGTAGCCTTACATGGAAAATCCAAAAATAGGAGCACTATACTAAGATACCTGTACAATAATGCTGATTAAATGGCATGAGAATAGAAAGCTTATGTGTATAGTATAATGCTACTCTAATTTCAAAATAATATCTCTTATAATCATTGAAATATCCTGGCCTAAAGATTTTTAATGGGGCACCTCCAAGATAATTTGCGCGGAAAATGGGTTCAAAGGTCAGGGTCACATCACTAGGCAACGTCACTTCACTAAGCAACATCACGTCACTAAGCAACGTCATTAAGCCGCAATTTTTAGGCTGTTGTTTGCCGACAAAAAAAAGAGGCCGTAGTTTGCCGACAAAAGAGGCTTTTTGGTTGTCTCCCAATCCACTCCCAAAACTACTGCTCCAAACTCTAGTGGCGAAGCCACTAGTATAATTACTATAAAAGTGTCTACAGGATTAGTCTGACTAATCCCGTATTTTTTTGTGTTGCATAAGGTGTCACCACCCCAAATGCCTTGTGACCATCCGAAAAATCACAGGTCTTCCACCATTGACCTGATATTAAATATACTTAAAATTCTCACAGTGCTTAGCAACCTACACCATATTTTAGCTTATGAAATGGAGAAAAAAATAAGATAGGTCCACATAAACATAGTCAGGCTAGATTTTGCGCAAATTGCCATGGTAACCAGGTAGTGATTTTTGCATGGTGAGGCCTGACCAGCGCATGAATACACATCAGGACCCCTTCACCCCATAAACTTCCACTGAATTTATGTTTTGAACAAAAAATATTCTGGGCCTATTGAAACACTCCTACTCATCATTCTGATACCAAATAACAATGGGTTTGGCCCCTCTTTCCCTTCCCTTGGGGCCAAATTCCTCAAAATAACTAAGTTCAGAAGGGACTATTTGGCCAGTAAACCCGGAAGTGGTCCGATTTAGGGTGGTGACACCTTAACAGAAAAGCTGGTTTTGTTGTTGCCATGGTTACCAAACTATTCCTTCATAAACAAAACATTTTGAGAACCCTCAATCATAATTTGTCCCCAGATTCTACCTAAAAAGCATATTTTATTGGTATTTTGGGCCATTTGGGACAGTGGTGGGATGTGCGTAGACCAAAACTGCCCTAAAAAGGTGGTTTTTCTAGCTACAAGTTTTTAATCTGACATAGAGAAAAATCTAGCCTGACTTTGTTATGGCAAATATGCATTAGAAGACAGCCCAGAACATCCATTTTCTCCAGTAATATGCCACTAAGCACTGTGAGAATTAGGGAAGTCAGTAGAATTGGTGAAAAGGCCCTAAAACTGGCATTTTTGGGGCCAAAATAGCCAAATTTGACCCAAAATAGGCCCCTTGGAGAGGAAACATGTTGTTATGTTGCCATGGTAACTATAACAATCAATGGAATTCTGGGATATTTCACCCCTGGAATGTTCCATTATATAGTGTCATAATATTCACTCCTTTAAATGATAGGTGAGTTAAAAAAATTACACATTTCATCAGATTTAGTTAGGAAGTGAAATTTTCCTATAAAATGCCTGTAAGAACTAGAAAAAAGGGAGTTAGTTTCAAGGTCTAATTTTTGTGAAAATTAGACATTTTTAAGGCAAAACTCCATGAAATTCTATTATTTTTGGACACAAATCCCATATATAAGAGGTGTCCAGCACAAACAACCAACACTTATTGTTAAAAAAATGTGAAAAGGGCTCAAAAATGCCCACCTGAGTGGCATATGTATTAAAATCAGCTTTTCCTTTAAGGTGTCACCACCCCAAATGCCTTGTGACCATCCGAAAAATCACAGGTCTTCCACCATTGACCTGATATTAAATATACTTAAAATTCTCACAGTGCTTAGCAACCTACACCATATTTTAGCTTATGAAATGGAGAAAAAAATAAGATAGGTCCACATAAACATAGTCAGGCTAGATTTTGCGCAAATTGCCATGGTAACCAGGTAGTGATTTTTGCATGGTGAGGCCTGACCAGCGCATGAATACACATCAGGACCCCTTCACCCCATAAACTTCCACTGAATTTATGTTTTGAACAAAAAATATTCTGGGCCTATTGAAACACTCCTACTCATCATTCTGATACCAAATAACAATGGGTTTGGCCCCTCTTTCCCTTCCCTTGGGGCCAAATTCCTCAAAATAACTAAGTTCAGAAGGGACTATTTGGCCAGTAAACCCGGAAGTGGTCCGATTTAGGGTGGTGACACCATAAATCTTTCATCGGTTCAAACGGCGATTAAACGGGGCTTCAGCACATTTGACATGGCAATGTACATTTGCAGAGTTGTAACGTGGTGTTTGTGATATCTAAACCTTTTGGTTCTTAACAAGAAGTTGACAAGGTAGCTATTTCCCAAAACATTTAGAAATTGAAGATGTTGCTCTGTTATTGTTATTTGTTTGTTTTTGTTTGCTTTTTGCAGTGTAACTAATTAGCATTTTATAAATATAAAGTGTGGCACAGGGTCTACAAAGTACTCCCAAATGGAAAATTGTAAACAAAACAAATTTGCTAAAATTGCTGCAAATAAGGGTGTTGTGTGTCATCAGTGTGCTGGACAGGGTAGATGAATGGAAAACGCAGTGAGCAGGTAGGATTAGGTGAGGTATTGCGGCGTGCGAGAACACTCGCAGAAATCAAAATCATTTGATATTTGCGAGTGCTCTGCGAGAAGACACGCACGGGTGCCACTCGCAAGAAATTCGCGGCAGTGGATCCCTAGCTTTTGACACCACCGAAGTCCAAGAACCCGCTGGGAGAAGGGGGGGGGCATAGTGTGTACAATTCATGTATATTTATGGTAAACAAAGATAAGGGGATTACTTTCTGAACATCTGCATGGTCATCAGGATTACCTGGCCTGAAACCAGAACACACTGTGAGTGTTTCTCCTCTAGTAGGATTAATTATCCCTGACATAGAGTAGTATTAACCTAATGACTGTTTCCTCGATTCAATTCACCGTTATAGATTGCTATATGGACTATGTACGGTGTATGCTTGGACTTGAACACAGGCTCTATCTACGCTGCAAGCAAAATTCCATCTTCAGAGGAGGGGGGGGTATTTAGATGACAGTGATGGTGTACAGAAGTTGTTGATTAAAAATCAAATTATATCATCTGATAATCCTGTCTACTATGCCACCAAACACTAGGTGGCATATTGGTGCCTTTTACTTTGTATATATTTTAATTACATAGAGTGAACATATAGGAGATGACTGAGACCAAAAGGAACACACCCTATACTTTCATAGGTGAATGTCTATATCAAATATCCTTGTATCAAAGATCAGAGAAAAGAAATCAAGAAAGCGGGTTCACAGTAGTCTTTCATTAAATATATAACATAAGCTCGGCATTTCTGGGAATGTAATTGAACTACAGCTTGTTTGTTTTCTACAAAAGAGAAATAGATAGTGAACAAGCAAAGCTAATTCATACTCTATCAGGTATCTCAGGAAACACAAAAGCATAACACCTTTACGGTGCCATGAGAGCCTCTTCTTTGTAGGTGACGATCGGCAGATTCTGTGTATACTTTGTTGACGAAATACGTTGAACCATCCTATATACAAATAGAATGCACGTTCATTATCAATGCACATCCGCGTGAGGGTATCTATAGTGTCAGTGCCTTCTATAACTCAATTTCCTCTCAACCAACTTGGAATCAGCTTTCAGCCTTTAGCCTAAGCCTAAACTATTTACAAGCTTCTCGGTTGCTCCTCACGTCCAAGCAGCCCAGTACAGCTGTATTAGTTGAGTGGAGCAAAGTGACCTGTGGGGTGTTTAGAAGCAAGTAATGTTTACAACCGGTCATAAGGAGATATGATAACAGTTTTAATAGTGATTGTAGGCTTATACCTGCATGTTTTTCTAAAGCATTACCATTACCTTACTGTGTCTATACTATACGGTGTGGTGTTTCACAAGCTAGTTATAACCAGTTGTAAATATTGCCATCTTGTGAAACACCACACAGGTGAGAGATGATAATGGCTGCAGTTGTAAGTTTAGAATCAGATAGAAACAGATATTTAATGTTCATTATCATGTCCGGCTTCTGAAACACCCCACTGGGGATCTGGATCCTATGTTGGATCCTGCCATCCTGTGGGATCCTAACACCTGTTGCCATTGTCCCTGTTTAAACAGTTGAATCTTACACCTCCCACTGAACACACTGCATGTGATGTGTGACTGGAATAGCATGCAGCAGATCAAAGAGTAATAATTATGTCCAAACACACAAACAATAAGGAGTGGACTCCACTCCCTGCTCTTCTTCACCTGACATCATTCCATTCACTACCTAGACTATCACTAGACATAATGCATCCTGGGGGCAGGGGCCCAAGCCCACTTGGACCCTGGAAGACTGAGCTGGCAAGCTGACTTTGTACTAGTAGGAAGACCATCAGGCTGTATTGACTGTCTTCATCACCTCTACAAAAAACGACTCATCATCAACTGAAGATCGAGCTCATCTGGCACCTCAGACACTTTGTTATAGAAAACGTTAGCATTGGAAGCATTATAAATCTAAAGGTGATGCATTCTTCTGGATTTTACAGATAGCATCAGCCATTACACTTGGAAAACATCTCATGATTTGCTAATAGCACTTTATTACGTAGACGTTAAACCTTCTGACAGTTTAGATGGAGTTAGTTGAATCAATATGGGTGATTTTGTCCTACAGTTGTTGGACTGACAGGGAGCGGGAATATTCAAAAAGGAGTTGAAGACCTCTAAGAAGAAAGAGCTGCTTGAATTGAAAGGCATGCTTTACTTTTGAGAATTGTGTCGAAAGCTGTTCCCCAATTTATGAAAATGAAGGGCTAATGCATTTGTCATTCTTACAAGTAGATTAACTAAACCCTCTTGAATTATAAAGGTTTTTCTAGTCAGTAGCATGACATGGTTATTATTAAATATGCTGAGAAATATATTTCTTTGACATTGAAGCTACAAGATGAATATTTTATGCTGCCTCGATCCAAAAGATAATTGAGGGTATTGGGTTCTTGTTGTGCTGAAAGTTATGATGTATTAGAACACTGCACAATGTAGTTTCATCAAAAGAAAAGGGTTCTAAGGTGGGGAACTGGTCTCTTAAGAAATGATGGATTAGTGCTGACATTCGCTAGTGTCCCACAATGAATCAATCTACAGCCATTTTCCTATATTTCAGCGTAGGACCAGGTACTATCACCTGCCACTACAATTGAACTGTACCAATAGAATACAATACCATATCCATCACCGTTACTAGCATAAGAGCTCAGTTTTGTTTTGTAAAATACTTCCCATGGCTTTACCCTCATAGCCTCCTTGGTAATTACGTTGCCTATGCTTCCACGGCCAACATTTATAACTTCCTCTGAGGGGTGTTTCATAAGGGAAGTCTAAGCTATCTTGTGTTTCATAACGACTTGTGATAAATATGTTCTATGTAAAACTTGTGGTAAGGCAACTTGTCTTAAATATCAACCATTGTCTTAAAAGAGGGGAAAATGTGTGTGTTTCATAAAGTTTTACCACAACTTTTTACCACAAGTCTACATGTTGTAATAGTGATTTTTTATAGCACTTTCAGTGTTTCATAAAGGAAATTTATCTCCACCCCCCCCTAGGTATAAATTATTTATTTTAGGAATTTAAACATTTCAAGCAATTATATCTGTTTGTTGTGTCCAAGGTAGTTGCTGATATTAGTATGGTTATGGCAATTTTATTTTTGACTAAATATCAATCATTTTAGACACAAAATGGACTCAGTATTATTCAGGTTATCTTACTTTAATACTTGTCATAAAAATGTTGACTTTTAAAAAGACATCTGACATGTGATATGATGTCTGTTTAACATACCCCCCTCCCCTTTATACCACAGCAGCTAGCTGTGGTACATGTAATGTTTTGGATGGTCAGTAAGGGTTTCTTTACTATAAGTTTCACATGAGCTAGATTCATCAGAAATGAGCTAAGAAGGCAGAAAATCAGCCTGGTACAGCAAAAGCTAAAGGTTGGGAATGAGCAAGGTACATTGGAAATGGGTTAAAAGGTAAAAATGAGCCAGATAGGTTAAAAAGTCGGGAATGAGCCCAATAAATCGGGTATGAGCTTGGTATGTCAAAAATGAGCTAGGGAGGTCAGAAAATAAGTCATTGAAAATAAGTTAAAAAGTTTGGGCATGAGCCAGGTAGGCCGGAATCCCACTCCATTCCCAGCCTTCTTACTCCATCCCCAGCCTTCCCACTCCATTCCAGGCCTCCCCACTCCATTCCAGGCCTTCCCACTCCATTACCAGCCTTCCCACTCCATTCCCAGCCTTCCCACACCATTCCCAGCCTTCCCACTCCATTCCCGGCCTTGTCACTCCATTCCCAGCCTTCCCACTCCATTCCTGGCCTTCCCACTCCATCCCCAGCCTTCCCACTCTATTCCCAGCCTTCCCATTCCATTCCCAGCCTTCCCACTCCATTCCTGGCTTTCCCACTCATGATCCACTTATGACTCACAAAATGAAAGTCACAAGTGGGTCACAAGTCATAAGTGATTTAAAAGTCACAGGTTATTGAGTCATAAATCACAAGATAATGATGTGTTGTCCATTCAAATTATAGGTAATCAAAGTTCCATCACTGATTTTGCTGTAGTTCACTCATTTTTACTTGTATAAATGTTCTCCTAGAATTAGTTTAACAGACTGGCACCAGAAGGACTGATTCTACATGTATTCCTTTTTAGACAAAAGATGGGACCAGATGTGGAAGAACACTATGCCATGCCCTTCAGAACAAGAAAGCTCCTTACAAGCCTCCAATAGCTGTGGCTTAGTGAAGTGATGTTGCCTTACAAGCCTCCAATAGCTGTGGGTCAAAAGTCACAAGTCACAACGTTTAACTCTCCGATAAGGAAAAGTCATATTCAAGGGCATTAATTTCAAGATCTGATGATAATTGAATTATTGCAGATTGAATGTTATTTCCCCATGTCCCTATCATGAGGAAATAATTGTGAATGTTAATTGATTTGATTTGAATGAGTTTTCCCAATATAATTCAGTGTTGAAAAGTTATTTCACCCTCAGGGTGTGCTCACAGCTTTTTGTGGTTTTTGGGGTCATAAGGGCTTGTGACTTGTGACTCATTAAAGTCACAACTTATGAGGAACAGGTTTTGCAAAGTCACAGGAGTTGAGGAATGGGTTTTGGGTCATAAGGGATCATAAGGAAATCATATCTCATGAGGAACGCTCTCCTGGCCTTCCCACTCCATTCCTGCCTTCCCACTCCATTCCCGGCCTTCCCACTCCATTCCTGGCCTTCCCACTCCATTCCCGGCCTTCCCACTTGATTCCCAGCCTTCTCATTCTATTCCTGGCAATCCTACTCCATTCCCAGCCTTCCTACTCCTTCCCCGGCCTTCTCACTCCATTCCCGGCCTTCCTACTCCATTCCCAGCCTTCCCACTCCATCCCCAGCCTTCCC
Organism: Acholoe squamosa; assembly: GCA_949317995.1. Classification (NCBI taxonomy): domain Eukaryota; kingdom Metazoa; phylum Annelida; class Polychaeta; order Phyllodocida; family Polynoidae; genus Acholoe; species Acholoe squamosa. The sequence goes on from OX439042.1 coordinate 22,631,707, forward strand.
ACTCCATTCCCGGCCTTTGTAGCAGCAATATCTGGACAATTGGTGTTCTGTGGACACTTCATAAAGGTCATCTGGGAGGACCTGGCCCCTCACTGTCAGGTATTAGCACATTTATTAGTGGGAGATTAAGCACCTACAAGAGGAGCTGAAATCATCCCTTTGAAAAAATGATTATATACCATAAAACATTAGAAGAGTGGTCACTGGTTTCATTCACACCCCAATTGACAGCCCTGGAGGAAGGGGTCAATGGGTAAAATGTCTGATGTATTTAGATGCCTTGGTGTAACCACCAACCACAGCTATAACACCCCCATTAAGAAGTGATTAGGCAGGCCCTTTGACAGCCCCGCCAGGTTCTAGTGAACAAATTAAACTTTGTAAACATCCTGTAATATCTGAGTGTAGACAAAGTGAATGAGGCTGTTGTGGACAACACTCAGCATGTGCAATGTCAGAAAAAAGTTATGACAACATGGGAGCTTTTACAACAACTTAACAACTTTTGTGATACTGAAAGGTACAATGACATCACACATGGAATTCCCTGGGGGTTTCCCAGTACAGTAGGTCCAATAAGATGGTCCCCAGGCCAAGTTACCATACCAGAAACCTTTATGATATCTTAACTATTTATAATCAACTTTACTAGTTGTGTGTTTCATTACAGGTTATCATAAGAAAACATTTCAAGTCAAGAGGTTATTTACAACAACTACTTATGAAACACACTCACTTAAGACATGTTAAGCGGCTGTAAATATGTTGTCTTAAACTTTATCAATTGTCTTAAATGTGACTTTCTTAATTAAACACCCCTTTGAGAAAATGAAATATCACTGGCTCTATGTCTTTGTATGAATTGTTTGCATATGTTCATAATTCATTTTCTTTCATTCATTTGTACTATCCCTTACTTTACCAGTAATGTGATAAATCGAGTAGTATGTCTAGTCTCGGCTGCAACAATGAATAGGTAATTATAAAAGATATTATTTGACGTTCTAAACGGTGAATCCTATAGAAAGAAAAATATATGCAGCTTAGAAAAGACCCGCATTAGATGTCTGGTGACCCATTCTTGGCAGAAAATCATAATAAATGCGTGGGTAGCTTTTGCTTTATAATTTGTACATCTCACGTATGTATGTAGATAATCATGGTACAAATATGTGTGCTAACCGTTGTAATCTTGCCAGCAGCATACCATGATGTAAACAACTCTAATCTAACACGTGATGTATCCAACAGGCCTTCCCGGTTGTTTTCATGCAAGAGCTATTGACTCTCCACACTGATTACCCTCAGTGAGACAAGTTCCCATTTGATAATGTCCCCTATTTGGGTTTTTTTTCTGATCCTTTCTACGCCTGGTGTAGATCTGCTCTATGAATAATGCAAAAGCTATGGTGCAGTATGAATAAAACAACTGATACGGAGCTCGGGCATCATTTTAGCAATGCAACCAGCAGGGCGATTCATAAAAAGTGACGACCCATCTAGAATTAAACGAGGAATTTAGAAACGATCCTTGTAGAAAGATATTTCTGGAATTATTTGCAGAAAATGCACATCATTTATAGCCTTTCAGGCCCTAGAGGATAATAATTAAATCAATGATTATTGTAAATGAAATAGTGTGTCCCAACGCTGTAATTCTGTCAACGGATGGTTACAAGTGGTGAAGTGAATATACACAGAATCCAGAGAAGTTCATTTTATCCTTTTATTGCATAGCTGACATGAGTGTTTCATAAAGGTGGTAACAATGATAACACTCGCCAATATCCAAGCTCTGCCTCCGATCCTATAGCTCAACCTGTCGTAAGTTCTAGGTGTAGGTGTAAGGTGTAAGTTGGGAGAGATGATTGGGAGCTGCTCAAGCTGCCTTTTATATTAAGGGCTTGAGCAGCTCACAGTATTGCAAAATATTCTATACACATGGTTCAATGAAATAGAGACACGTGTCATGGAGAGAGATTGCCACCTGTGGGTTAATCATGTTAATGAGGATTGAGGGGAGATTGTGAAATATCCTCTCATTCCAAATATGGCACCACAGGTGGATCCCACATCCTCCAGCGGGGCTGTGTGGGTGTAGATATGATTGGAATGTTATTACATCCGTGTACCTTATGTCACATGGAGGAAGTGGGTTCGTGATAACTTATGGATCCTGGTTCCTGTTGGGGGAATACAGGAGATTGTTGAGTGTGGATCGTGAGCAGAGCTTAGGCTTTATATGGCGAAGAAACTAGTAAATGTGAAAAATATTAATAATAACCAGAATGGTCCATTGACAATTCTATGATTTCCATGAAGTACCTGTATTGACGAATTTCATGATTTTCTGGTCGTCTTCCCCTGTAAATATCGTGGGTTTTTATGAATCGCCCTCCATAGCATAATTTAAGCAACCTCAAGGTACGGCAGTCCGTGCATCTTTGCCCCATCTTTGCAGACACATTGGGCCGGTTTTTACTCTTTGTGGGACTCATTGCCAAGGGCAAAGATTAAGGCAAGCAGATTTGGAGTAAAACATGTGGATGATTGTCCAATTCTGATTGGCCAGCATTTGCTTTGCTTTCATCTCTGTGTTTGTTGATTGGCTGAAATCAACTGGAGGAATTTCATCATCTGGGCAAGCAGCAGTAGAAAATAGGAGCCCTTATCACATTAGTTAAGACAGCCGAGTGCCCATGCACATTTTTAGTGAGAGAAACCTCATCCCATATCACTAATCCTGACAATTGTAAGCATTTGACGATCATGCTGTTTCTACATTTTTATCAAATTAGAATATGAAGTAATATCATTTATGCTGCATTGAGATTAAGAATCAATTGGAGAAGAGTTGATATAGCCTGAGGATGGATTTATTTATAAAATGGCTTAAGAGCATTCCAATCATTCTATAATAGCGGAATAAGACGGGGGTACATCACCGTGTATTTGCATCAAAGGTTGAAGTGTATTTGTCTTGGCGTTAAGTATCAATTGTAAATTATTCAAGTTCTGCTACATCTATGCTCATTTTGGAAATGAACGTGGCTATATCGTGATAACAGCCCCACACATGTATACATTTGTCACATTTGTGGGAAAATAAAGACTTAGCTTAAGAGTTTCTTTCAGATACTCCTACTTGAGTTGACTTTACTTTTGTAAATACATTTCTTAATGACCTGATGTCGATCAAATGATCCACTCAGTACATTGTACAGTATTTGAGAAGGTTATGTTCTTGGACTTCCTGATGCAATTAGAAGTTAATGATACACAAACTACATGGTGTATCATACTTCACCCTCATCGCACTGAACATCTTCATGTGTTTTCATATTAAAACTGATAACATATATTGCGTACAGGTATTGAGTACAAAACATTTAGTAGTACCTAGCTTTACCTGGAAAATGCATAGATGTTGATGTAGAACGTTTCAGTTGATTTCCTTCTATAAATGAAAAGAGAAGTTTTCAGCGAACGGAGTTACACATCTAAAACAGGAGTAATATAAGGACACAGAATATTCAAGGTCCCAAAGGAAGTCACTGTCTACAGGAACTGTGCAGGACTGATCTTTTTAGATCTCTTCTGAGCGTAGCCTTACAGTTTACAGAGGTTTAAAGGAAACATCGACAGGTTTAACATAAGAGGAGTAGAGAAATTGTTACCGGTTTTAAACAGAAAAACTTGACTTATTTGCTTAAACTGTCGCTTCAAAAGCAAACAGCTAAACAGAATCTCTCACCGGGTTTTTAAGTTAATTTAGTTTTTTTGTTTAGTTTCGGAGTTTTAGGTTTGCAGGTTAAATGACAAAAATTATAAAACTGAAATGCAGGTTACATGTGTACAAGGTTGTGTCGAATGCTGTCTATAGCCCGCACATTTTGTACCTGAATCATTTTTACAGTGCTGGACAACATAAATGTTAGCCATGAAAGGATTTTACAACCCATAATAACTGTGAGAAGAACGACATTATTTGGAAAAGTTGCTATAGGGGTGTTTAACATTGCTTTGGATCAAAGTGATCTATCCCAGATGTCGGAGGAGAAGGAAATTGTTTACAAGGTCTGTTTGGGGGTTTCCCTTTGACATCAAAGTAGGCCCGATAAGGCAGAAGCAGAGGGAAGTGTGTCTAAAAGTGTTTCTGCGTCTTCTATATAGAAAGAGATATAGCATGGCCCGGAAATTATTTTACATTTCGCTGGTAGTCCCCTCTGAATATCACTGCACAGAGGTGGCAGACTTTCTGACACAGACACACGTAATGGGGGCCATCAATGTACAATACGTTGCCCTTTAAGGTCAGAGCATGAATCGGTCTAACACTGAAATATACCAAGCAACCCACGATCTTGCCTTCCTTTTAGCTGATGCAACACTTTATCATGTTAAATCTGTTTGATAGAGAATCCAGTTCGCCACTAGTCCTCCCTAGGAAGAGGTCAATGTAGGGAAACAAATTCTAATTTTAGAAATACTGAGCAGGCATGGTTACGTCTTTTGGGGAGAAGCACTAACGTGGCGCCATTTTCGCTTGTAAAATATGAGCAGTAGACTTTCGCATTCCCACCGGAACCACTGACACACTTCCGATCATACCGTTTCTCCCCGAAAGGGTTCACGAGCAGGCATGGTCGACATTGGTGCCCCCTGGTGATTGGCGCTGTAACATGAAGGCTGGTCGAAGTATTTCCCATGATGCCCTAGAGACCTCAAGTCAGAATGAGTTTTAAAATCAATGCCATTTGGGTGACCCTTGGTGACCCTGTATTTTTTACTCCATGTGTCATACATGGATTGGAATAGTGTGCTTCCTTCTTGAATCTATCATTTTGGAACTATATACATGCTTGTTTGGTTTTGTCATTTGTTTTGAAATTTTGGTTTTCTTCCCCATCATATCATGGCTTGGCATGAGAGGCTTCTTGTATGATTGTTTATCCAATAAAAATTGTTAAACTCAAACTCCTGGACAATCAAATTTGAATATTTGATAATTAATTGCAATTAGGTACCTAATCTGGCAACATGACTCTCTTTCCTTTCTCTTCAGTCTGTGAACTTGCTCTCTTAACTCATATTTTGAGGGTAAAAAGTTCCACAAATTGTATGCATTAGACATATTGACTCTTCATGAGATTAGCAGTAAACAGCATTCCCAAACAGCATATCCCATGCTAATTCATATGCAATGTAAATGTGTTTTTTTTCTTATTCTAAGCCATTACTACAATGTATATGTAAATAGGCCATCAGTCTCACCAGTTTGGTAAATGGATATGCATGGAATGCATGAGAGGGTCATTTTACATACCTTATAATTAAGTCTTCATCTTCATCTAGAGGAATAGGATGAGTAAGCTGTATCAGCCAAGTGCACATATTTAACATGAAAGATGAAGCCCTACATCTGGATAAAATTGAAACACCCTCAGGAAACAGGATCATTCAGCTGTTAAAGTATGGATATCCCCTTTTTGGGAAACCACAGAATACCATTGCCAGTCCCTCATGATATGCAGTTCCCTAGATGGTACACACCAATTTTGTCATCGTTCACACAGCCCCTTATCTCGCAAACCTCTTGGTAAAACATCCCCACCCATCCCCTCATTCCCCTTTCTCCTGAGTAGGCCGATTTATGACGTCGTCAGGGTGATAGGGCTCGGTGCTGGGATGAGAAGAAATTTTAATGGTTGGTGCCTTATTTCTATAAACTATGGATTACCCTATGAAATGGGGTGGGTGAGAGGGGCTGATGGTTTGGGAGAGGAACGGGTAGTTACCACAAGGGAGGGCTAACGCTTGTTTACGCCGCTAATAAAAAAACATCACATCCAGGAATCAATTGTCCCAGGATGTAAGAGATGAAAGACAAGGATAAAAGTAGAGACATCGGGGCTACAACCAGCTAGTATCTTACCACATCTCTAATCCACATCACCCATCATATCAGCTACAAAAGGAGAGTGGCTGTGTGCAGGACTGGTAAATGCGTACATTATTGCCTTCCAGAATGAAAGGCTATAGGAGGAGACCCATTCTTAAATACAAGCTCTCATAGTGGTGCTTCCTCGCTCTCCATGTATATTCCTGTCTCAGGTACAGTATTGAGTATGCCTATACCTGGATTAAAATATGCAAATCAGTCAAGCACAGAAGAGTGGTGCTTTCCTATACTGTAGGGTTGGTGGTAGTAGTGGTGGCGGTGGTGGTGGTGGTGGTGAATCATGGTCACTGAAGTAGTGGCCGAGGCCACAGGAATAGCCCTGTGTTCTAATACAAAGCACTGCTCCCTCATAATCCTCTGCATTGGTCATTGCAGAAACCCCCTGCCCACCTCTGTGCTGCTGGGGTGGCCCCATACCTGTCTGGCACCATCTCCCCCAGCATAGGTGGTTCTCTTCTGCTGGTGGTGCGTTTCTCGGCACCACCGACACCGTGGCCAGCACTACCGGCACCACCAGCAGACAGAAGAGTGGTGCTGGTGGTGCTGCTAAGGTCCCCAGACCACCCAGTGCAATTCTCTGCACCACAGCGGCCGCACCTGGCACTTCCCCCCACCTCCACTCCCTCCGCCACCGCAGCCGCCTCCGCCAAACTCCTCTCTGTCCGTCCACCACACCCCCCACTCCCTCCCTGGCCCCACAACGTTTGACGATACATGCTGAACAGCTGGCAAAAGTCACCACCACCACCGAGCCTGGCACCACTGCCGCCAAGCCTGGCACCACTGCTGCCGAGGCCGGCACCACCTCCCTCCCCACTCCCCAGAAACCCTGCTGCCGATGGTGGTGTGATCCGTCAGCCGGGTGCTTTCATAAACCCTGCAGGGTGGTCTGCATGTTGTCACACTACGTTATTCATTTTCCCAGTGCCATGTGATAAAATCTGACAAGTTGTTACAAAAACTGACAAGTTGTGACAATTTCACATTATATCTATGATAATTCTGCAAGATTTCATCCATTTTGTCTCATATTTGACGAGTTGTAGACTGCCATGTTGTTTACAAACATGCCCAGAAGGCACTAAGGCTGGTGTTCTGGCAACCCACAGGCCACATGGACATGTCCACCCGGTGTCTGTCCATATGTCTGTCCACCTGTCCAAGTCCTTCTTGTATGCTAAGCTCATGCCCCAGGAACAGCTGCCCCACTAGCTCAGTCAGGAGAGCGTGGGCCCAGAACGTGGGAGGTCCCCGGATCAATCCTCGGTCGTACCATGAACGTTTTTCGTTTTTCATGAGCAGTGCCAACATTTTTCCTTTATTTTTGCAGTAATGCATTCACAATAGACAAGTGTTGTTGGCTAATGGCTAGTATTGATCGTGATTTAGCTTAGAAAGGGTGGAAAACTGTCCTGGTAACGTTTTATTCGTTCTCAGACTCTATAAGTGAAAGCCAATCACCGACAGGATCCCAAATCTGTTTTTTTTTCTATCCCAGGACGATTCAATGTGACGTTATGGGCATTTTTGTGATTTTACATGGTCTAAAATTTGAAATATCAGTCAAAACTACATTTTGATGTTGTAGGAGTAATCCTGATCATGTGCTGCACGTTCCTGTGCGATCAATAATAAGGGAGATATGATGGTTTTTGTAAAACTGCCAGTTCCTGGACTGGTGTGTGCCCCCGCATCCCAAAAAACCCTATCTGTTCCTTCCTCAAACCTGCCCTTTTTCGCCAGTGACACTTAAAACGAATAGGTTTTGGCTGGAGGTAGGGTGCGTGCACATTGTGGTAAGGGCACAGGTGGACCGACTGGGGCAGAAAAGGCTCCTAGTCAAAAAAATTATTTCGCTTATTCTTTTTCAAAACAAATTTTTTAGGGGGACAAAACACCCCAGATTCATACCGAACACTCCATATCCATGCATATTATTTGCATAATTATGCAGTGTCCTGGTACTTTTCAATATACATAGATATGTTCCATTGCTCCTTTGTAAAATTCATATGCTAACAATTTGAGACTACTAACACATGGTGACTGAGTGTGTGCGGTGTTTTGGGTTTCGTCATCTTTCTGTGTTTTATTCAGTATTGCCTATTTAAGCCTACTCATTATTTGTCAGCAATTAGTCAATATATGTCAGTACTTACTCAATATTTGTCAGCAATTAGTCAATGTATGTCGGTACTTAGATATAATACACTTTGAAATAAACAGCTGAGAAATAGGCATTGATTCATTGGTGGATCAAGCTTTGCCTGGCATCATGTCAAGATTCAAAACAATTTTTTTCTCAGCGGGGATTCATAATTTGGACTTGTAGTAAGTCTCATTGCATTTGGCATGTTAGATTTACCCCATTTTCAGAGTTTGTGCATCCCGATACGATTAAAGGAACCTGCTAAAGTCGACCTCAAAGTAGGCATCACCTCAACTACCTAAATATATTGTTTTCCATGTGTGGTGGCCATCTTGGTTTTAGGAAACACAGGGATCCTGGTCATATATGGTCAATTTTGATCTTTAAAAGTTATCAGATGGATGTTAGTGACCATTGGGACACCTCAACTACCTAAATCTATTGTTTTCTATGTGTGGTGGCCATCTTGGTTTTAGGAAACATAGGCATCCTGGTCATATATGGTCAATTTTGATCTTCAAAAGTTATCATTTGGATCTTAGTGACCATTGGGACACCTCAACTACCTAATTCTATTGTTTTCCATGTGTGTCGGTCATCTTGGTTTTAGGAAACACAGGGATCCTGGTCATATATGGTCAATTTTGATCTTCAAAAGTTATCATTTGGATCTTAGTGACCATTGGGACACCTCAACTACCTATTTTTTTCGTTTTCCGTGTACTCTTTTGCTGTACTCCATCAGAAAATCTCATTTAAGATCATGATATCTATTTCAAAAAAAGAAATCTGTCATTACATCATTACTTTACTCCATCAGAAATTTCTATTTCTGATATATCATCCATCATAATACAAATATCAGAAAATTCGCATTTAAAAATCATTACCTTTTACCCCTCTTGACTAAGTATTATTATTAAAAAGATTAATGACATATTATTCATTAGTGCATCATGCTTTAAATTGCATCTTAGCTTCTCATTCAGAAAGTATCAGGATTATGGGTCTATTACTTTAAAAAATGGAATAGGCATGGCGGAAAACCTTGAAATTGATATATTACACTTTGAAATCTGTTGATAAACTGGAGAGAGAAAAGTGTATTGATTCATTGGTGCATCATGCCCAGATTGGCGGCAGCGGCCAAGGGGGCAGGTATCGGGCCACCCCTTAGGACCACCACCACCAACACTGCCACCACCAACAATAGACTAGGAAAGCACCACTATTCTGTGCTTGACTGATTGGCATATCTTTATCCAGGTATAGGTATACTCCATACTGTAGCTATGGGACAAGCTTATACATGGAGAGCGAGGAAGCACCACATTTAGAGCTTGTATTTAAGATTAGGAAACTTGATAACAAGTGATCTTTTTTCCTTGTATCATAATAGAAATACACACAGCATTACAGCATTGCTGTGTTTACTTTCCTAAAAGTACGCTATAAATTAATAAATTGCAAAACACACAACATGAAGAGCTTTTAGATTTCGTATTGAAATCATATTTGTTCCAAAAATTTTGATTTAAGATCCTATTAAAAATGTCGTAAATCAATTCTATATTTCTTAGAACATAATATGAATACACATGGCATTACAACTGTGCTGTGTCTAATTGGCCAAAAATATTGGATAAATTTTGAATCCATGAAACACACTGCAATTCAACTGCTTTTAAAATTGGTATTAAACTTAAATTTTATCGTCAAATTAAAATCTTGATCATAGATCACAGATCCTAAATTGAATCCTTTCAATTGCATCCTTAACATGGGACTCCATGAAACGCACAGAAATTCAACTACTTTTAAAATTGGTATTAAACTCAGATTTGATCGTCAAATTAAATCTGAAATCCTAATATATTATATTGATCATAGATCACAGATCCTAAATTGAATCCTTTCAATGCATCCTTAACACGGGATTCCTTGTAACTATTCACCTTGTCATTGGGTACCTGTATTCATAACTTGTCAAAATGACTTCTATTGTTGGTGGTTTATTTATCGAATAAATTCAAATTATCAATGAGGATCCTTGCCATCGGTCTTACAAATAAATCCACATATAAATGCCCTAGCCCTCCTAATCATCCTCTCAAACCCTATACATGCAGACAGCACAGGATATATACACAAAATGGAAATGGGGTATGTAGGTAGAGCCTGGGGGGTTAAAAGATTACAGGATGGCAGGGTGACATCCTCATCCTGCTGCCTTGACCCCTGTCCAAGGCCCGCACTTAAGGGGCCTTTCCAGGCATATTAGGACAATGAGGGCTGGTGCTGGTGCCAATGACTATGACCTTTGGGGTGGGGCACTGCTATAAAGGCCGTGTTGATGAAGGCTATATGTATTGGGGTCACGCTTGTTGATCCTCCCCTGCTGCTCACAGATAGACGTCCAGCTCAATGCTATACCCCTCCCCTGCCCTCCTCCACCTACATGTACACCACCCCACACATTCCTGGTAACTGCCATCTCCATCCTACCCGATTTCCTACCCATAGCTCTTCGGTAATCCAGCACACATAGGTTATATGTTACAGTCCCTCCTATAGTCGAAATATATTAGTTTTAGTCTCAGAACATCCCTTAAAAGTAAGCAGGCACAAACCCATTACTCAGTTTGGAGATTCAGTTGAGAGCTGTAATCTTTTGAGACACCTCCACATCATTTTAACTACTGGTGAAGCTATCAGTACCAGTGTACACTTCCGGTCAGCTGAGATTCAGCTGAAATCTTGGCTGAAAAGCATAATTCAGCTGAGATTAACAAATAGATTTAGCTGAGATCTTGGCTTAAAACAAAGATTCAGATGAGACCAATCAGCTGAAACAGAGATTGAGAAAAAACGTCTAGATTTAGACAATATTTCTGTATATTGGGGGCCTTGCCGCTGAACCCCCTTTTTTCCTGTAAAGAATGGTAACTCTGAAAGGGAAAAACACCTGGGGGAATACATGTTCTTAACCTCGGACCAGAGGAAATGTATACATTCTACATGTACTGCTTAGACCCATAACCAGACGAAAAGTATATTATATATGTAATACAAATCGTATTTACACTCATATATGCCGAGTTCCACCACCTGCCACTGGTGGCAGCGAAACGCTGCCTTCCCTGAAATCCTTTGTTGTACTTTTGTTTATTTACATTTGGCGTTAATCTGGCAAGCAGAAAGTTTATCCCATGCATTCTATGATGTAGATGATAACAAATAGAACAAAAGAAAATCAGTACCACATGTGCCACCACTAGTGGTGGAGCCTTGGCCAGAAGAAAAGTATATACTGACTTAGCAAGGTTAATTTTCAGCCAATGAAAGACTCACAACCATTGACTGCTTTATTCATTATTTTATGTAGATATTGTGATTTAACATCTTCAATTATCTCCCACTCATAAGCTATAAGGTAAGAACTGGGCCAAGCTAAATATGTAAATGAATATTAAATCAAATTAAACTATAATCTATGGAGCCCTGGAGCAGACATGCATAAAAATAATGAGTTGAGCTTCATAGTGTTTCATTTTCTTAACCCTTTAACTGGCGGCCCTCAAAAAGGTCATTTGGGACTTAACTGCCGACCCTATGTCCTTGGACAACAGAATAGGCATATTATGTTACCCTGAATCAGCAGCTAAGGAGGATGAAAAAATGAACAACCCTAGGGGAGCATCCACTGCCATCCGTCGGTTTCGTCCGTTTCATTTATCATTGATTTCTATAGAGAAAAACATGGATGAATGGAGACGGATGGTTCATCCATCACAGTGGATGCAGCCCTTATATGATATTGTACTTTTCTGAAAAGGATACATGTATATTGATGTAGAAACGCTGTTATCTTGGTAAAATCATATGACAATTTTGTGATATAGGTGTTAGGGTGTAAACCCACGATCCAAGAAGAAGGATTTGTTGTTGAATATTTGCCTTTTTCTAAGTAATCCCCAAAGTAATCCTCTATCAAGGATGGCAGTTTCCACCCTGACAGGTAATGCGCCCAGGCACTTGATCTTTGATGGTGATGAAAGCAATTAACAGCTTTGGGAGGTAAGATTCCTAGCCTTCATGAGAAAGCAGAAACTTTTGGAAGTAATTGCTGGCAATGGAATAGCAGCTGCAGACAAAAAGGCTGAGGCTTATGCAGAAATTGTCCAGTTTTTGGATGACAGGAGCTTATCCTTTATCATTAGAGATGCTAAGGATGATGGCAGACAGGCTCTTAAAATTCTCAGAGACCATTACAGAGGCAAGAATAAGCCCAGGGTTATCTCCCTATACACTGAACTGACATCACTGAGAAAAGGTACTGATTAGTGTATCACCGACTACGTCATCCGTGCAGAGACCGCTTCAAATGCACTGAAAGAAGCAGGGGAAGATGTGAGTGACAGTTTACTATAGTTCTGAAAGGTCTTACAGCTGACTTTAATACTTTTGGAACTGTTATCACCCAAAAGGATGACCATAGGTTCAGTGACCTTAAAGTGGCAAAATTTTGAGGAGACAGAAAAGTGTCACTCGAGTGACGCAGAGTCCAAACGGGAGAACGTGATGAAAACTGTGTTGGATGCCAGGAAGAGCAACAGCCCCAGCAAACCCAGTTATATGTGTTATGCATGTGGAAAACCAGGACACAGATCTTTTAAGTGCAAAAACAAAAAGCAGGGTAACAAGTGGTGTATTAACTGTAAAACCAAAACTCACTACACAAATCAGTGTAGAAAGAAAGACTCAACTAAGGTAGCCAGCAACGATAGTTCAAAACCAGGTCATTCATTTGCACTCAGGGTTAGCGTAGATTGTGCAAATGTTTGTAATCCTACTAGCCTGTACAGTTTGTTGGTTGATTGTGGTGCGACTACCCATATTGTTGCCGAAAAATCCAAATTTGTACAATTTGATGAAAGTTTCACTCCAGAGAAGCACTACATAGAGTTGGTGGATGGCAGCCATATGAACAGTGTTGTGGCAGGTAAAGGTACAGCCAGTGTATTAATTGAGGACAATTAAGGTAGGCCACACAACATTCTTTTGGAGAATGCCCTCTATGTCCCATCCTATAAACAGGATATATTTTCAGTGCAAGTGGCGACTGAAAAAGGTGTGAGTGTTAAGTTCAGTCCTGACTCGGCTGAATTAAACGCTCCAGACAGTATTCGGTTTGAAATAGAAAAACATGGTAATTTGTATTTTCTCAACAAAACTGGTAAATCTAGTGTTCAATCCCACACAGTGGAAGAGTGGCATAGAATCCTTGGTCACTGTAATGTAAAAGATTGCATTAATGTCGAATCAGTTGTTGATGGTATGAAAACCACTGATAAGAACAAGTTCGATTGTGATACCTAAGTTAAAGGTAAATGTCTTAATTCAGAAATCATGACCCCGATAAACGGGCAGAAGCCCTGCTTGAAGTTGTATATTGTGATCTGGCAGGCCAAATTGATCCTACAGCAAGAGATGGTTTCATGTATGCCTTATATTTTGTAGATGACTTTTCAGGGGTAAACATGGTCTATTTTCTGAAGCAGAAGAGCGACACCGTAACAGTGACAGAGAAGTTCCTTGCTGAATGTACTCCATATGGTAAGTTGAAATGTATTCGTTCGGACAATGGGGGAGAATTTACTAGTGAAAATTTCGAAAATCTATTGATCAAAAATCAGATTAAAGATGAGAAAACTGCCCCCTACTCACCTCACCAAAATGGTACAGTAGAGAGATCATGGGGCACAATATTTGAAATGGCAAGATGTTTGTTGTTAGAAGCTAAATTACCTAAAGAAATGTGGGCTTATGCTGTTATGTATAGTGTATACATCAGAAATAGATCTTACAATGACAGGGTCAAGATGACCCTATTCGAAGCGTTCACAGGTAAGAAATCAGACCTAAGCGGTATGCATGTATTTGGTACTGTATGTTATGCTTATGTACAGGAGAAGAAGAAGCTGGATGATCGCGGTGAGAAAGGTATTTTTGTTGGTTATGATAAATGTAGCCCAGCATATCTTGTGTATATCCCCAAGCGTAACACTATACGTAGAGTAAGATGTGGGAAGTTCTTTGACAAGTTTGAGGAGGCAACAGACAATAGTGATGAACCGGTGTGTGCCGCACCTCAGGTAGATCCTGAATATTACCCAGCTCCGGATGTAGCTGATGATGTAAATGTGGTAGGTGGTGAACTTGGTCAAAACCTGCTGGACAATAGGAACAATGCCAGGTATCCCCGCAGGGGACGTAACCCACCTGGTTATTTGCAGGAGTATGTCACCACTGCTGTTGATTATTGCTACCACATGTCCCACATCCCAAACTGGAACAACATGTTGGACACCTACTTGAAGGAGGAAGGTTTCCAACAGTCTGAGACTGATTCTTGTGTGTAAGTTTGTACAAAATTGCAAAACTATTGTAGTAGTTTGGGTTGATGATATTATTGCAGCAAGCGATGAGAAGACACTCAACACAGTGAAACAGTCTCTGTCCACCAGTTTCAAAATGAAAGGTCTTGGTAAGTTATCTTGGTTCCTAGGTATTGAATTCAAATGTAAAAAATGGATCTATTGAAATGAACCAAACCAAAAATGTAGAAAAGTTGTTGAAAAGGTTCAAAATGGAAGATTGTAAACCCAGATCAACTCCTTGTGATATAGGGTCAAATAATGCAAGGGATGAGGATTCTGAAGAGCTAGCTGATGTTAAGTTGCACCGAGAAATTATGGGAAGCCTCATCTATTGTATGTCAATCACAAGACCTGATCTATCTCAACATATGGTGAATCCCACCAAAGCTTATCTTGGTAGAGCCAAGCAGGTACTGAGGTACATCAAAGGTACACTTGATTATGGATTAAGATTCCTAAAATCTGATGCTGAGTTAGAACTCTTGTGAGGTCGATTGGGGAGCATCTGATGACAGAAAGAGCATAACTGGTTATGCATTCAGGCTGACCAACAATGGTCCACTCATTTTGTACAAAAGTAGAAAGCAACAGACTGTTGCATTATCCACTTGTGAAGCTGAATATATGGCTCTGTCAGCTGCTACCCAAGTGGAAAAGTTTCTAAATCAACTTTTTACTGACATGACTAGTATTAAGCAACCAAAGAGTGTTGTTTTGTATGGGGACAACCAGGATGCACTAGCAGTAGCTAAAAATCCAGTACACCACCAAAGGTCTAAACATATTAATATTAGATATCATTTTGTGAGAAATGAAGTCCAGACAATACACTCAAACTGGCGTATGTACCTACAGCAGAAAACATTGCTGATGTTTTCACAAAGCCGGTTGCAAAACCTAGGCTTGTGAAATTCCTGAGTGTATTAATGGGTACATAAATGTAAACCATCATGTATTGATCATAAGTATATTTTATAACCAAGTGTTATCAACAAGTTGTATTGATCGTAAGTGTGTATTGATCATATCATAAATATTTTATTCAAAGTTGTGTATAGATTAGTAATGTATCGATTTTAAGTTTAAGTGGGGGTGTTAGGATGTAAACCCACGATCCTCGGTAAATGAGCGCGGGAACAGCGCTACTGGTGCCTCTCTCTAGGGTGAGAGATTGAAACTAAATAAAGCTACTTCCGGTTTGGCCTCTGATGATCCCGGATGTCGTGACACAGCAAGAAAAAGGATTTGTTGTTGAATATTTGCCTTTTTCTAAGTAATCCCCAAAGTAATCCTCAATCAAGGATTGCACCTTCCACCTTGACAATAGGAATGTCAGGAATATATGGTAGTGCCTGAGGGCAGCAGCGGCCCTTAAAGGTTTGACCATTTTTGCTCTACATATCCTATTAAGTTATAACCTATGCATTGCAAAATAGATAAAGGAACTGTGATACTTATACCAGGTAGATTGTGACAAACACCATGGAAATATTGTGTCTCATTCGACTATTAACGAGTACCTATTATCTATATAGGAGTATCTGACATGCCCACCTACCTGTGTACAGATGTATCTGTATAACCACCTAGAAAAACTCGAGATTTCTTCAACTCACATCAGTTATATACGGAACACGCTTTTGCCTTGGAGCACCCCATGGTTTCTATAATCTTGACAACACTGTTAGCATATCTGTGACGCTTTTAGGCTGTTCACCTTTATGATATAAATGTCAAGTACCAATTCATATTTTACACGTCATCCACATATTCACATGTCACACATTTGGCAAAGCAATAGACGCACTTTGCTATTGTGTATACAGTGTACTAAGATGTATACAAGTCAGCTGCAGGAGGGCATAGGTAGGAGAGAGAAGTGGACAAAAAAAACTAGGAGTAGGCACCATAAAATAAGATGACAGGAGATTGGAAAAAACAGAACGGCCAGGAAATGGCCGATATGTCAGGCCGGGGCATGGGGATCGAGCTGGCTGAAGGTATGGACCTTATCAGAGTGGGATCCAGAACGACCATAGCGGCCCATCAGGCCTTCACATACAGATAGTTTCCATCAGATAACCCCACCCACTGCCCTGCCCACCACCACCACTGCTACCAGTACCCTGTATACTAGATCTCACCATGGTAACCTTCACACAGCTTCATCTAAAAGGACAGTAGAACTATATCCTATTTCTAGAAGTCATTTCTCAACATGGTACAACTAAACACAGCTTCTACAATTTGAAACCCTTAAACTTAGAGTGAATGATTGTGTGCATTGTGCTACGACAGCTCTGTACAATCACCACTTAATGTAGTAATTACATAGGGTTTGGTAGGGCAGTCGTACCGGTGCTATCATTGGTGATCTCTGTGGATGCAGAGGTGCACTGACATTAGGGTTTGAAGGGGTCTAGGTGTACCATATTGGGAAATGCCTTCCTGCACTAGAACATACCATGTTCAACTTGTGTTAATGATCTAACTTTACATGTGTCCAGTGCATAACATGATTATATGAACTATGTACAATGCCCAACGTTAATAATGGACATATTGTAATGATAGAAGAAATGTCCTCTCCCATACCCAAGTAAACTGGAAATTGGTACACTGACAAAGAAACAAATGTCTATAGGATATAAGCACTACATTCTCTAGTTCTATGGAACTATCTACTTCAGTTAGCCCAAAGTCATTTCAACAAAATGGGGGGAGGGTACTAATTAAGTTCAACATGATTCAGGCAAGCTATATACATTATAGTTCACAGTGCATTGAGTGTGCCAGGGATGCAGTGGAATGCCAGTCTCTTTGACAGTAGAAAGGGCTATTTACAAAATAATACCTAGAGATAGATTCTCCTATTCATTGGGATCATCAGTACTAACACTGATTCCTTATCCATCCATTCATGTGGCAATATTTGTGACCTAGGCAGCAAATGCGTACCTTATGGGTCAAAACATGGATTTGGGGATTTCAATCTGGTTTGAAGGTAGACTGTCTTGGCTTTCCAAAACAGTTTTAGTTTTGTCAATAGGGCCATTATTAACTGTTGTATGGGCAACAGGATAACATACATATATTATTTTTTGCGCCAAAAGACCATTTTGACACTCTTAGAAGTGAGATTCTGGCAGTATCAAGGTGTCACGGTACTAATAGGGCCAAGGACGTTCTGATTCCCCCCATCTTCCACCATAAAACTGGCGTCAATCGGGTTCTAATTTGATGGCATTCATAAATAAAGGCTTAAATCAAAGCTGAAGTCATTATTGATTTTTTTAGCATGGTCAACCATAACGGAGTCAGATCCGTTTTTGCACCAGTTGCCATGGAAACCACCATGTTGAAAAAATTAAATGATACAGGCGCCCCTGACAAGTCACAAATGTGACCTTGGACCCCTCTCTGACAAAATAGGTTTCCATGGTGACCAAACATTTTTTGCAACTTTTCCCCCCCAAATTGTTACCTTTCTTCTGGTAATGTCCCCTGGCACTGATTATACCAAGCAAAACACTGTTTTTAGTTGGGACTATTTAGCTGGCCTAGGCTTACCAGGGCGGATTACTACCGTGACACCTTAAAGTCTATTCACTGGATTCAAAGCATTTTAAAGGGAGAAATACCTGTTTTCTGCATGATGACAGGGACTCTGCAAGAAGAATGTCTAGGCTTTTCAGAGCTGTTTTCATTGCGTTGATCGGGTCACTACTTGCTGAGATATGAGGCAAAACATAAATGTGATGTATATTTTACCCTCCACCAACTTTGAGGGAACTTTCTGAGGTTTTGGCCAGGGATGGATAAGGTACCTTTTCGCTGCCTAGGTCACTTATAGACTTTGGAAGTATCTTAAAAGAATTCCTACTTAAAATGTTAGATTATAGCCTTGCTATTGGTGGTGGGTTCTGGACAATGCCTCAGGGATGGATCAAGTACCTTTTCACTGCCCAGGTCACATTTAGTGCTCTTTTCGCCGCCTTTGAAACATCAAAAAGAATGCTCCAGCCGAGTGTGGCTCAATGGTGAGACTAGCAGAGACTGGGATTGGGCCTGGGCCGGATTGGGAGTGTCATTTGAGAATGAAGTTTAAAGTGCCTGCGTTAACTGAGAGGAGTGGATTTGTTAAAGCCACTCTATTTTTCAACCTGGGCTGGATGAGTAGAATCTACATATAGAAGCAAAGCGTTTGAAGAAAATGCAAAAGGGCCACCTGTCCCAAAGCTCTATTTTGCTGACTAAGCAGCAATGTGACTTCTTGATTGCTAAATCATGAGAGGGGTTCTAGTTTACCATATGGCTGTGCCTAGAGATAATGCTGAAATGGAGGGATGTTTCAAAGGTTTCAGGTTGAATGAGATGAAAGATCACTTCTTTGGAAGTTATGAACAGCTATAATTAGTAATTCTTTTGGAACAGAAAGGTATTGAAGTTATTCTGGTTCCACCGACATACCAAACCATGGTCATTCTTCCTAATACTTTATATGTAGACAGTAGAACTATATCCTATTTCTAGAAGTCATTTCTCAACATGGTACAACTAAACACAGCTTCTACAATTTGAAACCCTTAAACTTAGAGTGAATGATTGTGTGCATTGTGCTACGACAGCTCTGTACAATCACCACTTAATGTAGTAATTACATAGGGTTTGGTAGGGCAGTCGTACCGGTGCTATCATTGGTGATCTCTGTGGATGCAGAGGTGCACTGACATTAGGGTTTGAAGGGGTCTAGGTGTACCATATTGGGAAATGCCTTCCTGCACTAGAACATACCATGTTCAACTTGTGTTAATGATCTAACTTTACATGTGTCCAGTGCATAACATGATTATATGAACTATGTACAATGCCCAACGTTAATAATGGACATATTGTAATGATAGAAGAAATGTCCTCTCCCATACCCAAGTAAACAGGAAATTGGTACACTGACAAAGAAACAAATGTCTATAGGATATAAGCACTACATTCTCTAGTTCTATGGGACTATCTACTTCAGTTAGCCCAAAGTCATTTCAACAAAATGGGGGGAGGGTACTAATTAAGTTCAACATGATTCAGGCAAGCTATATACATTACTGTTCACAGTGCATTGAGTGTGCCAGGGATGCAGTGGAATGCCAGTCTCTTTGACAGTAGAAAGGGCTATTTACAAAATAATACCTAGAGATAGATTCTCCTATTCATTGGGATCATCAGTACTAACACTGATTCCTTATCCATCCATTCATGTGGCAATATTTGTGACCTAGGCAGCAAATGCGTACCTTATGGGTCAAAACATGGATTTGGGGATTTCAATCTGGTTTGAAGGTAGACTGTCTTGGCTTTCCAAAACAGTTTTAGTTTTGTCAATAGGGCTATTATTAACTGTTGTATGGGCAACAGGATAACATACATATATTATTTTTTGCGCCAAAAGACCATTTTGACACTCTTAGAAGTGAGATTCTGGCAGTATTAAGGTGGACACATCACGGTACTAATAGGGCCAAGGACGTTCTGATTCCCCCCATCTTCCACCATAAAACTGGCGTCAATCGGGTTCTAATTTGATGGCATTCATAAATAAAGGCTTAAATCAAAGCTGAAGTCATTATTGATATTTTAGCATGGTCAACCATAACGGAGTCAGATCCGTTTTTGCACCAGTTGCCATGGAAACCACCATGTTGAAAAAATTAAATGATACAGGCGCCCCTGACAAGTCACAAATGTGACCTTGGACCCCTCTCTGACAAAATAGGTTTCCATGGTGACCAAACATTTTTTTTCAACTTTTCCCCCCCCAAATTGTTACCTTTCTTCTGGTAATGTCCCCTGGCACTGATTATACCAAGCAAAACACTGTTTTTAGTTGGGACTATTTAGCTGTCCTAGGCTTACCAGGGCGGATTACTACCGTGACACCTTAAAGTCTATTCACTGGATTCAAAGCATTTTAAAGGGAGAAATACCTGTTTTCTGCATGATGACAGGGACTCTGCAAGAAGAATGTCTAGGCTTTTCAGAGCTGTTTTCATTGCGTTGATTGGGTCACTACTTGCTGAGATATGAGGCAAAACATAAATGTGATGTATATTTTACCCTCCACCAACTTTAAGGGAACTTTCTGAGGTTTTGGCCAGGGATGGATAAGGTACCTTTTCGCTGCCTAGGTCACTTATAGACTTTGGAAGTATCTTAAAAGAATTCCTACTTAAAATGTTAGATTATAGCCTTGCTATTGGTGGTGGGTTCTGGACAATGCCTCAGGGATGGATCAAGTACCTTTTCACTGCCCAGGTCACATTTAGTGCTCTTTTCGCCGCCTTTGAAACATCAAAAAGAATGCTCCAGCCGAGTGTGGCTCAATGGTGAGACTAGCAGAGACTGGGATTGGGCCTGGGCCGGATTGGGAGTGTCATTTGAGAATGAAGTTTAAAGTGCCTGCGTTAACTGAGAGGAGTGGATTTGTTAAAGCCACTCTATTTTTCAACCTGGGCTGGATGAGTAGAATCTACATATAGAAGCAAAGCGTTTGAAGAAAATGCAAAAGGGCCACCTGTCCCAAAGCTCTATTTTGCTGACTAAGCAGCAATGTGACTTCTTGATTGCTAAATCATGAGAGGGGTTCTAGTTTACCATATGGCTGTGCCTAGAGATAATGCTGAAATGGAGGGATGTTTCAAAGGTTTCAGGTTGAATGAGATGAAAGATCACTTCTTTGGAAGTTATGAACAGCTATAATTAGTAATTCTTTTGGAACAGAAAGGTATTGAAGTTATTCTGGTTCCACCGACATACCAAACCATGGTCATTCTTCCTAATACTTTATCTGTAGCCTTTATCCGTGATCAGACAACCTATGTTTTTTGTCAGTTCTTTTCCAATTCCACAAGGTATGTTGAATCATCAATAGGGGATTTACCCAGGTAGCAAATGTGGTGTGGCCCTACTGTGGCCCACACTATATTTGGTGTGGCTTACAATGTGGGCCACACTGGGCTAACCGATAGTGTCAGAGTGGGTTGACTGTTTTCGGTTCAACATGGGTTTTTGGTGTGGCTCAAAGTGGGCTGCCCACTTTTATCACATGGCGCCATCTGGGATAAGTTTGAAGAGTTTGGTTCCAAAACGCAATAAATCCTTTCCAGATTTTCAGCATATACCCATTTTTGTAGTGCTCCCCTGAAGTTGATATTAGTGATATCATGATGAAATCTTTACCAAACAGACTCAGGACGGCTGAAAAATATAATTCTCAAAGAAAATGGTATTTGTATTTCTCTCAAGTATCTCTAATCTGTAGGCTTTTGAAATATCTACTTCTTTTTTTTCAAAATGGCGTTTATTGCTTTTTGGAACCAAACTCTTCATTATAACTTTGGGTTCAACATGGTTTTTTGGTGTGGCTGAAAGTGGGTTCATTTTCTTAAACCTTGAAGTCTGAAAATGTGCTGCTAGCCCCCATGTGCCAGCCTCTCTCCCTCTGCCTCCACAGTTACAAGGAGACCAAACATACTGTATTACTCTCCATCTACATAATACAGTAGAATCATAAATTTGAACATAGTTGGCTAAGGTATGTCAACCTAACCTAGTCCAGCTACATACCCATGTAGCAAGCCCGCTTAGGGCCAATTCAGTTTTAGCTCAGATAAGCTGGTTCAAAGCGGGCAGAATACTATTCATGGTTTTAGGTTGGGCAAATGGTAGGTTTTCAGTCAGGGCCACATTGAGTTGCCCTAATAGGGCAAACTGAACTAAGACTGTTCCCAGTTGCAGAAAAACGTTTTTTTGACGTAAAAAAAAACGTTTTATTTTGGTTCCTAAGTTTGCAAAACATTTTTTTTTTCAACGTCAAAATAACGTTTTTACATGTACTCAAAAAAATGTTATTTTGACGTTTTTATAAAAACGTTTTTATATCAGGTTAAAAAACGTTTTTTTAACGTAAAAGAAACGTAAATAAAAAACGTTTTTATTTGGTTCAAAATTGGTTGAAATAACGTTTTTTAAAAATGTTTTTTAAAAACGTTTCTATCCAACCCAAATAAAAACGTTTGCAAACGTTAAAAACACGTTTTTTGCCAAGTGGGTTGGGCTCCCAACAGTTTTTGTCCTCAGCAAGTTGTGTGGGCCACATAAGGCTAACTGATTTGGGCACAGAGCAGCTTCAAAATGGGTAAACACTTTGGGCACAGATTGGTTTCAAGGTGGGCACCCCGAATCAGGCATAGATCAGTTCCAAAGATAATTCCCCAGACAGGGTTGAGGATGGGTTTGCACAAGGCATACTGAGCTGGGAGTTCTGAACTTTGACACTAGATGACCCCACTATGTCTGATGTACAGCTTTCCCCCCATGTCAGTATTGATTTTCTTTAGTATGATATAACAGAAATAGGCTAATGAATCATATAAATCATAACAGTACACAAATTCTCTCAGAGTTTGGATCTACTGGCAAAATACATTTGAAACATGCAAAGTTAGGTGATGTCAGCAGTTTTTAATGTGCATGACTACAGTTTGCCCTATTAGGGCAACCCTATGTGGCCCTGACTGGAAACCTACCTAAAGCCCCACCTAAAACCATGAATGATCATATTCTGCCAGCTTTGAACCAGGTTATCTGAACCAAAACTAAAT
Source organism: Acholoe squamosa (assembly GCA_949317995.1). NCBI lineage: Eukaryota > Metazoa > Annelida > Polychaeta > Phyllodocida > Polynoidae > Acholoe > Acholoe squamosa. Next base: position 22,654,912 of record OX439042.1, read on the forward strand.
TGTCTCAAAGTGGGCTTGCTACATGGGTAACTGAAGTCTGTATAACTAGTAGTCTAATAATCCTCTGTACAGATTCTAAATCTAAACCAAAAAATATAAGCTGTGCTGTACGTCTGTCAGCCTGTATGGGGTATTTTCAATCCTTCTTTAGAAATGTAACGGTCACTTACCTACATGTATATAGACTAATAATTTTTTATGTGGTCCTATATAGGGCACCACTCAAGTCTATGTACAAAGCACAAGTGACCACCTGCAAAGGTTGGTGAAAAGTCAAACCAAACAGGCATTTATTGGCTGCTCTATTAACTCCTTTCTACCAAAAATATTCTCAATCATGCCAATTGACCAAAGCAACCAAGTGGCCTAAGAATACTAATATTAGCATGTAGCTACATGAATCCCCATAATAATTGCGGGGACAGCAAATTATACAAGTAAGGTAGCTTCACTGTGCAGGTTTGTAATAAGGGATTTCTATGAGATAATGACTCTGTGGCTAATTTCTCCTCAGACTTCCCGAAGGTATCAAAATATCATTGTTAGGGCTTTTGTACCTTTTACCTTTCTAAAAATAATTATTATCGTGAATGTGATCCCAATACTACAGAGTCCTTATATACATGTTAATGTGTGCATTTATCTATATAATTAGCCGAGAGGCATACATGCCTCCTTGGCTTCATTACAACTCCCCACACACTACCCCTGGTCGGCATGAACGTCGTCACAAAAACCACTACTCTGGTAATTCTTTTTTTTTTAAGAATGGTGACAGTACTAAATACAATTATTCACCAATCATCAAGTCAAGTAAATGAGGACATGTGCAAGTCTATGTTGTTTACCAAAACGGCTGCTGATAGAGCCTGCATGCCCGCATATGATATTTCATAACAGGTAGAGAAACCTGCCCTCCCGCTTCTCTGGCCCGGCGATGCCTTGACCTACCTCTCCCTTGGCCTGTTGGCTCATTGAGGCTCCCTTGCTGACCGTGCAACCCCCCCAGTCCCAGGTCATTCTGGGGCAGGGTGATAGCTTCTACAGCAGTCTATAACAAGCTTTAAAAGGTACCCACTCAGATCTCGCCTACAGAGACGCTACAGCTTGCTCTCCCTGCCTACAGTTCCCACCTGTCTCCACTAGCCCCTTCAGCACCTGTAGAGATGCCCAATACCCCCCCCCCCTCTAGGGCGTGTTTTAATGGTGTAGAGGTACGCATTGTTAAACCATAGAGTTGGGTACCGTCTGACGTGGCGGGTGAGTCGAGTCGTCGGACGTTCCTCAGGTTCCGGATAGGTGGCAGCACCGATCCGGGTCTGTGGGGACATCTGACGACGAACACCTGGGTCCTTATATAAAGCCCAGGGCTCAGCCGCTACGTCAGAGGCCCTTCTGGCCTCCGCACCATGTAGACCATTATCCATCAATATTAGCTGCCTCTTCTATACCATTCGGCAGCCGTGAGTGTGCACTAAGTAATAAAACTAACCGTTGGCATACACTTGAAATACTGTCTTACTCTTTCTTTCCGAATCGTAAGACCCGAACCCCCCAGGTCCGTAAGGCCACAAACCCTTACAATTGTGTTTTTCACACCTCCCAGAGCCCACATTACCTGTAGAGGCGTCCAAAGCTACGAAAACACGGCCCTTTCATGTCCCATTGCTATTATATAACTCCCAGAGCCCACATTACCTGTAGAGGCGTCCAAAGCCGCGAAAACATGGTCCTTACACGTCCCATTGCTATTATATAACTCCCAGAGGCCCACATTACCTGCAGTGCTGTCCTGAGCCGCGAAAACACTGTATACTATGTTTGATACACCCCTATTTTATTTGGCCATGAAATTAATTATTTGTCCTGAAAACATTGCTAAATAGGCCTACAGTATTGCTAAGTTGGTATAATAGACCCTAAACATCTTTATTAGCCGAGAGATCCTTGGATCACCTGTCATTTTATTCCATAAGGTCAGCATGATGCTCCAATGCATTTATTTGTCCTTAAAAGATCGCTAAGTTGGTGTAATAGACTAAAATTATCGATAACTTTGTTCCCATTGTGCAGATTTGAAAATAAATATCACCATGATGATTGCCAGCTCGCGATACCAGGGGTAGACACTAACTTTTTTAACTATAGGCCACCTGGGCCCACAGCTTCAGAAATCCACGGGCCAGCATCTAAATGTGCGGGCCCAGAACACGCTTTCACCTTTAATCAAAAACTAACGGTCGAAAATCGTAGAAGGTTTGCATATGACGAATTTGGAGGTATTCCAGCCCCTACTCTTCGAATTTTAGTTTGCCCCTTTTCTTTGGCTCAAAATGTCAGGCTGAATGAAATCTTCATGTTACATATGGGTTTTGATGGTCCCATATGCATATTTTGGGCTCCAGGGGGGTAAAATGTGCCAAAAATGACCAAAAATTGTCTGGGCGAAATTGTGTCTGGCAGAATGACATTTGAGTTACACACCATGTTGAGGGCTTAATTTCCTACAGAAACAATCTTCATGCCTTCATGAAAATCTCAGGTCCAGACTGAGTTTATGTAATAAAGCTACATCAAGATTTTTTTTTTTTTTGCACTAGCCAACGCTGGTGTAGAGAATTTTTCAAAAAAAATACATCAAGATTTAACTAGAATCACTAAATTTCTGGCCATTTTCTCTTTCTAACGATATATAACATGACTATGTTGAGCTATACATCAATTAGTCAAATCTTCCTTCAGCCATTTCTGTGGGCACCCAGGCCCATAGGAAGGCAAATTTTGAGAAAACTGGGGGCCTGGATCAAGAATTACGGGCCATTGGCTCCCGGGCCAGCATTAATGTCTACCCCTGAGATACCCTCAAGTCATAGGTCACACTATGGGAAAACTCCTATATGAGGTTTTCTGCCCCCCCTACCCTCACAACCCCCAAGTCCCCCCTCCCCCCACTCCATACCCCCTCCCAAAAAAAACTTTTTTTCAACACTCTCTTCCCTAAAATGGTTAGATTTTGGGCCAGTCATCACTGCAAAGAGCCTTTAGATAGGTACACTCAGACCGTGGTTCGCACACACAGGGAGTGACTGCCGAAAGTGGCGAAAACCCCTGTAGTTACAAAATTTATTTCGCTTATTCTTTTTTGCCACCGATTTTTTAGGGGGCATGTTCTTTAGGGGGACGAAACACCCCAGATTTATACCAAATACTCCATATCCATGCATGTTTTTTTGCATAATTAGCATAATTATGCAGTGTCCTGGTACTTGTCAATATACATAGATATGTTCCATTGCTCCTTTGTAGAATTCATATGCTAACAATTTGAAACTACTAATACATGGTGACTGAGTGTGTGCGGTGTTTTGTGTTTAATTGTCTCTGACACCTAGAGCCCTCACACACTTATAATAGCACCCAGAATGCCGACAGTGACTGTATGTTGCGATTTTAAATTGTCTCTGACGCCTATAGCCCTCACACAAAAAGACAAAGGGTAGCTTGAGCTGGTGAACATCACTGTGGTCACACTATGGAAAACTCCTATTATTAAGGGAGATATGACAGTTTGTGTATATGATGCCATTTACGCTCCCAGGTTGCCTCCATTTAAGCCCACAGGCTGCCATTGCAAACTCGGTAAACAATTCATGCACCAAACCTGTGGTACTTGCAGTAGAAATGGATAGAAATTAGTATCAGTCGCTGAACAGGTGGACAGACGCTCAAAGCATTGTGGGAGGAGGTCTTTCGCAGTGTATGCTGGATGGGGCTTTGACAAAGATTTGTCCCAGTCCAAAATTTTATTTCACTTAATTTCAGTCAAAAAGAACTTTTGATAGTGTGAAGTCGATTTGAGGGAAAAACTACCACAGATCCATATCCGTCAATGCATTGTTGCCATTTATTTTTTGCATAATTAGCATAATTATTCAGTATCTTGGTACTGACCAATATAATATAGATATGTTCGATATTTGTCAGCAATTATTCAATATATATTAGTAATTACTCACTATTTGTCAGCAATTAGTCTATATATTAGTAATTTCTCACTATTTGTCAGCAATTATTTAATATATATTAGTAATTACTCACTATTTGTCAGCAATTAGTCAATATATATCAGTATTTACTCACAATTTGTCAGCAAATAGTCAATATACGTCAGCACTTAGTCACTCTATATCAGCAATTATCAATACATATCAGTATTTACTAACATTATGTCAGCAATTAGTCAATATATAACAGAGAAATAGCCATTGATTCAATTGTGCATCCTGCCTTGACTGGTATTTGTCAAAATATGTCAGTATCTATGGACTATTTGTCAGCAATTAGTTAATATATGGAAGTAATTATTCACTATTTGTCAGCAATTAGTCAATACATGGTAGTAGTTACTTACATTTTATCAGCATTTAGTCAATATATAATTATGTTAGTAATTGCTCACTATTTGTCAGCAATTAGTCTATATGAAGAGTCTGGTTCCAAAACCCAATAAATCCATTCCAAATTTTCAGCATATACCCATTTTTGTACTGCTCCCCTGAAGTTAATTGTAATGCTATCATGATTAAATCTTTACTTAACAAGACCTTGATGGCCCAAAAATATATTTATCAAAGAAAATAGTTTTTGTATTACAATTAAATATCTCTAATCTGTAGGCTTTTGAAATATTGGCCTCTTTTTTCAAAATGGTGTTTATTTCGTTTTGGAACCAAACTCTTCATATGTTAGTAATTGCTCACTATTTGTCAGCAATTAGTCAATATATATCAGTATTTACTCACAATTTGTCAGCAATTAGTCAATATACATCAGTACTTAGTCACTCTATATCAGCAATAATTATTAATACATGTCAGTATTTACTCACAATCTGTCAGCAATTAGTCAATATATAACAGAGAAATAGCCATTGATTCAATTGTGCATCCTGCCTTGACTGGTCTTTGTCAAAATATGTCAGTATCTATGGACTATTTGTCAGCAATTAATTAATATATGTAAGTAATTATTCACTATTTGTCAGCAATTAGTCAGTACATGGTAGTAGTTACTTACATTTTATCAGCATTTAGTCAATATATGTTAGTAATTGCTCACTATTTGCCAGCAATTAGTCTATATGTTAGTAATTGCTCACTATTTGTCAGCAATTATTCAATATACATCAGTACTTAGTCACTCTATATCAGCAATTATCAATACATGTCAGTATTTACTCACAATCTGTCAGCAAATAGTCAATATATAACAGAGAAATAGCCATTGATTCAATTGTGTATCCTGCCTTGACTGTATCAGTATCTTGACTTGTCACTATCTATGGACTATTTGTCAGCAATTAGTTAATATAAAAACATTTATCACAATTAACCGATCGGCTATTACACCCTTGGTGTACTATTAACTCACAATACACATCACCATTATATCAAAAATGAGGCAAAAATAGACCTATAATCAATCTCTTAAATACAAATCTCACCATGCGTGATCTCATTTATTACAGAGTGATCGGAATTAGGTGTAATAGAATTTATAACAATGTCAAAATTCCTTCGGATTACTCATTTAATGGGTCATATACATGCATTTACACTAAGATTTTAAACTTCAATATCATTTGAGACACTTTATCATTCAATAAAACAAAGACTCCAGGCTTAGCTATGTGGTTAGTGACCATCACTTTATCCATTCACCTGATGCTCAATGATCAGGTGAATGGATAAATGATATGTTGACCCATGTTTTCTGAGGAAAGCCTATCATTTCTGAAGTTGTTAGTCAAGGACAGATGTACAAATACTCTAATCACTAGCCAGACTGTCTGGAATTTAGGTCTGATCAGAATTAGGGCCCAGTACTCTACTGTGATGCAATAATACATACTCTCTGTAGCCTAGCCACTGTATTTCCTACCTGATGTTTTATGCATTCCATGGTTCTTTCCCCCTTTGGTTCAGTGACCAAAGGGAGAAGGGGAGGAGTCTTGTCTCACATAGGTCTCTGAGGGAATCAGGACTGTGGCCAGAAGGAGGAGACTTTCATTGTCAAAATCCCTTCAGTCATATCCCCATGAGGCTTCACTAACCACTAGTGTACACAGACTTTTTTATGGGGCCCTATCCGTCTGTGTAATCAGTAAAGACCAGTACAGCTGTGTGAGAATATGAGAACCTTTTATTTGTTGATTGGGCAATGTTTTTGAATGGCACCTACAGTGATATAAGATGCAAATAAAAGCTTTTAAGATTCTTGAGAAAACAGGAAATATGAGATGGACTGTTTAATCTCCCGTATAGTGCCTCCATATATTCCCTGCTGTGTTACAGCTGGCATTACTTCTACATCAGATAAAGAGGAACTTCTATTGTTCTGGCTTTCATTGCTGAGAGCTAAACAGAAGCAATTTCATGCTGGCTCACCATGTCTTTCTAAGCAACGTCCCTCTAAGAATTGTCCTCAACAAAATGCCTGTCATACCTTTATTAAATCTCTGAACAATAACTGCTTTGAAGCCAATGGAACGAATGGTTATTAACAGATACTTTGATGTCAAGGGAAGGTATTTTTATTATTATTTGAACGTCCCTTTTTGGAGTTCAAACAAAAGTGAAATAGAAGCCACCACTAAATAAATAGTAATTAGGCATTTACCAAGGTATCCCTAGGACTATATTCTCTCGGTGCTCTTATGATGGATCAATTATCCAGTCATCTGAAATTAATTTCAATTGAGCTTCACCATTCATTTCAACATAAAAGGTAGTATACTCCTGGTAATTCAATTTACTAAAGGGCTTCTGATGGAGGCTAGGAGAATCCTCAGGGAGAAGTACCAACCACCTCTTACGACTGCCCCTCCCACACCACCCACACCAGTGACACCCACGCAAGCAACAGCATCCGCAGCAGAGGTACCATCACCAGTACCGGTATCAATCCCATCAACTCCAATGACAGCGATGACAGCAACAACAGTGGCAGCAACATCGGTACATGCAACTAAGACAGCTCCATCATCCCCCACCACACTAGCTACTAGTCTACCAGGAACAACATGCCATGTTATAACAATAGCACAGCTAGCTCATCACCTCCAGCTCAGGCCTTGGTTACTACTACATCTGTATTGAACACTCCTAGAGTGACTTCTGCTATTAGCAAACCTAAACCTGAAAGGCTAAAGAGGAATAAAGACTACCCGACTCTAACACATGTTGGCTGAAACTGTGATGACATGAACCTACCTAATTAAGTATATATTCCCACACTCCTACAAATCCATGCTAATGGATCACCCATAGCAGTAGTATAGTATGTATCGGAACGGGACTAAAGTTAAGTACTGTTTATTACTCACTCGACCTGCAGCCAATCAGAGGGCTCCATTTGGTCATGTGACCTGTGACATCACTGAACCCCCCGTGGTGCATACCCATATATGGTCATGTGACCTCGACCTTGACCTAATTAGGGGTATGCATACCCATATATGGTCATGTGACCTTGAGCTCGACCTAATTAGGGGATTACCCCGGTCACGTGACCCCTCATTTTGCATAATAGACCACTCCCCCTTGACCTATTTAGGGGAACGGGACTACAGGATGCAACCGATCAGAGAAATCCATTTGGTCACGTGACCTGTGGGTGCATGCCCATATATGGTCATGTGACCTTGAGCTCGACCTAATTAGTGGTGTGCATGCCCATATATGGTCATGTGCTCCATTTGGTCATGTGACCTGGTGGTGAGTTCCTTATTTGGAAAATAGGCCACGCCCCCTTTGGTCACGGGACCTACACCCCACACGTGGTGAGCTTCTTATTTGGAAAATAGTTTACACCCCCTCAGCCAATTAGAGGCCTTAATATGTGACCCGATTATGTAAATGGGGGTTGGTTAACCTTTTTTGTATGAAAACAACACGCAAATTTAACTACAAACTATGTGTTTTTGTTTTTTTTCTTTTTGGGTTAAAAAAGAGAACAAACCCTTGGGGCAGGGAGGGAGGGGAGGGGGGCCTTGGGGTGGGGTGGGGGGCCCCTGAGGGTAGGGTGGGGTGGGGTGGGGGGCCTTGGGGTGGGGAGGGGGGCCTTGGGGTGGGGAGGGGCCCCTTTTGAAAAAAAAAATTAGTTTTTTTTTTAAGGCAAGCTAAAAGCTTGCCTATAAAAAATATGAGAAAAGGAAGTAAACCCACCCCTACCCTTTTGGGGTAGGGATGGGTTTACTGATATTAAAAAGAAATTTAAAAAATTTTAATTTGTGGTAAAAAATGTAAAGTATGAAGGATATATATGACTGTGATACTTTTTTTTTGTAATTCCTAATTAGGGGATTACCCCGGTTATGTAAACCCCCTTATTTGTATAAGAGACCATGTTCCCTTGACCTAATTAGAGGGTTTGTTGACCTTACCTTAAGACCAGAGGTGGGTTTACTAATATTAAAAAAAAAGGATGAGTGTGGTTATGATGTTGGACGATTAAAGTAAATGTGAATTTTTTTCCCAGTATTTGCTCAGTGCCACTACTGCACATGCCAGATTAAAGAATATGGGGATGGTTTAATTTTAGGTTTGGTAGAAAAGGGTGAGGTAGGTGTTGCGCTTGCATCTCAGCTCACGGACATGAAGGGTAAAGTCGCCTGGGGGCCGACTAGCTTTAGCATACCAGCTGCCGTAATAGTCGGTCGTCAGCCGTCTTTGTTTTGTGTATCTATAAAGTGTTGCTGATTTATGCTGTGGCCTACCTCCGTTTATAACATTACCCGGCGTGATCTTATATACTCACCCTTATCTCTAATCTACAGAAAAAGGTGTTTAAAACATACATGTACAATAAATAAGCCTCGTCGTTTGCAACGCCACCTAGCACCCTGTGGCGGAATTACGTCTTATTTTTTATAATAACATTTATTTCGAGAAAAATATTAGGTAACTCATGAGGGGAGGGTAGTGTATATTGAACTATCTCTCTACCTATGAAATGACACTTGAATAAATGTCTTGAAATAGAGAAGATTTGTTAGCGTAGAACAGCTAATATGGTTCACAAGTTCAGTTTCGGTCAATACAGAAAAGATAGCGAGGTTAAATTCGTATTTGATAACTTGACAAACACAATACATAAACATTTATAGACCTAGAAAAGGCGCTGGTTTGGGTACCAGGGACTCTTTGGTTAGTTCACAGGTAACACACCAGGTTATCATACTGCACTAGCACAGATCTTTGATATCAAAATCATCTTTTTAAACGGTGTTCTGCTCCACACCGGTGGAAGGTGGGTAATTTATCACGATCACGTCTCAAATTCGGAATTTTGAATTAATTTGTGTTTGGTTTGCTTTTGTAATTAGAACGATTCGTTTTCATTTACAGTATTACGCAAATCACCTACACTGTGATCAACCTCGGGGCACAAGACGGGTTTTAAAGTAGGTGGAAGTTTACTGAGCAAAAGTCGTGTTAACACGTGTCAATATTGTTGTTATGATGCGTGCAACAGTTTAGTGTGTCACCAAATGTGTGGTTACCATGGTGACGACCGTAATGAACGTCACTTTCGATACAACGACGCATATTTAAGATGGCACTGGGCTAACGCGAAGGGCGGGAAAAAGACCAACCAGACACTGTGGTTGGCGTCCTTTGTGCATAACACGTGTCAGCTGAACTTATCTGCTCTTCTCACTTGATGATATCGTAAGTGGATAAGGGGTTACGAGGGGGTAAGCTGATATGTTATTGAGACTTGGGGTGTAAGTGGTGTTCTGAGGAGGGAATGGTGATAAAAAAAAAAAAAAGGACATCCCCACATCAGCGTCATCACCGATTGGATAATCCGGTGGTTTGTCAAAGGACAATTATCACACGAATCCTGGGATTGATGTGGAAAAAGAAGGAAAACTCACCGGTAAAAGTGTCAGTACCCCTCTCAGCCAGTGTAGGATCAAACAGGAGTTATTTATCCTTTGGTGGTTTGAAAGGAAAGATGCATTTCCTTGGGATCATTTTCTTTATTATTGAGCGTCAAAATGGCGGACAAAAGGTGCGGTCAATAACCAGTCATGGTTGCCGTGAAGAGTGATGAGCTATGTGAGAGCTGACAAAATCTCACCTCATCTAGGTCTAGACATAGCTCAGGTGGGGGTCTAGACCCCTAAAATCGACAGTGTGACATGGTCTTTTCTTAAAATCGACAAGGGTATAAAATTCATAAATATTCTCACTGAGCACCTTAAGGCATTAATAAGCTGGGCATTCATCATTTAGAAGTGAAAAGTCAGTAAATCTAAACTAAAATTGAAGAGGAAGGATCTTTGACCAAGGAGTTTTGACTGAAACTGTAAAAACATCACCATGCTGTAATTTTTTCAACCCTGGAGAATCCCCACTTTTAGAGACATCACGCTGCATGTGACTAGCCAGACAAAACTGACCTGTGTGCTTTTTTCATCCTGTGGAGAACCCTGCAACTGTCATTTCTTCCAAGCATAATTTGCAGTTTTGCTACATATAAATGAATGTGAGCAAGAACACATTTACCTTTTGGAAATGAAGGATTTATTGTAATAGACATTATTAACCATCACACATAGGTATGACAGGAAGGTAAATGCCTGCAACTCGCTACCTACCTGCTGGAGTTCCTACTGTGAGATGCAAAAGAGTGCACTACCCACCTACCTCAGACCACTTGGTCGCAACTTACCAAAACCTGTATCACCCGGGTGCTAGTAGTTCTCCAAGTACCCTACAGGGTGCAATACTGGTATTTTTTTTGTTACGCCTACCAGTAATACTACTGCTACTGCTGCTACGCTACTTCTACTGCTGTTATTTTTACTACTGCTGCTGCTGTTTTTACTACTAGCTACTAGTGTCGCTACTGTTGTACTTACTGCGACTACTGCTGCTGCTGGCTACTGCTGCTGCTGCTGCACATGCTGCTGCTGCTGGTTACTGCTGCTGATGCTGCTGCTGGTTACTTCTGCTGCTGCTGCTGCACATGCACATACTGCTGCTACACATGCTGGTGCTACCGCTGCACTTGCTTTTACCACTGCACATGCTCCTGCTTTTGCTGCCCTGCTACAGCTGATACTGTCAAAGGAGACAGCGAGCATAATGTACCCTCCCAAGAAAAATCAGGGCCCTTTATATAGCCGAGAGAAAGCTTTAATCCTGTTTTCACCTGACACCTTCTACCCCTGGATCAATCAATGTTAAAAAGGGAGAAATGTTTTTTTGAAATAAGTGTATCAAAGTGGTGTAACAACTGTGATAATTACCTTAATGCGACTTACATGTATAAGAGGATTATGGAACATTAGAAGATTAAGTAGTTCAAAGACTGTATACAAAAAACTACAGGGCTGCTTGACAACAAAGGGAAAATATAATCTTGTAAGAGAAAAGTCAAAAGTTTTTTTTATTGGATTACTGACTACCAAAGGTGAGGGGTACACTTTAGAAAAAAAATACCTCAGGGTGCATGTCTACCTTTGTACGTACCTACCTTTGTACATGTTTACCTTTTGTAACTACAAACGTGCATGTGTGGTAAGCAGATTAAGTATAACAAATCAGTTAATAAGTTAATCCCCTTTCTGCTCCTCCTCTTGTCGCCAACCTGGGGTGTGGGTTACCTTCTATGTCTTTTGTAATTGGGAAAAATTTAACTCAAAGCTTTTCTTTAAAAGCCTCATAAAGTGCACAGCGGGGACTATGGGTTCAAATCCTCTAAGTTTTTTATCTTTTCCCTCTGGGACCAACCGTACTTAATGAACTAACATGGACTACATCAAACGGTAGGTAAAAATCAAAACAAACAGATACCCTACCGAGCAAAGCTCACTGTAAAAAAAAATCCCTTTTAAGTCTTTGATCAATTTACATGCCCAGATTAGCAAAAGTATGCTGTTAAGCCTGTAGGTATGTTCAACAGACCACCATGTGTTGAATATCAATCAGAATAAGATAATTTAAGGAGCAGAATACTCATAATGTCGAGGGCTTTCCAACAGTACCAAATTTGTCATGGTGCAGTAATTATTTAATTATTATTTGGTCATATTGCAGAAAATAATAAATTGAAAATAGGCTTAAAATACATGAAAAGTGCGCTCTCTGGCCATGGAAATAAAGAAGAAAATACAGAAAATTAACTAAATTCACAATAAAATATTGAAAAAGATACCAAAAATCTTGATAAAATATTTTTTATGTGATTTTCTCTAAGGAAATCAATTACAAAACCTGTTTTTTTTTTAATTTTCATCAGAATGGCCATTTTCTGAATTGCTAAAAATTATGCTTTATAAATTGAAAAAAAGCATATTCCCCACAAAATTAAAGAAAATAAGATATTCCTGGTATTTCCATCCAAATCAGCCCATTTCAACTTCTGTTACCTTCATCATCCCCTACTGATTCACATAATACCCTAACATATGCCTCATATTACATTTTCTGAAAGCTATTTTACTGCCCTTTTTGCTACCATTTTGCATCCTTACTTTAATCTAGACATGATATAGGTTATAGCCTCTCCTATGTAAATTTTGTTGAATAAATCAGCTTTCTCAAAATAATTCTGGGCACAAAAGGGTTAAACCACAGTTAAGAGTGTGACTATGGGTTCAAAGCCTTTAAGTCTTTTATCTTTTCCCTCTGGGACTAACCGTACTTAATGAACTAAGCTCTCCATGACTACACCAAACAGGAGGTGAAAATCAAAAACAAACAGATACCCTACCGAGCAAAACTCACTGTAAAAAAAGAAAAGAAAAAAATCTCTTTTAAGTCTTTTTGATCAATTTAAACCACAGTTAAGAGGCTTATCTTGGACGGGTACATAAGGGAAGGTAAATTTTTGTTCCCTCACACTTCCTTTACCACCATCATGGAAACACCGAGCGCTCTACAGACAATGGTTTCTAAAGAGAAACCAATGTCTTTACAGACAGCTCGATAGGAGTATATCAATTTTACAGAAAACCTGACCACTCATCAAAACGGTAGTATTTCTTTTATTTAACATTACTAAACCCATCCCTACCCCAACAGGGTAGGGGTGGGTTTACTTCCTTTTTTTATTTTTTATAGGCAAGCTTTTAGCTTGTCTTTAAAAAAAAAAAAAAAATTTCCAAATGGGTCCCCTCCCCACCCCAAGGCCCCCCACCCCACCCAACCCTACCCTAAGGGGCCCCTACCCCACCCCAAGGCCCACCTCCCCTCCCTCCCCGCCCCAATGGGGGGTTTTTAACCCCCAAAAAAACAAAAAAAAACATGTAGTTCGTAGTTAAATCACGTGTTGTTTTCAAACAAAAAAGGTTAACCAACCCCCATTTACATAATCGGGTCACAAATTAAGGCCTCTTATTCGCTGAGGGGGTGTAAACTATTTTCCAAATAAGAAGCTCACCATGCACGGGGTGTAGGTCCCGTGACCAAAGGGGGCGTGGCCTATTTTCCAAATAAGGAACTCACCACCAGGTCACGTGACCAAATGGAGCACATGACCATATATGGGCATGCACACCACTAATTAGGTCGAGCTCAAGGTCACATGACCATATATGGGCATGCACCCACAGGTCACGTGACCAAATGGAGGTCTCTGATTGGTTGCATCCTGTAGTCCCATTCCCCTAAATAGGTCAAGGGGGCGTGGTCTATTATGCAAAATGAGGGGTCACATGAACAGTGTAATCCCCTAATTAGGTCGAGCTCAAGGTCACATGACCATATATGGGTAAACACATCCCTTATTAGGTCAAGATCGAGGTCACATGACCATATATGTGACCCATCCTTACAAAATGGTACGGAAGTCGCACATACAAAATGTTTAGTTATTGGCATATTTATTTACAGCTCATCAAGAGCTTTCATTTGGTATATAACACTTGCCTATTTGAACCAGGTGGTCCTCTAAGGATCTTCCGTCGGTAAATTTAGTTGGATGAATTAAAAATCGATTAAACTGAGATAATTGACATTTTTGAATCCTATATAATTCCCATGTAATTCAATATAACCAAGAAAACTATAGCTATGTCTTCTAGGCATTTGGGGCTTAAATTCAGTTTAGTAGGTAAGGACTCTGTAAGATATCTACCCATAGGTTAGAAAAATGCTAAAATATCAATTTTGAAAAATCTGATATTTTTGACACTATACCACTTGAGAAGCCTATATCTAGGCTTCTAAATGTGCGACTTCAGTACCACTTCGTTTGGATGGGTCACATATGGGTATGCACCACGGGGGTCCAGTGACGTCACAGGTCACGTGACCAAATGGAGGTGTGGCCTATTATGCAAATGAGGTCAAGGTCAAGGTCACATGACCATATATGGGTATGCACCATGGGGGGTCCTGTTACATCACAGGTCACATGACCAAATGGAGCCCTCTGATTGGCTGCACTTCGAGTGAGTAATAAACAGTACTTAATTATAGTCCCGTTCCGATACATACTATACTACTCCTAGTGCATGTCATAATATTTGAAGTTATGCATTGTATAAGGATTAAATAAGGGTTAAGAATTACTTATGTGTGTACTACTTGACCTCCTTTTCCATAATAAGCCTATAGGGACTGAGAGGTTTGTGACGCGCTTGATTACTATGGAACCAATAATAACATGAACACTTGCTTGTTTCCTGACACAGTAACACAGTGACACCTTTATGAACTGTTTTTTTTCTTCTTACTACTACTAACCCTCTCTCTATGTACATATACACTTGTTCATAAAATCTTAGTTTCTTATATTCTACACATTACTTTCTGAATAGATATGAACAGCACTTTGTTTAGACATCTCATTTCTATTGCACTGTTACAAAGCAAAATGTTTTTACTCTTTGAAAATTAGATGTACAACAAGGAGCGTGCCGCAGTCCCTCCTGCTATGTTTGCCATGACTTTAAAAGGGTATGCCTGCACAGCGATCACCCCCATACTAGGAATCATTTTTCATCTCACCCACATTCCCACCATGTTTGATACTTATGATTGATAAAATGATGTATATACATGAACTTGCCCAGATAAAGGGCCTAAAAATAATCTGCTCAAATACAAGATCAATATTTGGCAAACATACTGATGTTTTTAAAATGATATCCTCAGTTGACATTGCTCGTATAGTAGAGTCTTGGCTAACACCATTTAAAAAAGATGTTGATATGTACATTCCAGGATACCAATATGTGCGACTGCTATACCTAAGGGACCATTATATTGCGATTCCTGACCTACACAAAAGTTTTATAACTGAGGAATACAAGATCCTAAGTGTTGACGTAGAAATTAGGGTTATAAAATATAAAATCTTTGTATGTTATCGACCTCCAGATGCACATATTGATAAAAATGCTATCTATAAAAAATGTGACAAGAAATAGAAAATTAATTCTCATGGGTGATTTCAATTTCAACCTTCTTTGTAAAAAAGATGTGGATGAATCCAAAGTAGACGGATTCTGTACTGAAAATGAAGTCTTCCAGCTGATAAACTCTGTAACAAGACCAGTATCTGGTACTTTACTATATCACATCTACACCAATGTACACAATGTGGCTCGCCAAAGGCTACTTGATTTCTATGTCTTGGATCATACTCCCATCTATATGGTTTTAAAATGTGAAAGAACAAAAATCAAGAAAAAAAGAGTTAGGGCAAGATCTTATAGAAGATATGATTTCTTAACTTTTAAAAAGATGTAGTATATATGCAGGATCCAAATGAAATGTGGACAACTATTTTAAATGCTATCAATAATCCCCTTGACACTATGTGCCCTATAAAAACCATCACCATCCCAGAATACACCCCCCCCCCCAAGCTAACGGATGACATTCTGGAATTAATGCGTGTCAGAGATAAGATCTATAGAAAAGCAAGAAATAAAAACACTGAATACAATTGGAGACTTGCCAACTACTTTAAGCGTATTGTAAAAACAGCAATTAAATATACAGCAATATTAATAGCCTTTTCACCACTATAGGAAGGAAACTAGCATTTTCCCTAACGTAGGGAAAGCTGGGACAATAGTCCCCCATTCACAAGAAACCAAACTCTTTAGATGTTAATGATTTAAGACCGATTAGCCTTTTATAGCTCCCTGGTAAAATCTTAGAAAAAATTGTTTGTCATAGACTACAGAAGTACATGGAGGACAATAGCCTTTTATGTCCTGCACAGCATGGGTATAGAAAGGGATGTTCGACCCTAAGTGCAGTTACTGAGCACTTTAGTATTATCATAAACAACATTATTAATGAGAAGCCGACTTAATGCTTATATCATGATTACAAAAAGGCTTTTGATACTGTCTCACACTCAAAATTATTAGGAAAATTATCACTTTTATGACTGGATGTTAGTACTTTTTTTTTAGAACTACTTATCTCATAGAACCCAAACGACAATAGCTAATGACAACTGTTCAAGCTCTAAAACAATTACACATGGGGTGCCTCAGGGCTCCATTTTGGGTCCTGTCCTCTTTTCTATATATGTTAATTCCTTGTCTAAAGCATGTGATTGTAATATGACACTATATGCTGATGATGCAGTAGTCTCAGTCACATCCTCTGATGAGATGCGAATAGCACTGAATAGAATTAAGGAGTGGTGTCTACAAAACTCTCTGACTATCAATAAAAAGAGAACTAAATGGATGTTATATAATGATGTCCACCACGATAATAGTGTTTTTACTTTGAATAATGTAATATTGGAAGGAGTATATAGTTTTCCTTATCTTGGAATAACTTTGGATACTGATTTCAAGTTTATCGAGCATAGAAATAATACTATTAGAATTATTAAGCATAGAATACACCAACTATCCAGGATTAGAAAGTTTATAAATCCTACCACTGCTGTTGACATTTATAAGTAGATGATCTTACCATGTTTTGATTATGGAGACTTTATATGGGATAGTGACTATAGAGGTGAGACTAAAGAACTTCAGCTTCTACAGAACTGGGCCTTAAGAGTAACGCATATGGTAGAACTAGAAGAAAATCCTCTTATGACTACTGTTGAGCTTAGACATGCAAGTAACTGTTCTGAACTATATGTAAGAAGAGATCAGCAGTTACTTTTCTATGCTTTTCAATTGGCACAGAATAGGGAATATGTTGACAATAGGCAACTACCAACTCGATTACACACAGGGAAGAGATTGATAATCCCTCATTGCCTTAAACCAATTGTATTAAGAAGTGCTCATTATAAATCCAGAGTAAGATGGAATCAATTAAAAGCACAGTACACACTAATAACTACGTTGGAAAAATTCAAGAGCGACATAATACGTGACTATCCAAACTGTTTTTTTTTTAAATCTTCTGTACAAATGCACTGTGTTTTCCCTAGAAGCTCATCTCTCATCTCATCTCATCATTAATCCCTAGCCAAGCAATGATTCCTGTAAATCTGTTTCCTTTTTTTAATATATGAATCATAGAACTTGTGATATTATCATGATGCGGACACCATGTCATTGATATCTAACTGAATTGTCATAGTGCATGTCTATTGTAGGGGGCCTAGCTGAGGTACCACAATGCTTAGGCGCTAGGTATAAATACCGGTTACAATGTACTCAGTATTTACCCAATAAAACACTTTAAAGAGAAAAAGAACCCCAGCCATTATTGTAAGCCTAGTTTAAATTCTCTATATTCATATCCATGAAGTAGATATGAATGTGTTTATTGATGTGAAAACTATAACTATGGAATAGAGAAATCCTAAAATGCTGTTCGTATGGTGTAGTCTAGGCCTCTATTGGTCACATCCATTCATCCTCACTTTTATCAAGTGCCCATTGTGTTACCCTTGGACTCCTTTTAAATGTTCCTTCCCCACCACATGACTCCACAGAGAAACATGATTTGTAAAAACTCTTTTATGTTTAATAATGACCTTCTTGGGGAAAATATTTTGTCCATTATTTAGAGTCAATGACGTTCAGGTGGAGGATAATTCTCTAGAAATTCTGCATTTCCATGTAAAGCTTTTGGGTATCAATAACGGAGATCAATCTTTACATTCCTCCTGACAGAGGGTGTTTAATGACTGACATTGGAACATTTAGCATGGTAACTATTTACTAGCTTTGTGCAAGCTATTAAAGGTAGTATATAGAATCTGGCTAATTCAAGATTGGCCAACAATTTCTCTTAGTAACTTTCAAGGATATTAGTTGGATACTTAGGTAACATGTAGAAAAGATAAAACCCATAGGTCACGGGTCTGTTTGGCCACTGGAGGGCATTGAAGTTTGGTTATGCCATATAAGTTAGGAATGTGAAGAAATATTGCCATATTTGGCCTTTTCTTATTTGCCACCAGGTGCCATTTGCGTCGATCCTATCTACTACCTGTAAAACATAAATTAACAATCATTTAACCTCTCTGAATTAAGGGACCTGCTACTCACTCTACAGTGAAGCCTAAAACCATTCTACTGTGCTCATAAATACCCTAATGCAGCTGGACAGAGAGATTAGTCACTATCGTGTAGGGGTGCTTTACAGTTTTGGTATAAGGCTACCATATTTGAAACGGAGCCAATTTCAAGAATATGAGTACCTTAATGGGTTTTAGGGGAAACATTTTCTTTCTTAATCTGATTTGAATGGTATGATTAAACTCTAACCCATTTCTGTGATTATATTGATTAATGAGACCACATTCCATTCTATGACCTTGATCAATGATGTGATGTTTACGCTCCATATAAACATTTTATGTTATTTCGATCTGATCAGAAACATGTCTCATAATATATTGCTGAAATGGCCTGCACACATTTGGTTTATCAGGGTGTGATCAACATAGATCTCATAGATCGAACTGAAATAGGTTGCCCCTCAGATTCCTACCGTTCTGTGCAGTCGATGGGTCCAACATCCTAACTTGTGGGTAAAAAATTTCATTAATCATATACATTGCTTGTATTGACTCTTCATGAGATTAGCGGCAATCAGCGTTTCCAAACAGCGTCTCCAATACTAAATCATATGCAATGTTGTTGTTTTTGTTGTTAAATAGGCCATCAGTCTCACCAATTCAGTAACTGGATATGCATAGAATGTATGAGAGTGTCATTTTATTTATCTTATAATTAAGCCTGAATATGACTTGGACGCTGTATCAGCCAAGTGCAGGTAATAAAAGAAACATGAACTCCTCCATCTGGATAAAAAGGAAACACCCTCAGGAAACAGGAACATTCAGCTTTGAAAGTATGGATATCCCCTTTCTTGGAAACCACAGAATACCATTGCCAGTCCCTTATAATATCCCTTGATGGTACACACCAATTTTGTCATCATTCCCACAGCCCCTTATCTCACAAACCCCTTGGTAAACATCCCCACCGGCCCCCTCATTCCCCTTTCTCCTGAGTAGCCCAATTTACGACGTCGTTGGGGTGATAGGGCTCGGCGCTGGGATGAGAAGAAATTTTAATGGTTAGTGACTTATTTATATAAACCATGGATTACCCTATGAAATGGGGGTGGGTGAGAGGGGCCGATGGTTTGGGAGGGGGACGGGTAGTTACCACGAGGGAGGACTAACGCTTGTTTATGCCGCTAATTAAAGCACATCACACCAGGAATCAATCGTCCCAGGATGTAAGAGATAAAAGACAAGGATACAAGTAGAGACATCAGGGCAACAACCAGCTAGTCTCTTACCACATTTCTAATCCACATCACCCATCATATCAGCTACAAAAGGAGAGTGACTGCGTGCAGGACTGGTGAATGCGTGCATTATAATTATATTCACCTTGTCAGTGGGTATCTGTAATCATAACATGTCATAATGATTCCTATTGCTGGTGGTTAATTTATCGAATGAATTCAAATTATCAAAGGGGGTCCTTGCCATCGGTCTTACAAATAAATCCATGTGTATATGATCCAACCCTTAGTACTCCTAACTATCCTCTCAATCCATATGTATACATGCAGACAGCACAAGATATACAAAAAGGAAATGGGGTATGTAGGTAGAGCCCAGGGGCTAAAAGATAACAGGATGGCCAGGTGACATTCTCAACCTGCTGCCTCTACCCCTGCCCAAGGCCGGCACTTAAGGGGCGTTTCCAGGCATATTATGACAATGAGGGCTGGTGCTGGTGCCAATGACTATGACCTTTGGGCTAGGCACTGCTATAAAGGCCATGTTAATGAAGGTTATATGTATTGGGGTCATGCTTGTTGATCCTCCCCTGCTGCTCAGAGATAGACATCCAGCTCAACGCTATACCCCATCCCTGCCCTCCTCCACCTACACCACCCCACACGTTCCTGGTTACTGCCATCTCCATCCTACCTGATTTCCTACCCATAGTACTAGAGATGGAATTTCACACAAATCTTTTGAGAAATCAGTCATGAATAGTATATTCAAATAGTATATAGGTAGGGTCTCTCTAGGGCCCCATGCATATTTGTAGTAGTCAACCTTGGCCCCGTGCTGTGCATTTAAAAGCAGTATTTAACCTACCCGCATATATGGACTGTAAGCCCCACAAAACATGTACTATATGTACCCTAAAAAGTTTTAGGCTGGTCCAAATTGATTTTTGGACCCCCCTGCATAACTATGATTCATGATTATTGATCATAAACATTTCCTCTGGCCCGAGGTTAAGTACATGTATTCCCCAAGTGTTTTTCCCTTTCAGACCCTATGCCAGGGGTCCATCATGAGTAGTTATGGCCGTAACTCTCAGCCCACTAAGAGTTAAGTCACAGGCTTTAAAATGAGATATCCTGAGCTAGAATATCCCTGGTAGTTTTGCTGTAATTGCTTGTCAAACATTGGTTGCAATGTGTAACTGAAAATGGCAAATAAGCTCTAAGTGCATTATATCCTGTCATATATGTACTATAGGTACTTATAATGCAAAAAAAAGTACAGTTTTGTGGAAAAATAACCAAAAAAAAATGTGCTGTCTTTATCATAAAATTAGTTCTAGAGGGACTTTTTGAACTCCCTTTTAAGTTCTGAGTTCCTGAAGGAATTTCCAAAAAGATTTGTGGCAGAAATCCTCATTTGGAATTATGGGGTTGTTTCAATGGCAACCGGAAATTACCATATATGTCAATTTTCTATGTTCCCTTTGCATTCCAAAAATATTGTTTTCAGTGGAGATGGAATAATTCTAAGCATACCACTGGATTCCCCATCAAAAATTAGTATAAGGCATTTCAGTGTTTTACCCATATACTGCCTCCTGGTGGCCAAAACAAGTACTAAAAATCCCCCCTGGAGGTGCATTTTCCCCCGTTGGCCCACATTTCTTTGGATTATTCTCAATTCTTTAAAAAAAGGTTATATTCCCATGCTGTCCAAGGGGTATAACTTTCATCAATTGTCCATTATGTATTCAACTACAAGGGAAAGAAGGCCAGGAACATTTATTTCATTCAAAAAATGCCCCAAATAGGAAAAATACAAAGTTTGGTTACCCGCCTGGACACAGTCATAGGATGGGTCACAACTTCAGATGGTTGCCATGGCAACTGTTTTCAAATCTGGATCAAATAAACCCCGACTTTCATAGCCCAATCAATGTCCTTAACCAACAAAAAGAGGCTTCTCTAGGGCCCCATCTTTAGTAATCACAACATAGCTCTGGGACTTAATGGAGTAGGAGGTTAGTACTAACAGGCCAAGTTACTTTCATAGAAAGGTCAATTAACATGTAAGACATTGTAGTTAAATAATATATTTAGGGATGTCATTGACATGTCATTTTTGTTGATTCTGATTATCACGATTTTTAGTCTCGATGTTGCGATTTTTGCTGATTTTCTGGTTCATTAGATCCTTGACTCAATTGAGTTAAAAGAAGGGAAACTATGTGGGGCCCTCCGGCCCCACCCCCTACCAAAGGAAAAATCAATTTTTTGACTGAGATATCTCCACTCGAAAGTGACAATGATAGTAATATAAAGGTATTTCAAAATTATTGGGGATTTTCTGCTGATACCATACAGTACATCTACCTCCTTCCAATTTCTAGTAGATGTCATTTCCAAGGCTGAACAGAAGGGAATCTGAACATCATACACATAAGTGACAATTCTAGAGGAACCTACTCACTCTCTGAGGGCTGCTTTTGTACTTTCATTCAATTCTTTATAATAATTCAGATAATTCTATAAGACCATAATTGTAAAGCATAACGTCATCTTGCCTCCCCCCCCTCTCTCCAAATTGCAAGCACCCATTCTGATTTAATACTAAATGGTTCTAATGATTCCCAAGGGAAAACTTTTCAGGACAAAATTAACATTTACAACTGTCAAGGCATGACTTTATTGACCTAACAGAGCTGTGTTATCTCTTCTCCATTGCATTACTGTCATGATAAGCTTAAATTGATACCAAATGTGCCTATATAGTTGCAATCTGCCTGATTGTGTCATTAAAATTTATGAAAATAAATATATCATCACATATTGATATAATGCTGATGTCGATACGATATTCATTATTACAATATTCCCGATATTTAGATATTGTGAATATCGATGGCATCCCTAAATTATATTAGTCGTGGCTGGTAGGACCAAGTATAGGATCTATCTCGGGCCCCTCGATAAACTTCCCCAACGGTGCCACTGAAACTGGATGGAGTATCCAGGCTATGTTATTAGAGCTAGGGTTCCAATTTCTTTTTTACAGATCTAGGGACATATTAAGGCTTTGCATGGTATATCTTTTTCATCCCTGTGCTTTTTCGCACCCTGCATAAAAAATAATTTGGCTACATAAACCTATACAGTCTTAAGATTTCCCTTTTGCTATGGGGGAAATACCAAAACATAAAAGGGAACCTATTGACCTTTTATTTTTATTTTTTGCAAGTTGCAGCACAGATTTTCATGTTTTTGCTTGAAAAAAAAACCTCATTTTGGGCAGTTTTAGGCCCCAAGCTCCCTAAATATGCCTCGTAGATAGGCAAAACCATAAACCATTTGAGCTCTATCCCATCCTGAGCAGAATAAATGATAAAGACACGTATATTTCTTTATTTGAAGTTTTTATTGAAGGGAGAACAAGGACAGTCCAAATCTGGATGATTCATGATTATTGGACATATTCTAGATGTACTAATTACACTCATAACCAGAAGAAAAGTATATTCTACATGTACTACTTACACTCATAACCAGAAGAAAAGTATATTCTTCATGTACTACTTACACTCATTGCCAGAAAAAAAGTATATTCTATATGTACTACTTACGCCCATAACCAGAAGAAAAGTATTTCCTACATTGTACTAAGGTAGATTCAACTATTTCCGACCTCATACCATAAGCCGACCACCTTCAGCACCTCATGTTTATTTACCTAGAAAAGATATGGTACTATGTGTTATTGAGATTGAATGTCGAAGTATTAATGCTCTCATAGAGACCATCATTGCAATGAATTCCACTATTTACATACCCCCAAAAACTGTACAGATCAATCATGATGTTATATGAATGGACACATATCTCTAATGCATCAACCATCCATTTTTAATACAATTTGCCAACTATAACCAAGATTAGTGCTGCACATTTACAAGTTTTTAATATTACCCTGACCTGACTTCAGTCTCACCAAGAAACGACCACACCCTACCTGGAGTTGACTATATGACATTGCATAAATAGTATAGGTGGCTCCACTGTAGCACTTACCAGGCTGAGGTCCATACCTTTTAATGTGTGAAGTAAGGAGATACTACATGAAGAAATATGTGAATGTTTTCAGCAATACAGTTTCTAGAGGGGTCCTAAAAACCTATTTTGATTTGAGGATTTATATCATGCAAATATGTTTCAAATACTCTCAATATTAATTTTATTCATGGAACATATTACTTATTTTGATGGAGGGGAAACAGTTGCCTATGCGTTACAATGGACGTCTTTAGGTGAAAATTGGTCGGCTCTGAATGAAGATGGTATAATTGTAAAGTCTCATATCATCATAGAGATACGCCTCATAAGACTCACATTGGAATGAGGTAGTTATATGAATTGGAATCTATATGATTGCCTAGGTTGTAAGAGGTCATACATATTGATAACATCATTGAATGCTGAGAACTAAACATTTTCAAATTAGTCAGAAAAGATATGTATGGGAAGGGTCGACTTAAGTAGGCTCTTCAACAAAAAATTCAAACTAAATACAGACAATTATTAAAGGTTGCATTCAGTGAAGCTAATTGCGAAATTTCCAAAACTTTTGGAATTATGTTTCTATCTTGTATAGAACCAGAAAAAATGTGCCTGAAATTCTGAGGCAAGTGGCACTATAGAAGTGGTAGAAATAGGTGTGAGTTTTTGCGATGTGAGTGCAGCCATGCAGTGACGACTGTCAGTGGCCACCTTCATGGCAGTCACTATAGCATTGATATGAATGGCCAACACTTCCTGAAATCCTTTGTTTTACTTTTGTTAATCTACATTTGGCGTTGATCTGGCAAGCAGAAAGTTTATCCCATGCATTCTATCATGTAGATGATTATGTAACGCGGCCATGGCACTAGTGCAGCCTTGGCCAGAAGAAAAGTATATAATTATACAGTGAGATTAATTTTTAGCCAATGAAATACTCACAACTATTGACTGCTGTATTGACTATTTTATGTAGATATTGTGATTTAACATCTTCAATTATCTACCATTCATGCGGTATAGTAAGAACTGGGCCAAGCTAAATATCTAAACAAATATCAAATCAATTTAATCTATAATCCAATAGTGCGTAAGTAGTGCAAGTCGTGCTGCATAAAATGTTGCATTCCTGCATCCCACACGTTGGGTTATCTGACGTGAAATTACAATAGTATACTAAACATGTATGTATAACAGAAGATGTATGAAGGTAATGAGTTGAACTTTATAGTGTCTCAGTTTCTTAACCGTTTTTTTCTCTACATATCCTATGAGGGTATATGTTATGCATTGCAAAATAGATAAAAGAAATGTGATACTTACAGGCTTATACTAGGTAGATCGTGACAAACACCATGGAAATATTGCGTCTTATTCGACTATTATTGTAGAAACTAGTACCTATTAGCTATATAGGAGTATCTGACATGCCCACTTTCCCGCAATACAGATGTAATTGCATACCGGCCTAGAAAGACTCGAGATTTCTTCAACTCACATCAGTTATATAGGAAACACACCTTTTGCCTGGGGCAACTCATTTTTTCTCTAATCTTGACAACACTTTTATAGCATATCAGATTCTTTGACGCTTTTAGGCTGTTCAGCCTCATAATAGAAATGTCAAGTACCAATTCATATTTTACATGCCATCCACATGTTCACATGTCATTGACACGTTTGATAAGCAATGAAGGCCACATTGTTATTGCATATACAGTTTACTAAGATGTATACAAGTCAGCTGCAAGAGGATGTGGCTAGGAAAGAGAAGTGGACAAAGAAAACTAGGAGTAGGCACCATAAAATTAGATGACAGGAGATTGGAAAAAACAGAATGGCCAGGAAATGGCCAATATGTCAGGCTGGGGCATGGGAATCGAGCCGGGTGGATGCATGGACCTTATCAGAGTGGGATCCAGAATGACCATAGTGGCCCATCAGGCCTTCACATGTATACGGATAGTTTCCATCAGGTAACCCCACCCACTGCCCTGCACACCACCAGTACCCTGACTATAGTGGATCTCACCGTGGCAACCTTCACACAGCTTCATCTATGGAGGACAGTAGAACAGTAACATCCTTTTCTCTAAGGCATTTCTCAACATGGTACAACTAAACACAGCCTCTACAATTTGAAACCCTCAAAATTAAAGTGGGTGATCGTAGTCTATGTGCTACGAATGCTCTGCACAATATGCACTTTAGTAATTACATAGGGTTTGCTAGGGCAGTCGTACCAGTGCTACCATTAGTGACCACTAGATGCAGGAGTGTAATGACATTAGAGTGAGGGATCCCACTATGATCTGAAGGGGTCTAATTGTACCATCTTGAGAAATGCCTTTCATCACCAGAACAGACCATGTATCTGTTGTGTTCATGATTGTTCTTTACATGTATTAGGGATGACATCAATATTCACAATATCTAAATATTGGGAATATTGTAATGATGAATATCGTATCAACATCAGAATTATATCGATATACGATGCTATAGTTATTTCATTTCAATGACACAATCGAGCAGAGTGCACCTACATAGGCACATCTGGTATCAAATTAAAGCTTATCATGTCAGTAATGCAATGGACAAGAGATAACACAGCTCTGTTAGGTCAATAAAGTCATGCCTTGACAGTTGTAAAATGTTAATTTTGTCCTGAAAGGTTTTCCCTTGGGAATCATTAGAACCATTTAGAATTAGGTCTAAAATCATAGAAGGTTTGCATATGACGAATTTGGAGGTATTCCAGCCCCTACTCTTCGAATTTTAGTTTCCCCCTCTATTTCTTTGGCTCAAAGTGTCAGGCTGGATGAGATCTTCATGTTACATATGGGTTTGATGGTCCCATATGCATATTTTGGGCTCCAGGGGGGTTAAATGTACCCAAAATAACCAAAATTGTCTGGGTGAAATTGTGTCTTGGAGAATGACATTTGAGTTACAAGCCATGTTGAGGGCTTAATTTCCTACAGAAACAATCTTCATACCTCCATGACAATCTCAGGTCCAGACTATTGTGACCTGTAGACTAGGAAAATCACATTATCATTTATGTCAGATGTGTCCTTGCTATTGTAAAAGAAGCATACTTATAAGAATTCTTTTTCTGGGCACATGTCTGGGCGAATGACATGTAAGGCCCCATATGCACACTTTCTATGATTTGTGACCATTAAATCAGAATGTGTGCTTGAAATTTGGAGGGGGGCAACATGACGTTGTACTTTACAATTATGGTCTTATAGAATTATCTGAATTATCATAATGAATTGAATGAAAGTACAAAAGCAGCCCTCAGAGAGTGAGAGGGAGGGAGGGCCCCATATAGTTTCCTTCCTTCTTTGCGATTTTAACTCAATTGAGCCAAGGATCTAATGAATCAGAAAATCAGCAAAAATCGGAACATCACAAGGGCATAGGAAAAGGGGGGGCCAGGGGAGCCTGGCCCCCCCAATAATGAGGAGGTTCCCTATATAAGCCTATATAAAAATATAGCAGGCCCCCCCCAACCGAGACTCCTGGGCCCCCCCAATAAAAATTTGCTTCCTACGCCCCTACCATGAAGACTAAAAATCGTGATAATCGGAATCGACAAAAATGACATGTCAATGACATCCCTAACATGTATCCAGGCCCTAACAAGATTAATATGAATTATGTGCATTGTCCATTATTATGATGATATGAGAAATTCCTCTACTACACCCAAGTAAACACATGTCTATAGGATATAAGCACTACATTTTCTAATCTTATGAGAGGTGATACATCTACCTAAGTTAGCCCAAGGTTATTTTGACAAAATAAGGGATAGGGGAGAG
Organism: Acholoe squamosa; assembly: GCA_949317995.1. Taxonomy (NCBI): domain Eukaryota; kingdom Metazoa; phylum Annelida; class Polychaeta; order Phyllodocida; family Polynoidae; genus Acholoe; species Acholoe squamosa. Next base: position 22,682,516 of record OX439042.1, read on the forward strand.
AGCACAAATTAAGTTCAACTCAATTCAGGAAAGCTATATATAGTTGTCAGTGCAATAAGCATGCCAGGGGTTCAGTAGAATGCCAGCCTCAGCTTTGGCAGTAGAAAGTGCTATTTACAAGATAATACTTAGAGATAGATGTTCCTCTTCATTGGGATCATCAGTACTAACACTGATTTCTTATCCATCCATTCATATGGCAATATTTAGTGCTCTTTTCGCTGCCTTTGAAAAACCCCAAAAGAGAGCTCCAGTTGAGTGTGGCTCAATGGTGAGACTAGCAGAGAGGAGGGGGCAGCCCATTGCTGCAAAAGCACATCGTGAATGGTCTAGTAACGCTGACGAATTATCTGAGTTATTGTTATTGGAAAAGCCCCGTCCCTTCTGCCATGATTATGAATGTGGACTGGGATGGGGCCTGGGCCAGATTGGGAGTGTCGTTTTAGAATGAAGTTTAAAGTGCATGCGTTTACTGAGAGGAATGGATTTGTTAGAGCCAATCTATTTTTCAACATGGGCTTGATGAGTAGAATCTACATATGGAAGCGAAGCGTTTGTAGAAAATGCAAAAGGGCCACCTGTCCCAAAGCTCCATTTTGCTGACTAAGCAGCAATGTGATGTCTTGATTGCTAAGTTGTGTGAGGGATTCTAGTTTAACGTATGGCTGTGCCTAGAGTTAATGCTAAAATGGAGGGATGTTTCAATGGTTTCAGGTTGAATGAGATGAAAGATCACTTCTTTGGAAGTTATTAGCAGCGATAATTCGTAATATTTATATTAGAACAGAAAGGAGGACCTTCAAGTTCCTCTGGTTCCAATGACATACCAAACCATGGTTATTCTATACCTTATGTATGATAAACTGAACATTGCCCCTCTCCCCAACAGGTTGGCCTCTATTCCATTCCAAGACAACCCCAACAGGCATTTATTGGCTGCTCTATCAACTCATTTCCAATAATCATAATAATATTCTCAATCATGCCAAGTGACCAAAGCGACCAGGTGGCCTAAGAATACCAATACTAGTAAGTAGCTACATGGATCCCTAATAATTATGATTGCGGGAATAACATTTTATGCAAGTATCCAATGCTGCACTAGTACATACTCTGTCTATAGTCTAGCCACTGTATTACACCTGATGATGTATGCCACCCATGGTTCTTTCCCCCTTTGGTTCAGTGACCAAAGGGGGAAGGGGGGGGGGGGTCTAGACAGACAGAGGTCTCTGAGGGAATCAGGACTGTGGCCAGAGGGAGGAGACTTTCATTGTCAGAATCCCTTCACTCATATCCCCATGAGGCTTCACTAAAACAGACTTTTTTCATGAGGTAATGCCAGCTGTTTTACAGCTGGCATTACCTCTACATCAGACAAAGAGGAACTTCTATTGTTCAGGCTTCCATTGCTGAGAGCTAAACAGAAGCAATTTCATGCTGGCTCACCTTGTCTTTCTAAGCAACGTCCCTCTAAGACTTTTCCAAGTCAATTGAAATTGTTCTCAACAGAATGCCTGTCTAAATTCTCTGTATTCATATCCATAAAGTAGATATGTAGAATAAAGAATAGAGAAATCCTAAAATGCTGTGTGTACTGTGTAGTCGCGGCCTCCAGTGGTCACATTCATTCATCCTCACTTTTATCAAGTGTCAATTGTGTTTCCCTCGTACTCCTTTTAAATGAACATCCTTTCCCACCACATGACTACATAAAGGAACACGATTTGTAATAACCTTTTTAGGTTTAATAATGACCATACCTGGGGAAAATATTGCTTCCATTAAAAGTACTGTGCCCATTATTTAGAGTCGATGTTGTTCAGGTGTAGGACAATGCTCTAGAAACATTGTACTTCCATACATGTTGTTAGGCTATCAAAACCAGAAGGTCAATTTATACATTCCTCTTGACAGAGGGCGTTTAATTAATGACTGACATTGGAACATTTAGCATGGTAAGTATTCACTGAGATTTGTACAGACTATCAAAATATAAGTAAAAGATCATTTTAACCACTCTGAATAAAGGCTACTACTTACTCTAAAATGAAGCCTAAAACAATACAATTATGGTGGTTCACTCTTCAGTTTTAAGAGGATCCCTGGAGGCTGTTTTTCCACATAGGTGTTTTATATGTGAATGCGGAGAGTCAAATGCGGGACCTATGTGGGATTATTTTTTAATATTAATAAAACTGTTTTCAAATTACCTCCGTGTAGTGTCCATATATAAAAGCTTAATATACGGAAATTAATTGTTATATACAGATTTTTGTTTAGTGGACTCAAGGCTTAATGATGAAAATAGTTTACATTCCAGGGAACCCCCTAGGGAATTCCCTAAAATACGGAAATTATATAAGCAGTCTGGCAGATGATATTGCATACATATGGAATCTTTTTTTTTTGTTGGGGGGAAGGGGGGTTGAGACTAATACCATGGCAGAATAATGTTCCACCCTGAAAGGACTAAAGCCCCTAGAGGGTTAACACAGGGAGGGTGAATGGATGTAGATTTCATCACGTCTTATCACTAACCCTTTAAAAGCTCTAGCCATTCAGGGTCAGCATGCTGTTTAAAACAGCATTTACCAATAGATTTTCCATGCACCGAGCATATAAGGTGTACAACCAGCCCCCCCCCCCATGCCTTTGGGGTAAAAACAACTTAATTGAATATCCTTGTACTCACTATAAAAAGCTGACATAACATGTCACAATGAGAAGACAGAATCAGCATACATATATCAATTTACGGACAAATATAGTGTAGGGACACTGGTAGACTATAATTTGGTTGGTTCAGGTATCAGATTTGGGTTCTTAACCAAAGCCAAAGGGACTGCCAGTGCACCTTATATGCAAGGTACATGGGAAAAATAATTGGTAAATACTGCATAAAATGACTTTAAATGGGACACATTTCAGCATGCGGCCCCTGAATGGTTAGAGCTTTTAAAGGGTTAGGACAATGAGTGGCGCAGACGCAGATAGATGTAGATTACAGTCTCTTATCGCTAACCCTTTAAAACGGCCTCCTGGTAGATTTAACCGTTATTTTTTACAGTGTACCCCCAATGCCTAGTCCACAAGGGTGAATCCTCATACCAAAGTTGCCAGACATCCATCGTTATTTTCACCGAGATTTCTGGTACATATTTATGTGTACCACCATACTGCCACCTGGGGCTTCTCGCTTCTTACCTTGCTACCCTACCATACAATTATGGTGGTTCACTCTTCAGTTTTACGAGGATCCCTGGTAGATTTAACAGTTAAAATTTACAGTGTACCCCCAATGCCTAGTCCACAAGGGTTAATCATTCACCTGTAGGCAGCTGAACAGAGAGATTAGTAACATTTGAGGGGGGGGGGGGTGCTACTATGGCCAAAATTTCATAGATAAGGGCAAAGTGGTCGAGGCCACAACGGGCTCCGTTTTCTTTCATTTATTACTGTTTCATTTTCGGTGTAAGGCTACCACATTTGAATGAGGGTGAATTTCAAGAATATCCGTGCCTGATGGGGTTTCTTTTGTTTTTTTTTTGTTTTTGCTTATTTGTTGTTTTTTTTTTGTTTTTGTTTTTTTAGGGGGTATCATGTTGTCACAATAGTTTCTCCTTCTTATTCTGAATCGAATGGTATGATTGAACTCAAACTATTTTCTGTGAGAAGATGGATCAATGAGGCCACATTCCCTATAGAAAGAACCAATCTCTACCAAATAGATACATCCCTATTCTAGATCATTGAATCTTGTCCTTCATAACTATCTATGACCTTGATCAATGATGCGACATTTATGCTCCATATATTTCATGGTATTTGCAGCTGATCAGAAACACCCAATATAGCCCATGCCTCATAGTATAGTGCTGAAATGGCCTGCACACATATGGTATATCAGTGTGTGATCCACATAGATCTCACAGATCAAACTGAATCTAGGTTACCCCTCAGGTTCCTACCGCTTTGTGCCGTTGATGTGGCCAACATTTAAAGCAGTTACATAGCCACAGTGCAGAAGGTACTAGAGTAACTGGCAGTTACCCCTTCCATCTTAAATGGTCATATGCAAACGAATGTGAATATGTTTCCTCGTTCTATGCCATTAACACAATATTCTACTTCATAATTGTATTATTATTACATAACCATGACTAGGGCATAGATACTTACACAGGCAAGACCTGGAGTTACTACATCACTTGGATTACATATCCAGCTAAATCAGCTAAAACTGGACACTAGGTTAACACCTATTGAAGTTACCTGGGTACATGTTATTGTAAACAAACTGAGTTACCCTGGTACTAACAAATCTAAAACCTCTCTATTCTACTGTTCTAAACATTGTCCAGCTTTTTAAACAGAAATCACGTTTTTGAACAGAAATTGCCTCATGACCTAGTTGGACCTGACAACGAGGCTCGCTGTCATCACCTGCTTGTAGCTGCAGCCCGATTACAACCACCTGCCTCTGGCCTGCACAGTGATCTAAAGTCCCATAGCGTTAAGGTCCAAATGTAATCAGTGGTGTGAGCCAGAGGCATGTGATTTGAGTTTGTAGTGGACCATTGTCAGGCTACAGTCATTAGCTCAGATGATTATGCATGTTGGGCACAACATCTCAACAACTTAGCATTACCCAAATCAACAAAAAACCGTGAAATCTTCCCTTTCACTCCTCTGTACATACTACATTATAGGATCTGCCACGTTTGATGGGGTAACTGCCAGTTATACCCTAGTACCCTCTGCACTGTGATAGCAGCTCAAACGGTTGTAGAGTCCGTATTGTAAGTCTACTCCAGGGAGTGAAGGTGTTAAGTGTGTCTTTAAAAACATTGTCAAAGAAGGTCGAATCCCACTTGGTGGATTTCTAGGGCTTTAAAGGTAATTGAGTGATTTAAACAAAAGTAATATCTAAATTGCGATTTATTGTGATGCATTTTTGCGATCCAAGCTATTTTCATCAGAACAAGCATTCCTTTTTGGAAACAGGTTTTTGATGAAGATTAACACATTGATTGTAATGTAAAAGATTTTTTATGAAATCTTTGCTTAGCTTCATATAGAACCATACTGTCATATCTTGATGTGCTAATGATACGACTTAAAGGCAAGACCTTGAGTGAGTTGATAATGCAGTTGTATTTATCCCAGCATATTGTACAGAGTCTTAATGGTTACTAGTGTATGCGAAGGCGGCCTATGCTGGTCTGCGCATACAGGTAGGACACAGCCGGCATGTAAGGTAGTGACTAGCGCGACCCCTATGATTGGTATGTGTAACTATGGGGTGTGTGTGTGTGTACGGTGTAACATGTATCACTATGATATACAATGTATAGCAATAGAAATATGTATAGAGTTATCATAAAGATAAAAGATTTTCATATATAACAATACAATGTGTCCTCTAGCACCCAATGACTAAAGCAGTTACAGAGTCATCAAAACAATATGACACTTCAAATGGAAGTGCCGATAACAGAAGAGGAGTTTTAGTTCAAGGCATATTCAGTCTGTCCCAACAACCACCTGAGCTAGCCTTACAGTTCTTGTTGAGATAAGCATAATTATTCAAGGTAACAAGACATAAGTGCAGAACTGCAACAGGTAGTTGGAACTAATCAGCTGGTAGAACTGATCAATGGTTACTCTAAATGGATGACCTTCAGCTGACATAACAAAGGACTAGATAGGGCCCTATGTAAACCTATGTTACCCATGACATTTGTATAGCTTTGTGTTTGATGATTTGGTAGAACTAGATATTGAGGTCATAAAGTAGTTAATCTTCAGTTTATCAAGATCTATAATGAATTTCAGTTTACCAGGATCTATAATGACTTTCTAATTTTAATGCAAACAGGAAATCTATAATTATTTTTTAAAAAAAAGCTACTACATCCGCAAAGTATAAGTGTTCGCAAGGCTGAGAACTGTCTCAGGAACTAAGGGTCAGTATGCAAGGACAGGAGGGGGTGGACTTTGAGGGAAGGGGGCTGGGATTAGGGTGATGGTTCAATGTAAGAGGCTGGTATCGGTAGTGCAGAGGTGAGCTGTTCATGCAGGTCCAAGCTGGGCTGCTCCAGTTAGGACCACTAGCAACAGAGGACACTAAATTCCTGTTGACATGCAGTGATCCCCAGGGGAATTTGACATGCATACCTACTAATATCTAAATACCTGTTGACTGACAGATCTGATTTACCAATTACAGTGCTTGGATCTTTGTACTGAATAGCTATATTGATTTGGTCTCTGCTTGTCAGGTGCCAGGACCTCCAGGGTACGTTAGGGTGCAGGCTAGTGTTAGGGTAGAGCAGGCAAAAGGTGGGGAGAAGGGATTACTGGAAGTGACAGCTACTGCAAGCCTTAATGGTGGCTTCACAGTGGTGGTTGGGGGAGAGTAGAGCAGTGGGTACAGTATGCTGGTATTTAGAGTAAGGGTGGGGAATAAGAATGAAATTACATAAAATTTGCTTTATGTCCTCTCGGTTTCTTCACCTGGGCTGAACTACTAGGCTTAACACTATATAGCATAGTCAGTAAAATATAGTTTTCAAAGTTGAAAATGTGATTATCCTCGATTATCCTGTTGATCTTGTATCAGACATTTAGTACTATTAAAGTATGCCTGGAAGCTCCATCCCTTCCACATTCCCACTTTATTAACTATAGGCCTATATAACGAAGATCTATGTACCTAGATAGAATGTGGCAGTCCATATGATAACAGAAACATATTAGACTACACAACAATGGTACCAGCAGTGCCTCGCTCTATCTGATCTATACCACAACTGTCTGCTGCATGTTTTCTGGGACTAGGCAATCTGGTTTGAAATGTCTAAATGGAGAAATGGGTAGGGATCCACAGAGGCAGTGATAACTAAAGCCTGGAGTGGGGGGAGGGGCTTTCCTCCATGGACATTACTCATACCTGTTCCAATCCATGATGGTTTACTAAAGCAAGTGAGCCTTTTCTACAAGACCCAATCCATCAGTCTAATAATAATTTAGATAAAAACAGGTGTTTAGCAGTGTGGAGCAATTGTCATGATGTAGCATTAACCCATTGAGGGCTAGCATCGACTATAGTCGACACCATGGTAGGCCTAGCATTGACTATAGTCGACACCATGGCAGGCCTAGCGTCAACTATAGTCGATGCCAGTTATATAGGATTAGTATAGGAATTGAAAATAGGCTCGTCCTCTAGGAACTATACTTTTTTCAGAGGCCGTCCCCATGGCCAGGGCAACAACTTTTGCTCTGCCCTTAAAGGGTTAACAGTTCCAGTATATGATGGAGCCTCAAATACCAATTATCATGTTCACCTCAACAATGACAGTAATATTATCTTGGTATAACCATATGAAGCCTGTTGCAATTCAAAAGGAGAATTTTAATGTGGGGTATCCCTAACATGACCGTTAGTGCACAAGTTATACTCTGTGCAACAGTATTGAATAATGCCTCTTTCTTTTGGTAGTTTATGCCCTAACTGTGTTACCCAAGTAAAAATAAGAGGGGAAAGTGGGGGATGTGTCTGTAAAGAAAGAGATGTTAGAAGGAATCGTGACCCAATATTTCTTGAAATAGGCGACACTGATCTGTGAATTGAATGAGGAAAACCCCACCATCGTGAAGTAACAGCCACCATGAGGGAAGGGGCCAGTGATATCCATGCCAATATATAGTATCCTGAATCTATTGATATAGAAATCTTTTGGTAAGAAAGGTGAAACCCACATTTTGGATTAATCATTGCTTTTGAGAGCAATGCCAAAACTAATGGTAGTCTACAGCAAGGAACTCAGGGAGGGGGGCAGCAGTCTACTCTATCATATTATTTCAACTATCTTTGCCTAGAGCTAAATTCACATCGTCTTCTAAAGAAATGTTCTCACTCAGTACCTCCACTTCAATTGCATCTTGCTGCAACAGAGAGAGGTCTTCCATATGCTTATTGAATATCTCAGTAATAGGTGCTTTGAAGGTTTACATCAAGGGAATACAAGATTGATTGAATGGGCTCTTGGCAATGAGGAAAGATTGAAATAGAATCATTTGCAAATAAACAGTAATATGGCAAAACTGTAAGGCAACGCCTACTGTGACACTTTCTCTCTGCCTTATCATGTGCTAGCTGTTGATTGTTCTCGAATTTGATAACGGGCATCAACATCCGGATTATGATCATCATAAACAAATTCATAAAAACCTCTTATATAGTATAGGGAATGTAGAAAGAAATTACATGTCATAAAGGTGTATTGCTGCTGGATTGTTATCAACTTCAGTAGAAGGCATATGTAACGAGACTAAAAGAAAGGAATTCAGAGATAATGATATTGGAAGCAACTATTGAAAAGTACCACCCCATTCACATATAGAGACTGATGTCTTCATTGGTCAGCGTCTGTGTGCATATTTCTAGAATAGTGGGGCTGACTTAATTCAAAACAGTATCTGTGAGGGGTTCTACCTTTACATATGACTGTGCCTAGAGCTATTGCTGAAAGGGAGGCATGTTTCAAAGGTTTCAGGTTGAATGAGATGAAATAATCAGATGAAAGTTATGAGCAGCGATAATTCCTAATATTTTAGAACAGAAAGAAGCACCCTCATGTATTGAAGTTCATGTGGTTCCACTGACATACCAAACCATGGTCATTCTTCCTAATACTTTATATAATCTGTGGTTTCTGTCCATGATCAGACAACCTATGTTCTATATAAGTTCTTCTTCAATTCCACAAGGTATCTTGAATAGTTGATTTAACTGAAGCCTCATAATCTCATAGGACTTCCCATAATGCCCTGTATACATTCTAAATCTAAACAAAACATAAGCTGCACTGCCTATCAGCCTGTTTGTGGTATTTTGAACCCCTCTATGTGCAATCATTTACCTACATATAGACTGATATTTATTGGCGTGGTCCTAGGGGCCACAACTCACTTAAAGTACATAAGTAACCACCCACACAGTTTGGTTAAAAGAAATCAGGTTAACCTTTACTCCATTCCAAGGCAAACCCAACAGACATTTATTGGCTTCTCTGTCAACTCATTTCCTTAAATCATATTCTCCATTATGCCAAGTGACCAAGCGGCCTAAGAATACCAAAGTTAGTATAAGTAGCTACATGGGTCCCTAATATGATTGTTGGGACAACACATTATACAAGTGTATACTGTACTGCTATACTACATACACTCTCTACAGTCTAGCCACTGTATTAAACCTGATGCTGTATGCCACATGTGGTTTGTTCCCCTTTGGTTCAGTGACCAAAGGGGGAAGGGGAGGATTCTAGACAGACAGAGGTCTCTGAGAGAATCAGGACTTTGGCCAGAGGAAGGAGACTTTCATTGTCAGAATCCCTTCACTCATATCCCCATGAGGCTTTACTAAAACAGATTTTTTTTTCATGGGGCCCCATCCATCTGTATAATGAGCAAAGAACAGTACAGCTGTGTGAGAATATGAGAACCTTTTATTTACTGATTGGACAATGTTTTCGAATGGCACCTACAGTGATATACGATGCAAATAAAAGCGTTTAAGATTATTCTAGAGAAAAGGGGACATAGGAGATAGGCTGAATAATCTCCTGTATAGTACCTCCATATACTCCCTGCTGTTTAACAGCTGGCATTACCTCTACATCAGACAAAAAGGAACTTCTATTGTTCTGGCTTCCATTGCTGAGAGCTAAACAGAAGCAATTTCATGCTGGCTCACCTTGTCTTTCTAAGCAACATCCCTCTAAGACTTTTCCAAGTCAATTGAAATTGTTTTCAACAGAATGCCTGTCATACCTTTATCAAATCTTTGTAAAATACCTGCTTTGAAGTCAATGGAACGAATGATTATTGATAGAACCTTTGAAGTCAAGGGAAGGTATTATTTGAACGCCTGCTTTGGAATTCAAACAAAAGTGAAATAGAATCCACCAGCAAATAAATAGTAATTATGCATTTACCAAGGTGTCCCTAGGACTATATTCTCTCAGTGCTCTTGTGACTGATCAATTATCCAGTCATCTGAAAGAAATCCTAAAATGCTGTGCGTATCGTGTAGTCTAGGCCTCCAATGGTCACTATCATTTACCCTCACTTTCATCAAGTACCCATTGTGTTACCCTTGTCCTCCTTTTAAATGTTCCTTCCCTATCACATAACTCTACAGAGGAACACGATTTGTAATAGTTATTCTATGTTTGATAATGACACTGTTGGGAAAACAGCGTCATTTAATGCTGTAAAATTGTTGTACTTCCATACAGTCACGTCATATTGTTAGGCTATCAATACCAAAAGCTCAATTTTTACATTCCTCCTGGCAGAGGGTGGTTACTGACTGACATTGGAACATTCAGCATGGTAACTATCTACTGAGATATAGGTTTGTGCAGGCTATTAAAACATAGATAAATGATCATTTTAACCTCTCTGAATGAAGGAGCCTACTACTTGCTGTAAAATGAAACCTAAAACCATTCTGCTTGTGCTCATAAATTCCCTGATGCCTAAAGTCCACAAGGATGAATCACATTCACCTATAGGCAGCTAGAAAGACAGACCAGTCACTGGGAGTGCTACTACTGCCAAAATATTAGAAATAAGCCTAATATGGTCCAGGCCACAATGACCTCCGATCTTTTATTTATTTTCCTTTTTTTATTTTTGGTGTAAGGCTACCACATTTGAAAGTGAGCAAATTTCAAGAATATCAGTGCCTTAATACTTTTTGGGGGTATCGTGTTGTTCTTTTCTTTCTTATTCTGAATCTAATGGCATAATCAAACTCAAACCATTTACTATGAGAAGATGGTTCAATTCTATTTAGAAAGAACCGATCTCTATCGAATAGATAATCTCTATTCCCACCAGATCATTGAATCTCGTCCTTCAAAACTATCTATGACCTGGTTCAATGATATGATGTTTACCCTTCATATAAACATTTTACGGTATTTTGGAGCTGATTAGAAACACCCAGTATGCCCCATGTCCCATAGAACAGTGCTGAAATGGCCTGTGCATATTTAGTTTATCAGGCTGTGAACGACATAGATCTCACAGATCGAACCAGATCTAGGTTACCTCTCAGGTTCCTACCACTCTGTGCCTTCGATGGGGCCAACATCTCATAAGCAGAACTTTACATAGCAGCTCAAATGGTTGTAGAGTCAGTATTGCAAATCTACTATTATGAGTGAAGGTGTTAAGTGAGCCTTTAGAAGCAATGTCAAAGAAGGTTGAATCCCACTCAGAGGATATCTAGGGCTTCATGATCTCTGCAATTTGTAACCTGTTGCAAACTGTTCTTCTTTCTTATAAACCACTTCGGATTTTACGCATTGAATAATGTCATATTTCAGACTGATATAGGGAAACACGTAGACTATTCAATGTGATTTAGTGATCCAATCAAGAGTAATCAATCTCTAAATTGCAAATTATTGTGATGCATTTGCTCGAAAAGCATTCCAAGGTATATTCATCACCACTAGGCACCACTTTGAAAACTGGTTTGTGATAAAATTCATGCTACGACTGTAATGGTAAAAAGAATTATCTTTTATAAAATTTTGCTTTGCTTCATATAGAACTGTATGATGTGTCCTCATAGTTATATTCACATACAGGGCCGGTTTTATTTGACACTTCAAACGGAAGTGCCGGTGTAATGGTCAAGTATTCCGGGTTCGTATGTTGTATGCGGAAAAAACTACCAAAGGACAGTCTCTGGTTACATAAGAGGCAACAAGGTTTTATTCAGGATTCTTAGTTACAGATCAACTAAGGGTTTACAAGTTCTGAATCAATTGTATCACATCACACTCTTGGCTACCCATATAAGTTCTCAGAGCCAGAGGAGAGAAAGCACTCCTTGTTCGTACACAGAGTCCCAAAGGATTCTGTCTCCGCCAGTCACTGACCGGGCTTTATATAGCCACAGGGGTTGGGTGGTGACCCCTTGAGTCTAAGCCAGCAGGCCCGGAGAGCAGTGCTGCCACCGCTCGCCCAGCGCACCCAACCTGGATCCAAGTGTCTGCCCCATTCGGGAACTTACCAACTCGTACCTCTTCAGTGCTATCATAAGACCGTGCCCCTACACCGGTAACATCAAAGAAGAGTGGTTTTAGTTAAAGGCATATTCGATCTGCCTAGACATTCCTTGCAGATATACCCATATTGGGATTTACACACAATTGCGTCACTGGCTTTGACTTAAGTTTTATACACATATACCTGTGCTAGCCTTACAGTGCTTGTTGACATAGGCATAGTTATTCAGGGTGACAGGGCACAGGTGTTGAACTGCAAAAGGAGTGGAAACTAATCAGCTGGCAGAAATAATTAATGGTTACTCTAACTGGTTGACCTTCAGCTGATATACCAAACCCAGGATATCAAAGGGCTGGATAGGTAAACCTGTTTTACCCATGACTTTTGTATAGGTTCAAGCAAATGTTTGATCATTTAGTAGAACTAGATATTGAGTGAAGGTATAAAGTATTTAACCTTATTTGCCAAGATCTATCCTCTTTATTAATAGGGTTGTTTTCATGTGTGCATAATCAATACAGATCAGTACAAGGCTACCAGGGTCTATAACAAAGTTAGATCTATTATGGTTTTTTTCTTCTTTATCATGCCAATAAGGAAACCTATGATTATAAAAATTACAATGAAACTTTATCTACTATACTACATCCACAAAGTATGAGTGTTTGTAAGGCTGAGAACTGTCTCAGGAACTAAGGGTTAGTATGCATGAACAGGAGGGGGCGGACCTAGAGGGAAGGGGGCTTGGTTCTGGGGGATGGTTCAAAGTAACGGGTTGGTATCAGAGGGTGCAGAGGTGTGCTGCTCATGTAGGTCCAAGCTGAGCTGCTCCAGTTAGCACCAGTGGCAACAGAGGACACTAAATTCCTGTTGACATGCAGTGATCCCCAGGGGAATTTGACATGGACACCTACTAATAACTGAATACCTGTTGAATGACGGGTCTGATTTACCAATTACAGTGCTTGGACCTTTATACTGAACAGTTATATGGATTTGGTCTCTGCTTGTCAGGTTCCAGGACCTCCAGGGGATGTCAGGGTGCAGGCTAGTGTTAGGGTAGAGCAGGCAAAAGGTGGGGAGAAGGGATTACTGGAAGTGACAGCTACTGCAAGCCTTAATGGTGCAGTGGTTGGGGGAGAGTAGAGCAGTGGGTAATAGTGTACAGTATACTGATATTTGGAGCAAGGGGGGGAGTAAAAATGAAACTATATAAATTCGTTTTAACTCAGTGAAACTACCATGCATAAAACTATAATAGCACAGTCAATCAGATAATAGTCTTCAAGGTTGAAAATGCATATTTTGATTATCCTGTTGATTGTATATCAGAAATTTAGTACTGTGTAGTCACAACCCTGGTTATGATGACAAAAACAACATATTAGACTACACAACAATGGTACCAGCAATGCCTTGCTCTATCTGATCTATACCACAACTGCCTGCTGCATGTTCTCTAGGACTAGACAAACTAGTTAAAATGTCTAAATGGAGAAGGTAGGGATCCAGACAGGCAGAGGTCTCTGGGGCAATCATAACTGAAGCCAGAGGTGGGGGGGACTTTCCTTTCTGGACACTACTCACACCTGTTCCCATCCATGATGGTTTACTAAAACAAGTGACCCAGTCCATCAGTCTAATATTGATTTAGATAAAAACAGGTGTTTAGCAATTACCATGATGTAGCATTAGTAGTTCCAGTATATGATGGAGCTTCAAATACCAATTATCACGTTCACCTCAACAATGACAGTAATATCATCTTGGTATAGCTATATGAAGCCTGTTGCAAATCAAAAAGAGAATTTTAATGTGGAGTATCAGTAACATGACCATTAGTGCACAAGTTATACTCTGTGCAACAGTATTGAATAAAGCCTCTTTCTTTTGATAGTTTATGTCTTACCTGTGTTACCCAAGTAAAAGGAATAGGGGAAAGTGGGGGATGTGTCTGTAAAGAAAGAAATATAATTAGAAGTAATCCAATATTTCTTAAAATAGGCAACACTAATCTGTGAATTGAATGAGGAAAACCACACCATTGTGAAGTAACAACGGGTATATGGTCATCATAAACAAATTCATAAAAACCTCTTATAGTTTAGGGAATGTAGAAAAGATGACATGTCATAAAGGTGTATTGCTGCTGGATTGTTATCATCTTCAGTAGAAGGCAGACAAAAAGAAAGGAATTCAGAGATAATGATATTGGAAGCAACTATTGAAAAGTACGAACTCATTCACATATCATAGAGAACAATGTCTTTATTGGTCAGTGTCTGAGTGCATATTTCTAGAATAGTGAGGCTGACTTAATTTAAAACAGTAGCAAATTAGCACTATTTTAAATAACCCCCAGGGATGGTACGAGCATGTCAATTAATGAATGAATGAATGAATTTGCTTTTGTTGGTCTTAAAAATCATATCTTGGGGTGATTTTCATTAACCTGTTAACAGGCCAGATTAACATATAATACAATTGGCTTTGCAAGTGCATGAACATGAAAATAAAATGGACCTCTCGATGTTAAACGTTGTTGATCTATGAAATAGGTGAATGACTAAAATAGTAATTCTCGGGTTATTAGGTCTGTATGTGCAGTCACAACCGACCTGAGGTAGCCATATGCATATTCACTGTAACTCAAACCAAGGAGCTTCACTGTAAAAGAAAAGACTAGTGTTTCCATGTAGAATTTGATTTAGGCCCTGATGGCTAATTGTCAGCATACCACTTCCTTAATCATAACGAGTGTTCCTTTTTTAAATGGTATTTGTTTAAATGCATTTTCATTGGTGAAACCTGTGATATCGGAACCTTTGCCAAGGTGGATAATCTTCAGTGGTAGAGCTGCGTGCATGCTAGTAATAAAAAATAGATCATCAACCAAGCATGTATCCTTCTGAAGTAACCCATCCCGGCACTGCCTCAAAAAAGGAAGACACTTAACACCCTCCTGAAAGTGCTCATTAATACCCTACTGCCATCCCCACAAGGGTCAATTACATTAACCCAGCTAAGTATAGCAATTGATAGCCTCGGGAAGCTGAGGGGCACACCTCATAACGCTTGGGGAATTAGCTGTTGTGACCTGAAATATGAGGCGTTAATTATAGTGCAGGTTCTTTATACATGGACCGACATGATATAAATGATGGGGATTGAAGAGAATGGCCTTAGAAGTGAGGCGCTGTGGCTTCTTTATGTCTATTTCGTGGGAAGGATCAAGTGCCAGAGAGTATTATAAAAGACGTGTACTAGAGGTAACCTACTATAGAGGTATATGAGGCAAGGTAGGTCAGCTTGACACATGGAATGCATCAGGGCAATTTCCGTAGTCCCTCGTCCTGACTCTCATAGTTGTCGGTCTGTTTGTTCATTTGTAAGGCAAGTTGGGTGATATCTAGCATCACATTTCTAGGGGCATAAAAAACTTCCTGTAAGTTGACACAGCACAGGACACAGCAGCTATCCTATAACCCCTGGGGTCCTCGTTAATTAAGAAATTTCAAACAGCTGCTAGTCCCCTATACGATGCAGTACACCTCTGTGGGGTTCCTATGGTTCATGTCCCATGTATTCCTGCATAGAAAGAGAAGGATTTCAGTGTATTACCGTCTAGATAAAAGGCCTGTGGCATTGGCTTTAGGCTGTCTTCCACATAGGGAATCAAGGGTGGTTCAGAATGGAAAAATTGAACATGTTGACAAGATCCTATATATTTCTCTCAACAGTCCAACCAAAAGAGTCCAAGTACAGCCCCCTAGTTCTATAGGTAGGTTGTTTTGTTGTGTGGTGGTTGTTTGTTGTTGTTGTTGTTGTTGTTGTTGTTCGGATTAACCGAAAGTAACGGAGATGCCATTATCTAGAGATGACGTCGTGTGATAGGTAAGACTCACTGTAGGGGGTGGGGGTGGCAGAAGTTGGTAAAATGATCACAAATTAGGGAAGTACAGTGATGCTGTCATGTGATACTCACCAATGCGTCTCTCAGCAGCGTGTTGCATCCTGGGCCTCCAGGCTGCCATAACAACGTGACGTCATGGGACGGCTTTTGCATGGCCCATCGTAACGA
This sequence comes from Acholoe squamosa, assembly GCA_949317995.1. Lineage (NCBI taxonomy): Eukaryota > Metazoa > Annelida > Polychaeta > Phyllodocida > Polynoidae > Acholoe > Acholoe squamosa. The sequence continues at coordinate 22,698,696 of OX439042.1, forward strand.
TGATGGTTCGTCCTTATGATTTCCACACGGGATGCTGACAGCGAACCTGGTCGACCACCAATTAGGTCCACTGCCCAATGGTCCTTCTCTGTTCTGCCTAATTGGATTAATAAAACAAGTTAAAGAGGTCCCTGCCGGGCGCAAATTACCCTGGATACCCTCCCACCCTGGGTCAATGGCCTTTGATTGACCTCATAAACTAAGGTCGGGCTTCACAATGTGGAACATTTTCAGTCGCTTGGAAGCTTTAATGTAAACGTCCATTATCAGACTTTCCACGTGATGTCTTTATCTGGCAACAATTAACCCTGTGGGTTTAGTCTGCAAACTTCAAGTTTCTGAAATTTAAAAAAACTGAGTATGGGCTTTTCAAACTATTAGAGACTACTCTAAAACGTGGCATCTGAAGTTGGATTGATGGCATCACTTGTACACCCTCTGCTTACTTAACTTTACCACCTAGGGCCACACATCTATTTCATACACGTATATCATCTATTAGACATATAGGCATCTCAATTTTACATTTTCCTCAGTGACGCTTCCCCATTCCATCTAATGGCAGCTGAGTCCTTCATGCTGTAACATAATGCGTGGCATCCGGAACATAATCCAAATGTCAATTATATATAGCAGCACATTTCCATGACAATACCTAATCGTGCAGGGAAGGCCTCACGACACCTGATACTACCGAAGGCCTCATTGGAAATGGAGGAAGGAGCCGTTGGTACAGTCTTTCACCTTTTCCCCCGCTGCATCATGGTGGGTACTATAAGCGTAACCCATAGACCACTGGGTCAGACATCTAGGCTTGATACCATGCCTTTATGTCTATAGTATGTTAATCGCGATGACATGCAGTTTACTTTAGGTGTCTCAGTTAAAGTGTCAAATCCCTGCTTCTATAGATACACCACTCACATTCATTAAACCTGGGAGGTTGCGTGCCTGAGGCGGAGACCTGTTTGTATGCACTACTTACATTCCTTGAACCTTCGAGTATGTGTACCTGTGTCAACGCCCTGTTTGTATACACTACTTACAGTCCTTGAACGCTTGGGTTTGTGTGCCTGAGTTGAAGGCCTGCTTATACATGCACTACTTACAGTCCTCGGACCGTCGAGTTTGTGTGCCTGAGTCAAAGCCATGTTTGTATGCACTACTTACAGTACTTAAACCTTCGAGTTTGTGTGCCTGAGTCGAAGGCCTGCTTGTATACACTACTTACATTCCTTGAACGTTTATGTTTGTGTGCATGAGTTGAAGGCGTGTTTGTATACACTACTTACAGTCCCTGAACCTTTGAGTTTGTGTGCCTGTGTCAAGGCCCTGCTTGTATACACTACTTACAGTCCTTGGACCTTGGGGTTTGTGTGCCTTTGCCGTAGGCCAGTTTGTATGTACATAATTTACACATTACAGTTCTTGAACCTTTGAGCTAGCGCGCCTGTGTCAAAACCGAGATCAGTCCTTGAACTTTTGCATTAAAGTGCCTTGAATTTATCACTGCTTTCATGCACTACTTACAGACCTTCAACCTTGGATTCAGAACAGCCTGTATAATTCTGCACTAATCACCTTTAAAGTAGGGATCCAGTATGATTCATCGGAACATGTTTAGTGCATAATTTGTCACACTTATGTTAAAATCATGTTATATACACCACTCATGGACTATATAGGATACTAAAAATGAGTGATCCCCCCTCCCATTTTCACCCATTTCCTCCTGAAAATCACCACTTTCTTTTAACCATGATACCTTTGAAGACCCTCCTGACCTTTCTAATTTGGTTTTCGACATATTTTCAAAGAAAGGATCCCAATAAAACACTTCAAAATAAGCTATTAATCATCAGACCTGAAATCATGTTAATTGCTGTCCTACAATGCTGTTCAAAGAAAAAGAAGCTAAAATAGAACATTTTTCAATTTTCATTCCAAGGCTAGCCACGTCTCATGAAAAGGAACTCTCTAGGTCGAATCCCACTTGGCGTTGTAGGGGCCAAACATCTCTGGAATTCGTTCTGTTGCGTTGTATTGCCCTTGTTGAGGCCATAAAACGCAAGAATTACTGCTAATTTTACCATAAACCACTATGGGCTTCAGAGTGAGTTGAACAGTCCTTTGTGTTTAGAACGCAAATTTGGGTTCTACCTTCTGGACAAATTAGTGTACATTACGTACCGTATCAACATAACTGGAACAAACAAAGCACTAAAACTAAAAACATATTTATCTGAATTACAATGGAACCCTGCCTAATCCATATGTTTTGTATTGCAACTACTCATATTACACCTCTTCTGCAATGTGAGAAGCAATTAGGCAGGGAACAAGGAATAATTTTATGGATGTGTAGTTCCTTGGTTGAAAAGGTGAGAGACATTACAGTCGTAATCTAACAGTATTATAAAGGTTGTGCAACTCCTTTTGTACAGATGACAATGGCTTCTTAGTAGATAACCAAAATAATTGTCAATTATTTCCAGTTCATCTACAGCATATAAGTGTGATCCTTTTGTTCTCAACATTTCCCTTTGCTGAGTGAACTAACAATTGTTGAATGTTAGCGTCATAAAATATAATCATGCGACTGTTACTCTTACACAAGAATCCAGTCTCGATGCACACTCCTATTAGAGTACAGTGGTTTTGTGCTTTAGAAGATTTCAATTCCCGTGTTTTCCCTTGTGTCATTAATGTTGTGGGGACTCATTCATGCACAAAAATTGGTTACTCATTGGGTGTGTGTGCACCCAGGAGTGGTCATTGGTGACAGCTGGTGGGGAGAAACCACACTACCATCTCACCTCACTACTACCACCTACCTGTAATAACATGTACCATTTACTACATCCAACCCCAATTACCTCACCTCACCTGTGTATGTCATATTCTCATTCCATTCACCTTCTACACCGCTCACAGTCAACATCAAAATTCCCACCCACCCAAACCTTCAATTTTATATTATGTATTATCACCATTCATTTATCTTATCACTCTTATTTTATCCGGTTTTATCTATATATCACTTAATTAATTTTAATATTATTATTCATACATTATACAATACTACTTCTAAAATTGTACAAATCAAATTGACAATGCTGTTATAAGTCGTATAACAAAAGGTATAAATAAATTTTAGTTACCCAAGTCCTGCTCCATCATTATTTCTCAACACGGCGTGAGCATCAATGATGGACGGATGTTAGTAATGAATTAGTTTTATTTCACTAACACTATAGAAGTTTTAAATTAGACTAGTTTGCCCTACCCCTAATACTCGTAAACATCACATAGCAATGTGTAATCAGATAAAATTCCATCTTTCTCTTTGCAACTATTTGATATTACACCTCAGTATCTATAAAAAAAAAATAAACAAATCAAATTTATAGTGCGAGGTAATTCTCATATTCTTTGTGCAGTACATTAAGATTAAACTAGGGAACTCCACTCAGATCACTGACAAACATATTGGCTGAGAATGGTCAGGTTGACCTGGGGTCTGTTTTATTTCACGTTTCTCCTCACTCAGGGCTCAAGGCCTTTTGAAAAGCAAATGCTGTTCTAGAAGAGAAGTGGTCATCTTGTAGATCTATCTTAGCTTTGACTAATGGATTAGAAATCAATGGTTCAAATTCTACCCAAAATGGAAATACAAAATTATATCATAAAAGACATTAGGTCCCAGACGAGAAATTTCTCGAAAGTACACTGACTTTTTTAGAAGTGACTGATTCTATTATCACAATGGATGGCCTTTTCTATAATATCATTGTCTGGGGTCTTTTAATTTGGTGCTATTATTGCTCTTCCTTAGTTTGTGTTCTGTCTTATTTGTTTATGTAGGAAGAAATACTGTTTTGGTTTGGTTTGGAATGGTTCTTTGTCTCCCGTTGGTTTTTAGTTTGAATTTACTTTATTATCCCAAAATATATATACATTTTTGGTGAATCCTTTGGTAGAAGGTACATTGAATACAATTTCCTGCTTTTGTTACCGGTAAAGTGTAATAGTTTCATATGCCTACAGTAAATTTATAAGGTACATAATAGTTTACATGTAGGATTCTCCGGGAACATAGCATATATCAATACGGTGATCTATGCCAATAGGTAACCAAAGACGTAGTAAACGGAAAGTTATATATTATATCAGGATAATAATGAAGGAAGAGAACCTCATCCCCACAATAGTCTGTGTAAGGGTTGATTCTTCTGGTTCTACCTTTCTTCTGTTCAATGGTTTGCAATACATTGACACATTATAATCATTTATGGGTTTAGTGAGAAGGGGAGGAAATAATTTGGAAACTTGTGTAATTCTAATTGTGAATTGAAGAGAAATCAATCCCAAGAAAAGAAATATATAACATAGATTTCCATTTTGCTCCACAGAATAATATTACATAACATATTGATAAGGTTGAAATATTATTAAAATTTGGTGTTACGCTATGTTCTGACATAGGGGAAGAGACCTGCCAGGTAGTCCTTGGACTCAGTTTTAAACTGTTCCAGACTAGGGGCATTTCTCCTACCAGTAGTCAGAGCATTCCAGCTTATGGCACCCAGATATTCAACACTCCTTGCATACATTAAACAGTTTGGAGTTATAACAGATAAGGTAGGTGCATCATGTAGCCTGGTTCTTATGGGTCTAGTATCTAGAAAATCTTTGTCACGAGACCTAGCATACATATAGTTTACAAGATGAATGTATCGTCTATCACATAGAAAGTTAATCTTGTTCATATTATGTATAAGATTAGTTCTGGTTAGGTGTGGTACATTGAGGCAGATTTTTATACATCTGTTCTGAAAATATTGGAGAGGGTCCAGGTACTTATCGTAGGTACTCATGAAACAAATGTCTGCATATTCCATATATGGTAGAATAGTGGTTTTGTAAATTCTTATTGCAAGTTTTACATCAAGATATTTACGTAATAAACAGAGTTTGTATAGCTTATAGGAAATTGGTTAGAAGGGGGTGTCTGGAATGGATCACTGTGAGACGTATACAAGTTCGAGGAATGATACCTTAGGGAGATTATAATGCTGTGACCCCTACCACCTACCTTTTCCAGTCTCCTACAACCTTCCAACAACTATGGATTGGAGTTTGCCTAGGATGGATGGCGTCATTTCGATCTTTGTGGCTCCCTGATTATATCATGTTCTAGATTAGCGCATTATTGTTTATAACTCTTAGGTTAACCTTTCAACGGCCTTTTTTATTTTGGATCCCAGATGAAATCGCAACTGATTTGATTATTGGTTGAATTAATTTACTGCGTTTTGCATATCATGAGTGCTACATATTTCTCTCGGTAGCTTTTTTTTCCCCCAATGAGACAGCCATGCCTAAAGTAGACTGAGGTGCTATAAAAATAGCATTATAAATCTTCTCACTGGTATTCTTGGTGATAGATTATTTCTCACATTAGATGGCTACTGTTCATTCAGTCTGTTCATAGATTGCTTTACTCAAATCTTTGATCACATTGCAATAGTCCGAACTTATCTTTTAGCATATTCTGTATGATTAATCTGGCTAGGGTCGTGAGGAACAGCTAGATACTAACATATAATATTGCTATTCCTTCCTGCAGAATGTTGTATAGTCATAGTTTCTGGTATTGAAATCATTAATCCGGACACCTCCAGTCCTAGCACACTCCAGGAGGTTCATTCAAAATGTTGCTAATCTACCACTGTTTTGAATTAACCTCTAGCGGATGAGAAAAGTTCATCTCATGCAGCCACTGCTACAGAAACTTCTCTTTTCTCTCCACATCTATGTAGAATCCATACCGCCCCATTTGGCGCGGCCTTATTTTCTTGTCAGTTCCTACATTTTTTCCCAGCCAATCCCCAGTCAGGCCTGGACAAAATAGATAGTGCGTCCTAGGGTAATATATAGCAATTTAGACTTTGATTGAGCAGAGTGGAACATGACACAATGAATGTTTGTATTGACTCTGTGAATAGAAATCCATCATGCAGAAAAGTTTTTTTTCCCGATGGGATCATTCCAGTACTGTCAGTGGGTCCCACAGTGCTTGACAACGTGTCTCTGGGTCTTTGTTGCCTTTTCATCTCCCAGCAAGGAACTAGCGGTGGCATTTGCAGGTATATTCTCGTTGCCTTTTTCTAACTTATTAAAAGTGTATAATATAATGTAGAATGGAAGCATTTTTTCCCGCCTATGCGTTCTTTGATGGCATGTCTGGATGACAAATCCAACAGGATCTGAATGCCACAGGTGAATGGTGCAACCCGACGGTGCAAATATTATGGAGCTACTCTCAAATATATATCTGTCCCTGATCTCACTGGTATTGATCTCACATTGAATGGAGAAGTTCTCAATGTAGTACCGAGCATCAATCTATCTTGGAGTAACGTTACACACATATGACAATGAAAGACCAATTCACGAAGCAAATAAGCCTATTGAGATTAAGGCTAAGTCAACTGAGGAAGCTCAAAGCCAGAACAGACAAAAGGACCATGATCAACAGTGGTCGAGTGTGGGACATACGTAAAGTACAAACAGTACAGAATGATGCACTGAGGATCATTGAAGGAGTCAGAGATCCCCGTGATGCTTGCAAATGTTGATGATTTACATCAACAGAACAGTGTGACAAAACTGAAAGTGACTCGAGACAAGCAACTTCTGTGTCTAATGTACAAGTGGTCAAATATCCCACAGACGTGAATGTACTCTGTACCTACTCGAGTGCTATGGAATGCTGAGAGCATAAAGCTGAAGGTGTCATGGGTAAAATGAGACATTAATTTTACTCAAAGAGCCTATTACAAAAGGAACTGTCGGTTGCTTTAGACAGTGAAGTACAAAACTCACCTGACTAGGCAACCTCTGGCTACTGATTAATGTGTATACTATGATGTCTCACCTCAGGACAATGCAGAATCCCATGTGCTAATTCCCTGAGTATTGAGCTTCTGTAATTGGCATTTCTGCTAAGGATACATTAAATAACGTTGCTATTCAGAATATCTCTTTTGCTAGGCAACCTCTAGACACAGATTAATGTGGATATTATGATATCACACCTTGGCACAATTCAAATGCTATTTTTAAGCTGCCTATGTATTGGTACTGTAATTGGCACTTCTATTATAGAAAAATCCCCGAATTAGCCATTGCTAGGCATTGCTCATACCAAAAATTAAATAGCCTTTTCAGATTCCCTGCATTAGCTTTGGCGCGAGTAGGTGCTGTAGGATTGATGACTTTACCATCCATTCAGAAGATAACGGCTCAAGAAGGTACAATTAGTGTAATTTACACAATAAGCCTAAAAATAGGTCAAATTCTAAAACTAAAAATTGGAGCGGTATCCTATCTTTTTCAGCTCCTTTTGAACTATAGATTCCACCTTAGAATCTGCCATGATCAAAAGATTCCTATGGCCCCCTACTATTTGCCCGTAAACTTGACTCAATTCAGTGGTGATGATAATTTAATCTCAATCAATCAATGACACTACCTAGTTGCAAATAAGGGGCAACAAGTTTGAAACATCCAATGGTCTATTCCCCCCTCCCTTCCTTATTTGATAACTCATCAGTAGACCAACTTACCTCACCCCACTCCTTCACCTTGTACCCTAGCCAGCCATTTCTCCCTGATAAGAAAAAGTGAATGTTTCCTTCCACTCAGGGCGATTCCTACACTGTAGTTAGAACATAATGGTGTAGGTTTACTTCAGTAAATTAGGTGTGGCTAGGCAGCTGTAAGATTATATCAATAAATGCATTCACAAACTTTACCATTAATTCATACCTCTGAGGCATTAGACACATCTTTGGCTATTGTAGAGGATCTTCTCTGAGGCATGGCAGCTACGAACCGCTAGAGGATATGATTTGCAATTCCTTACAGGCAATGCACATGTAGAATTAAGGAAAAGATTCCCTACATTTGTGCCCTGTAATCTTAACCGATTTCATGAGAACAGAAGGCAAATGATTTCTAATGGAATTTGGAAGTACCAGATCAAGGATGTATAGAATAAACAATTCAAAGCAAAATAACCCAGTGGAGTGGACCTTGATTATGTTTGGTCTATGCATATCTTAATTAATGCCATTAAAGTCAGCTTCATCTAAGGCTTTTTTGTATACTACCCTTTGCATCTCTTATCATTATGCCCGCCTGTAAAAGAAATGACCCATTTGGGGCACTTCATTTCCTTTCGCGGGTAGGATCAACATTTAACATTTTTCAGAGATCATTGTGTATGTAATAATTGATCAACAACTATTACATGGCTCAGATATATAAATGAATGATTTAATATTTGATTATTTGCTGTAGCAGTTACAACAAAGCCAGCATTCTTGTTACAAGATCATCTTTCATTTTTGTTTGGGAGTTACAAATGATTCCCCCTTAGAGCTGACTGCTATGGGATCTGTAGAAACATTGATAAAGACTTTGCAATATAAGCCCCAGTGATCTGAGACACTGCGAAGACTGGCGATGGTTCTTTGTACCTCATATCTGTTTCACTTGAAATTCTGCCTCAGAAAGATCTCGATGGCCGACCTTATGTTAAGTTCTGCATCGTTTCGAGGGGCAGGCTTTTTCTGTAACAAAGCATACAGTTCTAATAGCCTCGCTAATTAAGGGGGAACCAATTGCTTTACCTCTACTGCTGAGTATAGAAATCAAAGGTTTCACCATCTGTCTAGAAGTGAAGGTAGGGTAAGTACTATGTCACCTGTACACTGACAACAAAAAGAGCATCGGCCTGAGTTTCACCTAGTCTCTGGCGCTGCCTGAGTATCATGAGAGCCTCTGCTAGAGACTCTCCCCTGACACGCCATACTCATGCTGAGCCTGCTTCAATACCACACATTGGGAAAAGGATCAGCATGAGTATGGCACAAGGCTCAGGCATGGTGCCATACTCAGTCTGAATCTAATTGAATACTCCAGCAAAGCAGTGGTCTAGCTCCTACACTGTTGTCTGAGATTATATCATATCCTAGCACCAAACACACCATGTGCCTTATTAGCTCAGTTGATATGGCACTGAACTTTGCATCTGAAGGTGGCAAATTCAAGCCCCAGTGAGATTTTTTGTAAAGATTACTTATTTCAGTAAATCAATCTTATTGCTACAATGTGAGCATGAATATGCATTCATAATGGGTTTGTGAGAAAACTGTTCCCTATTAAGCCCCCCGCTCTCACCCATTCTTGCACATACTCAATATCCTTTCTATTATCCTCTAGTCCTTGTAACCATGATATCTAAGAATATAATCTTATCTATATAGGAATAATAATAGGAATTAATCACTAAAACATTTGGAGTATGATCATATCTTTGCAGTAAAATGCAAAAGTGACATATGGTCCCAGGCATATTTCTAATGTTTTGGGGCTTGGAAGAAAGTAGAATACCAGCTTTCAACACACAGAGGGAGCAGAACATATGAGATTTCAAGTGGAGATCTTTCAGCACAGTCAAGATGGTGCAGTGGTACAGAGGCGTAGGAAGCAAACCTTCATTGGGGGGGCCCCACCCCAGCCACCATGAATTATCGGTTTGAGCATGATGCATGGTGTTGATGCATCGCTGTATGCGATTTATATAAAAGGTTATTCCTCGATGGCTTATCTTTAGACAACGCTGCCATTTCCCCTATCTTAATCAGTGGCAGATTTAGAGGGGGCACGGGGCATGCACCCCCCCTTTTTTCCTGTACTTAAGAGTTTACCTAACTTTTTTTATCCTAGAATTTAGCCAAAATTAAGGGCTAAATGAGGGGCGCCCCCCCCTTTCAAAATCCTAGATCCAACCTTGTTAATGACACATTTGTCCAATTTGAGTGGTGAGCTATGGGAATCTTATACATTTTATAGTGGGGCTTGACACATTTTGGGGGGGCCCAGACATATTCAGGCCCCACCTCCTCTGTGATTGGGGGGCCAGGCCCCCCTGGCCCCCCCTTTTCCTACGCCCCTGAGTGGTAACAAGTTTACCTTCATATGAGAAGATCCTGAGTTCGATTCCAGCCCAGGGATGCTCTTCAAAAGCTGCAAGTTTTCAACCTAATTTTTTTTGTTATGCAAAGAATTTATTTTCTTGCTATTTTCTGACTTGGCAGATGTTGAAGATTCTGTCAGTTTTCAAGCAAGCATCCATTTCAATTAGTTACAAAGTTAGGTCTTAGAAAAATACACTGCAATAGATGAGATGTTTCCTATTAAACTGAAAAAATGAAAAATGTTTCTCAGCACTACCGAGACTCGAACCTGAGACCCCTCACATGCAAAGCTAGAATCCTACCGTTGTGGCACCGCTACAACCATTGAGCCAGGTTGCAATAGGCATATAAATAGGACTGTGCCATACTTATTGAGGACATTGTGGACATTTCTCCTTACTATGGGTATTTTTCCTTACTATGGTCACTCCAGTCAGTGTTTCCTATTAGTCTACTGGGCCTCATATGACCAATGACATCTCACTGTAGTAGGTCTATGGTTGAAATATCATATTGATAGTGCCACTTTCAACACCTGCCCCGCTAGCACAGATATGAGCACAAAGGAGTCACTATAAGGAGGTACCCGGTTCAAATCCCACCAAGGATCAATAAGGACACTGAAACCAGGAATGCACAAACTATTCATCGATTAATTAGACTACCTTAGGAAGTTGAATGTTAGACCATCTGAAATCCTTGTGTGTATGAAATAATGGGCTTTTGTCATACGGTGACCTTAATTTCTATATTTCTTTATATTGTTCAACAAACCACTCATGTGTTGGGCTTAATACACCCTACAGCTGAGTAGTTTAATATGGGCTACAAATGCAGGGCTACATAACCATTGTAATGTGTGACTGTCGATGGGTTCGGAAAGGATCACAAATACAAGGATATCCGGTTCAGAAGGCAACAAGTTTTATTCAATATCCTAGAGTACAGGAAGCTAACGGTATTCCAGATGGGTATGAGGTCATTCGGATAGCTCTGATTTACGACTACCAGGTAAGGCTTCGGAGTCAGTAAGTTCTAATGTTATTCCTACAGAATCCGGGAGGATTCTGTCTCTAGGTGCAGACCCGGCTATAATATAGCCACAGGGGTTGGGTGGCGACCTCTCGTGTTTAACCCGAGCAGCCTGAGGGCAGTGCTGCCACCACCTGCTAGGTGGTCAGGTCTTCAACCCGAAAGGCCGCTCCACTCGGGACCTAGTCAACCCGTAAGCCATGGATGCTACTACTAAACCGTGCCCCTACAATACCCCCACCAAGACTATAACAAGGTGTTACATAATGGGTAGTAACTAAGTTATAGTATTTACAACAAAAATATAATACAGGGTGCATGGCTGGCTTACAGGTTGTCTGACTCAAATTAAAGAACAAATATGGATATATGATAGATATCGATACGGTTTTTAAACATATATACAATATAGTATACACGTGAAGAAAATGCATCCATACGGATGTCATATAAGTAGTATAAGTAGTATATGTTTATATACACATAAAGTTATAGTGATAATTACGATACCATATACAGTAGTAATGGAAGACAGTTAACATCATTCCGTATATACCATATTAACCTGGACTAATCTCGATTTATCAACCTGAATAAAATTATTAAGTGAGTACCATATTTGGGTTCAACCCGTACAAGATACTAATAATAATATGTAGTTCAAACCTTAAGTTGGAATGATGGTTACCTTCAAAACAGACTCTAATTAGTTAGAATATGTATCTATTACATTGATATGAAAGTACCCGAGTGAGTCTGATGTATATATATTATTAACAACAGTTTATGTAACCATAGCACCGGAAAAATTAATTACAATGATGAACACGGAATGGTGATGTCGATCTGGGCTTAACAATATGCCAGATATATGTATTTAAACTATCAGTGACCTACCAGGGTAGTAGGAAACTTTACAAATGTATCTAATAATTAATAAAGTAGTGAGAGTGTCCTGTCATTTGTTAAATCGTCCCACCATCTCGATGTAGTTTCCTGATGTAGTGGTTCGTCATGGTACTAGATCAGGGCCTCTCGGGACCTTTCAGAGTCTCAGTACAGCTTGGACAGATCTCCTCTCCGGCATCCGGAATGTCCATTCAGGTAGCATCAATCTTAGAATCCACGAAACGTATCCATCGTTTTCCAGTCCTTGTCCACGTTTAGGTGACAGCACTCATCATACCATTTCGGATACATAAACAAATCCAGTATAATCGTATATTCATATTATTTATTTTCAGAATCCTTCAGTTTCTCCAGTTCTAATCCATACGTAGCAATCTGATCGTCCAGAAGTTCCTTGGCCTCGTGGCGGGTACCATCCCAATCGGATAGTCTCCTTCCGAATGCTTCAAAGAATTTCTGATTGAGGAAGTCTACCTCACCCCTAGCCTTAGCAACCTCAACTGTCCAGAATTCTGCTGATTTCTTCTGACGTGCCTCTTGGGCTTCCAACTGTTTCATCTTCTCCTTATGCTCTACATCTCTTTCTGACTCAATCCTAGTAATTTCCAATGACTGGACTTTCTGTGTCAGATAGACTACAGAACCTACAACCTCCCGAAGGTATTCCACTGAGAGCGCATGGTGGTGTTTCTGCCAGTCGATCATGCAGCTCTGTTGGATCTGAAAACTTTCCGCAGGGATGTTACTGATATTGTAAGTGGCCGGGTCCGTTACGTATGGAACCCGGGTGGGCAATGGCTCACGTTCAGAATGATCTGAGGATCCAGAGTGCTTCCTACGTCTCCGATTCCCAGTCAGACTTTCTGAGGCTACAGAGGAGTTCATCACATCTCCCTGGGGGGTAGATATGGTGACTCCTCTACTATTTCCGACAGGTGGAGGGGCTACTTTGGCCCAACTACTGACAGTCCTACTTTCAGATGATCCCGACTTAGGCGTTCCCCGCCCGATTCCGGAAGCCCCATCCCTACCCCATTGGTTTAGGGTCTGGCTCTCGGGTCCGGCTGGTCCCATCTCCGGGAAGTCCTTATCCTTGTCCTTATTCACATCAAACACAGGGGGAGGAGCGCCTCTCAGTCTGGACAGAGGAGACGCTTTCTCCAAGCTCCGATCCCGAGTGCTCCAGTCCGGCGCCGGGCGTTGGATCCCACGGAATGAGATCTTACCCGGCTGTGCCTTCATACGCTTGGCAGTGGTGGCCTTACTGGAGTCCCGGTATGCACTATCACCCCCGTACTCCCTCATCTCCCCGAATTGTTCGTTAGTAATTCTTAACCTTCCCGGAGTGTAATTTAGTTGAAACGCCACCTCCAGTTTGGAGTTGACATGCATCTCAACTTCACACAACCTACTTACTTTCGAATTCAGACTCCTGAAGTTGGTCTTCTTCCAGGAATCCCACTAATCAATCAGAAGCTTGTGCAGATCTAGGGCTGCCTTCAGAGCTGACTTTACACCGACCTGGTGTTCCTCCTTCAGATGTCGTACCAGCTCGTTCTTCTGGAATGTAGTGAGTCCCGAACAGATAGAGCTGTTCCTACCCTTGTTTATATAACACATGTACACCGGATGATGGTGCATATGCTCCTCAACTATGTGTCGGATAAATCTCATATGAGAGCTGAACTTATCAGGTTTGTCACTCCCACGAGCATAGATAATGAACGGACAGGCGGTGTTTTTGTCTTTGTCCCAACTGTCGATAGCCCATTTAATTTTGCAGTAGGCATCGAAATCATAATACTCCCTATTCCAGTTGTCGATGGTCTGTTTGACCCAATTTGCATAGAAGTAATTCGGATTCCGGTCCTGACGCATGTACCTCATCCACTCTTCATCATCCTGCTCTCCATCCATGTTTATGAACGGAGGGCAGCTGTAATACCTAGTATTACGCTTACATTCTTCCAGACATTTGGGAATCATTTGCATGAATCCGCTTCTGACATTGTTCCAAATCTTTTTCTCATCGGGAGTGGGTGCTCCTTCATCATCATATAATTCAGGATGGTCTATATCTGTAGACCAATCTCAAGTCACAGATTCCGGCGTCTCTTGTGTGCCAGAAGCCACAGGTTTCGGATCGTTAATCAGCTTTGGAACGATGGCAGCCACAGCCTGAGTTGCCCCGCTTTTGGCTTGCTCATCTTTCTTCTTATCCATATTTTCCTTCTTCTTCTATTTCTCTTTCTCCTCTTCTCCTTCTTCTTAACCAAGGCTTTCACCTTTTTACTTAAGCTTTGCTTCCATCCATCCTTTTCCTTAACAGTACCCATAGTTGTGACCCTAGCTTGCATCCGGGCTTTGGTGTCTTCTACTGACGCACTCAGCCTGGCACTTATCTGGGTCAACTGTTCTCACTGGCTTCTTAACACTTCCTTCTGTTGCTCGAGTTTCTCCTCGGCTTCTGAATGCGTCCTTGCGGCCTCTTTCTCAAACAGACTTGACGGTAGCCCCTCCCCCAGTGTTACCATCCTCATCGACTTCCATCTGGTCCGACTCAGAATCAATCTTAGCAGGGCTCGGAAGATTCCGGGATGGCTGCATCCCGTACCAATACAGGGACGCGTGCTCCTCAATTGTGGCTTCCGGGTGTTCCTGGTCCCACTTGTCCTTAACGTAAGCTACCGTTCGGTAGAACTCCTGGTTCACACTCATACCAGTTGCATATAGTCCATATAGTTTAATAACCATATGTCCGGAATTGACAAATCTTCTGGGATAGCTTTCTTAATCAGGTCTCTCCATAGCTTTGGAACCTTCTCTGGTTTAGATGTTTTCGGATTACAGATATTATCCTTCTCAAGGAAGATCGCATCTCCGTTCGGCCATACTATGCTGCCTACGGAGTAATCAGTCTTACCATGAGTCTCCGGAGGATCCATCATGGTTGCAGTTAGTTCAGATCTTCCAGATTTTGCAGGTGACGGCGGTGGAGACATTTCCAATGCGTCCGCTCCACTGGTGTTCCGATCCAAACATACCAGTGTGCTTGCTGCTTCCCTATCTTCCAGAGCCGCTTCTTCGTCCGGGTGCACCGGGCTCAGTCCGGAATGGTCGTCGATGTCGACCTCCATACTTCCTTCAGACAACATCTTTTCCGCCATTATGGCGTAACTTCCAAGCTATGGATAAAGTCTAACAATACCCCAATGTACTCTGATTCTTTCTTAGTGCAATAGGTGTTCATACTTATCAGAATTCTATGCTATACAGCAGGAAAAACCACCGGGACAAATCAAGCACGTCGAGTCACCCCGGCGTAAACACTTGATTAAACAAGATGGCGGCAAGTCGCGAGAGAAACCCCAAACCCGGGTCAAAGGTCAATGACCCTCGTTTCGGGTAATTGGGTCACGCGGTGCCACGTGCTTTTCATGCATCCATAAATAAAACGACCTATTAGGGTACTTATTGTCTTCTCGACTCGATATCATGGAGTACACGTATAGCATTTTGCTGATACGTCGGATAAATCCGTCCACTACCCACGGGAACCTCGAGGAGCCGGCAACAGAGCAGGTTAGAGCGGTTTCATTTCAAACTGACGGGTATCCCGAAGCTGCTGTCAACATGGTTGACACCACCTACTGTCATAACGAGTATCATCACAAACATGTAAAAGTGCAAACATACAAAAAAAAACAGGACTATACATCTTTGTGATCAGGATTCAGAATCTATGGACGGGCTTATTTAGGTGACACCACTTCTCTGAGCAATCCTAGCACTACGGCGAACGCCCTCCTCATTAGATCTATTTTTAGTACTTGGGGACTCTGCTCTGTTTCCAAGATCCAATCTAGTCCTTGGGTTCCCGGTACGCTTGGTCTTCCCTACTCCTGCTGAGACGTTTTTATTCTTAACACCATTCTCAGTTGATTCAATTATATTCTTTTTTCGTCTTTTTCGTTTCCGAGTGCCCAGCATAGGCATCTTCCTCGGTTTCTTCTTTTTTCTTTCAGGTACCCCGTCGAGAGGTGTTTCTGAATCATCATCCCGATCATCCATTCCAGGTGGGTCACTCAATTCTGGCAAGTCCATAACATTCGGACCTAATCCATACATTTCTTCAGCTAACTCCCTACCCCTGTATGGTCTCAACACTTCTACGTGGCATCTTCCTACATTGCCATACAGGTCCTTTATGAAACAGGTAGTTTCCGAAATAATCCGAGTTATGACATGTGGGCCGTCCCAACTAGATACAACCTTTAGTCTGTCTAGGGGTTTATAGAATCTAAGGACCCTATCTCCCACCCTGAAGAATCTAGGTTTTAATCCAGTGTCATAACCCACCTTCTGCCATCTCACTGACTTTACTAATTGATTCCTGACTAATTCATAAGCTTTCTTAAAATTGTCTCTCAAAGATTCCACGAACATAATGGAACATGGGGTTTCAGGACTGATTCCGATTACACCGAATACCAAATCTGCCGGCATTATGATGTCTTCACCATAGACCAGCATGTTCGGAGTGCAATTAGTGGAAGCATGCACCGTACTATTGTACGCATGCACCACAAAATCACACTGAATATCCCAATCATCCTGGTACTTATTTACTAATGGTTTCAGAACTTGTAGTAGGGTTCGGTTGAACCGTTCTACTAAACCATCTGACTGAGGACGGTACGGATTCGTACGTGTCTTACAGATCGCTAAATACTAACACATTTCCTGAAACAACTCTGATTCAAATTCCCTTCCTTGATCACTGTGAAGCAACACCCAGCCTCTCACGAATGCTTCCGCACAAGTGATAGCTTTGTGATCCTTCAAAGGGAATACTTTCGTATATTTCGTATAGTAGTCGCAGACGACCATCATACAAGCGTTATCTCTAGGGGTTGTATTGAACCCGCTAATGATATCAATTGCAATTCTGGCGAAGCGCACTCCGAATAATTCTTGAACCAATGGGTTCTTTCCTAGCCCATCTGCAGGTTTATTTTTACAACATTCAGGACAAGTGGCGATCCACCTTAGCAAATCCCCACTCATTCCCGGCCAATAGTATCTCCGGGAAAGTCTTTTCAGAGACCTACTTTTTCTGAAATGACCACTTGTCACATGGCCATGGCAGTAATACATAATGTCCCGGCGCATAGCGTTCGGGATGACAATCTGAAGGATCTTATTAGTTGGACTGATTTTCCACTTACATAAGATCCCTTCCCTGACCTCCAGCTCGGTCCATTGAGCCAGAAGTCTTCTTATTTCCCAGTTCTCCATGCTGATAGCAGGGCAAACGGGTTTAATTCCGGATGGAACTGTTTCCAGGAGTCTTTTGGTGATAGGGTCCTTACCCTGGAACTCGCAAATGATCTCGGGTGACCATTCTATCAAAGTTCCCGGATAGTCCCGATATGGGATATGCGTGCCAGCAATCACCGCGTCATGCTGCCCACAATTGCCACAGCTCTCTCGGCCACATTTCCTGATTGGTTTCCTAGACAGGGCATCTGCATTGGTATGCTTAGCCCCTGACCTATGTTGGATCTGGCTGTGCTCCAACCCAAATTCCGAAAGGTGCGCCAACCATCTGCCTATCATCCCTTTGGTATCATTAAAGTTAAGGAGCCAACGGAGGGATGAATGGTCGGTGAAATCAGATCCCACAAAAAGTGTTTAAATTTCTTAGTGTACACCACCACAGCCAAGAGTTCCCTCTTAGTGGTGCAATAATTCCGTTGAGCCTTATTCAGAGTGTTGCTAGCAAAAGCAATCGGGACTTCCACAATATCCTGGACCTGGGATAGTGCGGCGCCAATGCTATCATTACTAGCATCCGTATCCAATATAAAGTGATCTGAAGGTGTAGGGTATTTCAACACCGGTGTATCTGTAAACAGAGCTTTTAATTTCTTAAAAAACTCCTCCTGATCTCTCCCCCATGGAAATGGTTCCCGAACTCTCCCAGGTGTCCAGTGTGCAATACTCTGCAGAGGAAAACTCACTCGAGAGTATCCCTGAATGAAGTCTCTGTAGTAACTACAGAAACCAAGGAAAGATCGCACCTGCTTAGCAGTTGCTGGTCTTTCCCAATCTTGGACACTTTCCACCTTTTCCGGATCAGCTTTAATCCCATCCGTGGATATAAACCTAGGTACGTAATTGATTTCTTAAACAATTCACATTTCTTTGGTTTCAGGCATAATCCATTGGATACTATCCATTTGATCACCTCCTCCAAGTTATTCAAACATTCTTGGAAAGTCCAGGTATACTAGACATTTCTTCCACAACAGATCACTCAGCAGAGTCTCCATCATGGCTTCAAATGTAGCGGGCGCATTGCATAACCCAAAAGGCATAACCGTATATTCAAATAGGCCTAAATGACTGGAAAACGCAGTCTTCTCTATATCCTTAGGCTCCATTCCAATCTGCCAATACCCGGACTGGAGGTCCAGGGTACAGAACCAATTATTCCCCCCTAGGGCATCTAAAGTCTCATCGACCCTCGGTAGAGGGTACGAGTTTTTCTTAGTTAATCCATTCAGTTTCCTGTAATACACATAAAAACAGATGCTTCCGTCCTTCTTAGTGGTCATGACGACAGGACTAGACCAGGGACTGGTACTAGGCACTATCACTCCCTTTTCCAACTGATCCAATATTTCGTTTTCACATATAATCTTCTTACGCGGTATCGGCGACGGAATTTTAAAGAGCTCTGCCTCCCCGGTATTGATGTGGTGTAGTATCTTATCATTCCGACCCAAAGGACCACCAGAGTAGCCAACAGAACAGATTTCCTACCAGAGTGTCTACTGATTCTAACCCAATGCTAGATAATTGAACCACGTCTGGTTCAAATACCCCCTCTTGGTCTTTCAATTTCCAATCAGAAGTACACAGTACATCACAGGAGACACCCGGGGGTATCTTTACTGTATCCACTACGCTGGCAACTGCACTTATCTGTCTTAATACACACTTCACTTGGATATCATAGGGCTTCCGGATCCTTAGCATTCCACTACACGGATTCAGCTCGGCCTCAAACAGACTCGTAAAGTCCAATCCAAGTATCCCGTCATCATTCATAGTGGCTATGGTGGATGAGAGTACAAACTCTTTTCCACCAACTGACACCTTCATAAATGTTCTACCCAGAACCTGCATATGGGTCCCGTCGGCCGTACAAACGTTTACCCCCTTTATGAGGTTCTCACTCTTGTCCGGCAAGAGGCTGTAGAATTTATTGGAGATCATAGAGTGACAAGCCCCGGTATCAACCAAAAACTCCCCAGTCCTACCTTGGGTCGTAACAGATACATACCATCTTCTGCCTCCCAGAGGAGAGGGGTTTCTGGTAAACCTATCAAAATCTTCCAAAATGCCGAGATCCAATCCATGGTCTTTCAGATGCTCCAGACATGGATGGTACGGGGGAAGGTGTGCCGCACATACACGTGTGAATACCCTTCCTCTTCTCCAACGCGAGTACTCTCATTTTTTACTGACTCAACGTTCTTCCTTATGTTGGAGTCCCCGGCCATAGGAGGGGCGAGTAGATCAATCTCGGATCCCTCCTCCCCAGGTGTAATCATTTCGGATTCATCAGACGGTTTATCAGGGACAGTACTCTGGCATAACTTAGGTCTCCGGGTTGAGCAGTCTGCCACGTCCTCAACCCTCCTTAATTTTCCGAATTATGCTCAATCTCTTCAACTGCCGACATATTGCGGGGAACCGGCTCAGCAGCCTGGCATTCATAGGCTACATGCCCCATCTTCTGGCAACTTTAACATCTGATTCGAGACTTATCATATCTAGGCCTACTATACCGGTGACGCTCGATGTCTTCCCGTAAGGACTTCAGCATTCTTTCCATCATATTTTTCATATCTAAGTTTCCAGATGGTCTACTCTCATCTTTCTTAACTACGGTTTCTTTAGATTCGGAAATACTTTTATCTCTACTTTTGGAGCTCCCCCTCCTTGGTTGAGTAGTCAAACTCCCCCTGGGAATGAATTTCTTAGCGTTCTTAGGGAATCTCAGCGCAGAGATTCGTATTCAGTTTCACCCTCCGAGACAGCGGCTGCTGCAGTAGGGATCACTGGTTTCAGATCAGGTAGCACCATGCAAGCTGTTTCCTGAGGGACAAATCCGGAAAGGAAAGTCTTCTTTTTATTCAAATTAGCTATGGCATCGCATAGCGTCTTCATAGTCGCACCTGGACCCCATGCCCTATAGGCACAGTCCTGGTGATCTTTCTCCCGCAATCCTTGTACAAAATGTGAGATTAGCTCATCACTTACATAATCATCATCCATTACCAGATTAGGCCTCGCCTTTCGTAATAATATCTGAAGTTCTAAGCCATACACCTGAACTGACTCGCCCAGCTTCTGGATTCTCTTCCAATATTGTGTCATTGGATCTTCAGACACTATACTTCCGAGGTAGGAACTACAAATCTCAACTAACTGAGTGTACATTCCCCTATTCCTATACTGTTCCCTCCAGTGGTCCACAGCGATTCTACCCGGACCCTTTTTCAAACATCTCACCAGTATAGGTAAGGACTCGTCTTCATCATAGCCATCTACTTCACGGTCATCCGTGAAGTCAGAAAACCAATCTCTCCATGGTTCGGAACTATTGAAAGGCTTAGTCTCGATCTGATTCTTTTTAGCTGGACTCTCCCTACTCTTCAATATGGTACATTGTTCCAGACTCCAATCTAACATCTTCTGATCCTTACTCTTCTTATCACCCCCACCAGATCCATTCGATCCCGGACCACCGGGTCCCGAATGGTTGTTATTCGAATTGTTCCAGAAAGTAAATCCATACCCTGTATTCATACCGGGTTGGAATCCTGTACCCCCAGGGGCCTGAGCACTGCTAGGTTGGGTCCCGCTATCACAAGGGGTATCGTTATTATTCTGATCGATATTAGGTGGGTCACACTTCTGATTGTCTACCCTATAGGTCTGATCGTTCAGAATGGACTGACTGTTGTCTCCCAGTTGGTCAGATATATCCTCCAACCCCCCAGCGCCCCCTGGAGAGGTGTGGTCCAAATGGTTAGAGGACGGGGCCTGCCCCCTGGTGTCAATATACTGATATTCGCCATCAGTGGTGAAGGTGGTGTCCTTCTGGCCCACACTTAACCGAACATTCTTATCATTGCCGGGAACATATCTGTCCCCCACGACATTCCGGGTAGCCTGACTATTCACAAAAGGATCATACCCTTTCTTCAGAATGGGTTTCGGAGTAGAGGTGACCGGTATACCTCCTTCCCCGTCATCCCGTGGGATACAACTGAGGTCGGGCTCCTCCAATTCTTCTTCATTCTCATCCGCCTCGTCGCGATCCGGTTCTTCCTCATCAGAATCCTTGGACCCCTTCTATAGGATTCTTTTTTTGAACAGATTTAAACTTTATTTGGTCTAGAGGTACATACATCATGTATACATAGGCCCGGTGTGTACATATCGCTGTCTGTTGGATATAATATCATTATTGTATAGTAACCTATGTACATACGGTAGTATATTACATAATTACCCTTGTTATAAGGTAATTTATCGTAATAATAACATGACCAGATCGTCATTTAGAAAATGTTGTTATGATCTGGCCATTTAAATTCTTACCAGTATTCATAGAATTGTAAAGTATAATAACAATATTTTGAACAATTTGGGACACTCTAAATCTACTTTAAGTACAATAATAATTGTTCCCCCCCTGACTTACAATTGATTTTTTACAACATGCATTGGTACAGTTAGATTCTTACTAAATTATACATTGATAGAGTCGATGTAGAATTTCCTAGGTATGGTCTTAAATATTCAGTTTAACATTGCACATTATAGTATAGGTTCCTAGATATTATTTCGGTTTACAACTTGCATAGTTATCTTACAATATAAATTATACATTGATGGATTCATTCAGGCATTTCTTAGATATAGCCTTGAATTTATCTTTATCTCTAATATTTCTGATATCAGTTTCTAGATTATTCCATGTTCGAGCACATAGACACTCAGGAGTTTTTGTATACGCTGTGCGATTAATTTTCCTATAATTTAATACAGGAGCACTGGAGAATCTTGTATATCTTACAGTCGGTTTAATATATTCCTCCATTGTTAATCTTTTATAGGCAAGCATTTTAATATGATAAAGTCTTCTAGCTTCTAGCATGGGAGTATCAGTTTCTCTATGTACAAAGTTGGTAGGAGTCAATAAATGAATGTCTAAACAGGTCTTTAACACTTGTTTTGCAGTCGCTGAAGTTCTAATAGCAGTTCAGCTTTAGCTCCATTGTATAGTATATCACAGTAATTGATAATTGGTACAATATGCATTTTATACATTCTTATTCTTGCTGTGGTAGATAGATATTTCCTAGTTTTATACAAAATTAATGATTTGAACCGAGCATTTTTTATAACATTTCTCACATACATATTAAAATTCATTTCTTGATCCAGGGTGACCCCTAGATATTTGTTGAAGGGACATTCATTAAAGTTTTCCCATTGAGGACAATTTTAGGCTTCTGTATTCTTTTCAACTTAATAGCTGAAGCAAAGGTCATGATTTTAGTTTTAGATTCATTTATTGTAAGTTTGTTAGCCGAGGACCAAAGAGAAAATGTGTTTAGTGCAGTAGAAAGTTCATTTGTTAATACATCTATATTTTTTCCTGATACATATAGTACTGAGTCATCAGCATCTAACAAGGTTTTATGTACATCATTTTCAGAAATACAGTTATTGATATACAATAAAAAGAACAAAGGACCCAAAATTGAGCCATGTGGCACTCCACATGATAAGTTTGCTCTTTCAGAGCGTATGTGGTTGGCTATAGAACATTGTTGTCTCCTTGACAGGTAATTTTCAATTAAAGTTAAATTTCTATTTCTGACTCCATATTGTTCAAGTTTATTTAATAATATCAAGTGATATACTGAATCAAAGGCCTTTTTTATATCTATAAAAGCAGCCATTGTTACATTGCCTTCATTACTATTTTTTAATACATCATCAACTAGTACTGAGATGGAATCAAGTGTAGATTTACATTTTTGGTAGCCACCTTGGTTTTTTGATAATATATCAAATCTATCTAAGTGATCACTTAGTTTATTGTGTATGAGTCTCTCAAGAATTTTGCCTGGTACCGGTAGGACATTAATCGGTCTAAGATTTGACACATTGGACGGATCTCCTCCTTTTGGTAATGGAGTCACCGTGGCAATTTTCCAGCTATCTGGGATTTGGCCTGTATTTGTAATCAAATTAATAATTTTAATAAATTTTTGAGGAAACTTTATCATAGTTTTCTTAAATATATCAGTAGATAAATAATCAATGGCAGATGACTTAGATGTATCTATATCAGACAAAAAAAATTTGATTTCTTCATCGGTAAAATTCATATCTGGCATCTCTGCGAAAAAATTATTTATATAGGTAGATGTATCATTAATCAAAATTACATGGCCATTTTCATCTGTTAACATAAATGATTTATTATTGCCTTTTTTTGAAGGTAAAATGTCTTTCATAGTACTCCAGAATTTTTTCGAATCATTTTTAAAAATTTCAGACAAATTGGAATAATAAGTCTCTTTGGCCAGTTCAATTTCTCTGTTAACTTTGGTTCTACACTCTCTGGCTCTGTGCCACAAGATGATATGACTGATAGTCACAGATCATCGTCAAATGGGTTGTCTTTGCCTCCCACTCAATAAATTGTTCAAAATAAGAGATCTAGTTGTGTTATCTATGCATTCTAGTTCCTAACGCTCGGGGCTTGAAGGGGAACCATGGTTTTGCCTAGTTCCTATGCATAATAAGTGAGCTACAGGGGTGCAAAGGGCCAAAAAGGGTCATTTTTTGGGTAAAAACGAGGGACTAATTTTTTCCCCTTGCTACCAAAGAAAAAATAAAGGGCCAAAACCTTATTTATTTCATGTGGGATATCCCCCCTGGGGTAGAGAATATTTTTGTAACAGTTGGGGGTCCATGCATTATTTTTTGTGATCACTGGGTGCATAAATCCTTTGGTGTATTCGTCATGAGGACACGTCTACGACCTTTTTAGGGTTGTTTTGCACCATGAAAGTCACTATGGATGGACTAATAAAATTTACCAGGTAGAGACCTTACATGTACCTATGTAGCCCACAAAAAAGTTTGAACTTGCCTGTTAAACTGTACGTCCGAGAGGCTATTATACGATTTTGGGGTAGTTTAGGCAAGGACATACGACCATACATGTACTCATAGCTGCTAGGTATCTTATATTTAACTATCCTTATTATGTGGGCCTTATACCTTCATATGACAGCAAAAAGTCCTGTAAGTTTGGTTAACAGATTCCAGATAAAACCAGAGATATCATAAGAAAAGTATTGACGAGGACACGTCTACAAACGAAGACACGTCTACGACCATAGACGTGTCTACAGTTATATTGCAAGATGCTTGATACTTGACTGTCCTTAATATGTGTGAATTATATCTTCATATGAAAGGAACATTGAATGTTAATGAGATCATTCTGTCTTAATGCAACTCTGAGCTATGACACTGAATACAAATGCAAGGACACGTCTACGACCAGGGACACGTCTACGACCATACATGAAGTCATACAGCAAGCTGCTTTGTATTTAAGTAAAACCATTATATGTTAGTTGTTCCTTGATATGAAAGGAACATTGCATGTTAGTGAGGATATTCTGCCTGACTGCAACTCTGAGCTATGACATTGAATATATAGTGCATGGACACATCTACGACCATGTAATAAGGCATTGAACTGTGGGCATCCTATGAAATATATTTAACCTTCCCTCGTATTTGGGCATTGCAGCCCAACATATATACATTATATACACAAAAGGATTTTACCATACTGCAAAATTTTTTTTGGGCCCCTCTGACCAGCCATTTGACGATGATCCATGACTATTGGTCATATCCATGCGTTGTCTAGCTAATTTTAATAACACATTGACCACTAGAGGTGATAGTATCACAGTTTGAAAAAATCAAATCTATACACGTGTTTGTACCTGATGTGGTTGTGACCTCATTAAGTAGTTGTACCAAGTGAAAATGATCAAAGGTTTCTATAAGAAGCTGTTTCTCTGGTGTGTTGGTTAATATGTTTACATTAAAGTCTCCAAGAATGAAAATATCATATCCATCTAGATTATCAATTTGTAGAAGTAAGGCTCGCATGGTATTACAAAATTCCATAAGATTACCTGAGGGTGGTCTATAAATATTACACACAATACATTTCTTATTTGTTCCTTTGGCTGATAATAGCCATTGAACTTCTATGTTTTCATTAATTCTATTCAAGTTTTTAAACTTATCTACTGAACATGATAACCCCTCATCAACATATGCACATAGGCCACCACCTCTATAGATACTGATACGGTCTTGACAAAAGAGATTATATCTTGGGAAGCTACATAATTTGCTACAATCCATCTCGTTCAACCATGTCTCAGACAATAGTATAATATCTATAAAACTATCATTTAATTCTTCTTTGATCTTAGTAAACTTATTTCTTACACTCCTTGCATTCATATGTACAATCGAGAAACCTTTTCTAAATTTATTTTTTAAAAACATGTTAATTTTAAAGAATCATAAATAAATTCGACTCTGCAAGTAGGCAACCTCATACTATATGAATGTTCACACTTCCTGCCAATACATGTTACTATAGACCAAGCAAACCTATGCCATGCGCAATAAAAAATTTCATACCCCCCTCCCACCACGGGCTTACAGCTCTTATGGCTACCCATGTTAACAATATATGAGTTTTGCAGTTAAAGTTTAGAGGCTATTACATTATTTCATCCTTTCATCCAAGGAACTATTAAACATGTATATAACAAGAGCATTTAATCAATTCAGGAAATTATTATTCCTCATCTGGATTTCCAGGTTCTTTGGACAATTGTACTCGAATTTTCTGTAAGATTTGTCCCATAAGGTTTTCACCCTTGATGTTTCCAGTCGTACACTGATTTGCCTGTCCGAAATGCATCTTCACCCCCCATATCGGGTGGAAGCTAGCTTCATACAAGTTTTTATCCCCAGTGGAGATTAGTATAGAGAATTTCTCTTTGTTTATTTCTTGCATGACTGTAGCAGCCATTTTGTTCCACTCCATTGTGGGTCTGATTTTCCTGGCTTCATACATAATTTCCACCGGATCTTCTAGCTTCTTCAGGGATAGGACCAGGTTATTCTGGCCACATGCTTGGGCTTTAGATACTTGGTACGCCTGCTCAGAGCTGTTGTAGTCTACTCCTCTATAGGACATCTGACAGTGGTAAAGGTTAGATAGCTTGTGGTGATGCGACTTGAACATAAGCCCGTCCGGTGTTTCAGCCTCATTTGCTCTCTGCATATTTAGATCCTGGTAGGGTAGTTGGTGGAGCTGGTTATGTTCAAATGGTTTCTTGTCTATTATGATCCTACGCTGTCTCAACTGTGTGTTATACCCCTGCCTTTTAGCCAAGTAGTGCATAGCTCGTTGATCGTTAAACTCTCGCTGTTCAGTCTCGCCTAGCTAGTCCCCGATTGATACATGTTTGTATAAGAACTTGCCTTTTAGATTCTTCAGGAGTTTCATCAGCTTAGCCTTTGTATACACATTGTTGAACACTATTTTAATCGGACGGAAGGTCTTCTTGTTTTTATCATGGGCGCCGCCATCTTGGTTTCTTGTGGTAGGTGCTCCTTCGCGACTGCAACTTTGTATGCTTTCGGTGCCGAAATCCGCACGCACGTCCCCGAATAGTTGGTTGACTTTTTCCAATAAATTTTCATTATCAGATTCTTCTAGACCTTTAACTACGACTATTTTCCTCTTGATATCATCGTCAATTTTCTCAAACCTCTGTGTATGTTTTAGTAACAATTCTGTTTGGGCCTGAATATTCTGCGTGTGAGCTGTCATGGTCTCCCCCGTCTCCTTGACAGTGGTGGATACTGTATCCAGTGTTCCTTCTGTGGAGGTAAGCCTGGTCCTTATAAAGTCCAGAGTAGAATTAATGGTGGTGGTGGTGTTATTTAAGGTATTTATAGAGTCTATAAACCCATCGAGACTGTTCTTCATGTCAAGTTGCAGCTCCTCCACCGTCTTGACTCATTTGTCAATTGAATTGACAGCGGCAATAACATCCTTTAAAGTGGCTTCAGTCGACAGCATTTCTTTTCCTTTCCTCCTGGTCTGAGACCCTTCTCTAGTGTTAGACATTGTATAAATGGTTTCCTGGTACCTTTATGTAGCAGTATGTCAAGTTTGACTCAGTTCCTATATATATATCCTAATATATTTGCCAAAATTCTGCAGCCCCGTTTTCAACCGCTCAACCCTGTGCCGCCATCTTGTTCCCTATTCTTAGTTTTGTAATCTCGTATATAAGATCATCTCTTTCCTGATACAACTCTCGATTGTTATCCTGAATGTCAGTGATCAATCGATCATTCTCCTGAATGTGCTGCTCTCGGAGGGCCACATGTTCTTTTTGTTGTTTTTCTATAGTCTTCTTATTCTTTTCATAAATCTCATGTTGGGTTTCGACTTGCTTTTCCAAGTCAGCAAGATGCGTGCTGGCTATGTCTAGCCCCATTCGGTAGTGTCCTAGGGTCTCATCTTGCTTGGAAGTCTTAGTTTCCAGGCTGGAGGTAACCAGACTCAACTGCACCCTGACCTCCTCAACATTTTTCTCATACATTCCATACTCGACTTTCTTAACCTGAATCCTAGTCTTGATCTCCCGGAGTCGAGTATCCACCTCTTGTGTTAAGGTTTCGGTGGTACGTTCCAGCAGTCCCTTATTCTTATTCAGATCTCAGATCTCATCCAGGAGCTCCTCAATCTCTCTTTCTAGGTCCTTTATCTTATTTTGTTTCCACTCACCCTCTTTTTTCTGATATTCCAGTAGTTTTTCACCTCTGGATTTCTCCTGATCACTCATCTGCCTCCATACCGCATGGGCTAGCCTTTCTGTTTCATAATTATTCCTTTCTTCTGGATATCTATCCCCGCTAACCCCACTCATAGGAGCCGGTTGGCTGGATCCGCCGGGATTGAAAATGGATTCAAGAAAGGAGGGCCATACTTAGTTGGTTCAGAAAAACTCCTTGACCAGCTAAGGGCACAAGGTGAATCGGGTCTTGCCGGGTTCACTACCAGGTACTTGAGCCAAAAGGATGGGACTACTGAAATTTCCATCTCTCAATAAATCTGACGATCTTATGTTAGGCGCGGTCTGGTTAGCCGGCGCTATCGGATGGTCATCAACAGTGACATCCAACCCTACCGTAGAGACCTCACTTTCGGAATCCAATGCTTCGGCTTCATTCCAAGATGGATCCCTATACTCCTGATAGGCTATGCCCGGGGCTTCATGATTTCCCGGGAACTCACCTTCCGGACACTGATTCTCTTCTTGTTCAGACAGGGCTGCGCACTTCTTAAAACCGAATCCTGGTCACGGCACCAGTGTAATGTGTGACCGTCGGTGGGTTCGGAAAGGATCACAAATACAAGGATATCCGGTTCAGAAGGCAACAAGTTTTATTCAATATCCTAGAGTACAGGAAGCTAACGGTATTCCAGATGGGTATGAGGTCGTTCGGATAGCTCTAATGTTCTAATGTTCGAGTTTTGATGTTTTAGACTTAAAACCGTGTATTCTGGTGCATTTTGCCTTTACAAATACTTGGTCGCAGGGCTGTATCTTCCCCTGGAACTCCACATCTGTTTTAGAGGCTGTGAATGCACCACCCTTGTCAGTCTTCTGTAGTGTTAAGTGCAAGGAGGGCGTGCTATAATGGTTTACTGCAGCCATTGGCCTAGTCTATCGAACTGAGCAGAATACGGAGGTGCTCTTACCTGCTCCCAGTGAGCATCTCCCATTGAAACCACTATAATATTCATTTATAGCTAATACCGGTACTATGGCCTTCATAGCTGTCGACCTATACTTATCATATCTACAGGGTGAACATTTCTGCATTCAGACTTGTAGCCAGCTAGAACAGTAAATATTTGTATCAATTAATACCCCTCTGTATATTAGACCATCATTCGCCTATCCAACTTGCAGTAAGTAAGTAAACCTTCCTTGTAGCCATTATAATGCGAAATAATATGGTTGTTGCATTCAGAAGAGGCCCACTTGGCAAAAGCGCATTTCCAACGTTTGCAAACGTCTTTTTTCAGGTTTAGGTAAAACAGCTGAAAACCCGATCAAGAAACGGGTTTTCGGTTTTTCAACATTAGAAATGTTTGTAAAACATTAAAAAAAAAACGTTTTTTTAGTACATGCTTTGATGTTGTTTATTTTTACATTAAAAAAAAATTGGCAAACTTAGGAATCTAATAAAAACATGTTTTCCTTTAAGTGAAAAAAGTGTTTATGCCAAGCGGGGGTTCTCCCCTGCAAACTATGTGCGGGGAAAATAACCCCTGAATCAGCCCTATAAACCAAAGGACATCAGCTGGCTGGCGATTTTCGGTGCAAAACTTGACTCACAGTTTGGGCAATTGGTTAAGGATCCGATTGACACAGATGCCCGGGCACAGATGATGTGTCAACCATAAGCTTTAAACCCATCAAACAAAAACCTTCAGACCTCCATATCAGAGAAGAACGGCGTGGAGGGAGGAGTGGTTTAAAAATAGAATAATTAGAGAAAATTACAGAGCTCGAGTTGTAAATAATGTGTGTTGCAGGAACACACAAGATTGTAACACACATGGATATTCAACCCACTTTGAGCAGTTTACTCACTTTGAGGGCATCAACACACTTTTTCTAACACACTTACACACTTTTTTCTCAAAAGTGTTTAGGTACTGAAAAGTGTGTTAAATCAACACACATTTTATTAATCCTTCAGTCTTATCAGTGGTATTATGTAACCCATTAATTGCCCCTCACCTAACCAAAGGTCAGTTAAAACAGTTACACACAGTCAGTTTGAATCTGCACCTGCTGGAGAGAGGAGTGTCTTCACTTCTCTGCTTATTTCTGGTAAGTAATCTTATATATCATCCTCAACACTAGTGCTATACAAGCTGTAAAAGAGTGTAGTAAGTTGGTTTATCATAGATTTACACTCACATAAAGAAATTCTCTAAAAGCTGTATCAATATGCTGCCTAACATACTATCCAGTGTAGCATACAGTGTTCATTCACCAATTCTTCTGTTTCAGAAAACTACAATCTGCTTGCTCCAGTCACTGACAAGTTCTCATGCTGATTTGTGATTTACACAATACCAGGAATAGGTAAGTGGGACTATTCTGCATTTTGAATATAATTCTTTATCATTATAATGTACCTACATAACGACTTTTTTACATATGGGAGCCTAGACTCAGTCACCATTCTAAATTCTAGACAGAGAAATCAGAAGATATGTTATTGATGTATTAGTATATTTTAATGTAGAAGTTTAAGTAATATTAAGACAATTTATGCACTAAATCAACATATCATAATTATGGTCTTACAAAAAAATATTGTTATTCCTTTACAGATTAAGTATGTGTGCCTCATGGTTACCTTCCTCACATCATCTCGGGACAATAGCAAGTATACCAAAATGAAAATATGAAGAAATAAAGGCTAAATGCCCCCCACCCACCCCCTTCATTGTAGAAATATTAACTCACTTTCATATCTAAACACTTTATGAAGCAACACACTTTCTATGAACACACTATATGCATGAACACACTTTTTGCAACACACTTTTGTTGTAACACCCTTTTGACATGAACACACTTCTTAACACACTTTTGGCAAAAGTGTGTTGTGTGTTAAAAAAATAAGTGAGTAAAAATATGCTGCAAAGAAGTGTGTTACAAAGCGTGTAAATGCAACACACATTTCTTACAGTGAGGAGGGCGTTTAGGCCTGTACAAATGTAATAGGGTTTAATAGTGAGGGTGGGTTTTCAAAGTAATCTATGTGTTTCGTCTGTCTGTGCGATTTCTTAGGGGGAAAAATCCTGTGTGCGTCCATCCTTTGAAATATCCAGCTTCCATGATATTTCTTTGTAATGAAAGAAATTGTCACGTCAACTTAAGGTATTCACCATAGATAACGTGATCTAGTTTGGGATCATAGATCTGCTTCATAGTCGGGAGAATGAAACTAATTAGATATACAGGGTATGTTCTGAGGAGAGGGTCCATTTCATTTAAGTGTATACGGAACATGACTAATGGCCACTTCCAAGCCTATATATAGTTGTTTTTGATACACTGCTTAGTTTACTTCTAATACACCGAATATCCCCCCCCCCCATATACAAGTAATACCCATTGACGTTTTGAAAACAGCGGTATCTTATATTATCTTTGGACAATCTCCACTTGTCAAAATTAAGTATTCGTAAATTTGGAAAATGCTTGGGTAAAAACGTTTGTTACAGTTGTTTGAAACTTTTTGAGCGTTGAAAAAACGTTTCGAAAGAGAAAATTTCAGAAACGCATATAAAAATGTTTAGTTGTTGTTTTTTTGTTTTTTTTTCTTACAATTATAATGTTGCGACTTGCGGAATTGGGACGTGGATATTAGCAGCCATGTTATAAAAATTAAATACCTGTTTAATATACCAACTTTGGGGCAAGAACGCTAAAATATGTCCATCACTTTAACTTCTGTAATTCACATGAAATCAACATTTGTTAGCCTACCCTATATATAAAAATGGGTCAGTAGTTTGCTGGTTACATATTCACAATTATAATGACTGCTTTAGCTTAGGGTACTCGTGAGGTACCAGATGAAGCAAAATTTTCATGCTATGAACCAGTTGGGTCTACTTGGGAAACTTCCAGCTAACTCGACCTGTTCTATACAGATTCTAACTGATATATTTCCATGAATAAATTATATTTTGATTAGTCCTAATGTCTCATTATTCAAGTTCTCTTTAGTTTAGACTTTGTTAAAATGATTTATAGCCTCAAAATTCGTCTGACAAGCTGCAATGGCCACCATTTTGGATCTCGATTAAAATTGTTTGGCACTTTTCCCTGCAAAACCATTAGAGGAAACTTTTCAAACTCATCAAGAGCTTCAATTTGATGGGTCGTAATAACAAAGCATGAAGATGCGAGTTTGTACCGTGACCCGAGGCCCGAGGGCTTTGCCCAAGATCGCCAAAGGCGATCAGGCAGAGCCCTCAGACCGAGGCCCGAGGGCAGGGTACAAACTCGCATCTGAGGGCTTTGTTTATCTTCTGACACAAGAAAAAACTTTGATTTTCCTCAAAATAATTCACAAATAAGAAGGAAAGCCACAAACAGGAAGTGAGACCGGAAGTGCTTTCACTGGGTCCCCTGACCCAACATGCGCTCTCCACCAATCAGATTGCAGGAAAGGCGACCCAACTGCACTCGAGTGTTAGAACATACATCAAAGTCTGAAGTACAGTTCAAAAGATAGGGCCTACTTCTGAGAGAATATGCTGGGAGAGTGTAACATTGTTTGGGGCTGCTATGGATCGTTGCTATGTTCCGTGCCTCTAACGGGAGCTGCTCTACAGTGTTTCCTGCGCTACTATAACTAGAGAGGAGGGGAAGAAATTGGGGTGGGGGGTGCAGTTGATGGGGGTAATATTTGCCAATGAGGCACACTTTTCTGTTACGATGGGGGACAATCTGCTGTGACAATGGGGCACAATATGCAGTGATATTGAATCACAATTTGCCTTGACGATGAGGCACAAGAGATACAGTTTGCACCCACTGTCTAGTGCCAAAGCCACTAGTAGGTATAGATGAAGGTAGGTGGAGTTGAGAGATGATAGCGAATAAATATAAAGATGAATGAGGTAAAAATTAAAGACTAGTAGATGAAAAAAGTGTACAATAGCTAAAATTGCCTGATTGAAATGCAGAAGCCTTCAAAACGCCATTCTATTAAATGCTGAATAAGTATATGTCAATGTGCCACACTGCCTCAAATGCCATTTCTCACAAACGTTTGTCTAAAAAATAGTTTTAAAGGCTTTTTTTAACGTTGATATATCCCTAAGAAAACTGTCTTTGAAAGCTTAATAGATAGTGTCTTTTACCCCCCCCCCCACACACACACACTTTTTCAACCGAGTTGGATCTCCTGCATTGGCGAGTCGCATCAGAAAATACGAAAGTCAATGTAGAATGCCTCAATTGGAACCTTATCTTATCTCTTATCTCTGATCTTCTCAAAACTAATCCCGACTGACCACCAACTGAAAGTTGGGAGTTGATGGCGAAATCATGCAAATGCCCTTCCTAAACCACACACAGTGAAAGCCGTAGAATCTGCTATATAGCCTAATCTTGGGATAACAGCCAGCAAATCATTTGGTGTAGCAGTCTGACAGTTTCTTCTGGCCCTACACACCCCCATCATTTTTTTGTTCATATTGAGTAGAAGTAAATTAACATATTGTAAGTTAACATATTTCCAACGTTGGTATATAGACTATTAGAATATATAGCTAATTTAAAAGTATTGCTATAATAATTTCTAATAGAACAGCATTACATGCATTTATCTAGACGCCACCTCAGTTGGTACCCTATCACCGAGACACCAATAGGAGTGAAAGGCCCTTCAGCATCTAGCGTCATGGGATTGCTTTGTCTCCACGTCTATATAGAATACATACCACCCTTTTTGGGGCAGGCTTATTTTCTTGTCAGTTCCCACTGTTTTCCAGCCCATCCGCAGTCAGGCCTGGCCAAAACAGATAGTACTTCCCAGGGGTAATATATGTCGATTTGGCCCTCAATTGGGCAGAGAGAAACATGACACAAACACAATGAATTTGCTATTGGCGCTGGGTGTAGAAATCAATAGTGCAGAAAAGTATTTCCAACGGGGCAGTTTAAATAGTTTGGCTGGGTCCCCTGAGTGCTTTGTTCGTCTCTTAGTTTGTTTGTTTCTTTTTTTTACTGTCCTGGAATGAAGTTTTTGGAGGCCCATAGGCATGGCTCTATTGTTTTCCAATGGTTTCTGTTCATACCATAAATAGAATAGGTCTTTTTCTTTTCATTTTATGCTGCAACCTTCGCTTTTAGCAATGTAATACACCTATGCACATGTTGTACTTTTTGAAGAAGTAGGCTACGAGAGCATCTCTATATCCCTATACTAGAATGAAAAAATAGAATAAAAGGAAAAAAACTTTATTGTCCATATAACTCCTTGGAATATGCATATGTTCAACAGTTTAATAACAAATGATTATATATTCCAGTGACAGGCATTCGTGCTAAAAGTATTTCTAGGCATAACAATAACCATTATATTTATGTAAAGCAGAAAGTAGCACTTGTTGTACACACGAAGATGTCATACTGTTGAAGCCTTTACCAAAGCCACTTCCCCTACATTTCAGCCTGGAAAGAAAATAACCCAATATCCAAGAGTGTCCTTGGTTGGACCCTCCCAGTCCTTCTCTATGCGAACGCCAGTTTCCTTCCACTCAACGAAATTCCGGCACATAATTCAAAGAGAAAAGAGACAAGATTATTTAACAATGTACGGCTGAACCAAAATGGAAAAAAATAAGATATGCAATTAAACAGGCAAATTCGCCCTTGTTTGCCATGGCCCAAGGCATCGGAACTGGCCCTGGCTTAATAACAGACACTGTAAAAGGATCTCTACAACATGGAAGGAACTACAAAAAATTGTGGATTATGTTTTCAGATTGTTTTAAGAGATTATAGAATAAAGGGAAAGCTTTCTTTTGTTCCAGTCCAGTTGTCTGAACCTTTTCCTACGGGACGGAATGTGAATAATAACTCGTAATGGTGTTTGAGTGCCGGAGAAGGATGTTTGGGATGCAAAAAGAAAAAAAATAAATTGGTGAGGTGGTCACTAAAAGAGGCTTGATATGGTTAGGTACAACCAAAGCAGTACCTTTCCTCAAAACATGATAGTTTTTCAATTAGCCGATGAGCACAATGAAAAATCGTTTTTTTATTGGTCCTCATAAAGATACAGTATGATCTTCCAGATCCAAACTGCTTCCAACCTGTATATATTGCACAATTAGGTTTAATTGGATATTTTATCAGAGTTGATCAACAAGTTGACACTGTTATCATGGAGACAGGAAGGAACTATAAGCTGCAAGAAATGTGGCAGACTGTTAACAGGATAATGTATACAGTATATATGAGTATTTACAATGATGAAAGATGAGGAGGTCGTAGAAATTTGAGCTTGGTAGCACCCCCCTAAAAATATAAATATAAAGGTATATTGTAACATGTTTTGGTTTCCAAGGATTTGTGGGCGGGTTGGGGGTAGAGGCATGGGGAGGGGTTGGGGGTTTTCTTCATCCTCGCTTTGAACTGTTGCTTGCTTATCAGCATTTGATCTTTGGCATTTATTTCATTCCATATTGTTTACTCCTCTGTAATACGGAGTCCTTCTGTATGACATGTTTTTTGGGCGTTTTCTTGGGAATTTGATTTTCTCATCTCCATGTGTACGGGGATTGGGTGTGGGAGAGGGGAGGGACTTCGATTTTGAGAACATGAGTGATAATAATAGTTCCTTTCTCCTATCTTGCAATTTAGGGGTTTCCGTTAGAAGCCTGAGGTTATATGTCATTTCATCTTCTTTTCTCACTTTAAGACAGATTCTAAGAATCTTGTTTTGTAGAGATTCTAACTTCTTCCTCCAGGTTTTGGTTGATGTGTCCACAAGGAAACAACAATAATCCAATTTAGGCAAAATCACCTGTTTAGAGATAGTCAGTGCTGTATATACATCAATTTTGTATCTGATTTTACTTAGCTTGAAGGCCATCTGGTTCACTTTGCCAAACTGTGTTTTTACATCATATTGTTGTGTCATAGTGAGGCTTGAGTCTATATTGGCCCCTAGATATGTAAAACAGTTCTGTCTTCCTATGGGGGTATTGTCAATTATTATATTTCCTTGTGGACATTTCTTTAATTTAGGTGTTCAGCCATACCAGACCCATTTAGTTTTATTGATATTAATCGTTAAACCTAAAGAATGACAGAATGTAACCAGCTTATTAAGTTCAGCTTGAAGTGTTTTTTTTTCTGGCCATGAGTGGATCATGATTGCTAGCATAGAGAACAATGTCATCCACATAAATTTTTATTTTGGCTTTAGAAATTACATTTGGAATGTTGTTTATGAAGAATATGAATAAAAGCGGACCCAAAATCAAGCCTTGTGGAACACAGTAGGAAAGGTTCTGGAACATTGAAAATTCACCGTTTGCCTTTGTTCATTGTTTTCTATTACTTATGTAGGCTTCCAGCCATTTGTAAACTTCTACCGGTAGGTTTATTTTTTCCAACATTTGCAGAAGGTAACTGTGGCTTATACAGTCAAAAGCCTTGACTATATCATTGTAACAGCTTGCTGTGATTTGACCATTGTCTCTAGCTATACTTAAATCATTTGTATATTCTAGGACAGCATCTGCTGTGCTCTTACCTTTCCTATATCCATACTGATGTTCTGTAAGGATTTCCTGGGATTCAAATTCCAACATCAAATATTTGTGAACTAATTTCCAGAGTTTTCCAGGGATGGGGAGAATTGAGCTTCTTTGGTTTCATGGTGCCTCATTGCTGGAATTATAGTGGGACTATATGGTTTCAGCATAGACTTAATATGAGCCAAGAAACTTTGTGGCTTTTTTCTTGTTGTTTTAAGTTTATTTTTCATATCTCGAGATATAGA
This sequence comes from Acholoe squamosa, assembly GCA_949317995.1. Classification (NCBI taxonomy): domain Eukaryota; kingdom Metazoa; phylum Annelida; class Polychaeta; order Phyllodocida; family Polynoidae; genus Acholoe; species Acholoe squamosa. Next base: position 22,735,532 of record OX439042.1, read on the forward strand.
TTTTCTAATATTTCTATTTATTTTTACTCGAAGGTGTTTTGCCCTTTTAATATCCAACAGATCTTTAGTGGACTTGAATTTCCTTGCTGCCTCGTTTCTCTGCCTGATGGTTGATAAGAGTTCATCATTAATCCAGGTGTTCCCATAATCTTTAATCATTCTCGGTTTTAGAGGGCAATGGATATCTAGGAAATGTGTAATTATGTTATGCACAAAAGTCCACTTCTCCTCTGTCGTTGGGAGTACATATAGTTCATCCCAGTCCACAAATAAGAGGTGTTCTTCAAGATGTTCTTTTTTATAGTCCCTATATGACCTAGCAACCACTTTATTGGTGATAAATTCATTTCTCTCTTTCTTTCTGACTGCAAAGACAGGAAAATGGTCAGTGATGAAGTCGTCCATTACTCCAGTTCTTGCCACATATTTACAATTGGAAATAATATTATCAATAATTGTCCCTACTAGTGGGTTGTGTCTGGCATTTTTTCTTGTGTTTGGTCTTGTTAACGTACTTATGTGCCAGTTTAAATGCGAGGTCAAACAAAAACCTTTCAGCTTACCAGCCTTTCTGTGGTGAAATTCAAATTAAAGTCCCCTGTAATCCATATTTCTTTTGCTGTGTTTGTAAATAGAGGAAGTGTCTTTATAAATTGATCTGGATTACCGTCTGGGGGACGGTAGATCGTTGTGATTTGCATTGCTCTATTATCTGGAATTGAGAGTGTTTGTAGTACTTATGAGTGAGAAAACATATTAGGCCACCTTGGTCTTTACCTATTCTATCAATTCTATAATACTTCTTGTATGGCCAGTGTATCATGCTATCATCATGCTTAGGTTTAAGCCAAGATTCAGAAAGAGCTACAAAATCAAACTGATTTAATGCAATTTGTATGTCACTCTTGTTGCTCAGGTAGCTTCTGCTATTAAAATGAACTAGTTTAAACCCTTTGTCGGCCCTAGTTGGGGTAATAGAACCTATATTTGTTCAGTAGGATGTAAGGATATATGTTTTAGGTGCGACCTTGTAATGAGGTGCGACCTTGTAATGAGGGTGAATGGACGTGGGAGTATGTTACCTTGGTCCACTATGAAACCTGAAACTGCCCGTATCAGAGAGATTACAATGCAGAGAAATAGGCCTTGGCTATGTACAAGAATCATACCTTCTCAGGAGTCCTTGATTGAGAAGCTGTGATCCAGCTAGGAAAAAAAGAAAAAAAATAAGGTGGGAGGTTGGGGGGGGGGTAAGGGGGGTGTATCTGCCTCTTGTTTATCAGCTTACCTTCTGAGATTAACAGCTTCATCTTTTACATGAATGTGTCGAAATAGTCTTGGAAAATCTAAAATCATGAGTTAATTTAATTGGTTATTACAAGATTAACAAGAGATTATTTATAATGGCATCAAAAATATACAATGACGCACTCAGTATTAAAACTAAGCCAAATTTACAGGGAATTAGTTTATCAAAGTAAGTTCATAGTATTATGAGTGGAAAAATCTATTTTACTCCTTGAAGTATAGGGAAAATCTTCTGTATCTAGAGTGGATAAACATCAACAACTTGTTGCAATTGTAAAAACCATTGACTTATGTACATTATAAAGAACACTACTCTTTTGTTTACTGAGGAACCATAAAATGACCGCTAGATGGTGAGGTCTTGTTGCCTTGTAACTGGAGACTTGGTCTTGAAAGTCTAGTAGCTTATCAGCTACGTATCTTGTAATTCATTCATCAGTTACGTGTATGGTAATTCATCTCAGAAAAAAACTGGGATTGCTTGACAGCATGGGTTCATCCAAGAAAACCTGGATTGCTAAACAGCAAGGGTCGGGGTAGGCTTAACAGCCAAGTCTAGTCTTATATCATTGTAGAGGTTGGTGAAAACGTAGTTGGAAACACCAGGTTTTGAACCCGGGACCTCTCAAGTTGCAAGCGAGCGCACTACCACTGAGCTACATCCCCAGACCTGACGTTCTCTACCTTCCACCTACATCTGGATTGGTATGACACAAGGGGGCAGTGTTCACTGGCTGACCAGCCCCTGGGGGCTGGTGCAACCGGAATGGGGACAGATAGCATACCGCCATGGACTCACAGCCAGAGCTAGCCCCTACACTCCTCCCCACCAGCTTCAGCCAACCCTACTCCTCCAACCCAACCTCCAGCAGGTTGAAGTGTTAACTGTGTCATACGCAGGACGCAACTTGCTACTTTGGTATATGCCCTGGGGGCATGCAGCGTCGCCCGCTTGGTAACGCGCTTATTTTCGGGACTGTTGCCAAAATTGAGCATGCCCTGAGGGCATATTGCTGTGCTTTATATATCAACAATTGACCATTCCTAGTGTATGCCCTCGGGGCATCGTGTATCTTGCTCTTTTGAAGTTCTGGGATTAACCAAAAACACGCACATACCCTCAGGGCAACACCAGTGTCGTCTAGGCCACTGTCCACATTATGATTGACCAAAGCATGCCCATAGGACATTTATAGTGTATGAATGCCCTAAGGGTCTACTTTAAATACCAGAACTACACCATCCTTAATATCCTTAGGTATGGAATCATGCCCTAGGGGGTAATTATTATCTCCAGGGGATATTTCTATCCGTTACCCCCTGGCCATTACCTTCAGAGAAGAGACATTCCCCGGGGCCATCATGGAATTAGCACTGATGCCCTGAGGGCATTGATGATAAAAATGGCCTTAGGGCTTAAGTTAACAGTTGTGTTATTTTATAGCCTTAATGTCCAGAATATCTCCCGATGATAAAAATTCCTGTATAGGGGGCCTAGTCCAGATCAGGCCCTATTATAAAAGGGCATCAATATAGCAGTAGGCTATGCCCTAAGGGCATCATGTCCCTGGGGCATACATTTTGGTCTACTTCCATAGAGTATATTATATCATTCTCTGAGATAACTGTACCCTCAGGGCATATTCATCACATCCATAGACTATAGGTTTATTGTAGGTCCATGCCCCCAGGGCATTATTAGTAATGCCAATGTCTGAGGCTTATCCTCCATAGAGTTAATTGACTAGTACATGCCCTCAGGGCAGCAAAAGCACAATCTATGCCCTCAGGGCATGTCCCTTCTTTTCTTCTATTAAAGTTCTATAGACTGTAAATAACAATTTAGTGACAATTCTCTTGACATGCCCTAACGGCATAGCTAGGCCTACAGGGTGTAGGAGCTCTCATTATACAAGATGTCAGTACCTATGCCCTCGGGGCATGCATTCTCCTCTACCTCATTCCCATGCCCAGTGTGGGAAAGTCCTTCTGTCCGTGGCAATGTACGCAAGTTGATGTACGCGCCACTCCCACGCGGCGCGGCAGTATGTCCTCAGGGCATAGACCAATGTAGCAAGTTGTATCCTGCATGTCATACTGGCCCAGCCACTGAGGTCTGGGCAGGGCCACTCTGTGTTTCCACCAATGTAGAGGTCGGCGAAAACGTACTTGGAAACACCAGGTTTTAAACCCGGGACCTCTCAACTTGCAAGTGAGCGCTCTACCACTGAGCTACATCCCCAGACCTGACGTTCTCTACCTTCCACCTACATCTGGATCGGTATGACACAAGGGGGCAGTTTTCACTGGCTGACCAGCCCCTGGGGGCTGGTGCAATCGGAACGGGGACAGATAGCATACCGCCATGGACTCACAGCCAGAGCTGGCCCCTACATCATCATCAAAATTTGAAATGAAATTTGGTATTAAACCAGCATAGGGGCTGTGTACAAATGACGTCATGCAGGAGGGGGGAGGGGGGTCCCACTTGCCATGACCAAGCATGACAAGGGGCGGAGGGGGGTCATGGGCTGCATGACATCATGTCATCAAGAAATCACAATATGCTTTGGTTTTGGCAAGAACAAAAACTTTTGTAAAAAGATTTGTAAAGGTAGGGAAGTTTAATGCATTCATCTGACATAAATTTATTACCTATAGACCCTACATGCATGCATTCCTCAGACATCTCACTCAATGTGTGTCACTGCCATCAATGTCAGTGTAAAATCAAGGTGGTGTCCAGGCCACTATAAGGAGGCACCACTTCTCTATCCTACCTATACCAATTTAGCCCTTTTTGAAAAGGGCCACTGCTGCCCTCAGGATCTCAAATGATGCATCTAAAATACCCCTGAACTGCTGCTGTTACCTCAGGGCAGCATCCATAGTAATCCACAGGCTTCTTTTTGAAAAGGTGTGATATTTCCCCCCTCCCCCGCCCTTGAGGTGTCAAAATTATGTTGCTCTTCCCCCAATCCACCCCCTCCTGGAGTCCCACTGTTGATAAATAACAAACACTCCCCTGGAGCTCTCCACCACTCTGTTGCTATTTTAACTGAGGGGATGCTTGGGGAGATGTAAAGGGGACCTCCCCCCAAACTTACTCTCCACATCTTTGTCTGAATGGAACTCTATCAGACTCACTTTATTTGCAGATTCTACAGTAAAATGCTGAGGTGACTCAATTGCTTTGTAAGATCATAAATTGGAACTAGGATTGCAATTAATGGTCTCCTGAGAATTTGTGATGCTTTCTGAGATTTTTTTCTATTAGGCCACTCACTAAATTCAGAGTCTTTGGCCTGAAACCTATTTCTAGTAGGTCTACACTTGTATATGGTTCAAGTTACAGATTAAATCAATACATTGAATATATTAATACATTCAAGCTCTTGAACTATATGATCCTTAATAATGACTGTTCTCGATTTTCTCTTCGCTGACAAGTGTACAACTTTCGCTGCAAAGAAGGCAGATTATTAACTGTATTAGACTATTGATCTTGACAGTTTTTAAGCCCTTTTGTGACAGGAAATACTTGTGTATGATCACTACCATAGTACTCTGTGTGTAACTGTAAGGCACGGAAATGGTACATCCTGTATATAGGGACCCATACATTATATAAGCTGACAGTGTTTGGCATGTTTCTCTGTTCATTTGTTGATCAGTGCTAGTTCTTTTTTTCACTTTGCATGTATCTTATCCTTTATTGCCAATTCACACCCACTATATGTCCCTTTGAACCATTTTAATTTGTTTATAGCCTATAGGCCTTCACTATTCATGCACTTTTTGGAGGGGGGGGGTATCTCTCTGCATGATGTCATGATGGGGGGGGGGTCAAGTGTTGTATGACGAAACATGACAAGGGGGGGAGGGGGGCAAAAATGGTCCAAAAATACATGATGTCATTTGTACACAGCCCCATGCACCAGAGTCAGATATCAAAAATTTAACTTTTTGATTTAAATCTATTTGTTTGGTAGTTTATCTATTTGTTCAGTGGTCGGTGTATGTGGTGGGCTTCCCAAGTCCATCTTATAAGAGTCTTAATTTCATCTTTTCTATCTCCTCTGCATGCGTGTCTGATGTACATATACAAGGGCACTGAGACATTCATTCAGTTTTCTCGCCATGAATATGCCATTAGCTGTCGAAATTGGGTTTAACAACGATTGCCCACTGACACACTCATGCACGTGATATTACCTTGCTCTATTTTACATTTCTTGAGAGCACAAAACATTTGGGGTCATTTGTGTGGTAAGTTTCGCTCAACTCTAACTGAAATCTTTTAAATGTTGTTAAAGGCACTGTGCATCCATATAGTTCAATACAGTGGACCTCCAATTTGTGAACATTCCCATTTCTCAACCCTCTTTAATTTCATATACCATGGATGATCCACATATCCACTCAGGATAAGTCCCTATCGTCGGGCTTATTGAGTTTCACATTTCAGCTGCTTTGTGAAGAGGTCTATGAAAGCTAAGAGCAGTGCACTTTTAGATCTGACTGCCAGACTGGGATCAAGCCGCTGTCACTTTGATCCCTAGTGATCCAGAATCTGGCCCACCCTATCCCACCCATGTCACTTTGGGTTAGCATCGACATGGGCATGGGTGGCAGAATAGAGGAGGCAAGTTCTCACTCTAAGGCTTCCCATCAAAGAATGTGGCTTCCAAAAGGGCCGAGCCTACATTACACTGGCGCTATGGGGATAGGTAGGTGGGGTGGAGGGAAGGGTAGAAGTCACCTGCAATCAGATCTATATGGAGGCTTAGATAGAAGAGAGGTGCTTTCTCTGGTAGCATGGTTTTACAATATTCTTGTTCCTATTTCTTTCTGGGTTTTTTTTTTTTTTTTCAATCATCTTTTTTTGTCTACACGTAGTTGATCACTCATCTCAATACATGACCTGCCTCAGTATATATATGCTCAGTAAATACTTGCTTGTAAATGGTCATTTATTATTGAAGGGTAGAGCAATTTACACGGGCAATTCACTATAACAAGATAAATATTCATTTTTATTTCCCCCTAATGGCTTGTGTTCCAAAAAGGCACTTTATGGTTTTAACATTATCCGTTCAACCTTTACTGCTTGTGTTTTTGTTTTCCCCTCGACCTCAAAGCCCTTTATTCAATAGCAAGCACTAACAAACACTATTAGGTGCCAACCAGTCAAATAAAAAGGCCATAATGTTGTTGAAAGTGTTTGTCATTTCTTTGAAATTTGATAATGAATTTCCAAAACAGTGAAGACAAACTGAAGTAAACTGAATCGCTGGTGAAAATGGTTTATTCCTGTAACCTTTTCACAGCAGTCATCTGTATACATACATTTATTTTTCATTTAGCACAAATATATACATCAATAAATATAAATTTACATAGACCTGTGTCATGACCAATGGCCAAGTCAACGCATTTTGGTACCAAGCTTCCTCGGTAGACGGCAGCACTATAGCAAAAGTCTTTAGCCTAGATGTCGCTACTAGACAATGTTCTAGTTTCATCAGCGTACACTAGATGTCTCTTACGGTTGATGCCAATCTGGTGTCAACCGTTTCTTTGATCCACATTTCCTGTGTTGTTTTATCCCCTTTCAACTGTCCTTTTCAATCCCCTTCAAAAAACACATCCGCAATAGGATTTCAGAAAAAGGTGGTTTGAGACAGCTCTCCTCCTTTTTCTTCGATTTCAACTTCTTTTTTTTTTCTATCTCATGAAAGTTAAATTAAAATCAGATTGGCAAATGACTTCTTAGTGACACTTCAAAGGGTACGTTAACCTTTCTGTGCCCTCTGAGGGCGGCAATTCAGTGCAGCCACAAGAGAAGGCTGTGGAGGGTCGTCACATAGAGGGTGGCATTCCTGAGACACCTTGGATCACCTCCATGGCTAAAAATTCTTGTTACGACCTTGTAATCCATGTAGTCACACGATTCAATTGTTCTGTACCTCACGTTGGGATGCCCAGCATGGCGGACAAGCTATCGTACTGAAAAGGAAATGTCAATGGTTTAATCGTCAGAAATTGTGCACTAAATTTCTAAATATATGCAATGTAGGAGTATTAAGGCACTCTGAATATATGAGGTGATAAGTTGTGACTCCAGGAGCAGTGTGGAATACTGACATCTATATAACTTCTGAGAATACTGCGGGAATATTGGCGATTGGTGTAGCTTTATGGGAGACTTCAGTTTGTGGTCAATCGGGAGTAGTTTTGAGAAGATCGGAGATAAGAGATAAGATAAGGGTCCAATTGAGGCCTTCTACTCCTGGCCCCTGGTTTACAAATCTCTCTATTTTCTTTAAGAGGTACGACTGACCTAGGCCTGACTTATTCATACTGATCATTTGAAATGCTAAGGTATGCAAACTAAGGGAATACTGGTGTCGTAGAAAAACTATAAACTTACTTCTTTCTGCTTTTCATCTTCCTCCTCTATCATGTTATTTAACTCTCTTTCCAATCGGTCCTGCGGGGAGAAGTAAAATCACCAATTACAATTGATCTTCCAGCATACAAGAAAGATGAACAATACAAATTACAGATTACAAGACACCATGTATTGCATCTGCAAATTGCTACCAATATCATAGGTTCAAAGATAAGTACACAGACTTATATACACGTGCATTAAAAAAGGGGCTAGCACGGTTAAGACGTACCCGCGTTAGCAAGTCACGTGACCACCCCTCGACCAATGAGGTTGTCGCAAATTTTTCGCTGGGTCCCATGGATTTGTGCATGTTCTTTTGGACGGTACCAATGTTGAAATTCGCCGTGCTAGCCCTCCTTTAAAGTCCGTGGTATGTCAAGTATTTAATGCCCTGTTTTTTTATTGTTGTCTTTTTGCGTGTGAGTGTGTTTTTTTTCAAGTTGACGGTCCAAATGAACAACTTAAAAAAAACCATACATTTTCTGCTAACCTTTATAGATTTGGTAATTAAAACTTACCTTGAGTGAGGAGGAGTCCATCATGGCAAGCTCCATTTCCTGTTGCGCACGCCTGTCCCGCAGATCCTGCATGTGTTGACTCAGCTCTGACATACGCTCTCTTATTTCATCTATCATAACAAAGTAACATACTTAGATTAATATTCACTGAACCGAAATGAAGATAAATGACTGCTCTTATAAAACATCGTCATCAACCATAATATAGAGAAATGGCAGAAACCTATGCAATGATTTAGGATATTTCATCACTGCCACATGAAGCATGGCCTTACATAAAGGAGAAACTAGATTGAAAAAAAACACAGGTCAAGAATGCATTAATGCCAGCCAAAATGTCTATAGATCGTCATAATGTTAAAATGAAGCCCTGGTTAGTCTACTAGCCAGTTCTGTATGAGCTTTCTGCATTAGCGGTCCTTGAAGGGTAAAGTCATCCTCCGATAAGCTACATAATACACATACCTTCACTCATTGTAGTCGCTGTGGGGTCAGTAGACATGAAGGATGCAAACATGTCTGTTTTAGCTGAGAACTGCGGTAGTTCAGGTTTAGGTTCATACGCTGCTGCTGCTGCCACCTGCTGGATACCGAATGAAGCATTGGAATCATCTTCATTCTCATTTCTTCCTGAGGACATCATCGAGTCATTGTTGTCGTTCATGCTGTCTTCATTTAGCCGTGACTTGGTAGGGGTCGCCTCATCCTCTCCACTGTCCATAATGTTAACATCAGCATCAGCATCCGCATCGACATCCTCATCCTCCTCTTCCGAACTGCTCACATCGCCAAAGATATCCTCCTCTAATGGTATAAGATAACGAAATCATATCCTGCATATTTTCAATGTTGGACTATATTTAAATCTACTTCTAGATATTCAGTTTCAAGCTCAAAGCCTTAAGAATGATCGTTCGCCCCCAACCATAGAAGGTGCTATAAAATATCCACAGAGCAAAATCCCTCATTACGTTGTCCACGTGGGAATTCTATGCATTGTGGCTAAATGCAGCGTTACACTCCCCCAATGTTTCTTTGATTGGGGCGGATATCAACCTGCAACTGCCAGGCAAGTCTGTTTTTTGACCATTTAGAAAATGAACATTGTGACGTGTACCCCAATTAGGTATGGCCATAACAATACAGAAAAGGGAAAGTCTACTCACCTAAGAATTTGCTTATATTTTCAGAGGCAGCAGCATTTTCCACTTTCTTGGCCTCTGATGAATTAAGCGGGTTAAAGACGTCACCGTGTGCTAGAACGACATTTTTCTCCACATGTTCATCACCGGGCGCCTGGCTGTCATCCTCCTCGATAACTACCTCCCACTTTACATCTATGGCCTCGTTGTCCATACGGAACAGGCGCTTCACCTCCTTCTCTATGTCAGGTTGGTCTTGGTACAGCTGTGACCGTGGGTATGATATACTTTATAGGTATTCTTCTCATTAAAAATTTTTTAACTTTACAGAAAAACTACAAGTGTTTTATTCTTCAAGGTTTACGACTACAAATATACCATTATATGTAGCTAAAAGAGGCTGCATTCAATTGTTAGTACATGTTTTATTTTTCATTACCTTCTTTTCTTCTTTTTTTTTCAAGAATTAACTCACCTTCTTCTTCATAGTTTTCCTAAACCTTCGTTTTCGCACGTTCTTTAATGGGGGTGTAACTGTAGAGATAAAGAAAGACATAAGTCTTAACATAAAATTCCACCACTAAAGTCAGACTGCAAACTATAGCTAAACGCTACCTAGACTACCGGTCTTTTTTATGTTCTGAGTTGTTCTGAGTTGTTACTAGTCTAAGGGCAATGATATTTCACACATTTCCGCAATGCCTTATCAAATTGCAGTGATGTGCAAATATTCATATATATATATATATATATATATATATATATATATATATATATATATATATATATATATATATATATATATATATATATATATTTAAATTGCTTGTTCAACAGCATTGCATAAACAGTGAGTTTGTCAATTGGCTATGCATACTCTCAGATATTGCCCAGTCAGGGCGATCATGGAATTAATTCAATCATAGACATTGAAACTTGATGTACATGACCTACTGGTCTTTTATCAGTATATACAAATGTAACGGGTACATATACTTACTTCCGTGGTTCCACCGGTATTTGTTGTCCTTGTTATCTTTGTTTGGTTTCTTTGGAGACTCTTCTTCGTCACTACTGAAGTCTGAATCTTTACATATTAACATCTGAAAGACCAAGAAAAATGTAACCATCAAATCTGCAGAGAGTCATGTCCTACTAATCTCTTCTCCCTTTTCATTGCCTGATGATTTATCTTAGAGATTACCGAAGAGGGAATATAAAGCTTGTGCAGTTTCATGCACAAGGTATTCTTGTAGCACAAAACAAGGGTAGGGCAGCAAAGTTCTGCTTGTCACTGCCTGGAGACCGTGGCAGACATATGAATCACCTTGACCAGCTCGAGTGGTCATAAATATTGGCGTATTGTCAGACTGAAACTTACTGTGGACCTATATGATTTTCTGAGATGAGAGGACTCACGGCTTTGTTGGACAAGGATCCCGAATTATCGCTATATAACATAACTCATCTAAGATTTATCATGTGAATGATTATGATTCAACCAAAATTGCACTGACACTAATCAAAGTTGGACAAAGATGTTCTTTATTTTCATTACCTGACATATGTCTGCTGTCTTGTAGAAAGTCTTCCTGTCAGTAGACTTCAACGTCTCCATTATACATGGAAGGTCCACTAACTGAAACACAGGGAAAAGAAAATATATACTGGTACATATGTTGCAGGATATGGTATATAATTTATTACAAGCATCTTCATTGAGTATCCGATAAAAGATCCTAATTATGATCCTATGGAATCATAATCTTATTTTATATATTTTAGAACGGTTGAGACAGGGACTATGCGTACAAAGTGTATTCTACATTTCTACAGATTGGTTATCATCAGTAGTGAAACCTACCCTAGAATTGAATACCTGACCACCATACCGGACAAATGAATGTCGATAGTCACTTCCCAGTTCTATAGACAGCTTATCACGCAGATTCATGGCTCCAGACTCAACGTCATTACGTAGCGCCATGGCCGGACCCTGAAAGGAATACTTGGTTAGGCCAGATACAAAAAAGAAGGGTGATGTACCAGTACACAGGTCAATCATAAATCCTGATTTACTAATGAGACTGAGATGACCATTGACGTGCCACAAACCTACGTCGATGCGTACACACACAATTCACCTACAGAATGACAGGCACACTGGCTAAGGATGCAGGCTGGTGTGTCTTATAAATGGAGCTACATGTACCGCATCTGTGTTGGGTATAAGTCTGTAGTGTTGCCGAAATACACCAGCACGCCGGCTTTTGTTAGCGTAGAATTTAAATGGCGGTCAGGGCTCGACAAATCCCTGTGTCCAGTGCCCGGGACACACAAAATGTTTTTCTGGACACAACTTATTTCTCAAGTTGTGTCCAGTGGGCACAACTGTCATGCTAGGCTTTACATTGAGTATAAGGGTAGGGCACATGATATTTCCTGCTGGACACAACTTTGGTTTGTTCTCGTGTCCAGTGGACACATTTGTTCAAAACTGATTTGTCGATCCCTGCCGGTGTATGGCCAAGCACACAGGCCAAAATGGCCTGCCATGATCTCAGCTTTCTAATGGCAAAGGAATTTTTCAAATCGGTCAATTAGAAGCAAAGTTGTGTATGAATACAAAATATGATGAATGTTATATACCTTCTGCCTTTAAATGCCAAGTCATTTGGCCTGTGTCGAAGAAAAAGTTTTTCGGCAACACTGCAATACCTACAAATCTACTAGAATATGGGAAAATACCGATATTGGATAATTTGGAAGCAAGGACAAGTCAGAAGCAGTCACCTCGGAATAAATCAATAGGACATCTCCGAAGTATGGAAAACTTGGGTGCAATTTGAACCATGATAATATCCCTCTTCTAATAGAAATTGTAAAAATGGTTGTAACCCTTACAATAATTTTCAGCGACAAAGCCCAAGCATCGCATCCGCCCCCCCAGTTGTTACAAAAAACCATCACCCCCTAAGCTTAATCATGTACTGGTATTCATTACCATGGTGTTGGTGGTCGAGCAGGTAAAACCGATACCCTAGTATAGCCAAGACTAAATAAACATGTCTTAAAAAAAGAAATAATTATAGTGCCTATATACGAGTGCTTAAAATTTTCAGTATGTCATACCATCAGTTTTTAGGAAGGATAGAGCGTCACTCCATCAGTTTTAATGTACCAGGTATATTATATGACAATGCAAATGCCAATATTCTGAATACTGAGAAATTGCGCCGTCTGTCATTTTCTTAAACCCCCCTGTCACAAGTATCAATTTTTAAATAATAAAATTGCTTTTCTTTTATTGACAACATGGGGACCATTGTTGATGAGTATCACTTTTTATCTGAGTACCGTAAACTCCCGCGTAGAAGACGCGCTGCGCGTATAAGACGCACCCCAAACTCAGCACATGCATTTTCGCGTATAAGACGCACATTTTAAGGCTGAAATTTGTAAGATCAGTACATTTCTATAGTAAAATTACCCCTCGTATAAGATGCACCCCAAACTTGAAAAAATCCTATAAGACCCCCAGGCATTTGTTTGGCGTAGAGGACGCGTCTTATACGCAGGAGTTTACGGTATTCTGTATAGCCTAGTATGGCCTCAGTATAGGCACTTAATAACTATAGTAAGTATAGTCTATACTATACTGTATTGAACTCACATGACTTGTATTTGCCATTCTTAGGAGCAGCAATGACGTCATAGCAACCAACGCAGCCCTTATCAGGCTTATCTGTCTACTGATAAGAATACTCACGAAGGGTTAAATTAAATAGGAAATGTAATAGAAAAGGTGTTCAACCCTTATCAGAAAAGATCTAGACATCCCACAGCAAAATGAGTTACAAATTCTGAAAGATATTAAAATTTGCATCATATACTGATTCCACTATTTTCTTATCCCAAAATTAGATAAGAAAACAGCAAAAAGGTCACTTTTTCTAGTACATTGCCTATATAATTTGCCCCTTTGCCAGCTCCCTAGCAACCGGGGTTCTGCTCCCGAGAATGGTACCGGGGCCCATGGCCCTAGAGACAGTTGGCCCAGGACTATTGGCCCCAGAAAAGGAGACTGATGGCCCCACTTTTGGGACTGATGGCCCTACTTTCAAATTTGATGCCCTGTGTATAATCTGATGAAATAATTTACATATATATGTTATTGAATGAATGTTTACATGTTGATGACTACTTATGGAGCATGTTTGGTGTAACAATAACAAAGGCCTACCCACTGAGGCAGTGTGGGTAGCCCAGGGGGTGGGTGCCTGGGGATTAGCTATGACACCTTTCAGCTTGCAGCACTGACTGGGCACACTGTCCTGACTACATAATACAGGGTTCTCCTCACACTGTAATGACGCCGGTGGGCCGCCGGCGTGATTTTTACTGCCGCCGGTGTGATTTCATCTCAGAATCACCGCCGGTGTCATTTTAGCTTCCTATAGTTTTTTGAATTTTGCAAATCGGCCAATTAGAACAGTAGTTATGGCCATATTTATAAAAATACTTTTAATTCCTTTGTTAAATTCCCATCTGTAATCCCTACACTGTATGAATGAGACTACACAACCAAATTTAGCATAAGGCTTAGGAAGTTACCAAATGAAATTTTACACCAGCATGCTGCTTTTTACGGTGTGATTTTACATTCTGTGGAGAACCCTGTAATAAATTTAAAACAAAAAAAAAGGAAGAAATTGCAAAAACGAAATGGAAAAATGGCTTCTGCTAGTAATGTCTAGATAAAAAGATAAAAAAAATTGAAATAAAAACAAAATTGAAAAAAAAAATTAGAGAAAGAAAAAAGGAAAAAAAAAAATTTATTAAAAAGGCAAATAAATCATAGAATATATGGTTAAAACATATGTAAGACATGTGATTTAGTTGTGTTCATGTATGGATTAAATATAGGACTCAATATGGAGACCCAGTTGAGCCACCATCTTGAATTTCGCTGGTTGAGCTAAAACCCACTGATAAGACATACCATGATGGGTACCTTGTCCCTGGTTAACACCCACCACCCACTTCCAGGGACATGCTGGTCCCATTTTATCGGTTCTTATCAGTGTGTGTCTCCAGAACCAGCTCCAGACAAGCTAGTGGCCAATAGACAGCACATCTGATTTTTTTTTTTTTTTTTCATTTTTTCAACATTTTTTCTTAATAATTTTTTTTCATATAATTTTCAATCAAGTGTAACATGGAAAGTGTCATAACTATCCATGATGAATGAAGATAGGTGATAGATGTGGGATGGACCCTGGTTTAAAAGTTGGGGCCATCAGTCTCATTTTCTAGGGCTATCGGTCCCACTTGGGGCCATCGGTCCCCGGGGCCATCAATCTCTAGGGACATCGCTCCAACAATCCCCGAGAATATGGCTCTCGAGGCATATAGCCTTATAAACTAAAAGGCCATATGCCTCTTGAGCCATATGGCAAATACTCGTCATGCTCGTCCAACAGGACTCAGTATGGAGGCCTAGTGGGGCCGCCATATTGAATTTCGCTGGTTAAGGTAAAACCCACTGATAACACACACCATGATGGGTACCTTGTCCCTGGTTAGGCCAATGGAACTTACATTGCAGTTTACTGTCAACCGCCCGCATGCTTTTGAAGGGGCCGCATGAGAAATTTTCATTATTCATTATCTAAAAAAAATTTGAAAAAGTTATCAAAAATGCATTTTGACATGATAGGAATGACCTAAGACTAAGTGGGGCATATTTGATATCAAATTAAAGCTCTTAGTTAAAGGAATGTGAAAAACATAGTGACATGTACAATCTAGACAATTCCCGGCACTGGTTGGTATATAATGAATAATGAAAAAAAGCCTCATCAATTTTCAAAATGAAAATGGCTCGGATGGTAAACTGTAAGTGTAACCTGACTTCCCATGGCCTGAACACCGACTTCCAGGGATATGCTGGTCCCATCTTATCAGTTCTTATCAGTGTGTGTCACCGGAACCAGCTCCACACTAGCTAGTGGCCAATATATTACTAGCTATGTATGTCTATATCATATATGTCAAATTACAAAAGTAGTGATGCTTACCAGAGGCAGGCGAAGTACAAATTGCTGTTCCAAATCCACAAGTCCATCGTCTTTTTTCTTGAACGTTGATGGTGCTGGGGCTGGACCTTTACTACCACCACCAGATGGTTTTGATTTTGGCTTGGCTTTGGATTTGACACCTCCTCCTCCTCCACCTCCTCCCCCTGGTAGTTTTGGCTTAGGTCGTGCCTTTACCTTGGAACTAGAGCTGGATTTTGACTTCGGTTTTGATAGTGTCAACTTAGATTTGGGTTTCGACTTCGATTTCGACGACTTGGATCCACCTAGTCCACTCTTAACTCCGTCGGGCCTTGCAGGAATCTTGAGAAATACCTTGGGAGGGTAAGGATCCTCGCTAGACATAGTTAATTTGCTTTCTGTCCGTTTCTATATATGAGATTCTTTCTTGTACCTCTTCACGGCAACCGAGCGATAATAGAGGCACAACAGTTAACCGGAAACGGGGTGTTGACTTCCGGCGTAGGCTTGCTCCAGAAACATTACAGCGTATCTAAGAGGCTGTAAACATCAAAATCAGGCGTATTCAACAGAGAATCTTCGCTACCATTTATCACACAGGTAAAGCAGATTCTTGTTCATATGTAGTTAGTCTAAATTCACTCTGATCTACATCAATAGTCTCACACGGGCAGAGTTTGCAGTCCACATAGTGAGACAGTGACACTGACAGTCAGTCCTCAGGCTCAGTACAGCTGCACTTACTAAGTTACTCATTCATTCTCAGATTACAAGTGAATCACGGGCCAGTGACTGCCATGAGTCACATACACACTAAATTGAATAATTAGGAAGTCTAAATTTCACTTTCAAGTTATTTTCATCTCTACAACAGATCCATTAGCCTGATTAGGGACCTAATTATGTAGGCCTACACACCAATTTGACCAAAGCCAAAGGCAAAGCCTAACAGTAAGGCCAGAAAAAAATAGTGTGGGGGTTTCCACACCGTCTGCCGCTCAGGAAGCTCTAACATCCTATGGCTATGCCTAGGGACTGGTTGGCAGGTCTAGAAAAAAAGTTTGTTTCCAGTTACCCAACCGACCCTAGCAAAACAGGGCATTTATTTTTTTTTGACACAACCCTAATAACAACACCATTTATAGATGTACCGTAAACTCCCGCGTATAAGACGCGTCCTCTATGCCAAACAAAATGCTGGGGAGTCTTATAGCTTTCTCTCAAGTTGGGGGTACGTCTTATACGAGGGGTAATTTTTCTATAGAAATGTACTAATCTTACAAATATCAGCATTAAAATGTGCGTCTTTTACGCGAAAATGCATGTGCTAAGTTTGGGGTGCGTCTTATATGCGCAGCGCGTCTTCTACGCGGGAGATTACGGAAGATTGTAAATGGCAGACCACCCTTTGGAAAGATCTCTATCTGCTGATTAAGCCAATATGCCTGTGTTCATTATACACTTTTTATTTATTTGGCTTAGGCCATGTTATCATATAACTTGGATTACTTAAGCTGAGAATTTGGGTGGCCAGAGGCAACAAAAAAAAAGAAGAAAGAAAAACGAAAGAATTGCCACCCCCCCCCCATGGAATATGATATGCTTGTATTTCATCATGTTGTTTGTCATCTTGTTTTAAGATTGTAAAACTATGAAGGCATTGGGCATACCCCTTGTTGCCCTTATAGGTTAGGGAGTGGTCATTATCAACAGGAGGGAGGAGGGTGTATGCGGGATGCAAAATTTTTATGCTCCCCCTCTTTGTTGATAAATAATTACCACTCCCTTATATTTTGATGGACTATTGTGGCCACATATCTTCTCAGATTCACATTGGAGTTATGTTTCTTTTGATATATAACATGCCTATATTGGACAGGAGGAAGACTCTCCCTACCCCCACGCAAAAAAAAATAAATAAATGTAAAAAAAAAAAAAAAAAAAAATCCGACCCTATCATTGCAGCTCATACTGGAAACACCTTTTTTTTTGGCCTAACAAGGGGGAGGGGTGGGGGATCAAGCCAAATGCTAGCACAGCAGCTTGAGCTGAGACTGAGCTGGCTGAACTCAAGAACAGTGGTTTTTTTTTTTTTTATATAAGCTGAGGTGATATACGTGGAGGTACGGAGAGATGAGAGTTTAGGTTTCCAAGCTAGCCAAATTCTAGATGCTAGTAGAGCCTAGGCCTAAAAAAAAAAAGATTGTTGGGTTCAGGTAACGCTACCTACCCTCATTTTTTGGCCCTACCCTAACTTTTTTTTTTATGGTTATTTCCGGGGAAAATCTGATATTTTGGCACTTATCGAGACATGAAAATTTTTTCCACAATCTCGCACATCAACAAGGATGGGATTCTTCAGGATATATCCAAAATCTCGGATATTTGAGGGCTGAATTGGCCATCTGTGTGATTTGCACAGATCCAACGAGAAAACAATTTAACATTAATAAAGAGGGGGTTGGTCTTAAACTTTTCAGGCTTCTATCCTGTAAGATCCTCCCAAATACTACCCCAGAGAAGGAAAAGGGGCACCATCTCAGATTTTTCCCAAAACTCCAATCCCATGCCTGCATCAAATTCTGCCCTCATGTCTCTAGGGCGTTGCATGAAGGTTGTCGCAGCAGCTGATCCACTGCTGGAATGTTTTCTGCGAGAACACACACAAGAAGAGTCAGCAAGTTGATTCGCAGTAAACTCGCGGCAGTGGATCCGCCGCTTTAAGATGACTGCAGTCTGAGGGGACCGATTCAGTATGCCGATTGAGACGTCAGGGCGGTGAATGTCCGATCCAGTTGCCCAATACCGGTATCAAACGTGTTTGATGTCCTTGATCCAATCTGCCACCCTTCTCAGGGTTCCCATGCATCATGGAAAGTCATGGAATAGAATATTGTCAGGGAAAGTCATGGATTGTCATGGAATTTCTAAAATTTCATCATGATTAAAAAAAAATCCAGTTGAATGTGCCATTTATGGATGGAACTATGCATTGTTGCACAGTTAACCCTTTAAGGATGGCACTATGCATTGATGCACACTTAACTCTTTATGGATGACATGATGCATTGATGCAGACTTAACCCTTTATGGATGGCACAATGCATTGATTCACCCTTAACCCTTTATGGACGGCACTATGCATTGATGCACACTTAACCCTTTATGGATGGGACTATGCATTGATACACACTTAAACCTTTATAGATGGCATGTTGCATTGATACACAGTTAACCCTTTATGGATGGCTAGTTGTCATCTGAATGTGACATGACTACAACCTATAGTCTATCCACAAGCAGTTGTCATTGTTGTAGAATTGAAGCCTGTCCCTTAGGACTGAGTCCTTCACCTGTGACATTTTTTTTTTTTTGCTAAAAGCCTAAAAAAAGGAGGCTAAATTATTTACGCCCCCCACCCCCACTCAAAAGTGGTAAAAAATTGTTAACCCCACCCCCCAGGAGGGCGTCAACAGTTTTTACGCCCCTATCCCCGCCCATAATTGATAAATAATGACCACTCCCTTAGACTCAGTGTCTAGTAGGTAGGTAGGGAAAAGACTAATGGGTCTGGCCTAGCCAAATGCCCAACGCATACAGGTGCAAATAGGGTGGGTGAGGGGTCCGTAGAATTTACGTAGCTATGTACGCATGTACATGGGACCTTGTAATTTAGGAATGATTGAGGCCTGATTGGCCATGTTGACAAACTGCAGTGACTGTAAAAAGGGCCCTCCACCAAAGACAGACCCCCCCCCCCCATTAGAGCCTCTTAACCATGGCCAGTAATGGAAACCTTCATTTTTTTCAACATTTTGTCAATTATTAAAAGATTAACCAGGGATATCCAAATAAACTTCTCGTTTGTCTAGTAGACATCATCTATTTCCTGATTGAGCTTCAAAGCTCCTCTTCTACCGCATCTGCCAGTTTTAGCGCAGTACTAAAACTAGCAGAGGACATTGCATTCCGGTCTTTTATTAGCTGTTATAATTGCAGGCTGAAACAAAAACTCAATTTTTCATTTATCTCTTAACCACAAATAAGCACAGGTGCTGTCTTAGCCCACGGTAATGGAACGACTATTACCCAGGGGGCCAAGAGCCCATTTTGGATGGTTGGGGTTTTGGCTCTGCTGTAAAAGGTTGGTATGATTTTTTTGATAACTAGGACCCATACCGAGTTGATTCTACCATAACAACCTTTCAGAAAATCCACACGGGCTATGTGGTGGCCACTTTGAATTTGCGGGTGGTCAAATATCAAGATGATCAAGAAATGTGAATATCTCTGCTTCTAATTACCTAAGAAACATAATTTTCACATCAAAATATACATTTATGAGGGCAAGGAATACAATGGAATCATTTCTGATATTGTCAGAGGCAGCCATTTGGAATTTTTAATGAGCTAAGTAATCAAACAGGTTTCGATTATCAATTGCAGCAGGCACCAATGGTAGAAGATCTCCCCAGTAGTGCAATGATGGACACAAAGCATACCTATCTGATGTCAATGAGTTCTTAAGTATGATACAGAAGAGATTAGAATGGCCATTTTGAATATTTATCAAGGTTATATCATGAATGGCATCTCAGATTCTCAAAGATGGCAAAGGCGCTACATGAAGGAGTAGTAATCTTCAAAACAAAGTTATTTAACTAGCATCAGTCTAACAAGATGAATATTGATTTAATAAGAGAGAATTCAAATAACACCAAAACACACTAAACATGGTATACTGTATCTACCTCAACCTGGTAAGGCTGACAAAGGCCCTGGCTAATGAGTTCACCACGAGAGGTCCAGTGCTTAAATATATACTGGTCACAGTTTTATAAGGGACATAAATACATGTCCAAACAGAAAAGAAAGGACTTCATGTCCGCGAACCACAGAAATGTCTGCTAACTTTTAAGTTCTATTAGTGGACGTAAATTCAACCAAACCAAACCAATATAAGGGACCAATTGACACCTACAGGAGGAGGTCCAATCAAGATGGTACTTGCCAAACTCATAGAAAAGTCTCCATCATGTGCAGGCATTGCAGACATATAGAAGGAATTCATTAAAGAAACTGTTTGCTTCTAAGGCTAGAAATAGCTAAGCAACAGAATCTTTATTATTTATTTATCTACAATAGGTCTAGTCACCTTTTCACCAAGTTTTTTTTTTTGTGGAAAGGGTAATGTGACCCATAAGTCAACCATTTCAAATTAGTATCGAGTACCGTAGTGGCCTGTTTAAGTGCTCGAATAAGTGCCGGGGCTAGAGTGGTTTTAAAGTTGAAATTTACACTATAAACTATGTCTTGAATAAGCGCCGGTCTTGTATAAGCACGAGGGATCAAGTGATTATGAAATCTATAAGCACCTGGGTGGTCAAACAGGCCACTACGGTAACTTGTACATTATATTGGTATCGGAATTGTATACAGCGATTTATGAATGCTTTACCCCTCCACCACCACCCAATAGGGCCTTTTAATTGTGTTTGTCTCCCCTACGATGCCCAGCTCCCTCTCAGAGTGCCAAGCTCAGTCACAGTGTGTGTAGGGCATTTCAATTGTGTCTATCTTACCTACAGGGTACAGGTACCTCTCAGGGCACCCAGTTCAGTCACTGGGACAGTGTATTATGTACTATTAGGGTGTTTCATTGGGTTTGTCTCACCTACGATGTACAGGTATCACTGATTAAAACTCTTAGAATCTATAGGACTTGTAATCTATATAAACCAGCTCCGTCATAAAGTAAAAGACTAAGGACCTTGCTTGAACAAAGCTGTTCCTATGTACCTAGCTCTCTCTTTAACAATAATGGCCCAGAAGAGTGAATTCTAATTACATCAAGCCGCAGGGCTTTTGACAGGAATTTTTGCAATGCGCCAATTGCACACTTTTTAGCAAATACAATGCGCCATTCTGTAAATGAATGGCCATTCTAGCCATTTAAATGCGACATTTAAGCATTAAATGCGTGTATTGCGCACTGCGCAGCCCTGTCAAAAGCCCTGAAGCCGCACCAAATGTGAAACAGGGAAATTATTAATATTGTTATTTATTATTTGCTTGAATGAGAAATTGTTTATCAAGTGCACTTTTACTTGCAAGCAGACCATGGACTTGACCATGAATAACAGTGGAGGTGGGACCATGTGGGATGAGGGGATGCATCCCCTACACTTTTCAGGTTTGACTGATAAAGTATGGTGAAAATAACCAACATTTTCCCATTCATACCCCACACTTTTTAGGCCGCTCCACCACTGGTGATAACAATTGATTTTTCTCATGAAATACTTTGTGTGTATATGTATAAGGATCCTTGTACCACTGTTACACAGATAAACAGATAATCCCTGACCAGAAGGCACTATCTGCTTCTGCTATCAGTAGCTACTGAGAATATGCTGATCAACAACTGCATTTTGCAGGCACTGTTGAAATACTTCTGAAACAGCGGACTCTACACTGCATTTTCAGCATAGACACTGCATTCTCAGCATAGACTCAGTAGTGTACTGACTATCAACTGAATATGCACTGCATTTTCAGGCTAGAATCAGTAGTCTACTGACTCTCAACTGCATGTTAATAGATACCAAAAATGTCACACTCTGTGCAGCTATGCTGCTGCAGTAGTCTACTGACCATCTACTGGTATCGCTCTGTCCATTCATGGACTATTTACTGGGCTACTGACCTGATGCTTCTGAGACAGTCCATAGTGTCAATGTCAGTATGGTTGTGAACAGTAATCAAAAGATTCAGTAATGAAATTCTGAAACTATTCAGTGTTTGTGAAGAAAAGCATACTTATACCTTTGCATAGTACCGTAATCTCCCGCGTATAAGGCGCGTCTTATACGCCAAACAAAATTATGCAGAGTCTTATACGTGGGAGGGACATTGCCTTGAGTTTGGGGTGTGCCTTATAGGGGGGGGGTATTTTTACTATAGAACAGTACTAAAGTAACAAAAATCTGCCCTTAGAGGTGCGCCTTATATGTGAAACAGACCTCCCTGAGTTGGGGGTGCGCCTTATAGGCGAGGTGCGCCTTATACGCGAGATATTACGGTATTATGTTATTGAGTGCCAGTAGGGGGCCTAATGGATAAACATGGATGTCAGGGTGTATACATAGTATACATGTACATGTATCATTGATAATTACAAAGCTCAATAAAGTGCAAGGGATTCTGCTATAGCAGCACTTTATCAGACAGGTCTACTCATACACTCTTGCAATGGTAGAAGTTACCCAGTACTACTGAATCAATACTGCCCCCCTCCTATATGAGTTGCATGCACTACTAGGGAGTAATGACAGCTCCACATAGCTGATGGGGTGGTGGCTCAGGGGGCTAATGCGTTGGTGCAGTAATCAGAAGATCCCAAGTTCAAATCCAGCAAGGACCACCTAGAACCACCTAGAAAGGCATTGGTAGTGACATTACTAAAACAGCGGTTGCTTCTTTTATGCTTCTACCTGCCCCCAGCAGTAGTTTTCAGTATGGTCTACTGCTCACCTACTGCTATAGCAGCAGTCATGCAGTAGTGCTGATTGAACACTGCCCCAACCCCATATATAGTCATGCAGCATTAAATAAGTAGATACTGTTCGAATGCTGTCATCTAATTTACATAATTAACTCGGAAAGTTTACTTTTCCGAGTTTTTAGAGACAGGTGGGGGCAGGGTGACACTTTAAGAACTAAATTGCCTGTTTCAGAGATGGGACTGTTCCCTTCAACCTCAAATAACATGAAAATGCTTAAATATGAAGCAAAATGAAACCTGTCATAAAATAGTGTACATATTCAGGAACATAGAGGTGTAATTGTTACCTGTTATCTGGTTCTTATCTTTCTGATATTAAGGTTTTAAAAAAGTAGGTCATCTCAAAATGGGAGCAACATCCTTTGTGCTCTCAATGCTTTTCTATTGAGGTGTCAGCTTAGGGTGTCAGGTTTCCCGCCGTTTTTAAACAGGGTGATGGTCTCATTGTTCATTATTTAGCAGGGGGAACTGAGGTGTTTCCAGCTAGGGGGTAATGGGAAATGAATATTCTATACCATAGTGTTTTCTTCTTGGTTTATTCCACTTGAATATAGCAGCATATAACTGTGTATAATAGCATTACTCTAACACATAATATTACATGAATATATAGCGATAGATAAGATATTTTGAAAGGGGAGAGATTTTCTGATACTTGGTCCACCTATGTTAAGTACATCCTGTGTCCTACCCTGATAAAATATGAGCCAGCTACAACCCTTCAGTCTGCCTAGTTCACTCATTTCTCACTAGGAGCCACCACCTCTATAGAACAGTGCTGATGTCAGCTACATCCTGTCACCCACTGTGGCTCATTATTTAGCAGAATCCATTTGGGTATTTTTAAATTTTACGGAGCACGACTTGGGTCATCAACCTAGCCACGTCAAAAATTTTTTTTTAAAGTTTTTGATGGCCCTTTGTTACCGAGTAAAATTTAATATATTTATTCTTTGGAACTTTTCCATAAATAAATTAATCAGAACACCCCGGGGAGTTACCTGGTAACCCTCCAGTGCTGAATATTGATTAAACTCTGGTTTAATATTTTAATCACCACTGATTTTCAGTGTGATTTTGGGGTCTCTATGCTAATACTGACTCCGGTGCTGTCAAAAGTTGACAGTCAACTTGACAGTACCACTATAACACCAAACTCTCTGGAGTTTGGGACCACTGGCAATTTATTGTCACATTTAATACACAAACATAAGCCTGATGAGTCCCCATGGGATGAAACTACTCCTTAACAACCAGTTGCTATACTGATTGTTACTGTTTCCATGAAACCTACTTCCATGGACACTGTGTAACTGTAACCTAGTGACAAATACACATGTGACTGTTGCCAAGCAATGGTGTTCTGAATGACGTCACACCCAACCGGTGAAACCATCATTTGGAGTGGTAGCTTAGTGTGGAGAGGACGCAGACGAATCTAGCCCTGTAGAAATTTTATAATTCTCATTATTTAGCAGGGAGGACTGAGGTGTTTTTCATGAATGGGCACATTATCACTCTGACACTGTCACAACACTTCCACCTGACTCCCGACATCACAACATTTTTCGATATTTTGCTGTTGTTGGGGATTTAACCTCTTGGTGAAGGTTTGGTAATTTTATGATTCCTTTTCAGGCCTCAGTTATTATTTAAGCACTTGTCAGAGTTACGTGCAATTCAAATCGCTTCACCCCTCGTTGGTATGAACCTTTCCGAGTTACCTGCGATATAAATTGCTTCAACACTGGTTGGGACAACTGATTGAATACTGCTTGCATGCTGCTAATACTACTGCCCTACTACTGAACCACTGCTGCAATTTCTGTGGTACTGAGCAGTAGAATGCCAGTAGATGCTGATAAAACACTGTTTTTGATGCTGCTTTCACACTGAATCACTACTGTCATACCACACTGTTTCTCAGCTGCTTTAGTACTGCTTTTCTACTGCATTTTGGTCCAGGAACCCTTTGGAAGTTTTTGTCTGGACTTGCTGTTGCTCAACAACAATACCTTTACATGCCAATAGACTGAGTACCAAAAGAATCCATCAACAAATAGACTAAGTACCTAAAGAATCCATCAGAATTCTACCAGAATCTCATGTAGATAACCTTGCTAAAATTGTAAAGATCCCCAAGTTGTTGTAGAGAAGCCAACTTGCTGCTTATTAACTAGTTGCTATGAATAGTATTAAGGTAACAATAAGGAAAATGTCTGACTCTTAGTAAGGCCTGTCGAGTATCAGGTAACAGGCTGAAGGAATGACAGATCTATGAGGAGTTTAGGACTATGTCACTCATTTTCAGGGAAATCCTTCTAAAGTACTATAGGTAAAGGCTGGGGAAGGGAGGGATTATACCCCTATAGGTAGGTTGGAGGGGAGAGGTTTACAGATGTGTGGCTTTATCATTCGACCTCGAGAACTTCACAATAATCACAATGATTCCTTTCTTGATCCTTTCTCGACATATTCTCAACCTCTTATCTCTATTGATTTGAACCGAATCAGGGAATGTGGTTTGATTTGCGGCAACAGCAGGAAGCCACTATTCATTACACCCCAAGAATGGGGTGTTTCAGCATCTATACTAAATATGACGATGGTGAGGACTGATTGACAATTTTTTTCAGTGGTCAGCCTTGCCCTTCTAAAGAGAAGGAGTGAGACTTTGGAACACTGCTGTCATTGTTTGGTCGAGGAGATGGCATAGGGAATGCATGATCCCCTTGACCCATGCCCTGCAAATGATTCTCCAAGTCTGATATACCGGTAGCTATTTAAATGCAGACCTGCCTGTGTCCCCTTGGCAAAGCTTTCTGCTTGTGACCATCTAGGTCACCCTTTCTGGATTTGCTGATTGAGTCTCCTCAAGGATAAAATGACTTGGAGATAGCAAATATACTTATTACAAATTCAAGGGAAAAACTTAGAATTAATTGCAGGATGATGTCAGAATCACTGCTATGATGTTAGATTCCATGTGCATATCATGCAAATATGTCATCTGTAAAAGGAGAAACCTTGGATGCTTTCTTAAAATACTGACAGAGTAAACTATTTCTTGACTTATCTGGCATGGATGAAAGGGAACTCAATATATATGAACTTTGTTCATAGGGGTCATTGTCTGTTGCTATATAAAACATGCTGTTGATGAACATTTGATAATCCTAGCCACAAAAGAAAACCAAGGAGCTACCTGATGGATTCGAATGAACTCTGGTGGGGTTAGGTAGAATCATGATGCATAATCAGAAGTGAAATTCAGATTTTCTGGCAGCCATCTTGGATTTAACCCTTGTACACTCTTGCAAATATACACATCCTAGGAAAATATTAAAAACTCAATTCAGAATTATCATAGTTTTGTGACTAGTTCAGCCAGTTCAGAATCAATGCAGTAGAAAATCCCCTTTCTCATTGACATGAAGGTTGCATGCTCCTTCATGCAACGTCTTTGCCATCTTTGAGACACCATTCATGATATAACCTTGATTAACAATCAAAATGGCTATTCATCTCTCTTTAATATCATACTAAAGAACTCATTGACATCAGAGAGGTATGCCTTGTGTCTATCATTGCACTACTGGGGAGATCTTCTACCATTGGTGCCTGCTGCAATTGATAATCGTAGCCTATTTGATTACTTAGGCCATTTAATTATAATAACTTGGATTACTGACTTTTTGAGCTAAGAATTTGGGCGGCCAGAGGCAAAAAAGATTTCAAAATACCCCTGTGGAAGTTGACTATTTTTTGGCCACCAAATATCACTTTTGGACCATCAAGTGTCAAATTTTGACAGGCATAATGGACGAGAAGGGAGGAAATGGTAGTTGTTTGCTGAAGAATATGGACTTTTTTTCCTTTTTTCAGAACCTTCTTGAAAAAGTCCAGTGGCCAGAGGAAAAAAAATAAAATAAAATTTTTTTTTTTTCATTTTGCCCAAAATCCCAGGGGCGGATCTGTAATCCAAGTTATTATGATTAAATGGCCTTACCTCATTAAAAATTCAAAATGGCTGCCTCTGACAATATCAGAAATGATTCCATTGTATTCCTTGCCCGCATAAATGTATATTTTGATGTGAAAATTATGTTTCTAAGGTACCGTATTCTCCCGCGTAGAAGACGCGCTGCACGTATAGGACGCACCCCAAACTCAGCAGAAGCATTTTCACGTATAAGACGCACTTCTTGGGGCTCAATTTTGTAAATTCAGTACATTTCTATAGTAAAATTACCCCTCGTATAAGACGCACCCCCAATTTCAGTACATCCTATAAGACCCCCCAGCATTTTGTTTGGCGTAGAGGACACGTCTTATACGCAGGAGTAATTAGAAGCAGAGATATTCACATTTCTTGATCATCTTGATATTTGACCACATTGAAAATGGCTGCCACATTGCCGGTGTGGATTTTCTGAAAGGTTGTTGTGGTCGAATCAACTCAGTATGGGTCCTAGTTATCAAAAAATCATACCCACCTTTTACAGCAGAGCCAACACCCCAAACCCCCCCTGGCCCTCTGGGCATATGCCTTTTATTGTGATCAGTCCCCCATCACAGAGGCATGCTTTCAAAATAATAATGATTGTCGCCCCCCCCCCCACATCTCCAACTACAATCTTTAGGAGGGATACTGAATATTTATCGTTTCGCATCTTAACACTTAACCTTCCCATGCATGTATGGTGGGACTTTGGGTCATGTTGAATCAGGACAAGTGCAAGTTAATCCACCTATTGTGGTCTAAAATATGGAAGCGGGTCACTACTTAAATAGGAGGCCAGGATGTCAGTCTGTAAGAAGGAGTTATTCTGGCCCTAGAGTTTACATCTTGCTACATACACGTGATCAAGGGCCGGGGACTGCGATCCCCAGGGCCAGGCATAATTTCATTAGCCTATTAGTAAAAAATACACATGCACATTGAAGGTAATGTTGCATTGATGAGACATTTTGTTCACTTGCCACCATGTCAGTCCTATGACAGACTAATGGACCCTGTGTTTACAGTTCTGATTTGAACAATGGGACATGTTATTGATTCTAAGTGATAACCCATTATTATCTCTCTACTTGTAGCACACAAGAGTACCTTATCTCCTTATACAGATAGCATGTCAAAGGCACTCAGAGTGAAATAACCTTAACCATAGTAACACTTCAAATCACACCTATAAAAGAAAAAAAGTATAAAGGGGATATATCGAAAAGGATATATCAGCTGCTTCACTTTTGTATTAGGTAAAATTTCTTGGCAGAAAACCCTGAAAAGCGAAAGATGCCCACTCGCCTGATGTGGTGAAGTAGAAATACCAACATCACCACTGTAAAGTCTCGTATATAAGTTTCACAACATAATATAACCTCTGCTCAGACTTGGTGGACACCCAGGGTTGGAGGCATTGTACTCTACCACGGTGTTTGATAACCGGTACATCTTGTAGAACCACATTCACACTTTGGACCATTCCTACATGGTGTACCTAGAATTTCAGAGGGCAAGCATGGCAACCACGCCAGTAGTAACAAGGTTGTCTCGAGGTAAGGACGGTTTTAAATTCGTTCTTTAGGATTTCATTCATGTGTGTACATGTATTGAAGCCATGGCTTAAACAGTGTTGCCGAAATGGCTTTTACCAGCATATAATCTAAATGGCCTGCATAGGGCCTTAAGATGCAGGCCAGAATGCTTCCTAATGGTGAAAGAACATACCAACACTTTGGCCTGCGTTGAGAAAAGGTTTTGGGCCACTCTGCTTATGTCAGGTAGGTTTCATGGAAGTGATATCGCCTCAGGTCAAATTGTAACTACCCGTAGTAGCCTGCGTGCAAGGCTATACCGCATATAAGACGCACCCTGAGTTCAAGGACAAGACAAACCTGGGGACTGTTTTTTGCCACTTAATTTCAAATTTAATGTAACTTTGACCTCGCCTCTATGCCACCTATAAAGCACATCCAGACTTTGGGAGGTTATTGTTCTCGCAGGGAGCATTCATCACTTACAGCAGGGGTGGCGGTGAGAAATGTGGGGTGGGGGGGTCAAATATTTGACGTTTAAAGAGGGAGGGCAAGTACGTCTAGTAAAGTATTTTCACATATGGCTACAGACTACTTTATATAACATTTCATCTGTACATGTGTAAAATTGTACGGACCTGTAAATATTGGTATTGTTATGGGCGGGGGGGGGGGTATAAACCACACCAAGACCCAAGTTGGGGATATAAAATCTACAAGCTTCAGTAAACCTCTGCTTCTCCTAAGAGGTGTAGCTTTTATGTTATGTTTGACGATAGATAGTGTGGTGTAGGGTTTATGAAACCATAATCCTATGCACATTGAGAGGAGTGTGTAAATGTTATTATTACATGTATAATCTAAAGTAGAATTACATTCCTGCGGTAGTGTTCATGTGTATTGTTGTATCCGTGGGCCGAATTATGCCATACATGTGGATACACTCACTCACACAAAGAGGAAAATTGATCCATTTTTGTTCAAGTTGAATTTGAACTGATGTTCTAGAATAGCTAATACCATAACGAAGGCCAACATACAAATACAATACAAACTCAGGTATATTATTAAATTCACAAAGGAATTATAGTGAACAAGTAACCAATGGATAATTCATGACGAGTGTGTGTTAGTGAAGGATAATTACACGAGGCCGTAGGCCGAGTGTTATTAGCCTTTGCTAACACACACGAGTCATGAATTATCCATTGACTACTTATTTTATACCACGAAACCAATAAATAATCAATAGAATACAAATAACAAAAATTATTCCCCCTCCCCGCGACTTGATCGAAGCCAGCCATAGTGAGTGTATAGGTACATACACCTCGTTGCCCGGCAGCGGACAGCGACAGCGCCCGTCTCGGCTAGGCTTGGCAGCGGCACACGGGGAAAAATTGTGTACATACACCTCCTCGCCCGGCAGCGGACAGCGACAGCGCACACGGCGAAAAAAGATGCGTCTCGCTGTTATGTTTGTGTATAATACACCTCATCGCGGGTTATCCATGGATAACCGCACGCCTTACAAAATTGATGTTACAGCCTACAGCGTGTGCAATATCGATAGATATGTGGATAATTCATGACGAGTGTGTGTTAGTGAAGGATAATTACACGAGGCCGTAGGCCGAGTGTTATTAGCCTTTGCTAACACACACGAGTCATGAATTATCCATTGACTACTTATTTTATACCACGAAACCAATAAATAATCAATAGAATACAAATAACTCACTCGTGGTATAATATGATTTATGAGACCATGTATGTTGAATTGCAGGTTAATAGACACATATATTCCTAACCACGGTGATAAGGTATATTCCTCTATAAAATCAAATATATTTCTTTCATGTACAGGTGGAGGTACCCATAGGGGCGTACACGTGTAGAGGGAGAAGCCTCCTAGTACAACCACAGCGCCTGGAGAAGGGGCAGCAGGACACGAGGGGTGTGGTACGTCACGCACCAGGTGAGTCAATTTAGCGTATTTCAGGTGTCATCCCATGATTATTGTGTTAGTGCTAAATGATATCCTATTTTCCAGTTGCTGTCTTTTTTTCAGGTCAGTTCATCTACATACATATTTAAGTCTTTCCTTTTAAGCCTCTCCGTTGACAAGATTTAAAAAAATGTATATATCATGTATAGGACGGCGGCTACATACTCCAAAATGGCAAGCTCTGCCCCTGAGTCAGTGACTGACTTGACTACAGAGCTCGTCCACTCGTTGCATGTTGAGACTACAGAGCTCGTCCAGTTTTGGCATGTCAACATAAGGGACATGTCATCTAGGGCTCAGTATTTTTCCATGTTTTTAGCGACTCCAACATATAAAACCATGCATATTTTAAGCAAAGGAGGGCGGCAGAATTCATCAAGAAAGGAAGACTCATCCTCGACAGAATATATATGAGGCTTATAATAAACTAAAAAAAAACATGCGCATTCGGTAGCGGGGATGTATTTAACTTAATCAACAGATTTTCCACTTCCGTGTGATGGAAATTATAGTCTTGATGTAGATAAGTTTAGTATTGACACTGTGTCTTCCTGTACCAGGTCTCTAAGGCACATTAAGTGATAACGATAAGGAGTCTGCTCCTTGCCCCAGGCCTCCAGACTTTTATCATGGCCACCAACAGTCAGAATCCCCATTCTTTTTATTGGAGATATCAGTGATAGGCTCTCTGAAGAAAACCACAAAATTTCAACCGATTTTAAGGTAATTATACCATATATGCATTTAGCGATCAATTTAGAATGTTAAGCTCTCCTATAAATGCAGACATTGCAATATCTTTTTAAGTAATGTAAAGAGTTAAGAAATTATACCAGCTACTGTAGCTGCTGAACACACTCTACATTAGCTGATTATGCCAGGGGTATATGTTTTATAGTGTCCATATCTATATGATATATGATACTGGGTAGCAACTTTTTTAGAAATGATAAATGTATTCTGTGCTCAGGCCTTGCTTCTATATTTTTGCAGAGGTATAATCATATAAGATCTGCTTAGTATTCCCCTCTGTACTATTCGTTTACCTTGGCTTCCCGATGGAAGTGTAAAAGCAGTAAAGCATAGTTTTATGAATAGATATTAACGTTATCTAGATATGGTTGTGTTGCAGATATTAGGATCTCTATAATAGTTACGTAAGTGTACATAGCAGGCCTTACCCACCCGACCACTGACTATGCACACAGGTAATCTTGTAATAAGATAAGAGAGGAAATTTGATCTTCCAGGCCTAGCAGTTACAATACACCACATAATGAACAGTCTCTATCGTTAGGGAGTGGTCATTATTTTGTTAACAAAATGGTGTTGTGATTTCTCGTGGATATGCAAAAATGAAAAATGTTGCCCCCCCCCCCCACCCCACTTTAACGAAAATGACCCCTCCCCCCCTTCCTCCTTTGAACTATAGTAAAACGCCCCTGCTGAGTGTTGCCGGAATGACACTTTTGTCGACGTAAAATCTTAACTTTTGTAATGATGAAAGAATTTTACAAATCCGGGTACTGTAGTTAGAAGCGACGATAGGGCATTTTTTTTTTTTAATTTGTTTTACATTCAAATACAATGTATTTCCAATATGTTTGCAGTTATAACCAGCAGGTATTGAGGGCAGGCCATCACACCCTCTTGTGAGTAAGTGTGAAAATAGGGGATGATTGACTGGTAACTTCTATCATGTCCCCAACATACAGGCAGTTCGCCAATCAATTTTGTACAATGCAAGCCGTATGCAAATTTAGCCTGCATTGATAAGAACCTTTCGGCAATACTGCCCCACCCACCTCAGAAGTGGTCAATATTTCATGTGCCTCCTCGTCTATTATGAATAGGACCTCCATTTGATATAAGGAGAAAATCGATCGATATTAAAATGGAGTTACATATATCTGAAATTCCCTCACATACTCTATACATTTCTGGGGTAAATTATCGACACACATACTTGTGTACGCAGTTCATTTATGTTAAAAGTGTGAGAGTCTTTTTTTTTCACTAGGGGTTAAGAACACATAATAATGTCAGTGTTGATACCGGTACAGTAGTCGAATTTAGCCCCTATACCTCGATGGGTTTACTTTGA
Source organism: Acholoe squamosa (assembly GCA_949317995.1). Lineage (NCBI taxonomy): Eukaryota > Metazoa > Annelida > Polychaeta > Phyllodocida > Polynoidae > Acholoe > Acholoe squamosa. The sequence goes on from OX439042.1 coordinate 22,768,230, forward strand.
TGAACACTAGATGGCACCAGTGATACTTACTTAGTACTAAAACTTCTCACTAGGGAGCAGTACTGGGTTAGAATATGTAGGTAGTCAAGACAGCTCACATCCCCATGTCAAATGTTCATGCCCGGTGCTCATAGCATTATGATAAATGCCGATGGATGGCTCAATTGGGAAAGAATTTGAAAGAAAGGGAAGTACGTGAAATCATGAATGTAGGGAGAGCTTTGGACCTTTGAATATGTTGTCAAGATATAAAAGTGTTAAAATCAGGACATAAAAATAAATTTGTGGGTACCCTGGCTAGATCTACCTGTAAACTGAGAAAAAAAAAACACATTTAAATGCTAGTGAGTGAACAACCATATTTGAAATAAATATATATATATATATATATATATATATATATATATATATATGACCAAACAGAATATCTATATTACCAGCAATGCCCAGTACCTTTCATCAAAATGATACGACTTTTTAAAAACACCAGTGCTAATTTGCTATGCCCATGTCCACCTCTAATCAGATATGTCCTCTATAGGAGAATTCTGTGTTGTACCGTTGACCTATGGAATCTAATAGACCCTAGGACTAAGGTACACAATCCTGTGTCCACTACCGGATCTAGGTAACGGCTAACACAGTATTAGACAGGTCCATACCTGCCCCATAGGCACACAGTGTTGACCCAACCGTACACCTGGAGAGGGGACCCAGTGGTCAGCTTTAACAGATGCTCCTAACTCTGTGTGGTCAACACAAAATGTGATTATAACATTTTTCGCTCTGCTTGGAATACCTATGAAGCTGTTCTGGATACTGTATAGAGCTAAGTGGAAGGTTCTCCTGGTGACTGGATTAGTATTTGTTTCGTCAGGAATGGTCACCACGGCTACTGCGGGTCTTTTGAGCCTGGTAGAAGAGGCCAATGAGGTAGGTCTTATCACTTCTCAAACCGTGCAGTATATAGGTATTGCTGGCGTCATATTTAGTCTCAAAGTCAAAGACGTTAGGGGAAATGGCCTATGGAATATGTTTTGTAGGAATGTAGAGTACAGTAATCACTGGCGTTTACATTTCAATGAAATTGTGAAGATTCTTTCATCTAATTTACCACTCCTTGAGACGAGAATTCAGATTTTCTGAAGTCCCAGTAGACACTTACAGTATTACGAGTATGTGACTAAAATACCCAGTTTCTTTCGTAGAACCAACTTGTATGATATTACATGGGTGTAGCATATTCATACTTGGTGTTTGATGAATTCTTTGATATGCCTTTTTCTGCATATGTCAGGCTCCTGAGTGGAGTAGAGATCAAAAGTGACTCTTATTTCCATAACATCGAATCCAAGCGAGCAACCATTCAAGCCATTTGTAGACTATACGTCTACGTATAAAATACATTCACATTTGTGTATCATTAAACTGTGGCTTATAGATAAGTGAGGGACTTTAAACTCATTTTGCAGCTTATACGAATTTCCATGAAACATTACAGTTGCAATATTTCATTGAAATGTAAATTTAAATATATATGTTAACGTTTATATCCGGTAGTTCCAATGCAACACACACACACACACACACTTTCCCTTCCACCAATGTTACCAGCTGATGCTTATAGACTAATACGCACCCTGCTGTTTCCGTGGCTGTTTGACAATTAAAAGCAAGGCTGCCTAATCCTAGAACTCAACAGTGCAACTATATCACCATGTTTAGTAAACTGTATGTGTATATGTACTGTGTTATGTACATGAATGCAAATACAGAAAACTTTTAAAAATCTTGCATTTTAATTCCCAGTGTATGCACGGCATATATATGCAAACTACGGTAGAAGGGGTGATCGAGGGGGGGGGGAGTAGTCAGAAAAATCTGATCGGGGTGGGGGTGGGGGTTTCACAGCCAGAGTCATGGGCCCCTTTTTCTAAAGTTAAGAGTCTTGCTATGGCCCATGTAATGTTCAAGGGGTTTGGATACCCTGGATCTACAAATAGAGGGGAAGTCATGAATAGATAGAATTGTCGGTTATGGTAACAAAAGTGTGGGAAGTTGGTGATACGTTGTAGTGTTAGTGGCTCTGAAATTGAGAATGAGTTCCCACGCTAATAAAGTGTCCCTCTCTCACCCTCACTTTGATCCTCTATATGACAAACATAAAAGTTTAACCCACTCTCCATTTCACTTTGCCTATAGTCATCCAGTTATATATAATACAATCCGACAATGGTATGGTCACACAGGTCCTCCAACCTCCTCGCCCCCCCTCCCAGTTATACCACCAAGTTCCCTTTCCCATCTGTCTGTTCTGTATGCACTTTATTGTCAAAGGGAAATTGTCAGTCCACGTAGTTATTACGTTTTACCTCTCAGAGTATAAGCTGCGTCTTCGTCTTACTGAATAGTGAGTGGTACCTGGGACAGGGAGTGACCTAAAAGAAATTAACATATAAGAAGTGTTTGGAACCGCACTAGTGCTCCAATGCTGAGGGTGTGGTGTATGGATCATTTCCACGCCCTTCGCCTGACCGGCTGATTATAACTTGAGCCCTCCAATTTACGACGCTAGCTGCTCATTGTACTACACCTACTCATAGGCTACTGGCTATAAAATCTCCAGCACATAATTTTAAAAGCACACGGTTGACTTGATTATTGATCAATGGCCAAACCAGGAATCCTGGGGCCATCAGTCCTATTTTCACACAGACATAATATTGATCAAATCACATGAAAATAGATAACAGATAACACTAGTTACCTTATACCACAGCTGGTGTATTGAGACCATTGTTCACGTACATATTGCACACTATACCCCCATATAGGAAACATCAAAGGTCAGCATTTATTAATGGGATCAATAATCATACCACCCCACTGCCAGAACTTTGTCATTGGGTGCCATTGTCTGCTCTAACTGTGCAATTGGCAGAGTGGCTGGCGGGCTGGTCGGTAGGTCATCTAGCTTGTCCTTTAAAGACTGGATGATGCTCTAGATATCACGTGCTTTATCGTCATGATGCACCCATACAGTACTAGCGAGTCTAGCATTGGTGCATCATGCTGACAATTTGGGTATCAATCCCGTAGGGTCGTCATGATGCATGAATGCAGGCCTGGCGAGTAGACTCGCCAGGGCTGCATTCTTGGATCATGCCGATCGAAGGGCATAATGCATTAAGGCACTAAGTGGTCATTAAAGGTATATTTGTGGGATCAATATGGCAGTTATGTAAGGAGCCTGGTTAGTACAGTCTGTGCCGGTCCCAAGCCAACCCATGACGTACACAACTAGCCTTTGGTGATCTAAGTGGTGATGTAATATAGTCCACTACAGCCAATGGAACATTATACCACTATAGATGTTGACAATTTGTTTGCTGGTTCGTCTAGAAGGCGTGCCTGGACAAAAAAAACACGTAAAAGGAGATCCTTGTTTACCATGGACATGTATACATGTCCATGGTGACATGCACACATTGTGATGACATCACAATAGATGCTTGGAGACTGTTGTAGCAACCTAGGTTAAGTTAGCCTAGCAACTGGTCATTCTGTCAAGGTAGCTTCAGGTGGACGGTGGCTTCAAGCCACGTAATTCTATACTTTGGAAATCCTTGTTTATGCTAACCTATGCATGAACAATCGAAATCAGATAATTGAATGTGTGATTTTGCCCAGGGGCTGCCCCGCACAGATATGTTATTAAACCTTATAACACTTCCTGTAACTGCACCGTCAATACGATACCCTATGGTCAAGCTGCTGTCCCTAATCAATGGGCATACCAGGGACCTTCTTTATGGAAGTTGTATTACCGTAGGTCAATGCAGTATTCACCTGTTCTACACTCCCCTAGGCCATCATAAAATATTGTCATCTTTTCTAGACCCTCTGTTTCTTGTGCACCTGTCCAGCGATTGACCTCCCGGACCAGAAGGCAGTATCTACTTCTCCTATCAGTAGCTACTGAGAATATGCTGATCAACAACTGCATTTTGCAGTAGGTACTGCTGAAATACTTCCAAAACAGCTGACTCTACACTGCATTTTCAGTATAGACTCAGTAGTGTACTGACTCTCAACTGAGTATGCACTGCATTTTCAGGCTAGAATCAGTAGTCTACTGACTCTCAACTGAATCTTAATAGATACCAAAAATGTCACACTCTGTGCAGCAGCATAGATGCAGTAGTCTACTGACTATCTACTGGTATCGCTCTGTCCATTCATCGATTATTTATTGGGCTACTGACCTGATGCTTCTGAGACAGTCCATAGTGTGAATTTCAGTATGATTGTGAACAGTAATCAAAAGATTCAGTTATGAAATTCTGAAACTATCTAACGTTTGTTAAGAAAAGCATAATTATACCTTTGCATATGATTATGTTATTGAGTAATGGATACACATGATGTTGGGGTGTGTGAAAGCGAGGATTTAGTCACTGACTTTATGTAGGGCATAAATGTACTGAATCATCAAGTATTATTTTGGTCACCATCATGCCATTTCTTTTCCTACATAGTATACATGTATCATTGATAATTACAAAGCTGCTGTCTTATCACCTTAACATCAATAAAATGCAAGGCATTCTACTATAGCAGTACTTTATAAGACATGCCTACTCTTACCTTCTTCTATGATAGAAGTTACCCAGTACTACTGAATCAATACTGCCCCCCTCCTATATGAGTTGCATGCACTGCTAGGGAGTAATGACAGCTCCACATATCTGATGGGGTGGTGGCTCAGGGGGCTAATGCGTTGGTACAGTAATCAGAAGATCCCAAGTTCAAATCCAGCAAGGACCACCTAGAAAGGCATTGGTAGTGCCAGTACTAAAGCAGCAGCTGCTCCTTTTATGCTTCTACCTGCCCCCAGCAGTAGTTTTCAGTATGATCTACTGCTCACCTACTGCTATAGCAGCAGTCATGCAGTAGTGCTGATTGAACACTGCCCCAACCCCATATATGGTCATGCAGCGTTAAATAAGTAGATACTGTTTAAATGCTGCCACCTCATTTACATAATTGGGACAACTGATTCAATACTGCTTGCATGCTGCTAATACTACTGTTCTGCTACTGAATCACCGCTGCCATGTTTTGTGTGCTGAGCAGTAGAATGCCAGTAGATGCTGATATGGTACTGTTTCTGATGCTGCTTTCACACTGAATCACTACTGTCACACCCCACTGTTTTTCTACTGTTTAAATACTGATTTTCTACTGCATTTTGGTCCGGGCTATGATGTTTTTGTTGTTTTTTTTTTTTTTTGCCATGAATATCACCCTTGGTGTTTAAATGGCATTAAGCAATCATTACTCACTCTGCTCTATTTTTTTATATATAATTTTTTTTTTGTCACAAGGAATAAATAATATATTCAGAGAAAAAATAAGGAAAAAACCCGTTAAATTGCTGACTCATCTCACCTATGGTATCATGCGCACTTTGACCCAACATATTAATGTAATACCATATCAGTGCGAATTCGTCATCTACCCTTTATACCTATGATATGTTGTTTACCAATGCCCAACTGACGGTTGGTTTACATCTGTATGTAGATAAGAGTGATTACCTTGGGTAGACTGGTATCTTCTACATGCTGCATCTTGTAGACTAGGAGAGACAGGTGCAACCTGCAGGGATCGACCAACAAGCATTGCCAGGTACAAAGGTGGGATGCCTCCTTACCCCCACCACCCCTCCTCCTCCTTCACCCTCAAAGGTTGCACCCAGGTAAATAAAGAGTTGGTTAGGTAGTCAAGGTGAGAGGTACAGGGATGTAAGTTTTCAGGGATTTCCCTGATTTCAGGGATTTTCATGTTCCAAAAACCTATACATTCCTATACAAAACCTATATTCAAGGGGTTCTTTTCTAGCAATTCAGGGATTTTGGTGCTCAGTGACTTCCATCCCTGGAGGTAATATCTTATCAGATATTGAAAGTCAAGGTGTTGCTTTGTAGTACCAATGATATTGTAATTTGTGCCATGGAAAAGTCGGCACTGATTGAAAGGAATATTCTCATTGGTCAATATTGTATCGCGCTAGGTCGGAATATAGTCTGGTCGGCACGTTTTTACATCGTGTGTGAGTTAAACTTGGTCATAAAAGTGGGTTTTATCTCATTAATCTGTAGTTTTAACTCCTCCGATTGTCCCAAATGCTGACTTAAACATTGTATACCGAATCGATGTGTGTAGGTATGTATTTCAATATCTTTAATAGTGGTAGCTCAGTTAACAACCTCTCTATTGGCAGCCATATTACTGTGAGCAGCTCAAGCTTTGTGAGCTGCTCCCTTGCTGTGAGCTGTCCTGTACCACTGACCGTCCAACTAGCACATTGATTTTGCACCTGGGCCAAAGTCTGCAGGACCCGGGGCTGTCCTAGTGAGTGTTAGAGTGGTCTAGCTGCGTCGTCCCCACTAGCCTAGGTGCAAGTGTCCAATAAATGGTGGTAACATTAGATTGGGGGAAGGGGTGTTAAAACAAAGTTATTTTTGCGGGGCTATGCCTATGTTAATAGTATTCATGAGATGACTTCATTGCCTTAGTGCAAGAAGGTATTAACCGCATTTTCAAGTTTTGCAGGAGAGGCAAAAGAAATTAGAAGTGTTACAATCACTTAGCTTCATGTGGACACAGCCTTATTGCTCTGGGCCTGTAGGAACATATATTATAGACAGAGCTTCATATCTTTTATAGTACCGTAATCTCCCGCGTAGAGGACGCGCTGCGCGTATAAGACGCACCCCAAACTTAGCACATGCATTTTCGCGTATAAAACGCACATTTTAATACTGAAATTTGTAAGATTAGTACATTTCTATAGTAAAATTACCCCCTGTATAAGACGCACCCCCAACTTGAAGAGATCCTATAAGACTCCCCAGTATTTTGTTTGGCGTAGAGGACGCGTCTTTTACGCGGGAGATTACGGTAGGTAGATATGTAAATGGTCAATAGCTGTGAAAACAGAAGAAAGCTCAATTGTGCCAAAATGTCAGTTACAACCTTCTTGCACTAAAGCGACAACTTGTTAACAATTTTGTAACAATAGCATAGATTGGATGCAGCTTGTAATGTCGGTATTGGTAATATCAATGCTACTTCCATACTACAACGATTGATGATGATATGACCTTTGTAATTTATTGGACCCGCATCGTTGAGAGTTATCATATTCTGACCATTGCAATGCATTTTACCCGTATGCTTTTATACCCGGAACCATAATACTGCTACTTACTACATATATACATAAGATGTACTACAATAGCAGACAATTAGTACAGAATGATAAAGCATATTTAGTAGATATAGTGAAGTAAATGCATGTCTAGTTGGAGCTATCAAACTCATTGTTCAATTCAATACTGATCTGTGTCTGAATGCCACTGGAATAGCCTTTTTAGTGCTGCATGGTGTCTCCATGTCCTGCTCCGTTGTATACTAGGCGTGAGTCACCAATACATTAGTGCTAGTGAGTTCACTCATAATGCCAACCTCAGAAGTGCATCAAGCCGTATACTTAGCATTCTTGCAGCATTGATGCCATACCTTAACCAAATGACATCATGCATTTTAATATAGAATGTGCCCCTTAGGGATTGATAAATCGGGGGTTCAGGGTGTGGCTGTAGAACGCTGGTTGCTGCTGCTGCTGGGGTGGCGCTGTGGATGGCGCTGCATGGTACTGGCAGTCTCGAACTTGCCCAGACTGTACTATATACAGTCTGGGAGACTTGTTATAGATCCACTGGTATTGCAACAGGTTGAGGCAGGTGTTAAAAACTTACCTATGTTGTATCCTAACCCAGTAAACACATGCCATGATTCCTGTATGGTTAATGAAGACAGGTACCGTAATCTCCCGCGTATAAGGCACAGCCCGCGTATAAGGCGCACCCCCCAACTCAGGGAGGCCTGTCCCACGTATAAGGCGCACCTCTAAGGGCAGATTTTCGTTAATTTAGTACTGTTCTAAAGTAATAATTCCCCTCCTATAAGGCACACCCCAAACTCAAGGCAATGTCCCTCCCACGTATAAGACTCAGCAGCATTTTGTTTGGCGTATAAGACGCGCCTTATACGTGGGAGATTAAGGTATATCTACATAGAATTAAGTGGCAACAACATAGTTTTGTTTAGTATGTGAACATTTACAAATTTAGTAATAACTAAAAATCTACTTAAAGTATATATACATGAAAAACATCAGAAGAAATGTGCCATGCTGAAGACTTGAACTCTGGTCCCTCCACATGCCATGCCAACTTGCTACCACTGTGCTACAGATTCTGATGGAGATTGGTCTGTTAAAAGGCCGTCATGTCATTTTCATTACAGGGGACCTGCACCTAAAGCTAAGAGAATATGTCACTTCCTTTGCTGCTTGTAAATTGTTTGCCTGGTTAGCTCAGTTGCCTACATTTTGTAGTTGCATTGGGCCTGCTGGTTCTAGTAATGAAGTTGCAACAGGTACAGTCAGAGGGAAACAAGCTCCATTCATAAATATTCATTAGCATATAAGGTAATGCACCAATCAGTGAGGCCACTACCTTATGAGAAAATGATCCAGGATCCTGGATCATTTTAGAGGAGGCATTGCAGTGATTGAATAAGAAATCTTCCAGGCCCACTATAGGGCCTGGAAGATCGAGGCTGGGTACTGATGGTGCTGGTAACGGCAGTAGTGGCGCTGAAGGTGGTGCTGGGTGGGCACCACTCCAGCACATTACTCACCTGGATAACATAGGCCTACCTCCACTTACCTGCTTCTGACGCCTCCCTCCACACCTATATCGTACATCTAACACAGCACATTGACATAGGTGACTGCACATGTGTGTCACCCCTTAACACAAGCAGAGCGTCATAGGAAAAAACAAGGAATACTCCAGTTAGGATACTACTGCATCTACATACCTGCCTGTTCTATGATATAGGACCTGGAAACATCTGGCACCAATGAATAGAGTACAACAGGGAGGATCTAACTACCCGCTCACCTACACAGCTGAGCCATGGAGGTAGGGTCTGACTGGATGTATATATAGACCCCACAGTCATAATGCTATCTACTTATAGGGGTTACTAACTGGATAAGGAATGATAACACCACCCTAACCGAAAGAAGTCTCGCAGGCAAGCTCTTAAAACTGGTTATGCCTTGATGAGCAAGGGGGGGGGGGATTCTTTACAGTATCAATGTCCAGTATAATGCTAAATGTTATATGTAACAATTTAGTCGGATCATGTGCTCTGATTAAGAGGCAGAATGGCTAGACTATATACCGTAATCTCCCGCGTAGAAGGCGCGTCTTCTACGCCAAACAAAATGCTGCTGGGTCTTATATGCGGGAGGGTAATTGCCTTGAGTTGGGGGTGCACCTTATACGCAGGTTTTTCCAACATCTCAATTGGGAAAACAACCCAAAAATAGGGCAATTTAAAAAAAAAAAAATCAGTTTTTATTGCCGGTGGGTGTACGCCGACCGTGTGCCGATGACAGCTTGAACTCATATAGCCAGCAGCGCGGCAGCCCGGTTGCTGTAGATTTGCTCGGCGGGTTTGACGCCGACCGTGTGCCGATGACAGCTTGAACTCATAGCGCCTGCACTGCGGCAGACCGGTCCCTGTAGATTTGCTCGGCGGGTTTGACGCCGACCGTGTGCCGATGACAGCTTGAACTCATATAGCCAGCAGCGCGGCAGCCCGGTCGGTGTACAGGCGCACGGCGGGCATTACGCCGTCTGTGTGCCGATGACAGCTTGAACTCATATAGCCAGCAGCACGGCAGCACGGTCACTGTAGATTTGCTCGGCGGGTTTGACGCCGACCGTGTGCCGATGACAGCTTGAACTCATAGCGCCAGCAGCGCGGCAGCCCGGTCGCTGTAGATTTGCTCGGCGGGCAATACGCTGACCGTGTGCCGATGACAGCTTGAACTCATAGCGCCAGCAGCGCGGCAGCCCGGTCGGTGTACAATAGGGGGGTGGGGAGGGGGGGCACCTTCTACGCGAAACAGCCCCCCTGTGAGTTGGGGGGGGGGCGCCTTATGCGCGGGTTTTTCCGGAAATCGATCCAGAAGAGGTACGTGCGCCTTCTACGTGAAAAGGCCTTCTCTGAGTTGGGGGGGGGCGCCTTCTATGCGAGCTGCGCCTTCTACGCGGGAGATTACGGTAGTTGTGTTGCACTGGTTTACTGGGGGTTCTTTATACTTGGCCAAGACTAAGACAAGTGTAAGAACTAGAAGAAATGATGCTTAACACTTGACTTCTCAATCTTTCTAACCTTAGCCTCACACCTCTTGCCAGAAAATGTCAGGAAATCTTATGTTCCCAAATACCCTACCGTGCATGAAACGTTGCCAATAATTTCCAGAACATATGTCACGCGCCAAGTAGGAATGGGCACAATTCCGGAATTGCCCCTCACTTATTTTGCGCAATTCCGGAATTGGCCCCTCTTACGTAGCACAGTTTAGGAATATTTGAATGAAACACACATTCTGACATCGTGCAGAGCCATACAAAGGGTGCAGATTAATGGATTAATGTGTAACTGAGTTTTGAAGACTCACAGGAAAACTCTGCCTGCTCTAGGGCTTGCTGTATAACAGCTAGAGGTGTTATTCTCACAGCTTTATTCACACCTACAATTAGGTGTATGATGCATTGGCCTTACTCTCTAAGAGCCATTATACCATGAGCCTAGTTGGGGGTGGGGTAATCAATAAAACAGAACATGATTTTTAAATATCTCTCTTCAAATCAACCTGTTTCATGAGAATAGTTATCCCTCCTATAGTATTCTGAAACTGCGCAAGTTCCCACATTGCGCTCAACATATATACTGACCGCTTTGTCCCTACTCCTGAAAAGCTTCGTGTTATTTGGCCAATAAACTTGTTAAACTCAAACTCTTAAAAAACGTGGATATGGCGGGAAGTGATGAGGTAGGGAGGCAGACACTGCCTTCAGTGTCTGAATGTAGGCGGTTTATTTCTTACCTACACCTGACCTTTTACCTTTCTTGCGCTCTGACCCAATGCTACAGAATCCTGTCTATGTCTGGGCCTTGCTGGTGCCCTAGGAAAGTTCAAAACCATTTTCATAGTATAGAATGGTACATGTACAGCGTGTTTGGGAAGGTCACCCACACTCTACTCCGTAGACACTCTGAGAGAACCTCAGAGACCAAAGGTGTCTGTTGGTAGTCTATCTACTCTGCCAGATTGGTTGAGTGCCCAGTTCTCACAGAAGTACTTACTGTCAGGTCAAATGCTTCCACCAACACTTCCCTCAATGTATATCCAAATGTTCTCAATGCACAAAGCACTTGAAATACACACAGCAATGTATAATCCAGGTCGTTTCTAAAACTGCTTTCCTCCATAAACAGCATGGCCTTCCATGTTGGAGACTGCACTCTGAACATAAACATGCCTGATTTATAGGAAATATTTCATGCTTCAGCCACTTTAAGTTGCTGTACAGGAAGAGTACCTCTGATGGGGGGGTCAAAATAATTTCACCTGTTTTCAATGGAAAACCCCGCGCATTACTATAGGCTAAAAGGGGACGTTCGCACACGATTTTTGTCGCTGATGGGGCGGGTCGAAAAAATTTTACCCCCTCGAGAGGGGGGTTGAAATTTTTTTCGCGCGTCCGCACACAAACCCACCAGCCCCCCCCCTGTTGTTAAAAAATGATCACTCCCTAACATGTCTAAAAACCTCAAAATTCAAGGCCTCAGATCACATGTCACTTTTTTAGGGATTGAACATGTCACATGTCACTTTTAAAAGGGTACAATGTCTGAATGTCATCTCAAAATAGCCAAATGTCGCCGTGTCGTTTTTTTACCCCTTGGGGGCCACACTAAGTGTAGACAAATTATAGTGATGACTGCGCTGTTGCATGCTAGATGGAACTTTTCCTCTTGTGAACCTCGGTTCAGTCACTAAATTAAGGAGTATAGGGGTGAAAGTAGTGTATTCATCTTTCTCAAAGTTTTGGCTAGTGACCTACATGTGCCACCCAGAAGATATACATTTTTTTTATAACAGCCAGAATGTAAATAAGATAATAAAAGAGTGAATTTCCTTTGCTCGTGAGATTCTCGGCTGCCATCACCCCTTCCTCCTCCCACCTGCACCCTTCACCTACACCAAGTAACATCTGTGACAGGTAAGGAAAAAACTCTAGAACCTGTTTGGTAAGATTCCTCATTAGCTACATGGGCAGGTTATTGACATCAGGATAAGGCAGATAGCAATTAGGAGCGTTACTATGACGACGTGTGTGGAGGCACTCATTAAGTGTGCCGCATTATGAGCTGCTCACTCGATCTGTGCATTACAGGCAGGGAGTAGCTCAGTTACACCTGTCAAAGAACCCTATAATCCATCTGCATTTTACAACTTGTCTCTGATCAGTATAAGTAAAATTAGCTACTACCTGGGTATTCCTTTCTTCTTAGACTAAAGCTTGGGATGCAGGTATTAGAGGGTATCACGTAGAGGTCAGATGCTGAGATAAGCATTGTATACCATGATAAGGGATGATCCTAATCATTTGAAGTCATATTGGATAAATCCTATGGCTGAGCCGTAGGTATTAGAATAAATATATGACTAATACAGATATACCGGAGGTGCAGAGGTAGCAGGTTTTCAGGATGGAAAATGGCGTGCATTCAGACCAACAGCAGTGTATTGCTTTTTATCCCTACAAATCTGAAAGTCATGACTGTCAAGAATTAATTTCATTTCCAGTAAAATAAAATCAAAACCACCTGAGTTGGCTCATATGAGTGAAGGATGATATTTTACTGTCTTAGAGTTAATGGTGTAGGTGCCTAAAGCTGACAAGAGTCATAAAGGGCATTATAGAAACACCTACAGTACAGTAGCCAGGGAACGCGTACATTGATAGTGTTAGTAGCTGAGGGGTGTGGTGCAGGTTGCTCTCAGATATAACAACTACAAGTTGAACAGGTGAAACCTGGTGTGTGCTGGGTGCCTAAAACACCTGGTATCACGCACACACCAAACAGCTTATGCTGCAAACCTTTCACTCCGCCTGTATGCATGGCTGCTCTTAGGTCTAACTGATCATTACCGTGTGTGGAGGGGTTGAGCAGTGGTTCTATAACACATGTGTAGTACTAACACCAACTATCATCTAAAATGCCAAGAAAAGGAGTTCAGTACACCTTAAAACATAGGCTAAGACTTATGCCAAGGCCGTCACTCTCCAATTATTAGCGATGGCACAGTTAACAGTAGCAGTGACTGCAGTGTTCTGGTAGTGCTCGGCCACCATGGGGGTAGGTCACCAAGCCTGCATAAAGGTGAATATTGTGTACGTGCCATAGGCGGTCCCTAAAAACATGGCTATAAGCTAGTTCTGTTACGAGCCCAGACAATAGCTTTTCTGGGTTCTGGTTTGGGTAATGGGCTGACAATTGAGGAGCCTGTAAAGTGTGGCTGGTCCCCTTTTCAGTTTCCCTCTTTATACTGTTGGCATCCCCACATATAAATCTAGGTCTTGGTATTATCAAATAAATGCCTGGTACTACCTTGAATTACTGGCTGGTCAGAATCCAAGTTGAATGTATCACTTTCCTGACTTTTAAATCCACCACCATTTTGTTTTGACTGGAGTGCCTCAGGGAGCATGTGCAAGGGGAAGTGCCTAAGCTGGTTACTGCCAAGGCCCATTTCTTACAGTCTGAGTACCTAAGTTAGAGGAGGTTTGTTGTGCTATGATTTCTACTTCCAGTTCCTGGTGGTTGGAACTTTGAAAGCATTTCTGAACATTTGCTCAAGGAACTAACCTGAAATTGCATTATTCACAGTAAATATATATTGCAGAACAATGGAGGAATTTAGAGGATTGTTTCAGGATGTACATGTGAGTAAACTTTACAGGAATTGGTTTTACCATCCTTGAGTTTGGAGAGTGTGAAGCTAAAAACATAGGCATTGTGACTTAAAGCTGTAAGGGAAACCGGGCCTACGATACAGTGTACTCGTAGGCCTAACAGGCCTAGGCTATAAGCCTGCTCCATTACTTACAAAGTGGATTCTGCTCTTATCAGCATTATCCAGCGCATCAAACTAGCACCCTAGGGCTAATGCATTACTTAGAAAATGGGAGTCTAGAAAGGCATAGACTCTACTGTTTGTTAGTGATAGAGCCTAATATTACCGTTAAACCTTGCGCACATGGCGCACCCATAGTTGAAGAAAATCCTATATGGTGAAGGTGAAGGCTCATTTGGACCAGTCTGATACTAATATTATGTGTAATAACCTCGCCTATAAGGTTTTTGGGGTAGAAACCTGAGTTCCAATATGAATTTTAAAGGAGGCATGAATACGTGGGAAGCTTTGAATTTCGATGCGTAAACGCAAACTTAGCTTTCAAATGGGTCTCGAAATGCCATTAATACAGGATTACCGGTAGTTAGAATATGTGTTTCCTTAGTATACATTTGTACACCATATATAGAAGCCTTAACATGCAACGTGTTTTGTAAGCGTAAGGTTCACCTGTGGGTGGAGATTAGGACATGGGTGTGGTCCCTGGTCGTAAAACTACAAAGTACACTTTATATGACTAATCAATTTTGATATGTGATTCTACTTGTTAGCACTGCACCGGTGCGGCATTCTGACTTATCAAAGTGTATCCACTACATTAACAAACCCAGTATGACTAAACATGATGATGATGCATTTTCTGTATTGTTTGACCCTTTAAAAAACTGGGTTGACCTTCATGGCTTTTGCTTGCATAGCTCTTTATTGATAAAAAAAAAACTACAGAGGAACAAAGAAATTCATTACATTGAAATGGTCAGGAATGGCTTCAGATAAAGCTGAATGAAAATTCCCGGTAGCCCCTCAACCCAACACTTATTGATGTCAGTAGCCGGCACATTCCAATGTGTACAGGGGTGTTCTATGTTAGGGTTCTATATGCGAACTTTACATCTCTACTTGAACAGCCACGGCCAAATCGACTATTTGCATCCCTTGTAGATTTAACCTAATTCCACCTTCTAAAGGCTGTTGTGTCTCTGAATATATCTAATAGGAATGTCATCTTTGACGCCCTTTGTATTTGGATGCTGTATGGCAGATCCCTGTTACTGGTATATGGGTCTAAGCATTAAACGCATGCCGGCCGTCATTGGTGTATCAAAGTTACAATTGTATCAAGTCAGGAGTGTATTTCAGTTTTAAATAGTCCACAAATATGTCTATATTACTATGATTATCGCATTCCGGTTATTGGCCTGATAATTCACCAGACTTTTAAACGGGCAGGCTTAAATTTGAGGTATGCTTTTACATATATTTCCATAGGCCTGTTTAAAAAATCACGAAGGCTAATGGAACCCTCTTTAAAATCCACGATTTCTCTCACATCATGAATACACTCGGCCCCGGTTTAAATATTACACCCACCCTTTTGACCAGGCTAATGCGGTATTCATGGAAGTCATCGATAGCAGCCGCCCACTCTATACACATCTATCCCATTCACAATCATGATGGCCAGTGCACCTACCCCATTCCTCTTAAATTCTTAAACCAGAACACTGTTATATGTATAGCCAGTAGGCTGTTGTACATCCTTTACAAGGTACATGTACCTGACATTTCAGGGCATTTCCTGGCATTGCTGGGTACCACCTGGCAGTGCAGACTTCTGTGTCCAAAATATGGCTTCCGTTCTGATTGGCATGCATGCAAGACAAATCTTAACACTGAAAATGTATGGCTACACAAACTAAAGGTCCTAAAGGTGGCTGGCGGGGAAAGACTGAAAGTAATTAGATTTTCGCCATATTCTCACCAGAGTCCAGACATGAGTTGTACTATTCATATCTCCAAAATAATGTGGGGGTCCCCTGCATATTTTTGAGATACAGAAGAATCAACCCTATATAGGATTATAAAATGATTTGTCACATAAATTCCCAGACTCATATCCAAAAGTAATTAATGTCTTTATAACTTCTCCAGCACTTAGATTTTCAGCACATAGTTGCAGTAGATACAAAATTGTCACATGGTCCCAGGCATATTTTTCATGTTTTGGGTGATTGAAATAACAAATGCAAGGATATGCCTAGAATAGTGACATATAGATTATGTAGCTTCTGCTAGGTGGTCACACACATCTTTACCCATGCTTCATGTATAAGTTCTCTGCTTGCTCTCAGGAGATCCAGTGTTCAAATCCATGCCAAGCCTGGCTGTATTTTGCAAGTTTCATTTATCCATAATACCAATGGAACACAGAGGCCCCTGGTGTTTAAATGCTGAACTAACAATCCTCGCCAGCCACCTTAATTATGGTAGGTAGGACAACGAGATTTGAAATACTTAATTGACTGTACCACCTATCTAATGCAAGATAAGTGAATAAATGGATTCTGGAACTGCAATGTATTTACTCCTGTCTTATCTGGTAGACTGTACCTGGCATTTCAAAGTACCCTCTCCAGGAAATTGAACCTGTCAAAACTACCAGCTGGTATCTCCATTCAACTTGGTTATAGTAGTCAGAAGGTGATGCCACCCCAGACCAAAATACAGTAGAAATGCAGCACTAAAGCAGCTGGGAAACAGTGTGGTGTGACAGTAGTGATTCAGTGTGAAAGCAGCATCAGAAACAGTATTGTATCAGCATCTACTGTCATTCTACTGCTCAGCACCACAAAACTTGCAGCAGTGGTACAGTAGTAGAACAGTAGTATTAGCAGCATGCAAGCAGTATTGAATCAGTTGTCCCAATTATGTAAATTAGATGGCAGCATTTGAACAGTATCTACTTATTTAATGCTGCATGACCATATATGGGGTTGGGGCAGTGTTCAATCAGCACTACTGCATGGCTGCTGCTATAGCAGTAGTTGAGCAGTAAATCATACTGAAAACTACTGCTGGGGGCAGGTAGAAACATAAAAGAAGCAGCCGCTGTTCGGGTACTGGCACTACCAATGCCTCTCTAGGTGGTCCTTGCTAGATTTGAACTTGGGATCTTCTGATTACTCTACCAACGCATTAGCCCCCTGAGCCACCGCCCCATCAGCTATGTGGAGCGGTTACTACTTCCTAGTAGTGCATGCAAATCATGTAGGGCAGTATTGATTCACAACCATACTGACATTCACACTATGGACTGTCTTAGAAGCATCAGGTAAATAATCCGTGAATGGACAGAGTCATACCAGTAGATGGTCAGTAGACTACTGCATCTATGCTGCTGCACAGAGTGTATAATTTCTGGAATCTATTAACATTCAGTTGAGAGTCAGTAGACTACTGATTCTAGCCTGAAATGCAGTGCATATTCAGTTGATAGTCAGTACACTACTGAGTCTAGACTGAAAATGCAGTGTGGAGACAGCTGTTTCGGAAGTACTTCAGCAGTACCTACTGCAATATGCAGTTGTTGATCAGCATATTCTCAGTAGCCACTGATAGGAGAAGTAGATACTGCCTTCTGGTCCGGGTACTGCATGCAGAGGCATTCTATAAATGGGTGATTGAACTTGGTTGCCCTTGAAAGTGTCATGTCATGCCTCTAGGTAGCAGGACCTCTCAGCATGTCCCCTGTCTGAGGTGGATATTTCAAATAGAATTTACCTACAAATACATCCCTAGAACCCAAGTTCAACCTAACATATTGCTATGAATCAAGTGTTTTGTTGATAATTAATGGTTGGCCCATGTATTAATGGGGGTTCAATGGTGGTGGTCTATTATGATTAGCTAGTTACACCTTAATCTTACAAGAAAAGATGTCCTAGGCCACAAAGATATGTGAGTGTTAGCAACCTTTTCACTATCTATAATGACCCTTTTAGTTAGATGAAACAAATGGAGTTTACATGTTCATCAAGATTTAAACCCCTTCTATACTACTGATATGCTATAATGTACCCTACATCCATAACAGACAGCCTAGGGCATGTTTAAAGTTGAGGTCTTTAGCACTGTGCCAGATATAGTGATGAGACGTCGGATGTAGGGCAGTCTAACCTAATTATAGCTTGTTAAATACCCTTTTCAAACAATTTGATGTTAGCCCCCTCCCACTATCAAGCCTTCAATTGAAGGAGGGGGGTGGTGGTTTATGATTTATGTCCAAAGAGATTAATATAAATGATGTATTACAAGTGATAACTAATCATCCCAGTTATAACTTTCCTTTTAGAGACAGAATAGGTGTCACCACTCTTATGCGCTCTATTTTTGCTCTTTAACATTTTTGCACCTTTCATTTTCTTAAATTGACTGAGTTCTTTATCTTGCAATACTGCTTACTTTTATACAGGTCTAGGTTTTCAGTGTATATCTCTATTAACTCATTTCTGCATCCTTTAGACGTTAATGACAGGTTGGTTTACAAGGCACACATAGAACTTCATGCAAGGAAAATTACCTCTCCTTTTTGCAAAAGTTTGCTTCTGGTTGTAACAATGTCTAAATGCAACATGACAAGGAGGAGGATGGGTTTGAAGTGGTCATAGTATAGGCAGTCAGAGCATCTAACAGACCAAGGGAAATCTGACTCTGTATCATTTCAATATTCAAATAGCCTTCCCTCGTTTGTATTTGATCTATTCAACCTTGATCTTTAGAGCTAATCAACATGGCACCTTGAGAAAGTGAATCAGGATCCCCACAAACCCATATTTAGATGTAAGGATCATCAAATTCAGCTAATTACTTCCTGAAATATGAGCAGTAAAGAAGGGATATTGCTAGAAAGTAGTTCGCATTGAGGTTGTATTGCAGTTATGACCTTGACCTTAGACAAATGACCTTGTATTTGACCTCAGATTGATCTGGCACCTTAATTTCCGGAATCAGCACCCTTGAAAACCCCTTTCTAGATTAAAAAGAAAATATCATGATATTCCTTCAATTAGTTCATGAGATATGACCTATAAGTGTTTAGGTGGTGGCCATTTTGAAAACAGCCCAGAAAAAGAGGTTCCGGGATCTAAAAAATTTGGACCCTAAAATTTCTTGTTATTATGGTCCCTTAAGATGTGGAATCTGCAAAAAAAAAATCAATTTTAGCAAAAAAGTCCCACGGAATTACACAGCACACCACACTATTACCTGGTACTGATACCCACAGGTCATAATGGCCGTGTCATATTGGAGGAGTAGTCTGTACACTTCTTGGTACTGGGAATGTCAGTATACAGTTTGTGGTGAGACTTTATGAAAGCCACTCCCTTACTCTAAATTACTCATCCCCCACACATAGTTCTTTTTTTCTTTCTTTTTATTGGTCATCATCTCGAATCACATGAGCTGACTGGCCAAATTTTCGAATCACATATATGAATGCATGATTAATTGAGTGTTTATATGGCAGTGGTCCGTATTACCACGAATGTATTGCATACATCAGTAACAGTTTCCTCTTCTTTTTTTTAAATGTGCATTATCGATCAAACTGATAATGCCAAACTTCCTTTTGTCCATGCGATGTGAGGTTACGGCTAAAACGTGCACCTGCTCTAGTTACCTGAGCTGTGTAAAGAGAGTTCCCCCTTCAGTATGGGCCTCAGCAAACAAAGCTCCCATTGAGGCCTGCAGGCATCTCCCACCTGTACACGTGTGGCCAATGTCACAGGGAATTAAAGGGAATGTTCCTGTTCTTTTAGTTAAGATGAGACGACTACATGTCTTGGGGCCATTCAGGGAAGTGTTGTCTTTAAAAGTAGCCTTGTTAACGATTTTGATTCGAGCATTGCTGTTAAGGTTAAAACGGCAAGATCCGTGGTGATAAATCGAGCAATTGGAATATATTGCAGGTCAATATAGAAAATGTCAATAACACGGTAATACATTTGTTACACCAAATGTTTCCGAAAACATGAGAACACTGAAACGTGAACAAAGTTGTATTTAGAATAGGACTATACACATACAGTTAAGACACTCCAAGGCATGTCTTAAAGTCTCGGGACATCCTATAGTTTGGCATACGTGATGTTTACTGGACGCATGCCTAGACCATTTGTGGTATAAAGCCATTACCAATTGCATTCATGTCAATGCAATAGTTCTGCCCTTAAGGTGATTTCTCCCTCCAGCACTGTACAGTCTTAAGTCCAAAGTGACCGTCGAGCAGTAGGTGAGGGGAGGGGCGGGCTGAGGATCAATGCCCACCTATGTCTGCGTGACATAGCCTGTGTGAGGGTCATTACACCTGGACAGTTGTTACCTTGGAATCAAGGTGTTTCTATCTGTCGATTACTACCGCAGTACCTCGCATATGAGGGGCATTCCGTGTACAAGAAGCACCCTGAAGGAAAGAGCTTTAAGGCGCAGTTTGATCTTGATTTTTGATACCTTAGTACTGTTCTATTCCGAGTGGGCGCCGCCATTACTGGAGCTTGTTACCAGCGAGTTCTACTGATAAGACACATCAGATGGGTACTAGTCCGCCCCTGAGAGGACCGCAGTGAATCATTGGGATTATCTCATTGGCTATAAATAATCCTATAGTCCGTATAGTAAATTCACCCTGCCTATAAGGTTCTTTTTGGAAGTCCTATAAGGGGCATTAGGCCAGAGATTTGTGTATAAACAGCGGCTTTTAGTTTTACGTGAGGTACTACAGTAGTATTTCAACCCACTCGAAGATCTCTGCATGCGCCCTCTCAGGTAAATCCCTTACCACCTGTCTGCCTCTACTACCTCCAGGTCTGCCCACTCTCAGGTGAATCCCTCACCACCTGTATGCCTCAACTACCTTCAAGTCTATCCACTCTCAGGTGAATCCCTCACCATCTGTTTGCCTCTACTACCTTCAAGTCTGCCCACTCTCAGGTGAATCCCTCACCATCCGTCTGCCTCTACTACCTTCAAGTCTATCCACTCTCAGGTGAATCCCTCACCATCTGTCTGCCTTTACTACCTTCAAGTCTATCCACTCTCAGGTGAATCCCTCACCATCTGTCTGCCTCTACTACCTTCAAGTCTATCCACTCTCAGGTGAATCCCTCACCATCTGTCTGCCTCTACTACCTTCAAGTCTATCCACTCTCAGGTGAATCCCTCACCATCTGTCTGCCTCTACTACCTTCAAGTCTATCCACTCTCAGGTGAATCCCTCACCATCTGTCTGCCTCTACTACCTTCAAGTCTATCCACTCTCAGGTGAATCCCTCACCATCTGTCTGCCTCTACTACCTTCAAGTCTATCCACTCTCAGGTGAATCCCTCACCATCTGTCTGCCTCTACTACCTTCAAGTCTATCCACTCTCAGGTGAATCCCTCACCATCTGTTTGCCTCTACTACCTTCAAGTCTGCCCACTCTCAGGTGAATCCCTCACCATCTGTCTGCCTCTACCTCCATATCTATCCACTCACAGTTCCTATGTACCTTATAGGTACTGGTGTTTTTAATTGGAAGGAGGGGGGGGGCGGGGGGGGGGGGGTCTTTGCATATGCTTGTACTATCTGTCGTTTAACTGATAACTCATAAGTAACAAAAATCAACGTCATATCTATGACGGAATCCATATACATTCACACCTCGTCCGCCATACGTCACATGAACACATCCAAGTAGATATACAACACATCATTGAGTATTAACCACCTAACAGTGCTTGTCGATACAAGGATCAGTATGAGTAACGTTGACGTTACGTCACGATACGTCCCTCATCAGAGATAACAAGGAACTAGTAATACACGGGAACTCAATTATGACGTGTCCTGTTTGCCGTGTCCAATGACCAAAGGTTCCAGTAACTGAGACTAGAGAGATACTAGAAGAGCTTTACGCGTTAATGCATCGATCAAGGCGAATTTGAATTAAGCAAGTATTTTACCCTAATATCTCTGTATCATTCCCCTGTTTCTATTTTTCTGATGGGATCGATCCTCAAGAGTTTGATAAACTCATTCCACTATAAAGTAAAATGGAGTTAACATGTGCATTGATACAGATAAGGAAGTCAAATAAGGTATCGGTATAAAGATAGTGGACTGTGGCAGGTGGCGAGGCCTACCACAGAACAGGCAGTTAAATATGCAGCAGCCAGGTTTTAGGTGTCACTATTTAAATTAAAAAAGATTCTGCTAAAAGCTAACGTGGAAGTGGAAAACGTAATAAGCCTGTCTGGATATTAGGAGGCAGTCGGTTAGAAGGGATGGGATTTTACAGGTAGCTAGAGTGTCGCCCAAGTCACCATAAGATTAAAATCGAAGGAAGTTACAATGAGTATTAAGCTTCATCCAGAATCACTGAAATGCCCCGCGTATAAGGCGACCCCGCCTACAAGACGCACCCACATTTTGCGGATTTGTCCAAAATACTTAGAATTGCATATGACATAATTTCTGATCGGCTCAATGGATTTTCAAAATTCAAAAAACTATTTGCAGCTTGGACACCCCTCCCCCTCCCTGGACTCACTTCGCTGTTGTAATGGTTAGAGGGAGTGTAAAACATCAAATGAAATGTCTTGTGCCCCCCCCTTCAGATTCAGAACTAAATGCTCGCATATAAGCCGCGCCTTCTACGGGGATAGTAATATATATATATATATATATATATATATATATATATATATATATATATATATATATATATATATATATATATACTCGAGACGACTATAGTATATACTACGTATAGTATATGCTACATGTATATATGATAAGTGTTGCATCCTCCTGGAGCATCCTCTTCACGTATACCACTGAGGTGACTACGGTAATATGTGACATTGTTGACAAGTTCAGTAGCCAAGTCCGGCAGTGGCCTCTGGGAGAGAGTGGGGACCGGGACACAAGGCGCATTGGGGTGGTAGATCAATAAGTTTCATAATAAATAGATGGGTGATGTGGATTCACCTGGTGTGGTGGCGACAGGGAGTGGCATTGCAGCAGGTTGTGTGTGTATGGGGGGGGGGGAGGGGGGTAGCTGCTGGCCTTCCTGCAGTGGCACCAGTGCACGCCTTCAGTGCCAGTGCCACGTGCAGGCATTGCCTTTATTCATCGTTGTACTCCATTACTGGTCTCGCCCACGAGTTTTTATCACATAGACATGTTTTCATCTGTGTTCCTCACATGGTAGACCCCATGTAGGTTGATCATAAGGAGTTTGACCCTCTGTTTGCCTATCCTGGATCTAGACCAGGAGGTTGGTGGTTCACCACTAGGAGACGTGTAGCAGACCTATGTATACATACATATACATGTATGTAGATCTGTACTGGAATGGCAGGTGAAGCAGCTCCAGGGGTTATAGACACAGTCTTCTAGCTATGATTTTATGATGTGGAAAACTTAAAGCTATTGCATAGAACTTCAAATCTGTTCCACAAGGACCTATTTAAAGCCTCTCTTCAGAGACCCAAGAAACGCGGTCGGAGAGCAATTTCCGGTAGCTCTGATGCAGTTCCGGTTGAGGGTCAATACACTTCCGCTGTTGGGTTCATGCATTAGCCTTGCATCCGTTACCAAAGCGGCCAGTTCAACTCGTGTTCTGTTGACTACATCCATACTGTGAAATGTGAGCATAGAGATAACAGAGAGATAAGAACCAGGATCAATCAGCAGCTGGCAGAGGGCACTAGTGGCAGCTAGGGGACGCAGATCCTAGATAATGGCGCCCTCCAGTGATGATTTGGTTGACAAGGCGTTGTGGAAGATATGGAAGATCAGTGGTGATGGTGCCGGCGGTGGTGCTAGACGCAGTGGTGGTAGTGGTGGTGGTGGATCGGAACCACTGACAATACTGGTCTCACGTGTCGTCCTGGAGGCGGCAAAGCACACAGGGCCTAGCAGAGACAACATTACTAATAGCTCTAACGGGACCCTTTACTCACACCAAACTATACAGGAGCAGCAACCCCACACTGGAGGGTATTCTGGGGTAGGTAACGGTAGTGGTGGTTCAAGTGGGGGTACAAACACTACTACCTCCCTCAGCATGGGAGTACTTAATGAGTACACCCCAGTAACACCTGGAGGAACAGACCCTACTTTAACCACATCACCTGGAGGACTAACCAGTAATAGTGATAATAACTCCACATTGGAACCTACCACAGGTGTGCTAGGGACATTGGTGGATATGGCTAGTAGTGCGGCCAACCAAGGCCTCCAGGTAGCCACTACCAATATGACCACCTCCTCCAGGGTGCCCCAAGCCACCTCCAGTACCCCTGTTACACCTGGACATGGCAGTACCACAACGTGGTGGCCGGACATGGAGGCCAACTCCACGGTAAGTCTACAGAGAAGGTATATAGACCTGTAGCCAAGGTGGTAGGGTGTGATTCAAGTTCTATATGGGTCGATATTATCGCAGCATGACTAAGTAGACATGAGTGTGCTAGATAAGAGTAAAAATATATGTTGTGCTACTTTCGTATGTAGAGAAAGGTAGAGCATTATACCAGGCTCGAACCACATGCTATATTTTACCTGTATTTATTATACATCTTCTGTTCCTTTTGCTCTGATATAAATACTAACAGAGAATGGCTAATAAAGTCCATGTGGTCTTTGAGGTATCCTCTATACATACCAACATATATAGTTAATTATTATCTCCTATGTAACTAGTATGGCTCAAATTAGTTTGACATAAAGTTAATACTACCGGGGTATATAGATTACACTCTTTATTTTTTTTTTAAACTCATTGCATAACATGAGCAGACATTATCTTTAATGTAATTGTTGTAAGTCACAACTTTGTGAAGAAATCCCTCAAGCTAACTACCGGTAATACAATTTTCCAAGTAGATGAACTTAATAATTTTCATTTAACCAGGCAATTCCATGCATACAATACATAACATATGTAGTGGCTACCTAGTGTGAGGTTTAACCTGCTAACAGTTAGTTAGCCTTGTTCTATCTTTGTTCACCGATGAGCCTAAACCAGTCCCATCTTGGCTCACCCCCCTGGTCCTGACATTTCCAAGTGGTATTGGCAGTAATCCAACACCACCAATCCTAAGTCAAACACTATGTGCCGTACATATAAAGTTGAGGTACATATGTTAGACTTTAAATGATGACAGACCCAGTGGAGTATTATCTGTGCCCTCTGGCATCCAGATATTACATGGATTAAACAGAATTAAATCAATATAGACCTCCAGCTGTCAACAGTATTCTCAGTAAATACAATACGCGACCTAGCAAGGGGAGGGATGTAAATAAACTGTTGTGTGTCCAAGGATTACAGAGACACGTTTCTGTAGACTCTAGCAGGTTAATCAAATGTGCCAATGGTATTGTCTTTTGTGTGATTTATCGAACTATGCTTTTATCGACACTTGTATTTTAAAAGAAAATAGCCACGAGAAAAACTGATCTAATTAGGGTAGCTTTAATTGGGTATAAATGTCTGGCACATATTTTAAATACTACCGGTGACTGTCAGGTATAAATCACATTTAATGAACAACATCGACTACAGATGCATAGCAACAGCATAACAATTCTTAGAAAATGCGCGTTATATTATTCTACTTGGATTGTTGGTACAGGTCCTCCTAGGTCATTGGCGGTGCCTTTTCAGTGGTTGGCAGTCCATCAAGATGGCCGACTTTAAGTGGGAATTGCTTCTATAAAATAGGGGTCTAGAAATTGATGGAAAGTCTGTACGGGGTAACAATTCCCGAAAAAAGAAAAATTTTTACCTATGAAAAAGGGTGATGAAAAAACCTGACATTTTTTACCTACTTTCTCATGAAAACAAGGCTCCATAGAATAGCATTGGGTGGTCAATTTCAGCGGTCAACAGGGGGTCGAAATAACAAATTGGCTCTTATGGGAATTGGGCAATTAAGACACTTTTTTCAGCAGGTAAGGTGGAATTTTCTGTATATGACAGGTTAAGACCGTTTATATATGAGTGTGTAAATCGGACCACCATGTTTTTGTTGTCGCCCACCGGGAGGCGAGTTGAGGCATGCGCACAGAGTGACTTTTCATCAGACAAGTCACTCTGTTTTTTTTCATTTAACAATAAATTGAGGGGGTGTATTTGATTCAATTTGATTATTATTTCCCAAAATGCATAGATTACATGTTAAAACTCATTAATTTCAAGTTAAATAGATAGAATCTATCGTTTCTCCGTCAAAAATGTAACTTCTGGCAAAGAGGGGGGTCGCACATGTGCGCAGAACCTCAAAATCCAAAATGGCAGACAGTGAGACGATCGACTTAGGGTGCTATCAAAACTGCTTGATTATAACAAAATGGAGGAGAATTACAGTGTGTCATGCCTTTTTATGGTTAATATGGATCCTTATTCAAGACATGCTGGTATTGTGCAATGCTTAACTCGCCAGGAGAGGAGTTATTTGCCAATGAAAAATGTGGGCAATAATGCATGCATTCTCCATAGCCTTAACCCCTGACGACTCGGACACACTGTCACTATATTGACAGTCCCCTATGGTAAGTAGTGGAAGACCTGGGCTAGTCGTGCATTGCACGTGTTAAATCTTTATTAGCTTCTGTTATGTGTATTCACAATGGCAGTGGTATTTTCAGTGCACATATAAAAAAAAATTACTCTAGTATCAAGCCTTTTATAATTTGGTTCTCTTTGACTAGTTATGGAGAGAATTAAACAGTAGATTTGAGAACCTAGATGACCACTGGATAGTGTGGCATATTTTAGTAACAGAATATTAGAATAGGATATAACCATTGAAATGGTGTTCTGCACACCTGTGCCAAGTCAATGAGGCATGACATACTTTGTCAATTTTCCAACCGGAAACTAAGTACTTAGGCATGGCTACGTACTAGCTATAGTCTACCTCATGTACGCCACATCATTTAAAGAATTAGAGGCAGTATTCATATAAAAAGGAAATAAATAACACATTCTGAATCATGTGTTTGCAACAAATAGATGGTTTCTGTCAAATCTAGAATCCATGCTTTGAATAATTAAAATGTAATAGCCCTTTAAAATATGGGAAATATATATGTGTATTGGATTTTTGAGTAAGCCTCATAATTGGTTCTGAAGTCAATTTTGTTTGATGAAATGTATCCCCTGAATTGGCCCCTCTTTGTAAAAGCAGAGTCTAAACACGAAACAAGTTGTCAAATAACGTGTACAAAATGTAGTGTGTATATAGATGCAATTAGGGATACATGTATTATTTAGAAAGTTGTATACATGCGCATCCAAGTTGCAGTGTGGGAACCTTCATGAATAATAGGTGACTCACTATTACAATAGCTGAACATATGCACACAGTTTTTAACCATAGTATGTAGAATAGCTGAATACTGCATTGAATGATAACAATACGACTGGATATAGGTTAGTGACTGTGAGTAGGGGGTATTGGAACACCTGTCACCTTACCACGACCTATCTTTGTATCTCGGGTGTTTTGTGTGAGATACGAAAACCATGTGATACTGGTAGTCCAAGTGGCAGATATATAGATGTAGATACCATGCCCCACTTTCTGCTCTTCTTGATTGAGACACCGTTATAGGTGACCCAGACGGACCTAGCTGTGGGCGGGCTGAATATGTATAACACTACTAAGGGAGTTATCATTTTTTAACAATAGGGGGTGGGTGGCCAAAAAGATTTTAATCCCGAAACAGTGGGTAGGCAAAATTGTTTCAACTCCTCTGAGGAGGGTGGGCAAATTGATTTAACCTGTTTTCAGTGAAAAAGCCGTCGCATTACTATGGATTAAAAGGGCACAAAATCGACCTTCTATAGGGGTGGCCGAAAGAATTTCTCACGTCCGTGGCTAAACCAACCATCCACCTCTTGTAGTTAAAATTAGCACTCGCTAAGGTGGACATCCACCCAGTAATATCCAGCCTAGATCCAGCTCAGGAGCAGCTCATGGCTAATCCATACAAGGCTTACTAGCCAGACAATTTCCTCATCTGTGCATGGTGCACAATAGTCAGATTACAGGCCGCAGTGAGCACCTTGACTCTTACTTGTCTGGCTGCTGGGACAGACAGATATATGCATTCAGTCGTCAGTCATTTCTGAAACCTCCCCAGACGGGAGGGTGATGTGGGCAGGGACAGTGGGGCTCTAAACATCTGGGCCATAGAAAATGAGAGGGAAATTTCTCAAAATCAAAAAATCATTGAAAGATTAGGAGGAAAATGAACAGAACAATTGTAAATAAATCAGGAATTTTCAAACCAGGGGATGTGTAGAAAAAATACAGCCATTTTAGTAAAAGAAATAACTGCTTTAAGAAAAATAGAGAGATTTGTAAACCAGGGGTTATCTGTTATCTGCGATCTTCTCAAAGCTATTCCTGACTGACCACTAACTGTATGGCTGCTATCTAGGCTGACATTACACCTCCCGGACCAGAATGCAGTAGAAAGGCAGCACTAAATCAGTTGGGAAACAAAAAGCAGCAAAAGCAGCATCAGAAACAGTATTGTATCAGCATCTACTGGCATTCTACTGCTCAGTACCAGAGAACTTGCAGCATAGGTACAGTAGTAGCACAGTAGTATCAGCAGCATGCAAGCAGTATTGAATCGGTTGTCCCAATTATGTAAATGAGATGGCAGTAGTTGAATAGTATCTACTTATTCAATGCTGCATGACCATATATGGGACTGGGGCAGTGTTCAATCAGCACTACTGCATGACTGCTGCTATAGCAGTAGTTAAGCAGTAGATCATACTGAAAACTACTGCTGGGGGGCAGGTTGAAGCATAAAAGAAGCAGCCGCTGTTCTAGTACTGGCACAACCAATGCCTCTCTAGGTGGTCCTTGCTGGATTTGAACTTGGGATCTTTGGATTACTCTACCCACGCATTAGCCCACTCAGCCATCTCCCCATCTGCTATGAGGAGCTGTCATTACTTCCTAGTACTGCATGCAACTCATGTAGGAGAGGCCTAGGGCAGTATTGATTCAGTAGTACTGGGTAACTCTTACCATAGCAAAAGGGTAAGAGTAGACATATCTATAGAGTGCTGCTATAGTATAATGCCTTTCAGTTTACTGATGTTAAGGTGATGAGACATGCACTTTGTAATTATCAATGATACATGTATACTATGTAAAAAAAACGTGTCATGATGGGGACCAAAAGAATACTTGGTGATTCAGTATATTTGTGCCCTATATAAAGTCGGTGAGTAATTCCGCACTTTCATACACCCCAACATCCATGTGTATCCATTACTGGCACTCAATAAGATATTCATATGCAAAGGGGTGAAGTATGCTTGTCTCCACAAACACTGGATAGTTTCATTATTACTTTACTGAATCTTTTGATTGTTGTTTGTCACAACCATACTGACATTCACACTATGGACTGTCTTATAAGCATCAGGTAAATAATCCATGAATGGATGAGTCATACCAGTAGACGGTCAGTAGACTACTGCATCTATGCTGCTCCACAGAGTGTATAATTTCTGGTATCTATTAACATTCAGTTGAGAGTCAGTAGACTACTGATTCTAGCCTGAAATGCAGTGCATATTCAGTTGATAGTCAGTACACTACTGAGTCTAGACTGAAAATGCAGTGTAGAGTCAGCTGTTTTGGAAGTATTTCAGCAGTACCTACTGCAATATGCAGTTGTTGATCAGCATATTCTCAGTAGCCACTGATAGGAGAAGTAGATACTGCCTTCTGGTCCAGGCTGACCGATGGCCGCTCCATCTCAACCATTACATGTATCTATGTAATAGCATGGACGTATATAGTTCTATGGTAATAGCGAGTTGCTCAGTCATGCTGTAATGGTCAGCAGTATCTGGTTAGGCCCAATGTTTCCTGGTGATCTATTATCGTTATGTGAAACATTAATTACTTGGTCTATTGATATTAATAGTTCCTCCGTCTGCTGATTTAGCTTTTGAAAGATTTACATTGGTCATTGTACATGCTTGTATATATTACATAATATAAAATGGTGACATCTTTTATAGAGAAAAACAGATGCCCAATACATATATCTGGCCAATAGCTATAGCTCGTAGTTTTCTTATCAGCAGTAAGAAGTAGAAAGGCACTTAGTGCCTAGGTCAGAGGGCAGTTGAATTGTACACTTCCTGCAACCATTCTATTTCCCTTAGTTTAATATAAAGCTATGTGCTTAAATCACATACTTGTATATCAGTCAGGTAGGTCAGATTGGGAGAACAAAGAAACACTGGTGCCAATAACCCTAAATAACAGCATGGATACATGTATAGCTATAGCTATCAAAGGTTAGCTTTACCACATATATAATTTTGTGTATACCTTCACGCGGTAGAGGAGATCCAATATAACAGGCTACTAGCAGTGGAGACTTTGGCACCTGTATCACTGGAGAGGCAACAAGATATTGCCATTAATTCAGAAGTTGCCTTCTACGATTGATGCTTGGTGATTTAGATGTGAGACGGCCACCTAAATCAGCCTTAGCAGTTTTAATCACAGATCAGATTTTTCAATATCATTTTGATACTCTCTTTTGAACTATTGGTGTTCCACCCTACGCGTAGATCTAACTTTTCATGGAATCCCTGTTTATCAGAGAGAACAATGTATACTTCTTGTGTTACATATTTATGATGAACTGTTCGTCCTCGATATTGAACCAGTTATATACACCTACCCCCAAGGTAAACAGACATGTAGTTCATGTACTGGAGGAAATCTCATTTAACCCTTTAAGAGCTGCATTATGCCTCCAGGTTTGTTGACTCAGTGTTGTCGACATGAGTCAACAAATCCTTAATGGGGTAACCCCTGCTTAAGCTAGTGCCTTGCAAAATAAGGACTGATAGGAGTTAGCATGATGGGTACCAGGTGTTATGTAATGCACCCTAAAAAGTCTGCATAGAATGAAGGTAATTTTCTGATTGGTCAATAACATATCCCACTACCGGTAGTTCGGAATAGACGTCAGTTTTCAGTGAGGGTTGTCAGATTTTTTTTATATCATTTGTCTTCATATCTATGTCACTCAGTAAATAAGTTTGACATGTCACACCAAAAAAAAAGATAGCATATACATGTAATAGAAAACAACAAAATGTTGTCCCCTTTGCCCTTCAAAATATCTAAAAATGTCAAGAGAAAGAGATGGATTCATAAAAAAGAAGAAACTCGAAAACAGAGATTTCAATCATATAGGTTAAATCCTTTCACCCCTGAATTTCTGTTACTCTATGGGATGTGCGTGCAAATCCTGCTTTATGGGGTTGAAGGTGTTGTACTGTTTACTATTTTTAGCCCTTTTTGCATTCCTAGATCCTTAGATGAACAGCCATCAAAATAACTCTTTAAAAGGGTTAAAAGGTGAACAAAGGTTAACACGGCCGTACACCGATCGTCTCCACCACTGTGAGTGGTTACTCAATTATCAGCGCTAATTGGCATGTAATAACAAATCTGCAGAGTCTATGGGTCAGCCCATAGGGCTCTGATGCTTAATGGGACAACCTCCAGTGGGACAACCCATAAGGGACAACCCTTGCTGTTCTGATAAGCTTATTTTGAAACCGTGAGTCACCAATGCAGTGCTGGTAAGTTTATTCAGCAGTGCTTTATTGACAATCATACAGCCCAAACTAAAGGATTGACATGATGCATGGATACAGCTATATGCGGTGGTTTAAGGGCTGAGAACTAGGTTAACGACGTGGTGACTTGTATCTTTAGTCTTTGACATGGTCGATGTGATATGCCTAATTGATTTTAGGCGATAAGGAAACAACAACAAATGAAAGCCAGGTTTATATGAAATCTTATCATGTTTTCCTTCAAACGTCCCCATCTATTAAATGGCAATAGTTTACCTTGTTTTCGATATCCTAAAAATGGTATTAGTGATCGTATAAGTTGGTCACAAATAAATATGTCTAACCTTTAGACCGGTCTTTAGCCTACCTGTCACTTAGCAAATAGAAATTCCACATGTGCTAAATGCAGAGATGACAACCCCACCAACTGCATTAAAGTCAGTATGATTAAAGAGGTACCACCGCCAAATCAAACAGTGAGATAAAGTTCCCTTTTATGGGTTTATGCTTCTCAAATAGCCCAAGCCACAGAAGTCGATTGACTTATCACAAGTGATAAACTGCACAGGTAGATTGTCGTCTTTGTTAGCACACCACACCATAGACCTAGAACATTTAAAATTTCACATTTGACTTAGGGAGTGATCATTTTTTAACAACAGGGGGGGCTGGTGGGTTTGCGCGCGGACGCGCGAAAAAAATGTCAGCCCCCCCTCTCGATGGGTCAAAATTTTTTTCGACCCCCTCGGGAGGCGAAAATCGCGTGCAAACGCGCCCTTTTAACCTATAGTAATACGCGGGCTTTTTCACTGAAAACAGGTGAAATTATTTTGACCCCCCTAGTCAAGGGGGCAAAATAATTCTGACTCCCCCTGGTTAAGGCCACCTGATTTTGATTACTTGGATTACAGGATTTTTCACCTCCAACTTTGGTCGGGCAGAGGAAAAAAAAAAAAAAGGCTCACATTTCTCATATCTCACAACCAAAACACACCACCGCCGGAGCAAAAAAAAAAAGAAAAAAAAAAGAGGCCTGGTAACACCATATTTTTAGGCATTTTCAGGAGAAATATTGAGAAATTTCCGAATATGAAGGGCAAAATGTGATGTGTTTATGAGTGATAACTTATATTTTTCTTGAAGAACCATTTTTTTCTTTGTAAAATACTCCAAAAATCTCGTCGCCGGATCCTTAATCCAAGTTATTAGAATAAAACGGCCTAAGGGGTTGAAAAAATTCTGACCTCCCCCCCAAACCCACCAGCCCCCCCCCCCCCGTTGTTAAAAAATGATCACTCCCTTAAATGAAGCTATCTTCAAAGGTGCAATATACTAGATTTTTTTTATGAATACAGGAGAAACTATGAAAATGGTTTATACTTATGTACCTATACATTGGACCTTTAACCTGAAAAGTCCAAATGGTACTTGAGTGATTTCCTCCATGGTTAAGGGTCAGCTCCAGG
Organism: Acholoe squamosa; assembly: GCA_949317995.1. Classification (NCBI taxonomy): domain Eukaryota; kingdom Metazoa; phylum Annelida; class Polychaeta; order Phyllodocida; family Polynoidae; genus Acholoe; species Acholoe squamosa. The sequence continues at coordinate 22,801,311 of OX439042.1, forward strand.
GTAGGCTATGGGTGTAGACAGGGGGTGGGCACAGGTGAGTGTGGCATATCAGACATTCTCAGCTTGCCAAGTACTGACCTAGCTAAATTTGGATTAAGATAAGGACACTTGGAGTGTTGACCCAATTCTTATCAGTCATCACATCATACTAAGGCCACCGGAACAGGAAAACATGAGTGATAGGGAGCAAAGGTACAAAGAAAAGGGAAAGGTAGATCTAGATCAATCAGGTAGTTGGTAATTGTACTGTCCTTGAGGTGGTGAAGAGGTGTTATCTTAACCAATTAAAGGTAAACTTACATGGTCACCTGGTGTGTCATTATTTCATATATTGACCGTGGTAATGAATAACATTTCAAATCTACATATTGTTTCAATCTAGTATACCAAAGGATGCGAGGCCTTTTTATTGGCCGTAGTGTCACTGTCATTTACTAGATCTTTAGAGTCCCGAACAGAGAGGTGTGAATTCTCATCTATTTCAGTTGACTCGGGAATTTTCAGTCAGATCCATTCCTAACACATATAAAAGATGTCATATTTCAATGAGGCCAAAATCTAAGTAGGTAGTCATCCTCTAGGTTCCTAAGCGATGAATGTCGTTCTACATTTATAGATGTTATCATGCTCTTTCTATACTAATATCTCTGTTTATCCATCTATGATATCAATGGCATATGTATATTACCTTTAAGGAGATAATCTGATCAGTTGTGTCCCATTTGGCATTGGGATTTCCCTAGCGTCAATTCTCTCTTTAATATGATAGATATCGTGAGACCCATGTCAGAGACACTGATGGTTTAAACTTTTTACTCGTGATTTCGACAGCTAAAGACATATTCATGGCGAGCAAGTTAGATTATACATCAGTTTTATAAATGAATACACGAATGAGTGCTTGCACAGCACCAAAACTTTCAGAGGGCAGAGAAAGTTCACACTCACCTGGTTAAGACCCTTCAGAGATGGTCTCAGGAGGTTTATGCACAAGCGGAAACAAAGTAATATTCTATAAAGAGATATACCCCAGGAGACCGGCCGGACTATACCCTGAATTATACTCCGAGTGATTTGAATTACAATACAGAGAATAAAAGGATCTTAGATGGCGAGTCTAATGTGAGCAACTCATTTCTTATCATTTCAGACCGAGTTGCTCAGCGTTTGGAGTAATTACAGTAGTAACTTCACAAACACCACCATGGGGACAGAGCAAGAAAACGCACTTCGTGATTTCTACATCGGCCTTTTCCTGGCCATGAGTTCATCCATCTTCATTGGATCCAGCTTCATACTCAAAAAGAAAGGTCTCCTCAAACTCCAACATAGAGCTGGTAAGTCCACTTTGTTCTTGTTTTGTGAGTCACTGTCACTTTGGATATGCTTTATGTAATCATTTTTCACTGTTAGTAAGAAGGGGTTTCTGCTTAGATTTGCCCACAATTTTGGCTGATCTAAGATGGCCTGAATTTCTGCGGAAGAGTCATGTATTTTACTAGGGGTATGATTTTATTAATGACATTGATAGAAAAGGGGTACTTGCAAATCAACTGCTCAAACTTTGATTCACTGAAATCCATTATACCCACATCCGAATTAAGTATAATTAGGCCATATAACCTATATGAACTCATAAATAGGAATGTGTTTCACGAATGATAAGTAGGCCAACTATGGCATTTTGAGATATGTCCTGATTCTAGTATCATTATGCCTTGGCAGGAATGAAGAAAGCAGGTAATGTTTAACTAGGATAAGATAAGATTTACCCTTTTGATCTCAAATGCTGATTCAATACACCGGTAGTGAAATAGGTTACCAGTCAAAACAATGACGAGAAACGCTCCACTCCTCTGTTCACATAGTTTTGGTATATTCCCATAATATTCCGAACATAAACCATCCTCAGAATTTCATAAGAACAGTATCCCACCCCCATCAGAGCATATGAGTATTGGGAACATGAATTTCACCTAAGTAACCTATAAATGCTGTTGAATTTATTTAGATCCCCCGATAGTATGCCCGATATCCTACAATCATTAAGATTTTAAATGAAGAAACCCCATACTCTTTAATATATAGTCAAGGAGATTATCGCTATGTCTGTCTAGTACATAAGTTATCAGATGGTGAACAATCGTACGCTAAAAATTTGTCAGTTGAGAGTTGCTCATATGGACCAGACATAACAGATACCTTTCATGATGAGAACTTTCCCCTTTATCAAAGCCTTTATTCAGCTGGAATCCGATTATAGGTGTTCTTCTCTATACTGATGCAATCCTTTGTTACTGAGGTTCAGTGCACCTGAAACAGCAAGAGGAATGAACACACTAAGAGCACACTCAAAGTGACGGATCTCTGTGCTATAGGAAGCAGCCCTCAGTGTCAGATGACCTGTCAAACTCTTACTTTCAAACCGACTTTCAAAATATCCTGAACTGTCTGATATCGATATTGCATTTACTCGACGAGAATTCTTTCATTATGAAGTAGGCTTTTGTGTTATGACTGACTTAGTTTGCCTTCAAGCTGTAAGTACCGCGCGCAAAAAGCGCAGTGTATACTGAAGGATGATCCTAGCTGCAACTTAAAGAATTGTCTCGATGTCTGTGTGCAAATTAAATTACGTAGGGTAAAGGCATCCATTTCGGACGCTCCTGGCCACATAAATGATGACCCTATTTGATGCTCACTTCAAGTACCTTTAAATGTTGTGAATTCAACTTTCTATTGCATCAATTGATACATGATAGCTATCTATTAATATCTATGAAGAGGTTTTGATATAAAGATCTCCAATCGATATGAATAAATGAGCTGTACATATCTTGTCTTCAGAACATTAAATTGCCCCTACAATGTAATGTGAGTGATGTATTCAAGTTCGCTGAGTCAAATTATCAGCAAAAATGTACATATTGCCATTGATATGTGGATAAATCAATTATACTTTCTGGTTAGCACACAACAGATTGACAGATCAAGTGGGGTTTCCCATTCACTCACCATTCTTTATCATCCAAATATAACAGAAACACCCTGGGTTTGCACAGTTGTAAAATCATCTATTAAGGGACTTAGAGTCTGTCTGCTGCATTTGTTAGAGAGTCTGATAGCTAAGGTTGCATGTCCAATGCACATGACACCTGAAATCCCCATATTGATTGTGTAATTCAATCCAAAAGGTGTCCGACTGTAGGTATCTGTTCGACTCAGGGTGCCTTTACCCTAGTATAAAACTGCTCAAAATCAAGCCACAGGTGCTCCTTATACACGAGGTGCACCCTATATGCGAGGTTCTACGGTATTGAGCACTAAATTAGAGAAATGTACCCATAATGACAGGTAGTAAATCAGCCTCATAGTGGTGGAAAAGAATACAGAGAGGTATTAGGTATTAGACTAAGGTATTACTTGATCAAAGGTCGTGTACCCCTTCATGATAAGGCGACTATATGGTACAGCAATATGACCAACACACCTCACCCACCTACCACTTCACCTTTGTCGCTCTATGTTACGTCCACAAACAAAAACATCCCCTCTGCACTTTGTACTATTAAAGCAGGCCTGTGTATAATGTTGAACGTATATCCTTCCCATACATTTAAGTTAGGAAAATACAAAAAAAAATGTAATATTCTAAATATATTCCGGTCTGTATACAACTTTTGGATAATGTTGGAACAAAGAACTAGTTTTTAGTTCTGTTGCAAGCTTAGACATAGCAGAAAGATAATATTTATCGTAGATGTTAGGTTTCTCAATCGATAATCCCTTCCACAACTACTTGTAAATGTATCGTGGAAACTGTACCCATTAAAACTACAGGGCTCGACAAATAAGACTAGGCATAGTAGATTGTATACCTTGGATTTCTTCGTTACCACTGCCCCATTACCCATTGCTAATACATTGTTAACTCACGTGTGTTTTTTACAGGTCAGGGAGGTTATGGATACCTCAAGGAGTGGCTATGGTGGGCTGGAATGATACTCAGTAAGTACAAAAGATATTTCCCTTTAGGTATGATCTTTGATTACCTGAGTAAAACTAAACTGATGTTTAAAAAAAAAAAAATTCACAACTGAAAAAAGCATAATCTGGAATAAACTATGTAATTTGAGGTTTCTCCATTGGATTCTAAATTCTCCTTTGTAGAGGTATCTGATAACAAATCAATGCAAATGAAAAGTAATTTGTACAATGTAGGCCACATCAAAAAAATAAGTTGGTTTCCGGATTGCCCTCTTCATATTTTCGGAAATACAATTTTTTTTTCCTCTGAAAAAAAAATCTTGTCTACAGATTTCGCTCGTTTCAGTTTCTACAAAGTTTCTCTTACTGATGTTTGGCAAAATTTAAAAAAAAAAAAATTCCCAGCAAGGAATCCGTTGGATGCCAAAAGATTCTTAAAAAAAAAACAATCGCTCACTCGCGCCATTTTTTCGAAACTAAAATGCAAAGACCAATTTATTTTTTTGGTGTGGCCTTAGTCAAATAGAAATTTTTGGATAGTGCTGATAAAAGACAATTAATTGACATTTCAGTGGCAACTGGGGAGTGTGCAAACTTTGCAGCTTATGCTTTTGCACCCGCCACCTTAGTAACCCCATTAGGAGCTCTATCTGTTCTCGTAAGGTGAGTTATATGTGGTCATATACCCATAATATTGTCTATCAATGTAGGATTAGAGAAGTGCCTAAGTGTGTTCACTATAATACAATAAGGAATCAAGCATTTGGACCCTCTATCATGTCAGTTATAATTATAATGTGCGTTTACCTTTTTGGAATGAGTATGCAATTTGTATTTTTCTTTTTTCCGTTTCAAATTCAACTATATCGATGAGGTAGATTATATAGATCGTGTGTATTTATCTGATTCAGATGCTGTCATTTCAAAATGATAACCCTTTATCCAAATTCATAATATACATATCCATCATAAGGATGCAATTGATCAACTTTTGTCTCTCTCTCTACAGTGCGGTGCTGGCATCGCGGCTCCTGGGGGAGCACCTGAACTTGCTGGGTAAGGTCGGGTGTTTAGTGTGTATCATGGGATCCACTGTCCTTGTCATTCACTCCCCTAAGGAGCAGGAGTTAAGCACCATGGCCGAACTCCAGGTCAAACTCCAGGACCCAGGTTAGTATAGGTCATATACAATGTTCACCTGTGTTATAGTTCTTCAGTAGGACAAAATTATATACTACATGTATTAGCAGTGGCAAGCTTATATCTTATAGCAGTCATTTAGTGAAAACAATAAATACATGTTTTATTAATGTACTTTCTTTACCAATTGCAGGTTTTATCCTGTATGCTGTGTGTGTGATACTCTTCTGTATGGTACTCATCTTCTACGTCTCACCACGCTATGGACAGAGCAACCCGCTTGTCTACATTTCCATCACCGGTTCCATCGGCTCGCTCTCCGTTATGTCCTGTAAAGGACTCGGTGTAGCACTAAAACAGACCTTCGCTGGCGACAACCAGTTGACCAACTGGCTGACCTGGTTCATTCTTTTCTGTGTCGTTTTCAATATCACTATCCAGATGAACTACCTCAATAAGGCTCTGGATATCTACAATACTTCAGTGGTGACACCCATTCTCTATGTGGTCTTTACGACTTGCGTCATTGTCGCCTCAGCTATCTTGTACCATGAATGGGGAGCGTTGAGCTCAGTGGACATTGTTGGGAATATCTGTGGTTTCCTCACCATTGTATCAGGGATCTTCCTACTGCAGGCTTTCAAGGATATGAATGTTTCCATGGCAAATTTGGTACGGATACGTAGGGAGGTGCCAACAACCAATGGAACTACCAATAGTTTTAGCACCAATTCAATATCAGAAGACTCACGATCGCAACTATTGGAGCATATGGAGTCTCAGATCTCTGAGGAGGAACATCCGGCTTCAGACTATCGCTTTAAGACATAGTTGTAGACAGTTTTTAAGTATTTATCCATTTCTGTCAATATGAAATAAGTTTTATATTTTTCCGTCCCACCCCCTATAGCTCACATAGCCATTATCAGCTGGGGGCCGCCATTAGACCCCGACTCCACTATGACTAACACCTTCAGCCCCCGACTCCGCAGTTTATGCCAGGGATTCCTCCCATTGGTCAATAATACAATAGCCATGTGCCGTATAACAATACGACAATTTTCTTTTAGTAACAGCAAAGTAATAGGTACTTTATGATAAATAGACCATTAGATATTCTGTTAAAAGAGTATCTACACAACGTCTATAGAGGGGAATTTATAACATTCTCATTAATATTATTCTATCATTTCCTTAGTGTGGCGATCTGCGACCGGTGTACATTATTGTGTAGTGCCATTGGGGAAATATAAATTTGGAGAGTGGGTATATTTTTTTTAAAGAATATAGGTACTTAATCTATCATTAAGAACTTGGTAATGTGTGTCATTGGTCTGGTTCAGAAGTATGGTTATATGTCAGATTGAGTGTTGATGTGTTCACTTTTGAACTCCATTATATTTTTCAAATGTTCAATTATGGATGGTCACATAGTATTAAAAAGGTAGGAAAATATAATCGATTATAATTTGGTTCTGCAATTACAAATTCATTGTATGTTATGTAAATCATGTGATGTTTTACAGGTAATGGCTATTGAGTAAAGTTTCCCTTTAGTGGAACAGTCAAGAAGAGTCAGTAATGTTATAGATAACTCTGTCATGTATGTACTAGGTGTCTATTGGATAATTTAGCAGAACCAAAGAGATATTGTGCAGGGTAGTAGTCAAATGAACAGTTTTAAATTAAGATTCAGCTTTGCTAATGTAATCAGGACATACCAAATCAAAGGTAACCTAATTTGAAAACACTTTTTTTTTTCATCTTATGAAAAGGTCACAAAAACTTCTAGCTACTACAGTGTGTGGTGCACATATGCGCGGGCACCAACACATTCCTCTGTGAAATCGTGTAATGTCGTTCTCGCCATGAATATGACCTTAGCTGTCGAAATGGCATTAAACATCTATTACTCACTCACTCACTAGCTACTACATGTGAATTTTAAGATCTAACGATGAGATTTTTCCCCCCAAATCTGAGAAAATAAATCTTTTCTATAGTCTTTGCAGAAAGGAGATGTTTCATGGATTTATCACCATTAGTCGGGTCATACTAGATACTGAAGAAATTGTAAAATATGTAAAATTGTGGCATCAGAGGGTTGTAGAACGATAGCTACTTCATAACGCGGTTATCCACAATTGGTGGTTTAGGGACCGTATAGAATGTATAAACATGCAAAGCTGTATAGGCCTAAGTGAGTGCTTACATGCCTACCTGTAGACCCAGGCTTTGCATGTGTTAGCTATATTTTCTCCTCTTGTATAGGCCATGCCCTCTCATGTCTGTGTGATATGTAAAGTTTATATTTTCGCATTTGGCTTATAACCCCAAGTGTACACATTTGTATACAGAAGTAATTTTTGCTGCGAAACTTGAAGATGGATGTTGTGAGTGTGCAGTGTTCGAGTTGTTTCTATTAGTGCTACATAGATACCTCTAAACCATGACTCACAATAAACATGGTTAAGAATTTATCTTATTTCCTTATTCTCTGGTCAAGGATATCGAAGCTTCTTGCTCTGGTCACAGGACTTTATACAATTTACACGTTTGGGATGTACTCCAAGGATAAACATAAGATTTATTGTTTTGGATTAATAGAAAAAAAAAATACACAAAAATAGAATAAAACATATTTGTAATGGGGTGAAGCCATTTGTGTTGTCACAAAAACATTGACTTGACGATTTACATCAAAATTAAAGGTACATTAATTTCGTTGTTTTAAAAGTAGAGAGCACAGGATAGGATTTTTGCATATGATCAGGAAACTATAAGCCTATAAAACAAGCAACAGCCAGTTTGAAAGACATCCATTGAAATCATAATTTCTAGGGATTGTGTTATGATCTCTTATCAGGTGGCAGCAGAATAGAGGGACCGCCATTAAAATTCAATCGTCAGCCCTACAGGAAGTTCAAAGAAAATCCAAAGATGTTTACCACATTCACGAACATTGTGTGTTATAATTCTTGCACTATGAATTAAAGATTACATTATATAGGCATAATAGGCAGAATGATTATATCTGGCTATCCCTTTCTTTCTACGCAGGGTCCATCAAAGACCTGATTCATTTTGTGTTTTCTTCTATAAGAATATTCAGTATTTATTCTCTAATATTCCACAGTGCAAATGTGACTAACACATAGCTAGAATGGATGTATTCATACATGGAAGTCTGTAACATTGTGAAAAAGTGAGAAATATAACGTACTACTGAGTGCAGGGAACAATTATACATTATGTGAATGCTTTGTTACAGAAACAAACAACAGAATACAGTATGATGAATGCCAATATGTTTTGGCCTGTATAAATGACTGAGGCAATTGATAAGTAAACAATGTTTTTACAGAAAAATTGGCATGGAAAGAAATAAAAAATTGTCAAAGGAAAAACATATAAGACTTGTTACTTTGCTTGGTTGTACATTTATAGCATCGGATTGCAGTCCATTATCCGACATTGTTCCTTAGGGAGTGATCATTTTTTAACAAGAGGGGGGGCTGGTGGGTTTGCGTGCGGGCACGCGAAAAAAGAATTTCCCCAAGAACACCCCCTCTTGAGGGGGGGTCGGAAGTGATGAAAATCGCGCGCGAACATGCCCTTTTAACCTATAATAACACGCGGGGTTTTCTACTGAAAACAGGTGGAATTTTTTTTACCCCCCCCCCCCCCATCAGAGGGGTTGAAAAAATTCTGACCCCTCCTGGTCAAGGGGTTGAAAATATTCTGGATATGGCCGAAATTCAAAATGGCCGACAATAGATACAAATATCTCTTTGCATTACACCCCCTATAAATCAGCTCCATAGAATACAGTAGTGTTCCTATTTTGTTGCTAGGTTATGTGGTTGCCTAGCAACAGTACCTTTGCATAGCAACCATGTCCGAATGTGCATATTTGCATGGTTTCCATTTAACAATGTCCTCCCCTTATGGAAAGTCGCATAACTCTCCTGCACCCATCAAGGTCTATCAATAAAGGTGGTAAAAGGTTGCTAGGTTGTTTGGTGGCCTAGCAATAACAATTGCATAGCAACAAAGCCAATATTCATACCTGTGGGTATATACTAGTGCATAGTCTACTCTCCAGGACATGGTTCACTGAAGTCAAATTGCATAGCTCTCCTATGCTATGTGATGAGATAATGGTGAATACTTTCTACATCTACAACACATACATAGTTCTTTTTTTCTAGTATACATACTAGTCAGATCATGAAAACTACAAAATAATCTATTCACTTTGTGGCCTTGCCATAGTCCAGCAGTATGGTCTCATCTCAGGAACAAATTGCAATGTATAGTTTATAAAAGTAGTGGCAGGTTGGAAAAAGGAGCCTAGATGGTAAAGAGCATAATCATGATTAGGCAGAAATATATTGTTGGAATTGTTGGAATTGTTGGTATTGAGATCAGGGGAGGATCTAGAGGCTACGGATTTTAGAGTGCTCACATACCCTTACTGGGGTTGATTAGTGTTAAGATCATTGAACAGGCCCCAAATGACAGTAAACCAATGGTATTGGGATTCTTAACTCTTTCCAACTGGCTCTATCTTTGGTAAATGTCCCTAGAATATGGCAGACTAAGGTATTAGATCCTGTTTTATTGATATATTGGGTTACACTGACCATAGGGAAACAATCAGTATTTGTAAAATTGTTCTAAGTTGACTGATTTGAAATCTGTATGTAATTTCCTTTCATATGATACCATGATATCTGATCTTGTGTATTACCAAAAATATTGGTGGGACTCAAGATAATGCTATCATACACTTAAAATGCCATGCTCATAGTGCATTTATGCACTAGCCATATTCTACCTGGTAGTGCATAAATGCACTAGCCAGCTGGAAAGAGTTAAGTGATCTAAATAGCTACTTGGCCCTTGTATCTATCTGTCAGATGTCATTGATAGTGGTCATAAATTCAATAAGGCCCCTATTGACTGTGTTTATTTGCAGTTATGTATCCATCCCAGTCATTCGATACACTATGCCTTTTGCATCTCCTATAGCAAACCTTCTTTAAAAGTGACTTACACAGTTAGTGGTATGTGATTGCTGTTGAAATGATGAAATAATTGGCTTGGCACTATGGTGAGCAGCTTAATATCCAAGCCCTGGAGTTCTCTACCAATTCGCAAAAGGGAGGAAGAAGATCTACAGCCATAGGATCCATGGATATAGTTAATGTGACAGGTGCACAATCATACCTGCAGCAACTTGCTAGATATGATAGGAACAATTTGTACAATATAGATGAACCTTCCCTCATCTATAAGCTTAACCAATCCAGCACCCTGTCCACTGTCAGTGATGTGGAATGGTACAAAATACCCATGGTCTGTGTAACTGGCCTTCCGCAGTGTTGCCAGAGGCAACTAGTAATTCACTACACCACATGTGTTAGGATAATAAACTAGAACAGCTTAGTGCGGGAAGGAGACTGCGTTTTCTGAATTGTGCCTTGTCAGAAGTGTCAAGCAGCATAATCCCCAGCTTTTGGGATCACACTGATGGGAGTTATTGAGAGATAGATATACTGAGAATTGTACAGTTGTATTCTGACCATTCTCTCAAATTATCTCACTATATGGGTGAAACCAGCACTGACTAAGGTCAAGTCGAATTGCACTTATAAATGTGATCTTGGGCCTCAAGAATAGCAACACTTTGATACAAGTAGGCTACGGAAGGCCTTTGGGATAATCACTTATGACATGCAGTGCCTCATGGAGGGTGAGAGGCAATGATCAGTGAGGGGCTTTCTTAAAAGATAAGCTGAATACACAGACTGTATTCTAGATGTGTGCTACCAGTACCAGCAACGGTAAACTTTGGTAATATGACAATTTAGAATGGCGGGTGGGGGTAGACGTTACGAATTACAATCCTCTGTGATCATGGATCTGAGATACATATGCATGGATCTGTATGTTCATGATGAGTGTAATGAGTCTGATGAGTGATGCTTTACATGAACAACCTGCTTGCTTGACTAGGGTAAGGCCAGGAAATGAATTGATTTGTTGGCTTTCATGATCTGACTTGTATTTATGATAGAAAAAAAACAACAATAGAATATTATGCATGGTATAGATGTGGCAATTTTTTCATCATTTTTTCATTATTGCATCATATAGTGTTTGTCAATCAGATGATTCTTAAAGGTAAACTTTTATCAAGCACACAACCTTGCAACCTTTTACATGTATTTCTATTCAGAGATGTGCACAGGGGAAGTTATACATACAAGTTCCTGAGGTGAGACCATACACTATCAGTATAGATTAGGACATAGGTGCTATGTAAAGCTGCAGTTGTGAGGTGACCACACACAAAATCAAATCAATCCTTTACTCCCTATAGTCATACTCTGTGATGTGAACAAGAGAGCTATGCAATTTTACATCAGTGAACCATGTCCTGGAGAGTTTGCACATTTACATACTACAGGTATGATTCTCGGTTTTGTTGCTAGGTAAAACTGCTTATGCTAGGCCACCAAACAACCTAGCAACCTTTTACCTCCTTTATTGATAGACTGTAATGGGACAGGAGTCTTATATGCAACTTTCCATAAAGATAGGGCATTGTTGAATGGAGACCATGCAGATACGCACATTCAGGTATAGTGTCAGGCTTGGTTGCTATTCAAAGGTGCTGTTGCTAACCAAACACATAACCTAGCAACAAAATAGAAACATTATTATATTCTATGGAGCTGATTTATAGGGCTAGGACCCACCAGATACTTTCTAGAATGCATATTTATGTAAAGCAAAGAGACATTTGTATCTATTGTCGGCCATTTTGAATTTTGGCCATATACAGCCTCACCATCAAATCTTCTGAAGTAGAAACATCCCTATTCTTAATCAGCACCTTTGTAACATAAGAATCAGACCAATTGATAAAAATTTAGCATGCCAAAACATCCATTTACATAAAGAGGGAGTCTGCTGAAATAGAACAGCATCGCATTGGCTCAAGATAGTGTCCTCACATCCAAAGCAATAACATGAGTTATATTCATCAAGGAATGCTGCAAAATGTCTCATATTACTCAAAAAGGCTTAGCCTACAAGAATCATATTAGATATTATGGTTAGATGGGGGATAAGCATAAGTTTTATGCATGTATAAGGAGTGCATTGAAATTTTTCAGTAAAAAAATGAACTTTGTGATTTCAATCTCCCGTCTTCCCCACCCTCTAGTACACTCAAATCTGAACTTAAGAACACATATTAGGGCTTCATGAAAAGGTTATTATGTTGTCTTTCCAACAAGACCAAAAGCTTCAAGATCCACTCAAGGTAAGCTAGTAATTGAGCTTAGGGATTGAGCATACCCCTTGAATAACATGTTACTAAAATTGACCTAAAAGTGGTCTGACCCTGCAAATGGATAATGAGCAAAAACCGGTAGTGCATCCCAAGATAATCAATGTTAACATCTTGAATCTTATTCAAAGGACTTATGTTGGCAGACCATCAAAGATGACAATTACCTTCTTTTACCATTGGCTGGCAACCTGCCTGTATATTGAGGACATGTATACAGCTAGTTCTGTTACGAACCCAGGTAATAGCATTTCTGGGTTCTGGTCTCAGTAACTGGCTGAGAATTGAGGAGTCTGTAAACTGTGGCTGGTCCCCTTTTCAGTATCTCTCTTTATACTGTTGGCATCTCCACATTTAAATCTAGTGCTTGGTACTATCAGATAAATGACTGGTACTACCTTGAATTTACTGGCTGGTCAGAATCCAAGTTGAATCTATCACTTTCCTGACTGTATTGAATCAACCACCATTTTTGTTTTGCCTGGAAGTGCCTCACTGAGCATGTGCACAGGAAAGTCCCTTTGCTGGTTACTGTCAAGGCCCACTGTTTACAGTCTGGGTACCTAAGTTAGAGGAGGTTTGTTGTGATATGATTTCTACTTCCAGTTCCTTTTGGTGGGAACTTTGATGAAGTTTGAAAACCTTTCAGACAATAACTGTCTGAAAATGACTCAAAGGGCTTTATAACATCCCACTCAACAAAAAAACGTCATTTAACGTCAAAAAAACGTTTTTAACGTTTTAAAACGTTTTGCCATGATAAGGAGCCATAGGGAAACGTTCTGAAACGTTTTGCAACGTTTTTTGTTGACTGGGATGTGCTTACAATAAGGTAGGGATGCAGAGAAGTGTTTCACGAAGTGATATGTGCAAGTTTTATTACATTTGGTGGTACCATTCCAAAAATAGAAGAAGGTAAAGTGGGGAAGGTGGGCACTTTGACATTATGCTGTATAGAGAAGCACGGTTTGACCGGCCTGTGCTCGGAGAGTGACAGTAGAGTAATATAACAGTACAGGGAGAGAAGCTAACTTAGCTGGCAACCTGCTGCAACTCTCATACTCGGGACAGGCTTGTGTCAGTCTAATTTCCCATCCTCTAGATGGCGCAACATACAGTATTTCTATGTAGACACCAGATGGCAGTGCAAGCTGACAAACATATTATAACAATATAAAGGGCTGAGTCATTTATTGCCAGTGGGGAGGGGGGGGGGCATTTGGAAAAGAACCCTTTCAGTGGGGCAAAATCCCAAAGTGGATGTACTGCCTGTTGGCAAACCCAAACCACAGCTTCAGGATTTGCTAACATGAACATCATTGGCACGCATGCAGAAACGCGTAATTGATGCAGGTACCGGGACCGGTGCCGGTACCCTTGTTTTTGTATACGGTACCAGCTAGTACCCGGTAAAGGCGACCACAGACAGGGCCGATTCGGTCGGTAGTTAGGGAAGGGTAGCCGATCGGATCGGGGGACATCGAACATGTTTGATATTGACAGACTGGATCGGACGTCCTCCGCAGACCTTCCCGACTTCCCGATCGGCCGATCCAGTCAGGCCCGTCTGCGGTCAGCTTAACAGTAGAACGACATTTTAAAGGGGGCTTTGAAAATCGCCATGCTAGCCCTCTTTTAGTAGTAAACTAAAAGTCATATATGGTATTCTGTGCTCCTCACATGTCATAGCTTTTGTAGGCAAAAGTCCCCCCCCCCTCCCACTTGCGCAGGTCAGTCACAATAAAAACAACTGTAGACTGGTCCAACCCATAAGGTGACCGCAGACGGGCCCGACTGGGTCGACATCCTGATGATCGGAAGCGTCTGCGTGGACGTCCGATCCAGTTGGTCAATATCAAACAAGTTTGATCTTCCCGATCAGATCGGGTCGGTACTCCCTGGTTACCGATCGAATCTGGCCCGTCTGCGGTCGCCTATAACCTAATTTGGGGGGGGGCTCGTTTTGCAAAATCAGTTCTAAGTAAGGGGCAGTAAAAGAATCTGAATGCTGTTAGGTAGTTTTCCCACATCAATGGAAACCCACCACCTCCCCTCTTGTACATATAATGACCACTTCGTTATACACCACACAACAGCCATGTGCTTTTGTGTGGACAAAGGAGAGTGGGGACTAGAAACTTTTTTTTCCAACAGCACAAACATACAACTTGTGGCCTAGTGTTGTCATATTTTGGTCCAAAATGACCAAAACAGGCTTGATTTGGTAAAAATATATTCATTTCTGGGTGGACAAAGGAGAGTTGGGACTAAATTAGTTCATCATGCACACACCAGGGGCACCCTTCACACGCTCTTACTCACTACCCCCTTTCCTTTTCCGGCCCCACTACCGGAAAAGGAAACAGCGCGTGTAGAGAAGCCAGGCCTACGATACAGTGTACTCATAGGCCAAACAGGCCTAGTATACAGCAGGCCATGCCTAAGAAGTTACCTGTCAATCATCCCCTGTTTTCACACTTACTCACAAGAGGGCACCCTTTCACCCCAAAGGTTCAGCATGTCTCTCCTGTGGAGGTTTGTTGTGATATGATTTCTACTTCCAGTTCCTTTTGGTGGGAACTTTGATGAAGTTTGAAAACCTTTCAGACAATAACTGTCTGAAAATGACTCAAAGTGATTTATAACATGTGCTTACAATAAGGTAGGGATGCAGAGAAGTGTTTCAGGAAGTGATATGTGCAAGTTTTATTACATTTGGTGGTACCATTCCAAAAATAGAAGAAGGTAAAGTGGGGAAGGTGGGCACTTTGACATTATGCTGTATAGAGAAGCCAGGCCTACGATACAGTGTATTCGCAGGCCAAACAGGCCTAGTATACAGCAGGCCATGCCTAAGAAGTTACCTGTCAATCATCCCCTGTTTTCACACTTACTCACAAAAGGGCACCCTTTCACCCCAAAGGTTCAGCATGTCTCTCCTGTACAGATGTTTGGAATATAGTCTGTGATTGGAGATCTAAAACTGCCATCTAGTGGAGTTCAAGTGTAGCCCAGAATCTGGGAAAAAGGCAAGGGTACAGTACTATAGAAATCCCCTTAGGCATCCACCTCTTTGTACATAGCATAGTATTCTTTATACAACCAGGAAGATTCATGATACAACTGATGAGTTTCAGACGAGTTACTCTATCAGGGTTACAAGTCGACAACCTCCCTTGCTTTTTTCCCTAGCCTAATACTATTCTATCTATTGATACGGCAGTTTTTAAGTGCCAAATAAAATGGAGTCGACATTTATAGTCAATCGTGACATACAGCCTCTTGAACTGATAGTATGTGATTTAATTTGTTTGCAGAGCAGCTATCAGATAAGATATAGGAGCCTAGACCCATAACATCCACTTCCAGGGATAAGCTGGTTCCCATCTGGGTTCCCATATCTTATCTCTTAGGGAGTGGTCATTATTTATCAACAGGGGGGTGGTGGGTTTTCGCGCGAACGCCCGGAAATTCTTTACGCCCCCCCTCGATGGCAGTCAAAATTTTTTGCGTCCCCCCCGTGCCGGAGGCGCGGAGAGTTTTCGCGCCCCTCTTTGATCTATGGTAGCGCGCGGGCTTTTTTGCTAAAAAGAGGGTGAATTTTTTTAGCCCCCCCTCAAGAGGGGTCAAATTTTTTTTAGCCCCCCCTCGGGAGGGGTCTGAAAATTTTACGCCCCCCCTCAAACCCACCCTCCCCCCTGTTGATAAATAATGACCACTCCCTTATCAACTTGTCAGTGCATGTCGCCAGAACCAGCACCACTCCCGCTTACACCCAATACATGTACTATTAGGATCCATGAGAGGAGTGACAACCAAAACATATTTGTAATTACCGGGGTATGTGACTCTAACCAAGATTATGGAAAAGGTAGGTCACAATTATCCGTCGTCATTTACACACATAATTTATGAAACCTGTAAATGTGGGCATTTGACATTGGTGGAGGGAATAACTACTGGACCCCACCAGCTCTATTATATTCTATCACTAGTAATGCTTCATGAAAACCATATCTTCCTTGCCATGGTTGGATTGATCCCTTTCCTTACAGTTTGTTGGGACTAACTTGAAGATGGTGTTAGTTGGGGACCAAAAACGTCGGTAAAACCTGTCTCATTATCGCCTACTGCCACAACGCCTTTCCTGACCCTGCCGTTTCTGTCCCCAAATCATGTGACGAACAGGTTCAGGTTTATAAAGTTTCAGTTCTATGGGAGTCAAAATTCAGTGAAGAATTAGAAATAGATTTTTATAATTCAAAATTTTAGTCACAGCTGATTGAAAAAAGAAGAAGAAATGAATTAATGAAAAAAAAAGTATAAACATCTATCTTGTCTTATTTTCTCACAGGAAGATTACCATAAGTTCCGTCCATTTTCATACATTGCCAGTGATGTAGTACTGGTCTGTTTCTCAGTAGAAGACAGGGTGTCCTTTATAAGGGTTACTAAATACTGGCTGTCAGAGCTGAAGAAACACATTCCGAAAGTTCCTTTCTACTAGTGGGCTGTAAATAAGGTAGTTTTGTAATGCTTTGAGTACGATGTACATTGATCATGAAGATCAAGCTTAAGATACGCTTTCCTTCTGCCTCTTAGGGAGTGATCATTTTTTAACAGGGGGGGGGCTGGTGGGTTTGAGGTGGGGGTCAGAATTTTTTCAACCCCTTGACCAGGGGGGTCAGAATTTTTTTGCCCCCTTGACTAGGGGGGGGTCAAAATAATTTCACCTGTTTTCAGTGAAAAAGCCCGTGTGTTACTATAGGTTAAAAGGGCGCGTCTGCACGTGAATTTTTTTCGCGCGTCCGCGCGCAAACCCACCAGCCCCCCCCCCTGTTTTTAAAAAATGATCACTCCCTTACTTCACCCTGGTCTAGGCCTACAATGGGTCTACCATGTGGCTATATTTGCTTCAGGTACACAAGGAAGGGAGGGTAACTTTCAACAAACCCTAAAAGGGTCAAACAAAAAAGGGATAAAACAGGGCAGCAAGCCCCTGTCCCTCCCTACCCCACTAGGCCTACTTGAAGTTCCTATTTCTATGTGTTTTTGTGGGTTTTTTTTTCGTTTCTTTTTGGTAGACTTCAGCAACGAGGGCGATCCCTCCAGACTTGTTAGTCACGAGGAAGCCTGATGCCGTTCCAAAGAGCTAGGGACAGAATACTGTGAAGCGAGTTCTCGATCCTTGCAAGAGGTAGGTAGGTAGGTAAGTAGTTGTTTTACGCCATTTCGACAGCTAGGGTCATATCCATGGCAAGATGGAGTAAAGGACTAGTGCTTAAACACAGCAGTAAGTTGAACTTGGTGTTCATTTTATAGCAGATACAATCAGATGGGGTGTACGCCTGGAAATTTGCTGGGAACATCAATAAATGACGTCACACTTCTTTTTTTTTTTTTTTAACCATTTTTGCAATTTTAGCAATTTTGGGACTAATGTCGCTATCTCTTGAACTAGATCATTAGCCTCTGTAAAACTATTTGTGTCCATTTAATGACGAATCATATGGAACATTTACATTTTCAATTATTCAAATTTTCAATGATAAGGCTAGTCTTGTAGATTTATTTAAATCCCACATGGTGGTGTCTCATTTCATGTTTTCTGCATCTACCTTGGTAATGACACCAATGATCTGAGGTGATATAAATTTTGCGCCCAATTGGACCTTCTTTGGGGATTACTACCCAGTATCAGGCTGACATTCCGCTTTTTTTCTCATCAGATTGGGCCTTTAGTTTCCCATGAATGTAACTTTAGCCCACAATTTTTTCCAATTTACTTACATTTGCAGATTTTATCAAAAGGCAGCGCAATTCTTTTTTCAAGACATGGCTTTGTCTTGGAGGAGCATCCACTTCTCATGAGACGTGACATTAGTGGAGGCTCCACTACGCGATTTTCTGCTACATTCTCATGAAATCTTACCCAGTCAGTGTCTAAGGTATAGGGTGTTAATATTCCTCAATTGTAAACATGAGATTCAAAATTGTAAACATGAGATTTCACCTGCACAGGCTCTGTTAGAGAAGAGTGTAAATAAAACCACTGTGACCAAAAAGGGGGTTTTACTCTGTTCTGCTATGTAAACATAGACACAGCAAGATATAAATAACAACACAGCAGTTTATCAACAACTCACCATGAAAAGCTCAGGGTCCTGTAAAAATCAAACCTGTTTGATATTGAATTTCAGAGACTCATCAGAGTGAAAGTCTGCAATATTTACATTAGATCAACTTGATTTAGTAAACAAAAACATCTTTTAACAACAAAAACATGCCTGAGATTGCACACAAAGGCATCACCACATAAACAAATAGCTCCCTCAACATTCGATTTTTACTTTGGAATAACAAAAAATAGCACTTTGTAGTCTGTGTTTGTACCAGCTTTTCTAACAATAGCTCCGATTCTCTGCAAAAATCGCGTAGTGGAGTCTCCACTATACACTGAAGCCATCAAACTTCCACACACCGAGGGACAGCGCAAAGCATTGAGGAACGATCACGAGACTTGTTAATGGCCTTTTCACTCCATACATTATATTGTGACTATTATCAAAATGGGTCGACACCAGTCTTTTATTTCCTGCTCTACATATTTTCGCGAATTTCGCGGAAATAAGAAATTCGCGAATTTAAGTACATCGTGAAAATGTATCCCTTGCAGGTGGGGTAATCCAAGCTCCAGAGAGTGAAGACTTCAGGGGTTACCCTGCTTTCAAGGATTCAAAAGACCCGTACATGCCTATACAAAGCATATCTAAAGGAATCTAAAGCATCTCAGGAATTTTTGTGTCGAGTCATTTTCATCTCCGAAGAAAAGAATTTTCATGCACATGTAGATCTATCAATTAAACTTGTACCGGTAGTGCAAATATGAATGAGTAAATGTATTTGGAAACAACACAACTACCTTCTCTATGTTCAGACAACCTGGAGGAATATAAAGATACCAAATTCGTGAATTTAAATACACGCGAAACTGTCTTTTTAGGCAAATTTATACACGCGAAAATATCTACGTTTACAGTATATACAACAGAATCTATTCATTTACTATAAAATTGTTTATTTTGTTAACACAATAACACAATCACGACATACTGGATTCAAACATTATCAGATCAGCACATTAGGCAAAGTAGTTCGGTTTGCTCTTCTTGAAAGGAATAAGATCACACTAAGTACATGTAGTACAAAGATACTAGTAGGCATAATCTATCAATGTTAAAATTCAGCGTAGTGAATGAACACATGGATAGTCTCAACACATATATTATCATATAGGCCAAACTACCGAGCACGACTAAAGCATTGGCCTTTTGAAAGTATTCCAACGAACTGACAGTAACAAATCTAACCTGTAGGTCTACCATGTAACCAATTTGGATCACATTGTGCCCTGTGGTAATATCTTAAGTGTAATCTAAGTGATGCACTATGGTAGATACTGGACAGATGCATTGTCCATAGGAAAAGACCTTTGTATTATTCAGGATTTTCTACACATTTAGTCCTAAGTAACCTACCAGGGGTACCCTTAATACCATATCAAAACCACAGTAAACTAGTACCATTAAAGCCTCCACCACTCTACAACAATTACAACGAATATTAACAGAAATAACACTTTAAATCTATTTGTCACTGTCTGTTTTCTTTGGCTCATATTTAATGTCAATGATTTTCTCTTCTGGGGGTGGAACTTCCTTCATCTTTGCACTGATGGTGAGGACGCCGTCGTCGGACAGGAGCGACTCGAAAGTATCAGCTTCAACTTCCTGAAAATAATTACGACATAGAATATTAGATATAAATTAGATCCTGAGAATACTTAGTAGGCACTATCACCAGAGTAGTACATTGAAGTCAATTGGTGATGAACCAATGAATAGACCGACAGCTGCGATGACCAGTGGGCTGACCTGCACCAAAAATAGCACAAATGTAGTAAGTAGTATATGGGGTGAGGAGTTTTTATCAGGTACCCTATAAAGGAGCGTTATTATCCTTATTCAATGTTCGGCATATAGTAGGCGTTCTTTTTGGCATTATGATAATACATGGTTTTATTTCAGGATCTATAGCCCTATAAATTATAATCTACAAATTGAACTAACTTTTTTTTTCAAAGGATATAAATCATCTTAGCCAAATCTATCGAAAACATGAAAGGTTAAATGGGTTACCTCTGGAATGTCGACGGTGAATTCTCTGGTTGAGACCAGCTTATCAGCCTCGTTTTTACTCTCTGCCTTTACAATAAGTCTCTCGCCAGAAGTACGAACAGAAACTTCTTCTGGTTTATAGTCACTAACATCCACCTTCACCTTGAAGTGACCGTCCTCCCGAAGAACTGCCACCTTGTAGAGAAGAAATATGATGCATTTGATTGGATACCGTATGTCCATGAATTTTTATCTAAGTGGGAGCTAGGGGAACCTAAGTATGATGCAATTAGTCTACTAGTGAATATTTTCCTATCTCTAGATCTTTTTTTTTTTCAATCAAAATTTGAAATAGCAAATACAGAGGTTTAATTCCACGATAGATAGGGGCATAAGGAATGCCAATGTGGCAAATGGTAGGCCTGTTTTCAAATAGCTGCGACCTATGTCTGCATAGTCACTGATTGTGGATATTAATTATAAAGTCTCACCTTGCCATCTGTGAAACCATAATACCTGCCCCATCCCGGCATGCTCCTCTGTGCACACCATGGGGAGGTCATCTCATCCATAAGCCGCTCCATCCTCCTCATATGGTGGTCAAACATGCTTGCACCTCCCCAGGGCCGGGGGAAGAATTCTTCCATCCATGGGTTCCTTCTCTTTACAGGGAGCCAACGGTGTCTGTAAAAGCAGATGAAAATACACCCCCAAATACCCCAAATATCGCTCACCTCGCTCACCTTTGTTGATATATCACTCCTCAGTCATTTTCTAAGTCCTACAGGGTGTTTAAATATGTTTAGACTCCAGACTTACCATAACTGATATTTGCTATGGTTCTATTTGATGTGTTTAGCCTGAAATATGCATGTAGTAGCAATGTTTACAAACCCACTGTCTGACAGCAGCCCATGGAGCCTGCCATCTTGTATCCCAGAGTGCACCACTGCTTGGGCATGCTCAGAGGCCACTTCCAGGGAGATTTTGGAGCCAAAAACAAACCAAACACAGAGCCATGTAGAAATCTAAGAAATATGATGTTTTAAGACCTCCCTGTAACTTTAGTACCTGTTCCTGGACAAGCCCACAAGGTGAGATGTTCATTGTATTGTCAAGATGTATTTTATGAGTGTATAAGTGCTCAAATAAGGTGCTAAAGAGTACTTGTATGTGTACTGGTTAAATCTAGTCTGGCCATGTGTTCATATAACCAGTCCCACAGCAAGCATAAAATTGTGTCCCCATGATCTGAGACATTTATCCATGTATTTTAAGGATTCGGTGCTATTTGTCACCCACACCTAGTCTTTGTTTTTGTCAATATATGGCAGCACTGAATATAAAGTGTATCCACTGGTTACTGACTATGTCACATTATGATATTATACTAGATATTATGGTCAAAGTTCTATATCACCTGGATTTTGTATCACCATAAACTGAGTTAACTTCAGTTTATGTGCGTACCGCTCGCGTTACGGTATTATGACTCAAATTTGTATCACTAAAATCTGTGCAACTTGAGAATTAATTTGCCTATTGTTTATGTATACCACTTGTATTATTTGATTCTTACGTGAATTTTCCATGTTATTCTAGTTCTTACGGCACTTATGGAAGTATGATATGCTGAAGAAATAAAGCTTTTCAACACCATGTCATCATGTGTCAGTCAAGACTTATTAAAACCAGGGCAGGCAGCTACAGTAAGAACTTACGGCCAATGAGGCGCGGGTCGAGAAGGAAGCTCCGGTCCGAGTAACGACAACGGCAATGAAAACCTGCACGCTCATCCACGTTGCCAGCAGCTTCACGGCGTAATCAACAGACGTCACCACCCGATGGGAACTGACACTCCAAGACCGGTGACGTAAAGTCCAACTCAAACCAAGTCCAACGTCTACAACCCCGCCCGATTCAACGCAACAAGAAGGTAGTCTCCAGATTAATGTGAAATCTAAAGAACACTTACAGTAACTCACCGATAATTGTCAAACCTAAGAATACGGTTATTTGCTGGTGTTTGTTACATATTTACCGGAATTTAAGAAGTACAGATAAAACTTGAACGGTTGTTTGCCTACAGTAACGGAACTTTATCAGCAAACAACACCCTGTCATAAACGAGTATCTAGTACTAGAATATACGGTTGCTAATATTTTATTTGTGTGCACATTGATTTTGGTAATTTAATCTGTTTATTGACACCTCCCCACTATTTGTTGTGAAACTCTGCATTTGGGCGATAAAATTAAACTTCCGCATAATGGCGCAAAACGAGATTCAGGTGGCGGAATACAGGACCAAGCTAGAGGAGCTGGCAGGTGAGTTGGGTAATGACAACCTTTTAGATGACGCAAGGGCTGCAATTGAAACTCAAATACAAGAGTTGGAGAGTCGCATCAAAGCGCTCGAACGCTCTACCGAACCCGAAAAGCGAAGCAGCTCACGCGAACGAAGACCGACGGAAAAGGCATTACAGAATCGTGCTGTCGAAATCGACAAACGTAAGCATAAACTGACTAAACATTACGAAAATTGGCGTAAACATGCTAGCGAAATACGGAAGCGTTTACTCACACCGGTGTCACTCGGGGTCCTACAGCAACTCCAGTCTGACTTAAAAGAGTTTCATGCTGCAGTCCTAAATGATTACGATGTGTTGAAAGGCCTGGGAACACCGGAGTCAGAAGTAGTCGAAAGGGTGGACAACTGCATGAGCGTTACGGCCACTCTTCTTTCTCTGATCATGGACCGGCAGTTAATAGACCCGAAGGATTTCTCGACTTCGCGCGAGCGCGAGCGAACTCGAGAAGTCAAGCATGCACACCCATCCATTTTCGGTGACTCTGTCAGTGAGATGGCCTCAATTGCATCAGACCATACCAAAGATATGCCAGCAGGGGAACCAAAGCGCGGATCAGACAATGCATCGGTGCGGTCTCATCAAAGCGGTAGGTCCTCAATTATTTCTCAGAGAGCTAAGGCCGAAGCGGAACTTGCCGAGAAGAGGGCGAAGGCCGAGGCACTAGCGACAGAGGAAGCCCAACAAGCACGGCTGCTCGAACTCCAGAACCAGGTGAGAGCAGAGGAGATGAGACTCAAACGTATCCAGGCTGATGCTGAGATAAAGGCAGCTGAGGCCAAGGCCAAAGTCCTTGCTGAGGCCTATGAGGACGAAGTGGGGGTGCCCAGTTCACCTTCCAAGCTCAATCCCAAAGCACCTCAGTTCAAACCATCCAAACCGTACAGCTCTCAAGCAGAGAAATCGCTTCCTGTCAGTACTCCCCTCAGCGGAGCCGGCCACAGCATAGAGGAGACTGCCTCACAAGCTCAAAGCGATATAGGCGCACTGGCAAAGCTATTGTCTGGTGCCATGACAACACATCGGCTGCCACCACCAGAACCCGGAACATTCAAAGGGGATCCCCTTATGTTCATTCAGTGGAGCCGGTCCTTTAAGATGCTTGTCGAGGCCCATTGTCTATCGTCTGCAGATAAACTCTTTTATCTGCAGAAATATATCGACGGTGAGGCCAAAACAGTGTTAGACGGAACATTTTACCGACAAGACGACTCTGCATACGAGCAGGCCTGGGACAAGTTGAACTCGAGATATGGACACCCATTTGTCCTTCTCAAGGCTTTCCGTGAGAAACTAAACGGCTGGCCCAAGATTAACGCCAAGGATGCTATCAAGCTCCGGGAATTTGGAGATTTTCTAACCGCGTGCAGTGAGGCCATTCCTCATGTTCCAGGTCTAGAGGTCCTGAATGACTATGACCAAAACCAAAAACTCCTCACAAAGCTTCCTGAGATGATAGCTGGTCGTTGGAACAGACGTGTGACGGCCAAATTAGACGACGAGCAGCCCTACCCTAACTTCAAGGAGTTTGCTGGGTTCGTCTCACAGGAAGCAAGGATAGCTTGCAACCCCATCACCTCCATGTACGCGCTCAAGGCGCAAGAGGAGAAAGTTCAGCCAGCACGTGAGAGCAAGAAGGGCGGTGCACGAACTCTATCCACCAAGACCTCATCGGAGCCCAAGGCCCAAAAGGACGATGAGTTGATGCAAACCGATAACGAAACTTCTAAACCACTCATTTGCCCCTTCTGTGATACTGAAGGTCACACATTACCTACGTGTAAGGCCTTTCAGAAGAAACCAATTGAAGAGAAAAGAAACTTCGTAAAGTCTCAAAACAGGTGTTATGGTTGTCTGCGCACAGGACACGGTTCCAAAACCTGTCGCAGAAAGCACACCTGTGGCATGTGCAAGGGGAGACATCCCACTTGTTTGCACGAAAACGATTTCGTGCCACGGTCAGCTGGCAATGGAAACACTAAGGCCGAACAACCCAAGGCTGAATCAACAAAGGCAGCGCCCAGTGAGTCAAAGAAGGAGGCCACCGCTGCAACGCTGAACTCTAGCTCAGGCAGTGCGTCGCTGACTTCACATGTTGTGCCCGTCTGGGTCTCAGCTGTGGGCCTGCCACAGAACGAAAGACTTGTGTATGCCCTTCTGGATACACAAAGCGACAGTACCTTTGTAGACGGTACAGTATGTGACTCCCTGCAATGCAAAGTCCAACCAGTCAAGCTTCGTATGACAACGATGCTTGGGAAGGGCACTGAAATCGACAGTCAAAGAGCAACGGGGCTGCAGGTTAGGGCTCTAACCTCCGAGGAGTGGGTTCCTCTACCGCCAGCCTACACTAGAGAAAATATCCCCTTGGACAGATCCCACATCCCGACATGCGAGATAGCTAAGAGGTGGGAACACCTCCGATGCATCACCAAGGAAGTACCACCACTACTTGATTGTGATGTTGGTCTTCTGATTGGGTACAATTGCCCACAGGCTCTTGTCCCAAGAAAGGTCATCACGGGAGAAAATAATGAACCGTATGCGGTTAAAACGGACCTTGGCTGGAGCATTGTTGGAAATACCACTCAGAGTTATCTGTCTGCATGCTCCGATGGATTCTGCTATAGAATCACAGTTAAGGAGCTGCCACCGATGACGCCAAGAGACGCTATCAAGGCTCTAGAGCAGGACTTCCAAGACACCAAGGTCGATGAAACGAGCATCTCACAAGATGACATCTTGTTCCTAAACAAGATGGACAGGGGCATAAGCAAAAATGACAAAGGCCACTACGAGATGCCGTTACCCTTCAAAACCCGTCCGAATCTCCCTGATAACAGGAAAACGGCCCTTGTGAGACTAAAATGTCTCAAGAGAAAGTTACAGAAGGACCACCAGTACAGAGATCATTACCAACAGTTCATGAAGAGTCTGTTTGAGGCAGGGCATGCTGAAATAGTTACCGAAGAGCCAACCCCAGGTGGGACATGGTACATTCCCCATCATGGTGTTTACCATCCTGCCAAGCCCAATAAGCTTAGGGTAGTGTTTGACTGCTCAGCGAGACATGGTGGTACCTCACTCAATGATCACCTGCTCACAGGCCCTGACCTCACTAACAGCCTCGTGGGTGTACTGTTGCGATTTCGGTGTCACCCCATAGCGGTAACCTGTGACATCGAAAAAATGTTCTACCAATTCTACGTAGACCATCCTGACCGCGACTTCCTCCGATTCTTCTGGTGGAGGGAGGATAACCTAGACGGTGACCCAATCGAGTGTCGCATGACAGTCCATTTATTTGGTGCGGCATCGTCCCCTGGATGCGCTAATTATGGCCTAAAGTACCTGGTGAAGGAACATGGGGAGTGCTACCCCTTCGCAGCAGACTTCATAAAGAGAAATTTTTATGTTGATGACGGTATTACCAGTGTACCCACCGAAGAAGATGCCAAACTGCTGGTGACAGAATCTAAGGAACTTTGTGCCAAAGGCAAACTACGCCTTCACAAATTCCTCTCTAACAGTAAAAACGTGATGGAGACCATTGATCCCCAGAGGCGTGGTACCGATACCGCTGAGCTTGACTTCGACAGAAGTCCCTCTACTTCAGAAAGAGCACTCGGTCTGCGTTGGTCCATCCACAAGGATTTGTTCACCTTCAAGCTAAGTGTAGAAGGAAACCCACAGACCAGGCGCACAGTCCTCTCAACGGTCGCCTCTCTGTATGACCCACTAGGCCTTCTGGCACCATTCACACTGCTTGGCAAAAGAGTCCTTCAAGCCACGTGCCAACAGGGAACGAAGTGGGATGAACCACTCCCAGAGAAACTTAAGCCTGAGTGGGAGGCATGGATGTCAGACCTCCAAAGGCTTGATCTACTCAGTATCCCTAGATGCTACCTTCCCGACGGATTTGGACACCCCGTTACCACCCAGCTGCATCATTTCTCAGATGCAAGCACAAGGGGTTATGGAACATGCTCATACCTGAGAGCTGAAAATAGCAATGGCCAGGTCCACTGTTCTCTAATCATAGGGAAATCCAGAGTGGCACCATCTAAAATTGTGACTATCCCACGACTTGAGCTATCTGCAGCTGTTGTGTCGGCAAAGATGAGCCGAAGGTTGAGACAGGAGCTAGATATGAAGATTGATCAGGAGTTCTTCTGGGTAGACTCAAAGGTTGCCCTGGGGTACATCAGCAACGAATCTAAACGCTTCCATGTATTTGTTGCCAACCGTGTCGAGGTCATCAGACAGCTGACCAACCCTAATATGTGGCACTACGTGCCAACTGGAGAAAACCCGGCCGACCTTGCATCACGTGGCACATCAGTGACAGAATTGCTCCAGTCAGACTGGTTCAGGGGACCAGAGTTCTTGTGGCAAAAGGATCTCAACGTCACTCCAGATCATGCTCACCAGTTGGTACCCGGAGACCCTGAAGTACGTGTCACCGAGTGCTTTAAGACGACAACCGCAGCTGAACCGATTGATTGGGAACAAAAAATAGAACGATTCTCCAGCTGGCGCAAATTGACAGGCGCGATAGCAAGACTATCAAGACGTGCAAGAGGCAACAAATCCAAAGGTATTTCCACTGTCCAAGAACGTGAAAATGCCACAGCACTGCTCATAAAGGCAGTACAGCAGCATGCATTCTCTGCAGAGGTTGCAATCTTGCAGTCTAAGACCAAGACGCTCCCAAGGGACAACAGGATTTCCCAACTTGAACCCACCCTAGAGGATGGAATCCTGAAAGCAGGCGGACGACTGAGAAAGGCACCTCTGTCTTCGGGAGAAATCAACCCGATCATCCTTCCAAAGGAGAGTAATGCCACACGGTTGATTATCTCACACTACCATGGCAGAGTCAATCACCAAGGCAGAGGCATGACCTTAAATGAGCTAAGAGGCAATGGCTACTGCGTTCTTGGTGGGAGCAAAACAGTAGCAAACTACATTCATCGATGCGTCACTTGCAGGAAAGGACGCAGACCTCCAGAGGAGCAGAAGATGGCAGACCTTCCCAAGGAGAGAATGGAGGCCACTCCCCCATTCTGGTACAGTGGTATGGACTGCTTCGGTCCTTACATTGTCAAACGGGGTCGTAGGAGTTTCAAAGCCTATGGTCTCCTCTTCACCTGCTTCTACTCACGTGCCATCCACATAGAGATGCTAGAAGACATGACCACTGATAGCTTCATCAACGGCCTACGATGCTTTATTGCTATTCGTGGCCCTGTGAGAGAATTGAGATCCGACCAAGGAACTAACTTTGTTGGAGCCAGCAATGAATTGAAGGTGGCAATGCAGGAAATGGAACCTCAGAAGATCGAAGCATTCCTCGGAGAAAGGCAATGCGACCTGAGGTTCAATCCGCCAAGTTCTAGCCATGCAGGGGGCCTGTGGGAACGGCAAATAAGAACAGTCAAAAGTGTACTCTTCTCCACTGTTGAGCTAAGTCAAGGAAGATTGGATCCGGCCTCTCTCAGAACCCTGTTCTATGAAGCCATGACCATAGTCAACAACCGCCCCCTAGCGATCCACAAAGTGAACGATACCGATCAGCCTCTCACACCCAACCATCTGCTGTCCATGAAATCGGCTGTCGCTCTGCCGCCACCTGGAGAGTTTGTCAAGGAGGATGTCTACCTGAACAAAAGGTGGAGGAGGGTCCAATACTTGACCGAACAATTCTGGAGCAGATGGAAACGAGAGTACTTGTATAACATCTCGAATCGCCAGAAATGGACAGCCAGTAAACGGAATGTGACAGTAGGAGATGTTGTTCTATTGAAAGAGAGTGCCTCAAGGAATGAATGGCCACTTGGTCGGGTAATTGAAGCAATCCCAGATGATGACGGACTTGTCCGAAAGGTCAAGCTACACATAGCAACCAAGAGGTTGGACAAACAGGGTAGAAGGACCGACAAGGTCTCTACTCTCCATCGGCCCATCCAGAAGATAGTCGTTCTCCTGGAAGCCCCTACCTGAATCTCAAACGAATTCCGAATTTCGAACTTGACTAAATGCTCAATTAGCTTACAACGCCCAAATGCGAGTTGATATGAGGTAAAGTCGCTTTGATAAGAGTTTGAAATTACACATGGTATCAAAGTAGTTCTGTATAGTGTTTGTTAGTTTGATTATGTGTAATTTGGTGGGAGTGTAAAAGCAGATGAAAATACACCCCCAAATACCCCAAATATCGCTCACCTCGCTCACCTTTGTTGATATATCACTCCTCAGTCATTTTCTAAGTCCTACAGGGTGTTTAAATATGTTTAGACTCCAGACTTACCATAACTGATATTTGCTATGGTTCTATTTGATGTGTTTAGCCTGAAATATGCATGTAGTAGCAATGTTTACAAACCCACTGTCTGACAGCAGCCCATGGAGCCTGCCATCTTGTATCCCAGAGTGCACCACTGCTTGGGCATGCTCAGAGGCCACTTCCAGGGAGATTTTGGAGCCAAAAACAAACCAAACACAGAGCCATGTAGAAATCTAAGAAATATGATGTTTTAAGACCTCCCTGTAACTTTAGTACCTGTTCCTGGACAAGCCCACAAGGTGAGATGTTCATTGTATTGTCAAGATGTATTTTATGAGTGTATAAGTGCTCAAATAAGGTGCTAAAGAGTACTTGTATGTGTACTGGTTAAATCTAGTCTGGCCATGTGTTCATATAACCAGTCCCACAGCAAGCATAAAATTGTGTCCCCATGATCTGAGACATTTATCCATGTATTTTAAGGATTCGGTGCTATTTGTCACCCACACCTAGTCTTTGTTTTTGTCAATATATGGCAGCACTGAATATAAAGTGTATCCACTGGTTACTGACTATGTCACATTATGATATTATACTAGATATTATGGTCAAAGTTCTATATCACCTGGATTTTGTATCACCATAAACTGAGTTAACTTCAGTTTATGTGCGTACCGCTCGCGTTACGGTATTATGACTCAAATTTGTATCACTAAAATCTGTGCAACTTGAGAATTAATTTGCCTATTGTTTATGTATACCACTTGTATTATTTGATTCTTACGTGAATTTTCCATGTTATTCTAGTTCTTACGGCACTTATGGAAGTATGATATGCTGAAGAAATAAAGCTTTTCAACACCATGTCATCACGTGTCAGTCAAGACTTATTAAAACCAGGGCAGGCAGCTACAGTGTCCAAAGGCCCTTGATGGCTGCAGTCTGTTGGCACACTTTACCCGGGCACTGGCCTGGCGGGCCTGGGTGGCAAGGCGAGGGACCACTGAACGAAACATCCTCAGATGCTTGCTTGGGTTTGAAATTATCAGATAAACGTGAGGTGTTTTAGAGTGTGACTGTATGTCCTGTCTATCTGCGTGGGCCTCTAAGGTTGTCACTCTTTATGTTGCGTTTCTGATGAAATTGTGCAGATGGTTTACAATATTTTATACTCCGCCGTCACTCTCCAAGCATTCAGCGGTATATATGAGTTAACCGGTCACGTCACGCGTT
The DNA here is from genome assembly GCA_949317995.1 of Acholoe squamosa. Taxonomy (NCBI): domain Eukaryota; kingdom Metazoa; phylum Annelida; class Polychaeta; order Phyllodocida; family Polynoidae; genus Acholoe; species Acholoe squamosa. Next base: position 22,831,866 of record OX439042.1, read on the forward strand.
TCGCGTGACTTCGCTGCCCTATAGGCACAGTACGGCCGCTGGTGCGGCTCACCTTGGAGAGCGAGGGATTCTCCCGCTTCCAGAATGTACTACTGCTGCCTGGTGTTTTACGTACAATTCCAGTGTGTTCCAGTGCGTTGTGGGCCTAGGTCTACTCATAGAACAGATGACCCGCAGATAAGACAGACAAAAGTGTACATGCATTTGCATTTACTATCATAGATTTTAGTTATGTAGTACTGTATACTACACATGTAGTTTGTAGAACATAGAGCATATACGTTATTGTAGTGGACTTACGGTATGACACATAGGTCAGCAATGACCTCGCTTTTTGTTGTCAATAAAAGCTATTATTATTATTACTAATAGTTTAGCTGTCAGTTCACGCGCAAATGAGATTATGGCTTTTAATATGCAGACCTAACCTAGGTCAATAAAACAAATCAATTATTAAATGCTCCATGCTACTTTGTGAGTGCATATATAGCCTAGTCTTCACCTAAACCTATATTCAATGCCTATTTCGAACAATGTAGGCTACCTGGGGTATTCCATAAAGTGCTATTTTGGAACCAATTTTTTCAAATAGGGTAGGCTAGCTAGGGGGATTCCAGAAATGCTATTTCTGGATCCCAATGGCTACCTGGGGGGAATTCCTGAAATGCTATTTTTGGATCCCTTTGATGATCCTCATTCACGTGACCCTCTGACGTCATTGGAATTCACACTGGGAATTCCCAGGATGACTGACTCACCACCCTCCTTATAAATAAATAAACAGCAATGGCCAGCAGCAACCAGACTTCTGACAGCAGCCTCAGAGGGAAGACATCCAGACCCAACAACAAAAGAAACGCTCCAAAGGACTTATCCAGGACTACTCTTGTCATCTTGCAATACTGATAGCATTGTAGGAACCTACACTGCAGACAACACAACTGTCATCTTGGGTGTGGAACTAGGTCATATCTATCCAGGCAAAGCTGCGCGGGAAAGGGGACAAATATCGTCTGCTACTCTGCAAAATCACACACCAAAGGACATCATGTTTATCTGGTCCTCTATTGAGCTTCTTCAGCAGCAAGATGCACAAAACAGTAACTTCATTAATAACCTGACTACAGACAATGACACACTTCTGGGAGAGACTTTCTGGGAGTTCTGTAGGCAGTGTTATCCAGCCATCCAAAAAGACACTACACAGACACCAGCCACAGAGGGAACAGTGTCACTGGATAACCAACAACAGCAACACCAACAACAACAGCAACAACAGTATTTGCAGCAAAGACTTTCTTCTTTAAATGGATTGACTATGTACCAGCAATCTCCAAGGACTCATCTCCGTCAGAGACGATTGGAGTCTCCAAATGTTGTATTGCATTTGAACATTGCTAAAGCAACTGGAGGTAATACCAGTTTATCAGTGGACTCTTGTCTGAGGGAGATGACACAACTAGCAGGTGTCTTATCACCTCTACCCTCCACACCATTAAACTGAGTTATTTGATCATCTTCTATTGATCAAATTTGGAGTTTCCAATGCTACAGCAACTGCCAATTTGTCTGAAAGCATATATGAACTGTTGGGTTATTAGAGCTATGGATCTCATCGATCATACTTATGGTAGCTATATTTGGGGAGTTTACCCTTTTATTTTATATGAGGTAACATGTTTACACCTACTTCATGTCTGGATTTTAGACCAGAATGTGTTCTGTTATACCATTATACGCAATAGCCAGTTATTGATGCAACCTATTACCATATCCGTTTAATGATAATATATATTGATTCAAATATTACACCTTTATCAACGAAGTGAAACTGTAACTGAATGTACTTTATAGTACGCCTACATCCCGGCTGAATGGTCAATGATATGTCATTCTACCATTTAGGGTTAAGGCCGGGTTGTATAATACTGGAAGGTATTCAAACAGTATTACTGGCAAAAGCATACTTGAACCAATGAATTGTTTCATTAAAAATTGCAGCAATCTGAAATGTTGTTAATGTTTATTATTCATTTCAACCTAACAATAATAAATTTGATATGGTCTGTTTTAGTGGGTCTTCAAATATATTTCAACTGATATAGACTTCTTGCTAATCAGTGTTGCGGAAAGATAACATTAAATAATGTTCGCATTTCTCAGAAACATCCCTTGTTTATTACGATCTCGGCATGACAACATTGTGATATGAGGATCATGATAATAAACATTAAACTACAAACATTCCTGCATAATCCTGCAAAGACGTAAAAACATTCATATCAAATAATGACATCTTCTACTATTGGCTATAATAGCTAAAGCAACAAAGGACTTACCCTGAAATGTGCAATGGACGCATTATAAAACCACATTATCTTAAGCAAATAACAAGTCTGAATCAATATCTATGTACATTTCTGATAAGGTAATCAATAGGACACTGTGTTCTAAGAAGGACTACACTTCTTTGGAGTCAGTCACTTTAGTAACACACATTAATATACAAAATGAAGAAAAGTGAGAAGTAACAGTATTACATGTGTATTATTTCCACTGAGCATATTTATAGTACTTTACATCCTTTTAGTTCCATTGCATACTATCAGATAAGTTTTAATAATTATTGTTTATTAATGACAATAGAAATGTAGTACGTCACATATAAGATGCAGCTTATCAGACCTTGGGTGTGATTAAGGGTTTGCCTTATACGTGAGCTCCCAGTCTCTGCCTTATATGCGAGATGCTACAGTATGTGGGTATTAATTATGTTGACTACCGTAAACTCCCGCGTATAAGACGCGTCCTCTACGCCAAACAAAATGCTGGGGAGTCTTATAGCTTTCTCTCAAGTTGGGGGTGCGTCTTATACGAGGGGTAATTTTTCTATAGAAATGTACTAATCTTACAAACTTCAGCATTAAAATGTGCGTCTTATACGCGAAAATGCATGTGCTGAATTTGGGGTGCGTCTTATACGCGCAATGCGTCTTCTACGCGGGAGATTACGGTAGTTTTGCACGCACAAAAACAACATGTGATTTCACATGCGCAGCTCGATTAACCAACTCCTTGGGATACGTTTTCAGACAACCAAGCACTACCTTATCGCTAAAATCCACATGAATTTTTTACCATTCCTTGAAAAAACAGAAATATATCAACATAACTTTGAATGTCCTAAACACAGACCAATAGAAAATATACCAACAACGAACACAGAAAAATATGCAAAATGCACAACAATGGGCATAAATCTAGGCCTACAGCACCCTTTTGACCAAAATATTCATATCACAAAACATGTCATCTTTGCGTGAATCTAGAAATTGCTTCCAAGCTATGACGATGACCTAAACCAGCAATGATTCGTTTACAGATATACTATGATATTACATGATCTGTAATCTCTTATAACTTAACCAAATGATTACCCATTTCTCTTAGATCTCCAAACTACGTTGGACACACGGTGCTCATTTTGCATTTCACCTAAACCCGTGAAATGGTAGCTGGATGTACACAAAATATACAAGATGGAAGTTACCTCCGGGTACTGGCCTTAATACGTACGCGTGCATCAGGATATATTTTGTTCGCCTTGCCAAATCATGATTCTATAGATAGTTCTAACAATGTACTATCATTCACACTTTCTATCTCAGCACTGCCACTTATAGTTATCTACCCCATAGACAGTTTTTTTTTCATCTTGAACATGACTGATTCTGATTCACATCTTAGTTCTTTCTCAATTGACGCTCTATTCAGTGTCAAGTATTCAAAAGGGAAACAGGACAAAGCCCCTTAGTAATAGGCCCAATAGCTAGAATTGATACAAATCAAGTCAACTTGAAAAGAATCATCAAATGAATGGTATAATTATACGTGCTGTATCAAATATAGGATATACCTATATACAACCCAACATAGGAAATATCCTGTTCATTTGAAATGGCAAAATCATGAACAGGGGCGTAGGAAAAGGGGGGGGGGGGCAGGGGGGCCTGAGCCCCCCCCCCCCAATCATAAAGGAGGTGGGGCCTGAGTATGTCTGGGCCCCCCCAAAATTTACCAAGAATTCATAATAAATTGAACAAGAAGCTAAAACTTTCCATCTCAAATCAGTTTCATATAGTAATGGGATAGGGAAATGGGGGCCTGGGCCTCAATTCAGATCTAAAATTCATCAAAAATTACTTTCCTATACAAATTTTATATAGGTATGTATAGGCACTATTGCGCTTGAGCCGACAATTCAAGGTTGTCGAGGTGGGGCCCCCACTGGGCCCCCCAATGAAGATTTGCTTCCTACGCCTCTGAATGAATTTAGTTCTATTATGTGGCAGATTAATTAAGAGGAGACAGTGCAAATATGCAGGTCCGCGGTGTTTCATTTTGAGAAATCGCGGTACTCCCCATTTAGTTTCTACCCACCGCATTGACAGAACATGTTGGGTATGCATAATTCACAGCCTTAGGAAAAAGGTGTCAATAATGTAACTCAGATGTGCAGTAGATATTTTTCCTGATTATTTGTATGGATTTCAAACTAATGAGATCATTCCTATAGCAAACATTGTAGCTCACTTTCTCTACTGCATGACTTCGGTAGGAAAAGTAATGTGATACACAAAGCTGTGTAAATAAAGGGGAAACACACGAAAGGTTTATAGATTATCAGTTTTGCTTAAGGCTACTATAATTATGGTGCTGCAATGTCTTGGTTTATCTACTATCAGAGTAATCACTGATAGCGATGAGTGAACATAGGGAAGAGGCACCACAGAGACACAGTATTAGTCCATGCATATCTAGGGTTTTGGTAGATTTCAGAAATTCTCACTGAGTTAGGGTCAACCTTCAAATGGTTTCGTTCTTAAGTGTATACGGCGTGTTAACTGTACAAGTGTAATAACCAATACTATTATCGGTGCATATTATATACATACATTGTCAGCATGCACAGACGTCAATAGGGTTACCCCCTGACCCAATAGGTACATGCAGTTAATTTGGGCTTAAATTTTCGTTAATAAAAGCAACATGCAATGCTAATATGGTTATTTGATTGAGAATATAACTGCCCCCATCTCTCACATACATATTTTTCAGAAGATCATAAATATAACAATTTGACATGTTAAAGTAGGCCTACATATCCGGTAATCTTACAATGACAACACTTTCTCATTATTTAGATTTCTATTCACATGATTAAAAAAGCAGACTGGCCTTAATACACACGATTTACTCACAGCAGTGATACTAACTTTCCATTCACATTGTGACCACTCTAAGCAGATTAGACAATACTGTCTATAAGTATTAAAGTTGGCACATTTCATGGATTAACTCTGAAATACATTTTATTAAAGTTGCAAAACTTCAGAAGAGGAATCCACAAGGGAAGTTATTATAATAATCACATGATATGTAGATCAAACTACGTAAAGTTGACGTGGTTTATGGCAGCAAAATCTCCAATAAATACTTCAAATGTGGTACATAAGGGAGTTATATCTAATATATTCAGCATACAACTCTAAACACGAGGGAGAAATATTGGATTGAAGTTTCTGCAACATTTAGTCTGTGCGTACAAGACTTAGGACATGATACAGTCCAGGTTTCCATCGGCTGTGGATGGGAACTCCAGTGTTTGGACGGCGGCCTTGCACAGATAAGACATTGTACCGAACCGACCACTGGGCGCTGTGTCGAAGAAGTCCATGCATATTCCGGATGCTCCTTTGATTGGGTCATTCAGAGTCAAGTCTCCTAGAGACTTCTGCAATATATGAAAGATTAACACTGAATCCATTTCAGTTCCAAAAGTCAGAGATATTAATTCAAGAATGACTCCTATTTCTTTCCAGCAATATTTACTAAGCGTCTGATATTACGCTTAGTCCTTTATGGCCCACTGCTACATGTATTTGTAAGCAACGATTTAAAGCATTTGCACAGTGAGAAGCAGCTTCGTACATTGAACAATGTGTGGCTCGAAAAGATCTTCACCATATAACAATGCTCCCTACTCGAAAACCCAACTCCAAAATGACCTACCTGTTCTTCAATGAAGATGTCGTTGGCTATATGGACGAGCCGGTCCACCTGTATGATATGGTTCCAGCGCGACACTCCGCCGTCATGTTGTACAATCAGTATAAGCACCATGAGCACCTCGACCATCAGCTGGCGGTACTCAGGCTGAGGTATACGGTTCAACACCATCTCAACCTGCAGCGCAAACTTCAACTCACCGGAAGTCATCTGAAAAATATAAGGTGTAAAATGCATCTCAACTTCAGAATAGAGATTACTCCTATTAAAAGAACTCTACCTTTTAAGGCATGAGCTGACAGCTGTACAATGATGAGTTGATCAAAACTGTATAAAGAAATATATACTGACGGTAATGGGATGCTCACCTCTCGTGTTAGGCTCTGTGGCAGTGTGTGTCCTTCAATAGACAAGCCTTGGCACTGCAAAGGAAAACACATTGTGATAAGAACATTTGAGAACCATTTGGATAGAACTCCCAAGTTGTCCAGGGTGAACACTAGCTGGCCCCACCTCGACTACTACCGTGAGTTGTCGCTGGCTTCAGGGATTTTGCGATAAAGTAGTTCTGTCTGCAGGTTGCTGAAGTAATAACATGTAGGAAGGTTCCCTGCACAGTAATATCCCCCACCAAATGGAGACCCATATAATGCCTAAACCTGAGAGAGGCATTCCCTAGAATGTGTCTCGCAGCAAGATTTGTATGAACAGTAACTACTGTAATCGCCCGCGTATCTTTTAGGCCCCTTCTGATACTAACCTGATGTTTTCTTCGAGCCTTATCACTGTCAATTGTTAAGCCTATGGAGAATGCATCCATTATCGCTCGTATATTTCATTGGTGAGTAACTCCTCTCTTGGCGAGTTAAGAATTGAAAAATAGCAGTAGGTCTTGAATAAGGATCCATATTAACCATAAAAAGGCATGAGACACTGTAATTCTCCTCCATTTTGTTATAATCTAGCAGTTATAGCCCCACAACTCGATCGTCTCGCCGTCCACCATTTTGGATTTTGGTTATCTCTGCGCATGCCCGACCCAATTTCCATGGGTATTTGGGTCAATTTGCACCACCACGGGCTTTGTGATGCGAATTAACGACAGAACCAATATGTGCTACTTTTTACCGGGACCACCCCTACCAAACAAGACAATATTTGCTTTGTAAATCTAATCAATTACTGGGGAACCTAAGGAGTCTAGGACTGCTGACACCCCTTTAACTGATTTACTCTCAGGGTGTTGGGTACACAAGGATGGGATCCTGCAGACCCTGCAATGGATCCCTCCAATGCTAAAATCTCCTTTAATGTTTTACCATTATATTCCACTATATTGGTATTGGATAATTAGTGACACTTTCACAAGCCTAATTTAGCACCTCTCTTTATATGACACCTGATGAGACCCTGGGGGTCGAAACCTAACACATCACCCAGGGACATGGTCCCTGGATTAGAGTCCTAAGTATATGGCTGGACAAATTTTTACCAATGCTGGGAGAGTGACTCCCCCAGTAGGTAGGGGCCACTGATTGGCTGTGACCCCATTGTGATGTAACTTCCTGCATTCTCTGATACAGGAAGTGGGGAGATTTCCATAGCAACGTATGGGCCTAGGCTAGCAACAGTCTCATTTGATTAGGTAGTGTCGAGGTGGACGGAGGTGTACCACACTGTCACATGAAAACCAATATGTTTTATTATCTTTTTAATAAAACATATTGATTCAAATGATATCCTGTTGCCATTCTTTATCATATTTCTATATTATAACACCGAATATTTTTTAAAAAAATTAATAACGACCATTTTGACGACAATGGAGACGCTTGCGCGGATCAAATGATGGCTAATTCATCAACATTCATCAACTATTTGCACCACTCTGGACCAAAAGCACGGGAATGTTTGTTTTTTTTGCACCTCCTATGGGATTTAACATAGGGCTAAAGCATCTTAGTTTTTCCCACTGTTAATAGTCATCTTAAAGTTGCATTTTTACCCCGGCTCTTATAACCCCTTTCAGGTTAATCATTGATAACTTTAGGTCCATGACCCACTTTTGCATTTTGATTTCCACAACCTTCATTTAGTCGATGAAAATAGATTTCACTCACCCTCCTCAGCACCTCCCAGAGTTCTGGGTAGAAGAAGATGGGTACCCTGTTCAGGGCACCATCTAACCGGCGTCTCCGTAGCCACTGCCCCTGCCGGTCAGTGTCAAAACTATCCTGTAGCTGACCTACAGACTTGGGGTCCAGGGGGAGCGCCGTCAGGTCATCCACCGTCTGAAAGGATTATAAGTCTTACAGCTGCTTTCTAGATAAAATGTATAATTCAGGTACTCCTGACTTTCAAAATATATGTTTAATGATATCATAAGTATGGTCGATTCATGTATTGGTGATAGATAAAGGTGTCTGCAATGTTCTTATTTAGACACGTGAGGATTATGAAGAAATCAAATTGATAAGCATAGAATTTCACTTTTTTTCATTTCCTATTTATAGAGAGATATCCTATTTCACTGTTTTGTATGCTTCTATTTGTATGGCATGATGTATGGAAGGGTATGGTATCTAGCTAACATTGGGCCACAAATTGAAATGTGTGAATAACTAGTGAACTGCTTAGATGGTCTGAGCACAAACAAGTAAATCGCCTATCTAATGATTCGCAATAGGTCCACTAAGGTGCGAAATGTGCCCTATGATCGTTTGTACACTCAGCTCAGCCAGCTTTATCGGTAACACTGATCTAATGTGCAAAACTACTCCTACGAGTGGGGCATGCACTATAGCGTGAGGCAGACACAATAATGTGCATCTGGAGAGAAATGTCTATTCTATTCTTTTACATTTCAGATTAATCTAATTCTAGGATACATATGCGAAAAAAAAAAACTAAAAAAACTAAAATGAGTATTACAAAATAAAGGTTCCCTGACAATATTTGATAGTTGCAACCGATAGGTAGTATCAGTATTTTGTTTTTATTTTGTGGTTGTTAAACCGAATATTTTTTTCCCTTTTTTGTGATCTTGGCTTTTGCATACATTAAAATAATATACACGATGTATTACCAAAATGGCTGAAGCCACCATCCAGTATTCAAAGAAGCTTTAAACAAACCCCGGCTTGTACATTCACAAATGTGAAGCATTTCTTAACAAAAAAAAAAAAAAAAGAAGAAGAAAATTACAATGTACAATGGCATTCTTTAATTAGTCTTGGTCTGCTTCATAGAAAATGACAGATCTAGATATCAGATTTGTCATAATGACGTTAAACCATGCTGATAGATTGTGGAGATTAGAATGCAGAAGCGTCCAGAATCACTTTATACGTCTCAGTATTTAGTGAGTAGAGGATCGATGAGCTCAAGCTTAGTCTTAGTTATATGCCTACATTGTCAACACTTGCGCTTCTCCTGGTCAACTGCAAAATGAAGCCAGAATTTGTATGGTGAAGCTAAGGTAAGGGTAACACGGGGGAGTGCATTTAAATCATTAATAGAAGAAAACATCATTATTAAAAGTACTACTGGTGAGGTCTACACCATTTGATATATCATGTACATCACAGCTAATTTCTATTATAAAAAGAACTACCGTAATCTCCCACGTATAAGGCGCGTCTTATAGGCCAAACAAAAGGCTGCTGGGTCTTATACGTGGGAGGAAAATTGCCTTGAGTTTGGGGTGCGCCTTATAGGGGGGGGGGGGGTATTTTTACTATAGAACAGTACTACATTAACAAAAATCTGCTCTTAGGGGTGCGCCTTATACGTGGGACAGGCCTCCCTTAGTTGGGGGTGCGCCTTATACGCGGGCTGCGCCTTATACGCGGGAGATTACGGTACTATTTCAACCAAAAAGTACTTTAAACGCTACATTGTCACTATCACCGCTTTTAATATAGAAAATTAGCTAATGCTACATGTATTTTATAGAGCGCACTATTGTGTGTGGCACGTACAAAACTAACTAACAACATCAAAAAGCAATACAAATGGAAGCATGTTGGTTATTGTCACATTGGTTTCATATAGACTGTTTAATCATCTTTCATAAAGAAGGCTATTAAATTGTCTATCTTGATAGAACAACCATCTGTGTGTATAGTATAAAACAATGGATCAGGCCCTTAAAACAGTGAAGATGTCTAATCTAAGTAGTGAAACTAATATATGGTGGTAAATATAACAAGGACCATCATTAGCTTAATCAAATTGAATAGGTATATAGGAAGCTAGAAACCTCTAAATCAAGAAAATAAACAAGCTAATTTCTACCTATGAATTATCAGCCTCAAGAGATATGTAGCTGTGAAATAGTTTATGCTCTATATACAAAGCAAAGTGAATCATATAATAAAGAATCTAGTATATCTATACTGTGCGACATTTACTAAAGATAACTGTAAGATATTAACTAACAGAGAAGACATCTCATATGACCACATGAAGAAGAAGGAAGAGGAGGAAAGCGATTGCAAAATTCAACATCCAAGATTGAGGTGGTTTAGAATTCCAACATGAAACTTTGAATACACGACAAAAGATGCAAAGCGAAACATATAAGGGGCTAAAAACTAAACACCATGTTTATTTCAATAAGCGTTGTCTTTTTTGTATTCTTCATCAGGATTAGCAATGGGATGAGGAAGCTGGAGTCGTGCAACAACAACACTGAGTAATACAGACTCACCGGTCTCTTTCTTTCGGCATCAAGAATGATTTCTCCAGCCGACACAAAATTTGGATCATATTCTAATTGCAGATACAAGAGGGAAAAAATATGAAAAGGTGGTTGACCAGAGCTCTTTATACATATCTGAGAATTGGGTTGTACCCAAAGGTATTGATTAATAACCTCTGTGTGTCATACACTTTCTGCAGTTTATATACGCAGCGCAGTAAGAGGGCTGTACCCTACCTCAATCGCTTGGCCCTAAAATTAAAAATCCTTGTTTTGACTCCACATCAAACACTAGGCTTTCATGCTGGCACGAGATATACTGAATTTAAAAGTCACCAGAAGCACAACAAATGGAATGGGGGGGGGGAAGGGTCTCACAACTGAAATCTGCTGTACACGGTTGCTGTTGTGCTCTTTCACTCTGAGAGGAAAAAAATCATTTGACTGAGTACATGTGTAATATTCATACAATAGTGGTGCACTTTGCATCAGGGAGCAGCCAACTGACATGAATGGACGCGATTTGTCAGGGACATTGAGAGAGTTGACTGATTTTCCTCGATGGGAGGAGCAGGGCAAGGGTCGGTGTCGGCGTTATACCAAGACTAAATCTCTTGGTAACCTGAAAGTCGATACCTACTATTGGAACTACTTTATTTTGTAAACCCATAGAAAAAGGACCTTCTGTCCTCTTAAACCTCCACATGTGATTTATATAATCTGACTTGAGCTGCTCCTAAAGGATGTCGTGGGTTTACACATAAGCGGGTCAGTGGGAGTATTATATAGTTTAACTACTGGTAAACCTTGCAGTACAAGACTACCACTACGCCATGTGTTATATTGCACCATAATTCATGCTTCCTATACTCATTATGTCTTATAGACAAATTATTTAAGGTCTAAATCACAGTTAAATAAAACAAGCCCTCTCACAATAATTAAATCCCCCGTTAGTTCACAAGAAATGTGTGTTGTTCCTTCAGCCAATGCTATACTTTACATCACTCAACATTATAATTGAGTTATTTCTAAAAAAAAAAAAGATTATACTTGACTTATAAACCAATGGTGTGTTAGAGTATGACCTATCCTACCATAGAGTCGCTGCACATGGTGAGTAGTGTTAGTCTTGTATACACAATATTACAGTCAGTCTAATATGGACCACCTTAATCTCCTGTTTGAACTGTTCCATTGTCGCTGACCTATGTCCAGCTCTCCGCGAGGCAGGCAGCGACTTCTCTGTAGTTATCTTGAGGCGCGTTTCTTCTGTACCAGAGCCTGTTTCTATTACAACCGATATGTTAAGTTCAAGAAGAATAAAAATAGGTGTGGATTGTTAGAGGGGAAACAGCGGGCTTCTTTAGAGTAGTAGGGTAAGAGGCAGCATTTGATATCATTGTAATCTATCCCAATACGGCAACAGATTAGATAATATAATGCATTTTTAACAACTTTAATTTTTAAAATCTAAGCATGCAAGGATAAGGTACACCTTCCTCTCGAAAACATTTAATACAATCAATCAATTCAATGTAGAGATGATGCAATCAATAATCAATGACATGTATACAGTGTCAAGAAAAGTAGGAAAATCCAAATATGAATACACAAAATCAATAACATAGAAGTACCAGTTTGCTATAGTTAAGATAATATGTCAAACATCTCTAAATGAATAACATTCTCTTCGACTTTAATACTCCATATCTTAATTGGTAGCCTATTCTCTCCAGCAATAGCATTATCACAAAGGCCTGTTAAAACTCGACATCAAATAATTTATCTACAAATTCCTTTTCGTAAATACATGTAGATAAGGAGCTTCCAACTTTATATTAAAGGAATCTAAAAGAAAACTTCACAGCTCCTTATCAATTCAACCCGTCCATATCCTGGGTACACTACAACATACACAATAGAACCTACCCGTTGATACTCCGAACTCCTTGCCGCTCAGAATGTGATGTAGAAGGGTCTTCATCTCAAATGGGCTGAGGTTCATCAACTGGTCTGATGCCTCCTCACCTAATAACCAAATAGGAACCACATTGTCACTCCACCACTCTAAACCATATGCTCTCCGAAAGTGCAAATTTCTATACATTTTTACTCCAAAGTATGTAACGAGTTTGCAAGGTAGAATGTCACCTAAATTTCAATTTCATCGAGAAACACAATAATCAAATGCAAACCTGAACACGTAAGGGTCCTTGCCATCTCTGAGGCCATGACTTGGATGATCAAGCCAACCCGTATCCTCAGCATCTCACTGAAGAGTTTGGGTTCAGTTCTGATGAACATGGCCAGGTAGACAAGGATTTCCTGGATAAATAATTAATACATGCAGAGAATGAGTATAAGTGTACAGAAGTGTCTTAATGCTAACAGCGTATACATGCTGTAAGTTTACGTATTGATAGCATTTCACGGACTTAATTCATTGAATAAGATCGATTGACTAGTATTGGACAGGATAATACAAAAAAAAAAAGTATTGGACAGGACAATCAATTATACTCCTTTTTCGCTTTTACACAAATAGTACATTATCTTAAATGTTAGCAGTTGTTCAATATTGTAGAAATCCTAGTTACATAAGTACTACGATAGAAACAAGAGAGGCTACAGAAACAAACGTTTAAGGTTGCCAATGAATCACTACTGTCAGATAGGATATAGTGTCCCCTACAATAATGCCCCTTTTTGCAAATTCTATCATACTTGACATTTTCAATGAGAGGAGGTGCTAATTCATCATTCTCATTAAAAAAAAGTGGGCGGGGGGAGGGGCAATAATCAATTTCATACAAGCGGTTTAATGATTGATAAATTGTGGGCCAGTCTTCCGGGATCTACCGGTTACCACTGTAGCAAAATTGATAGACTTATTCCAAATCATTCAAAGATTCTGTGCAGATATTGAATGATTCCTTAAATGATAGCATGTAAAAGTGTTTATACATACTAAAACATAGTTATATACCATGTTGGTATAGAAATATTCATCAACATCTGTAAGATATCATTTCCTGATCAATATCTACTAACTTATACGATTCATTATTATCTATGTGATACTCTGTAGTTATGCAATACCAATTATTATGTGTGATGATCTTGCTGTAAAAATAATGTACCATGATGAGGTCACAAAATACATTTCAGTGATTAGGGTATAGATTCAATATCTATGAATTCAGCCACAAAATCACAGTATAATAAAGTATGTTCTCCCCCCCCCCATCCTATACTATTAGTAAAATGTATTTATACTGGTACTCGATTATTCCAGAAAATGTTACTAACGGGTTTTCAAGGCGCAGTATATAAAGTTCTATAGAATACTGTTATCGTTTGTTCGGCAAAGTTCCGTTTATTTTCATAACATGATAAAAATAATGCACTATTCTGAGGTTTACATAGGTGGTAAGTTATATGGAGAGTGGGTAAAGGTATTGAAATCCAGTGTTAAAAGGAGTATATGGTACTACGTACCGTAATCTCCCGCGTAGAAGGCGCAGCTCGCGTAGAAGGCGCCCCCCCCAACTCAGAGAAGGCCTTTTCACGTAGAAGGCGCACATACCTCTTCTGGATCGATTTCCGGAAAAACCCGCGTATAAGGCGCCCCCCCAACTCACAGGGGGGCTGTTTTGCGTAGAAGGCGCCCCCCCCCCCTCCCCACCCCCTATTCTACAGTGACCGGTCTGCCGCGGTGCAGGCTCTATGAGTTCAAGCTGTCATCGGCACACAGTCGGCGTCAAACCCGCTGAGCGCCTGTACACCGACCGGTCTGCTGCGGTGCAGGCGCTATGAGTTCAAGCTGTCATCGGCACACGGTCGGCGTCAAACCCGCCGAGCAAATCTACAGTGACCGGTCTGCCGCGGTGCTGGCTTTATGAGTTCAAGCTGTCAGCGGCACACGGTCGGCGTCAAACCCGCTGAGCGCCTGTACACCGACCAGTCTGCCGCGGTGCAGGCGCTATGAGTTCAAGTTGTCATCGGCACACGGTCGGCGTCAAACCCGCCGAGCAAATCTACACCGACCGGTCTGCCGCGGTGCTGGCTATATGAGTTCAAGCTGTCATCGGCGCATTTTCCCAAATGAGATGTTGGAAAAACCCGCGTATAAGGCGCACCCCCAACTCAAGGCAATTACCCTCCCGCGTATAAGACCCAGCAGCATTTTGTTTGGCGTAGAAGACGCGCCTTCTACGCGGGAGATTACGGTACTTCAAATTACAACAGGGATTCCCCTATGTTAATATACAGACAGTTAACACCATCACCTCAAATCGATATGTTCCTGGAACCAGATTACTTCTAACTAATGCTACACACCTCTAAAATACATCTACAAACATAACTGACGTACATACCTGGGTTATCACAAAGTGCCCCCTCTATATCAGATGTAATAAATTCTCATACTTATAACTTTCTACTCATGTTGTATTTGTTCTCTCAAATCATGCAATGTAATTACTTTCCTAACAACTACTACAACAAATTCTGATTTTAAGCCAATGGACAGTTAATTTAAGTGGACTTAAAAAGAACAAAGGACAATTATGCCATTCTGCCAGCGTATATTACATTACGGAAGCTTGCAACAGGTTCTACAAATATTTAAGATGCTGGCGTTATTAAGCACTAACCTGGGTGAGCATGGCAGTAGCACTGTCCTCCCCACACGCCTCCTGGATGATGGCCGCTAGTTCATCTGGAGGTAGTGGTCTATGAAATTAAAAAGATCAGCAATCTTGAAATCTCAGAAAAGGCAAAATCTTTTCTAAATACTTAATAGACAATATATAAAATCATTTCCCACCACTCATTTTGTTCTCACAAAGATGACTTGGAAATTACCCCATATTTTCAGAATTTTACAAAATAATTACAGAAGCCACTACCACCTCACCTAGTGATAATTTTCTCCCTGGGTTCAGGAGGGAGTCCTACGGCTAGTTGTTTCTGTCTGACCAGGATGTCAGAGGCGGCTTTGGCTAGGTCCTCTACCTTCTTCTTTAGCATACCGGCCGTGTGCCGTACCAGCCACCACTGTTTGTGGTGCCCTGCCTTGTCGTACAACTCACTTAGCAGGTCATGGACTGTAGACTTACCCGCCATCTCTGTGTCAAAGTCTGGACCTCTGAAATACACAGTAAGGATTTTATTGGAGAGAAGTACCTTCTTAACCCAATTTACCCCTTTGGGGATGTGTCCAATTTTCTTTTCAATTTTCATCCCTCTAGGGGTGGATATGGGGCATGAAAACCTTAAAATACATATTAAATCGTTTACATTAGGGGAGGATGGAACCACTTTAACCCCTGCTGTAGGTTGGCAGGGGTCTTCCTCAACCATGCTTCATGTGCATTACATAATTTTAGATCAAAATAATAATATAGAACAACTTAATCTGAGCTAAAGGTATAAACCACACTAACTTTGTCATGAAGAGGTAGTGGATGATATCTGCCTGGTCGTGCAGGGTCTCAGCCTCCTTAAGTTGATTAATGAGATCCTTGATATCCATGCCTTCAAACTGCTCCTTGTGTGCAGACAGGATGCCCACATCACTTGGGTGTCCACCATGGAGGTGTGAGTGGTGGCTGCTTCCTCCAGTACCCAGGCTACTGAACAGGTTGCCCTCCCCCAGGTTAGACTGTGGTAGGGGACTGGTGGGGATGGAGCTACCTGGGGAGCTACCTGTTGACTGGCCGGAGGATTGGCTCGTTGTATCTGAAATATTTTGAGATTTTTTCTTAATATTTTGAATAAGGTTGTATAAATCTTTGTGGCAAAGATGCTCATAGTTCATCTACAGTCATTCAGGCCCGTAGCCAGGGGGGTGACTTGGGGTACTGGTCACCCCCCTATGGCCCCGCAAGCTGAAAAAGGTCCACATTTTGGGGCCTTAGACACTGGCTTTCTAGCAACCTTATAGGCCCCTTCATCTCAAAAACTGGGAAATATTTCAAGTTTCCACTGAGCAAAATATATATATATTGGAAGTATAATTTGGATATCCCATAACTATGATTTTTATTCACATCATAAAGATGCCCCAGGTAATGTGGGTATGTACATGTGCAGATGGACCAGGATGGGGGCAGGGGGTGACTTGGGTAGGTAGCTGTGAAGGTGGACCAGGATGGGGGCAGGGGGTGACTTGGGTCAGGGGTGTGAAATCCCAAAACCAGTTTCCTCTGAAGCACATTTTACCACCTTGCAAGGATTTCTAGCTGTGAAGGTAGACCATGATAGGGGAAGGGGGTGACTTGGGAAGGTCACTGTGAAGGTGGACCAGGATGGGGCCAGGGTGGGACTTGGGAAGGTAGCTGTGAAGGTGGACCAGGATGTGGGCAGGATGGGAATTTGGAAGGTAGTTGTGAAGGTGGACTAGGATGGGGGCAGGGGATGACTTGTGAAGGTAGTTGTGGAGGTGGTCCAGGATCAGGGCAGGGGGTGACTTGAGAATGTAACTGTGAAGGTGGACCAGGGTGGGACCTGGGGGTGACTTGGGAAGGTCATTGTGAAGGTCGATCAGGACGGGGGCAGGGGGTGGCTTGGGTAGTTAGCTGACAGTGCAAGTGAAACAGAGATTTTGTACCCATGTATTCTGGGTAGAATAGGTAGATCTTAGCCTGTAATGTTCAGGGATGTGATTTCTCCTATCTGTAGACTTTCCTACACTTTTGAGCTAGATAGTTGACCCTCGTGATTTCCTCAGATCCATTGAGAAAATATTTTATTGAACAAAGGGGGGTCTGGTACTCTGGCTGCAACAGATGAAATGAATACAGTATCTTCAAATAACCCCTTTCAAAATTGTCCTGGGGGAGTATGCCCCTAGACCCCCTAGATTTATCTTATGCAAACATTACAAATGTTGCCTCTTTAGCCCATTTTGTGCCATTAAATACTAAGAACTGGGAATATGAAAATCTTCCCACACTTTAACAATTTCAAAATCACATCCCTGAATGTTGAAATGAAAGTGGAACATTCAGCCTTTTGAATGCTACAATACAAATTACAGTGGCGGCGGAACGGGGGGGGGGGCGGGCAAGGGAGCACATGCACCCCCAACTTTCATGTTGGGGGGCAAGACTATGTTTTTGCCCCCCCCCAACTTTTCCCAAAAATTTCTGGCTTTTCAGCATGGTCATAGAGCCTACAATTTTAATTGAATACAGCATTCAATCATGCACTTAAAGGTCCCCAAAATGCACCATTTCACATCTAAATTTTCAAATTATCCATTAGAGGAAGGGGGAAGGGGTTTTCGAGGATGACCTGGATGGTTAGGTTCACATCCATAATATTGATGATACTTAGAAAGAAGGGCTAAGTACCTCCATAGGTTCATCTGGGGTAACAGAAAAAGTAATTGTGCAAGTTTGTTTTTTTTAGAATGCACTAGTAAGGGACTGAGGTTCAAAGAAATTTATAAGTACTTAAATCCTTTCTCTGGGTGGTATTGGAGATCATTTGTATGGGCGGATGCCTGCCAAATTGACCTACCTATCCCCAAATTAATGACATATTTTCTCATTGGATCGATCTGTAAAAGTCACAATGATGACCCATTCACTCTTCAAATTTCTGGAAATTCGGATTTTCCTCAAAAATCCCACATGTGATAGAATATAAGACTGCCCAAATCTTTTTAGCAAGAATGCCCTTTATACCCCCCTTCCGAGGTTTGATCAATAAGGCCTTAGGTTTATTAAAGGAGGTCTTCTACCCTCATAACAACTCCTTACCAGGTCCTACAGATTGTGTCATCTATTCTCAAAATACACCAGAATGCACACTTTGGCTGAGCACTTTTCAAAACTTTCCTGGGGGAT
Source organism: Acholoe squamosa (assembly GCA_949317995.1). Taxonomy (NCBI): domain Eukaryota; kingdom Metazoa; phylum Annelida; class Polychaeta; order Phyllodocida; family Polynoidae; genus Acholoe; species Acholoe squamosa. Next base: position 22,850,499 of record OX439042.1, read on the forward strand.
GCCCCCAGACCCCCCATCTGTTTTTTTTCCAAATACCAATGCCATGAACCCAAATACACTTTATATTCCATGTACAAATCAATATCCACAAGATCCACTAATGCCCTCCCCCTATCCCATAGATCCTTACCTTTCAACTCCCACCCCTACTTTTGAAGGGGGGTGGGGGTCTGACATGGACCAACATCTGAGTTCCCCCCCCCCCAACATTTCAATGGCTCTGCTGCCCCTGCAAAACTGTCATAGCTTGTGTATAAAGCACACCCTGCTTATAAGGCGCACCACTAACTCAGGCCCATCCAACGAGGAGGCATATTTTTGATGACTTGAGGAAAACCTTGAGGTAAGCACAGCATAGCTGTGATGAATTATTTTGCCAAGGTTGATGACCAGAATATTTGAATAGGTTCCCTCTCGCATAGTTACTGATATATTCTGACTAATTGTTGACAAACAGTGACAAAGTACTGACATATATTTACTTACTGCTGACAAAATGTGAGTAAATACTGACATATATTGACTAATTGCTGACAAATTGTATGTAAATACTGACATGTGTTGACTAATTTTTTATATATAGTGACTAAGTACTGACATATCCTGACATTACTGACATATATTGACTAATTGCTGTTATATAGTGACTAAGTACTAACATATATTGATATATTTTGACTAATCACTGATAAAAGTGAGTAATTACTCACTATTTGTCAGCAATTAGTCAAAATATATCAGCAATTACTCACTATTTGTCAGCAATTAGTCCATATATGTCAGTCATTACTCAATATATATCAGCAATTGGTCAAAACATGTCAGTATTTACTCAGAATTCATCAGCAATTAGTCAATATATGTCAGTAATTACTCACTCTTTGTCAGCAATTAGTCAATATATGTCAGTATTTACTCGCATTTTAATGAATAAATGTTAGTAATATAATCACTAGCAATTACTCAATATATGTTAGTACTTAGTCACTATATAACAGCAATATATGTGGGCAGATGAGGAGAAAGGTCCCTCGCTGCGGGATTTTTAGTACTGGGTTTGGCCACTAGGGGAGATATAAAGGCTATACATGTGAGAAATAGGCCAAAAACTGGTCTTAGGTACTTTTTTACACAGAAAAAGATGATTCTCTCAAAAATGTTCTATTTTCACTCATTTCCTCTATATTTAGAGGGTAAATGGAACGTTTTGAATCCAAAACAAAGCCTAAATAAGGGTTCTCATAGAAATGTGTTGCCATGGCAACAAGAGAACATTCCAAATAGAAAAAGAAAATGCCCATAGTCCATAGAATGATTCACAGGATATTTAATGCTGAAAACCGCACTTAGATACCATTTCTACATCCAATGTTATGGCCAAATGTATGGAATGCATTGGTCATTTATCAATAGATTATTTAAATCATTATGCTAATTAGATGCAGGATTTAATCAAAACCATGAATGACAGAGCTTATTGGCTGTATTGATATGGTTATGTCATTCAATGTTAAGCCATATCTCTGGGACTGGAAGGGCTATCTGCAAGTGATATACCTCATATTAAAGCTGATGACTTCAATTTTAAATGCTACATTTTACCTCGGAGGACCCTTTCTCCTCATCTGACCACATATGTCAGTAATTACTCACTCTTTGTCAGCAATTAGTCAATACATGTCAGTAATTACTCACTATTTATCAGAAATTAGTCAATATATGTCGGTAATTACTCACTCTTTGTCAGCAATTAGTCAATATATGTCAGTAATTACTCACTTTTTGTCAGCAATCAATATATGCCAGTACCTAGTCATTATAAAACAACACTTAGTCCATTTATGTCAGTCACAATTTGTCATATATCAATAGTGAGCAATTACTAACATATATTGACTAAATGCTTATAAAATATAAGTAACTACTATCATGTATTGACTAATTGCTGACAAATAATGAATAATGACTAACATATATTAACTTATTGCTGACAAATAGTCCATAGATACTGACATATTTTGACAAATACCAGTCAAGGCAGGATGCACAATTGAATCAATGGCTATTTCTCTGTTATATATTGACTAATTGCTGACAGATTGTGAGTAAATACTGACATGTATTTATAATTGAAGATATATAGTGACTAAGTACTGACATATATTGACTAATTGCTATAGTGACTAAGTACTGAAATATATTGACTAATTGCTGATAAATTGTGAATAAATACTGACATATTTTGACTAATTGCTAACAAATGGTGAGTAATTACTAACATATATTGACTAATTGCTGATAAATGGTGAGTAATTACTGACATATATTGAGTAATATCTGACAAATTGTGAGTAAAAACTGACGTACATTGACTAATTGCTGACAAATAGTGAGTAATTACTAATATATATTAAATAATTGGTCACTAACATCCATCTGATAACTTTTGAAGAACAAAATTCACCATATATGGCCTGGATCTCTGTGTTTCCGAAAACCAAGATGGCCGACACACATGGAAAACAAAAGAATTGGGTAGTTGAGGTTTCCCAATGGTCACTAACATCCATCTCATAACTTTTGAAGATCAAAATTCACCATATATGGCCTGGATCCCTGTGTTACTTATAATGACTAAGTACTGACGTATATTGACTAATTGCTAACAAATGGTGATTAATTACTAACATATATTGATTAACCGCTGACAAATAGTGAGTAATTTCTATCATACCATACCACTAATACTAACCTGTTATAGCCTTAAACTCAATACATGTACCGTAAAAACACAGATTAAAACACAAATTAAAACACAGAATGGCGTCAACATTTTCAATCAAACACCAGAGAATGGAGAAATGGAAAGACATCCATTCAGCAATGACACACATCTATATATATGGGAAAGTACCAAGATACTGGATAATTATGCTAATTATGCAAATAATATGCACGGATATGGAATGTTTGGTATCAATCTGGGGTGTTTCGTCCCCCTAAAGAACATGCCCCCCTAAAAAATTTGTTTCAGAAAAGCGAAATAATTTTTCTAACTAGCGGCCTTTTCGGCCTGAGCCAGTCACCTGCGCCCTACCTCCAGCCAAAACCTATCTGTTTTAAGTGTCACCGGCGAAAAAGGGCAGGTTTGAGGAAGGAGTGGATCGAAATATAGGCTTTTTTGGGATGCAGGGGCAGACGCCAGTCCAGGCACTGGCAGAGAGGTCTAAGAACTGGCAGTTTTACAAAATAAATCGTATCTCCCTTAATAATAGGAGTTTTCTGTAGTGTGACATATAGATAAAGGGTAGCTCGAGCTGGCGAACGTCATGGCGGTCTTTATTTTCAAATCTGCACAATGGGAACAAAGTTGTCACCAACTTAGCGATCTTTTAACAATAAATAAATGCATTGGTGCATCATGCTGACCTTATGGAATAAAATGACAGGTGGTCCAAGGGTCTCTCGGCTAATAAAAATGTGTAGAGTCTATTATACCAACCTAGCGATATTTTAGGCCTATTTAGCGATCTTTTAAGGACAAATAATTTATTTCATGGCCAAATACAATGCTGTACCTCTATCTGGAGTGACTAGAACGATGTTTAGAGTCAATTATACAATTATGGCAATGTATAGGCTAATGTAGCGATCATTCTAAATGGTTAAAGTGACCATGTATCAGGCATAAGTTTATGGGTCCCACCAATACCCACCCCTATGATGAGGTGATTGGGTGCTGGGTGGTGCAGGGGTGGGTCTGACAGTATACTATTACGAGGTGATTAGGAGGAGGTGGGGGGGGGGGTGCATACAGGTGGATGTACCAATGAGTGTACTCTCAGCTAAGAAGGACTACAGCGCCTACAGCTTATTGATATGAGCTGTAGGCGGGTATAGAGGCATTGTGAGGGTGTGTGTGTGTGTGGGGGGGTGGACTATGACCTTGGGGGTTCTGGGCCGTGTTTTTGTGGCTGAGGACATCACTGCAGGTAATGTGGGCTATGGGAGTGATTGGATAGCAATCAGACGTCTTAGGGCCGCGTTTTCGCAGCTTTGGACGCCTCTACAGGTATTGTGGGCTGTGGCAGGTGTGAAAAACACAATTAAAACACGCCCTAGAGGGGGGGGGGGTATTGGGTGTCTCTAATGGTGCTGAAGGGGCTAGTGGAGACAGGTGGGAACTGTAGGCAGGGAGAGCAAGCTGTAGCCTCTCTGTAGGCGAGATCTGAGTGGGTAGCTTTCTCAGCTTCATGAAATCAACAAGAACAGGACAGGAGAGAAACGGACAGGGGAAAGAGAGGTCCGATGCTTTGACGTATGTGTGATAACACTAGACTTGCACATGCCTTACAGTGAGTGGGCCTAATGAGAAAGGTCTTAAGTACTATACCTATGGTGGCACAGAAAAAATGAATTATTGAAAGGACCTTAGCAAGGCCTAAGCGGTCTAGGTCATGCACTGATTATTTCAGTAGCTGAGCTATTGGTCTAAATTTTAGCGTGAGGTACTACATGTAAATGAATTATTTTCATAAATGAAAATAATTCAATAAAGCGCAGCTAGGAGAAAAAGTTTGTTGGTTTAGTACTGGTCTATACAAATATATCCATGCATATGAGGCACACCCCCAACTTCTGCTGAAACTATAAGACACAGTTGAGCTCCATCCTTACATATAAGCTGCGCCTTATATGCAGGGTATTACGAGAGGTCCACTTTTCCAACCCTGGTCACCCCCCCCCCCATCAAAAGGTCTGGATACAGGCCTGCATTCAACTTAAATTCAAAAATGAGGATTCCAGACTTCAACAAAATACCTTCGGACTACAAGGCACAGTATGGTATTGTGTCATAGTTGTTTCTCGTCTTAATAGCTTTCTCAGGCACAAAGGATTTGTAAGAGGCTGTTATCCGTCTACTGTAAGCCTATTTTGGCCATGCAAAGTATAATCATACATCCTATTTTATGATTGATTTTAACTATGCAAAGCTTTATCTAACTTTGGGCAACTACGTTTTTACATGCCATGGCGTTTCTGTATATATGTCATGCCCAAATCACTTTGCATGGCTACCGGGGTATATCAAATCTGAATCAGGGGTTATACAGGGAATCATATATATCTTCATTCAGGATAAAAGTGCAAGATTTGACAGATGTGTACATCTGTGAATCAATTCTTCCTTTTATTATTGACAAAAAGTAGAAATTGTGAGCCTTTATATAATGCATCTGTCCAAGGGATGCGGCGAGCTGACACTTACTACCGTAATCTCCCGCGTACAGGGGTGTGAAATCATAAAATACATTTCCTCTGAAGCTATTTCGCAATGATTTCCAGTTTACATTTTTACACTAGATAAAGGTCATTTAAATACTCAATGGTATAGATGCCATCCTCTGTCATACAGAGAGGCTAAGAACTATCCATGGGATATTCAAATTTCTGATTTTGGACAACAATAGATCTATACATTTGAAAAAATTCAAAAGATCCCCCCCCCCCATATAAATGGTAATTCATTTTCTCAGTGGATTTGCACAGATCTCAGGAATGATCCCTGTGAGCATCAAAACCGCGGATTTCCGCGTTTCCGCGGAGATTTCACACCCCTGGCGTATAAGACGCGTCTTATAAGAGGGGTTTTAGTTCTCCTTGGATCCACAAGGGGGACACTAAGACCTTTCTTTTGATATGATACATGCCATAATGGTCATAATAGGGCATAAGGGGGCCCAGGGGGGGGGGGGGGGTCCAGGGGGCCCAAGCTACACACAGGTTTTTAAATTTTGTAAATTCACTCAGTAGAACCAAAGTTATGAATTTTTCATTTTTTTGAGAATTTTCAAAAACTCTAGGTGCGTCTTATACGCACACTGCGTCTTATACGCGGGAGTTTACGGTACTGCCATACCATAACTAACCAACTCCCCTGGTTGTAAAAGAAACATAATATCAGGGATGTAAGTCGGACTGTTTGAAAAATTCTGAAGACACATTCAGAAATCCTGTATTTATTGTAAAATATTAACAAAATTTTGATGCAAGAAAGAAAATTTGGTTAAATCTATTACACATGTCTGTTTCAAGAAATTCTGAAATCAGAAAAAATTCTGAAAACTTACATTCCTGTGTTATTCTCAAGGGGCTTCCATACTAGATGTACTATATCGGTTAGTTAGTGTTATATATTGGTTAATGTCAAAATAACATTTTGATTTATGAACCTGAAATGGAAGGACAGATTCAGTCTTACGTCTGAATTAGATATCTTTCCCTATTTGAGTTTCTGATGAGCATGATCTCTTCATCAAGAAAGTATGGCAAATATAGGCGACAGACAAACAGTGGACTAAGAAAAAAAAAGAGATAAGAATATTCGATACAAAGTAAAAAGTGTTTACAGAAGTTGCATAGATTGCTGTGTGCGTGCTGCTGTGCACTACACCAAGTGGTTATCTACATGAGATGACAGCATCAAATTATTTTGTACATGATTTAAGCAGTTATGCGATTATTGTGGTAATTAAAAAACAGTGCACAGTGGATCAGTTTACTTCCCGCGACTAAGATAATGCTACAGTTGTCAACAGGGTTTGGTCGTTACTGTAGAAAGAGAAATGATTTAATCTCCACATATTTGTTATTCTTTAAATGTATTAATAACGGAGAAATAAGTGTGCTATTTTCTACTAAAGCAAAACGCAGAACAACTGCTCCAAATATATCAAAAGCCCTACATGTATGAATCCCGGGTATGAATTTGTATAAACGGTTTTGCTACTAGAAGTTCTAATGGAGGAAGTCATGAATTATTATTCAGAAAAATCAAAATATCATTCAATTAGAAGTTATTCACGACAGGACTCCTACGTACCCGACCAACCTTGAACACGTTTATTCCGATCAGAAGTAAATATTATCACTAACATACATACAAATGTGTGAGTCGGTGACAACCACACAACACCACTACACAGACAACCCCAGAATGACAGAGTGAATGCAAGGCTGTGAAAATCAAACCTCAGTGAAACGATGACAGCATTAAGCAAGTATGAGAATTGAGAAGATGTTATGAGTTAATGCTAAGGTGGATGAGTAAAAATGAAAATATTTTTTCTTTATTTTCACCACAGTACCGACCTTGTATGGGTGGAGATACCGGTGACAGGTAGGAAAGATCTGAAACCATATTTACATCTTTCCTCTCATTATGTGTATTAAAGTCACTAGGCCTTCTAGACCTTCAACACATTGGTGCATCATGCCTGATGGTCGCCAGTATTATGCGCCAATGAAGTGTTGGCGAGCCTGCTCACCAGTAATTCATCCCTGCATCATAAAGACACTCCATTAGTGTATCAACCCCATAGGGTCGTCATGATGCATGAATGCAGTCCTGATGAGTAGAATCTCCAGGGCTGCATCATGGCGATTAACAGGCATGATGCATTAATGACCTATCGGCCTTCAAAGGGCTAACCATGAACCTAGAACTATATTATTTACTGTTGCTGAATGTATATTAGCTGTGGTCAGAGCCAATAGCATAATTAGACTTATGTTTATGTAGAGATATTCTTTTCTATGGAGATGCCTTTTATGCACAGGACACGACCTGGAGAGGACGGTGTTGTTGAGGGAACAGGCCTGGAATGAAAACGATGCCATTGAGACGGCATTTTCCCTCAAGGGCCGTTTTCTTGAGGAATACGAGTTTTCTAGTATTTTCCACATGCCAATATTTTTGAGCAGATTTACATATCAAGAACAAGATGCTTCACTCGCTTCTATGTGAGTACCAGTGGTGTATTTTGAATATGAACTGACTACAATAAAAGACGCTAATAAGGTCATATCTATATACCGTAATCTCCCGCGTATAAGACGCGTCCTCTACGCCAAACAAATGCCTTGTGCTTCTTATAGGATTTCTTCAAGTTGGGGGTGCGTCTTATACAAGGGGTAATTTTACTATAGAAATGTACTAATCTTACAAATTTCAGCATTAAAATGTGTGTCTTATACGCGAAAATGCATGTGCTGAGTTTGGGGTGCGTCTTATACACGCAACGTGTCTTCTACGCGGGAGATTACGGTAGTAATCATTTGAAATAGTTAATGTGACTTAAATGATTCTAAACAATTCATTTATCAATTACAAAGAATGATCCTTAACCCCTCCCCTCCCACTTTTCCAATCAACACAAGCAATAACAATCAATCGGGGCAAAGAAATGCTGAATAAAAAAAAGTTTCAAGTCTAGTCATCTGCAAACCAAGTGCAAAATTCTTCTACACGAGTCAGGATTCGAGGATATCCACGCACATTGAATGGGCGACATGCACACACATAATATACACTGACTCTAAAAGGGATGAAAATAGACTACTGGTAAATCAAAATTGAATTTGGTTACAAATTTGTTGGCTCTAAATCTGACAATGAGATTTTAAATAACCATATATGTAGCTATACTTGGTATTTCTCATATTTTGCTTTGCTTTGTTTGAATGGACTATGGAAAATATCGCAAGCAAGACTAGACGGGAAAGTAGTTATAACTTTCCAGAATGAATGGATATTCCATTCAACATCTGATTCATTCCATTATTAACGTCGTTGGCTTTTCGAGATCGCTTGTGCCCATGGAAGGGATTTTTACCTTCAAAAAAGGAGCCCCTATTCAATCTGTAAATGTTTCTGTTAGCAATAAAAAAAATATACAAATACAGAGTTTGATTGTTGAATGGCTTTTTGGCTGTCAGTATGACATGCCATGAATAACTGATATTCAGTCACCATTCTACCCCCACATTAATTATAGTTTAAATACAAGTACATGGGGTTGAATGACACTGATCTAGAAGTTACAGAAAATCTTACTCAATATTACTTCTTGCTACATATGGATATGACTGTACATAGGTAGTACTTAACTAACTAAGAAGGAATTGGCAGTATAATGGTAGTCTAAAAGAGGTCATTATTTAAAAACCTGGGCTGAGTGAGGTTGGGGTTGGGGGTTGTGAATCTTTTTGTGAGTGTGTAAATAGAAGAAACACACGCACACACTTCCATCGGACCTCGCATATAAGTCGCACTTGCCAGACCTATTAGGCGTGCATTGGGTCTGTTTTTGAGCAGTTTAATTCTATTTTAATGTATTTTTACCCTGCCTATAAGCCCCATCGTTAACCAGCGGCTTATACGCAAGGTACTACGGTACAAGTGAGGACTTAGGCCTTTAAAAAACATGTTGTCTTTAGGTAATAGGGTCAAAGAAAATGCGAGTACTGTAATCTCCCGCGTATAAGGCGCGTCTTATACGGGGCGCATCTTATAAGGGGGACACCAAGGCCTTTCTTTTGATATATTACCTGCCCCCTTGGTCCTAATAGGAAAGGGGGCCCAGGAGGGTCCGGGGTGGCCCAAGCTACACATAGGTTTTTGAATTTTGAAAATTCATTCAGTAGAACACAAGTTATGAATCTTTCACTTTTTTGAGAATTTTCCAAAACTCTAGGTGCGCCTTATACGCGGGCTGCGCCTTATACGCGGGAGATTACAGTAGGTAGATATCAAATTTTTTTTGATTAACTGAAAATTATCGCACTTTTTACGCGAATTTGATGTGTGGGGTCTTTTTTTTTCATTTTTCTGCATAAGCGCCAAAAGAAGTATTGATTTTCCCCCAAAATGCCAAGAGAAAAATGAGAGTAGGGCCAAAAACATAGGGTAGGTAGCATTACTTGAACACAACATTTTATTCCAGGCCTTACATACATTTCACGATCTTGAATTTTAGAGTTCTCCCAGACTGACCCTGACTGACACCTAAAGAAATAGGGGTTTTAGCTAAAATACTATATGAGGAGGGATATCATGTTAGATTCTCTTCACTCGTTAAGTTCCAATTAATCCATTCTTTAGAAATTACACCCATTTCAGTATATTTTCAGAAAAGTAGTGGAGTATGAATGCCGTGCACTTAACAACATAACAACAAACTATGCACCATTTATGCAATCCAACCATGGCTTTTGAGGCTACGTGTATTTTCAAGAGATATTCTAAAGACTTCAGTGGCAGGTCATTCATAGTTCTTGATACATATTTACTGACTGAATGACATGCTATTTTGGAGTACAATTAGAAAAGACAGCATACCAGAGATAGGAGAAAACTATGTCTACACCATCTATTAAGGCTTTAATATCGATTTCACATTTGATATTATATATATGAGTAATTTCGCAAGAATAAGTCATGGGTGGATTAATACTGCATCATTACGAGCATAACGCTGTGATTATGACTGAGCATAGTTTTATACCTGTCACGCTACCAGCCGGTGTTCCCACATAGAAGGACGGATGGGGCGGACTGAGATCTAACAAGTAATAAGTCAATATGTGACTCAACCATCAAATTTTCAATTCAAATATGCAATAATGTCAATATATATGGGTCTCCCAAGTTGGGATGTACCTTTTACACAAGATGTGTCCTATACGTAATGCGGGGATATACCACACATTGTGTTACATACAAAGCTGGACTAAAAATATTTCAAATGTTTCAGTGTGGTCGGCCTCTTCTTACCGGTATCCTTGTACAGGGAGGTAAAACTATACATTTCAGTGATATCCACACAACACAAATTACTTTATTTCAAGTGCACTGCTTTGCAGCTTTTGTCTTTTTTCCTCATAGAAAACAACTATTGAAGTACATCCATTTTGTACTAATAACATAAATTGTATTTGTGATAACTGCCATTTTCTCACTCGCTTCAGGACTAGGCATAGTGACAAGCAAATTATGAGAAATCCACTCTCAACCAATTTTGGTGGTGTACAGGGTTTCAGCGAACACACCATGCTAAAAGCGGCTACACCTCTGAGGAGATTATCAATTTCAACATTCAAATAATCCACTCTAAAGTAGTTTTTGCCAAAGGAATTCTTTTTAAAATTACTGGTATAAAGGTCATTCGCTACCAACAAACTCCCCGCCCCCCTTTTGCCCCCCCCCCCTTTTACATAAAGTTATGAAAGTGTATTGTTGCTAAAACCAAAAATATCTAATAGACGTGGCTAACTCGTAATCACTATGAACTAAAAAATATTCAAATGAAATTCAAACGCACCTCAAAATACAAAAACGTATACGGTAAACTGCAATGCATGCATATTCTAGAAGAAAATCTGAGCAAAATCATTAAGACAGTTTGGGATATTGAACTACTGCATTAGTCACATTGAAGTCTTTTCCCAATGGCTGAGCGTACATAAAAAGCCTTCTACAGTGGAAGGACATGACAGTACATGTACCAGCATAACCCTTAGTTTCACTGTACCTACCGGCACTGAAACTAGCCCCCGGAGTAGTTAAGAAGAATGATGGCCGTCTAAAGTACTCTAACAAGTAACAGTTTAAAACATTTAATTACACTATTTGGACTTTCCTTGAATGTAGGGAAGGCTACTAAAAACGCTCTTTTATACAGTTTTATATGAAATTGATGATGCCTGTCAAGTTCAGCCAAAAAAAATATACATAAGATTTGTTACAAAAGCAAGGGAAAATAAGTCGTTGGTCTTGATTCAGAAAAGTTTTGACACACCAAGCAAGAAAAAAGAACGCTACGGAGAGATTTGTAACTTAATCGAGGAAATTCGGTAGACGGCAGTCTGTACCTCCTCACACGTGAGGAGGTAAAAAAAAAAATTAATAGAGGAAATAGAGGATTCCATTAGCAATAGATGGGCAGCCCTTGTGGGTTTTAGGATATAGGTGTACATGCTTTCTGAATAACCATTTTAGCATTATGCCATCGAAATATCATAATCTCCTGCATAGGAAAGAACTAAATAGAACAAACTTATAAAGAAATTCATAAATCAAAGGTGGGCCTTAAAGTTTCAAAGAGATGTACAAAATAATTGAAACGCCTTTCGTCCAAGATTGAATAATTTACGAAATAGACATTAACATTTGACAAAATATTAGATATTCAGAGAAACAAACTGTATTTCTCACCTGGAATATCTCCACTCTCCACTTGGATGGAACATGTGCGTTTGATAATCCCTCTGTAAGACCCGCGTCGCAGCGCTCCAGATGAATGTCGTGAACGGGAACTTGACCCTGAGCTACCACGTAGACGCGACTTGCTTTTGCTACTTGCCATGTTGGCAATATACTTCAGCAGATTTGATGCTAAGAAATAAGCAGAATCCAATTTCATTTTGGTGTATGAAGTGAGGAGAAACTATTCTAATATTGTCACTTAGCTTTAAGATCAAGACTGGTTACATTCATAAGTAGCTCGATCACATTGGTAAAGTAAAAGCATGTTCTAATTCATACTTCAGAGTATTGATAATTGTTATCTCATATTTATAATCTAGAAATCCCTATGATTTACACATTTTTGGGTATCGGATAGTTCTCTTTGTGAATAGTGAAAACTAATTGAAAACTTATTACTCTATGGAAATAAATAGCCTGTGTATATTCAGTATTAGCAGAGTGGGTAAAGGCTTTTTGTAGCCTCCTCAGTCTCCTTACTTACCGTCAGGAGAATCTTCAGCCTCTGTGAGGAAGGTAAGATTGGTGACACAAGACGTGTCCATGAACGTCGACAGGTTCCCAAGATGTACTCTGTAAAAGGTGGTATAAATAAATCATGGGTTAAACTTAATATTATGCTAAAAGAGACAATGGGTTGGCAGAATATTTAGCTAAAGCGGGTATTCCAATGGCCTAAATTCCGATAGACCGTCATTAATTGGCCAATTCTATTTAATTAACCACATGACATAACTCAGTCATGCAACAAACAACTGATGCAGTGGAATACCCACCTAAGCGACCTACAGGTACCTAAAGAATTAAATTACCGTATTCGACGTAATTAGCTCAAAGTGCGCTTAGAAAATATCGAAAATGTGTGTCTAGTAGTTAAGATTAACTGCACCTCAAAATCGGGATTTTCTTGGTAATTTCTAGTCTTAAGATGTGACTTAAAAGAGGGGGGTGTGCGCTTATTAGAGTATGTGCGCTAATTACGTCGAATACAGTATCTGTAAATACAAATTATAGATAATTATTTATGACTTATAAATTCATAAGATTTGATATGTTCCATACCTTGTACCGTTGATGTACCCAGTCTGAAGTTTCTTGATGGTGGCGATCAGGGATGGATGAAGAGTCCTTGCAAAATCTGTATGAAAAGAAGGAATATAGGATTCCACTCTCTGCACATTGGCTAAAACAACTATATAAGTAACTGGTCATATGTACCTATACTGTATTCGACATGCTTATCACATTGAATTCTTAAAAGATCTAGCTGATAACATAGATATAAAAGATCATCATAGCAAGAAATAGTGTAATTATGGCTGTGATAATCTCTCAGTGGTAAGTCTAAACAACTTGGTAGGTCTAATATAGTTTGCCTTTCAGTCGTTCAATTCCCATCGTTCTGACAAGATAGGCTAAAATTTTGAATCTGCTATAACATCATAAATTACAGAAGTTCGCTTATAAGCCGCAAATTGCATATTTTACGTAACATCCCTTCTTTCAAACTCTGCTATAAGCTGCACCTTGAAAATATGCTATTCCATAGTATCGGCTACTGGTATATTTCAAACATCAAACACCTCATAAACAGCCCGTGTCCTGAGTTCAGAAAGACTCTATAAGCAGTAATAGGCTTCTCATTCACGTACCACTATGTGTACATATGAGAGCTATTTTTGGTAAGTTAAGAGCAGATAGGGAGCCATCATTTTTAACAATATACTTTTATTTTCTGTCCCACCTCGATTACCGTGTATAAGTTTATATCCTCAAGTAGCTCGAGCACATCTTATAAGTAAAGTAATGTACCGTTTTTCTTTTCTTTTCTTTTCAAATATTATCCTCTGCTAAAAAAATGACCACTCCCTTAACATTACAACAGAGAAACAGTATATAAATCCACACACACGCGTAGTGGGGTTTTACGCATGCCCACACACACACACAAGTATGTTATATTTTAGTTTGTGAATTTTCCATAGTGAAAGGCATGCAGTTAGTCCTATTCATACATTATACACTTTTACCTATTAAACTTTTGTCTGAAATTGAGTCAATCATTTCAAGATTTACCTCTGCTTGGTCTATTCAAGTCCTCGTCTTTATCAGAGAAAAATACAAAGTTACATTAGTCAAAAACGCTAGATGAGAAGCAGTGCATTTATCACTAGACACAACGAACGAGTGATGTGAGATAGCATATATGGTAGATATAAAGACAACAGATGATATGCACCTAAGTAAGAAACTTATGCCACTAGTGTAGATTTTTTTTAATATAACCTGTGCTTAACGTATAACTTCTTATAAAAGTTTGATCCAAATATTCCTCTCGAAAACCCATCTTAAAAATACATAGCAGTGCTTAAATGATTTTTTTTTTCGTTGTAGTTTTGGTTAAAAGGAAAAGACTGTGCGCCCAAATATGTAAAATAAAAGTACAACATTGAAAAAGAAAACTCTCTATCGGTCGGGTAAAATGTCTTTCAAAGAAGAAAACAACAGCAAAAAGCAATTCCTTTCTTTCCAACTCGTCACCTTGAAATACTGAAAAAAGGCTGTCTTAGTAACTGGATACATTCAATGTGTGAAAAAGAATAAAACATCTGCACTGAGTTTCACAGCGATTGGGATATTTGTGGTGAAAATCTTAAAGTATAGTAGATATGTAACTATGTGCCTTAATGTGAGGATAAAATGTTCAACTTGTTTCGGTGCATCTTAATATTAACTGTCTCTTCAGATGGCTTATCAAATGGCTTATCTGTAGGTTTTATTCTTATCTAATAGCTTATCTGTAGGTTTCATTATCTTAAATAAGGTCTCATGTTCACACACCATGCATCCAACTGTAGATGGGGATGACCATAAGGGGGCGCCCTGTCATGATCCAGTTATTACGTAGAATGGCCACATCAGTGCGGAATATGTCATCCATTAGTTCTATATCATGCGCTAGGTAAAAGCGCTGTGCGTCGAACAACTAAACAAAAACAGAACAACATGCGTAGGAGATAAAAGACCAACTGGCAAAGATTATCTACCCAATGAAATAAATGAGAAAAGTACATCAAGTGCAAAATAATTTCTGACTGAATGAGGCAAATGTAAATGTTTAACAATGTAGGCCACATTTCCTTGCTGGGTGTGATTTGTCGTGGGAACTAATGGACAGATCAATTTGATATTGAATCAAATCAGCAAAAATTTCTGCTTCTAGATAATTCTTTAAACTTTCGATAATATCTATTTACCGAAAGAGTGAACAAAGGAATGGATCTTGAACACTGAATAGAATTTAAGCAACTAAGAACATACTAAGAAACTGGCCTGAACATAGTTTGCAACATATCAGAAATTCATCCAAAATCGAACGTTAAACAACAATAAAACATGCACATGAAAAGGGTAGAAAGACCATGCCAACAAGTGTCTGCAACACAGAAACAACACGATGAAAGAAAAAAGAAACATGCCGGAAGATGAGCAGTGTTGCATGTATGTAGAGGTTCAGGTTGAGGAACTGGAACAAAATTTGTGAACACCCCTTCTTTTTTGGACATCACGCCTATCAATCTGCTTTGACTCAGTCTAATTTTAAGATTTAATGGATGAGTGTTTCCTGGCCCGGCTGTTTCATTGCTGGAGGTGAGATGGAGGTATAAGTGGTCAATAAAGTCAGTCTAATCAAGTACAGTAAAACTGTGACTTAAACACAAGTAAGGGCCATAGAGGGTGTTCTTGAACTCAGTGTGGCTCATACATGAGGTATTAAGCAAAACTGAAAGTGCTAAAACTGAAAAGTAAACCCTAAGACGCGGCTTATAGGACTGGCCTGAACTTGAGTTGCGTCTTATAAGTGAGGTGCAGCTTATGTGCGAGGTTTTACGGCAATATTCACATGGCGGTCTGAATTCAAAAAGCAGGGATCAATCAAAGTTTTAAAATGGCATATTTCTTCTTTTTCTTTTTTGTGAGTTGAGTCATGATAACTTGAGTAAGTTTAGTTATTTAAGAGGGTAGAAAGCTGGGTTAATACTATTGGGGCACACAATCTGGAGTGTGTTTATTCTTTCCAAACTTCCTCTATCATGAATTAATCAATGACAGTGGAGTCGTGGGGTCAGTGGGAAGCGTTCATATCAACTAAATTACGGTAACTAGGTTGGCTTACAAGCTCTGGGAGTGTTTTCTAGGATACAGCCATCAACGAATTGCTGGCGATGTAATCTGCCCTTATTAACAAATCATGCCACGACACATTACAATATATATATACAAGAGCATGGGTGTCACACCTAAACACCTCAGTTTCACAGGCTGTGTTTTCACTTCATTTATCAATGACGATTTCGTGTAATTTCATCTGATTTGTACATCTACCGGTATATCATATATCAATTTTAAGACGTCATCCATTTTCTGACTAATGTTCATTTAAAAAAAGAAAAAAAAAGAAGAAAAAGTTTGATAAGTGATTTTAAAACAGTGAGCTGTGGCAGGAGAGGGAAGGCCACCCCCATCGTCCTAAGAAAGTCGATGCTAAAACAGCCTGTAAAGCTTGAATAGGTATTAGGTGGGTATTTAAGGCATTCCTTGTCTGTGGGAGGGAGGGCACAACACACCTAGGAAGACAGTCTTGATTGGCACTATCATGAGGGGCCGACCCAG
The DNA here is from genome assembly GCA_949317995.1 of Acholoe squamosa. NCBI lineage: Eukaryota > Metazoa > Annelida > Polychaeta > Phyllodocida > Polynoidae > Acholoe > Acholoe squamosa. The sequence goes on from OX439042.1 coordinate 22,867,279, forward strand.
GTTCTGCCAGTTCTGTCCAAGGAAGAGAATGTCGGAGGAGAACATGTCCAACATGAGCGATACGTCCAGGGGTAGGTAGAACTGGTCCTGGTCCACCGCCTAAACAGGACAATTTCACATGTCAGATGACTCAGCAATAATTCAGGTTAGTATGTATAAATTGTGAAATTAATTGCTTAACTTCATTGCTTCATATAAGCAATAGATATATAATTTCTGAATATTGGTATTTGGAATAGTACGATGGAAAATAGCCCACATATAAACTGATTTACACGCTCAAAACTGTCCTTCATAGGCAGGATAAAACACCTTATTGCTATGGCTAACAGTAAAAAAGGAAAGAAAAAAGAACATCCAGTTTACCCATTTATCATTAAGATTACAGCATAAAGACAATTACATTATTTTGTTGTGGTTTTATAAACCAAGAACCTATAGCTATGGTCACAAATACCCAGTAGCCTAGAATATAGCCATTTTCTTCGATATAGAGTGAGTGAGTAATAGATGTTTAACGCCATTTCGACAGCTAAGGTCATATTCATGGCGAGAACTACTTACACAATTTCACAGGGGAATGTGTTGGTGCCCGATATAGAGTGCAGCTCTAAGATTATTGGAGCTTCTTTACCCGATAGCTTTTTTTTTTTATTAGATTTAGAGGAAATACAATCTAATAAGTTAAAAATCTAAGTGGGTTACCTGTGGCATAAAGACAAGGGTTTTCCCTCCAAGCGTATAGATGCGACTTGTGGCCAGGATACCGACAGTATCAGAGGGCCGACCTGTTAGCCGCAATTTTCGACTCTTCCCTGAAAAAAGTTATTCATCTCAATAAAGCTATAAATTATGGTATATATTTCATTCGGGCTAATGGTCGTTTTATCACTATTGACTGCTTTATACTGAAGTATGATCTACCAGTGTTTAATATTTGGGGGATTCCTTACCTAGATGTGCAAAGATGTGGCTGAGGACACGTGCCGGGTACACGTCAATGGGGGCCACCTCCCCCATAGTCTGTACATGAAGATCGTAGTACGCCAATTTCTCCTGTATGTTTTTGTTCTCTGCCAAGATCACCACTGTTAACAAAATAAAATCATTCATAAAGAACACATTTTAGTATATTACCGGGTAGTCACAATGTGAATCTAAAACCTCGACTTTCCATTTATTTTGGGGGTCTCATATGAGAAATCCATATAAATACAAATACTGGTATCTGTAGGTACCTAATAAGCCGCGACAACAACTGGTACAAGGAAACAAACTTGAAAATCATGTACCGGTAGCCGACAAAAAATAGAGAATTCATGATTATGGCCAATCTTAGATGAAATTAACAATTCAATTATAGATAAGCAGAACCTTAAATTTACATTTTAATAAACTGACCTTGAACAACCAAGTCTGGTTTAGGCTCAGTTACAAGACGGCGGTTCAGAGGATCTATTTCTCCTGGTGACAGGAAACCCTGAAAATGAACATTTTAAATTCAAGCAAAATACCCTAAAGCTCAGTTTTTTTCAATACATCTGGTACATTCAATAACTACCCCGTTACTGGTGTACTTCGTGCTCGATGTAGTTTCAACTAGAATATATGAATCAATCAATCAATATCTGAAAACTTTCTCTAGTTTTCTACTAATCTATTTTGTCCTTTTGAACGGGATTTTCAGTATACAATTAACACTCTTCTTGTGCAGTTGCCTGGTAGATTCATTAAGTGAGAGTACGATAATGGAACATGTATCACTTCAAATTTGCTGTACCTACCTCATGCAGCAGTTTACAGAGAACGTAGAGTGACTGCCCCCACATCTGAGGCATCTTTCCCATTGGGATGCGGTCCTGACTTTTAGGGTTTTTGTATTCCTCTTCAACCTGAGCAATCAGAATGTGACTAGCTTTCGTATATTCTATGTACAATGTATCGTAACGCATTTACATTATATTTATATATATTGCACTTGTCTGTACCCAATAAACTAATTAAAAAAATCTGACTGTTTGACTGAGGAAATAAAAGATATGTTTTAAGAATCAATAGCATACAAAAGGAGGCACATTAATAGGGGCATTAGGTAAAAAATATAAGAACATGTTTCATGAAAACACACACAAAAATACAACACTTCAATACTACATTGTATTTAAGAGTAACACATGTTTTACTGGAAGGGTGTGCCTGCTATTCTAGGGAAGATTGGCAGTGAATTATGAAATCAGAGCATAATATAGCATACTGTGGCTATGTTATGGGGGGGGGGGGGCAAAGTGTGGTATTCCCTCGAGGGCCCCAAAGCATTAGCAGCCTTTAAAGGGTTAAGAACAGGTACTTGTAACTGGGACTACTGAGCCGTGACCAAGCTGTGCAGATGGCCCAGACGCACCTGTGGGGCTATTATGGTTATGGCATTGTATAATGGAGGTACCTGGGACTGCTGAGCCATGATCAAGCAGTACAGTGGGGTGTGGGGGGGGGGTAGCTCAGGACCATGCAGGCAGGAAAACCGGGGGGGAGGCACTTGTGGATATGTGGAAACCATATCCGTACACAAACGAGCAGGAAAGGGGGTACTTTTTGGACCCTAGGAGTGGACCCACCCGGCGCACACCCCACCTTTTGGGACCTAAAATTATGCAAATACAGTGCAATTTGTGGGCAAAAACATCGATGTTGAGGGCAAAAACATCGATTTTAAGGCTTTATGGGGTGCACTTATTAGAATTAATTTTGTATTGATGTTTTGAGAATCTAACAATTAAATTTCCGCACATGTGTGCTTATTAGAACGAATACGGTATATAGATATATCTATATATAGAACAGGCACACCCTAAAAACACACATAAAAATCTACCTTATCAGCTGGGACGACATAAAGCTCTGGCATGAGTCGGATTCCGTCCTCTCCTTTAATCATGAGGTCTTCCAGTGCATCCATGTATTCCTCTACCTGTAACAAAAGTTAATTCAATTATAGATACTTTATGTATAACATGTGCGATTATTTCCAATACAGTAAATACATACATTGCAACCAGAGGCGTAACATATTCAGATATCATATTTGTTTGCAGTACCTGTTCAGTGTTCCCATTGAAGAGTCCGTCCAATACGAGGTAGGCGAAGAAGATCGGCCATTCACTCTCAATGTTCTCAAAGGCCGCAAGTTCCCAGGGCTCATAGTGTAGACGGTTAGGGTCCTGCATTGGTGAGAAGGAAGGTTTGGTTTGGTTGATTTTACCTCCACTATTAAATTGTAAATAAAATTTAGCAGAGAGACACTGTATTCCAGACACTAGGTTCCTTCGTTTCTCAGTTTGGACAGTATTTCGAAGCTGCTTGTCCAAACAGGAAGGGATTTACTTGAATTTAGCCTTTCAGATTACATCTACCGGGTAAAATGATTCTTTTTATACTATCGTTATATGTGTTATTCGGATAGTCCAGGTTTATGTATCATAACTGCTCACCTCCTTTGGTGTTTTGTAACCATCCCGTAGGAACCGACTACATCCATAACGACCCTGCAAATGATGGGAATGATTGTCAGAGCACATTCTCTTTATTTTTTTATTTATATAGTAAAACTTGATTATAATAGTGCATTTGGGTAGATGTAAAACAAAACATATGCCCAATATACTTGGATAGTCCTATATACAAATACAACTTGGTTACAACCAATATTGGAAAAAAAACTAGAGGTAGAATGGCTTGACTATTGGTCTTTTCATTATTTTACATACAGGTAATTCTACCTTAGATTATATTTCTGTCCATCTCTTATTCTAATCGTGACCTACTTGTAATTTTCCAACAACGGTTTCTCGTGTAGTCTCAATTAGCTGGGGATCATCTACTGCAAAGGCTGGATAGCTTATGATGCTTAACAAGCCTGCATCGGTCTCCTGTTTGAAAAAAAAAATCACATAGACTAAATATTTACCAATTATATTATTGATATATCGTATACTATATCAATTATTGCTACCATACTATCCTGTAAGGGCAGAGACTCCATTCGTAAATATCTTATATAGCCAACTGGTATTTCTCTATAATAATAGCAGGAAACATCACATACATAGCTAACTACCAATACTATAATTCTCTTGTACTTTTGCGTTATCTATCAAGCTGTCACAGCAACTTACTTTTGAGTCAGACTCCCTTGGCAACATGGACTGTAAAATTGCCTGAAAAGGTACATTGGGTAAATCAATATGGCTCACATCTAGATGTTTTCATGTTGCAGGTATTGATTTTCATGGTGAAAAGGTAAAAAATGATGCTACCGTAATCTCCCGCATATAAGGCGCATCTCGCGTATAAGACGCACCCTGAGTTGAAGAGAAACCTATAAGGCTCACCTAGGGCCTGAATTTTGTATGTTCTATGGGAAAAGTACCCCGCCTATAAGGCGCATCCTGAGTTTGGGATGATTGTATAAGGCAAAGGAGGCCTCTGATTCATGTATAAGACGCGCCTTATAAGCTGGAGATTACGGTAAATCTTAATTGTGGAATTTATAATTGCGTTGGTTAAGGCCAAAAAGGAATCTCAATATATCTATGTCCATAAAAGTACAATGTATTATCGTACCATTAAGGAGTGAGAAATACACACCTGGCAACGTTGTGTTTCATCAGGCATGACGTGGATAACAGATGCAGGACCACCCCGCGCCCCGAACAAGTCCAACTCATTTATTGCCTCCAGTGCCGCCTAATCAACCATGTTAAGATATGTGTACACATTTTATCAGTGATTACAATTTTGATGACATAAAAATGCATGACATATATTACTTATCGATCCCATCCTGACTGATTGGTAGGCTTTACTGAAAACTTAGATATATTTTAAAAAGACAGACTCTCCATGATTATGACATTCCATGATTTAAAAAAAAAAATGCAGGTTCTCTTATGTTTGGCTCAATTGCTCTTACCTTGGCCATTCCTATGGAGCTGGCATTGAGTTCTGGTAGGCCATGGTTGGTTTTGTCGCCTCTCTCCCAGACACCATAGTCCTAGAAATGGGAAATTTATATCACTCAAATAAACAAACTTATGTGTACTCACATGTGTGTCTTCAGTACAAGCAATAATTCAGTAATCAAAGTAATCTGAGTCATAACGTAAATCTCCCCTTATAAACCAAACCCGTGTCTTGAAAATTGCCAGTTTGGTAGTCTACCTACATAGAGTCTCTTGTATAAGGCAGACCCTAATCCTTTATGCCACACTTAAAAATATTTAAAAAATTGGTATTTACAGGAGTACGGTATGCACACTGGATGTAGAAAACCAGGTTTTGTATGAAGGCCACCTCATCTGCAGTGTAGACAATCTGTAGGCCTGTAATTTAAAATGCATACAATATAGAAACTGTATCAGATAGACGGTATAACTCATTCAAGGAAATATATTTGCAAGGATTTAGCACAGATCAACATACCCTAACACTTCATCCCGAGTACTAATGAGACAAGGGAATGGACCCGTCTTCACCTCAGCACTACCTTGATTCAAATGGCATATGGCCAACTACCCTCCTCCAGTAACTAGGGGGGTCTCCATGACAATAATGGTGTAGTACACCATTTTGTTCACCTGACCACAGGGCCTCTCTCTGGGGCTCATCACCCCTTGGAGATTGACAATAAACAAAATGGTTCCAGCTCATGTAAAAATAAATTATTTGTTACATACCGTAATCTCCCGTGTATAAGACACGTCCTCTACGCCAAACAAAATGCTGGTGCGTCTTATAGATTTATCTCAACTTGGGGGTGCGTCTTATACGAGGGGTAATTTTTCTATAGAAATGTACTAATCTTACAAATTTCATCTTTAAAATGTGCGTCTTATATGCGAAAATGCATGTGCTGAGTTTGGGGTGCGTCTTATACGCGCAGCGCGTCTTCTACGTGGGAGATTACGGGAGTTAGAGCTGTACTTCATTTGCTCCTAAGAATTTCTTGTCTGGAGAGTATATACCGGGTATATGTCAAAAGAATTTTGAACGAGGCCTAAAAGTATATACAAAGGTATTGCTGGTTTGCTTTTCCTGATCTAATAGTTTGGGGAATCTATTAGATTCAGGCCATAAGAAACTTGGGTGCACAATTTGAACATCCAATTCCTTTCTATTTTGTTGCGGAGTTTCTCTGCATAATCAGTGTGTGGATTTCTATGTATGAAATCCACTATGTGGACTTCCACATCTCTGAGGCCTTAGTGTCCATCAGTGTTGAAATAGAAACCCATGTCGGTTCCCAATTTCTTTTCACCGATGTTGCCAATATGTGGATAGAACCGTTGCATCAGCGTCTGTTTGGTCTGTCCTACATACGGCTTAAGACATCTTTTACATGTGATGCAGTATATAACATTACAGCAGCGACAGGTGATATTGGTCTTTGCAGTAAAGATTTCTTTTGTGTGGCCCGACTTTATTGTGCCACTCAGATCCAACAGGTGGCACAGTTTGCATTTGCTGTTATGACATTCTTTGTAGTTTTTCCCACTCAAAGCAGCCGTGTTTACCATCTCTCTCCAGGTGGTAATTCACCTTGGCCCTCACCAGGGCATTTCTGAGTGAGGGTGGTTTTCTCATGCTCACAATCAACTTTGTTTCATGTAGATGTCTGGTACGAGCTGATGTAGACAGGATGTCAAAAAAAAAAAAAAATTCATCCCGAGCACAATGGAAAATTGGATATTTTCTCCCATGAGAGAATACACAGACATTTAAAGAGATAGCTATTCCTCGTTATTTAGTATTACTGAGCCGACAAAGACAATGGCCATTTTATAGCCAAATGCAGATGTTCCTTGATAAATACAGGAACCTTCAAAATATCAGGTATTCCCGAGACTACAAAGAGCAGCTTCCTCAACTTTTCTACTCTCCGTTTTCCATAACTTTCCCACTATCAATACCCATAGATCCCCATCTATAGGCCACACCCTGACTTCAGACCGTTTAACACTGCTAAGGTTTGATAAATAGTGCCTTGCCTGAAGCTGTCATTTCTGCCAGGATGAGTAAGTAGAGTGAGGTGGCATCTAACTGCAGGTGACCCCAGTCATGGTCACCCACCACGATCTTCCCGGTTGTAACCGAGTACTTGGCATGGAGCGAGTCGCGTGGGCTCTGTGAGTACTTAAAGCGCTCCACCTTATCGATCTGTCCCATCATACATGTCAGCAGCCCTCGCATTAACTTCACTACACTCTGTGCAACAAAATATATAGGTACTGTCAGACAAGATTGAAGTGTTGAGCCATGAGTTAAAATCAAAAGTGTGTAATGCATTTCTTTTTTTTATTTTACATTGGTCAATGCACATTGACTCTAACAGGATTAACTGAATATGTGTGGCTAAGTAAATTACTATACCGGTATGTACTATGAACTCTATCTCATTACCAGGGTAGATACCAGTACACTATGAATTCAGGAAGACCATATATGGGGTACATTATGTTCATTAGGCCGATTAGTATAGTCTTTGACAAATACTGCATCTATATGATGCGCCCTGACTTGTCTTTGGGGATATCAAGTGAACTACAATGAGGCGCTTTTCCATGTATAAGGTATGTCTAATAATAAACCATGGTGTATATGCAGTCGTACGCGGGAGTCTTACCCACCTGCTCTAGTTCATAGGCCTTAGCTCTATCCTCATCCAAGTCGGCGTTTTTGTGATAGGCCAAGGCCAGGCCCCATACACTGAGGATGGAGTACACATTATCTCGTACCCACCCATGGGTGTGGGTCGCGGTGGCTGGCAGCAGTCCAGTCACTGGGTTCTAGGAGATATAACCATCATACATTGCAATTTTATATGTTCAATTCAATTCATTTTTTTTTTTTTTTTTTTTTTTAATTTCAGACTTAAGACACCATGTGTTCAAAAGTTCACAACTTGGATTCCTTATAGCGTATCTTTTTATTTCAGATTCTCGAGAGATTTGCATATGAGAATGCTGAGTGTAAAATGGTTAGGCTTAATGAGTTGAAGTCAGTTGAGGCTTAGGTTGAGAGCTTTTTAAATAAATTACAGATATCAGTTAGTGGTCATACAGGAGTAGTTTTGAGAAGATAAGAGGTAAGATAAGGGTCCAATCGAGACCCCCTTCTTCTGACCCCTGGTTTATAAATCTCTCTATCTTAAACGGTTAATTTCTACGACATGTACTAGATTGGCTGAATTTTTTTTTTCTACATTTCCTTATGTTTAAAAATTCCTGATTTGTTCCTGTACATTTTTCTTTTAACTTTTCAATGATTTTGTGACTTTGAGAATTTCTCTCCTATTTCCTATTGCCCAGAGGTTTAGAGCCCCACTGCCTCTGCTCGCATCTCCCTCCCCGCTGGAGAAATTTCCGAAACGTCTGACCTAGGCCTGATATCTAGAAACATACATGTATCATAGTGTCTCCCAGGGTGAAAATGCAGGGAGATCATCACAAAAGGCGACTCTGTACTTTATCCTGGTCAATAAACAGTGTTAAAACTTGAAACTTGATAAAACATTGTGTATTATAAGGCACATCCTGAGTTGCTGGCTTTGTTACAATCTACAATTTGGTACCATTCCTTACTAGAGTCTATACATGTAAAACCCCGACATCCGATTGGATAAGATCAGTATTATTGGGTTTGTAAATGTGTACTCATGACGCCCCCTGGGCTGGTGCTGGTGGTTGAGTGGGTGAAATCGATACTTCCCGGTACCCTATGCCAGGCTATGGCTAGGACTAAAGAAAACATGCATTGTCTTAAAAAGAAAAAGAAGCTTGCCACGCCCCCTCAACATGCAGCACTATTTATTCATATACATATACATGTTGTTACAGTATGAATTAACACTTGACAACAGATGGTGAGATTTGATCGCGCTTTAACTTTTATGCCCTCCTAACAAAGAGTGGTCAAAATATTCTTGCATCCTCCTTCAGTTAAGTCTTAACTTAAGAGGGGTCAAAATTCTTGATGCCCCCCCCCCCCCAAGGTCCAAGGCCCCTGTTGATAGTAAATGACCACTCCCTTACCTAAGGCTAAGCCTAAGGTTCCTACATGTAATTACTAATAATAGACCTATTTACATTTACTAATACTAATAGACCTATTCAAGACTATACTATAGACTAGTCTATAGCAGAAAAAGAAAAACAGAAAAACCTCTCTTGGAAATTCAAGACATGTTTGTTGACAATTAATAAATACCAGAAGTTTTGGATCCATCTAGATCTGCACACACGACACAGTCCCACAAGAAAACACGCATAGAGATTCAGCTTTAGCAGACCACACGTCATTTGTTGGGGTCTGAGCTAAATTTGATCGAAACCTGAGACAAGGTCAACATTTTGACAACAAAAATAGTGGAGTGACACTGACAGAGGCTTCTCAGAATTTGGTCTCATACCTGGTATTTTAGGATGGTCTTTTGGATGACTCGTTGATAAAAATCAAGTCTAACTCCAGAATTGCTCCTACTCCTCATCTTGATGTATCATATACTCAATTCGATGTCTAAATAGTTCCTAAAGACACATTTTACTGTCATCTCTTCATCACAACTGCACAAGTCTGCTGTTTTTTTGCTTGTGTTTGACTGTAGGTGTAACAGGTGCGGGACTCATTTGGAGAACCAGCAAAATTAGGTATCACGCAAGTATATTTTAAACGTTTATTTCTAATACACGTACTGTTTATTTCCTTTTCGCCATTCAAAGCATGTTTGGGGCTCTATATGCACGTAAAGTAAATGGCACATCAGTTAGATACAATTTTGTGACTGCCTGATTTTTGTGCCGATTTGTTTTCTCTCTTTCAAAATTTACAAATGTGAAAGCAGACTTTAACAACCGCACTGAGACCTGAATCACCTGCACAGCAACATGAAAGTCTACACGCATTTGCCGACTTTATTCCTCGTATTTCTCGCCACATTCTTCATCAAGGGATGTAATTCAGAGACTGAGGAAAATGTTAGTTCAAGTAGATACAAAATTGACGGCAAGGTGGTCGTTCCGTTCACAGCAGACCAAGAATGGATTGGAAATACTCGGATAGTTGTTGACGGTGGTGAATACCTCGGATTTCTGAAGTAAGCATTCATTTACCCTCCAGAGTTTGTAATGACCCCCTCCGGAGATACCTGCCCTAATTCACGTATCTTTTCAAGTTACTGATCTCTATAAAAGAAAAGATCTCTGTAAACAAGAAAAGAAAATGGAGAGGACACTCTACGTGGGCGATAATAGGGAGTAATGTCGTGTACAACACACTGGAAACACTGCACAGTCACCGGGCACAGTTTAGTGTGGGGGTTTCCACACCGTCTGCCGCTCAGAGAGCTCTGTACACCATATGCCTAGGAACCGGTTGGCAGTCTTAAACACAAACATAACGTGTGATGCGTTTGGGCTGCCGTTAGTCACAGTATATCTAAGTCTGATACCCTAATGCCACTACGTTTTAGGCACAAGTCTGTGAGTTGGGCGCCGATCCAACTAGGCTGCCGTATGCTTCACTCGCGTATGAATATTGGGCAGCGTAGGCACAAGTGCGAAGCATGCGTGCCTACGCTAGGCACTTACCTAATTTTTAGGACTTGGTTCTATGTACTCTAGCTAATGATCTATGGATAGATCTCACAAAACTGATTGATTTTGCTTTTTGAATGAAGTCTTTATGTTAATTTGAAGCAAAGTTATGGCCATTCAAAGATCTGAAATTCTGTCTATCGTTCTGCCACAATTAACCATAGTTAAGAGTTTAATTGTGATCCAGATTTCGTGATCATTCTAGCTGGCATCAGGAGTCATTTAATCAGTTAAATGCCCATTTCTCATGAACTATTACAGCTAGAATTATGATATAAAAAGTAGATCGAAGGTCATCACGAGGTGGATGTGATTGTGCATGTGGTGACCTTGGACAAGGTCAAGGTCATTCTAAGGTCAATGTTATGAGATTGGAGTAAAATTGACACATCTCATGATATATCAAGACTAGAAATTTGAGATAAAGAATGGGTCTAAGCTCACCAAAAGACCTTGCATATGGTGACCTTGTCTAAGGTCAAGGTCATTTTAAGGTCAAAGGTCAATATTGCGAAATTAGATAAATGACTACTTCCGTTGAAAAAAATTTAATATCTTTAGTTATGGAATATCCTTGGTCAGCAAAGGATCATGAGTTTTAAAAAACAAAATATAGTGTTTATCTTAAAATACAGGGCACCATTTCCAATTATCATGTTTCGCCCTGTTCAACTATTGCCTTCCATTTTAAAAACTCTAGGATAGAAAAAGTAGATAAGCAGTTAACATGAAGATTTATCACATTTATTTGTGTAAGTAAAACTGACATTTCAAATCAAGAGGCAAGGTGATGATATATAACTATCATATATCAAAAGACACTCTACAATGACTCAGAGATGCCCTCTTAGTCACTTGGCCTGGTGGGGTATTCATCTGACTAGATGGGTTCACACCTAGCCCCCATGTGCTGTTGAGAAGTCCTCTGCCTCTGCATCACCCTCCCTCTCAGAAGAAGTCCTCTGTTTGTGTACTGGCCTCCCCTCTACTTCATAGAGAAATCCTGCTAGTCAGTCCTCTCTTAAGATGTTCACTAAAAGGACCTACTGGTCAGTACTACAGAAGAAAAACCATGTAGCCCCTGGAGTGAAGGACCTAGGCTAGAGTAGTGGTGCAGTGGGGGTGTGGGGGGGGGGGTGGGAGGTGTGGGAGGTGGTCCCAGCCTACCCCTCTCAGAGCTTGTAGGTGAGGATGTTGGGGTTGCTTATAAAACATAGTGGTCCATGTCTAAATGGAAATGTTAAGGCATATTCTATAACATTTTTAACCGTAGAACACGTGCAAACTAGTTATTTTTATGAGCAACTTGATCTTCATACAATAAAATGCCTCCAAAGTTGGGCTTTAATTTCACTTGACCAAACCCTTATTTTTTTCTCAACCAATCATTGATAACTTATATGCATGTGATAGATCTCATCAAGCCCGTTAATATGACACCCTAATTGTCTTGATATTCCAATAAATAGCTTCAGAATCGACTTTTGAAGATAGGTGAGGTAAAAAGTGTCCCTCAAAGGGTTAATCACACTATGAGTGGCTGTGGCGGCCAGAACCGCGAACGGGAGTTACGTCAGTGCCTACCTACGCTGCCCAATATTCATACGTGAGTGAAGCATACAACGGAACCAGACACATCAAAAGTTATGTTTGTGCCTTTAATAATATACCCCCCCCCCCACAAAAAAATAAAAAATGACGATTTTCTAGCTGCAATTTGTCGGCATAATCCGGTGATACTTAAAGAGTGGTCATTGTTTATCAAGGGAGGGGTGGTTTCGTGGGTGGGCATTCATATTTTGGACCCCTCCTGAGGGGAGGGGGGAGTCAATTTTTTCACCTCTATTTTTGCATAAATAACAGTTATTTTTTTATAAAAAGGGAAGTAACAAGAAATGCGGTTGTGACCGCGTAAAAAAACGCCTCCCGCCGTTAATGTCGGTATTCAGTAATTTTGTATTGTGAGACCTCATCACATGGGGCAAATGAAATCATCATAGCGCACTCCCGTACCGCTTCGCGGTACCGCCGCTACGCGGAGTGGGAGGCGCTAAAAAATTGTGGTCTAGGTGAAAGGGTAACTGGACACCTCGGAAGCAAGGACAGGTCGGAAGCAGACATCTCAGAAGCAGGGACAGGTCGGAAGCAGACATCTTGGAAGCAAATAACTTTTCTAAATAATTGTTTTAACAATTTTAAAACATATTTTTGCCATTCCATGATTCTATGGCATAGGGATAGTATCACTAGGGTTGTTGTTTTTCAAATTCTAATAGAGGAGAGGGATATTTTCATGGTTCCTTTTGTACCCAAACTGTCCTTGCTTCCGAGATGTCCCAATTCTTGCTTCAGAGATGTCTGCTTCCGACCTGTCCTTGCTTCTCAGGTGTCCAGTATTTGGTGAAAGAGGGGCCTGAAAATTTTCCAAGTCTCTGACTCAGGGTGCAAAAACTTCAGTGTTGATGTCATCTACCCAGTCTATGAAGATGCTACTTTTCCTAACTTTTTAGAACTTCAGAATTTTGGAATTCATTTCCTCTAGGCCTTTCCTTTAGGGAGTCCTGAAAATAAGGATGATTTCCAAATTATCATTGACCAGGGAGCGGCATCCCTGCGAACAACACATTTGCAATGAGTCTTTACATATCCAGCCGCTTATGACATTAATAATAATAAAATAAATTCAAAATAGTTATATGTAAGGCAAGGCTTAGGGACAGTATCATTTAAGATTAGGCCTAGTCCTTTCAAATTCCTTCAAACTGCGTAGATCTAGGCCCCTACATTTTCAGTGCTGTAAAATGGGAGACATTCAGACATCCTGAAAACCACTCAGTGACAGAACCGAGATTTTTTTTCTTCTGAAAATGTCTAGACTTTTTAAAAACTAGGAGTTAATTTTGACAAAAGCCAGGAGAAATAGGGGAGGACCTCATCCGGACTACTAATTACTACTCCAGGAGCTTTTGGGAGAAGCACAAAAAATACTTTAAAGTCGAGTAGAGGATTTTTATTGCAATCTATGAGGGGAACTATAATTTGTAGTGCTAGCTTATATCAGGAGTAGGGTTGTGTTTTGGCACTACTTTTCCGTATGCCCCATGGTCTTTTCTGTATGCCCCCTCATCTATCCGTATGCCCCCTGCTCTGTATATTTCACCCATATGCCCCCATGGTAAGCATACGGCGATCCTGTACATTTGCTATACAGTATCATATGGGGGGTATAATAAAGGCACAGTCAGTACCCGCTACAATTAGATTGTAGTCTCGAACTGTGGGGCTCTTCCCTACGGGCGCAGTTTCTGTGGGGTGGGTGCTCTCGACCTAGGTACAATACACTAGACAGTCCTAGGTCGAGAGCCCCCACCAACGGAAAACTGCGCCCGCAGGCCCCACAGTTCGAGCCTCTATGATCTAGACAGTCTAGGCTTACGTCTACCGGTAGTTTCTAGTTGTTTCAGTATCATGATCACTTTCAGCGTATAGAGCTTTTTCAGCGAATGTGTATTCACACCCTCGGCGGCCCTGGTGGAGATCTTAAGTGTAAACACTGGCCAGCTCATGCACTGAAGTCAGGGGAAGCAGACATACTTCCACTTCCAAATTAGATTTTTAACCTTTATATAAGTTAGACCTTAATAATTCTTAGTTTCTCGTACTCCCCATGCATCTCTACTGTTGTTGGTGAAAAGGACTTTTTGATGAAGCAAAAGGATTTGAAGAAAATTATAAATTTCTAAAGGGTAGTAGATCGCCACAGTAAAGGTAGCCACTCAGTGTCACATCTTTCAGAGACCATCCTTCCACTTCCACATAATATTTCCAACACTTATAGAACTCAGACATCAATAATTCTTAGTTCCGCATGCTCCCCTCGATCTCTATTATTAGTGGTGAAAAGGAATTTTTGATTGGGATAAAGGATTCAGAGAAAATTAGTATTTTATACATTGTAGTAGGTTGTTACAGTACCTTGAGTGAGGCAGGCCACACACTCACTAGTCTACCCCTGCTGATCCCGCATGGCACATTCTTCCACTTCCACATACTATTTTCAGCATTTATATAATTCAGACATTAATAATTTTTAGTTCTGCATACTCCCCACCCTTTCTTCTATCAGTGGTTAAAATATTTTTTTTGATTAAGCTCCAAGATTCGGAGAAAATCAAGATTTTATACAAAGTAGTATATTGCCACAGGGTATTCTCTATGGGAGAATGGCAGTGTGAGTGGTGGCAGATCTCCAACACCATCATGCACTGCAAACTGACGTCACATGAAAAACCCTTATTGTATCAGTAGAGTAAAGGCCACCGCAGACAGGCTGATTTGTGGCTTCCCTAGCCCACTTTAAAGGGTCTGTGACTATATCTCCTCTTTCCGATCCCCTCGGATGTGTGTGCTGCACATGCGTGGGCACTGACACATTCCTCTGTGAAATTGTGTAATGTAGTTCTCGCTATGAAAATGACCTTAGCTGTCAAAATGGCGTTAAACATCTTATTACTCACTCACTCACAGGCTGATTTGGCCGGTACCGTAGCGTAGTTAGGAAAAGTGGAATGGACATCCCCAGGGATTCAGGCTACACTACAGACGCCCCCACAGTGGCACAGCCACATCACAATCGACCAACCCAGTCCGGCCCATCTAAAGGCGACCGCAGATGGGCCAGATCCGATCGGTAATATAACCAAGGATGCCCCATCAGAACGGATCAGCAAAATCAAACATGTTTGATATTGATATTGCCAGATCGAATTGGACATCTCCCGCAGATGCCCTGATAGCACGATCAGTCGACTCAGTCCAGCCCGTCTGCAGTCGCCTTAAGGTCCCCCTAAGTTCGGACGTACCGGACTGCAGATGGGCCTAGGTTGAAAACCCCCACCCTGGTGAAGCTATGCCTGTGAGGTGGGGAGCAAGTCTGTCCGTTTCAACCAACTTTAGTCATTACATGTACTCTGCCAAGTTGGCAGAGTAACCTTCCCACCACTGCTATGAAAAAAAGTGTTCTTGGTTTTGGCCCCAAAATTGGCCCAGTATATCTTGTCTTTATCTTGTAGATTACAGGAAAAAAAGGTTACTTTTTCTAGTACATTGGGTATATAATTTGACCCTTTGCCAGGTTCCAAGTTGATATAAACGATCAATTGCTTTATTCTACTTGCAGGAGTGATGGAAGTTTTATGGTGAACAATTTGCCTTCCGGTTCCTACATTGTGGAAGTCTCCAACCCTACCTATGTCTTTGAACCATTTCGGGTAGATATCAACTCTAAAGGGAAGACGCGTGCCCGTCGTCTGAACAACCTCCAGCCCTCTGCCGTCAATACTGTCTCCTACCCACTCAAGTTTAAAGCCAGGGGCAAGGCCAATTACTTCCAGATGCGGGAACAATGGAGGATCACTGACTTGCTGATGAACCCTATGGTCAGTAGTTGATAGACAATCTAAATATGGCTAATAATAATTATAATAATGAGTGGTCATTCAACTGCATTGTGTGTACTTTTAATGGCAAATATTGGTAATATTGATAGTGCTCTTCCTAAGCATGACATAGATACTCGAATTCCATTCAAGCCTTTGTACATACTTTGATTAAAGATTTAACAAAGAATTAAACTGTTTTCACTTTTAAGGGCTTCTTTCATTCAATAGTCATGGACAAACTTTATTTTTTCCCTCAGGTGATGATGATGGTACTCCCCTTCCTCATGATAATGGTTCTGCCTAAACTAGTCAACACAGCCGATCCTGAGACACAAAAGGTAACACTTTATTACAAAATAATAACTTATTTATCAAATATTATATGATTAATTGATATGTCAATTTGATATTCCAAATATATGATTGCAAGGGGAAAACCTTTCTTGTATATCTGCCTGTATGGTTTACGACCTTTTTCGTATTTCAGTGCCTTCGGTAGTTAGATCACTCGTAGAATTAATGCGGGTATTAGAATAACTAAAAAGTTATCATTTGATATTCTTTTCACAGGAAATGCAATCGCAGATGAATCTACTGAACCCCAAACAGAACCTGCCAGAAATGTCTGAACTTATCACATCTTGGCTTGGAGGAGGTGCCCCAAAGAAACCAGCCAAGAAGGCCGTCAAGCGGAGGCCCTGATCTAACGATACTCTAGGGGCTTTCAAATCAATTCACAAAATTTTATGTTATAGTTAAATTGAGAGGTATTTACAGAAAATGTGCTGTTAGAAACACGTTACATCATGTAAGATTCACAATGCTGTGGAATTTGAATACGACTGAATTAGGAAGTGTCCCGTCGCCATATCCATCCACTGATAGCACTAAAGGGATAGATTTTTGTTAAAATCAATTATTGACTTATTAGATTGATATAACAACAGGCGGCAAATAAATGTGTTCATTGAGGAGCAAAATACTTTTGTGATGTCGATATTCTCGCGTAAAACTTCTGAGAAGGTTAAATGCAAATGCTGTTGTGAACAAAAGTGTTGCAAAATACACTGTTTTAGATGAATGGTATGTGTGATGAGTGAAAGCGTGGTATGTACTTTAAAATGTTGTTATAAAATGATGCTGCCACATTTCCATAATTTTCAACCGTCGCCATTATAGGTGTAACTATGTGTGGCAGGAAAGAACTATTTGTTATTTCGCCTGCCTTATTCCATTGTAATAGCATTGAAGTAATTAACCGATCCTAGTGACGATTTTAAAATATCTACAGTCGGATGACCGTGTCTTCTTACCACGTGAAGCATTGAGGTTCCATAGAAAAGTATTAAATATATAAACGAAGAAATTTTTATCCACATCATAGGCACTCATTACAGAAGGACCCAGTTTTGAACAGAGTGGTTTTAGTGTTTTTCTTGTTGTCTACATTATGAAAACGTTTGTGTGGAGTTTTGTAATACCAAAGAGACTGAGTAATCTTACTGAAAATACTGGTTCAGCATTTTAAAACAGTAATCATATAATACGCACCTAAGGCGATTGAACATTTTACTGTGAAATGTATAGAATTGTTGCACATATTTTATTGGTAACTGTAAATAAATGTGTATATGTGGAAGTATCGCTACAACTATCTATTGGCAGAAGCCAGTGTGTAGAGTATTTCTCACCAGAGCAGCTTGTACAATGCAAAGACATGTTCGCTCCTCTCTAATAAAATATGCATCACTTTAAATTGTGGCAAATTATCGGAATAAGAAGCAGTGTTTCGTAAACTTCGATAAAAAGAATTTTATAGTTTCAGGTAGAAATCACGTTAAACGCATTGATCGACAATCCTGAATTATTGACAGCAACATAGATGCCCATCAACACGAATTAGTTGCATTGAATATATGTATCTTGTTTACCTTGTTTCAAGGTTGAAGGAAAGGGAATTTCTTGCCGTCAGAATATAACTATTGTGAACTTGTTGAAGTTACAGGCCATGGAAAGTTGTATTATTTTACTATGCATTCTGTCCCCACCTATTTAGTTATGTTAATAATGTTTTATGTTTCTAAATAATGTTAACGATGCACATTGAACTGGCATAAACCTCATTTCTGTCGTCCTAAAATAGTACCAATCACTCAAAATAAGAAATAAACTGTTGTTTTTCATCATTATTAAGATCTCTCTAGTATCTTTCATATATCAAGGACTCTATTTCTAAGAGGTTATGCAATTTAAAAAGTACTTAGATTAAAAGGGTTGGACAGCTACCGGGTAGGTCTTTTCATATTCCCCAGACTTTCAGTCCAAGTGATCTGTGTTTGAGCCTCTGTTGTATTTCTCAACAAAACTACGGGCCCACAGCTAGAATCACGGGCCATTGGTCCCCGGCCCAGTGTTAGTCTCTTCCCCTACTGATATAAGTGTATGGAATACTGTTTTACCCCTCACTACCTTCTACCTACGGTAGGTTGACTTTTGGCATGGTGTCCTCCTGACGTGAAAAAAAAGTTGCCTGGAGAAAGGAGTATTGTACAGCCATCTCAAATAGTGGTTTGTTTATGCAGTTTTAATGACGCCATCCACTATTCCATACCGACTCTTATTGTTAGAAGTGTTTATTATCGACCAGCATTAAAATCTAGGTTAAATACCTAACACAGGGTTGGCCATCAGGCATGCCTGTATTTAATAATTAACAGTTGTCCAGTTACACACCCCAGATCATAGGAAACGTCCATAAATGAGGTCACCGTGTAATAATTGGTAGTGGAGGGTGGTCATATTTATTCTTATGGATCATTCTCAGAACACTACACAGCTAAAGAAAAGTATCCGCAATGGTGACTGTTGAACTTAAGGTGGGATGTTGTCATGGAAATTGCTTCAAACTTATCATTCAACGCCATTTGTGAACGTTCCCATCTACTTCAGTACGTCACTACCAACGCTTAAGGTAGCTCTGTATGTAAACACAGTGGATTGAGGTATACATCGGGCTTCTCAGCTCAATAGTGCTCGCCTATCCCTTTGCCAGGCTTTGGTTCAATTAATGTGATATTTTACAGGTCGATCTCAGCAAAGTCCACTTGTGTGTGGATAGTGCGATTTCTAGTGTGTCTTGTCGGAAACGATAAATGGGTCTATTTACTCTGTTCATTCGTAGATGCGTGATGGGGTCGAAGTCCTTCTATGCCAAACTTTTCATAAATGCTAGGGTAGGTTCACCTAAAGACGTCCGCTCCTGTACATGTCTTCCCTGAGGTATCTTTGGTGGCTAATATTTCGAAGAGCATTAGAAAGTCAGGCTTTTCAAGGGTATCAAATCATAAATAACATTTAAGATTACTGAATTTGATACGCCTTTTGAATCTACATCTATTTCTTTATTGTCAATTACTTTCAAGTGCTGCATGACTCGTTTTGGTGCAGCTCCACCTGAGGCGTTATCATATGCTTTTCTAATAGATATAAAATAAGTCGCATTCAGAGTGGTACACCCCCCCCCCCCATCCCTCTCTTTCTCTCCCCTCCCGTATCAATCTTTTTTTAGGGAGTGGTCATTATTTTGCGCCCCCCGCGCCCCTCTTTGATCTATAGTAGCGCACAGGCTTTCTTGCTAAAAAGAGGGCGAATTTTTTTAGCCCCCCCTCAAGAGGGGTCAAAATTTTTTTAGCCTCCCCCTTGGGAGGGGTCTGAAAATTTTACGCCCACCCCCCTGTTGATAAATAATGACCACTTCCTTATGATACAACCTCCAAATCTGTATAAGCATTATATTCCGCTCATATCGGCATTACAAATCTCAGTGTGTGTGGTGCACATATGCGCGGGCACTGACACATTCCTCTGTGAAATTGTGTAATGTAGTTCTCGCCATGAATATGACCTTAGCTGTCGAAATGGCGTTAAACATCTATTACTCACTCACTCACAAATCTCAGCACCTCCAACCTAAGGCCTAGAGTAGGCCTACATAAAATATGCACCCCATCTGTCAGAAGCTGGTGCATCGCTTGAAACGCCGCCCATCCCACTTGTGGGACCATTCCATATCAGGGGCCACATCAGGCTATTGAACTGAGTATCAATAGACGCTGGCCGAGGCTGTGTCCGCATCGATTGCTGTGTCACCACATTCGGTATAAATATCGACAGTAAAGTCCTGTGTTGTTCAGAGTGAACTCCTCATTCAGTGTCCAAGAGACCTGAGACATTTCTCCTTTTTTCGGTCCAGATTCTTCCACACGGGGTCGCCTTGGTGGCACAGCAAGCATTCAGCAGGCTCATATTGCCCTACCCTTCACCCAACTACAGAATGGGCTGTGGTTAGTTATAGTGCCTTTTAGGAATTTCCCTCTTAAAGTCGACCCTGGTGAGTTATCACCATGAGGAGTGCTTCACCCATCACGCCGCTCTTACTACTGGCGTTCTGGATCCAAGGTAGGCCACAGTGTTTATGCACGGTTCTGTATGACTTATCTATTTTGTGGTGTCTGGTGCTCCGCCCTCACACCCTCACCCTGTTGGGACATGGAGACCTTGAGGCTTTGGGTACCATTTCATTTGCCTAGTAGGGATGACCATGCAGTATAATTATAACGTAGTGTGGCTGTAAGCACAGATAACAATGCAGCTGGAGAAAGATTATGTGTCCTGATTAGAATTGCAACTCATGCAATGTACTTGATCTATCTTTTTCCCTCTTTCTTTGTTATTTCTCATATGGTATACGTTATGCTTCTTTTCTTGAATACCTAATATCGTAATACCTAGGTGCAACTAATACACGGCTTAAATGTAGGGATGGGCCCCTACCGTGCCTCATGAAATTAGCAAAAAAAATGGTGTCTGGGTGCGCCTTATCCGGGATAGTTTTTCTTTGATACTGTGCATGGGACAGTACGACAATCACCATAATTGGACTCCGGATGGGCCTTATAGGAGGAGCCTGCCTTGGGGTGTGTGTGCCTTGTATGCATCGTCCGCCTTATACACGGGGTATTACGGCATAATTGTGACTGGTTTGTCTAAACTTTTACATTTCAGAAATTCACGTAGATTTGCATTGCACAAATTAAGAAAGGCAGAACCACATAGACATAGAGCATACATTCACATTGGTATTGATCAACAAAGAATACTGCTAGATAAAATGACAGAGTGCAGGGTATAATGATTTTCTCCCCCTCCAGTCCCTCTTCTGTGCTGTAGTATTTGCACAAAAAATTTATACAGTGATCCAGATAAATAGGTTGTGCAACACTGGTGCCTTGCACGCACGCTTGGCGTGATGAAAAAAAGGTGGGGGGGGGGAGTGATTGCAAACATTCCTATTTAATACTTACAGTTACAGGCTGTATCTGAAGTCACAGAACAAATTTAACTTTGATTTCGCATGGGACTGGGATTGCTTGAATGTTGATATTGTTGACGAAATGAATCAGTCCAATTTGGCTCCATTGCTTAGTTAAATTGATTGCATATCACCAGCAGATTGAGATTGTGTGTCAAAACATTCAATTGTGTAGTTCTCATAACTTATCTTTAGTTGTGGGCATTTATCTGGTATTAAAGACAAAATTAGTCTGTGGTATTTTGGCAATGGAGGGTTAAGAAGCAGCTACAACATTGCACTAACCCCCCTTGAACTGTGTCATTATGGCAAGGCTTAGAACAGAACTATACTGAACTCTACATAGATATTTAAGCCTATTTAATTTCAGTTGTCTGCTCTAGAACGCATGGTAATCTAGCCGTCTTGGACTTTGCCATAAGAAGAAATATACCATCTGGTAAGACCCACATACGATTAGGCTCAGATACTATACGTGTGTGGCTAGCTTACAGTCAGCTCTTTGCTTTAGATGTAACAGTGTCCCCTGGTTTATGAAACTTTTTTTTTCAACGCTCACTAGTGCGACAAAACAGCCAACAAACGGTCTCTTAAACAAATTTGTTATGCAGTAACCATCCACATGCATGCAGTAACGCCCCAGTCTCTCTGTAAACCTATAGACCTGTGGGGCTTTGTTGACGCTGGACCAACGAATCAATAAAAGACCCATTTCTATTTAGCCACATATAATAGTAGATAAGCAGACAAGCAGTGGACACTGTAGGGCCAATCTGCTGAGTGCTATATCACTGCTTAATGCATTTTCCTTCTCGTTAGGGCTTATCAGTGTCCAGGGGTAGATCCAGACGTTTTTCTTTTCCTTTTTTCTTTCTGTTGAATATGGAGTAAGTATATTAGCGAGTGGTCATTATTTATCAACAGGGGGGGCGGTGGGTTTTCGTGCAGACGCGCGAAAATCTTTTACGCCCCCCCCTCGACGGCAGTAAAAAATTTTTGCGCCCACCCCCCCCCCCCGCGCCAGAGGCGCGTAGAGTTTTCACGCACTCTCTTTGATCTATAGTAGCACGCAGGCTTTTTTGCTAAAAAGAGGGTAAATTTTTTTAGCCCCCCCCCTCAAGAGGTTCAATTTTTTTTAGCCCCCCCCCCTCGAGAGGGGTCAGAATTTTTTACGCCCCCCCCCCTGTTGATAATAAATGACCACTCCCTTACAAAACGTAATGTCTACGCTAGCCTATTCACGTGTATCATGACCTCAAAGATCATACAGAAAGTTCAGGAGATCCGTGTGAAATTCAGCTCTTGTAAATGGAAAATCAATCTACGGATAAGAATATACTTAAATGGCTATTTATCAGTCCTTTCTCTGCACTTTTAGGTTATATGAATTATACACCCTACATAAATATCCGATAGGGTACTGATTTCAGTAGTGCCTACATCACAAAAAAACTGTTTCTTTGAATGGCGAAAAACAAAAGGCAAAGTAAAAAAGGGCAAAGGTCCAGATCATGATTTGCCTTTCCACAGCCAACACAAAGATATAGTCAAACTAGAGTACTTCTCCAGCCAGCCTCATCCCAATTTTCAAGACTTACTGATGTTTTACTATTCTTCCTTGTTAGCCTCATAAGACTGAATCTTTCCCTTGACCACTTGTGTGTTTTAAATGCATGCATGACAAAAAGAATTGGCCGTTTCTGCTTTATATAAAATGAATTTGTGTGTGCTTTGTTCCCCGAACTCACAATTACCTTATCTGAACCCAACGCCTGACAGGGTTCACATCAGTCCGCCTCCTACGAGCATTTTATTATTCAATGCGGTATCCAGTGATTCTCCCTATATCGGTCAGACAAATTGGATACTGCCTCCTGCACTTAAATCAAAGTGCTTTCCATCAAATGAGATTTGCTCTGACCCCAGGGCTGCTTAAATGGATCCCAAGCGAGCTGGACGCTTGCTTGTTACAGAGCGACTTGGGTCCTTATTCAACATCCAAACAATCAGTGTACTGTAGCTGATGTTAATGCATGTGTGTTTTGGATCGATTACCTGGCATTAGCATGTTGACCATAAGTCGTAATATTAATAATGGAGAGGTAACGATTGTTAATATCCAGCTGTCACTATGACGGCGACTTGGAGATGGAATTTTTCACAACAGTGAAGTCGCCCAGGAGGCCATTTCATAAGGCACTATGCTAGGACATGACACGGCTTAGAGGGTGTGATCATAGCCTGCTAGGAAATGACCTCCAGACTTTATGATTATTTCCAGTCGCACTTATGAGTGCATACATTGAACTTCAACAGTTGGACATCACCACCACTATCTTCAAGAGAGGCATGAATGAACACTGGATAGCTAAACCTGGTTTGGTCTTGTATTTATAAATTAGGAGGAGTGAATGGTCCGACCAAAGTCATCATTGGGTATCGTCCAAATGTGATATCATCATTATTTGAATGTAACTGCTTACTATGTAATGAATACCACGAGGAACGTTAACTTTCTTTTAACCTGCAGTGGTGAGGAGTTCAGCCGAATCAGACCTCATACGGGACCTGATGACCAACTATACTCGAGATTCCCGTCCAGTTTATAACAGCAGCTTCCCTATCTACATCAACATTACACTCAGCCTCAGCCACATTCTGGAACTGGTAAGTTAAAACCTATCTGTTAGTATCAATGTACACGTACATTACTGCAAGGAGGGTAGACTAATCTATCCATCCTGATTACAGCAACTCCCTTATCTACATCAACACTCTCAGCCCCAATTGTAAATGGGCCATAAAGACCACTGTAGTGGTTAAAATAATCATATAATAACATAAGTTGTTCATTTCAACCAATTCAAAATGGACCATTCAGGTCCAGAACTTGCAAATGAAAAAGTCATCATATCAAGATAACCACTCACAAAGTTAAACAAGTACAAAAGGAAGTAAACAATAAGACCATACGGTTAGGCTATCATAAGATTATAGACAGGACCTTTGATAGTCAATTTTACAGGCTGTTATACATATAATCCAGTTCAAATTTATCAAATGAGCAGCAAGTTATCTGGGCGTCATTAGCAAATATACACATGTACACCAATCTGTCTTAAATAGCTCTTTCATAGGTTACCACCTATACACAAGTTTACATTTTCTAGACATTTTACAAAATCGTCTTTACTGGGTAGATGTTGTACATGACCACTAAGCGGATCCCACGCTTTGACACCCCTGGCTAAGGGGTTGTTTTCAAATTGGGCAACAGAAGCTCTTTTAATTTTATTTTTATTTTTTTACTGTTGCTTTTGAATACCCTGTATTTACAGTGGGTCTTGAGAGCTTGTACATAAGACACAGTAGGGACCTAGTTCTTCATCCATACAACCACTTACAATCACTTTTGGTATGCAGATCAACTAGTAGGTTTGTGTACATTGAGACACAACCTCAGACAATTATTTTGAATTGTCTGTAGGTGTTTCCTCAGTCCTTTTGAGGTACCATCTACAATAATGTTGCCATAATCAAATGACGGCAGTACCATCTGTTTATATATCCGCATTGCCAACGTAGTGTCAACTACTTTACGGACCTGTCTCAGTTAATGTAATCTATATCAGCTACATTTGATTTTATGATGGTGTAGTATTTTGGAAACTCAAGTGTCTGAACCCACTTTTAGGTCATTGGATTTGTAATGACAGCACCTACCACTGTTTTCCAGAAATAAAAGCAATCTACTGTAAAAAAAATACCCGCAGTCTGACAGGGAATGCAATGTTTTACACTCAGCCACGCAATGGAACCAGGGCCTATTTCACCAAAGCTATCCACAACATAGCCCTTATACTGTCAAGTAAATTCCTATGTGCCACTTCATACTTTACTTAACTTGGGCCAGGAGGCCATTTCTTAACACACTACGGCTGCTCACCTTCGAGTTGTAGTGAGGACCCTTGATTTAGTGACATTACAACATGCTATGTAATAATCACACACTTCCTGATCGCACAGAACAGTCGTAGAGCACTACCAACGATTACCGGCACTAAGTCTTGGGATTTCAAATCGTAGTGGCTGTGCGCAGTCGTAGTGCCTTAAGAAATAGCTTCCTGGTAGTGTTGTCCCACATGTGTGTATGATGGTGACAAAGCTGACAGAAAGAAGAGGGAGGAGGGGCAGGTAATGTGGCAATTTGTAGTAATGACTCGTAAACTCACTGAAGTGGGGAGGTTTCCATCTAGAATAACATAAGCCTACTCGTAGAACAATGATCCGAAATGTGGGCCCACTATTGGTAAGCTGGTAGGCCTAATATTATAGGCTTGTGATTAGGTTCATTTACAGCATGATTTGTGGATCTCTTTTATGGTTATTGTTGAATATATCCAGAGGATCGTATGTAATCTTTGTCTTAATCAGTAATCGTCATATTGGTCGGGTGTTCGTTTTTCATTGCATTTTCATTGACTTTTGAGGAGACAACTAATAAGCATATTGAGACGTTAAAAATACTTACAAATCTGTTTCGCCAGACAGAAGAACGAAAAACTTTGACTTAACCAAGCGAAAATAAACCGCCTGAGAAAAGAGAAGATCAAAAAATACAAAAGAGCATTATTCGGTGTTCTAACAGCGGAGATCAGCCGTAAGTTACATCAACACTAGCTACTCCTCTCTTACTCAATAAGGGTAAATTAGGCTTCGTGCCAAACCCAATTCTGGGACAATTTGTCTCTTTGTTTGGGTCCATTCCCTAATGCTGAAGAAATCGCCGCTACAAGGAAATCTCATTATCGTGAAATAAGATTTCGCACTTGGGTCATGTATCAAGAGTCGTATAGGTACTGTAGGCTCGGTGCCTATTATGCTTTTTCAGCATTTTAGTGAGATGTTTCCTCCGGCCGTTTTCTCGTCTATAATGGAGGCTTCATTTCGTGATTTTTGGCTACATTCTCAAGAAAAGTTACCCAGTCTAGGTCTAAGGTATAGGGTGTAAATATTCCTAAACTGTAAACATGAGATTCAAAATTGCAAACATGAGGTTTCACCTGTACAGGCTCTGTTAGAGCAGAGCGTTAATAATACCACTGTGACCAAGTAGAGGTGGTTACTCTGTTCTGCTATGTAAACATCAACACAGCAAGATATAAATAACAACAACTCACCATAAATTGCAGGGTCCTCTAAAAATCAAACCTGTCTTACATTGGATTTCAGAGACTCATCAGAGTGAAAGTCTGCAATATTTACATTAGATCAACTTGATTTAGTAAACAAAAACATCTTTTGACAACAACAAAATGCCTGAGATTACACACAAAGGCATCACCACATAAACAAAGAGCTCCCTCAAGATTTTTACTTTGAAATAATATCAAAAAGCACTTTGTAGTCTGCGTTTGTACTACCTTTTGTGAGAATAGGTCCGATTTTTTTTCATTTTTTTTTTTTTTGCAAAAATCGCGTACTGGAGTCTCCACCTTTTACCTCAACTTTTCTGTGTCATTTAAGTGTTTTGTTGAAAGGAACGAAACGATCCAGAAGAAACTTGAAACTTGATAAATAGATCGCCCCTTTGTGTTTTAGATTTTCGGTAACTTCTAATGCAGTACCACACGACGTATATTTTTACAGAAAGCCAATATTTCAAGTTGACTAAATTTCTAAATATCTATCTAAATTCATTCGCTGTCCAGCCTGTCCCAAAGTTCTGTCCCAGAGTGGTTCTTTCATAAATACATCGCCTCCTTAGGGGGGACCTAATCTCAATTCTAACATTACCATGTCCACATGTCCACATAAGTTTGAATATTCATATAACTTTATTATTTCTTGATCTATCAATGTGTTTTGCAAATATCAATGTCCTTAACATGTTTGCAATGAGGTACAAATGTACGATTTGTCCACCTTAGTAACTGGAGTCAGTGACAATTTATGGGGCAATATTACCAATATTCATAACAGGAGACCATTTCAGAGGAAACTGATAATATCGCAAATGCTATACTACTATTTGAAACCTGACGAAACCTCCCTTCACTGCTCGGGTTGACAGGCCCTTGGATCTACATAATCACCCCAATGGGTTTGGGGGAGTGATCGTACAGTGCAAAAATATTATTTGTGCTCACTACTGTATAAATCCTTGGAATCACTGTGTTTTGACGTGTGTAATTCTAGTCTATCCTGAAAAACCCTACTGACTCACTTGGATTTAACGCCATTCGATCCGAATAGACCCACAGGGCTTTGGTCTTGGTCAGTTTAGCTCACTCATGTAGACTATTACCAGGATCCACTCACACTGACACTGACCTCCGTTTGAGCTGCTCCTAACACTTTAAGGGACACTCAGCTGTATACATCCTGCTTTTTTTTTGTCGCCATGAGATAAATGTCCTATAACGGGTAACTCGCCAGTGCTGGTGTGTGAGTGCTGCTTTCATACCGATTGTAGGCCCTTAGTGCCAGTTCACTGCTAAAGGGTCGGCCAGAACAAGTCACGTGAGGTACTCGCCAACAGCAAATTGTTTACTGCAACATTATTATGTCAAGGATGCTGCCCTGAAAGGGTTAGCCTTAAGTATCGCTGCATGAATAAAGCAATGTATATGATGTGCATATAGAGCCCTTTTAGCAGAGATAGGTCATTTTGTGCAGCCCACTTGTCAATATTGGACTCCTGATGACTTGGGACCATTTGTATGCAACTACAAGCTTGTCTGGACAATTCGATCCTGAGCTGGAATAAGGTCTGAACGACAGTTTTGCCTCAGAGATGTAACTGGCTTCCTATAGATATAATGGGCATATGGTATTATTGGCAGTGAATTTAACCTGGACTTTACGATCCATATAACAGTCCTAGACACGATCGTCCATATCGTTGTCCAAGTTGGCATTGTATTTCACACATCCAATTGGGACAGAGCAGCCAAAAGATTGTGAGGGTCCGGGGTGTAAATTTGGGTTATTTTCTATATAATTTCTAGGGTCATCCTGAAAAGTGTCGGAGATGCATCCCCCACATCCCCCATGGCAACTGAATCTAATACGGAAATCAATCTATGATCTATATAATGAATAATAACGATTAAAAATTATTGTGCTAATCTGTTTTCGAGGGAAAGACACACATACAAAGGAATGAGGGAGGTTAAGGTAAAAACCACAAAACCACAAAACCAAATAAAAGAAAACTTTGGGAACCTGAGCAGGGAAGGCAAACCTCTTTGTAGACAGACAGGGATGAGGATACATGTTGACTCAAGCAGCCATATAAAGAGGAAAAATGTCCAAATGCCATTTGTTGACCGCACCACGTGTCATTGGGGCACGTTTCCATGAATATTGGCACACACAACTCTACAAACACCCCTTTGACAACCACCCAACCATCAGTCTTTAAAACCATTCTTTTTTTAAACCTTACCCTACACCATCCTATTAATCGCTTGAAATTTCACTTGGTTGACAAATAAGAAGCAAGAGTGTTTTGTCACCCACATTTTGCTGAGATGTCAGAAAGTCCACAGTAAAGCTGCCAATGCTTTTCCTCACCCACTAGCTTTATTATTGTGTTTCTTTTCCTTTATTTGGTGGTTGCAGCCTCACTGTTTATGGATTAGTTTCCCAGGAAACCGCATCAACTCGGTCAATACATGTTGTGTTTCTCATCTGACAGCAGTCCATAGCAACAGGTTGGTCTCTGTGCTGCAGAGGGGGTCTATTACCATCCAGAGTGAATAATGCATTTTTAGTACTTATCTTATTGCCTCTAACAAATCAGCTGGTGTTTTACTTCGATCAACTACAACTTATTCATGTTACTAGAATCACTAGAGAATATGTGAGCCAGCAAGCAGAAAGGACAGTTACTGCGGGATTTAGTACCAGATTTAGCCACCAGGGGGCATCACTATGGACTAGAATAGGAAAAATATGACTAGAACTGTTATAGGCTACCTTTTTATGGAGAATTCAATGGTTTTTGATAAAACGTTCTATTTTGGATGGAAAGGTTCCAAATTTAGGTATGTAAAAAGAATGTTTTTGGGCCAAAATAGGCATTTTTGTTGATTTATGTTGCCATGGAAACATGATTTTCATTCTAAATAGGAAAATCAATGATTCCATTTGAAGAAACATCCCACAAGGTTTACTATGGTGAAAACAGAATGAAAATACCATTTCTAGATCAAAAGTTATGGGCAAAAGAATAAAAATTTATACAAATTTAGCTAATTAGCATAAATTATGCTAATTAGCTATATATCTCATGACCAGTTAGACTTAGAGCTTATTAACATTCTTGAAATGGTCACACCTACCCATATCTAGCAAGCCATTTCTCTAAAAACTAACAGGAGTATCTTCTCATGCTATGTATCACTGTAAAGCTAGTGATTTGAATTTTAAAGTTGACTTTTAGCACGGAGCACCCTTTCTCCTTGCCTCTACACATATTTCGCATTTAGATTTAAGTAGTGATTTCTTGTATGTATGTATATATATATATATATATATATATATATATATATATATTGTAGCGTATTTTAAGCTCCTCCGGATAAGAGAATGACGACCAGTAACTCGGACAAGTATAATTAACGTGTATCCTTTATTGCCTGGCTTGCTCTGCCACACCAGCTAAGTATATCTCTATATATGCCGCTTTACCTCCTCTCTGGAGCAAGTGCAGGTGCTTCTTATAGCCACCCCAAACCCAGACTGACTGCCCGGTGGGACACCTCCAGTATTTTTACACTTGCAAGTCCACCGGCGCTGGTGTATGTACAACATACACCGCCGCCGGAGACGCTACTCCGAATAACACAATGCTGACGTGACTCCGCCTCCACCGGCTTCCCCCGCCCCCATGCCAGGATGGTTTCGGGATCCACCGACGTCGGCTCGGTCTACGCCACAATATATATATATATATATATATATATATATATATATATATATATATATATATATATATATATATGTAGTGAGCAAGGTATATGCAATGGTCTATAACATATTGATTGGTAATTGGTAGGTTTTATTGAAATGGAGTTGATGACCCTGTCTGCAATATTTATATCGTGATGTTGGAACCATTGTAGTTTTCAATGTAACATCTACAAAACGGCCTTACACAATTGACTCAATGATAATGTTGATATTTCCAAGTATAAACTAAGCGTTCACATGTTTTCTCCTCTTCTAGATAAGGACACTCAACTATATATTTCACATGAGACACCCAAGTACTATTCAAAGAGAGTACAGATTCGTGGAAAAAAAATCCTATTGGATCTACGCATGAAATCGTGTACTCAGGGGTACCATATCACATGGGTTATTAATGAAGTAGAGGGAGCACTTAATTACCTGCATGGCATCACATCATAATTGCACGTATCCATGTTCAGGTTGGTCAGTATCGGCACAGGGGAGAACAAATCGTGTACCTTCTATAGAA
The DNA here is from genome assembly GCA_949317995.1 of Acholoe squamosa. NCBI lineage: Eukaryota > Metazoa > Annelida > Polychaeta > Phyllodocida > Polynoidae > Acholoe > Acholoe squamosa. Next base: position 22,898,227 of record OX439042.1, read on the forward strand.
ATCTAGACCCATACCCAGTGGGTACGCCATTTTGAATTTCGTAGGATGAGGTAGAACCCACTGGTAAGACATACCATGATGGGTACCTTGTCCCTTGGTAACATCCACATCCAGGGACATGCTGGTCCCATCTTATCAGTTCTTTTCAGTGCATGTCACCAGAACCAGTCCCGCTTGTAACCAATATAGCAGCATCACTATCAATACAAAAGACTCCCAGCTTTTATCAACCTCACACCTTAGACCCCCAATATGGAATTAGATAAGCAGAGCCTGCAGCGTAAGCAAAAGATGCGATGTTCAGGTGATCAAACATACAATCCCACTATTATGGTTCCTATAGTATTATTGAGAATATGTCATTGTCTCATTTAAGACCGTATTGTCAATGGACCATTCTGGGTATTATTATTATTTTTCATATTTTACTAAATTCTTCGCCATAATAAGCCTAAGCTCTGCCCATGATCTACACTCAATAATCTCCTGTATTCCCCAACAGGAACCAGGATCCATTAGTCATCACAAACACACTTCCTCCATGACACTCTGTGACATAAGGTACACGGATGTAATAACATTCCAACCCTATCTACATCCACACAGTCTAACTGGAGGAAGTGCGATCCACCTGTGGTGCCATATTTGGAATGAGAGGATATTTCACAATCTCCTCTCAATTCTCATTAACATAATCTACCCACAGGTGGCACTCTCTCATTATGACATGTGTCACTATTCTATTGAGCCACATGTACAGAACATTTCACAACACTGTGAGCTGCTCAAGCCCTTAGTATAAAAGGTAGCTTGAGCAGCTCCCAATCATCTATTCCTAATCATCTCTCCCAACTTACACCTTACACCTATACCTAGAACCTACGACAGGTTGAGCTATAGGATCGGAGGCAGAGCTTAGATATTGGCGAGTGTTATCATTGTTACCACCTTTATGAAACACCCATGTCAGCTATGCAATAAAAGGATCAAATGAACTTCCCTGGATTCCATGTACATTCACTTCACCACATGTAACCGTCCGTTGACACGATGGTGGATGAACCCTCCAAGAATATCCCACTACTAACCTCTCATTAAACATGAGCAATAGTGAGACATCACCCAAGGAGCCAGCTTCAGAACAACGCACCTTTACATCACCTGGGCTAGACGCGCCCAACCATTCCACAAGTGATACTACACACCACTTCCAGAGGCAAACTTCATCACCTGACGCCTTCAAAATGACCCAGCTATACCCACCCGACACACCACGGAACACCACCCCTGGTAGGAGCTATACAGCACCACAATCTGATGCCAACAGCGACAGCCCCAGGAACAGTCACAATAATTAGGATTCAGGGAATGGAACTACAGCACCTATAGTCCCCGACCCCCACCCTACAGGACCCGACCACACGACCGCCCACCACTACTCCTGCTCCTACTACTGAAGCAGAAGTTAACTCTCAATTGACTCTCACACCTCCAGGACTCTTGCATTGATGATAAAAAGCACAGCCAGGATACCTCGATTCTGGAGCCTAAAAGCAAGTCTGGTCAATATGGACAGCAAGGTAAGGCCATTTTCGTTGATACAGAATTGACTAAGAGTGCAGTATCTGTTAACATGGACATCCACTTGTATAGAGCTCTCGTTGATTATGGCGCCTCCCTGTTTTTATTAACCAGAAATGGTTGATAGAATAGCAAGCACACATTTTGAAATATGTTAGGAACCTTAGACTCACAGTGTTACTGGCTGATAAGACCCCTTTTCCTCCAAAAACATCCTACAATGTCTATAGTCAGAGTATAGACCCCCCCTCTACCCCAAACACCCCTCCCCCCGACCCCCACCCCAGCCCTACACCCCAATCTACTTTTCTAACAAACTCACCCGTGGTAACCTTCTTACCACCCTTGAAACAGACATACATAACACCACCCAGACCCTTTAGGCATATTTTCTTCGTGTAATAGATGTTTCCTCTCCATTTCCCATATATTATTTCAATGGAGAGTATTCATTAGAACCACCAAATTCACCTTTTTTTTATGTTTTATTTTTCCACAAATTCCAATTATCCCCTCCAAAATATCAAAACCTTAGTACCACAACTAAGTGGGTGACATTGCCAAAATTTTTATTTAATTTTCTGAAGGCTCAGGCAGCCGTAAACTGGATGATCTGGTTGGCACGCCACATAAATTACCCACGGTCACAGCGTACGCTCGGTTTCTGTCCCATTAAATTGGGGCATGCATGCGCCGGTTTGTTACAAGCTCAGGGCTCCTCTATACCCTAAGGTATTACCAAATGACGGCCTACTGTAGGAGAGCAGCTCTCTTGCATCCTGATCCGTGTTTATACCTCTGTTTGCCATTGGTACTGGAATGTTTGGTGAGACACTTAATCTAATAACTCAGCACGTTTCCCTGCTGTGTTAACACAACAGGAACAAGTGCACCCCGGGTAAGCTGACTAATCTCAGCTCCACAGCCATCACTCCCCTCCTAGTCATACTACAATATTCAGATCATCCAATGATCATCCGCACCTAGGCCTGGGTGCCCCTTAAATTTGTATATCAACCAATAGCCAGGCCCCGTGCCATATATGGGTGAGACATACCTCATCGGGAGGCATGTAATGAGGAATTAGCCAACCTCATGAAGTGCTTATAAGCCTCACTCTACCCCCATCTTTCCCACTTCCCAAACAATATACCAAACTTACCAAACCCAGTCACCATATGGAGCAAGTATCCGGAGACCACAGGGCCAAATGCCGAGGCTGCCATGCAACCAGCCCAGGTAGGTTTTGTCTTATGTGTCCATTAGTAGCGTCATCAATCGTTCTAGCATGACAATGATGGATTATGCCATCATGTTACCCAGATACCCATTAGATGCCAATGGTAGTGTGCACCCAGAGTGCTTTGTAAAATGTGATAGTTGAATTTGCAGTCCACTTCATGCCTTTCTACGACGACCTGACCACTTTAGATCTTACTTATCAACCTTTTGGCAACACCCCACCCACCCCACACACAACCCATCCTACCTCAGATTACCCATTTATTTAATACTAATTTTTAAGCCTTGAGGCACCAAAGTCATATGGATTCAACCCAGGGTGGACCATCCATAGCCTTCTAGGCCCACATGGCAAATAGGAGCAAGGCCATGGATCTGTTTGGCAAGCCGTCAATCTAAAAAGTTTGAATTTGTTCATTGTTATCTAGCCAAGCACCCCCACCACTGTATTGAACCATCTTAGCTCACTAATCACTAAAAACTCTTACAAAAGAGCCAGGGTAAAGATACATCAATTACTAGCCATAGATTAACCTAACAAGCTAGTCTATTTTAGAAATTATGCCTACCAGTGTCCTATTAGCAACACACCCCAAACAAGCAGACCCCCCAAAATTTTTGTATAAAACTTTTCAATTTTCCAACCCAAAATTCCCGAAATTCACTGCGCCTCACACCCCACCTTTTTCTCTCACACAAAAACCAAGCCCCCCCCACTCAACCACCCAAGCCCTATTTCCCCCCAAATTAGAATTCGTATGGATAACTATTGCAGTAGAGTGCATGTGCACTGGCAAAATCAAAACAAACTGTTTTGTCAGTATACCCGTAACCATAACAACGGGGGAATCACCTACTCTATTTATAGAACAGGCGTCCCCACGCTGTGATAGTGAATGCTCGGCGAGTCTAGCCACGGCATCGTCCCCCGATCCAGGAGAGCATACCAGATAGAAAAGCTCAGGCCCAAACGGCGGCAAAGCAAATCAAGCCCACTAAGTTGGCTCTGCTGAACCCCAAGAAGCCTAGCATCCCAACTATCTATATGTGTTTTAACTCAACCTGGCTGAGAGGGCCCCATACATAGTAGGTAAAATTTCGACTCACCATTCCAACATGGCCGGCTTCGGTTCATGATGGAAACCACCGTCCCACCTCACTAACTACCGGCCACCCCCACAATCATATAACTTGGGACCGTCCCAAGGTTATACCCAAATGTCAGTAGCGTTTGGAAGATACCATCACACTTATGTGGGGATGGCAGGTAGCCCTTACACATACGCCGCAAAGACGCTTATGTGGGGATCGCCCCCCCATCTAGCCTACCCTTCACCGCCGCCCCCCCACCCCACATTGAACCCCCAGCCTACGCAAGATGCCCAAAACACATCCATACACAGCCATCATCAAACATTATGAGCTAAACAACATCATAGCCACAGCTAAGCCTAACTAACACAATAGATCGGCCTACACTAATGTTCATCAGTATTGGCACCGGCTGCAGCATCTGGTCCGCAACTTTTGCGCCATACGCGGCAGCCCGGCGCCATCTTGGTTTCACTTTAATTACCGAAACTGACGGACGTCACGGCCGTCACCATGACTACCATCGGTCATGTGACACCGCACGTGGCGTCCCGACAACAACAACAACATTAGCACATGTTCACACTTTGACTTGCTCAGATCGAACTTACCTTAGTAGCCATTAGGCATTCCGCCGGGCGGGATGACCACCCACTGGATCTGTGTAATGCTGAAATACAATCCAAGAAGTGGATTAGGCCAAAATGCCCCACGTCTTGACCCTCAAAATTGTCAAAAATTCAGGTATCACCTATTTGCAAATCAAAATATACTCACAATCCGCCCGTCATAGTGATAACCACATGGAGGACTGTGCCGTTAGGCAGGACGATGTCGACCTCATAGACCTCCATAGTTATGTAACATTATGACATCACGCACCCCCCCTTTTATAGCAGCCCGGATCAAAATTTTGGCGACATGGGAAAGAAATTTTTTTTTCTTTTCCGCCCCCATTTCGAACCAAAAAATAAATTTACCTTCAATCAACATCGACATAATTCATTTTCAAGATACTTGAGACAGGTAGGAGTCGACCTGAGCAGGTCATACCTGTATTAATCCCCATAACTTATCTGATTTTTTCGCCATTACGGTGCAGCGCCAGCTCGCTACTACCACCTGGTGGAATTTAGATAAACTAACCATAGCGTCCCTGGATACAGGACCCGCGCTAAGCCAAATAAATCAATCAAGCTCTGTACTTAGGTTTTGTATGTTGACAAAATGATATTGATCTCACGTCCTTTTTCTGTATTGACCGTGGCCTGTCTGCAACCCATAACAGACAAACTATAGGTCGATGAATTGTCTCCTCTTCCTGTTGTTTCCTCAACAGGCCTACCACCAACACAGCATCATTTCCTTCAGTGCCAGAGGCCAAACCCAAGGAGAAAGGACCAGTACCATCAAGTCCAGAAACAACCAACACCGAAACAACATGGCAACTTATAACCCAATAGCTTCCTCGCCATAGAACTTTTCAGGCCACAAACAACAATATCACCATAAGGAACATCAGAACCTACTTCCCAGCAGTATACACCCAAATTGACACTTCAGGAGAACACAAACAGACACTTTTCAAAACGAACTTTTGTATAACCATATTTTAAATCCAAATCGCTGAGACACAATTGTGACGTTAATTTATGATTTTTGGTGAATTTCATGAGAGACACACCAAAACACCCTTCTGGCTTGCCTCTCTAGGTGCTATAAAATTCATCACCTTACCACTGTTTTTCAAGCTCAACTATGACATGTATTTATGAGTTTTAGTCAAATTAGTTATCGATAAGCAACAGGTTGTATATATCCCATTTTTGTATATTTTCGTGAAAATTACCATGTTTCTAGTCAACAGTTACACTGAATACCACCTTGACTTATACCTTATACCGGAATGTGTACAGACCCTACACAACTTCAGTCATGAGCCTTGGTAATGTGGAGCCAAAAACTCATCACCCTTGTGCTGATTATTGACCCCACGATACCAAGATTCACCAAACTTGGTTAATCTTCATCTGGATATAGCTCATTGCATTTTAATATATTAAACCTAACATGTTATCAAACCAGGAAAATTTTCATTTTTCCACAATAACAAACCGGTACATATATGTGACACGATCTGTGAAAAGGGGTCTTAGTGCAGGGGGCAATAAGACCCCCTTTCCCAGTACATGTCACATATATTTTAAGCATTTGTGAGGAGGCAAGTTAAAAGGACAGTCCGAGGGGGATTAGTACCAATTCTGGCCACCAGGGGGACACCACTATGGCCTAAAAGGGGGAAAATTTACCAAAAATAGTTATATACTACTTTTTTATGTAGATTACAATCGTCCTAAAGGGAAATTCCCATTTTTAAGGAAAACCTTCCAAATTTGGAATGTAAATAGAACGTTTTTGGGCATTTGAGGGCAGAAATCAGTGCTCTTGTTGATATTGGTTGCCATGGAAACATTATTTTCACTCAAAATTGAGGAATCAAAAAAGCCTATTGGTAGCTACACCCACAAGGATCGGTGTGTTGAAAAGATGGTAAAAATCTGATAATCAGATCAAATCTTATGAGAAAAAGAATGTGAAGAATATGACAATTTCCCTAATTTGCAGAATTATGCCTAATTATACATATCATCTGATATATCTCATGAAATATACAAGGTAGACCTTATTTGGGATTTGAAAAGGTCGGTAACCATGTAAGTTAATAGAACCGTAACTCTGAAACTAGCAGATATATATTCTCATGTAATATATCATTGGAAAGTTCATGGCCTGAATTTAAAAATTGACTTTTTCCTTGGGGGACCTTTTTTGCTTGGCTATACACATTTACTAAATTCTTCGCCATATAAAGCCTAAGCTCTGCCCATGATCTACACTCAATAATCTCCTGTATTCCCCAACAGGAACCAGGATCCATTAGTCATCACAAACACACTTCCTCCATGACACTCTGTGACATAAGGTACACGGATGTAATAACATTCCAACCCTATCTACATCCACACAGTCTAACTGGAGGAAGTGCGATCCACCTGTGGTGCCATATTTGGAATGAGAGGATATTTCACAATCTCCTCTCAATTCTCATTAACATAATCTACCCACAGGTGACACTCTCTCTTTATGACATGTGTCACTATTCTATTGAGCCACATGTACAGAACATTTCACAACACTGTGAGCTGCTCAAGCCCTTAGTATAAAAGGTAGCTTGAGCAGCTCCCAATCATCTATTCCCAATCATCTCTCCCAACTTACACCTTACACCTATATCTAGAACCTACGACAGGTTGAGCTATAGGATCGGAGGCAGAGCTTAGATATTGGCGAGTGTTATCATTGTTACCACCTTTATGAAACACCCATGTCAGCTATGCAATAAAAGGATCAAGTGAACTTCCCTGGATTCCGTGTACATTCACTTCACCACATGTAACCGTCCGTTGACAGTATGCTGGGAGATGCTGATACAAACGCTAGGTGCATACTCTCTGCTATAGTTTAACAGTGGTGGCCAAAGGTACGAGAAACGGTTTTGTGCAATGGGGGAGGTTTACACCCGCCACTGGAACCTGTATAACAGCGGGTATTCATGTATAATGATTTATTATCAATCACTTGAAATGAATGCCCTTACAACTATTCGGTGTTTGGAAGGGACAACTTATACAAAAGTATACCTCAATTGACATGTTCTATACCGATAGTACGTCACACCCAAGTTCATGTATAGATAATGTTGATACCCATGAAGTTCTCAACGACCGATAGAATTATCTTGCTAATGTAGTACTCCATGGATATTAGGGGAGCTGCATGGGATGCTTCCTATCAGAATTATTGGCTGGTTGGTATTTCAGTTTGAAATAGTCATAAATATAAGAAATAAGGCTTTGGGGGCTCCTTAAACGTAAGTTAATTCATAAGGTCAGTCTAGATTGTAAAGCATTAGTGCTTGTATAAAATTGGGGAAAAGGTATTAAAAGAAAAGAATACCTCTCGCATCAATATCATCGAAGCTCTGTTCCGACCAATAACCAGTCAAAACAACAGAGCCTACTGCTCAAACATAAAACTAAATTGATAATAATAGTTAGAACCTGAAGAAGTTATTTCAATCATAGAGGTGTATACACAGCTACCAAGATGTATATATACAGAGGCGCACGACTGTGCAATACTCTCTCCTAGCAAGGAGACGTTGTGCCAACACTGATAAAAACAGGCCTGGAATTTTTAGTCAGTATGGACTACATTTCTATAATCAAGTGAATGTATCTCTCATGACTATACTTGCTATAGTCCCTGGTTACTAACTTAACTCAGTCATATAGTCACCATAATAGTCATGCCTTGATGCTTAGCACCAACTACTTAGTCACTGTAACTAATATGTATAGTCAGTATGATCAATATCCATCCAAGATGGCTGCTGTATGCCCTCACCATGATGCCTAGTTGAAACTGAAAATAACTATTGAAACACTGTAATAATCACACAATATTATGATACATAGATGCCTTGCCTATCTCTTAATTGTCAGACATGATCAGTACAGATCGATGAACAAGATTAAGCTAAGATTAAGATGAAGATTATAAATGTTCTGTGTTACTGTCTCCTCTCTGTCAAAGCATCCAGCAAACATGTTCTCTTTGTTTTTGTGCACAGAAACGTGTGACATCATCAATTTGTGTATGTCGATGACTAATGCATATAGTCATCTGACTATTGGGGTCAAAATATGCTCAGTGAACGTTGGCAATCTGACGGCTTATCAACGTTGGCAAAGCAATGTTGGACCAACTTTGGTCGACTTTCTCGACCACTTAAGCTGAGATAACGTGGAAATGGGGAGATGCCAGTCTCTAAAATAACGATTTTAGTCTTGCCTTCTAGCTTCTTCTGCATGGCGGCCCATAAAAGTTCATTCTTTTGACTTATTTCAACATTGTAAAATAGACTTATTTCAACGTTTTACCCCCCCCCCCCCCAATATAGGTCATTTCACTTAACCCAGTCTAAATTGAGAGTGGAAGGTACATACAGTGCGTACCCACAGGGGCCTTATGGAAAGAATAGCAATGGTATTGTGTATGCAATTGGCAGCAAGTGGTACCGTTGGTGCTCGTCTGGGAATCCAAAAGAGGGAAAATCGTTGCCTGTTGTGCAATTGACCCCTGATCAATAGGGCATATTGTCTCCTTATAATTGTAGTTTGTGAACTGGTGAACTGCTGAACTGCTGAACGTAATTTAAGGGACATCATATACCAAGCTCTGGCTCCCAACAATTAACATGCAATTTCTAAGTTATTGGCCATGTTTAAAATGGAAAAATCCCCTCTAAAGCAAAGTTTGGAGAGATTGTATCTGATATGCTGCAACCATTAGAGAGAAAAACGGACCATTTTCCTGTTTTGCTCATATCATAGGTGAAATGTACATATCAATTATGTAATTCAATTTAAATGTGTCCGACTTTAGATATCTGTCCGACTCAGGGATCATTTACCCTATATCCCACAGTCTGCTGCCACCAATGAAATCACAGGATTTCCTCAAATGTCACTCCTCAGTTATTTGGAATGGAATTGTTTTTGCTTAGGAAGTTTATCCAATGTTGCCGACATACTGTTATGCCGAGCATAATGTTATTAATGTGGTTTGATAGCTTCCAACAGCAATTACACAGAGTTTCATAACGTGAAGTGTCATGTACTGGTCAAGGCCAATTAAGTCACTCACAATACGGTCCCACATTAGGCTAAGTGATATTCTCTAGGGGGTAAGGTTATGTGGATTATTGGTGACGAGGTGGATTATAATAGTGCCTGTATGACATCATATGACGTCCTACTTGCTAGTCATGAGTTATGGTAATGGTCGTGATTGGTCTCGGGTAGGTTCAGGAGAAGAGGGACTGAAGAGATACCAGGTGGCCTTTTTTTTCTCTTAGGAAATTATTTGGATTTGAGCAATTGTATAGCTCTTCCAGTCATGGCGTTTTTATATAACCCTCACCCCTACATCTGTCCATGCACGATTAGTATTATATTTTGGACAAGTATGCATGAATATGATAATAGATATCATGTACGTCAATATTCGTGAAAGTCTTTAATGCATTAAGCAGCTAGAATCATGTTTTCTATTAACCTTTCATGATAAAAACCTACCAGGTATGAATTATTACCCGTTCCAGGTTTTACATTTTGTGTAAACTGTATAAATGGATTATGCGAAATCATCTTAGGGTGCCTGGATGTCCAAAATTGACTTTCAGACTGCCTCTGCAGTGGGTTGTACAGGGGAAGGATAGGGAGTGGGATGGTGGAACTATAGGGTTTGGGGAGATATATAAAATTGGGGCATATATGTGCGGTCATTGGTTGTGCTAAGCGGGTTGGAGAGTAGATAGCTGAGAGAATGGGAGGCAGGAAAGTAGAGAGTTCTGTGTTGGTCAAATTGGTTGCCTACTTCAGTCTGTGCCAGAATTGAACAACCCCATCTAGTATAACCGTCAAAACCAAACCACATGGACTCCAGACAGCCTTGCTCGATTACTTTATTTTTCCGTGACTCAGACCCATCCATCCTCTTAACCTAAAGCTCATATGTATTGGATTCTAACTCATCTCAACCAGACAAACTAAGATAAATCTAAATTGGCCCGTACATGTGGTGATGTTCTGGGGCTCTAACTGTGTCTGCGTCCACAGCATTCTCCATTAAATTACACGATCGTATTCCATTTCAAACTGACTAGAAAGGGGGACTAGAAACGGCATTTTTAGCACTGCTGTATTCACGTATCTGCATTAAGTTTACCCCAAGTCCTTTAGCATTAAGGTCAGTTCCCTCCCACTGGCAACAATCTCCTTTTTGGTGAACATACCATGGTCATTTAAACATAATATTATCACGCCATGAGGTCAGAGACAGTAAAACAATGCATGTAATGACATAGGTATCTCCAAAATACTTGGTGGGGTATAACTGCATATCAATAGATGCAGCTATAGATACCCCTTATATCATGAAACACCCCTTTGAGCTAGGGAGTAAATGGCTTGGGGGATCCACTCATTGACAGAATAGATGGGCTGATTGCAGGTCCATGATACAGCTGTAAGGTCAGGGGGATAGGTTACAAGCAGGTCAAGTGTCCTGGTTTAATTTGTAAATATCCAGCTGATGTAGCAGGGTCAGCATTTTCTACTTAACTCAGCTAGCACTTATACATGCCTATCTCTCAAATAGGTCTCGATTTGCAATCCAAAACAGAGCTCTATCTTTATGTTGCTGAGATGGGTGTTCCTGCAGCTTTCTATAGTTTATGCAATAGAAATACACTTCTGAAATTATTATGTGGTAGAGCTCTTTTATTTCTATGTGGTTGTTTGACATGACTTGTAAGACAGGTGTCTCAATAAGTATGTGTTTTCTTCTTTCATATTTTATCAGGATGAAAAGAAGGAACTTTTCAATTGGGTTGTTTGGCTAAGACAGGTGAGTTTTCTTTATATTCTTCACTTTTTTCATGTAAATGCTTACAAAAACAATAAGGATTAATTCCGACGTCAGTGGAACCACCCCTTTTCAATCAATATCTAGCTCCTATAGTGCAAACAGGTGTAGGCCTAATGATTTTCTAGCCATGGTCCATTATCCGTTGACGGTAAATATAGGAGCATGACACTTCTACACATACGATGTAACTTACTATGCAAACTTACGTACAGGAATGGACAGACGAGTACCTTGTGTGGGACCCTGAGGACTATGGAGGTATTGATGTAGTCCACCTCAATATGGACAGGATATGGAGCCCAGATCTGTACATATACAACCTGTGAGTATAGCCCCGCCTAGCAGTAACACCAGGAAGTCATTTCTCAAATGCTAAGTTTTGGGTGCCCCCAGATCGTACCACCCTGACCTGGATCGTAAGGGTATTCTAGTGTTGACAGGATCAATCACTACGATTGGTGCAGATATAGAGGGGAAAGGCATGCACCTGCATAGGCAATTGTAGGTAATACATGATCACCAAGGGTCAATCACTACGATTGGACTGGATCGTAGGGGTGGTTGGAATCGGAGGGAGAAGGGTAGGATCGTAGTGTTTGAGAAATGGCTAGCAGGCAAGCAAAAACACCCCTCTGCAGGGAAATTCATCATCAAAGTTCATGTCAAGATCTTTAAAATGAGACATCATTGGGTTGAATATTCCTAGAATTTCTGTTTTCAGTTTTGGGTTTTTGGTGAGTATCCCTAAAAATTGACATACAAATCTGCAAATTTTGATTATTGGGATGGTTGCCATGGCAACCAGGAACTGGCATATAGGTTGATTTCTCATGAAAAATGTTCATTTTACCATCAAAATATGGGCCATTTCTACTGAAAATGGTGCATTTTAAATGAGACCATTGAATTCTGCACCAAAAATTAGCTTATTGTATTTTTTAATGACTTCAGAGTAATTTTGCCCTACAATGCCCCTGGTGGGCAAATGGGGAATTAAAAATCCCCACAGAGGGGTGTTCTTGCTTGATTGGTCACATAACAATGCAGGGATAAAGTTGAAAGTTTCTACACTTGAAATTCAATCTTGTGTTATCTACACGTGAAACCTAACTAGCTGTGTCTATTTATTCTAGTGTGAGTGCATTTCAGTACACATAGACCCTATAACAGTTATGGATTCAGTAGGTATATCTTACTTGGTGTTGTTTGAGCTGCATTTTCTCACTGTAACGGGCATTGTGGGGTCTATTCAGAACTGGTTCATACTATTCAAAGTGATTCGTACGAGGGCTACTCAAAATCAAAATTTTAGTCTATTCCTTTAAATTTCATACACAAATATCACTTCGATTCATGGGGAATGCAGTTATGCATGGAACGAATCAATTTTGACTTTTTAAAAATCTTTTATAAATCAAAAATAATAATAGCCAATCATTCTTTTAAATTCTGAATTGTCTTCTAGGGTCGGGGAGTCGGTGAATGTTGCCACCAGCTTCCTGGGTACTGGGAGGGAAATAGGGGTGATTAACAGCAATGGCAACATCATTAACTTTATGCCTGTCCGCCTGGAAACCATCTGTAAAGTGGATCTACTGTACTTTCCATTTGACACACAGGTTGGTTCTGTTATTAGATGGAGATTTCAATATGCCTACCACCTAAGGAAATATCATTTTACCTGTTGCTAATGAAATTTTCAATACAATGCCATATGTACCAACCTTAATTGTTATTGTTTGTTGAAAATAGCAAAACATTAAGCCGAGAATATATGTAGTAAGATTTTAAGTAGGCAGATTAAGTACTTGATAACCAATTCCAGAATATTCCATGCGGTTGATATGATTTCTCAATATGATAACATCCTATATCCTGTAGGTTAACTCGATATACCATAGGTTAATTTTCTATCTTTTCTCTCGTCTATTATTGTGAAAGGATTCACTTTTTACCACCATCATACCTTTCTATCCTGAACAGACATGCCAGCTGAGGGTTGGCTCTTGGGCATACTCAGAGAGAGCACTAGTCTATCATCTAGGGGGTCCACCAGTAAACATGCTAGACAAGGACAGTGGCTCCGCCTGGAGTCTAAAGGAGATATCACAGCAGAGGGAGTCTGCTCTCTATGAGGATGTCCACGACTACTACAGCATTGTAGACTTCTATGTCACCATAGCCAGGAATCCACTCTACTACCTGCTCAACATGCTCATACCAAGTTATCTATTAAGTGGTGTCATGCTGGTGAGCTGCTCATAGATATACACATACAACTACTATAGAACTACTATTCTAAAGATGCATGCAGAAGGTTACAGTGGTTATTGGTAACTACACTGCAGCATAAATAGGACCTTCTGTTTGATCAGCCTTAAAATATACTACAGCTGTTAGAATAATATCTCCGTAAATAAAATACATTTTGATTGAGAATTTAAAGTCATAATCACAGATGCAGACTATAGGATTATTATCCCTTTCTCCGCAGATGAGTGTGTTTTTACCACCAGGGTGTGGAGAGAGAATGTCCGTTGGCCTGACTGTATTCATGTCTTATTCTGTATACACTCTCATCATCTCCAGCATTGTGCCTGACTCCTCCAAAAACCCGCCACTTATATGTGAGTAACTCGCGTACATTCACCAGACATGTAATGTTGTATCCAGGTAGGCATAGAGATATAAGAATACATGTATGTCCATCGTACAGTGAGATCCAATAGTATGTCAACCCCATAGGCCTATCCGCCAAGTTCACAGGGGATCATTTCTAAATAATAAAAATTAACTAAAAAATCTGTCACTCTAGGGTCCGACCAATATTGATAAGGATTCTGGCATGGTAGAATATCGAGATCTCACTGAATCGTATATTGAAAGTCTCAGAGCTGTCCATGTCCAAATTAGCAGGCGTGCAGACAGCAACTCTCTCAATATGTCTCAATCCACAGCACCTGTTTAAGGGATGAAATAAGCTGGTTTCATCATTTATGTCATGAAATAAATACAGAGATATACACATTGTCACTAATCCACCCCAAACAGTCCCCATTTATGCATTTAGAATATCTATCAGTGAGATGAACTGTGACAAAACCTACTCTAAATACAACTTTCTACTCCCTTTATGACAGGTATTCTTCTTATCATCAACATGATACTTACACTCCTCACTATCAGCTGGACCGTCTTTGTCATACGAGTGGAGTACGCCTCGGCCGCGTGGGGTCCACCTCCAGCGTGGATAAACTATTTGCGCATTCTCTGTAAAATCCCAGTTCCCAGGAAGTGCCATGACCCCACTTCCGGTTCACCTAAATGGCGGCCTAAAGGCGCTAGTCAAGACCCTAATCTGCTGACGGAGGCTCAGCGTCGTCAGCAGGAAGGAAACGTCGTCATGGAAACAGATTCAGGGTCTGAAAGGCCCCGTGATGTCACGTCCACAGTGCATAAAACTGGTAGCGACGTGACGTCACGGCATGGTGAGAGGAATTGCAGACCAGAGTGGCAGGCAATAGCACGTGTTGGAGACAGACTAGTTGCTATCATCTACATCATTGTCACTGTTGTAGGATTACTTGTTTTATGGGCATTCACAAGATGATCCATGCATACTGCTTCTTTTGTTTCATTTGTCAATTTAAGATTCAAATGATTTCTCCAAGCACAAAGAGAGACTTTAAGAGGCAAGTGCCCTGCCAACAATATAACAACAACGATAGCAAATTGTTGATTTGGATAGCGACGGGATTTGGCGCACTACATTGTGTGATAACATTAGACTTCGTCAATTAGCCCTCCTCTCAATCTGGGCCATGGGACTTCGTATAACCACACAAGTCAGCATTTTAAGATGCCAAGCAAATGGATGGTTGTTTAAGCATAAGGAGGTTACAGGCACGTGTGAGAACTAAATTAACATAATCGCCAAGCAGATAGGTGGACATGGTGGATATAGAGAACAGTGTGTGACACTTATTGCTGCCCTCTGTTGGTTATTGAGTTAACTATTTTCTGCTTTAATTCATGATTAAATCATTTTGTATATAAAACACAATAGGAATTTCTTTATGAGGCCATTATGATTTATGAGAAGAAATAACATGTGTTAGATGATTTTTGTGAGTCCAAATGGTCACTGCATGGCTGAGTGGTGTTGAGGTGGCAGGTTAGTTCACCTGAGTGCTTGGTAGACAGGTCATTTTCTATAAGTTACTCACTCAAATGGATTGCATGGGGGAGAGGGTTGAAGCGATAACAATTTTGATCTATTTGCAAAATAAAAATCTCCCATCCTGCAAAGATGCCCTCAATGAGATATTTTGGCATTGTATTCCCCAGGGTCCATATTACTTGGCACTTTTATTCCATGGTTAGGCCTATCTCATTGAATTACAAGGACATGATAAGATCATAGTTGAAAGTGGATAAGGATTGTTTACATTGCCATCTTGGCCCCAAAAGATCCATGTCACATGTTGATTTTAAGAAAAGGCCATGTCACATGTCACTACCTTTTCACTTCTGCATGTCCCTGTCACTAAGCATCATGTCACATGTCGACTTTAAGGAAAGGCTCAAATCTAAAAGAAATGACAACCATTCTGGTGAATAACTTATAGAAAATGACCCATGAGTGACCTGCAGCTAGCCATATTCTTTGAGGACCGCAGTAAGGTAAACAGAAGTCTGGTCATCAAGCTCCGATGGTACCGCCATCTTGTGGGTAGTACATGCATAGATGGTTAAACGTGGAGAATACCTACCTTGATGCTCAGCCATGTCCTTGCTGGTATTCTCAGAAAAGCTCATTTGAGCAACGAGGTCCAATCCTCACATGGTAATAATCATGGAGCTTCACATAGCTCCGACCCAGGCACAACAATATATCCCTGTTTTCAAAGAACATTTATTATACTAGGATACGATACCTGTATTCAATATATTATGTTGATACCCAACAAGGTACCTGTATAATAAGAGTATTTCACATTGCTGCTGTAATGCGACAAGAAGGTACCTGTGTACGTTGAATATTTCAGTATAATACTTTGAGAGACATAAAGGTACCTGTATCAAAAGATCATTTTCTTATACTACTATGAAGCACTGTATGGTACCTTTGTACAAAGAACTCTTCCGTATACTACTACTCTGAGAGACATTAAGTTACCTGTGTCCAAAGAACATTTCCCCATACTACTATGAAGCGCAAGATGGCACATGTGTAGGAAAAACATGTCCCTTTACTACTATAAAGCGCAAGATATACTTGTGTACAAACGATTTTCCCCATACTACCATGAAGCGCAGGATGGCACCTGTCTGTAAAGCACATTTCCAAATACTGCTATGGGGCACAAGATGATGTATTATGTAACGGAGGTCCTATTTGAAGGGTGGAAGACAAAGTGTTGGATATGTGGGGTAGTAGAGGTTACCATAGGGATCAGGGTATGTGTTTTGGATTACATGCTAAAGACTGGCGGGAGGGGGGGGGTATGATGCATGCTGGTAGAGAGTGAAGTATTGGGTGGGGTTGTATACTTGGGGTGATAGAGGGGAGGATTGGGCATGAGGGGTGTATAGTGGACATGGCTTGGGGTTGCATGTGGTGACCCCTGATTTTTTTGGACGTGTTTATTGCAAAAATGAAGTGTTAATTTCATTTAAATGTTGCTATAAAACAGTGTCATTGTATAAGTATATCTGTGTACAAGATTTCATGTATGTCATCCAGTTTTGAGTAATGTGATATTGATTTGTACAATACTTAGAATTAAACGATATAATAATAACAACATTATTTTCAATAATGGTAGTAATAATAAGGGATTGATCAGGGCAGAGGACAACATTCCAGGCTGTTCAAAAGAGGAAAAAGATTCGGACACAAAGCACATCAAGACACACAGTAGAAGTCAATTAATATGACTAGTATCAATTAACAAGTATGATAAAGGTATAATGTAATGAATACAGGGAAAGCTAATAGTAGAAAGATGAAAAATAAAAAGTTCTAAGAAAATTTCAACTCAGCAGGTATACAACTACACTATGGCTCATCATCAAAACCAAGGTAAATAGTTATGATATAAATTCTTCTACTAGGACAAATTGAGATAGAAAAGACTTTCACATTATTAGCAACCATTCATAAGGCAATGATGTCTTAAATTTGGTAAGCAGTTTTCATTTAGACACAGATAGGTTGGCTCATCATCAAAGCCTACCTTATCACATACGCTAATTATGCCCTCTTTTTAACATTGATCGAATATTTCTTAATTTCATCTTTAATGGTTAATGAATGTATGTACCAGAGATATATCTGTGCACTTTAGAGAAATAAATCAGGTCGTGTATAAAGCATAAGGAGCACCTGGAGTTTAGAGTGTGACATCCTCACATATACAATGAGATGTACCCCTTATTTTGGCTGATTCTGTGAGGCGCAGTAGGAGTCTATCCTTTTGTATTGCAGTACTAGTACTGTGATGCACCAGATGGTACCTGTGTACAGTGCACATTCAGTGCACAGTATAGATTTCCCTATACTACTAGCACTGTGATGCACGAGATGCTACCTGTTTACAATGCATATTTTCCTATGCTACTGATGTACGAGGTGGTACCTGTGTGCAATACACATTTCTCTATACTACTAGCACTATGAGGCATGAGATGGTACCTGTGTACAATGCACATTTTCCTATACTACTAGGACTATGGGGGATGAGATGGTACCCGTGTACAATGCACATTTCCTATACTACTAGGACTATGGGGCATGAGATGGTACCCGTATACAATACACATTTCCCTATACTACTAGTACTATGGGGGATGAGATGGTACCTGTGTACAATGCACAATCCCCTATACTACTAGTACTATGGGGGATGAGATGGTACCTGTGTACAATGCACAATCCCCTATACTACTAGTACTATCGGGGATGAGATGGTACCTGTGTACAATGCACAATCCCCTATACTACTAGTACTATGGGGGATGAGATGGTACCTGTGTACAATGCACATTTTCCTATACTACTAGGACTATGGGGGATGAGATGGTACCCGTGTACAATGCACAATTCCCTATACTACTAGGACTATGGGGCATGAGATGGTACCCGTATACAATGCACATTTCCCTATACTACTAGGACTATGGGGGATGAGATGGTACCCGTGTACAATGCACATTTTCCTATACTACTAGGACTATGGGGGATGAGATGGTACCCGTGTACAATGCACATTTTCCTATACTACTAGGACTATGGGGGATGAGATGGTACCCGTATACAATGCACATTTCCCTATACTACTAGGACTATGGGGCATGAGATGGTACCCGTATACAATGCACATTTCCCTATACTACTAGGACTATGGGGGATGAGATGGTACCCATGTACAATGCACATTTTCCTATACTACTAGGACTATGGGGGATGAGATGGTACCCGTATACAATGCACATTTCACTATACTACTAGGACTATGGGGCATGAGATGGTACCCGTATACAATGCACATTTCCCTATACTACTAGGACTATGGGGGATGAGATGGTACCTGTGTACAATGCACATTTCCCTATACTACTAGGACTATGAGGCATGAGATGGTACCCGTGTACAATGCACATTTCCCTATACTACTAGCACTATGAGAGTGAAGAAATATTCAGGTTAGATTAACTTGAGTGTAGATCTACGTGTGAATCTATTTTATGTAATCCAGGGAAAGTAAGCGCTGAGATGTACCCACGAGGATTTATTGTGTACAATGTATATGACGTAGGGCAACTTAAGAGTTTACAGAAGACGTATTAAAAATGTGTATAATACATTTACAGAGGCGTAGGAAGTAAATCTTCATTGGGGGGACCGGTGAGGGCACCATTGCGACCACCTTGAATTGTCGGCTGATGCGTGATGGCATCTATTATTATGCGTATATAGAATTCATATAGAAAAGTAATTTTTGGTAAATTTTGGATCTGACTTTAGGCTCAGACCCCCATTTTCCCTATGATAATCTAATTTGAGATGTAAAGTTTTAGCTTCTTTTCCATTGTTTATGAGTTCTTGGAAAATATTGGGGGGGGGGTCCCAGACATACTCAGGCCCCACCTCCTTCTTGATTGGGGGGGGGGGGGAGGTCCCCCTGGCCCCCTTTTCCTACGCCCCTGATTTAGAGTATGTTACAAAATTAATGCAACCTCTGGAAACTACTGGAATATATCATGGGAATTGCCAGAAGCAGCCCTGTGATTATCAATTATATACGTACATCAACCAACCTGCCCACCGTGCGTGTGATGGGCGACGACTATAATGGTTGACAGAGCATTTAATTCAATCAATGCGTTTACCTTGACTGATGTAAATGGGGATTGTATTGCCTTCTGCAGGTTGACATTACTACCGTTTTATTTCATCAGGTCAGGTGAGTGTTGGGCACCAATGTACAATTATGCAGACATTGCCCAGCCACCCTACCCATGCGTCCTACCCACTAGAGCCGCAATAGTGCACCTGTGTGGTTCGATTAGACCACGGGGGCCTTATTGGCAATGTGGGTGAGTGGCTGTTTTTACCACCTGCTTGCGGCACAGACCACGTGGGTATTGCCATACCTTACGCATGCGCTTTGAGGAGGTAGCCTGCGCGCGCAGCCAGTGGAGACTAGTGAGAAGGAGGGGGACAGTTGCCAGGACGCATAGAATAGCGCGGGAACGATCAGGTACATCCCATCGTCTATATCCTTTATATACCACACATGTGATTAATCCAAACTCACAAGGGTGAATTTACAAGATGAAAACGGACTGTGGAATTTGAAATTGGATCGATGTGAGGAATAGAGGACTAAGCATTTTTTGCCGCAGTTACAATGAAGGGGTAAAGACAAATACCCTTCTTGTGGATAGAGGTAGGGAGAAGACATCCCCATCATGTAACCTTCACTTCTATCTTCCAGATCTTCAGGCCAAGGACATTTATCTACACACCTGATGGAGAAAACATCTTAACAAGGACCATGTAGTGTACAACAGTGGACAAGTTTCCTTTATTCCGTCCTGAAATTATTTTCATAATGACTTCTTCCATTAATTTAGCAGAAAGATTAAAGAAGCGGATGCAATTTTACATACCTCAGCATAATATTTGAGGTTTTCATCTCACGATGTGCAGCGTAGAAACCATGGTCACACAACCCCAACTCTACCAATGAGTTAACAAAGGTAAGAACTGTAAATGTGTATTAGTTATCCCTAGACAGTATAGATAAATGAGAACAACACTGCTTCTGACTACCCTTTCTTTTACGTCATAAATTCCCCGTTAGGAATAAATAGCTTCCTCAGTCCATGCTACAAGACAAGGCGGCCATATTACTGCATATATATCACTGAGAGAAAAAAGAGGATCAGCCTGAGTTTCACCTAGTCTCTTGTGCTGTCTGAGTATCAAGAGAGCCTCTGTTAGAGGCTCTCCCCTGACATGCCATACTCATGCTGAGCCTGCTTCAATGCCACACATTGGGAAAAAGGATCAGCATGAGTATGGCACAAGGCTCAGGCATGGTGCCATACTCAGTCTGAATCTAACTGAATATTCCAGCAAAGCAGGGGTCTAGCCCTTACACTGATGTCTGAGATTATATCATATCCTAGCACCCACCACACCATGTGCCTCATTAGCTCAGTTGATATGGCACTGAACTCTACATCTGAAGGTGGTGAGTTCAAGTCCCATTGAGAATTTTTATAAAGTCATTCTCGGTAAGTCAATCTTATTGCTACAATGTGAGCATGAATATGCATTCATAATGGGGTTGTGAGAAGATTTCTCCCTATTAAGCCCCCCCCCCCTCACCCATTCTTGCACATACTCAATATCCTTTCTATTATCCTCTAGTCCTTAGAACCATGATATCTAAGAATATAATCTTATCTATTTAGGATTATAATAGGAATTAATCACTAAAACATTTAGAGTATGATCATATCTTTGCAGTAAATGTAAAAGTAACATATGGTCCCAGGCATATTTCTAATGTTTTGGGGCTTGGAAAAAAGTAGAATACCAGATTTCAACACACAGGGGGAGCAGATCATATGAGATTTCAAGTGGAGATCTTTCAGCACAGTCAAGATGGTGTAGTGGTAACATGTTTACCTTCATATGAGAAGGTCCTGAGTTCGATTCCAGCCCAGGGATGCTCTTCAAAAGTTGCAAGTTTTCAACCCGAAATATTTTGTTATGCAAACAATTTATTTTCTTGCTATTTTCTGACTTGGCAGACGTTGACGATTCTGTCAGTTTTCAAGCAAGCATCTATTTCAATTAGTTACAAAGTTAGTTCTTAGAAAAATACACTGTAATAGATGAGATGTTTCCTATTAAACTGAAAAAAAGAAAAATGTTTCTCTGCTCCACCTAGACTTGAACCTGAGACCCCTCACATGCAAAGCGAGAATCCTAACGCTGTGCCACCTCTACAACTGGTGAGCCAGGTTGCAATAGGCATATAAGTAGGATTGTGCAATACTTACTAAGGACATTGTGGACATTTGTCCTTACTATGGGCATTTTTCCTTACTATGGTCACTCCAGTCTGTGTTCCCTATTAGTCTACTGGGCCTCATATGACCAATGACATCTCACTGTAGTAGGTCTATGGTTGAAATATCATATTGATAGTGCCACTTTCAACACCTGACCCGCTAGCACATATAGGAGCACAAAGGAGTCACAATAAGGAGGTAC
Source organism: Acholoe squamosa (assembly GCA_949317995.1). Classification (NCBI taxonomy): domain Eukaryota; kingdom Metazoa; phylum Annelida; class Polychaeta; order Phyllodocida; family Polynoidae; genus Acholoe; species Acholoe squamosa. The sequence continues at coordinate 22,920,491 of OX439042.1, forward strand.
CCGGTTCAAATCCCACCAAGGAGCAAAAAGGACACTGAAACCAGGAATGCACAAACTATTCATCGATTAATTAGACTGCCTTAGGAAGTTGAATGTTCGACCATCTGAAATCCTTGTGTGTATGAAATTATGGGCTTTTGTCAAACGGTGACCTTAATTTCTATATTTCTTTATAATGTTTAACAAACCAATTATGTGTTGGGCTTAATACACCCTACAGCTTAGTAGTTCAATAAAGGCTACAAATGGAGGGCTACATAACCATTACAATTTAGACTGTCTGTAAGCCCTACAATGCAGTGCTGATTAGTAACTCTTTAAGTGGGGTTGTGCCCACTGGGTAGTGTTGCTGGACTCACTCTGAAGATAGAATCCAGTAAAGTGTGATCCTATGTATTGGGATACTCTGGCAGTGCATTACACCATAGGTAAGAAAGACTCCTGCAATGGTGGAGCCTGTTCAGGTAGGATCCAGCATTGCCTGACCCTCTTCATGGAGATACTCAGGCAATGTCCTATTCTCTTCTATTATGTTACTCCAGTTGACCCTGAGCCTGTCTCTAAAGAGACTCATGCACTGTGAAAGTAGGGCAGTAGAGAGGGTACAGCTAGGCCATAAACAATCTAGAGTAGAGTGTCAGGTATTGCTGGAGTATGCCTACACCCTAGGCTCACCCTGAGTATCAAAATATACTCATTTTGGCGACATTTGCCTGAGGCTAACATTAGGCTCCCGGTGAGTATTATTATTTTTTCTGTATACATGCTTTGTCCATCTGAATGCTATTGGCCCCGTGTAATTATTTTATGGAGACTATGATGATGCCATTGGAGTCCCAGTGGGGACCGTCATTACATGAGCTCGTTAGCGAGCTATCACAGAAAAGAGTGATCGGATGGGTACCAGTTCACCCCTTAGAATTCCGTAGTTAATGGAGGAAATTATCTCATTGGTTGATAATTCATACCACATATCCATACTCCCAGAGCTAGAATTCTGTTGGGGATATTTTCTATTCGTCCGCTAGTTGAGCACTATAGTGTGACCACATACTGCATGTGTAGAGAGGAGCATCCATGGTCGGGCCATAATCCCAAAGTATTTTTCATTGTTAACCCCATTAGGTCGAATCCCACATGGCAAAAAATGGCTAAAATAATTTCTGCGATTTTGTTCCATGCATTGTATAGCCCTTGTGGGGGCCATAAAATGCAAGGATTGATCAACTAATTCCGAATCCCACAGTGGTTTAGGGTCAATTGTTTAATGGCCTCAACAAGGGCCATACAACGCAAGGGACAAAATCGCAGAGATATTTTAGCCATTTTTCGCCATGTGGGATTCGACCTATACAGGGCTGACAGTATACTTATGCCGAATGATGGATGGGAGGACAGTCGGCACTGACTAGAGGAATAGCAGGAACCTTAGGCTAGGTACAATTCGTTCTTTTGTCCGCATTTACATGGTCTTTGTGCTTGGGGATATTTTAATTGGTATATCTACGCTATGGCCTGGAAGAAAATTATGACGAATGCTTTATTCATACCCCCTATAGTCTATTCAGGCAACTAAAGTAGAGGTGCCAGGGACACATGTTCACTAATCTAAAAGATCTTAGATATTGGAGAAAGAGACCACCAATGAGAAAAGTATTCTACTGTCATTTCCAGTGGTTATTATTCCATATTCACACCATAATAGATAAGAAGCTTTGAAACCATGGTATGACTCACATTAATCAAGTCATGGAACCATTTGGCATTTTGCATTTACTAATTTGAACACTATCCAATTTATAGAGGCATGAACCCTGGGGCTTTGGCAACTAAGGATGCTTCATCGAGGTAAGCCTGATATAGGTACCTTCATGTGCGTGGCCTGTTTTGTTTATGCTAGAAAAAGAAGGATGGAACATTATAGTATTATGTCAATAATGGACGATTGTTGTCTACGTAGTACTAAGATACCACACAATGTCACATAGCAATATGTGGAAGCCTGAAATATGGGTTAGGTTCCTTTACCACAATAAATTATTGTGTACTGATAGTGGAGGGGTAGTGGTTCAAGATCTTTCCTAGATTGAAACTAAGTGGAAAGGAGCTTGGACATGTCCATAAGGTCTGATATCATGAGCATAATGAAACGCATAAAATATACTACGGAAAGCTGTGGGTTCCTTCTAGGACCTAGAGGTGATCCATAAGAAGCTACGATCTGAGTTGCAATTTTCGTAAGGATCCAAGGTCATCTAACGTTAAATTGATAGGTGGTATTTCTACAGCATTTCTAATGTAATTAGTAATATGGTACACAGGAATATTATTTCAGAATATGGTCATCTTCCAGTTCTAAATGTTTGCTTCTAGATGCATCATTTGATCACAGGAGGATCGTCAGCTTTTGTGAATCGCCTTCCAGGTATGATGTCAATTATGGTCAGCAGAACCGGGAAAGTAATAGGAAGATTTTATGAGAAATTTGGTTGACGTAAGTCTCTTCTTAAAAGCATCCTGTTTGTAAAGTTTGTAAATGTAGGAAGAAAATGCTATTTAATTGTACAGCTTGAGGACTCGGCACCAGAAGCTTCATACACATTGCATTTAATCACCAACCTCTACCTGTGATTAAAATCAATGTGATATGCCCTCATGATTTAGGCAATACGATTAGCTTTAGTTCATACCTGCAGTTCATAGTACTGATAGGGAACATATGATACCAACAATCCAGCGATATCGAATAACTTGTATCGAGAGACACTTTACCAAAGGGTTCACCTTCATAGAGGCCAAATTGTCCACCTACAGGTGGACTTCAGTACAACATGACCTCGCCTAACAAGGTGGTTTGATATTCCAGGAGGGTGTTGCTCCTATTGTAAAAAGAGCTGTGAGTATGTGACCTCTTTTCTAAACAAGTCATGCACTGCTTCACCAAAGTACTTGCACTCACTACATCAGTCTAAAAAGTCACCTGCCTTGTTTAAAACAGAAGGCCAACTCCCACTACGGGAAAAATGGGTCTAAAACGCCTGTGATTCTGGATATTGGCAGCCTTGGAGTCTTGTCAAAAACAAAATTCACAAGGGTTCCCATACCACCCCTACCTTTCTCAAACCCCACTAATAGCCACTATTGGAAGGGAAATGTCTGTGATATTCATCACTGTACTGACTAGTTGCTACTTTGATTCACAAGTACAACATTCTTATGGCTAAAGTGTGTGGAACTTGGGTCCTGATTTATGAAAGATATACAGACCTCCTGTGATTAACTAAAGATTTTGTTTTCCTCTAAATCACAGGGAATTTCCCTATATCACAGAGATTTTTGGCCTCTTGTGAGAAAAATATCAACAACTTTTGATGTATTCCACTCCTGAAATAACAACACTTTGGCAAGGGTTCTTAGCTTTTATTGGACTTACTTGGACGATAATAACACCCCAAATATCGGCTAAATAACAACATATCCTACATCACAAGGATTTTCTAACTATTTTCGCGTTGTTGGATTCGGCCTAGAGAGAGCTGCACTATCAGGTACTTACTCACGTCACACACTCTATAGTATACTATACTGACTGACTTCTCCCAACTAGGTACCTACTCAAATCCCCCTTTTTTAGCACCATACTTGAATGGCTACTTGCGAGCAACAAAAGGGACAAGTTATAGGTACATGAAAAGAAAGGACTGGAAATGAGGGCATTTTTAGCCAGCTCTTCCTATTACTGTAGGAGCAACACCCTCCTGCTGTGCTGCCTCTTCTATATGGTCGCGGGTAAAAGATTGTATCTATATTATACAGGAGAGGTGTCAGCTTGAGTATACACTTAGCCAGCTTTTTGTAGTTATCAGAAAAGAAAGACTATACCCTTTTAAAGCCCAGGAGGTTATTTCAATTTGACTTAACATCACCCCACCTGAGACCCGTGGAGGTCGAATCCCACTTGGCGAAAAATGACTCAAATATCTCTGCGATTTTGAATCTCTTGCGAATTTGGGACCTTCCCCAAATTTGCAAGGATATAACTGCAGTAGGGTGTATAGAACACAAGGGCACTGTTGTGTTTATTCATGTACTCCTTGGGTTATTTTGCCTTTGTTGATGTTTATATCTCTGTGGATTATGTATTTCCTGGCCTAAAATCGCAAAAAAAGTGCTTGTGTTCTATTCACTCTACTGCAGTTATAATTATCCTTGCGAATTTGGGGAAGGTCCAAAATTCGCAAGAGATTCAAAATCACAGAGACATTTGAGTCATTTTTCGCCAAGTGGGATTTGACCTTTAAATAAAGAATGTTTTTACGAGAGGCGAAATGGACTTACGAGGGGTGATTTACGGAACACCAAGAGGTATCTTAAGAGTTTGTTAAATAAAAATGGTACCATATTATTCAACTTACGACCCCCTGTAAGTCAGATTTACGAGAAGTCTTTATTTAACGATGAGTTTAAGGGTCTTATAGAAGAGTGTTCCTTATGAACAAAGTGGTTCCATATTTTTTTTTTATGAGAAAAAAGCTCTTGTAAAATAAACATGACAAAGAGGGAATGGCAAGTATGGACGAGCAGCATGAAAAAAGTCCAAAAGAGAAATATAAACCTTAATAAAAATCATAATATTCAAGACTTACGAAATTCGGTAGATGCAATGTTCATTCAATGGCCCACTCACATCCAGTGTTATTTCTGTTTTAAATATATTTTCTTTTATTTGTGTTATACATTTTTGGTTGACATAAATATCCTTTATTTAACACTTTCTAGCCTCTCATAAGCTCAATAAAGTTACAAGATGTGGGTACCGTATTTCTTTATGTAACAATTGGCTAAAGATGGTCTAGTATGCACTGTGCTCATATTTACAAGAAGTGAATTTTACGAGCAGCTTATGGTACACTGAGAAAATATTCTTACTCACATGAGTCTAGATCCATACTCAGGCAAGGTCGCCAAAATGAGTATTGTTTGAGACTCAGCCTGATCCTTGTATGATACTCAGGCAAAGCCAGAGTATCACCCCAGGATCAGCCTCAGGGTCTGCCTGAATATCATTCAAGGATCAGGCTGAGTCTTAAACAATACTCATTTTGGCGACATTGCCTGAGCCTGAGTCTAGACTCATATGAGTAAGAATATTTTCTCAGTGTACCTTATTTACGGTACCTTTTTTATTTAATGATATGGTACCTCTCCTACCTTAACTATTCTTTATTTAATGGGTCTCTTTGTTAGTGGAAGACAAATTTGTAGTATTGATAAGGACCAATGTTAGTCCACTCTGTGGGTAGTAATGTATAGGTCGAATCCCACATGGCGAAAAATGGCTGAAATATCTCTGCGATTTTGAATCTGTTGCGTTTATGGGACCTTCCCTAAATTCACAAGGGTTATAAGTACAACAGGGTGTATAGAACACGAGCATTCTTTTGCGATTATAGGCCAGAAAATGTATAATTCACAGAGATATAAACATCAACAAAGGCAAAATATCCCAAAGAGTACATGAATAAATGCAACAGTGTCCTTGTGTTCTATACACCCTCCTCTAGTTGTAACCCTTGCGAATTTGGAGTAGGTCCGATAAATGCAACAGATTCAAAATCGCAGAGATATTTCAGCCATTTTTCGCCATGTGGGATTCGACCTTTAACACCCCCCAAATAACAGCTGACCACTATACTACTGGAGCCCCAGTTAGGCCCAGTACATCACTGTTAGTATTATCCTCTACTCTCACTAACACCACCCCATGAATAGTGCAAGCAATATAGATATGTACAGTCACACACCAAGTGTGCATGCTGTGATGGGCATAAATTTCGCTAACAACACGGGAAATGGGTAGGTCGAAATAACCTACAGGCACTCTATAGGCCGAATCCCACATGGTGAAAAATGCCTCAAATATCTCTGCGATTTTGAATCTGTTGTGTTTAAGGGACTTACCCGAAATTCGCAAGTGTTATAAGTGCAGCAGGGACCATAAGGTCGAATCCGACTTGGCGAAAAGTGGCTGAAATATCTCGGCGATTTTGTCCCTTGCGTTGTATGACCCTTGTTGAGGCCATAAAATGCAAGGACTACTGCAAACTTAACCCTAAACCACTGTGGGATTCGGAATGAGTTGGTCAATCCTTGCATTTTATGGCCCCTACAATGGCCATACAATGCAAGGCACATTTGGGTAAGTCCCATAAACGCAACAAAATCGCAGAGATATTTGAGGCATTTTTCGCCATGTGGGATTCGACCTTATGGGTCTGACGGCCGTTTTGGCATAAAAAAAACCTCTGGTGGAAAATTGACATTACTGGTGAATCACAATCGACGTTGATATCTATTCAGATGGGTGTTATACGTTTTGCCTGCATCTGCCACGAGTGCTGGGGTATGTTTCAAAACAACCAATGATTTGTTCTTATTTTATACTTTGTACAATCACAATCGTAAGATTTGTATAATCATAATCGTAGTTTTCAAATGCATAACTCAAAATTGTACTAAATTATCTACAAGGCCACAGATTATCTACAACCATAGAATAAGTCGTGCTGTTGTACATTTTGTAGGCATATTTGTACAATCACCTTTTACAATTTGATTTGTACTTAATATTTGGTGGTTGTCTAGAGGGCTTACTTCCTACTAGAATCTGAAAGTGGTGGTCGTAGGACCATTTGGTAAATCATTTGGTTAATCGTTCTGAAACATATCCTAGATGTGTTTGGTGCATGTGTTATTTGTTATAATAGACCCCCGGTGTGCAGGCCAAACTCATCAGAGTGTTTACCACACAGCCTGTTTTGTTGTTTTTTTTTCAGGTAAAATTATCAGTGATACACCCTCCACTTCCCATCAAATTTGTCAATTTCCTGCATTGAAAACTTTCAATTACCTGATTTATTGCTCATTTCGAAGCTTCCGGTTGAATGGACAGACAATAACAAGAGTCATTTTAGTCCCCGGCATCGTGAATCTAAAGCATAAAGGGAGGCAATTTTATAGGGCTGACCCGGGATACATTCTCAACCAATAGGATGTCTCCCTCTATTCATTGCAGAATTTTTTGGGTACATTATGTAACACCTGGTACCCATCATGCAGGCTGTTATCAGTGCTTATCTAGGGTCCCAGATAAAGCAATGGCGGACCCATTGGACCTCAGTACTGAGCCCTATAGAGAGACCGACTCGGGCGGTTGAAGACACAAGTGATCGACTTGGCCACCGACTTGGGCATCTCATCACCCCTTTGAAATGGACCGACCACGCACTTAGATCAAGTATGCGCTTGATGAATTATGTCCGGCAATGGCAGACAGAGCAGAGCCAAATGTTTCGTTTGGCCGTTGGTGTAACGTTCTAGTCGATTCACGCTAAAATATAGGAAAGGTCAAATGCCACATGGCGATTTAGGCGTCCAATATCTCAGTTATTTTGTCTGTTTTGTTATAAGGCCCTTTGCTGAGGCCATAGATACAAGGGTTACTGCAAATTAGACATTAACCTACCGTCGGATTCAGTATAAGTTGTGCAATCCTTGCGTTTTATGGCCTCAGCAAAGGTCATGGAACACAACAGACAAAATTCATTTGGCAATCAATTCCAAACGTCCACAAATGCTGAACAATCAAACAACCCGGTAGACTGTTTCCCGATATACTATGACTAGTTGTTTCAATGTACGAGTAAAGAAAAAAAAGTCCACAGGGGCAGACAGACAGACGAAGACAAACATGGACGAACAGATACAGACCGACGCCCAACAGTGTCTGGTTACGGGCCGTAGTACACCCTGATTGTTGTTAACCATACGATATTGGCAAACCGGTAATTAATATAATTGTCACTTTGCCACCGTTGGTTTGCACATATAATGTAGACATTGTAATATTACGTCATACAACAGTTTGTATTCAGACAAGTGCTCCATTAGTCTGCATAGAGCACAAGATGCTACTTTAGCTCACGGCCTCCACGATTTGGGTGATCGTAGGTCGTGACCTATGTCTGGTCATTATGAAGGTCAGCCCCAATGTAAGATTAGATAGGATTTGGTAGGCCCCCGGGGTCTGTTTCAAAATCCCTGATGACAGCAAAGGCCTCATAGACTTAATAATATATCCACTATGTTGTTATCAGGGAAATTGATATAAGCCTTTGTCGAAGTAGTGTAGATATAAGTGACGAACAATTTAGGCTGCTATTTTACTTAATTACAATACACAACCATATGATCTCTGTACTACTATGACAGGGGCGTATTCCAATATCCCTGACGATCATCATAGTTACTTTAACGAGTCTAAGGAGCCTCTGTTGATGTCAGGGATATCGAAATACGCCCCAGGCCTACCAAATCCTATGTCACTTTACTTGGGGGGCTTATCGCACTGACCTGATGTTGGCCACTATCCACTATTACCCAACTCATAGGGGGCGTGAGCTACAGTGGTATCTTCCTGTGCGTTGAGATAACCTCCTTAAGAATAATACACCTCAAAATACTACTTGAAGATAAAGTCATTGTATGAGAGAAGATTCCATACGGTGACAGATCAGGTTGTGTGAAACATAAACTTCTAAGCCCTGGATAGCGATTCATAAGTTGAAGAACTATAAGACCTATGAGTAAAATTTTGTTTGAAAACGATCAGGTTTGTGAAAAAAAAAACTCTTGATCGTTTTGATGCAATTCAAGACATGCTTTATTGATTTATGGAAGCAACTTTTATCAAAGACTTTTTTTAATGAAGGTATTATTCTCAGCATGAAACGACCATGTCAATCTGCTCATTTCAATGAAAGAATATTCTTTCATTGAAATTATCAGATGGCAATGGTCGTTTCAAGCTGAGAATAATACTTTCATTGAAACAAAAATCTTTCAAGGAAATTGTTTCCGATTTCCATGTTAAAAATCAATACAACATGTTGTGAATTGACTCAAAATGATCAATAGTTCTTTCTCACAAACTTGAGAGACAAGCGAACTACCATTCATAACCTCATGTATAAGCCACCTTGTAAAGCCAAGCTATTGTGGGAATACATTCAGAAGTTGGATATGGTGAAAGCAAACGAGTTTTACTCTAATGATATAAACCACACAGAGATTCCTTTAGAAGGCTCACTTTACATAATCTATTGCGATAATTGAGAACGTTTAGCATAAGTCTGACAGATACATGTGTCTTCATATAATCTGACAAATACATGTTGAGGCAGCCATCACTCCTGCCTGCCCTGCATGGATCTACAACTAAACTTCATCAAAGATAGAAGTATAAGGGGTCCAAGCCAGGACGAGGGTTCAGATGGATGATGGATCGGGTAACAACCAGATGCATAATAAATCATCTTCTGTCCGACTTTATGTACGTTCAAACATGCACGTAGAGCCCCTTCAAGTCATATATGCACTTAATTCTTATGATCTTATAATATGTACAAATATATGGCGTTGGTCTATATGAGGGAAGTGTTACCTTGAAAATCTAATCAGTTTATGGAGAAGTAATGGCTTAGCAATACAGTACAGTTGCCCCAAACAACTATTTGGTTCTTACTAACCGGTACCATTTGCTCTTCCCACTCTCTCTCCGGGGGTTATTTATCTGGATAACCTCTAACGATCCTGATTAAGGATGACCCTACCCCCCCCCCCAAAAAAAAAAAAAAAAAAGAAGAAAAGATAAAATTGTAATAGAAAGAAAAAAACCCTCAGGAAATCACGTTTAGATGAAGCAACACATTACAGATTGGTTCTAAAATATCCATTTTTTCATAACAATGTACAGCTGAAAAGGCATTTACATCTCTGGTCTAGAAAGTACACCCTTTAACCTATGGGGATATCTCCCCCCGGAAATCCTTCCACAAACTAGCACTAATCAAAGGCTCCCCTTCCTGCTCGTTTCGCACATGTTATCACAAAATTGGGGATACCCCACCCCACAGGATTGCAGCCCCTGTGATAGTGCAGGTTGGGTAGGATGGTGCATTATATAAGAATAATCACCCATAATGGAAGGTTTATAATGCAGCCCACGTCTTATGAGCTTATATAAGCAATACAGCGGTGGCCTGTTTAATCGCTAGGTCGGCCTTTGAATCGCAGGTCTGAAATACCCAAGTGGTATAAAGATGCATCAAGGCTAAATACATGTACATGCCGTTACTTGTGATACCTGCATTAGAATTACATCATCCTATTAGACAACTGCACCTGGGCACAATACAAAGCTTATTTTCGGACTTGAGAGACAAAGCCCTTGATACACGTAATTATATACATAACGGTTCTTTCCGAACCTGACTCAGCAAATCTCCTGAATAATTGTTCGCTGTCTTACCTTGTCAATATAGAAAGCTGGTCATGAGACCTAGAGGCATTAATCACATGAGATGATAGGATCGAGACAGTTTGTATATATAACAATGGCCTTACATAATGCTATTGTGCATATATTTATTACATCACAGCTCTGTTAAACCAATGAATGGAGATGGAGAGGCAATTATATATACCTGGTATTACACCTCATATTTCCTGTCTTACCTGTATGTGTAGTCTATGTACCACCCACACATGGAGACAGGTATCTCTAGATGATACCCGTACCCGGGTAATTGTCATTTTGTGTTACCAAACATGAATCCTGGGTATAGATATTGGTATAGCATACGTGGTGATGGCGATGCAGTGCAATATGTATGGTATGTTGTCTTTTCAGGGCCTAGGGATTTTTGTTTGTTTGTTGATATTACACATACAGCATATACACAAACGTAGGCAAATTTTTAATGATAATTTTACCCAATCTTCTTGAGCATTTCTTTCACATAGCAATTCGAATATTGCTGCTCTCGCCCCAATCTTTGCAATGGGACACACCGTTAAGGTGGGTCACTCCCTTGCATTGCATGGGCAATAAACTAGTCCGCATTCTCAGTATTGTTCTCTCTATAGCTTCCCAGGGTGTGACAGTCAGCAAAGTCCCCTGTCTCCCCTCTGTCAACACAACCCACCCTATGGCTTCTTTGCATATGCAAAGGTTTCCGGACATATGCTTGGTCTAGTTCATTCAGAAAGCACCGGGAGGTCATAGGCGGTGTGAGCAGCGACAGAATGGCATATGCCAAGTCTACACGGGCAAAATCCTGGGTATGACCAAGACCCGAACGCTGAACCTTCTGATAAAGAGTCAAATGACTTGCCACTAGACCACACAGTCCTGTATAGTGTTCAGCGCTGAATATTGTTCATATAGGCCTAGATCACTTAACACTTTGTATTATTTTTTAAAAACAACAACGTTATGTTCAAAATAGCCTTTCTGAACCAGTAACACTGAAAGCTACATTCTGAATAAATTACAGAGATGTGTAGTTAATCTAAGATACATTTCTCTACATATTTGCGCCAACAGTTGAACACTATGTAATCCTAAGACAAGGTCAATCAAACTTCTAGAGATGAAATATCTTTGAATCTAGTATGGTATCCCCTATTTTCTTTTCATCATTCAATCGAGCATGTAATTAAGGCCGCAAGACAAAAGATAAGTGAGGATTTTGTAATTTTTGGATCATGGGACTGACCCACCTTAAATCTTCATTATCCAGTTTATAACTACATTTATATGCTCCGACTAACAGCAATGCAATTGTTCTTAGTGTTTTGATAAAATTCTGATTTTGGCGCAATTCAACCATACAAATTGAAATAAAAGAGTTTTTCTAGTTGGATATGACATGGAATGAGATAGTAAGAAAGTCAACATCGTTGCATGGTATATGATGAGGCCTGTCAGGAGTTAACATCGCGTAGCTGGAATAAAAGAGTCCAGCTAGGTATTTCTCAAACGCTACGATCCTGCCCCTATCCCTTCGATTTGGACCACCCCTATACGAACCAGTCCACTTGTAGTGAGGGGGAGTGGGTGACCCTGTATTACCTATGGTTGCCCATTTAAATGCATGCCTTTTCATTCTATAGGTGAGGCTCCACTACGCGATTTTTTGGTACATTCTCACCTAATTCTATCCCTATAGTGCCTAAGGTATAGGGTGTTGACATTCCTATATTGTAAACATGAGATTCAAAATTGTAAACATGAGATTTCAGGGGTTATTTTATGGGTGATCTCTCTCCTTGTGTGCCATATTTACCAACTAACCTGCACCTGCACAGACTCTGTGATTGGGTGCGAGTTCAATATGTAAACATCAACACAGCAAAATATAAATAACAACACAGCAGTCACACAGATCGCAGGGTCTTGTACTGTAAAAATCAAACATGTCTGATATTGAGTTGCAGAGAGTCATCAGTGTGAAAGTCTGCAATATTTACATTAGGTCAACTTGATTTAGTAAACAAAAACATCTTTTGGCAACAAAAATGTGCCTGAGATTGTACACAAAGCCTTCCCCACATAAACAAAAAGCTCTCTCATTCTTCTATTTACACCTTGAAATAATAACAAATACCACTCTATAATCTGTGTTTGTGTCTGCTTTTGTGAGAATAGCTCCGATTTTCGGCAAAAATCGCGTAGTGGAGCCTCACCTTATATCTGTAGCAATTGTAGTGATTGACCCTGTGTACTCAAGAATTACCTTCCGATCCAGGCCATGTCAGTACGATTTGGGGGCATCCAAAACTTAGCGTCTGAGAAATGACTTCCAGTTCACATTCTGTTCGTCATAACATCCTACAATCTTCCTAGAAATATATTTATAAAGAAAACACCCAATAGACAACTTTATAGACGATGAAAGTCACAGATCACATCTAAGAAGATAAAACAGACCTAGGAATATGTTATTTGATATTGTGTCCATGACTAATAACTGTGCTGCAGTAGCACCCCACCCCAACCCCACCACCACCACCACAACACAGTCCACCTCCTCCTGTGGCCTCTGGCTGTGTTGACTAAGCCCACCTTCCCTGTAGCACACCTTGTCAGGGGGCCCTAAATGCCAAGGGCACGGTTGACAGCTAGGCCTTCCAAGGTACTTTGATGTCTGCCGCCTCTGGCAGAACAGTACAGGTGAGATGGGCGCTCATCAATTCCCCTCCCCCCAGCAGTACCAGCGCTTTGTGACTACCATGAGAACTAGCCATGATGGTGTAACGATGTTCTCTTGGTTTTTAAGATTATGGATCCTCCTTCAGGCACTGGAGGTGACAGGTGATAGCTGGAAGGGGTGGTGGGAGGGTGGGGGTTAAGGTGAGGGTGGATGTTATGTCAGTTTCATGTGAATGGTAGATGTGGCCAATTGCGTAGATTTGATGAATGGACTGTGAACTATTGAACTTTTCTAGTGAACAATACCACGGTTATCCATGCACATTATGTTTGAGGTTTAGGGATTAACAATCTAGCCCCTAATGTTGTTTCGTGTCCAGAGATGTTCAACGTTATGCAGTATGATATTTCGCTTACATGAACGCCATTATTGGTTAGGATTAAATAGTCGTTTCGATGAAACGTGCACGTTTTTGTACTTCTTAAAAAGAGTTTTCCATGCAGCATGCTCTGATTTTTTTTTGTCAACATTAGGAAAACGATTTAGGCCATACACCTTTTCCTCGGCACTCTCTGAAAATATTTACAGACATACCTCCTCGTTTCCTTTTGGCAAGACCCTCCTGGTCTGGGAAGGTGATTGAATCACGGGTCAGGAGGTTAATTCAAAACAGTGCTTATTTTCCACTGTTTTAAATTAACCTCCAGAGAGCCATTGGTACCCTGACATGGGTATGTCCTCACACTTAAAAGGCTTAAACTGTCAAAAACATCAAAAGGCACCTTATTTTTGAACATGGAATAAAATTCGACCTTTTATTCAAACATCAGCTAAACTTACGAGCCGTAAATAACGGTTTTATTCTGCATAGTGGGGTGTATTTGCTAGGAACCCTTATGGTGGAAACAACTATTACATTGCAACACTAACATTTCTAACGATCCCTTCCTACCTGTATACCGGATGTTTGTTTTATATGTAGAATCGTTCTGACAAGATCTATAAACCCCTGTGTCAGGAAGTCATTTCTGCTAGCCATTTCTCAAACGCTACGATCCTACCCCTCTCCTTCTGATTACAACCACCCCTACGACCCAGTCAAATCGTAGTGATTGACCCTGGGCGATCATGTATTACTTACGATTGCCTATTCAGGTGCATGCTTTTTCCCTCTATATCTGCACCACTCGTAGTGATTGACCCTGTGTACCTAAGAATTCCCTTACAATCATGGCAACCTGGGTACGATTTCAGGGGGCTGTAATCTTTGGGCTTGAGAAATGACTTCCTGCTAGCCATTTCTCAAACACTACGATCCTACCCCTCTCCCTCCAATTCCAACCACCCCTACGATCCAGTCCAATCATAGTGATTGACCCTTGGTGATCATGTATTACCTACGATTGCCTATGCAGGTGCATGCCTTTCCCCTCTATATCTGCACCAATCATAGTGATTGATCCTGTCAACACTAGAATACCCTTACGATCCAGGTCAGGGTGGTACGATCTGGGGGCACTCAAAACTTAGCGTTTGAGAAATGACTTCCTGAGAAGCTAAGTTTTGAGCACCCTCAAATCGTACTGACCTGGCCTGGATTGGAAGGGAATTCTTGATTGTACAGATATAGAGGTAAAGGGCATGCATTTGAATAGGCTATCGTAGGTAATACATAATCACCAAGGGTCAATCACTATGATTGGACTGGATCGTAGGGGTGGTTAAAATTGGAGGGAGAGGGGTAGGATCGTAGTGTTTAAGAAATGGCTAGCAGAACGATCATGTCATGGGTACGATAATGTATGCGAGCATGCCCTTTGATACAATTAATGATGATTGCGTCGGATCTTTCACAGAAAACTTCTGCCCCTCCCCTCGATTAGAGTATGGACGTTTCAACCAGGATAGACCTCCCAGGGCCAATATACTTTATAGTACCATAAATACATCGATTTGTTCCCTAGTATGCAGATGCACAAATCCTGCCTCGCCCTCCCCTATCCACCAGCCCCCCCCCCCCATAATTCAAACTACACCATCATTAGCTAGGGGTTAGCTAAGAGCAACAGACTGCTTTATGTTCTTATTTCATTGTGGGGACGACGCCCCATTCTCCCAGTGCCAGTTGACACCCACAAAGGCCCTTGTTCTGTCCTGGTGCTAGTTGATCATTTATTCATCCCACCTGTCACTTGTCCCCCTCTCCTGAGAGCGATTCATGAGGTGCTCACAGATGCTTTCAACTGCTCAATTGCAAATCTGTGTCACTGACTGGCCATGACTAGCTACAAAGATGTGAGAATAAAACCTGCTTCAACACATCCCAGTCCCTGAACAGAGCTGTCCATGTACCCTACTATATTTCTGTACTAACCTTTTTCATATACTTGATTTATATCTAAATTTTAGAGAAATTCACGTGGTTCATCCACATAGGATATAACGTGTCCAGATGCTTATTTTTGCTTCTCTCTGTCTCTGTCTCTCTGTCTCTCTCTGTCTCTGTCTGTCTGTCTGTCTGTCTGTCTGTCTGTCTGTCTGTCTCTGTCTCTGTCTCTGTCTCTCTGTCTCTCTCTCTCTCTCTCTCTCTCTCTCTCTCTCTCTCTCTCTCTCTCTCGGTAGTGTGCAGATTGGTAAATCTGTAGACATTAGGAATTAATGAATTGAATGAGGAAATAGCTAGACGTATGAATCTAGTGTGGCAGCTAGTATTGTGTTTTTAATGACAATAGGACAATAGGTGACCTCCCATGATTGGTGAGCCCACGCGAGATTACTAACAAAAGGATCTCATATTGTGGTGTTGGGTCTATTTCAGCAGATATGACTAGGTTTCATCATGGTACTATTTCTTAAGATAATACGACCATGGAGGGCCACCAGGATTTGAAATCTCAACACTAGAGTCAGTGAGCACAGTATGATGCCCTGCAACTGCTCTTTTACCACGCACAGTATAGGGACACAATAGCAATATAGTAATGGGTCTCACTACGATTTTAGGGGGCTAGTAGCAGCATGTAAAGAAATGTCCTCCAGGGGGAGGGAGTTATTTACCTGTGGTTTTTAGAGACTCTAATCTTGACATTGTCATATATGATGTTATGACTCGACCAGGTTGACTTTGTGGGACAGCAAAAATAAAAAGAGTATAGTTACCTGTTAATATGATACCATATGTATCGTCATAATGAACCTGCACCATGCTAATTATAACACCTTTACATGCACTCTCAATAGCTACCACCATTACATAAACTGCGATTTATTATGAAAACAAGGAGACAATCTACGCCATTAATTATCCATAAAAACTCCCATGGTGTGTAGAAAGGGATAGATACTGAATGAATTGGACGACAGGTGGACAGGTAAGGGATGTTGGGCATCAGGTGGCACCTCTATAGTAATGAGGCAATGGCGCACCTGAGGTCAACTTTTATATGGATAGCCCAATAAGAACTATAGCCTAGATATCACAGGGTAACAGCCCTGACCCAGTAAGACAGAATATGAGGTATATAGCCACCAGTCTAATTTGATGTAAAGAGCCCCCCCCCCTCCCTTCTCCTTCTTCCCGGAATTCCCTACCGTCACTCATCTGTATATATAGGTATAGTGATAGGATGCTGAGAATATGTTAAGGGGTTTAGTTTTATATTGAGGTTTACGGTATAAAGGGAGATTCTACTTGTTCCTCTATGACCCCCCCCCCATCACCCACACTTGTCTATCGTTTCTGCCGTACTGATTAGGAGAATTCCCTTTGGGGGTCTAATGATGTATTATATTCTCTAACTACACACAGCATTATGATGTGTAATGATAGACCAGACATGATGAGAATAATCTGCAACGTCAAGACCATTTTTCAGACAAATAAATGAATCAAGATGACCTGTCTGAGAAATGCCACGTACAAGATTCAGTCTAATAAACGTGGGATCACGTGGTCTGAATATGGCACAACCATGTCAGTATCTAGAACAACTACAGTAGTTCACAAGACAGTCTTATAACCATAGGATCATGTGGCTTGATTACGGCACTGTCATGTCAGTATCTAAAGCGACTACAGTTCTCTCTTGTGAGGCAGGTTAGATTAGGCTACTAATTCCTATCCCCCATTATCCCATTGCAAATCTTGTCAGTGCCATTTCAATCCCAATGTACAACATTGATGTCATCATCTCGCCCCCCCCCCATTCGCTACATGGCCATGCAGATAACTGTATGTAAAGGCTTTCTGCCTGTAATTATGTTTGCATATGTGCAAAAGTGAATTGTAGGCTACTCTATATGTGTGGGTGGGTGGGTGGAATATTGGGGGAAATCAACCACTTCAGAGAGAAAGCCGTGATGACATAACAGTGTTATCTAGTTTTTGCTGCATATATAAATCTATATTATGTCGCTGTCGTCAGGAGATTCACTGTACCGTGGGCATAAAAAACAGTTTGGATTGTCATTGCTAATTGGTCGATGATCAGGCCCTCGGCAAGGCCGATTTAACTATGAACAAGCAGACTTCAATTTCAATCCCAGCTTGATTCAACGTTGAACCAATTTCTCTGGCCATGAGACTAAAGATAAGGCTAAGAGAAGATAGACACAATGTATAATGTGCTGGTAGTATCCAAATTTTATACCCTAGCCTTGGAAGTAGGATGCTGAGTAATACGAGTCTGTGCAGGTCGGATTATATATCATCTTCTTTTTTCTTTTTACAAACTCCGAGCAGATTTCTGGAGTCCATCATCACACACTTGAGCCGAAGGTGAAGCGAATCCCCAGAAAACACTTTACATAAGAAATAAACTATTTAATAATCTATCAATGTTTCTTTTTGTCCAGGAAGAAGAATTATACCCTACCCTCCTCAAATAAATTAGATGAAATAGCTCCAAGTTCCAAAGTAATCACAAGTAATCTCCCTAATACTAATGCAGCCAATACATCAATATACTTATTTCCATATTGTTACTGATATTAGTTAGGTAGGAGTCAATATATCGTTTCATGTTTCCAAAGGGAACTGAATATAATTATTCCATGCATTAGACATAAATCGTTCAGACGGCTGAATTTGATTGGTCTGTTTCGACTTTTTAGCAGACGACATTTCTTTCTGGACTCCCCTTTTAGCAAAAACGGCGGGAAGGCAAGGCGCCCGATGGCGCACTCTGACAAAGCAGAAAGCTAGGATAGATAGATCGATACGAAGTGAGGTGCATTGATTGTAGGTATCAGGTAGCTAAGGCAACGCTGTGTAGGTAATATGGTTTTATGAGACGTTAAAAGCAGAGCTAACTGATATTATATTCCATAAGTCGCTGCACCTGACAGGGCCTACCTCCCCAAGGTGGTAATAATGCCTGCAGTTTATACCAGACACAGGTGAGACAGGCATCTATCGCATTCTCTTGTTAACTTTTCTATTATCGTCGTGGCTTTATATTGCCAGCACTCTCTTCTGTATTCCCCTCTAAAGAACAGGGTTATAGGTAAAAAAAACACAATAGTTTGGTTATTAGGGATACCTTACAATGGCATTATTCATATGTGTACTTGACTACACACAGGTGTATGGTTAATATGTGTCTTCTTTAAATATCTGTATATTCTTTTGTTCTTTTTTTGTTTCACTTTAAAGAATACCATGGGTAATAATTATGACTAACATTTTCAAGAAGTTTATTGTTTTTGTATTAGGCATATCGATGGATTGGTTTAGATTCTCTGGAGGTTAATTCAAAAGTTCCTGCCATCGCTACCCCCGTAATAGTAGCGTAGGCACATTTTATAAGACCTAGTCAGTCTACCCTAAATTATATAGTGGTGGTAGCCCAGTCAGGCACAGCAAGTCCTGTGTAGTCATCACTATTCCTGTTCCAGCCTTACCATCACCTGATGTTACCGAAAGAACGGAATAGTGGTTTCCCCTAATTGCAAGTGCACCTGTGGGGGAGACTTCTCCTCTCAAGGGTGAGGCTACTCATACACAGTATGTTCTGCTTGGAATAGTGTATGCAGGGCTGAGGCTAACACCACTGAAAAGATAGGGCTGTCTATGAGAAAGGAAGGGGGTCTCACCTTACCATTGCTGAAAGGAATAAGGCAGAAATATTGCTACCATCGCAGGGGTAGCGATGGCAGGGCCTTTTGAATTAATCTCCAGGAGGTTAATTCAAAAGGCCCTGCCAGAGGTTAATTCAAAAGGCCCTGCCATCGCTACCCCTGCAATGGTAGTGTAGGCACATCTTATAAGACTTAGTCAGTCTACCCTAAGTATTATCGTGGTGGTAGTCCAGTCAGGCACAGCAAGTCATGTGGATCATTTACTATTCTTTTTCCAGCCTTACCACCACCATGATGGTACCGAAAGAAATGCATAGTGGTTTCCCCTAAGAGCACTTATAGGGAACACTCCTCCTCTCAGGATTGAATGTGCCTGCTGTATACATATAGTAGGGGAGGGAGGACATTTGCTGAGGGTCCTTGAGGGCTCTTAATTAAGGCTACTCATGCATTAAGTGCACTGTAACGTCATGCTTCCCTTCTCTATCTTAGTGACTAGTGCACCCTGGGTTAACTGTGATAAAGCGAGGCAGTCACACCTTCCCATTGCTAAAATGGATAAGGCAGAAAAATTCCAACCATCGCTGGGGTAGTGATGATAGGGCCTTTTGAATTAACCTCCGGGTTCCGTTCTCTCTGCACAAACAAAGAAAGAGCACAATGGCTATAGGCGAGCAAATGCTAGTATTTACTTTATTAGTCAGTACTATATCATTCACTGAAGCAAATAGCCTTCTATTACTGTCTGAAAACTCCACTGGTACCCTGCAGGTATTAAGGGCATGTATACCCGCAGGCCATGTCTGATGACATTTTTTCCCAGAGCCTGGGGAATAGTTCACTTGAACTCCACTAGATGGAAGTTTGATATCTCCAATCACAGTTTATATTCCAAACATCTGGATAGGAGAGACCATTGGTTACGTCTTTCGAGGAGAAGCGCTAACGCGGCGCCATTTTCGCTTGTAAAATATGAGCAGTAGACTTTCGCATATTCACCACCGGAACCACGGACATACTTCCGATCATACCGTTTCTCCCCGAAAGGGATCACGGAGACCATTGGGGTGATAGGTTGCCCTCTTGTGAGTAAGTGTGAAAACACGGGATGATTGACTAGTAACTTATAAGGAATGGCCTGCCTGTAACATGTCCCCAAAATACAGGCCTGAAGGTCACCTGCCAATGTGAAATCCTACAGATATTTAGAGGTAAACTCTCCAAGGCTAGCGATGTGTAGATCGATTCTGACCAGTTTTCGGTTGACCTATGAGGGAAGAAAAAACTTGGAAGGGTCTTGAACCTGGGGCATTTATGATTAGAACTATACCTAAGAAGACCTGTCTTTTATCTAGTGCTTTCAATGTAATGTAATAGATTCTATGGTAGAAAGCTCCGGGTTGCCAAGCAATTTTACTCTCTATACCTAAACAACACATATATTAACTGCCCAAGGGGGGATTTCTGGCAATCGTAGCCTTCTTGCTTTCTGATGTTTTCCAATTAAGATATCCACTTCTTAGTAAACCAACAAACAGGTTTATAATTGTCACTCTCAGATGTCTTTATACGACTAGGAGGAGGGGGTACTTACATACCAGAGACTATATTACCTTTCCCTCAAAATACCCTAGTGAAATCTCGGTTATCTTGGGTTTACTCATTATTAATTTCAAACTATGCCTGGGTGAGATTCCAATTTCAAATAATTTATGGAGATTTCGCAAATGAATGTCACTGCTGCGACACATGGAACATAGCGTTTTAAGTATGTAGTACTAAATAGCGAATATATGAACACTGACCACATTTGTAGAGTTGTGCCAAGGACTATGTCCAGGCATAATTGATTTATCTTATCACATGTACCACACTGGGATCAATATCTTTCGTAATAGTGCATGTACGAAAATTAGCATTTTATCTATGGTGTAATAATGAACACTTGTTTCTAAGGTAATGTGTAAAATAGATCATTCGGATAAACTGAAAGAGAATAAAATAAGGTAAATCAGAAGCTATGGCGATACCAGACTTTACTATTTTGCACTAGGTGGAGCCACAAGCATGGACCCTTAGCCATGATCATGTAGTATAGTGTATCCTTTGGTAGTGCATGGACCGTTAACAGCCTGGAGAGGCATAACTGTAAGGCTGAGGCCATGATATCATACACCAGGTGGGGTTTCAGTAAGTACAGCCACCCATAGCACAATCTGCACATGTATACTAGAACTCACCAGGGGAATACACGACCTATGCAAACTATTGGGATGGTATAAGGGGAGTTACAAGTGTATTACTATCGTTTATTATTAGTAAATGTATGTAGGGAAGGCGGATATACAGGGGAAGTTGTGTTTTGTTATCATTTATTATCAGGAAATGAACGTACATGTCGTAGATATATGTTTGGACAGGTATGACGGTGATCAATTTTGTATGACTTTACACCAGTCATTTTGTCAGATAATGAGGAAGTTGTCCATGGCTAAGTACTGTGATCTATAATTTGACGACAAGGTGTTACCCTGTGTAGTTAATCAATACTAGAGTATACATACTAACAAGTTTATGATTGATCACACATTATCAATGAAACAAACAATCTTACAGTTTTTTTTTTGTTTTTTTTAGCAGACAGTTGTGTCACCTGTGGGGGCCCAACAACAATTTATGACTCTTCATTATTTGATATGATTTGTTGGAAAACGCGGAAAATCTTTTATTTTCAACTAGATAAAGGGGATCCTGAGTAATACAAAACTGAAAAAAAAATGTTATTCTGTGATTACTTTTCTTTGCAATGATCCTTTGTATATTTCCGACAATTCCAGGTCTGCCACTGAGAACCCAAAGCCATCATGGCGAAGGAGGAAGCACCACAAGGGAACAATGGCACCAATAACACATCAACAAACAATCTCCGGAAGGTGCCCATTGTCACCAGAGAGGATGAAGATGGATCCAAAACTCCACTCAACCATGACGACGCTGTGTCCTCCAATGGAGGCGTCAGTAGGGCACAGTCCTTCCGCAGTGACGACGACGCCAGCTCGGAAATTGTCCGGGCTGAGCAGAATGATGATCCAGAAAATCAGGAAACAAAGAAAAGAGGAGCCTTTAGCCGTCTGGTCAGGACAGTACAGGTAGGGGATGGTATTCATATTGATGTCATAACTATCTCTGTGGAAGGGCTTGAGATCTCCAAGGAAAGAGTTTAGATAATATTCTGGACGCTTATGATATACTTCGTTAGTGAATTGCCTAGAGCTCTTAAAGCAATAGGTCGGTCATCAAGTATTGATTCATCGCTTAGCATTTAAATGTTTAAACCGCTCATGATCTAATATGTAGCCTGGTAATCACAGTGATATCTAGAACATTTGATCTCCTATATAGACTTAATGCACAATGTGTATGTGTTCTTTGATTAACTTGAGTTAACACAATTGTTTCCTTTCCCCTACGTGTTTGGTACATCAAATTCATTATATGTTATACCTTAGCTCGTGTCTTCCAGTTTTCAGATGAATTACCTAAAATAATCATCATTGTGTTGGAATAAGGACGTTCGGATATATAAAAAAAGACCTATTTATGATTCAGAAAATATATGCTATTCACATCAAACGAACAGGCTGTTCCTAGCAAACTAATCAATTGTAATACGGGTTGCTTCCATTACTTGATTCCAGGTTTCAAACAAAGTAAGATGTTAATGTGGATCATATATCTATGCTGTAGCCTAGGACACATTATGGAATAGCAGATTAGAACGATGTATATATACATGTGCCATAGATTGTTCAGAATGTAATAGAAATATTTTCAATAGATTGTCTTAGGAAGAACATTATCATTAGTCAACCATTAGAAGCACGTGTCTTCTGGACGTAGTTCCGTTATCAGCCACAAGGTAGCAGTAGTTGCTCATATCAAAGCACGGGCAATGATTTCTCCTAGAAAGCATTCGTCTTTGTGTTTGAGATACTTTTTGCTGGCTTTGACAACGACTTACTCACATAAATTTGCTCACGCGACATATTTTTTTTACTTTGCCTGTTCATACAATTTCCGACTTACAGTTTTTTTTTCATTTGCAAAACCACTTGCATTGTGTAGTGGGATTTAGCCCTGGATTTACAATCTTTGCATAATCTGTTTTATATTTTACATATAACGTACAAGATTTGTCACCAATTGTACATAGAGAAAATACACTTGTTCAACTGCTTTTCTGTATGGACATCACTCTACCGCTTTACCCTTAAATTTGGAATTACTTTCATTATTTATTAGATTTTCCAATATTTTCTTTGGCGAGTTATTATTCGTGGCCTCTTGGCCATTTGTTTGGGGACCCTTTTCTCGGGCACAAGTTTAAAGAGTCCTGAGTCCTTTTGAATTTCACGAATTTCAATTGTGTTTGAATGACATGGTCCCATATTAATGTTTGGGGCTATGTATGGCATTTTCACCTGTTATTGGTCGTGTTTATCTCTGAAGCAGAGGTTGTTGATTAGAACAGACGTCACTTGTGGTCCTAAACAACAGGTGGGACCCTGGCAGATCTACTATTGCTGCAGTTAAAATTCATATCAAATTTAAATTAGCCGCAGGTCCAATTAATCTGATGTAACATGAAAAATATCACATAACTCACCTCTCACGTGTAATGCCACATGACTGTCATAGTCATAGTCCTGCTTCCATACCTACCAACAGGGGTGGTGGTAGGTGAAAAAGAAATAGAAAGCCTTGTTAATTTTCCACTATTGATTTTCCACAGCTATCATCAAGGATGGTGATAAGAGAAGAAATCGATAGTGGCTTGCCACATGGCTACTCAAAAGCCACTCATGCACTCACGTATTCATGCACTCATGCCCTATCAAGTGATTCATCCTCCCTCCCTGAGGGAGCTGGCTTACACTATAAATAGCTCATAGAATAAAGGGGAATGTTTTTTATGCCCTCTTGATTTGTTTTGGTCATGTTGCCACTGTGCACAGAGTGTTCTGCTTGTGATAGTGTATGCAGAAATCAGCCTACCACCAGTAAAATCAATAGTACTGGTTGTGCCAATGCATGCCAGTCACATCCTACCATCAAATAAATCAATAGGGCTAAAAGGTTCTGCCATCGCTGGGGGACTGGTGGTAGGGCATTTTGAATTAAACTCCAGTTCTAGCATACCTAGCAATAGAGAAAATCGCAATTTTCATGTTTTCAGCCCAACGTGGGATATGGTAATTTTCACTAGGATTATCAGACTTTGAGTTTATAGTGTACCAGAGGTAATAGTGGAGATGTTATAAAACATCAGGCAATTCTGGAAAATACTGATGTAAGGTAGCTCAAGTGAGAATTCTACCACAGTTAGGGAGGCCGATTGTCAACCTTCATGGGTATACAACCACTTCAAATTTGAACTGGTTTAGAATTCTACAAGAGCTTGTTTTCTCAGTCGATGTTTTAATGAATGGTAATTTTATAAGTGGAGCTTGAGGGGATATGGAACTCAACAAAAACCAATGGCCCTGGTCGTGATAGCAAAAGCGGTTCGGTTGAAGAGCAACCTGCCTTTCTCAAATCTGGGCAAGAAAATAAAGCCCAATTTCAGCCTAATGTCCATAGGGAACTCAAATCGAGCCAAGAAGATATTATTCTCAGTTAATTAGACGATGTACTCACTCAGTTCTAAACAAGGTGGCAGTGGACTCCAGCAATTATGCAGTGGCGGATCCAGGATCTGGAAAAGGAGGGGGCACAGCACAAAAGAAGGGGGCGCACCCCCTATTTTTGAGCAAATTCTGGAGTCCAAAATATGTAATTAAGGTGGCTGGCGGGGATAGAATCAAAGTAATTAGATTGTTGCCAGATTTTCACCAGAATCCCAAAATGATATGTACTATTCATATATGCAATAAAAATGTGGGGGTCCCAGGCATATTTCTGAGATACAGAACTTTTACTATTATATAGGATAATACAGCAATATCCAACATAAATCCACAGAGTCATATCCAAAAGTAATTAGATTTTCTTATAACTTCCTCAGCACTTAGATTATACACAAATCTTTGCAGTGAGCATAGTTCTGACATATGGTGCCAGCCATATTTCTAATGTTTTGGATGATTGAAAATTTTCCTTAAGGGAAATCGCTATAATAAGTACATCTAGATTGTATAATATATTCCAAATTCCCTCCCCCAACTGACTCTGTGGCGCATGTGCTACATCTCTGCCTTGTACACAAGAGGTCTGGAGTTCAAATCCCTATTCAACCCATTCAGAATTTTGCATATTTCATTCTCATAATTTCAATAGAGCACTGGAGACCCCTGGTGTTCAAATGGTGAACTGACAATCCGCGCCCGCCACCTTAAACTCTTAAGTACAGAGAAAAATGGGGGTGCGCGCGTCCCCGCACCCCCTCTAAATCTGCCACTGTTAAGCTAGTGCTGCTGATGAGGCAGTAAATGAGTGCAATTTGATGACGTCGGCAGGTGCAGTATGTATCTAGAGCATCCCTAAGTCAATCAGGTGAGAGAGAGATGCATTGGTCTCCAGCTTGTTAGGTGATCTCTACACTGCCACTCAGGTGTGCATTATTTGCACCTGGAGTTTTCCATGTGTCTGTAAAACAGCAAACCAGGGCACTAATTGCATTACTTGTCAGGCGTGGGGGTCAGCAAACAAGCCAGCAATATTCGACAATAGAGGTTTGTATATTCCAGTATGACAGATAATTAGCAGCTGATTATAGGTTGAAATGAGCTTGTGCAACAGAGCCTCCCTACCATGGAACCCCCGCTGACAGAAGGCCCACGCAGAGCCACAATAGCACCCCCCTCCCCCCGTCCACTCCCTCACCGACACCAACCCAACGTGACCGTAGCCTAGGCTGGCTACAACCCTAAACTATATGACACATACGCCAGCTCACACCCTATCCAATACATGGACTAGATGTTCAGGAGGCTGTTACAAAAGGATTGGGAATTGCATTCTCATGCACTGTAGCTTACTCATATTCCAGATCCCTACGATTCTCCATCCTGAGAAGCCACTTCCCACCTTATACTGTAATGTTATGGACTTCCTTTGAATTAGACTGTGTTGTGAAAAGTTGGGGGAACTGGTTCCATGATTGGTTCTGCCTGGAGGGTCTTGCCAAAAGAAGACGAGGAAGAACTTCTGTAAATATTTTCAGAGAGTGCTGAGGAAAATGAGTATGGCCTAACACGTTTTGATAGCATTTACAACAAAAATTACAGCAGAATGTATGGAAAACTCTTTTTGAGAAAAACGTGCACGTTTCTTATGAATGATTATCCAAACAATCTTTTAGCAATACAAAAACGTGCACGTTTTCTTTTTGGGTTCACGTTTACCATAGTAGAGGCCAGGGAACTGGAGGAAGGAAGTATTCACCAATTCAGATCACACCTGAACCACCTCTAAGACCAATTACCTTTTGGCAACACAACAGAGAATTGATTCACTGAGGACAGTCTGAGGAGGTTGTTGCAAAAAAAAGATTTGGAAATGGTTCTGTTGGAGGTGCTATTCCGAAAACGGAACCTTAGGGAATTCATTTCCTCATGTGTTGCGAAAAGTAAACTGTTCAGAGGAGTGGTATAGGAGTGATCCAGAGTCAGGGTGTATTTCTCAAGTAGGAACCAATTCTCTGGGGAAGTCGATTCTCAGCGAAATTCAAAATTGTGGACCCACTGAGGATGGGTCCAGACTCCCATAGCGATCTTACGGAACCGGACTGGTTCCCGCAGTACCGCGTTCATGCTGACATCAGCGATATCCGGACCTGATTTCACAACTACATCTGTTCCTCGCATGTCAGACAGTCTGGAAGTACACCCATCTGAATATCGCGAGATATTCCGAGATCAGAACTATCATGGCCGCGCACACAGATTGACAAGAGTCCTCGCTATACAGTAGTGTTCGAATAGCTCCGTGATGACGTGTATCGTCTGAGTACAGATGTGCTATAAATCAAGTTACCAAGTGCAAACATTTATTGACATAGTACCTAAATATTTAACTGACCACCCTATTTCCTATACTACCACTGCCATCAGCCAAACCAGCGTCGTCTCTATGTCACTCACACCATTAGATCTGTTCACACCTCATTCTTAACTCATTTAGGAATGATTATGGTGTGTTAGCCAAAACTACGCAGTACGTGGCATATACATGTACAGATACATAACTTTTACTATGAAAATATGTGTGTACATTTGTTTCATTAACAAATTAATAGTTTGTTAAAATGGCTTGATTTGGATCTATATATGCAATTGACATGTATCTATGTAAGCTCACTATACCCACTTAAAGGGAAACAGTACACTACTTGCATGATATCGTTTTTTGATAGCTTTTGCATCAAATAATAATCTGTGATTGTCCATCATGTCATTAAATATGTATCAATATAGAGGAGAGCAGCAGGCTTTTGAGATGTATCTGGTGACATCACAATTGGGCTAAATGCACCCGATTAATGCTTGCACAGCACTGTTAGCCTACAATCAGATACAGTTTGTAGCATTTTATTGGTACAATGTGTCTCTTTCATTTGAGAGATATTACAAGATGACCCTACAGAAGGTTCTGGTGTAAGATCAGGATGGTGTATAATTCATTATTCTAATTATATTACATTCTTCCATACCCTCCATGCATATACATTGCGGCCTACAATGCCACATCTGATGCATTTAGCCCAACCGTGACGTCATCAGATGCATCACATAAAGCTGTTGCTCTCCTGTATAGTTGCATATAGTTCAATAACTATGCCAGATTCTTTTTTATTGGAAACAAAAACTATCAAAATACGATAACATGCAATAGGGTGCTATTTCCCTTTAAAAAAATCCTATATCAAAATAGAAAAGAGATCACAACACAAAAAACTCGTTTTGTGTGTGATTGAAAGGTCCACGTGACACATGTCAAAGAAAAAGAGAACTGTCTCTTTGGCTATATTAAGGCCATTCTGAGCAACATACATGTAACACAGATCTCAAGTGCTCCCCAGCAAGCCAGGTTATCATGTATGTGAGAGTATATTATTATAATATTATTGAAATAGAGGTGTTATAATACCCCTTAGAATGATGTTCTGGAATATAAGAGGTAATTCACTATAGGCCTAGATATAGAACTGAGCAATACCCTTATAATGCAGTCACCATCACGTTGTGTGCACAATAGTCTTATATTGTGTATATATTTGTGTCTGTCCCCAATATCCAGGTGAGACCCAAGGTCGTCTCCAGCATCCAGCTGGGCTTCAATGGTCATCTCTAATCACCCCATCACCTGTACTGTTCATATTAACCCAGGTGAATGATACCTCGAGGTTCAGTTTCCTTGGTCCTCGTGATGCGGCAATGCAGTGCTAGTAAGTCTACTCGCCAGCACTGCATTGATGCATCATGCATTATCCTCTAAAGTATATCAGCCCGTAGAGGCAAAATGGCAACCAAAGAGTATAATGGATTAAAACACTATTTATAGCCACAATCTCCTCCCATCCCTGCCATGTCCACAGCACGTAGCACCCTATACCCCGCCGTGTATACCCTGGCACTAACCACCCCATTAATGCCATGCACTACCTCTGGATATGCTGGATGTAGCTGGCAGGTGGGTGATTTCGGCTTACAGCGTCTTTGGTTACCAGCAGAGTCATGTCGCTCATTATCGTTACCATGGTAACAATGTGACGGCCACCGACGCATGGGTCACAGTAAACTGGGGGTGGAGAGGCGGCCAGCGGTGCAGGTATTATATGTATTAGTACTCAGTGCCTTGCAGCAGGACAGGTGAGAGGAGATACCTACTGGATGAGGCACTCACACACCTGGGCAGATGGGACAGGCTGACCATCAGCATACCTGTATATTTAAATTGAATCAAATGGGCACTCTGGATTTTCACCTTTGAGAGGACAGATATAGCATTCAGCTTCAGTCTTCATATCTTGAATAGGCAGTTCACCCATAGGGTGGCCATGGCAATGCCTGTGCCTTGACAACAGCATTGGCGAGGAAACCATGTGTATAGCTCACTGAGAGCTACTAGACATTGTGTCCAGACACCCTCTATCACCGTCTATTACCTATCAATTGTAAATGATGGGCCCACAAGGCAGATATGGTTTGTGCAGCATCATGGCTAATGAGAAGAGGTGATGGCCGGGGGACGATCATTCATGAACTAGGGCATTGGACTAAACGGGAGGGACGCAGATAGTTGATGCTATCAACATGTTGAAGGTTGGTGACAAATGATATATGTGTATATCCTGAGAAATTTAAAAAGAGCAAATGTCTCTCATTTTTTACCATTATTATTTCATTCCTAGGGAAGATGACGACGAACAGCTAACCTAGGTTTCGTCACCAGATTCCTAAATCACATTCATAGAGAAGGGTTGCAAATTTAATGTGAACATAATGTGGAAAAGGCTCGAACAATTATTAACCAGCTATCAGAAAAAGACTTTTATTTTGTTTAAATGAGGGAATCTAATTCCATAAGTTTGTCTTCAGTGCCAGAGTAACCTACGTCACCGAGCTTATTAGAGCACTTAAACCCAATAATCAGTTTCCAAGTAGATTGTGAAGATTCCAACTGTAGATAGGGTCTATGTCGTGGTAAATAGACAGTTGTATGTGTATGTTATGTTGTCTATGGGGAGAATAGACGGCAGCTTCCACGTTAACCTGGGTGCAGCCAACACAAGGTCATTGACTTTCATCATTTACCTCGTCCTACCACTAGACACGTACATATACAACCAAATCCACCTGCAGTCTGTTTACGTTGCCTTTCCTATCATCCTCCATATAGCCATGTAGGATCTACTTATTCTGGTATGGCTTTTAAAATAGGTTTGTACATGATTTGAAAATATTAAAGAACATAAAATGGATCGAAGCCTGAACCCCCCCCCCTCTGGAATGGGTAGTTAGATCGCACAGAAGTTGTTTATAAATACGCAAGTATTACATTATACATATTCCACAGTTCTCACATGTTTAGACGCTGTATCCATAAATTACTCTATAAATCTGCATCCATAGATTACTCTATAGATCTGCATACAATATGCACAATAGGTATTATGCTGAACACAGAACCATCACCGGCTTATTCACATCAGGTACCTAAGAAGTTAAACATCCCTTTTTACTAAACATCTTTGTTAACTACGTAACTCTAAAATGATTTCCTTGAAGGCCTCACACGAGGCTTTTATTAAGCTTTCTGCAAACCGCCCAGCGTGCACCTGTGTAACAATCAGAAGCCATAGAATCCCAGTAATTGCGTATGAACAAATCACCCTAACATCTCATGGGTGCGTATAGTTTCGGTGTGGCTATCTCTCATACTGTTGCCCTCAGTCTGGATGTATCTCCAAAGGCCTCTATTGACCTAGTCTATGATTGTATGTATAAAATACTATGGTCATCACTACATGTATTTGAAAAGTAATTTTCTTAAAATATTGCTTTTTGTGACAAATCCAAATTCGCTCTGTTGAGACAGAGAGAGAAATAGCTAGAATAAGGTCACACAAGGTACGAATAAGGTACGACACTATATCTCTCATAAACTCGATTTCTCACATATACCCTGCCCTCCAGTTATGATCAGTCTCTCTTATATAGACATTAATTCCATCAATGATCAGTGGCATCGAAGCCGTTAGTTACAACTTTCTCATATTTCAGCCAGGGGATTTATCCACTTATAATTCTATTCATATATTAGATGTGTATCAATGTAGTTAAGTAGGCTAAGAATAGGTATTATGGACTTGTTTAGAAAAGAGGGCACATACTTACAGCTCTTTTTACAATAGGAGCAACACCCTTCTGCCTTGTTTAAAATAGAGAGAGCTGCACTATCAGGTACCTACTCATGTCACACACTCTATACTATACTATACTATACTGACTGACTTCTCCAGAGTAGGTACCTACTCAAATCTGTCTTTTTCAGTACCATACTTGAATGACCACTTGTGAGCAACAAAAGGGACAAGTTATAGCTTATAGAAAGGACTGGAAACGAGGGCATTTTTAGCCAGCGCTTCCTTTTACTATAGGAGCAACACCCTCCTTAAGTAGTATAGGGAAAGTTGGCAACCCTAAACTACCCCTGTAGACCCGGAGGGTGTTGCTCCTATAGTCAGGGCTGGGCAGCTGTCGCCATGTAGCCAGAAAAGGGGGACAATGGCCTTGAAAATGGCGACATCTACCTCCAAAGTTATGAAATGATTCACAGAAGTCACCAGAATGCATATGTGACAGGATCTGCGAAAAAGGCCCCTAGTGCAGGGTGCATTAAGGTCCTTAATCCCAGTACATGGCACATATTTTGACATGGAAAAATTTTAATGGCCCCAACCCCACCTCCCTGTTCCAATCACTCAGAGCTGCTCAGTAATGCAAGGGGGGGCGGTGTAAGATTTGGAGTGGGACATGTTGAAAAAGAGTCTTTTGATGGGGGTGCCAAGGCCCAAGAGGGGTGGGGTGCAATTCACATACTTATTCCAACATCATTTAACATAGATAATACAGAAAATAACATAATTTAAACCCTCATCCCCCATACAAGTTTATTGGGCTGCTCGACCCACACTGATCCTTGGTATTTGGGGCCCCTATAAGGGATCCCCCCTTGATGTCACAATGTCACCAAAATTCAAGGCTTCAGGTCACACGTCACCTTTTTAGGGAATGGACATGTCACATGTCACTTTTTTGTCTAACTGACAATTGTACAGGGATGGATCCAGTGATTTAAGAAGGTGGGAGGGGAGGGGCATGTATACATACATGTCGGCCATATGATGTAATAGAATGGGCGGAGGGAGTCATTCCAAGCAAAGCACACTGAATTTCTGAAAAGTAGACCCTTTGAGATTTCTTTTTAAAATAGGACCCTTTTAAGGGGATTTAGGTCAAAAAGAGGCCTTGTGGGCCACCCACATGTGGTACCAACACATATGAAGTGCCCCACCCCCCCCCCCCCCCCGGTGGTTGAGGGTAGAAGGAGAGAGGCAGTATGGGAACGGTGGGACAAGGGCTGGGGGTTGGATGATGAATTCTGATGTAAACTTGAATATTCCATATTTCATGTGATGGCTATATATAACATGTATTTAATTGTAACATTTAATAATGATAATATAATGAAAACTAACCAGATCAGTAACTAAACTGCTGGCCCTACTTTAATGAATTAAAGTTCTGGTTTGAATTTTCTTCATTGTTCATTCAGCACAAACCACCTGTATTATGTAAGTCAATCCATCATAGTGACAATTAAAATGTCATTGCTCATATATCATGTTGTTCATGATTCAAGCCATGTGAACAAATGAAATACCACCAATCAAAATGGATTCTGCTATGAGGGCGTTTAGGTGAACAATGAAGAAAGAGAGGACCTTCATTCCCACTGACAAGTTCAGCATCAGTGGATTGATAAACTGATCCTCCCTAACATATGACTCAACATTCAATTCTTATAGTGTTTCACAAATTAACAAAATAATCCATATATATATATATATATATATATATATATATATATATATATATATATTGCCATCTAAATCTAATTACATTTATGAGTTGATTACAGTAATACTTTGCATTTATAAGAATATCCCCAAGATTAACCCAAGACTAGAGGAACTCCACAGCAAGTAACTATTTAAACAGGGGTAGACACTATCTTTCCCAGCCACTGGCCACCCCAGCCTGTAGGTTTAGAAATCTATGGTAGGCACTTTAACAAAAAAGTTAAAACCGAATAAGATTTCTGTGGCCACTTGCAATAGAGCTCATTGAGACATTTCAAATTCTGTTGAATTAGGTTTTTATCTTCTCTAGAACCAGAGATACAGGGCAAATAGTGTCCAAAATATTAAGGCAAGTAGCACTATAGGAATGGTAGGAAAGGTGTTATAATATCTGTGATGTGAGTTCAGCTGCATAGTGGGCCCAGTGTGTGGTAGCATGCACAGGTGCCTTTTTTCTGTTTCAACTTGATATCTAAGGACACAAAAAGCAATGTTCTAGTGGTCCCATCTACATAAAAGTTAGTTTTCTAGAATATGTAGGATCACAGCTTTGATAGGACATCTTTGTTTAGTTCCCAAGTTAAAACTAAATAGGGATCAAATGCTAATAAAAAATAGTAACATAGCGGCAATGTACACAGTAATTTCTTTTCAATGTTTCATATTTTGGCACTCTCAAAAGTATCAGTGGGCTAAATCGTAGATACATGAAAATTCAAATCCCGGTACATTATTATGCCCTAAAGCTGTGTCTGGTGTTATTTTTTTTGGTGTCTCCATTGGTTAAGGTATTTTTCAAAGCTTCAATATCTTCATATTCAAGTTACTTTAAAATGCTTATTAATTGGAATTTTTTCTCCCTCATTTTCGCTGGTGGTTAGCTTTATATCTAACCATCAAGAATAACTATTGAAACATATTGAAAACAGTCTAATAAGGCCCCAAATCGGTGATATCGGCAAGGTCGCGAATATCGGCCGCACTCCCACATGGTAGAAAGTGCCAATCTAGCCTGCCAGCTTTTCTCAGCCCCTAGAGTGGTGATGTCAAAGTACCTATCTATGGGCTTGGAACTAAAGCTGCAGGCCCAGAATAGCCAGTTTATTTTTTTAAAGAGAAATTGATGATGGTCAATGGAATTAACCTTTATAGATGCCCCTCTGTAACCTTCTGTGGGCCATCCCTGACCTTTTTTAACCCCTTGGGGACCACTATTTTGTGATGAATTGTTTGAGATATCAGGTTCTCGAAATGCACCACAATGCACCAAATGACCTCTAAAATCAAAAATTTTCTTCGGGGGCATGTTTACAGACTACACTAGTTACCATTTTCAATTGTGAATTCAGTGCCTTTTTCTTGTGATGAGTCTATCACAGTGTTGCTGAAATGACACAAGCATAGGATCTAAATGGCCTTTTTTGGACAGTATCACTGCACCATTATAGGGCCTACATTATCAATCCAATGGAGCAGGCAAATCATGCCTGCTCATCAATCTGCAACATTTATTTTTAAATTTCAAAAGATTTCTGTAGGGGGTGGTGGTAGAGAATAATGTTGGGGGATAGCATTGGTGTGGGGAGAGATATGGGGGCCTAAGACAATAAGGTTCCTGGTGGATCTGGGTTTCTTGGATAAGAGAGAGAAGGAAATTGTGTGCTAAGTTGCATCAGAATGCACAATTTACTTTCCAGACTTTCAACATTTTTCCACCACCCTTACCCCTAAGTACTATGCTTTCTCAATATGGGTGCCCTCAGCCTAGACACGACTACCATAAAAAAAAATTTGAATGTAGCAAGTTTTCCTGGTGAGACCCCGCTATGACAATAAGTCTATTCAGTCTATAATTTAATATCTTTTGCAAGTATCAGCAGAAATTACCCACCCATCCCCCTTTGAACCCCCTAAACGTTCAAATGGTTCCGCTGCCTTTATATGCAAGGTTTTCGGTCCTCAGCATTGGCTCCAGGATTTTCAAATATGCCCAGCCCTGATAGTAAAAGGAAGAGATAGCTAAAAATGCCCTCATTTCCAGTCCTTTCTTTTCATGAAGCTATAACTTGTCCCTTTTGTTGCTCACAAATGGTCATTCAAGTACAGTGCTAAAAAAGGGGGATTTGAGTAGGTACCTAGTTGGGAGAAGTCAGTCAGTATAATAAACTATGGAGCGTGTGACATGAGTAGGTACCTGGTGGTGCAGCTCTCTCTATTTTAAACAAGGCAGATGACTTTTCAGACTAATGTGTTGAGTGCAAGTACTTAGGTGAAGCAGTGCACGACTTGTTTAGAAAAGAAGGCACATACTTACAGCTCTTTTTACAATAGGAGCAACACCCTCCCGCATAATATGCAATCCACTGTATAACAGGTGCGCAGGGAAAGTTGACCCTGTGG
The DNA here is from genome assembly GCA_949317995.1 of Acholoe squamosa. Taxonomy (NCBI): domain Eukaryota; kingdom Metazoa; phylum Annelida; class Polychaeta; order Phyllodocida; family Polynoidae; genus Acholoe; species Acholoe squamosa. The sequence continues at coordinate 22,955,669 of OX439042.1, forward strand.
GAGAAATGGTGACTGTAAGTAGTACTGTTAACATAGATATTTTTCATGCTGTACATAATTTCGCGAATTTCGCGGAAATTAGAAGTTTGCAAATTTATGTACAGCGTGAAAATTTGTCCACAGTGAATGGTTTCCCAATTTATGCAGTGGTGGGGTGGGGTGATAATACAAAATACAATATCACTTTATGATAAGAGCATTGTATTCTGCTTAAGCTTTCACACCTACTACCTACTAGAACTAACACAGTAAGGTGCTAAATGCTTCCAGCAATACAATGCATTTATATAGGGGGTACTGGTCAAAATTTTGTGAAATTTGTGAAAGTTTATACACGTGAAAATATCTACGTTTACAGTATTCCAAAGTAGCAGGTTGTCGCATGGGCATGGCCATTGCTGGAGCTTGTTACCTGCGAGTTTTACTGATAAGAGTTATCACATGGGTACCAGTTGGCCCCCGAGAGGGCCGTAGTAAATAGTTGGGATCATCTCATTGGCTAATATTTAATCCTGCATAGGGAAAGTTAACCCTGAGGGAGGAATGAAGACTGTAAGTAGTATAGGGAAAGTTGGCTTTGTGGAAGGGAGTGGGGAATTTAAGTAGTATAGGGAAAGTTGCCCCTGTGGGAGGAATGGTTACTGTAAGTAGTATAGGGAAAGGTAACTGTAAGTAGTATAGGGAAATTTGACTCAGTGGGAGGAATGGTAACTGTAAGTAGTATAGGGAAAGTTGACGCTGTGGGAGGAACAGCGACTGTAAGTAGTATAGTGCAAGTTGACCCTGTGGGAGCAATGGTGACTGTAAGTAGTGGAGGGAAAGTTGACCCTGTGGGAGGGATGGTAGCCATAAGTTGTGGAGAAAAAGTTGACCCTGTGGGAGGAACGGCAACTGTAAGTAATATAGGGAAAGTTGACCCTGTGGGAGTAATGGTGGCTGTAAGTAGTTTAGGGAAAGTTGGCTTTGTGGAAGGGAGTGGGGACCTTAAGTAGTATAGGGAAAGTTGCCCCTGTGGGAGGAATGGTGACTGTAAGTAGAATAGGGAAAAGTGACTGTAAACAGTATAGGGAAAGTTGACTCGGTGGGAGAAATGGTAACTGTAAGTAGTTTAGGGAAAGTTGACTCTGTGGGAGGAACGGCTACTGTAAGTAGTATAGGTAAAGTTGACCCTGTGGGAGTAATGGTGTCTGTAAGTAGTGGAGGGAAAGTTGAATCTGTGGGAGGGATGGTGACTGTTAGTAGAATAGGGAAATGTGACTGTAAGTAGTATAGGGAAAGTTAACTCGGTTGGAGGAACAACAACTGTAAGTAGTATAGGGAAAGTTGACCCTGTGGGAGCAACAATAACTGTAAGTAGTATAGGGAAAGTTAACTCTGCCGGAGGAACTGCGACTGTAAGTAGTGTATGGAAAGTTTACCCTGTGGGAGGGATGGTGACTGTAAGTAGTATAGGGAAAGGTGACTGAAAGTAGTATAGGGAAAGTTGACTCTGTGGGAGGAACGGTGACTGTAAGTAGTATAGGGAAAGTTGACCATGTGGGAGCAATGGTGACGCAGTAATATAGAGAAAGTTGACCCTGTGGGTGGGATGGTGACTGTAAGTAGTGGAGGGAAAGGTGACTCCTTGTGAGGGATGGTGACTGTAAGTAGTTCTGTTGGAAGGGAAGTAATAAGGAGGGATTAAAGAGTACCAACTACCAGTTGTATAGCGAAGCGTGGCTTTGTAGAAGGGTCTGAAAAGTACATGTAATAATGTGAGTAGGTAGTATAGGGAAAGGTGACTTTGTAGAACCGTTTAAAGCATACTGGTGTGAGTAAGTTGCTTTTCTAGAAGGATTTGAAGAGAATTAATGTGAGTTGCATAGGGAAAGGCGACTTTGTGCAAGGATCTAAACGGTATCATTGTGCGTACTGCATATGTAGTAAGCTAATGTTGCTTTTCTAGGAGGCTCTAAAGAGAAGCAATGGGAGCAGTATAGGGAAAGGTGACATTGTAGAAGGATGTGAAGGGTACCAGTGTGAGTAGTGTACAGAGAGAGTTTCTTTTTGGGTCCCATTTCGAGAAGAGGTAGGAATTAGTAATAGGTAAATGCGTACATGAGTCCACTGTATACAGTTGGTGATGGCAGGTATATTTCAGGTATGCTAGTTAACCTCAGAGGGTAGCCACGGTGTCACTTCTAACTTGTACCAAGAGTCGTTCAAATAATACACATGGTAGCCTTGGTATAAAGGGATTCAGACATTAATGGCTAATATAAGATAAAACTACCTGCATCATGCAGCATGTCTGAATTTCATGATTAAAATAGCATATGAATTAACTTGATCGATGGCATCATATTTTGTGCAGAGCTGACGTCCATACTGGCGAAAGCATAACTTCTTTTAGTTATCTCTCTATGAGAAAACAACTCTTGCAAGTTATGCGATCGAACATCATTTTGTCTATGTCTTTTATGTACATTGTAGTTAGAAAGGGTTACCCATTACCAGAGCTTTCGCCCTATACAATGTACAAATAAAAATACATGAATGAATCAACTTAACCCAACACTGAGTTTGACAGAAAACACGAGGATAATGCCCAGAGAAAGCTAAGATGAGCCTGATGGTGTTGAACCACCTATTTAACAATAATTTACCTATCCAGTTCCTCTCACGTAGCTTCCCTCTCTAGGGGACTATAGACACACCTGTGATTGATCCCCAGAGATGAGCACTACAAAGGTTTTATGACGGTTTACCTGTGTGTTCCACTCACCTGGCCTCTACACCATGTTTGACAAGGAAGGCTGAGCAGTATGGCTAATATCATTGTGTATGGCTGACAATAGGGATTGGCTTTGATGTCAGCAAGGCAAAATGGGCATTTCTATTACCGCAATACCTCGCATGTTGGACCCACCCTACGTATAGTACGCGCCCTAATAATATTCCAGGATAACAGCATAATGCTGAAGTAACCTAAATAGCCATTCAGCTGTTAATGCAGGTGACCGATTATGGTTATAACTCTCAGTAAATATGCAGCTAACAGGATATATTAAGAATCAACTACAGGTACTGGCAGGTTTGCCACCATGGTCAAATAGTGCTCATTAGCACGTGTACAATTAGTGGACAAGTTGTTATATAGTGCTAACAATGAGGACGGTGACAGCGCATGGTAATACTGTTATGTAACACATTGCACCGCTGCCACTGATTCCTATTAAGTAATACTCATTCACTAACAATATCCTAGTTCCCACCGTATCTGTACCTTATTCTTATAATTCAAGTGGAATGGATGGAATTAATTAATTTATGTCTGTGGTCCTTCAATGAGCTCGCCTAGAACTTATTTTTTCCCTCCCTAGCTTCATTTGGGCTGTAGAAAACGCTTATAGTTTGATACCAGTAGTTGATAACCCTAAACCAATTCTGTCCTAATATAAAATGACTCTAACATAACAATATAGTGAGCACCATAAAGGTACGCACTGACGTCCACTGGTGATAATTGGGACTATGTTCGGTGATCCATTGACCACTTATTGTATTGAAATCCCCAGGTTCTGTGTGGAGCCTGGGGGACTCAGCCTACTACTAGTCAATTATTGCTAATGATGGTTGTCCAGAAATGTGCATTGCTGTAAGGCTACCCTTTATGGCCCGCAGCTATTTAGCAACATCCCAAATCTGGACAAAGCAAATATGATAGGGTTATGAAAAAAACTTGTGCATTTCGTACCTATAATACTGTTCCTTACATCAAGGATATGGTTTATAACTTTCCTGCACTTCAGACATTTCAATTTGTTCAAATAAGGTTTTATCATGAACATGTACGATAATCAATAGTAAACACAGAAGCTTGGGTAATTGGTACTGAATTCTACTTATCGTGGAGGGGAAATTGCCTATATCCTGACAGAGAAGCTCAGATTGTTAACCTGAAGTACTGAAGTTTGTTTACCAGAAAACTGGATACAGGATAGCCTGGGTGGAATTGAGCGGTAATACTAGTAGTACTAAACATTGGGGCCCAGTAGAGGCTGATAGATGTTGGGGACAGTGCTTAGGTGGGATAGGCAGGTAGACTCCCCAGGTATTGACTTGTTGACTCTACCTGTGTCATGGTGTGGAGGAGAAGTACAGGTGTGCAGCATCTGCTTAGACGTGTCATATCCTCCAGCTTCTTCAGCTGCTTAGCCCCCGCTATCCCCCTGTGTCAACCCCCCCCCCCTCACTCTTTATGTCCTTGGGACATGTTACTATCAGGATGCTAACCAGTGGGATAAGACACTTTAATCTCAGGGTCAAACAGTTTCAGTCAAGTTCTTCATAATAGAGATTGAAGCCAGAAATTATTATCGATACCGTGTTCTATTGCTATCATGACACCCGATGGACCAATTTCCCTTTCTCTTTGGCTCAAACCTTTTAACACATGGCATTTTCTAAAAGTGAAAATAAAAACAAACAAACATATATATTTACACATAGAAGTTGAGATCTAACAATTGTACTATGACTCCTATATTTCCCCTATGACGAAACGTTATGCGCAGTTCTGTGTCAATAGTTAGTTGCCATGACAACCAAACCACTAAACTCACCCCGATTTCCTGCTACCCGCAATCTCTAAGTGGGTTTCTGACGAGTTAAGGGAGTCTCAGACCAGCTTGGTGCTCTAGGGGAGGAATGACGTGGGTTTGGAGATCAATAACCTGGCTATGTGCCACAGTTTTGTACCTCTGAGTTGTTTCATTTGTCCTGGACACCAGCCATGCGCTCTGTACTACTTCTATTTTATATTTTATGAAGGCTTTTAATGTGATGCATTGGATTTTATTTAAATTCATAATACTAACGTATGCAGTATATCCTTATGTGTGAAGTGTGGCTATTACATGAGGTTGGCCCTATTACATGATATTTGCGCCATATGATAGGGTGATCCTGGTGGGCGTTATGAGCAAGGTGTGCCTTACACGCGGGAATTTGCGGTAGTTGGTTCCCCAAGATAATGAGATACAAACTCAAGATACAAATCTCATTTACTCTCAGGCAACAGGCAAATTTGCATATTTGAGTATGAATAAAAACGAATATGTTTCAAATTTTATTTCTGGCATATAATACCAACAAATACATAGAGACATAGGTATGGATCAGTTACTCGCTCTATTTTGCCAAAGGGAAGTCCCTGCTCTCCAAGTCAGACATCGCAATATGCCCACCTGACTCAAGAAATTATCAGACCCCAAGGGAATCCGTCAATGTTATCTTGATATAATTCCCTCAGAACAGCATTGTCGGGCTCTAGCATATGCTTCCTGTCAGAGAGTCGAACATTTTGCAAAGTGCCGGCAGCTCGAAAGCAGTGCGGTATTCAACCTCTTGTAGATTGAAATATCGGGATTCTGGATTTTAACCAGGTCTCTGGACACACTAATATATGTTATTCCCGTACAGGTTTGCACAAAGGTGCAAGGAACAGTATAGATTTTTGGTGGATTTAGGACAACCCTTTTTAGCAATTTCAACATCGTCCTTATTAAAACTTGGCGCGATGGGTAAGATGTTTACCTCCATCTTTGAATCAAATTAGAAACCAAGGATCTTTCTTCACACTTACAGAGCGACTAACGGTGTTATGTTATCCAACAGCCATGCAGTTCACGTGGCTTTCGAGATTTCTTTACACATCCAGCTGAATTTTAATGTTTAAAGTACAACACTACATTTCAGGATTGTGCTGAAAATCTATATGAGGTAAAGGAATAGCTTACAGTGAAAGTTCCAGAATTACCGCAATTGATGAAGCGAGTGGGATGAAGCAATGCTTTGTAATAATATCTGTGTGGATATCACGGTCATGAGTCAGTGTAACTGTGTGATTAATGTGTGAGGATTTGTGATACAAGCACTTAGCCATTTCACGATGGCAAAATTCACCAATGCTTTTTAATATCTTCTTGCTATATTGCACCAAAGAAACAACAGTAATGTTGTTATGATGCATAGGTGCAGTCCTGCAGGTTATTCACCAATTCTGCATACATGTGCCATTATGATAAGGTGCATAGTGCAATAAAGGAGTATGCATCTATAACGAGTCAATTTGGAGATATAAACAGGTGTGGAGATGAAGTCATGTCTTGTCCTATTCTACCTGTCATGTTTCACAGCACCATACTCAGCGCCACCATCTACCATCCTGACACCAGCCGTTATCTTTATCATTGTCACTACTATCACCAACACAGCACATTACATTGCAAAAGGTCCAAGCGTCCCAATGAAATGCTGAGGTGTCTCTAGAGTCCACCTAGCTGCCTCTAAAAACCGCTCAGCCGTCTCCAAAATTACACACAGTGACAGTGCAGTTTAGGTGCAAAGGCTTGTTTGGATCTGTGACGGACGTTTTCTGGAAGCTATAATAGGGTGGAAATACAGAAACGAAAATTCTATCAAATACTCACTGAGCTCAACATCTGAACCTTTGAGATGATCATATATTATGGCCATACGCTTTAGATAAGCTAAAATGAATAAATTGATTTTTTTTTCTGATGTTTACAAGTCTCTCAAACATAACCCTCTTCGACGACCATCATGTACCGTTGACCATCCCCCTCTATACCCTAATTTACATTATGTTAATGTGCATTACCTGTATACCAGGTAGTAGTTATCAATGTAATCCTCGCACCTGGTTCCTTGAAATGGCAGTTATAGAATTAGCCGGTTGTTCTCTGGTAGCTGAAGCTCTGACCTGCCCCTTGTATCTTGTAAGGGTTCACCTGTGCACATTTACCTGGTGTTCCTAAGTCTGCATCTTTGTCACCTGTCCTATCGCTCATATCAAGGTTTCATATTTCAGTTTTAAGAGAAACATCGCATTTGATATGCATTGACGTCTTTCCAAGTAGACAATGTGAAAATTTAAGTCTGAATTGGCCCTCAGGGAGATTTTATAGAAATTAAAGACTGGGGCGTGAGGCTCTTGAGAGCAAGATGAGGCTAATATACAAGTGCCATTTGAACCTCTGCATTTTTCATGATCCGGTCATATATAAAATATATCCATCCATGAATTTCTTTCATCATATACTATTACTTAAATGTACATCTTACTAGAATGGTCAACCTTATCCTCACAATAGTTCAACCTGAAACAGAATTAATCTTAAATGGTATTATCAAATAGAATTACAAAATGTACCTTGCAGTTTTCCTTCGGTTAACATACTATATATGTGTTTTACCAAGTTTGCCACTCGGCTTTTTCAATTTGCACAAATAACATAATAGATTAAGCATTGATAGCTGTGACTGGTCAAGATAAGAGCTTACTAGTATTACGTGTTTCCGCTTTGTCAAGTAGATAACAAGATTGTTCAGTGAATGGCATTGAATACTGCATTGACATATTAGAGGAAATGTGAGTTGCTGGAACGGGTAATAAATGCTGTATCGGCCTTTTTGTGAAGACTTTTATTCTCCCCCGTCAGGCAATATTTCAACGACTTACATTCTGTCTTTATTGCTGCGTACGGATTGTTTGTATTTGAATTTGTCTTTACGCCATAACATTTGTTTGGCTAGTTCAACGTTTTGTCGATACATGTACCACTCAAATTTAGCTACATTATCTTTTGTTTGTTTGGAATGGCAACCTAGTAATTGTCCCAATGTTCTTAGAAGTTGGGGAGAAAAATACGTATTTTATCTTGTATGTTTATTTGCCTATGCTTAATCTTTTGGCTCTGGTTGAGGATATCATGGCTGGACATTTTTTCCTCTCTCTTATCCTATAACAAAAAGAAACATTTGCTTTCCCATACCCCTTGCCCTTCTTTTGTAGTCTTTGGAGGAATATATTTTGAGAAAGGGACATCGATACTATACAGATGTTGCTATGTTATATAGATGTCCCTTCAATGGTTGATTCATCTTCCATGGTACAATAATGTTAGGATGTTTTTTTCTAGGTATGATTCAGGAGGTTTAGCCTGGCATCTCAGGCCTACTTAATATAGTTGGAATAGAACACATTGAATTAATACTTCATTCCTATTTTCACGGCTAAAGGAAAATCTAAATAAGATCCAGTGATATTTCATATATATGACGTCAGTTAAACCTGATTTCTGGAAAACCGTGAGATCGTCATACAATGGTTAAGACCCTAACAAGTAGCAAACCTTCTATAGTTAATAAATAACGTAGAGAAATGACTACTCATCTTATAGAAAGAACTGGTATATCCTCATACAATGGTCGAGATTGTGTCCTATCAGACTACTAACTTCTCACGGTCTCACCTCAGGTTATACGATCATGGGCCACAGGGAGGCGGCGGAGCGAGGCGGACGCGCGGCCGGACTCTTTCCTGGAGCGGTTCGCCATGGGCGGCGCTGGAGGAGCAGCCAACCAGCCCACAGCAGGGGAGACCACGGAGGGAGGAGGCTTCTCTGTCAGGAAGAAACTCTCAGATATCAAGTAGGTGTAGAGATAAGATACAAAACTTTTTCTGCTTTATATTCATGGTGATCATTATGATGATTACTAAATATGATGTATGTAGGACAGGAACAAGTTGGTCCATAAAGATGAATTGTCTTTTTTTTTTCTTCTTATAAAGGCATATATTAACCATGGGCCCGGGTAGTGCCTTTCCTTTATAATCTTGGATAGCGCGCCTTGTACTTAAAAGAAATATCATTTTTGATGATGAAGGGCCATACAAATGATAATGATTTATTTTCCTATTGGTCTTAAAGAAGTCTTTTATAACATTTGGCTACACGTAAAGTGTACTCCTAAGATTGTATGGTGTACACATGTATGTGATATCCCAGTCAAGGGGTTACTTGTGTAAATGAATAGTTTACAGCTCTCTATCTAGGGTTTTATGGCTTGATTATTAAATCTCTTTCATGCAAAAGAAGCATGATCCGATCTTTTTAAAGAGAATCACAGAAATGTGCACGATGTTGGTTGCTCATTCCCCGGATGATAACGTTTTATCATAATTTCTAGGGTAAATCCAGCATTAACCCTTTCACCCGTTGGCACCTGCTGACATATCAACACAAAACAGTGTTCCATTTATTAACCCTCCGGTTTACCCTGCACCACTCACAATGTAGACCTAGGCCTAGTAAATATGGCCCTTCCCCATATATAATTTATAAGTTGCTGACGAAGGTAAGGTTAAAGGCGTATGTTCTACAGTATCCTAAACAATACAAACAAGCAAAGTCTGTAACCTCTATTTGAATATCAGAGGAACTATTATATCTAGACAACATCATTAACATGTCTTGAAGAATCTTCTGTGGAGATGACACGATTTTATAACCAAATGTTGTGTTATCCACCATCATCTAAAGACGATGGATAAACTGTCTTTTGCGTTATATCAAGAACATTCTTTTTTTCTGACTAATATCACCTGTTACTTTCAGGGAGTAAGTACGCTGGAACCAATGTGTATCCACCCCATTGGTAAAAAGACTATGCTTTCTAGATGGAGTCACTTAGGATGTCCCATTTAGGATGTAATATTTTCTTCGCCAATTTGGCGTTCCCGGCGTTCGTAACGTTTAGGATAGATTGTAGATCTACTGGCAGATGATAGAATATCTTTAGGTGTCTTCACCGAACACTAGAACTATACATATATTATTTCACTAAGGTGTCTGTACATATAATTGCACTATTTAATCCTTTTAAAGGTTGAACAAAGATCCATTACAAGGGATATCTTTGTTGAGATATTGTATAACTTCTGGTACACGTATATAGGTCACCGTAAGCCAACATGCCAACATTCCACCTGAAAGGAGCCAACATATCAATATGTATCCCATTTGGAAAAGCCTGGTTACATTATTTAATATGTACATTATACCTCATATCTTTATACAACGATGTACCTATGCTGAAGGCAGATGACAACACAATTTGCAAACAAAGGAGTAATAAGAGAGTGAGAGAGAGAGAGAGAGAGAGAGAGAGAGAGAGAGAGAGGGAGGGAGACAGACAGACAGACTGACAGACAGACAGAGACAAAGACAGAAAGAGAGAGAGAGAGAGAGAGAGAGAGAGAGAGAGAGAGAGAGAGAGAGAGAGAAAGAAAGAGAGCAACCAATAACAACAATACACTAGGATCTATTGTTGATGTACTTGCACCAACCGTTTAACATTGGTGTTGTTTCACACCCTTATTGCTTATCAAACTATTCATAGATTACGATTGTCTCACCGATATATAAGATCATACTATTAGGTATTAATTACATGGAATGGCAATCCTCTCTAGCCGTACCTCTGTCTCACACCATTATCATAGCCAGTGTTTTGCACCTTTTAAAATTTAAAGACGTCATAATCAATGTTATGATTAATCTATACGTATATATTTAATCTTTAGGTGTTGTCCATTTACTCTAGATAGTTTCGGCCATTTTATCAAACAAGTGTAGCCTCCTTATCTATTTCCATGAACCTTAGAGAACAGAATTGATTTGTTCATTGAAATACATGTGTGTTTTTTTACCTCATTGTACCTTAAAAAGAATCCAACTTTTGTTAATCTAACTCTCAAAATAATACCAGGTCTGGTTCTTGTTGTAACAACAGCAGGATTATCTTATCCACTCAAAATCTTTTCAATCTCTTTAATCCTTTACATAAATTTCTTATTTTCACCACAACTAACATCCTGCATCCCATACTTCTTTTCTCATTCTTTTTGTTTGCTGTCTCACAGTAACAGAAATAAACTTAGGGAGCACACATTGTAAGCAAGAGAAATTTCAGTTATGCACTATAGTCGTAACTAAGTAGATTGGAACCTTGACTGTTTCTTCATCTTTCAGCTACTGGAAGAACTGGGTTATAGACCCATCCACCACCTTCTACTACCGCTGGTTAGGGGTGATATCAGCCGCCGTCCTCTACAACATTGTGATGATCGTGGCACGAGCAGTCTTCTGGAAGCTACAGGAGAATCACGTCACCCTCTGGTTGACCTTGGACTACATCTGTGACTTTATCTACATCATTGACATCTTCGTGCAGTTCAGGACAGGTAGGTCAAAACTGGCTCAGCCTGCCTCCTATAGCAATCGCCGCGAGTTATCAATAGTTAAGACATGCATCCATTATCCCTAGATATTCTCAATACCATATAACATGTACTCTCCTATTGAACTTAAGTCTACCTGTCTCTACTCTACCATCCATTTCTATTTCTCCTTTCCCCGACAATTTTCTACTGTGTCGTAGTTGCCCATCCCTGCTGCTGCCACCTGGCGCTATCCAGCTGCATCTCATTGCATCCACCCGTCAGTGACACCTTTGTCACACCTGCATTTCTCGAGTTCAATTAAACAGCTTGAGAACCTGAGAAGGGGTTCGCTACCTTGGATATGGAATGAGTATTGTGCACATTGACAACATGGTTCATAAACCCATTGCATATTGAATTTTAAGAAGAGGTTATTTTTGTAAAACTATAAAAAAAAACTCCAATAAAGAGGAAGAAGTTTATTTCCATAATTGTTGGCATATCATACTATTCCCAGCAAAACTAATATTGTAATAGGTGAATGGTGATGTGGTGTTGTATATATGATGTTCTATAAAGTACGTTTTAATGTGCAATAATGATAGTTGATCGGATAGGAAACGGATTTGAATTACTTGCATATCTTGTGCATTAGAAAATAGATGGGATTCCTTTGGCATTGATCTGAGAGAAACATTTTCTCTGGGATCATCTGATCCGTGCACGCGTCTCAATGTGTAGTTTACTAAGCCTGATTATATGAATGACTATGGCTTGATTTGAATTCTAAACTACAATTCTGGGTAACGCATAGATGGATATGCGCCTAATTAAATGATTTAATTCCATTATTGTTACTAGTATGTAACTAGGATGTAGATGTAGTTAGTAATAACAAGCACAGAAATAGCAATACACAAAAGTGCATTGTGCCCAGTAGTAAAGTGATCAGTTAGTTATTGTGTAAAAAGAACGGGCATGCAAAGGGTTATCACTGATAGAATGGTATTTGTAATGTCTTCCAAATTAAACAAAATATTCATCGAAGAAATCATCCACTGCCCAGGATATATTTCTGCTAGAAGCCCTCTTCCTCACTTAGGGCCAAAACCCATTACCCGATTTTGCAGCAATCGGTACATTTATCGGCTGAATATTGCATAATTATACACATAGATATTGCTCAGTTTGAGATGATAGGGTGATAGGGTCTGTGATTCTGGATATCGGCAACATTGAACTCTTGCCAATTTCCTAAATCACGAGAGTACTCACTGCACTTCTTACCACTCCAAATCTGACTATAGCTGATAGTAGCAGGGGAATCTCTGTGATTTTCATTACTGCATAGATGAGTTGCTAGAATGATTCACAGAGATAGAGTATTTGATATTAAAATCACAGTTGTCTCTGACTATTTTCTGTGGTTTGCAATGGTCTCCTGCATAGCATAAACAAATGTAGCTTGCATAAATCACAAGCAGAACCCCATTATGACTGTAGTATGTGGAACTTGGCTCCTGATTTATCAAAGACAAACCTCTTCTGATTTCCTACATACTGTTGTTTTCCTCTAAATCACAGGGATTTTGAGTCTATCACAGAGATTTCAGGCCCTTTGTGAAGAATATATCAAAAACTTTTGATGTACTCTACTCCCTAAATACCAGCACTTTGACAGGGATTCTTAGCCTTTATAGGTCTTCCCTAGACAATATTTCCACCCCAATATCGGCTAAGCACCCACATATCCTATTTCACAACGATTTCCCGACCATTTTCACGTTGTGGGATTTGGCCTTAACAATAAGACCCGATTTTGTGGCCGATTTGGCACCATACTGCAGACTAATTATTTTTATTCACGATTTTAACATATCAAACATGTTAGAAAGTCCTGGTAGGTAATGTATTGGACTGTGTCATTATATCCAAGGTTGTACCCTTCTCTTTTGAGGGATTATTCTGTACTAGCATTGATCACCACTCGATTTGTATCAGCTGACACATTGATTGTCCTTCTACACCCCTACAATGCCCGATTTTGCAACCGATTTTGATGTTTACCCTGATGATCGGCCAGTTTTACAATCGTCTAATGGGTTTAGACACTAAGGGGAATATAAGGTATTCAGAACTAAGGAGGTATGGTGTAGGGAGTCCTAGCGTCCCATATAGACCAACCATGCAGGGGGGGGCGTAAGGAAAAAGATCCAAAATCAGTGGTATAATAATTACCATGCGTCCCCCAATTGTTGCGACCGGTCCTTAGGGAACGGTATTTCAGTTGCTTGAATAAAAGAGAGGGTTGCAGCCAAAAACGGACTGGATGACCCATAGAAAAAGCCAAAGTAGTCCCAGTTGTGATAGTCCTTACCATCAACAATTGTTCCTCTACAAGTGGAGCTAGTCTGTATTGTGTGATACAGATGGGGTCGGTGTTTCTATAATGCCAAAGGAACCAGAGGCTAGCATTGAAAAGATCTATGTGAGATGGCTAAAGTCTTCTATACACACAACATGTGACAACCAATATCTTAGGGCCAAAACCCATTACTCGATTTTACAATAATCGGTGCCATTATCGGCCAAATATTGCATAATACACATCCATATTGTTCAGTTTGAGTTGATAGAGTGGTGCAATCTAGGAATAAGCCACCGATTCTGTGGATGAGTATGCATGCACACTGCCGATTCTTATTTCTATTCCCGATTTCAACACATCAAACATGTTAGAAACTCATTGTAGGTAATGTATTGGATTCTACCAATATCTTCAAGGCTGTACCATTCCTTTTGTGGAATTATCTTGTAATAAGCGTTGATTCCACCAAAACCCTAAATTTTGTCGGGCCGATAGTGGGCAGATAGCATCGTTTTAGGGTATCGGCTCCCTATCGGCCTGATTTTTTGTCAGGCCGATGGCAGCCCGATAGGAGAATTTTCAGCCTCAAATCTCACTCTTTTGACCTCTTCCACCAAGGAAAAAATGAAATCGTTCACGATTATCGGGCCGATTTTGCATAGAGGCCGATGGGTACCCGATTTTTTCTAATCAGTTAGAAAAAATCGGGTACCTGTCGGGACCATCCCCGACGTCTTTCTGATGGTTCCCGATGGTTTCCGATGCTTAAAATAGAGCTCTTCCACAGAACCCGATTTGAGCCCGATTGTTGCCCGACAGTTGTCCGATAGTGCCCGATAGCTGGCCGATAGTTCCCGATGCTGCCCGATGCGTCCCCGATGCAACCCGATGACAAAATCGGACAACTATCGGCTTCAGTGGAATCCATGATATAGCAATGATTTCCAACCGATTTGTACCATCTGGCACCATGTTTGTTCTTCTAAAACCCTACAATGGCCGATTCTGCAACCAATTTTAATGTGCATCCTAATAATCGGCCAGCTTTACAATCGTCTAATGGGTTTAGGCCCTAAGGGACAATATGATGTCACATAGATACCTCCAAGTTTCCTAGACACCCTATAACGTATGAGTCTTCCCGTAACCATGACCTTGTTAAAAAAAATTGTGTTTCAAGGGGTCAAATTCCCCTCCCCTAACTTCCCAATAGCCATCAGTCATGTCCACCCACCCAATTTACCCTGACAGTTGAGACTCCCGCCAACCAACAGCTGGAGGGTATTTCTCGACTATGCTGGTTAAAATGGTTGAGAAATGCCTCCCTATATACCCAGTGCCTTAACCCATCACGACCTAACCAAACACAGCCTTAATCCTCAGATCATGAACTCATTTACTTCTAAAGTAGGTCTAAGAGAAGTTTGTTCTTGCATGCCAAAACGAACCTTCCTTGCTTCCTTATGTTTGATTGTTGTCAACACCTCTTCATCCAATGATCTGCCAGCAGGTGCAAAGCAATTGTGTTTTACTTCTTCGGTTTCACTGATTTTGGCTTTATTTCGTATTCCATCTTCTACAAAAGAAATCGTAGATTAGACGCATGCTCTATTGCAATGGGTTGGACTGACAATACTCTACTTTTCCTTCTCACAAGGGACGCCTAACAATGTTGCAGGTCTGTAGGCCCATCCAGACAATCACGGCATTTTAGGCTTTTCATTTTCAGGGAACAAGACTGATCAAATTATATCTCAATATCCTGCCATGACATGCCTTGGGACTAGACGTACTACCCCAAATACCAGTGAATTGTCAATGTTAATTGGTATCGATGTGAAGTTTGAAGCTGATGTTGAGGATGCTATAAGCAACTAAATACCCATTCTCTTGCTTTATCTGCGCATGTGATGGCTTATCTTTGACGCATGCGATTTCAGTTTGTCTTGTTGCATTGTATATTCATGTTATTTGTTCCTGTCATTTCCCCCTCCCTTCTGGTTTGTATAACACTCCTATACGCTGCATACTCCTTAAGAGGAGAGACTTTTAATGTGCATGCGCTGCTTTCAGAATGCGCCTGTTTCTGACAAACTTTGCGAAACTAGTTAAATGCACCAATGCTGTTGCGCCATTATTTCGTCAAAGCGCGCGCTTAGTTAGATAAACTAATATGGTTTTATTATTTCCTCTAGTGCAAACAGCTTGGCTTCCTGACTAAACAATTTTTATTTTTGAAATAATCCCATCTTCTGTAGCACATATAATAAATTGTAGTATACATTTCAGAAAAAAAAACTTGGACCATTTTTCAATCAGAAAAAAAAACAACACATGGTACACTAAAAAAATTAGCAGGGACTTTACAACCAGGGAACAAAAAACTGCGAAGTTGTCCACACAACAAAACAAATTACATAATTGGGCTAGTACTTTGATAATATAACGGCCACACATATTGTGCAAGCCTAAAATTAAACAAGATTCCAGCAGGGAGTGACGTGGCGTCAGGAATGTGACGTTGGGAACGTCAAGTTCTGACGTCATCTGCATCAGTGGTGATGTAATGTCGTGGTTTGACGTTTGGTGTAGCCTTGCATCTCCCGTTCATGTTAACTATGTCGTCAGTGCCTCGTCCTTGACCCATGACCTTCAGCCGACCTTTGACTTCGACTCTACAATTACGGAACATCCCTATATAGGGCTTTAAAAGGTATGTTATACTTTCAAAGAGTGTCCATTAGAAGTAGACTGTAAATGGACTTTTAGTTGGAAAGATAATTATGACTTCATTGGTGGTTCAACGTTAAGTTGAAAAAAAATCCATTTAGAGAGGTTGGGTGTGTTATTTCCGGATTGCTTCCAAAATGCCTCCGATGTCTCAATAAAAGAAAACAAAACTCAGAATTACAGTAATGAGTGTTTCTATGATGATGGCTTTACAAGCAAGGGTGTCGGAAAACATGGTCAGGGGAGCTATCCAATATTGTACAACCATATGGGTTCGGATTTCTATGGATTCCTCCCCCCGAATTCGAGAAAGTATGGAAAAATGTAATGGTCCCATGCGCTTCATTTTAGGTTTTGTGAAACCAGTATCAATGCCCATAGTGTACCTGCTTGAGAAATAGATATCGACTGTCAGATTAATCAATGGACATTCGGGTTTAGAAAAATAAACATATCAGCTGCATTGCACCACTATGGTTGAGATGGCCAATATCGACTTGAAGTAAGAAATCTCTGCATACATTTGGTTTTGGCCAACAGTGATGTTTTCTCCGATAATCTTGCATGGCCAAATTGATAATCTTGCACCGAAATGACAAGTTGAGCTTCCTGCAGTGATTTTGTTAAAAAGTTAGAATGCTTAGACACAAAATACAATTTTTCAGGGTTCCTGCGCCAGGGGCTTCTTGTGAGAGACTCCAAGGACCTTATGAAGAACTTCACGAAGAGTACTGCCTTCAAGCTTGACCTAATAGCAATTGCCCCTACAGACCTACTATATCTGGTAGAACCCAGGGGATTTCACAGAACATATGTGCGCTTTAACAGGCTCCTCAAGGTCCCACGCCTCTATGAGTTTGTTGATCGAGCGGAGACAAGAACCAATTACCCAAACACTTTCAGAATTTTCAATCTGACCCTCTTTATTCTGATCATCATCCACTGGAATGCCTGCGTCTATTTCCAGATCAGTGCCTGGTTAGGCTTTGGTTCAGATAAGTGGGTGTACTTTGACCTGTCCTACCCAGGGAATAATACATTAACTCGCATGTACATCTACAGTTTCTACTGGTCAACACTTACTCTAACCACAATAGGTGAAACGCCAAAGCCTGAATTGGATATTGAGTACCTATTTGTGGTGGCAGACTTTCTGATTGGGGTTCTGATTTTTGCCACAATTGTTGGCAATGTTGGCAGCATGATCTCAAACATGAATGCTGCACGGAGTGAGTTCCAACAGAGAATGGATGGTGTCAAAAGGTACATGGAGCTGCGAAAGGTTGGAAGTCAATTAGAGACCCGGGTCATCAAATGGTTTGACTACATTTGGAACAATAAGCAGACCCTGGATGAAGAAGCCATCTTGTCCAGGCTGCCTGATAAGCTCAAAGCTGAGATAGCCATCCATGTCCATCTGGCAACATTGAGAAGGGTCAATATTTTCCAAGGCTGCGAACCTGGCTTGCTCGTGCAGCTTGTCCTGAAGCTCAAGCTCTCTGTCTTCAGCCCTGGGGACTATGTCTGCAGGAAGAATGACATTGGTAAGGAGATGTACATCATCAAGAAGGGGTATGTCAGTGTGGTTGCTGATGATGGCGTCACAGTATTTGCCAGCCTCAGTGAAGGTAGTGTGTTTGGAGAAATAAGTCTACTAAATATTGTCGGCAATAAGACTGGGAACCGGCGCACTGCTAATGTGCGAAGTGTTGGGTACAGTGACATATTTGTGTTATCCAAGACTGATCTGTGGGATGCACTGACAGAATACCCAGATGCCAAAGAAAAATTGATCGAGCGTGGAAAGGACATTCTGCGACAAGGGGGTAACCTAGACGAAGAGGCAGCCAAGCATAACAAGCACATACAAGAAACCACACAGGAAGCCCTTGAGAGGATTGAAACAACGATAGAGATGCTCACTGTCAGATATTCCCGTCTATTGGCAGAGTTCATCTCGACCAATAGCAGCCTAAAGCAGCGAATGGCTCGATTAGAGGCTGGAGGAAAAGACAAGAATGCGAAGAAAGCTTGACAATGAAATACAATATATGAGATACATGCAGCAAGACATTTGGCCTACTATTGGTCTTGCCTTGCTCTATTATACGGACAAGAGACCTATTAGTACTTATGGCATTCCGCCCTTTCATTTTTATTTAAAAGGTTAGCACTTTGGATTAGACCCAAGAATTGACGCTTGTACAAAACTACCCAGCAAATTGTCGTGACTCCTCGTCAACCTGTGTGAAGTGGCTTACACATGTCGCTAGATGGAACACGACGTCGCTATAGCACAAGATCACCAGGAATAGCAATGGTGGTGATCACATGGCCTCACCTCAGATGACGAGGATGGTGATCACTCAGACTCACCAGGGATGGCGACGCGGGTGATCACTCACCTCGCTAGATGAAACACGCACCTCGTCATAGCACATGTTCACCAGGGATGGCGAGGATCGTGATCACTCATCCTCACCAGGGATGGCGACATGAGTGATCACTCATCCTCACCAGGGATGGCGACATGAGTGATCACTCACTTCGCTAGATGAGACGCACACCACGTCATAATACACATTCACCACGGATAGCAAGGATTGTGATCAGTCACTTCGCTAGATAAAATGCGTACCTCGTGATAGCACAGGTTCACCACAGAGGGTGAGGATCTTGATCACCCACACTCACCAGGGATGGCGACACGAGTGATCACTCACCTCGCTAGATGAAACGCGCACCACGTCATAGCGCAGGTTCACCATGGATGGCGAGAGTGGTGATCACTCAGACTCACCAGGGATGGCGACGCTGGTGATCACTCACCTTGTTAGATGAAAAGCTCATGATCATCGACATTGGTAATCATGCAGCCTCACATCTGCCAGATCAAAGTATGTTTTGCCAGAGAAGGTATTGCCATATGTATCTTCCCTCTAACCACAGACAAGGTGTTCATGTTGATATTCCCCTATGTATTTTTCCTGTAACCAGAGAAAAGGTGTTTATGGATAGTTGCTTTCATTTTAGAGATAACTCTATCTAAATTCAATTGATATTCTCTCTATATAATCTTGTTTGATTCAACTCTGAAGTATTACATGGAAATCAGTGTGAAACAAAGCACATTTGATACGTATGGGACTTATACTTCATGCCCACACTTCCTAGATAGGCTACATGTTGAACAGTGGTGCTGTCTCAACAACTTTGGCAATGGTGGTGATAAGTTGCCACTGTGAGTGAGAGTGAGTGACAGATGATGCAATCCTCAGAGAGCATTGACTTGGAGTGACACAAATTCACGTATTGAGTGAGACCAATGTTGGCAATGGTGGTGATAAGTCGCCATTTTGAGAGAAGATTAACAAGGAGTGATACACACTCACGCAGTGAGTGAGAGCCATGTGGCAATGCAGGTGAAAAGTTGCCATTCTGACTGAGAGTTGACAGGCAGTGGCACATACTCACGCAGTGAGTTAGATCCATTTTGGCGATGGTGGTGATAAGTTACCATGCTTTGTGAGGGATGACAAGGGGTGGCACATACTCACGCAGTGAGTGAGATCATGTTGGCAACTGTTGTGATAAATCGCCATGCCATGTGAGACTGACACACAGTGGCGAAAGATGACGCAGTGAGTTATCACTCAGAAAGGAGTCACCATTGATGACCAATCATGGCGACAGATAACGACAATTTGCTGGGTATTGTCGTTAAAACCCAAAGGGTCACTGTGTTAATTTCACAAAAGCCACTCCTCATAGGTCTGTAATGGAACCATAGTGTTTCAGTTTTCTCTTGTTCATTTCTTTTTTTCGGGGGGGGGGGTATCACTACAATTGCAATGTCTGCTTTCTTAGTCCGTTCTAAAATACCCTCCTGGAACCTGCCCATAACATTAATCTCAATCAGATGGGATTTGGAATATTCTGGGTATCTTTCAGTTGTCGCATTGGAAGAGAAGAGAAGAATATGGTGGTTGATTATATTATCGACATAACACTTATGTACAGCTTTATAAGGCTACCTATTGCTCCGTCCATAATGAATATATTTGTTTTCATATATATTGTTACAAAAGGATGAACGGGTTACATGCATTAGAACTGTAAGATTATTTACTATAGGGTTATAGTAATACCACAGTATATGCTCTGGTCAAAGTAAAATGTGAATCTCCCTTTCACATCCATTGCATATTCAAATTTTCCTGTATTTTTGTAACTGTCACAAGTTATATAATAGATGTCAGTGTTACAGTGGTTGCTTGCGTCGGGTCATCATAACTATTGTATGTAAAAAGATATCAACTTAAGGTCGAATCCCACATGGCGAAAAATAGCTCAGACATCTCTGCGAATTTGAATCTGTTGTGAATTTAGGACCTACCTCAAATTCACAACGTGTATAAGTCCATACAGTGTATAGAACACAAAGGCACTGTTGTGACTTATCACCTATACTTTTGGTTATTTTGCCTTTGTTGATGTCTATATATCTGTACATTATGTATTCTAATTGCTAAAATCGCAAAAGATCGCTTGTGTTCTAAACACCCTACTTTAGTTAAATCCCTGGCCAATTTGGGATATGTCCAAAAATCACAACAGTTTCAAAATCGCAGAGATATTTGAGCCATATTTCGCCATGTGGGATTCGACCTTTAAGTTAAGGTCAGATCCCACATTGCGATCTAGGGCTCCAATATCTCTGTGATTTTTATCTCCTGCATTGATTAGCCTCTGGGACACAACGGCTGTTAGACTCAACCTTAACCCAACAGTAAAATTATTACCAATCTCTGTGTTCCAGGCATGGATAAGGCCTCTAGAATGCAATGGTTATACTAAGATAATGTAGCCCTAAATCGCAATGTGGAATTCGACCTTATAATTCCTGAACATTATGTGGCATTTTTTCACTTTAAATGCCTTTGCCTATTTCATGGAATACTCCTCCGTCGTGATGCATAGTTTGTTGGTTGCAAGGTATATGCCTTTTACACTACTAACGGGCAATAGCTATCATTGAACAACGATCGTGCTGCATGTGCAGGGCAGTTCATCACTAAATGGGATACAATGTAAATAAGATAAACTCATGTAATCTATTCAACCAAACTAAAATTGTATGTCACACAAAACCCAACAGCAGTCCAAAATTTATCAAAACCTATCATCATTTTTTCCATCAATGGGTTTGATTTTCTAATGGTCGCTAAATAGCGAGCGGATTCCTGGGGGTGGAATGGGGGCGGTATTTTGAATATGAGGCGTTCGTGAGAGGTTGAGCAACATGTAACTTAACCTATCGGTACTTATTATCTGGGCATAGACTGGCTTAAAATCAGAGGTGTAACAACTAAACCTTGATTATAGGGGCCGGGGTGGACCCACTTTGAATCATCGGACTGAGTGCACTGAAAAGTATGCATGTCCATTGTAGGCATTGGTATCTTTTAAATCTGATTCATCTATGTTGTTTATCCTGTACTGAAATTATGTACGACATTTTCTGTCTAACTATTAAATAGCTTTGGAACGTGTGTCATGTCAATGGTCCTCGTAGGAAATTGTCAATAAATTGTGTGTAAAATAGGACCAAGTTTCCTTTCTCCGCGTTATACATGAATGACATCAATAACACAATGGGAAGTAGCGCGGCTATTGGTAAAAGCAAGGCTACAGAGGCGAATGGGAAAGTTCTCCACCGTCATCCTCACTACGTGGATGCGAGTTGAATATGGGCTTCCCTATTGCATACATAGCGACCAGTCAACTATCTCAAGGCCTAGATCTCTTGCAGCAAAAACAAAGGTACCCTGTATTTCCTTCACCCTACCACTTGGCTTGGTTTCGTGATGACTGCTGCTTTCATGTCTCATCTCAATTTAGATGATCCACCTCCTCTTTTCTTGTCTTTCAGAACTTACTAACCTTTTCGATCTACATGACTATTTTCCAGCCAATATCACTCACATAATTGAGCAACGTCTAAAGCAGTTCTTCACATTGGACTGAATAATGAATTCAAAAAGAGGCATGCAGGCCTGTAGGGCATTTCAAAACCATAGCTATAGATATCGTTTTGAAATGCCCTGCTGAGGGACATTTCCCAAAATCGTTATTAGCATTGTTCAGAAATGCCCACCTGGAACAGACTGTAAATGCAAATGTTAACACATGAATTAGGCCTACTCTGTGATAACAACTATACGTGAGGTTCACCCATAGAAAGTGCTTTTGGCAAATCAATTATTTAACAGTGGATTGGCTTAATTAAGCATGCAAGTGAAAGCTATCTGTTCTGTATTGGCGCGCAATGAAACCTCGTCTTTCAGCTTCAGTTCTACAATGTGTCTTTGAATTGTTTATCACGAAATGTGTGCGATTCTTTTAATAAGAAGCTATTCAAGTCAAAAGAAACTATCTTGCATTGACTATTATTTAAGAGATGATAAGATATGTTTAATGGATAAAGATAAGATACCCTAAAAGTATGATTTGAAGCAATTTACCAATATTTGTTTCCATATTTTCAAATATTTCTCATTAATTTTTTATTCATTTCCAGGTTACCTCGAGCAAGGACTCATGGTCAAGGATACACACAAGTTACATATACACTACTTGAAGTCTATGGATTCCAAAATAGACCTGTTTAGCATCTTGCCAACAGACCTATTTTATATACAATTTGGCATTAACGACTGTTACTGGCGTTTGAACCGCTTTGCTAGAATTGGCAGAATGTTCAAATTCATTGACCGAACAGAAACACAGACCAGTTATCCCAACACATTCCGTATTACAATTCTGGTTATGTACATTATTGTAATCATCCACTGGAATGCCTGTCTATATTTCCAAATGAGTGCCTTCATCGGCTTTGGAGTCGATGATTGGGTGTACTTCAGCATAAACGAGACTTTATACCCTGAGAATGCCACTTTGTTGAGAATGTACATTTACAGTTTTTATTGGTCAACACTTACCCTGACAACAATTGGAGAAACCCCAAGGCCTGAAATAGATCTTGAGTATGTCTTTGTGGTTGTGGACTTCCTGATAGGAGTGTTGATCTTTGCCACAATTGTTGGCAACGTTGGCAGCATGATCTCAAACATGAACGCTAGCCGCACTGAGTTCCAGCAACAGATGGATGGTGTTAAGCAGTACATGGAGTTTCGAAAGGTGGGTCAGGACCTGGAGAAAAGAGTCATTAAGTGGTTTGATTATCTCTGGAGTAATAAGCAATCTCTGGATGAGGAGGGAGTGTTAGGAACATTGCCAGATAAATTAAAGGCCGAGATAGCCATCCATGTTCATTTGGACACCCTAAGAAGGGTGGCCATTTTCCAAGATTGTGAGCCAGGGTTGTTGGTAGAACTAGTCCTGAAGCTCAAACTCTCAGTGTACAGCCCAGGGGATTATATATGTCGAAAAGGGGACATTGGCAAAGAGATGTATATTTGTAAGAAAGGTAAACTCAATGTTGTGTCTGACGATGGACAGAAAGTGTTTGTCACACTGAGTGATGGAAGTGTATTTGGAGAGATCAGTATCCTGAACATTGCAGGCAACAAAAACGGCAATCGGCGCACTGCCAACATCCGTTCGGTGGGCTACTCCGATCTCTTTGTTCTCTCTAAGGATGACCTCTGGGATGCTCTACTTGAGTATCCAGAGGCTAAGAAAGTACTGCTAGACCGTGGGCGGCAGATCTTAATGAAAGACAATCTAATAGACGCGGAGATAGCAAAGAAGGAGGAACAGGATCAGGAAACAGCAGAGCAGAAGCTGGAGCGTGTTGACCAGGCAGTAGCCAATCTGGTGACTCGATTTGCGCGCCTCCATGCAGAATTCTCCAGCACCCAATCTAAACTGAAACAGCGTGTCACAAAGCTGGAGAAAAACATGACCCCAGAGGATGATGATGCAGCATTTTTGCCTCCTGACTGGAATAACATGGTACGTAGGAAGTCCTACCACCCCATGAGCGCCCTGGAGGTGAGTGGAGGTAGACCCACCATGGAGAGATCCAAGTCTGTAGATGTAGGCCGTACTGGTAATCTCCTTGACCCCAACACCATAGGCAAGACATCACAGTCTCTGGAGATAAGAAAAGGACAACTTAAGAAGGAGCCATCTATTGATGAGCAGGATGGTGAGGGGAAGGAGAAGCCCCACGTGGAGATCACTATAGAGAAATCAGATGGTGAACAAGACAACGAGGGCCAGACTGAAAAGGACGCCAAAGCTCCAAAGAAGACTTCAACAGATTCTCAAGGCAAAGGGAAAAAGAAGAAGAAATAAACACGCAGTTGCCTTTTAAGATGTGTTGTTATCAAAACGTTTTGCCTTTGTTTGCGACTGGTACATACACTGTCAGCCCAGCGCACCAGTTTTACAGTGGATAGCTTATTATTCGGAACTACACTGGTAGTTGATGTTAGTACAAACCTATTGACCTGATTTGGGTTCTAGTGTATATACTACACCGGTGTGTATTGACCATTTACAATTGGGGCTGAGAGTGTAGGGGGTCGTCCTTGTACTTTCATGCTTTATGTTAAAGGTCGAATCTCACCTGGCAATATGGGGATCCAATACCTCTTCGATTTAGGCCATCGTATTCTAGAAGCCTTACCTATACCTAAATAGCAGAGATTGGTGGTTTTTGTACTGTTGGATTCAAGTTGAGTTGAACAGCCTCTGCATTAGGGGCTGTGCAATGCAAGAGATCAAAATCGCAGTGATATTGGGGCCCTAGATCGCCATGTTGGATTCGACCTTTTGGAAAGAATTTTCTATTTATCAATGTATTTGGGTATTTGGCAGAGCGTTTCTCTTGGAGAATGCAGTTTACCATTTAGATAAGTTAAACCGTCCATTAGGATACTTGTCCCCTGAAGGTCGAATCCCACATGGCAATTTACGGGTCCAATATCTCTGCAATTTTGCCTTTTGCGTTTTAGGGCGTTCCTGAATTCACTGTCAGATTCAATATAAGTTGAGCAATGGTCAAAATCACAGAGATATTGGAGCCCTAAATCGCCATGTGGGATTCGACATTGAGGCCCCTGGAGGAAATTTTAATCAAAAGGACGGTGTACCCTGAATAAAAAGAATCTCAATTTACAATGCTGTTGAACAGATAACAATTGTTAGAGCCATTGCCTGTTTTACTATAAAACGTTCCTCGTTCTTCACTCGGCTCCGTTATAAACTCAAGACTTGTTATTTACCTTTATCTTACATGCATCTTGTGTTTTGTATATTTACATGTATGAAACAAATTCATCTTATGGACCACTTGAATGTTCATACTTAAATAGAATGGAGCTAACTAGTAATTACATCAATTCTTTACTAGTGCATCTGTGAGTTATTTCCATTTTACTTAGTATTTCGACAAGGTCGAATCCCACATGGCGATTTAGGGCTCAAATATCTCTGTGATTTTGTCCCTTGCACTCTTGGGGCTTTCCTGAGCCCCTATATCGCAAGGATAACTGCTTAATTGGTCTCAATTCACTGTTGGATTCGGTATAAGTTGAACAATCCTTGCGATCTAAGAGCCCAGGAAGACCCCAAAATCGAAAGGGACAAAATCGCAGAGATATTTGAACCCTTAATCGCCCTGTGGGATTCGACCTATAGCACGTGTACATTGAACTCTCATAATTTGTAATTAGTACTCGAACACTCCAACCGGTCATATAAATGCCTTCCATTTAACATTGTGAATGTTAATTGCGATGCTGATGGCATCTCTCACCAAGGGAAGTTCAGTAGGACAAATTTAATATATTTCATATATTCTTATGTTTTTTTTTCCATCTATTGCCATAGTCGGTGATTAGATACACTCTTTTTGACCTGAAATGCAACTGAACTGATGAGCCTTCAGTTTGAGATGATTGAACATCTCATCACTGTCTTGAGATAGAGAAAGAGTGTGTGGGAAGAGAACCCCTGTCGGGGTGATAAAGCCTTGTAACCATTGTAAACTCAGGTTTAAAAGTGTCTTGTAAAAGAGCATTGTGGTGGCCCATCTATGCCCCCCATCCCCCGCTTTACTTTCCGATTTCCAATTGTCCTAATATCTCTCAATTTAATTTCACAAATCACTTGGATATTTATCACGTATACATGGTTTCTGTGCTTCAAATGAACGCAGGTCTGTCTCTGGTGACTGATATGTACATTTACATTTGCCACATGCGATACCGTCTAATGTATACAGTTCTTGTATCTCAATGTGTTTGACCAACAGTGTCATGTTCCTTCACAGCTGTATATCTTGCCTTCCTTGTGATCACACTGTAAGCTTAATCAAGACAATTAGTCATGGAGAATGCTAAGGTGACAACCATCCTGAAAAGCACACAATGCAGTTTGCCTTGATTTGTTTCATTATATATAATACTGTATAATTATTACATATACCCAAACCGTTTCTATATTCAAGAAGATCGTGTCTGTTTTATGACGTTGAATATTGGGGTTTGTGTTAAAATTGTACTGTGGCGTTCAATGAGTCTTAATGAGACGGGCATTGTATTCAATGTGTACGAATTCATTTAATGGTCATTCTTTCTCTCGCATTGGTTATGAATTAAAACTACCTTTAGCCTATGTTCAGGTATTTTGCAATTGGTTATTTCTCACAAGTTTGGCAAGATTTTTACAGAAACGATTATTATCCTGGAGTATGCCTTTATGCTGTTCTCTGAGCAAATCACGTATCATGATCAACTTATACAATGTACACTGAGTTAGGACCACTCTCAGATCTCTATGATTTTCTCAATAGATTGGTGTTGAGATAATTTTGGAGAGTTAAATCTATTAATCATTGAACAGGTTAGTTTATCGTATTGGTTGTAATGTGTTTGACGCATTTGGGTACAGAACGCTATTTTCAAAGAAAACAAAAATAGTCCAATATCAGACAAAACTAGCTTTGACACATCTGAAGAAATCTTTGTTTCTTACGGTAGGTGTTTCACATAGTTTCACCAATGGTATAAGTCATGGAAACACAAACAGAATTACCTTGGTATAACTATATTGATATATAGTAGAACCAGAACACCAATTACGGTTATTGATACTGCAATTACAGATGATCTAGCTCCTCAGATAAAGGTTGTGCCAGACTCATTCACAAAAAAAAACACTTGCGTTGTCGAAGGCACTTACGATTATTTCTTTTCATAATCATTCCTTGGGCCAACAAATTCCTAAGTTGCAAACATATAGGCGGGTACTTCAACAAAAAAAAGCTCAAAGGCGTACATAATGCCCAGGCTCTAGACAACTATGGAAATCAAAGGATGGCATTTGTAAAATGTTATCTACGAAATTAATTAAACCTAGAAATCTAGAATGGCGTTTTGTAACTACAGATTTTGATTACTTTCTCAGTCTCCTTTCTACTAATTATCATTGGCAATACGTGCACCTCCACAGCCCTCTAACACGTAGCATTATGCAAATTGGTAGCTTCGCATACGCACAGTATTCTTTGTATTGAACTATCTGAATTACTTTTCCCATATAAGCCCAATGCAGAAAAAGACAAGAGAATTAATTGTACATGCACAGTTTTAGAGTTGTGTACAAGTATATACTATCTATCGATTGCTCAGGTGAGTAAAGCATTGTTCTTATATATAATATCCACACGTGGAAAATAAAGGTTCCAATAAAATATACAGTTGCCTTCTGTTATCTTTATCAGTGATTTTATACAGACATTATTCTATACTGTAGATGTTTAAATAAGGTACATGTAACAGTGAAAATCTCAGGACAACATCGGCTTTTTACAATAGGTCTATGTGAGAAAGGTTATATCATTTGAATTATGAGTTTAAGGATACCCGGAAGAGTAATAATTGATTATGTTATGATCGCTCATATATTTCTTCTGTAATAAATGAAATTTACTTTTCTGTGTTCAACGCTAGTCCATGCATAGGGACCAAATAAAGAGAGTGTCGGCATATTTGAAGTTCAGGCTTATATTAGAGAGGTTAAGATTTATCAAAGTATACGTGCACGGGAACGGCAAGGACTACAAGTACATGTTACAGTACAGGTACAGGAAATGTGGTTAAGAATAATAGTCCTCTATAACCCTATCAACACCTCAGGTGCCTGGTCTCAGCTGAGCAGGTCTATAGTAAAAAAAAACTGTAATTACATACAGATATAATTAACCCATATACAATCTAAGGCTGCAGTAGGTACTCATATACCTTATAACCCATTTGCCAAGTCGCTTATTATTTTTTTTTTATATTTGTTATCTTTATTATATCTATTCCCCCTTCATTTCCCCCTTCATGTACGTGTAGAACACACCCTACACGTCCAAAACGCCTAGTATACAAGTTGAATACTGCTAGACGGAGATACCTCCCACGTGACCTATGACGTTACACGTACAAGTAGCCGCGCACGTTCATATCTTAACCTCCCTAATGTGTATCGCCAAATAAAAGGGGGGTGTCGTCTTAGATAAATATTGCATGGAAGCCAGGAGATAACTTGATGTATGTTCTATAAATCCTTCCTCTGTCTTAGCTTACAGCTCAGCCTATATCATAGATGTAGCTAGTATCCTATACACTTTCTTGAACCTAACTTTGCTCTCCTCTGTCCTCTAGAGCCTGTAGATTGTGATAGAATATTCGCAACATTAGTTCTATTTTTATTTCTACCGTTCTGTGTGTTAATAAGTCACAAGATGAGTCTTTTTAAATGTTAATAGAGATGCTTTACAAATTGGGAGAAATTGCCAAAGGTAAACATGTAGACAACGAATCACTCAATGTATCTACGATTGAGGAACTCTTGCTAACTCTGAATTTCTCAAAAAAAGTAAGTACATTTATAATAATGTGCCTGACTTGTTATATTCTTTCCTTGGTTGAATCTTATATTTTAGGAAATTTTCATAATATTTACCACGTTCTCCATCAAAAGCTGATTTGTAAAGATAACATGGGAAACAATGACAGAAGAGATTAATGCAATACGATAATCCATTGGCCATCACCTACCATTATTATCAGCACCCTGCCATGTACAGTACAGTAGTTCTGACTCAAATCAACATAAGAATGTCGTTTTATAATGCATGGTTCTGTATATTATCGTACATTTACCAAAGTATTCAAAGTATTACCAACTCAATATTCTTTGCACTTTCAGGATATCTTGAAGAAGGAATGGCAGTGGGAAGTATCTCTAAGTTAGCCAAGAACTATACATCATCATGGGGATTCAAAAGTGACATGGTATCCATTTTCCCTACTGATCTACTCTACTTCGTTGTCGGGATTAACAATCCCTTTATCCGCATTAACAGACTGCTTCGAGTTCACCGCTTTATGACCTTTCAGGAGAGAACAGAACGCCGTACAAACTACCCAAACATATTCCGTATCTTTAACATTGTGGTGTCTATTCTAATCATCATTCACATAAATGCATGTGTCTACTTCCAAATTAGTCACTGGATAGGTTTTGGGGTGGACAGTTGGGTGTATCCCAGTATAAATAACACAGAGTTTACATCACTCTCTAGGATGTACATTTACAGTTTCTATTGGTCAACACTGACACTGACCACTATTGGGGAAGTACCACGACCAGAACAGGATGTAGAGTATCTTTTTGTGGTTGCTGATTTTCTCATCGGGGTTCTGATCTTTGCCACAATTGTTGGTAATGTTGGCAGCATGATCACCAACATGAATGCATCACAGACAGACTTCCAGCAGAGAATGGATAGTGTAAAGAAGTATATGGAACTTAGAAAGGTCAACGTCAGTCTTCAGGCTCGGGTCATCAAGTGGTTTGACTATCTGTGGACCAACAAGCAGTCATTTGATGATGATGAGGTCTTGGGAATGCTCCCAGACAAACTGAAGGCTGAAATTGCCATCAATGTTCACATGGAGACATTGCGGAAGGTTGCTCTATTCCAAGACTGTGAATCAGGATTTCTTGCTGAGCTGGTACTGAAGCTCAAACTGACTGTCTTCAGTCCTGGTGACTATGTCTGTAGGAAGGATGATGTTGGCAGGGAAATGTATATAGTGAAGTGTGGCAAGCTGAATGTGGTTGGTGATGATGGTCGAACTGTGTTTGCTACTCTCGGGAAAGGCAGTGTATTTGGTGAGATAAGTATCCTAAACATAAAGGGTAATAAGCAGGGTAACCGGCGCACTGCCAGTATCCGCAGTGTTGGGTACTCGGACCTCTTCTGTCTATCTAAAGATGACCTATGGGTAGCATTAGAAGAATACCCAGAGGCACAGGAGAGTTTGTTGAGCAGGGGCGAGCAGCTCCTCAGGAGGAGTGGGCAGTATGATGAGGAGCTCGCCAAACGCCAGCACGACGCCATAGACCTTCCAACAAGGATGGCTGATCTGGAGACAACTGTGGGTGAACTGCATTTTATATTGGCACGACACCTATCGGAATATGGCAGCATCCAGAAGAAACTCAAGCGGAGGTTGCACAAAGTGGAGACTTTAATATCCAGCAAAGAGACTCTGCCCCCAATGAGGAACATTAGAAGTAGGAATATTGACAGTGTAATGGTTCTATCTTAGACTGGCTGTCTGTTTGTTTGGAAAGGATCATGAATACAAGAATGTCCGGTTTAGAGGGCAAGATTTATTTAGTATCCTACTATACAGTAAACTAAGGGAATTCCAAGTAGGCGTGTTATCATTCGGATAGCTCTGATTTGTGACTACCAGGTAAGGCTTCGGAGTCAGGGAGATCTTAGGGTGTTCGCACAGAATCCAGGGGGATTCTGTCTCACTAGCTTCCGACCCGACTATTATATAGCCACAGGGGTTGGGTGGCGACCCCTCGTGTTTAAGCCAGGAAGCCTGGAGGACAGTGCTGCCACCATCCGCCAGGCGTAACAGGCCTCAACCCGAGGGGTGCTCCACTCAGAAACTAGTCAACCCATAAGCCATAGATGCTAATACTAAACAGTGCCCCTACACTACCCCCACCAAGACTATAACAAGGTGTTACACAATGGGTAGTAACTAAGTTATAGTATTTACAACAACAACATATCAAACACAGGGCGCACAGCTGGCCTACAAGTTGCCTGACTCAAATATAAGAATAAACAGGGATATAAGACAAATACCAGTATGGTTTTAAACATATGTACACTATAGTATATAAGTTCTCTGTGAAAACACATCATTCAGGATGTTGTATTATAAGTAGTACTTGCTACACTATACACATTCACATATTGTAATCATTCATGATACCATATACCATACTAGGGGAAGACAGATAATGTCATTCCGTATAGCCCCTATTAACCTAGAATAACCTTAGTTATCATCCTGGATAGGAATGTCATGTAAGTATCGATTTCATGATTACTCCTAATAGAATACCAATAATAGTATTTAGTTGCAACCTTAGGTAGGAATGAAAGTTACCTTATAAACACCTTTTTTTTCTTTTTTTTTTTTTTTAGAAAATAATACAGACTACAATAATGTAACAATGTTTACATCTTTGATATAAACATATCAATTCGAGTCTGAAATATATATTAACAACTTTTAGGTATTTATATATTGACATCACCAGAATCAAATTTTAATCATGAACACAGACTGGTTTAGTGGATCTGGACTTAACAATATGCCAGATATATATCTCTAAGCTATAAGTAACCTACCAAGATAGTAGGATACTTCACAAATGTATCTAGCTGCTATATGGAATGATAATAAATATGTTCATATCACGCGGGAATTTTCCTGTTGTCTGTTATGTAGTGCCATGATCCTGAAGACGTAAAATCCTCCAGTAAGTACAGTTCGTAATGGGCTGGTGTGATAATGCAGAAAATGACTCAGGGCTTCTCCAGACCTATCAGAGTTCATTTTAAGTAGAATAGTGCATCTCTTCGGCATCCGGAATGTTTGTTGCACTAGTAATATGAGTAGTAATTGCACATCAGACAACAGTCCTGTATTAACTAGACCAATGAGTCTTGGCTATAAAGTCCAGGTAACGTATTTATCCATCATCTCGGGTATGTTCAGCTCAACAGGAACCAGTATTTCACTGGCTACAGCTACCACAGTGTCCTCATACCACCATTTTCTTCTCGTAATCCATGTAACATCATGCCAGAAACCATCATACCTAGCCAGAATGGTAGTTATATCGGATTTAATACTTAATATATTCATATATGCTTCTACTGATCGTCCTTAGGCTTATCCTTATTAGCTTCAGGATTCTTAGGCTTCTCGGATTCAAGTCCGTAAGCAGCAATCTGTTCATCCAAGAACCCCTTAGCTTTAAGGCGAGTGCCATCCCAATCAGATAACCGTTTGCTGAAGGCTTCAAAGAACCTTTGATTAAGGAAATCAACCTCACTCCTAGCCTTGGCTACTTCCAAAGTCCAAAATTCAGCTGATTTCTTCTGACGTGCCTCCTGAGCTTCTAATTGCTTCATCTTTTCCTTATGTTCTACATCCCTTTCCGATTTAATCTGAGTAATCTCCAATGCCTGAACCTGTTGTGTCAAATACACCACAGACCCCTCAACTTCTTGGAGATATTGCACAGAGAGTGCATGATGGCATTTCTGCCAGTTAGTCATGCAACTCTGCTGAATCTGAAAGCTTTCGGGAGGGATATTACTGATGTCGTACCTAGCTGGGTCCTTTACATATAGAACACGGGTTGGTAACGGGTAGCGGTCAGAATGGTCTGAAGTTTCAGAAAGCTTCATACACCTAGGGTTTTAAGATAGACTTCCAGAAACTACAGATGAGGTCAGAACGTCACCATATGAAGTCGATATGGTAACTCCTCTACCCATGCCAACAGCCGGAGGGGGCCCCCTGGACCTACCCCTGATTGCTCCACCTACAGATGCATCCGACCTAGGTGTCCACGCCCAATCCCAATTGCCTTATCCTTACCTCTTTGGTTCAGAGTCTGACTCTCGGGTCCAGATGGTCCCATTTCGGGAAAGTCCCTATCTTTGTTCTAATTTACATCGAATGTAGGGGAAGGGGCACCTCTCAAACCAGACAGAGGGAACCTCTCTCAAGAAATTCTATCCCGAATAATTCAATCTGGAGCTGGCCATAGGATCCCCCGGAATGAGATCTTTCCTGGCTGCGCCTTCATCCGCTTTGCAGCAGTAGCCTTACTTGAATCCTGGTAAGCACTGTCAGCCCGGTATTCCCTCATCTCAACAAACTGATCATTTGTGATTCTTAACCTTCCCGGAGTGTAATTGAGCTGGAATGCTGCCTCCAACTTGGAGTTGGCATGAGTCTCAACCTCACAGAGTTTGTTTACCTTGGAATTCGAACTCTTAAAGTTTCTCTTCTTCCAGGTATCCCACTTATCAATCAGAAGCTTATGCAGATTCAGAGCTGCTTTCAGAGCCGCCTTTACACTGACTTGCTGTTCTTCCTTAAGATGCCGGACCAGCTCACTTTTCCAGAATGTTGCCCACTGGGCACATCAACATTGATTCAGCGTTGAAACAACGTTTGCAATGTTTGCATATCAACGGTTGATATAGGGTTGACATATAGTTGAATTTGAAAGTTGACACAACATAATCAAAATCAACTGTGAATCAACATCTCACCATCAACGCTGATTCAATGTTTGTATTTCTATGTTGATTCAACATTGACACAACATTGACACAACATTGATATGATGTTGAAACAACATTGATATTTATTAGGGCATTCTTTGTTGACATGTCAATGTTGAATCAATATTGAATCAACATTGAAACCAATATTGTTGATTCAACATTGACAAATCAATGTTGAGTCAACATTGAATTGTGAACTATATTTCAACATTGATATGTCAACTGTTGATTGGATGTTGAAATGGTGTTGGTTGATAACATTGAAATAGAATCATTGAAAAGGTGTTGAAGACAGGTTGATCAACATCATCAACACAATATCAGCAGGTTGTCAACGTTGATGCAACGTTCTGTGCCCACTGGCTGAGAGTCCCAGATAGAACTATTTCTACCTTTGTTCATATAGCACATGTATACGGGATGATGATGCATGTGCTCCTCAACAATATGTCTGATAAATCTCATGTGGGAGCTAAACTTCTCAGGTTCATCACTCCCACGGGCACAGATGATAAACGGACATGTCGTATTGGTTTCCTTATCTCAACTATCAATGGCCCACTTGATCTTACAGTACGCATCAAAGTCATAATATTCCCAATTCCGATTATCTATGGTCTGTTCCACCCAGTTTACATAGAAATAATTTGGATTCCGGACCTGACGGGTGTATCGCATCCATTTCTCATCATCCTGCTACCCGTCCATATTCATAAACGGAGGGCAGCTGTAATATTTTGTATTACGCTTGCACTCCTCCAGACATTTAGGAATCATTCGCATGAACCCACTTCTGACGTTATCCTAGATCTTCTTCTCATTCGGTGTTGGCGCACCCTCGTCATCATATAGCTCGGGATAGTCTATGTCCGTAGACCAATCCCAAGTAACAGATTCTGGCATCTCACTAGAACCAGAAGCCTCAGGTTATGGACTGCCATCTGTGTTCGGAACATCCACAGACTTGGCCGGAACTACTTCCTTCTTAGCCTCTTCCTCCATCTTCTTATCCATCTTTTCCATCTTCTTAAGCCTCTCCTTTTCCTCTTTTTCCTTCTTCTTAATCAAGTCTTTCGCCTTCTTGCTAAGGTTTTCTTTCCAATCTTCTTTTTCCTTAACCTTACCTTTCATAGTCACCCTAGCTTGCATCCAAGCTTTCGCATCATCTACCGATGCAGATAGCCCAGCACTTAGCTGTGACAACTGTTCACTTTGACTCCGTAATACCTCCTCCTGTTGTTCTAACTTCTCATCTGCATTCTTATACTCTCCTTCTCAATCCTATCATCTTCTGCCTGCAACTCGGGCTCTGACGTGTCAGCTGAAGTTGAGGCTTCCTGAGAGATGGACTTGGCACCACCCATCCTCTCAGTGTCCCCTTCCTCGTCAACTTCCATATTATCTGATTCGGAATCAATCTTAGTAGAGTCAGAGGGTTTCCGGGATGGCTGTGGTCCATACCAGAACAGAGATGCGCACTGCTCGACAGTGGCATCAGGGTGTTCCCGTTCCCATTTATCCTTACAGTACGCTACCGTCCGGTAGAACTAATGATTTACACTCATACCAGTGGCTAAATCCATATAGTTCAGCAACCATATATCTGGAACAGATAAGTCTTCCGGAATGGCTTTCTTAATGAGGTCCCTCCATTTCTTTGGAACCTTTGAAACCTTATCGAGGAATACGGTGTCTCCGTTAGGCCATACAATACTACAGATGGCATAGTCGATCTTACCATGGGTCTCCGGGGGATCTACCATGTGTGCCATCACTCCTGATTTTTCCCAATGCTGCAGGCGACTAAGGCGGAGATATTTCCAATGCACCTGCCCCTTGTGTACCTTGAGCCAGACATAGCAGTGTTTTCACAGCTTCCGTATCTTCCAGGAGTACCTCCTCCTCAGGATGCACAGGACTCAATCTGGAATGGTTGACCTCCATACTTCCTTCCGACAGCATCTTTTCCGCCATTATGGTGAAACTTCAGACACTTTCCACTACCTCAGTAGTACCACAATAACCCCTCACACTTGCTACAGACAATTAGTGTTCATATTTACCGGAATTCTTTGCTAACCCACAGTTAAAGTGACCAAAGCTAACCAAGCGCGTCGAGTCTCCCCGACGTACACGCTTGATTTAACAAGATGGCAGCAACTCGCGCGAGAACCCTCAAAGGTCAGTAACCCTCGTTTCGGGTATTTAGGTTATGCGGTACCACATGCTTTTCATGCTTTCGCAAACAAAACAATCTGTCAGAGTACATATTGTCCTCTTAACTCCACATGAGAATATGTATAGCCTTTCACCAATACGTTAGATTAATCCGTCCACTACCCACAGGAACCTCAAGGAGTTAACAACAGAGCAGGAAAGAGCGGTTTCATTTCTACTGAGTTGTATCCCGAAGATGCTGTCAACATCATTGACACTATCTGCTGTCATAACATTGAACGATACAGACATACTTGTGCAAACATACATTCAACAGGACAATACATCGTTTTGTTCAGGATTCGGTACTTATTAGAATCTTTAGCCAGGCTCATTTAGGTAACTGGATTTATTTTATTGCCTGGATTCATAATTGGCAATACATTCCAGAATGGGTTTCCCACTAAAGTGTCCATTGATTCCAGACCGATACTAGCTGACTGAACTAAGTCCGGTTCAA
Organism: Acholoe squamosa; assembly: GCA_949317995.1. Lineage (NCBI taxonomy): Eukaryota > Metazoa > Annelida > Polychaeta > Phyllodocida > Polynoidae > Acholoe > Acholoe squamosa. The sequence continues at coordinate 22,992,225 of OX439042.1, forward strand.
ATATGCCCTCTTGGTCTTTCAGACTCCAACCCGAAGTACACAACACATCACAGGAGACACCCGGAGGTATCTTTACTGTATCTACTACGCTCGCTACTGCACTTATTTGTCTCAACACACACTTCACCTGGATGTCATAGGGCTTCAGGATCCTCAGTACCCTGCTACACGGGTTCAACTCTGCTTCAAACAGACTCGCGAAGTCCAATCCGAGTATCCCGTCATTGTTCATATTTGCAATGGTGGGTGAGAATACAAATTCCTTTCCACCAACTGATGCCTTCATAAATATTCTACCAAGAACCTGCATACGGGTCCCATCGGCTGTACAAGCGTTTACCCCCTTTATGAGGTTCTCACTCTTGTCCGGCAAAAGGCTTTAGAACTTATTGGAGATCATTGAGTGACTGGCCCCAGTATCAATCAAAAATTCCCCAGTCCTACCTTGGGTCGTAACAGATACATACCATCTTCTGCCTCCCAAAGGAGAAGGGTTTCCGGTAAACCTATCAAAATCTTCCGAAATGCCGAGATCCAATCCATGGTCTTTTATATGCTCCAGACATGGATGGTTCGGGGGAAGGTGTGCCGCACATACACATGTGAATTCCTCTATCCACCCTTCCTCCTCTCCAACATGGGTACTCTCTCTTTCTACCAACCTAGCGTTTCCCCTTATATTGGAGTCCCCGGCCATAGGAGGGGCAAGGATATCAATCTCAGATCCCTCCTCCCCGGGTGTATTCATTCCGGATTCATCAGACGGTTTATCAGGGACAGTACATTGGCATACATCAGGTCTCAGGGTTGGGCGATTTGCCATGTCCTCAACCCTCCTTAATTTTCCGACTCAGGCTAAACCTCCTCAACAGCAGACATATTCCTGGGAATGGGTTCAGCTGCTCTACACTCATAAGCCACATGTCCCATCTTCTGACAACGGTAACACTGGATCCTGGATTGCAGAGATTGATTCATCTTCTTCTTCGTATTCCACTATCTCATATTCAGTTTCACCCTCCGAGACAGTGGCTGCAGTGGTAGGGACAGTTGACTTCAGAGTGGGTAGTACCATACTAGCCGTTTCCTAGGGGATGAATCCGGAAAGGAAAGTTTTCTTCTTATTCAAGTTAGCTATAGCATTGCATAGTGTTTTCATATTCACACCTGGACTCCAGTCTCTATAAGCACTATCCTGATGGTCTTTTTCACTTAATCCCCTTAAGAAATGTGAGATTTGTTCATCAAAGATCCGCAATTAGCAGTCGAAGCTCTACAGGAGGACCTAAATTGAGTGGTTAATAGCTGTAACAAGCTATTAACCAAGTTTGACGATCAATACAAAGAAAACAAAATATTATATGCTAAGCGGAAGTAAAGAGAAGATGAAGATAGCTGTATGCAACCCACCACTTGTTAAAGGGGTACCACTGGAGAGGGTCACATCGTATCCATATTTAGGTGTAAAAATTGATGAGAGCATGAGTCTTGAACCAGCCATAAATGACCTAATAAGGAAAGTCAACCATCGGCTCTTCAAATTTGCCAAACTCAGATGTGACCTGACCAAAAGCGCTGCTATCCTTGTTTATAAGACCATGATTATGAGTTTATTTAATTATGCAATTAGTGCGAATCACTCGTTAACGGCAAAACTACAATGACTACAAAATCGTGGTCTAAGAATTTGCTGCCATACTGATGTGATGAGTAAATCTGTTGATAAGTTACATGAAGAATGTAGTGTTGACAAACGTGATGAAGTATCCTTGGTGTACATGTATAAATATGCACAAAGTGGTGCATATGTCAAAAATACCGATAATGATAGGCTCAACAGAACCAAAGGCAAGGTCAAATTTGCAGTAAAAATGCCAAGGTGTGACTTCTTCAAGAGATCACCCCTCTACAGAGGAGCCCAATTATGGAACAACCTCGACGTCTGGTATCAGAAATCTGAGCATAAATCCCAATTCAAGGCCCGAATCAAGAGAATTAAGGACCTGCACAAAGAAAGCAAGAAACTTAAGGAAGCTACCATCCTAGTTGGTAGCTTCCTTAAGACTCTGAACATGCTGGGTAAGCTGCACTACTGAAGACACTACATCATTCAGATATGCGACCTACCTTTCCTCATGTTGCTGTTGCCAATTCCTAACTACGTACTCCTGAACCTTAAAAGATTCTTCTGACATTTGATCAAAGTTGAACGTAGCCGCATTCCTAGTTTCTGGAGTTCTCACTGTATATGAACCACTGTCTGATTCAGGACCAGAAGGATGTCTTCTGCGTCTTGATCCTGAGCTTACTGCTGAACTTAACAACTCTCCCTATGCAGTGTTCTGATCCTTATATCTAATATCCTGAGAAGCATACCTAATGTCCCAAGGGGTTTTAAATTCAGAGGAAGCAGAGTGTGCCGGAACAACTTCTTTCCTAGGTTTTCCGTATTGGTCCAGTACCTGAAACTCCCGACCAGGTGTTCCTAGAGAAGGAAAGTCCTTCTTATCTGACTCATCAAACTTGGGAGGAGGTGTCCCCTTTAGAGCACCTAAAGGAGAACGATGCTCCATTCCAGACGTAGACAGAGTAGGTGTGGGATTCTCACTACTGACTCTTTCCGAACCTGAACTTACACCCGAGAACCGTGCAAGACTAAGTCTCTGAATGCCTCGGAAACTGAACTTCCCAACAGACTTCGTACGGGATTGCTTTGCAGCAGTGGCTCCCTTCGTATCACGGTAGGCCACATCGCCCCTGTACTTCCTCATTTGTGCAAACTGCTCGCTATCGATGTTCCACCTACCAGACCACATCTTAACCTCAAACGCTGCCTCAAACTTCGCATTCAAATGCTTTGTCACCTGACAGAATTTGGTGACCTTAGCAGTCAGACTCCCGAAGTTTTCAATCTTCCAACTGTCCCACTTAGCTATCAACATCTGTTGTAAATCCAACACTTTTTCAACTGCTGAAAATACTCCCATCTGATGATCGCCTTTGAGATGTCTTACTAACTCACTCATCTGACATGTCCTGATCCCGAACACACTGTTCCCATCCGACCCTTATCCATATAACACATGTACACCGGGTGGTGATGCATGTGCTCCTTAACGATATGTCTTATGAACCGGATGTGGCTGGTGAACCCAATCGGACTGCCTTTGCAATTAGTAAATGGACAATTCTCATTGGTCTTTTCTTCCCACATATCGATCGCCCACTTCAGCTTACTGTAGGCATCAAAATCGTAATACCTATCATTCCGATTATCCAGCGTTTGCTCCACCCAATTTACATAGAACATGTAGGTATTCTTATCCTTCCTAGTCATCTTCATCCATTCTTCCAAATCCTCTTCCTCATTCGCATCTATCAGAGGAGGACATCAAACAGACACTTTGGTACAAAATGCCTAAAGCCCGACTTACAATTAGCCTGAATCCTCTTCTCATCGATACTTAAATTCGGATCGTTGTCATACTTTTCAGGATGTCTACGGTCCAATCCCAATCCGGCTTCGATCCCGTAGAGTAGAGTAATGGCAGTGTGAAGACGTGTTGACAACTCGCTCCACTGAAAATCGATTTTGAAGAAGTTCTACTGCATTTGGAAACGTTTTTATCGCAGGTTGGTTGTGTAAGGAACTCTTATTTTCATCATCTACGGGGTGGATTTAGTCTAATTAGTAAGATTGTCCTCCTCTGGGTACGCACGCTATCGCTATAGCTGGGAAACTTTTAAAGTTACAGATTTTATTTCAAAGCCTAGACTTGATACATGTGAGGTTCAAATGAGTATAAAGACAATCAAAGACTTTTTTGCGCCAAAGGCCAAGGCCAATATGGAGGGTATTACTCAAGACGGTAACACAAATATGAGCAATGATAAGAAAAGAGTTCAGATGCTTCTAATATGGGATCTCCTGAATCTCGCGCCCCTGACTCCAAGAAACATCAAGGGCCTAATATAATTCATGTCAGACTGAATGTCACAGTACATGAGAAACAGACAGAGTATGCAGACGGAACTGATGGAAGTGAAAACACAGACCACTTTCCTGTGGTTCCTACTGATATTGAAGACAGTATAAATGTCACAGTACACGAAAAACAGACAGATCATGTGGACAGAACTGATGGAAGTGAAAATACACCCCGCTTTAGTGTGATATTGTAGACAGAACAAATGTCACAGAAAATGAAAAACAGTTGGTGGGTACGGACAGAACTGATGGAAGTGGAAACAAAGACCTCAGTCCTGATGGACAGGGACAGTCATTATTGAAAGGGGATGTGACAGGTTTTGAGCAAAGAATCAAAACTTTGACATTGAGTAGTGATACCACCTTTGCTACCAAAGACACTCGCGCTGGTCACCCTACAGCGACCACTGTTCGAACTACCAAACAGCAGCCTGCTACCTGCCAGGTCGACGACAGCTCTCTCATGTCTTATAAAATCCGCCCCTAGGATCCCCTCCACTCCGATATCTGCCACCAAAAAACAGAGCTCAGAGAGGACTTACATAGAGAGGTGGAGAGAATTGAGCGGGACCAAACTTCTGAGTTTGCATCTTTATCAAATAGAATGACAAAGCTAGAAGACCGGGAAGAACAGAGGCATCTTGGATACTTAGCTAGGTTCAAGAAAATAGAGGATCTCTTCAGTGACAACTCAAGTAAAACTGAAGAAAGATTTCAAGATGTCTATGCGGATATTAGTAAGATAGCAGAACAGAAGGTTAGCGACAGTGCCTCGGAAATTCATGGCAGAGTTACTTTGATCGAGTCAGAAATTTACACTAAGATAAGGTGTGAAAAACTTGAGTATAAGGATGATCTCAAGAAATCGTGTGAGGAGTATGAGGGCAAACTAGCTAGTACTAAGAACAGGCTCGAGCAACATATGTCGGAAAACCAACAAACAATAGACGATAAGGTTACTGAAATAAAGACTAGAGTAGATAATCTCCCTACTGGTGCTGTCTGTCACTACGATGGGAGAAGCTATACTGAAGTTGTCTCGAGTCTCAGGACTGTCAAGCATTGTTCTAAAGCAAAAGAAAGAAACCTAGTGATCTATGGTATTGAATCTGCCCAAGGAGAAGAGCTCAAACATGTACTTGATACCCTATGTAAGCACTTGGAAGTAAAGTATGACTTCAAAAACGATGCGATCGAAATGACTCGACTAAAAAACCAGTAACCCTGAAACAGGGTCAGAAAGGTAAGAGGGAAAAGGTTCTTATCCTAGTAAGTTTTAGCAACATAGCTATCAGGTCAATCATCATGTCGAGAAGATGGAAGCTTGGTAAGTCGGATCAAGATGAGGTAAAAAAGATAGGTGTGCAGCCAGATGAGGCTAAGGAAATCCGAGACTCTAAGAAAGCGGGTAGAAAGATTGTAAAGCAGGTTATGGGGATGGGCAAAGAAGCCAAAGTGGAAAAAAACAACATAGTGATTGAGGTCAGAAAAATTCCTTACTCACAACTTGACTTAGTGCCGCCAGAGCTTAGAGAAGGTATCGACATCAACTTTGCAGGGGGTGCAGAGTCGGAAATAAAACCTGGAGAAAACCCTGACGGACAACAGACTGCCAAAAATGGCATTTCTGTCAAGGGAAAGTCTAAACAACAAAAATCCGACAACGGTAGTGAGATCCATATAAAACAAACCAAGTTTGGTTTAATTTATCAGGGTAAGGGGGCTTACCTGTCGAACTTTTATAAATGCACCTTAGAGTTCGAGTACAAAGGAGTCAAAAGAGAGTTCAACTGTGTGGAGCAGGGCTATTTCTTTGTCAGACTTTCTGAATTGGGATATCCAGGTGAGGCTGAGAAAATCATGAAAATGACTGAACCCAAAGAAATAAAACGAACCGGTGATAAGAAACATGTCCCCAAAGATCATGTCTTTGCCGGTAAAGAGTATGACTTGATGCTGAACTTGAACCGTGCCAAATTCTTTCAGAATAAATCAGAGGGAGAGAAGTTAAAAAACACCACCGGTCCACTGATAGAGGCTACCTCAAGCAGTCGCTGGGCTTGAGGATGGCCATGGGGGGACCGAAGGTATGATGAATCTGAGGAAGGAATACCTGGAGAAAATTGGCACGGAAAAATTCTCCAAACAGTGAGGGGTGAGATTCAAGCTAAAAGCTAAACTAAATGTGTTAGTTGTACACAGTATAGGTTTCTATTTATGTTTGATAGATATATCGATCAGATCTATCAATGTCGTATCGGACGTTCCATCACTATCACTACTGTGTGTTTTAAACTTTATCTAAATCACTTGTACAGCTCTGTACCGTTGTGTACTGTGCACTTGTATATTGTTTGTATATTGTCTGTACCTTTTAAGCCTATGTGCTTATTCTTATTTCTGGTTGTTTTTATTAATTGATTATCTTAACTTGTTCCTGGTACTTATATCTGGAACTGGTTCTATATCTTAACACTGATAATCAGTGTAAGGGTTGAAATGGAAAATAACCAAAGTGTCATCGAGGCTCTAATTCCGGAGACTCCAGAGCTGAGGGTATGGGCCCTGAGGTCCAAGCTGCCTTGAATGATGACTTGCATTATCGAGTCACTGACATAAGTGGGTCTAGTTCTAACATCGCCAAAATAACTGACGATGTAAAGAACAAAATGGCCGAGAAAATTGCTCTTGATGGCAAAGGCTATGATTGTGTAGTTTTTGTTGCAGGTCTGTGTGACATAACAAAACGTACCTACAAAAATGGGACACATGAAATAGTTTTCCAGCATCCTGATGTACCCACATGTAGGGCTGTGGTATCAGTGAGACTTTGTAATATGGTCAATGAACTGAAGAAATTATATCCTGATTGCAAATATATCCTCTCTAAAATCTATGGTATGAATCTGACAACGTTCAACAAATTCCCAGCAGATCCAGTTAAGCAGGAAATGATCACTCAAAGTATTAAACTGCTAAAAGGGGATATAGTGTATATTAATGCTCTGAACAATGTCCCCAATTGTAGACTCCACTACCTCTTCCACAACACACGGTGGAATAAGGGGAGGAAGGGTCGCCAGGTTGGGAATAAGTCACGCTTTGTGGGCCTATATGGCCCGGCTCGCATGAGGGACGGTTGTCACCCTAATCATACGTATAGAGTTAAGGTTGCAGAAAAATAGCCAACACCATCAAAAGGGCCTGCCCTGCTGAAGGAGGTGCTGTGGGTGACGAAGGCCGGGACACAGATCGAGATGATGAAGATGACGATGTGGATGAGCACGACGAGGTGAGAGGTTTAATAAAACAGCTGTCAGATGCAAAGATCTGAGTAAGTACAGGTATCTATGCTGTGAGCAAGATGTATGGCTAGATGACTATTGTGGATTATGAATGTAATATTTAAACTGTTAAATAGATCTGAGTAGAAGTCTTTCTGAGATTATTGAAACTCAATAGTATTGCCATGCTGAAAGTAATATTATTCAGTATTATTGAAAATAACTCGGTACGGCATGTAGAATTAGACTCTCAGATTGCATGTACCTAATCCAGACTTCAGTTTCAGTCTTCGTGGTGTGAGTAAGGGAACACTTTGATTATCCCTCAACTTTGAAAACTGTGGGAGACAATCATCCGGGCATCGGGCCAGGGGCTTGTTTTTCCCTATGTTTAAAAATATAATAACATACGGACAAATACATATGGCTTTCCTGCGGGTCTTAATAAAAATAATATAAAAAATGTCTTCCGCCACCCGTCCATATCTTTTTTCCTTTTCATAAGAACATGCGGACACATAGGGCGGAATACATCCGGACCTCTGCATGTACCCCTCCGTATCCCTCCGTATGTTTTAACACTAGTCCGTATGTGTCCGCATCTCATGTAAAATACCTCACATACCGGGAAACCCCCGGGGATTCCCTTTCCTCACTGTCCTACTTCACTTCCTGTCGCCATTTGCAATAGTGAATTTTTCATAACACGCGTCGAAATGTCGTTCTTTCAGGTAAGGAAAAAGATGTTTTCTTTCAAATCTCGCTGTAACTCAAAGCCCAAAGGCTGTGGGAAGGCAAAGGGGGTAAGGGTCTGTCCTCATAGTCCGGGAGGGGGGACAGTTCTTCAGTTTTCGCTTGATATCATAGCTTCACCGGCACCCTCTGCTGTCACTCCGGTCCTTGTAGTCTTCAATCTGTATTTCTGTTTTGTATACCTGTTAGAACGAAGCATATGGTAGTCCTATATCTTAACCTTTTAGGTCTTTTTACCCACGGGCGGGCACCCTGGCCAGCGGGCCCACCCCTCGTGTATGCCCTACGAGTTCTGTGTTTGGATAGGAGCACTTTCTTAAGTCTATACTGATTTAAAGTTAATTTATTTAGTTATTAAAAGTAAACAAGTTCACAATCATTTATACTGATTTAATTTTTCTAGGGAAAAGAGGAAGACGATGCTGACTTTATCCAGAGGAGGCTCCAGAGGAAGGGGAAGGGGGAGGGGCCGAGGCAGAGGAAAAGTTACCGGAAAAACTGATTTCTCCTCTTTGGCCGCCTCTTTTTTAAGTGCTCTCTCAGAAGGCAGCAGTGAAATAGGCCTTTCAACCTCTGTTGACAGTTCTTCTACCAGACAGGAAGGAGAGCAAGAAGAAGCTCCCTCTTACACGTCTTCCCAGGGGAGCAGAACCAAAACCGGGAAATCTCCACGCAAGAAGTCTCTTCACTGGCAGACCGACGAGACCCGGGCTCTGATACACGGGGCAAACCATCTTAAGCCTGTGTTAAAAGGGAAATTCAAATGCTATGCCGATGGAATAACCCTCAAGAAACTGGCTTGGGAGGAACTTGCAGGTAAAATAAAAAAATTTTCTTTGCTTAAATACATCTAGACACTTATCACATCAACACATATAAGTCTTATACCTACCTCTGACATGTGCATGTTACCTATATGTGTCACATAGAATTATTCTAAAACTAATCCAATAGACTAAATAAAACGTCCTCATTTAGACCCAAATCTGTATTCTTCTTGTGTTTATCATTCATCTTCAAATTAAAATATAACTTTTCCCATCCTTTTGTTTTTAAAGATTACGTGAATGCTAACGGCGGCCAGGACAGAGACGGGGATGGGTGTAAATCTAAAGTAACATACTTCTGTCAAGACGCCAAGCGCAAGGTACATATATTTTTACTTTTTATTTATATTATATGCGGACATGTGTATGTTTCATCTTCTAATAAATTTTGTGACCTATCTTTTAATGCTTTTTGTTAATTTTCCTGTAAGACATTATTATTTAGTCTCTTATCTATTTTTTTTTTCATTGCAGCGTCAGAACATAGACTCGATATATAAGACGGGGAGTGGCCAGAAGGATGACAAACATTTCCTGACTGACCTTGAGCAGGCAGCATGTGACTTCTGTGGCACAGAGGTAATACTAGGTGAGCATCTCTTGGTTGTTATGTTCTTATTCACTGTCAGAAATAAAAATATATGTCATCTTACAGTATTATTTAGTTAATAAATTGGACTCGGACAGCAGGTGGAAAAATGTAATAATATATCATGTCTCCTCTCTCTTATGTAAGTTGTATATGTTGGTCCAACTTTAACACATTTCAAGTGAATATATGGATATGTTTTCATATCTACTGTCAAATTTACTTTTTTTCATGTATTTTTTATTGGATTATAAAATAATATATTCTTAGGAATCAAAGGAATGCAGCCTCCAGATCTGAAGGGCGGAGACCCATCGCAGAGAGATATAGAGTGGTCATGTTATGACCCATATAGATCTACACGTGTGGACTATGAGAGCATGAAAATGCCATCCGATTCCCTTGCGGCAACAGTGCAGGGCCAGATGCTCCAGAGCATAGACGGAGGTGGGTATCTTACAGCTTCTTTCCATGAAGAAAGCTAGAACCTTATTATATTCTGACCTATGTACTTATTTTGTTTAAAGAGAAAGATACCTTACTTTTTACGTTATTTACTTTATACTACACATGCGGACCTGACATACCACATATTAATTGACCTGATTATTAACTTTGATTTTATTTTATGTTTTCAGTTCCAGTGCTCGAGGAAGGTGAAAGTGAAAATGCTTCTTGTGCAGACACAGAGGAAACACGTAGCACTCAGGGAGGAGAAACAGAGAGTGAAGTGGAGGTGGACCATGCTGAAGAAGCTGAAGCTTCCACTGACCTCACCCAGAACTTTGAGAGGGAACCGGTTTCTCATCACCCTGCCCCTGCCCGTGCTACTACTTTACAGCCCCGGGTATCCACTTCTCATATGTTGAAAATATGCAACTCTTTTAACAGAAAGCTTACCTTAGAAAAGGAGAGGAAGGGGACTCCCAGTGTCCCGAAATATCAAAAAAGTAGCCGACAGTTACTGGATGAGAAAAAAGATAAAGACAGGGATACCCTTCTGAAGAAGGTTAATGATATCAAAGAAAGGAACCTGAGTAAAGCCTCTCATGAAAAGAACTTTGTTAGTCCTTCTACTTCTAGCTCAGGTCCGAAGCCCTCTACCTCCGGCACACATCCTAAGCCCTCTTTCTCAGGGACACATCCTAAGCCCTCTTCCTCAGGGACAGTTCCTAAGCCCTCTACCTCAGGGACAGTTCCTAAGCCCTCTACCTCAGGGACAGTTCATAAGCCCTCTGCCTCAGGGACAGTTCATAAGCCCTCTACCTCAGGGACAGTTCATAAGCCCTCTACCTCAGGGAAAGGTAAACATCCCTCTACGTCAAGGTTGATAGAGCAGCATTCTTTAGGCAATGAACCACCACAAGAAGACACCCAAGACCAAGACTGTGTTCCTCTACCCGAAGGAAGGATAAGGAGGAGGGCAGACTCATTCTCAGGCTTGTTAAACGACAATGAACCTTATCTAGACGAGGATGATGACTTAGAACAAGCCTTGGATTTGCCTTATAACACAAAAAGGACAAACGATGATGACTTACGGAATCCCTCTAAGAGGGTAAAGCTGTATACTGAGGAAGAGGTGCAGGAACTAATTGCCGCCTCTAAAAAGCAAGAAGACACTAAAGCAGATGGAGATGATTTTTTGACCAGTACTCCTTCTAGGACAGAAGGCAAAGAGAAGAAACAAACCTCTTCCAATAAGAAAACTGTAGCTAAAACCAAGGATAAGCCTGTCCCTACTGGTCCACGCAGAACCTCTCCACGCCTGCAGGCCAAGCAAGATTTTGACTCCCCTCGTAACGTGTCTGTTTTAGAAGAAATTTCCAGAAAAAGTGACACTTCTTCAAGAAAAAAACTGTTTGGTTCTAAAAAGAAGGAAAAGAAAGATGGACAAGATAAATCTTTAATTGAAATCCCCTCTTCTCCTATCCTATCTGACTTAGAGGACGAAGGAGTTGGTAGTGTGGAGTTTATTACACATAAAAGGGGGACTGGGCATACTCCTGTGGAAAATCCCAACCCTATCACCCTGGAATTAAAAAAGACTCACGAGGCTCTGGCTGAGTCTGCAGTGAAAATATCTGAGGATATGAGATATGCAACGCAGGAACTGGTTGTTTCCAACAAAAAGATGACTTCTTCTTATGACAATTTCTCTCAGAAGGTTGTAGAGTCAGCGGGAAATATAACGACGAACACAAATTTATTTATCGAAAAACTTGAGGAGACTTCTAAAGTGTCTTCTGATACATTAAAAAAAATGTCCGCTGCTTTCCTGCATAACCAAAAGGAGACAGTCGAAGGAGTAGAGGTTATAAACGATAAACTGATAGACAATTTACTGTCCAAGCAAGTGAAAATAGTGCAAAGTGTGAATGCCATGACGGAGTCCTTAGGGAAGCACACAAAAGCTGTAGAAGAAGCTCAGAGTAAAATAACTGTTGGTATTGTTTCTGTAGCAGACAGCTTTGCCCGGGTGTCTGAAAGTATGAAGCAATTGGCTTCTACTCAAAAGGCCCTTAATCTTTGTAATAATACTTCTTTGCAGCTGGTTGACAACACAGAGAGAGTTCTAGACAGGGTAGTGGCCAACCTCGAGAAGCTGGGTGACCTTCAAGAGAAGCTCAATAAGGAAACTATAGCCAGGACTTTAATTGAACGTGAGTATAAATTGACAAATAAATATATTAGTTTCAGTATAGCTTTCATTGATATAATTTTTTCCATTGAATAACACATGCGTAAGACAAAAGGAATAATTAAATTTTTTATTGATGTGAATATGAGTATAAAAAAGGGACACATAACCTTAACATACGGGCAATCGGTATGGGTATGTTCTTATAAGCTACTGCTTAAAACTAAAGAAGGAAATTTATTTTTCATGTCTTTATTCAGTCGGTCATCCCGTCCTTAAAACGCATGGAAACATGAACCGTCAGGACCCTGATGAAGAGACAGAATCTCCTGTAGCGTCCCCTCCTCAAGCAGTCGCTGAAGGTCCGGACGAGTCTCCCCCACGAGATGTTAACGAATTTCCTGTACCCTCTCCTCCCGTTCCACTCTTACCGGAGCAGACCTCACCGCAAGAAACAAAAGAAACTATGGTTAATTCTCCTGCTATAGAAGTAGATGATGCAGCAGCGGAGCCACAGGGGGAGGGCAGTGCCTCCCAAGAGCCTGACACTCAGGCTTCTCTACAGACAGAAGAGACACAAGGTACAGAAAACACGCTTAAATCTTTCTTTGACGTTGTATTTTATTATTGCACTTAGTTTTAAAGTATCCTATATTCCTCTAATAACTGAGTTTCCTGTAGGCAGTATGAAGGTGGACCCTCTGTTTTAAAATAACTGAGAGTTCCACTTTTCTTTGAACATTTTAAGTCTAAAGGCAGTAGAATGAAAGAAAAAAAGATTGACATAGAGCCTGACAAAAGCCAAACTGATATTATAACTGTCGCCTAGGTGTTTGACAGGAGGCTCTCACTTTCATTGCATGCACACATTAGGGAATCAGATACATCCCTCAGAAGTAGACCCTTCCGGTTTATCTGCTTTCCTTACCCATCCAGAACCTCCCACTGGTAAGTTCTGATAACTGTACATGCTCATCCAGTCCTTAGAGGAAAAGAAGGCAAAACATAGTTGGGGTTTTGCATGTTTTTCAGATGGGTAAACATTTTGACATAGAAACATGTATGTAAGATTTTATTCACTCTCTTTTATTCTAATTTTTGGTTTTTGTATTTTCCTTTATAAGATGGGAAACCGCCCACATATCAGACCGAGAGCAACATTAACCCTGGTTTTTTCTTCGAAGAGGAGACGTCTAAGATGAAGTTGGCTATACCTGGTGAAGGTAAGGAGATCCGAAAAAAAGATAACAAATGAAGATTCTTATTTCAGATAGACCGAAATCAATAAATTCTATGAGGTCGAGAATAAAACTTCAATATTTAGTTCATGCTTTGTGTAGGAAAAAATTATACTGAAGAATTATGTTTCCTTTCATATGCAGCTATCAACTGTATAAGTCCTCAAGACAAAGGGCTTCCTCAGTTTACTGTCTTAAAAAGCGACGATTTTGTTATAGTGGCTACAGACGTACAGGAAGATCATCAGGATGCGGCAAAAAATCTTGTCATCCCCAAGGACATCGACACCCAGTCTGAAGCAGACACAGAAGCTTCAGTGTCAGCTTCAGAGAAGGACTACGGAGAAGATAAAAAGAAACGTGTCCCTCTGAAAAGGTCTTCCAGGGCACGTAAAGCAACACAGAAATACCGGGATAATATATAAGTGTTAATGAACATGTGTCATTCTGGTATAAAGAAGACAAAAAGACCAAAGATTTATCTTTTCCAGTCACATACAGGACTGTCTTTTAATACATAAAGTGAGGAGAATTGTTTATGTGTAGTTACTTTTAAGACTGCAGAACTAAAGACAAATTGTGTTAGACTTGTTAAGCATCGAGTTAAATATCTAACATGTAATAGAAAAAAAACAGGTTCAGTTGGATAACTTTTTTCTGTAATAATTAGAAAAAGAATGTACAAGGCCATTTGTTAAAGAATATTAAGGAAAGTAATGAATAGAATTTTTAAGGCTTTGCTGTTTCCATGCTGTTGATTGTTCTGACTATAGGATGACAGAAATGATTCATAGTTCACGTGGTATATGTCCGTATGTGCCGAACATGAGAGTATTTCACTTATATCCAAGAAATTAAAAGAAAACTGAAGAACAGTGGAGATCTTCAAAAGAAATAAGTACTTGATACTTATATATACACACGTACATATGGAAGTCTGTATCTAAGAAGTAGATAACATAGGGACTTCAGGTTAAATGTGAAAGGTACATTCGTATAATGAAACCATCAGAACCACAAGGAAGGATGCTTCCTCCTTACATAGAGATTAATTTATGTCTTGACTTAGTGGTTTCAAAGATTCAAGTTAAGCCAAATAAGTGCCTTCATACATAATAACAAGGTTTGAAATTTATAGTGACGGATATACAAAGAATTTAATTATATTAATTCACACTGAGACCTTCTTTGTCGGACAATAAATACACAATATTTACTCTATACATATGTACAATAAGATAAAATAGAAGTGTCCTTAAACATCTTAAGAGTTATAACCGATTCTGATCCTGAAAGAATTGCTCCATGACTCTGTTCACCTGTTGAATAAGGAAAGGAAGATCTGGATAACTGTTAAACTGGCTGGGGTCACCTGCGTCTTCTCTCTGGTCTTGAACCTCGGGATTCTCTCCCACCTGTAGCACATTTTCAGTCTCTTTGTCTTCTGAGCTGAAGTGTTTCTGGACGAAAGAAGACCGCAGGTTCTTGAAGGCTATACGCTCAGCCGGAGTCCTTTGCTCAGGTTGAGGAACAGGGGGCCTTATCCTCTTGAACCTGTCTCTGTCTAAGGAGTCTGGGAGAAGAGGAACCTTTGCCGCTTTGGCGCAGTTGTGCAGGGCAACACATGACTCTATTATAGCCGCAGCTGTGGGAGGGGAATGGAACAAGTAGCCCCCACTGCTGTCTAGACACCTGGTTAAAAAAATATTACACATCTTATTTAAAAGGTGAACACGAGGGGGCTTTAAATGTTACTGTAGAAATTACATATGGTTTATGCATATATATAAGAAGCTAAAATATTTTAAGCCTTACCTCCAGCGCTGTTTTAGGATACCGATGGTTCTCTCGACTGAAGAACGAGTCTTCCTGTGCCATTTGTTGAAGTCTATGTCTGCTTGCGTTTTCTCATACTTTATAGGGGTGAGGACATAGTCTGTCAGGACGTACCTAAAAGAAATCGTTTTATTTTTAAAGGAAGAAATTTATGAATGACTTTCATAAATAAAGTTATAGGATAATTTGTTGTATTCAAGAGGAAAATCATATTTATATTTTTGAAATAAAGGAAAAACCTGTTTCTATTTTATTTGAGAAAAAACAAGAGAGAGAGAATTGTTCTTTCATAACTACTTACCCAGAGTCCCCCAGTAAAAAGTATCCTTGGAAGTCCCCCCTCTCTCCTAGGAATTTAACCTGCGACCCATTCATTACATATATATCATTGGAGCTTCCCGGGTTCGCTGCATTGACATGAAATATGATCCCGTCATAGTCTGCGATGATCTAGAAAAAAAGGGACAACATGTAAAGAAGAAAAAGTTAGGACTTAAGACATTTAAGTCAAATAACAGGAGAGAAAAGAAGGAAGAAAAGAAGATAAACTTTACATCTTTTTCTTTATGAAAGGAACTTTGATAGAAAGAAACCAAATGAAAAGGAAGAGAAAGAATTATGTTTAACTTACCATAACATTGATGCTGTAGTACCCTTTATAGCAATAGTACTGATTCTCGTCGTTTATGACACCTTTGGGGCACATTATGGGAACGTGGGTTCCATCCACCAGACCGAAGCACTTTGGTTTCTTTGTTTTCTTGTAGAAGGCAGTGGCTTTGGCATTTTTCTCATCAAAAGAGTCCGGCCATTCCACATACTCTGTGATGTGTGTCCTGAAGTATTCAGCCACGTCTACCACAGACTTGCTCACCACGCTCTTGCTGACCCCGTGACAGTCCCCGATAGTCTGGTAGCTTGCTCCTGTGGCGAAGTACCTCAAAGCCACACAGAACTATGAAGTAAAAACAAATAAAGTTAAATTAGCTAAAGTCAAATTGTTTTCAATGGATTTTGCTATCAGTATGGTTCTGCGGAAGATAGAGTGAAAGGGGGATATGGTACACCCAACATGGGCCTAGGAAAGGAAAAAATAGACTGCAGATAGGCAGAACAACCTCTTAAGAACAGGTGTGTGCAAAGCCATTTGTATAAATAGATGTATAGGAGAATTATAGTCTTTATTGCTCGGGGAAAAGGAGACTTACTTTGATCCTGTAGGGTACAGCATGCTTGCCCCTTAGGACTTTGATTTCTCTAGTGTCGACGAACCTGTCTATCAAAATCCTGACAACTGGTTTAGGAAGACGATACCTCTGGACAAACTTCTTGTCTGTGAAAAAGGAGAGGGGGTCAACACGCTTGAAGTATTCTCTCTTGCTTCTCTGGATCCATCCTATCCTCATTTTGGTGAGAGCGAGCACCACAGAGCAATCTTGTTGAGAGCGAGCACCACTGAGCAAGTTAGAATGAACCGCCCAAACAAAGAAATAAAAACTTCCGGGTCAAGGTCATATGTCATGACCCCACATACGGCTGAACGAACAAGACGCGGAAACATACGGACCTATGCAGGGGTCCATATGTAACATACGATGGTCCGTAAGCTATTTTAACATACAAGGGGGGTACCCCCCTGTAGGTATTTGAGGCCCTACATACGGCGTTTCAGCGGTTTTATGAAAGTCCGTAAGATAAGGAAAAACAGAGTTTTTCCCATATAGGAATACGGAGGTCCGCATGTAGAGGCTAAAAGTCCGTATACATAGGGAAATACAGAATTTATATTTTAAGCACATACGGAGGTCCCTATGTGATATACGGACGTCCGCATGATAGGGAAAAACAGGCTCCAGTATGGTTTAATTGGAACTTCAGTGAAACACACTTTAATGGTGAGAGGGTTGTGTTTACAAATGGGTTTTTGATGTTTAATTTTAGCTAGAGGAGCTGACAGGTTTAGAGGCACCTCTTGGTTGTATAGGGCATCCCTCGTTTGCTTGGTGAGATGCTGGGCTCTTTGCGAAACTGTGTATGGATGTAAATGGCTTATTGCTGTTCGCCTTATCTGATTGGAGGAGCTGACTGGTTTAGAGGCATCTCTGGAAAAGGTTAGCCTCAGTGCTGGAGATATTAGTATTTAGTATTTAGTTCTTGTGGAATATCAATATTGATAATTTGAAATTTGGCATATCTATATGCGATAGATAACAACCTTCCGGTTTTGTGTACTTATGATGTGTATGATGATAACAATGCTGGTGTTACTATTTTGTATAGATATAGATATAATGTATTCTTATCATTCTTGTTCAATTGTTTGATTTTATTATACTTTCATTATAACTGTATGATTTGGATATGTGTAAATATTTAATGTATATGTAATTATATTACCAACAGGTTATTGATTGATGTTAAAAATAAATAACTTAACTAGACCTGTGGATAAATGCTTTTTCTCTTGTATAGTGTTCTTGAAAACATAAAAGTATGTTCTGTATGGAGCAAAGTTGTTAATTAGTATGTTTCTAATCTTTTACAGACCACTCTCGCACTGCTGTTGCTCGCTCTACTGTATGTAATTAATAGCCCCTAGGGAACATTAGGTTGGTATCTCCCTAGGGGCTCTATCTAGGGCCCTGAGTCATTACTTGGGGCCTTCATATTTTTGTTTTGTGTTTTTTGTTTGTGTTTGTTTTTCTGAGCCTGAGAAATGTTTACTACATTACTTAAGGATTTTATTAAGACCAAGGGATTCAAACTGGTGCATCTTAACACTCGCAGCACGTACAAAAAAAAGGATGATATTTTTATGAAATTGAATGGTTGTGATATTGTCTGTATGACTGAAACTTGGCTTCATGATGATGTGGATAATGATCTGGTTTTATGGCCAGGTATGAACCTGTTCCGACAAGATAGGAGAACTGGTAAAAAGGGTGGTGGCATTGTAGCATATGTTAGACATGAAATAGCTGCTTATGCAACGAAGGTTAACCAACTGTGTGTTAACACTAAGGATATTGAATGTTTTGTCTTGGATATTGCTATTCCATCTCAACCTGTCATAAGGTTAGTGACATTGTATCGACCGCCCTCTGGTAACAGGGTGGAGTTTATGCTCCATCTAAAAAAGGTGTGCAAAACTGTAGACTCTGATAAAGTAGAGCTCTGGTGCCTTGGCGATATTAATATAAACACGTTATTAGCTAAGCTGCGGGGTACTATTGAACTTGCAGATTTGTGTCAGTCATATGGGTTACATAAACTGATAGACCAATGTACTAGGCCATATAAGAAATGAGTATCGTGTTTAGATAACATCTTACGGGGACGATGTAGTATCCGGGACTCTGAACTTCTTAGTTAGTGATCATTTGCCTGTACTTTCTGTCAAAACCAAACAACCGAGTGTAGTAACAACTAAAGTGGTGACTATGAGACAGTATAGGAACTTTGATAAAGAGCTATTCCTGGATTGGCTATTGGAAGCTGACTGGGATGAGTTCTATGCTATTGAAGAACCCAATCATGTTTGGTTATTTATTTAAAATCTAATTACCACCTTTTTGGATGGCATTTGTCCTCTGATAACAGGGACTTTTCGAGATAATGGGCATACATGGATGAATGGTGATATATTAAGCCTTATACGCGAACGAGAAATTTGTGTAAACTTGTTTCTAAGAACTAGGGATGGAAAATACCTTGATAGAGCCCGTAAGTTACGCTGTAGAATAAACCTCAGCTACAAATATGCCAAGGAGGCTTATTGTAAACAGGAGCTTGAAGAAAATGAGAAGGATCCAAAGAATTTCTGGCGTAATATAAATGCTATTATCAAGCCCTTTGCTGATCCTAGTCCCCCTATGTTAATTGGAGAAGATGGTGAAATTAAAACTAACCAACAGTCTGTGAATTATATTAATGAATATTTTGCAAAGATAGGGAAAAAGTTGGATGAAGCACTACCTTCAAGCCATAATATAGTACACAGCCATCCCAGTGCTGGGGCACGACACGATGAGAATCGGGCTTATGATCAAGCAATCAGAGTGACGGAAGAGGAGGTAACGTACTTAGTCAGTGAGATAAATATCAGATGTGATATTTTGAAATTGGCCTTACAAAATATGATTCCTCAGTTTACCTGGTTGCTGCAGAGAAGCTTTGATCTAGGTATTTTTCCAGACAAATGGAAGTGTGCACGTGTAACACCGATCCCTAAAAGTGGAAACGAGCGGTCAGTTACCAACTGGAGGCCCATATCCCTCTTATCAGTTCCCTCCAAAATAGCAGAGCGTATCATGCATGGTCATGTTTACCATTTGTTGGAAAAAAATAAGAAGTTTAGTGAGTTTCAATTTGGTTATTGCCAGGCTAAAGGAACAGGAGATGCGATCTTTCGTTTTTTAAATGACTTATATGACAATATGGACAGGTCACATGTCAGGGCGACATGTTTTTTAGACCTCAAAAAGGCCTTCGACAGTGTGCCACACCCTGGCTTGTTGGACTCTGTTAGATCGTTTGGTTTTGGCAATAATATTGTAAGTTGGATAAAATCCTATCTAGATGGATGACGTCAGTTTACCCGAATTGGGAATTTTACTTCTATTATTGAACCAGTCCCATATGGAGTACCTCAAGGCTCGGTGCTAGGACCTCTGTTATTTATCATGTATGTGAACGATGTCTGTTCCGCTATACAAGAATGTAGTTTCCTCATGTATGCTGACGACTTGGTCTTTTATAGTTCAAATAATAAAATGGATGTTGCTCACTCCAGGTTGCAGCGAGATATAGATAGGGTTGGTGCCTGGTGCATCCAGAAACGATTGACTGTCAATTTAGATAAGACCAGGACTGTTTGGTTTAGTGCGATGCAGAAGCTGAAAAGGCTATAGCTATCTAAATTTACTATGTATTATAAGCAACTTGATTTGCAGTCAGATTATACCTACTTAGGCCTACGGATTGACAACGATTTAAGCCTTGAGCTAGCAATAAAAGATATTTTCCAAAAAGTTAATAATCGCTTATTCAGGTTCAGTAAATTGAGGAGTTTAATGACCCGGAATGTTGCAATATTAGTCTATAAGAGTACTATCATGTCGCTCTTTGATTACTGTAGTTATGCTTACTCAGGATGTAGCAATGAGGAAAATTTGAAGAAAGCCCAGCGGCTTCAGAATAGGGGCCTGAGAACATGTTTCCGGTCTCATCCCACAGGCTTGAGTGTAAAGCAGATGCATGATGCTGCCAATGTACCTTATCTTGATAGAAGGCGGGATGAATTGCTTCTAACTGTTATGTATAAATACTCGAAACATGTTGATATGCTAGATACATGGCGTGGTGATCGTATAACCCGTTTTGATTCTAAGATAAAGTTTAAGGCGAAAGTCCCTCGACTCAGTACTTATAAAAGATCTAGATATAGAGGAGCTATGCTATGGTCTTTATTGGGTAGTTGGTATCATCATTTGGAATCGAAGTTATAGTTTAATAAAGATCGATAACTTGAGGATCGAAAACAATAAGCCTGGAACTGATGATGATGATAACAGCAGTGATGGAACTGCCTCGATCGGGAGCATACATGATAATAAAGAAGGAGGGCACGATTCGATTGACATTGGGGAATCTCTTGACGAAGAAGATGGAATTGAGGAGTTCTTCAGTATCAACTGATATCTCTGAGGCTCTAATAGCCTATTAGTGACATGATAATGCTTCTATAATTGTACATCGTGTGTGTATAGATTCCCGACTGGATGGAGCTGACCGGTTGAGAGGCACCTCCAGCTAAGGAATGTTTAGTACTGATATTCTGAAGCTTTATCATCATTCTATTAGCAACATGACTATCCTCCCATAATCCTGTATTTTGTGAGAATATATTCCAAACTGGATGGAGTTGACTGGTTGAGAGGCACCTCTAGTTACGAATATCCTCTGGATGGTTTTTCTGGATTTTGTTCTCACACTGGAGCTGACAGGATGAGAGGCACCGTGTGGTAACAGAGTATCCATAGTCCAATTATGCTATAAACATAAATCACATTAATATATGCATATATCGATGATGGAACTGGAGTATACAACCTGATGCCATAATCAGAGCTACTACTTGATATGTTTCCAAGGCTTCATTCATCTGTTAAAGGTGACAGATATTGACTTAATTATGCATATGGCCACAACAATGATGTGTGGATATTTTATAAATGTAAAGTCCTATAAATATGTGCTGTGATTCTTAGTTGTGAATCACTGCTAGTATGTTGATGTTGCAACCCATTTTTTTGGAATCCCTTTGGTATGGTAATTGTGATAGTAACGCTGATTAGCGGTTTACAAACTTGATTCAGTCTAGATAATTACTTGAGCTCAAATCCGTGTTACCTATATTGTTAACTCTATCTTGGCAATTCTTCTTTTGTCTACGTATGTCTTGCCCTGTTATGTAAATTGTTGTCCTGTCTAGTCTTAATTCACCATCATAATGTATGTAAATCATTATTACTCTTTATTTAATTGGGAATCATAGCTGGCAACTTGAACTTTATAGTTACAAAACCTGAGACACATAATAGTGTATTATATTGAGCTAGCTTGGAAGCGATTTTCACTACAACTGAACTTGATTTAACAATTGTATGTCAATTTTCCACTTATTTCATTTGTGAGATGTACAATAAAATAATTTGCAAAATTAAAAAAAAAAAAAAAATCCTCCCATCCGTCTGCATTTCCATATCTCCTGAAGCTTCTGATTTAGAGTTAGACTCCCAACTTATCCTTCTCAACCTTTTCCTTCTCAACTTTCTCCTTCTCAAGCTTCTTCTTGTCTTCCTTCATCTTTTTCTTCAACAGATTCCTAGCCCTCTTAGTTATGGCTACCTTAACTCTTCCTATACCAGGCTATTTTTAGAGCAGATTTCGGGTTGTAGTAGGTGTCATAAGATTTTTAAAACTGTTGGAATTATGTGAATATTCCAATTAGAATGGAAATGGTGATGGGTTATGCTGTTCTAGTCAGTCAGAAAGAGTAACACCCAGGGTTTCTCTATCTACTTTATTATGTGAGATATAGGATAAAAAATAGTGGTGTTCTAATGAGAAAAATTACTGTATCGATTGTGATGAAATAAGGTTCATGTTGTAGGAAATCTAATGTTTTACTGAAATTTTGGTAAATGGTGAAATTAAGAAAATGTTCTTTTTGGTTACCATGGCAACCAAAACTATGCAGAATTAGCATTTATAGCATATCTATATGATCTGTTGCCATGGTAACCAACCCAAATGACCCATAATGCATCAAAATACACTGAAAATTCCAATGCCATTATATTGAGCATGAAAAAATATCAATTTTCGCCAAAAAAATAATATTATTTGATGTTTTTCATGATTTTTAGCTTAAATATTGATTAAATATATGGTAAACTTTCATGGGGATTCAGAGATATATCTCAAGTTTGCAAGACTACCATACTTGAGGTAGGGACTAACTCCTTGGACTCCTTAGAGAGCCCAACACAAGGTGCAACACTGTAAAAAATCTAAGACTTTCAGTGGATTTTGAGGAAGTTATAGACTGCTCAAAATCGGTCAAAAATCAGCCAAAATCGGTCCAAACTACGCATAAATGCGTAACCGGTAAAGAAGAGTTAAAATCATGATCCGACAGATTCTTAGCAGCCCCATGGGTGGTCAAGTTCCATGCCAACTTAATCCTAGCCATGTCTGCTTTGTTCTCCTCATCCATTCTTAACGCCTCCAACTCACTTTTCTGTTTTCAGAAGAACCTGATCCTGTTCCTCAATCTTATCCTTTATCTCCTTATCCCGAACTGACTCATTCTGAATCCGTCTCTCCTCTTTCTGCAATTCAGTCTCTCCCAACTAGACGAAAGATGGGTCATGAGGTGCAGTAGTTGACCTCGTACTCATCCGACCTACAGGAGCTGCTTCCAACAGTAATTCATCCAAATTCTTCGTAGTAGTTCTAGTAGGTCCACCGAAGTAGAACAGAGTGTCAGAAGCATCTCTGTTTGGGTGGGTACTGTCCCAACTCTTCTTAACCGACGCACAAATCGGATAGAACATGGAGCACTTCGCCATCCCAGTAGCCATGTCCATGTAGTTCGTATACCAGAGTCTCGGGACAGTCAGACCTTCAGGAATCGTATCCCTGATCAACCTACTCCATTTCTTATTTATCTTATGTGGCTTACTCAGTTTCTCATCACAAATTTTGTTCTTATCAATAAAAACAGTGGCACCATTCGGCCATCGGATAACCCCTGTTTCGTAATTCAGACACCCCTGTTCGTCTTCAGAATGCAAGATGGTGGCGGTAGTCTCCTTAGCTTCCGCACCTTCTTCATTCCCGAGCGTTTCTTTCCGAGTGTCGTCATTCCGAACAGTGGCTTTCGTACTCCTACTACCTTCTCCCAACATACTATCCACCTCCATCTGTTCTATTTCTGTACTAGTATTCTGATTGCTTCCACCGATCGTCTTAACTGCTGCCGCATCCTCTAACAGCCTTTCGTCTTCTGAATTGACCAGACTGACCCGGCCTTCTCCAACCTCCATCTTAACTTCATCGGACAACATACTTTGTGCCATTACAATGCACAAGAGAAACCAAAGCACCGGCAGGTTTGATTCTTAATGGTCTAACCTAACGAATGTTCAGATATTCTTACGTCCTGACTGCCTTATTTTGCGGAAAAACACTTCCCAAGTCGTCCAAGCGTGCTGATGCTGCTGGCCACCACACTTGATTTGACAAGATGGCAGATCTCTCGCGAGAACCCTGATTGCGGGGTCAAAGGTCATACCCGTTGTCTTAACCTCGTTCCTGAATCTAGGTCAGGCCACACACGTGCTCACACACTCGTAAACAAAATGATCTGTCAAAGTTGTATCATCACTTTCAACTTAATCTCTTCAGGAGTATCTATGGAGAGTACGTGTAGCATTGTACTGACACGTCGGATACATCCGTCCATCACCCACGGGAACCATCAAGTCGCAGACAACAGAGCAGGTTAGAGCGATTCTGTTCACTCGGTACCGCATTCCTTATCACGCTGTCAACAGAGTTGACACCGCTACTAACATAACACATAACAATACATACACATAAACATATATAGACAATGTACAAGACAATACATCATTGTGTTTCAGGATTCAATACTTCCTAGAACTTCAGATAGGGCTAACACCGCTTCTCTGTGTGATCCTAGCACTACGGCGTACGCCCTCCTTCTCAGGTCTATTCTTAGTATTGGGTGACGTAGCTTCGCTCCTGGAATCTGACCTAGCCATTCGGGTTTCAGGTTGCTTAGTCTTTCCAACTCCTGCCGAGACTTTCCTATCCTTAACATTTTTCTCATTCTTCCTATTAACCTCCACCACATTCTTTTTCCTACGTCTCCTCTTCCGAGTACCTAGCATAGGCATTTTCCTCGTTTTTTTTTCTTTTTTTCAGACACCACAATCTCATCAGGCACGGTTACCCTACCTTCATCCTCATCCTTCATATCAGGTAAGTGTTCCAATTCGGGTAGATCCACGATCTCAGGTAACTCCATGACATTCGGACCTACTCCATACATTTCTTCTGCCAATTTCCTATCCCGATAGGATCGTAACACTTCCACATGACATCTTCTCACATTACCATTCAGATCTTCTATAAAACATGTAGTTTCCGAAATAATCTGAGTTATGACATGTGGGCTATCCCAACTAGATACCACCTTCAATCTATCAAGAGGTTTATAGAATCTAAGGACTCTATCACCCACTCTGAAAAATCTCGGTTTTAATCCAATATCATATCCCACTTTCTGCTAATTCGCTGATTTTTCCAACCGGTTCCTAACAAGTTCATAAGCCTTCTTAAAATTGTCCCTCAGAGACTCCACAAACATTAGGCTACATGGAGTTTCAGGACTAATTCCGATCCCACCAAACACCAGATCTGCTGGCATTATGATGTCTTCACCATAGACCAACATATTTGGAGTGCAATTAGTAGAAGCATGCACCGTACTATTATATGTATGTACTACAAAATCACACTGAACATCTCAATCATCCTGATACTTATTTACTAATGGTTTCAGGACTTGCAATAAGGTTCTATTGAACCTCTCTACCAGACCATCCAACTGAGGATGATACAGATTCGTACGCATCTTACAGATAGCCAGGTAATTACACATTTCCTGAAACAATTCAGACTCATACTCCCTTCTCTGATCACTGTGAAGCATTAGGGGAACCCCAAACTGCAACACCCAGCCTCTTACAAATGCTTCCGCACAAGTAACAGCTTTGTATACTTCGTATGGTAATCGCACACCACCATCAACCTAGGGGTTGTAGTAAACCCACTAATGATATCAATTGCAATTCTGGCAAACCGTACTCCAAATAGTTCCTGAACCAAGGGATTTCTACCTAATTCAAGCTTATTCTTACAACAATCAGGACAAGTGGCAATCCACCTAAGTAAATCTCCACTCATCCATGGCCAATAGTATCTCCTGAGAAGTCTTTCCAGAGATCTATTCTTCCAAAAATGACCACTTGTCCTGTGGCCATGACAATAATACATAATATCCTGATGCATAGCGCTAGGAATGACAATCTGAAGTATCTTAATTGGACTCATTTTTCACCTACATAAAATTCCATCTCCGACTTCCAACTTGGTCCATTGAGCCAGAAATCTTCTCATCTCTCTATTCTCCATACTAATAGCAGGCCTATTATGGGTTTCATTCCACCTGGAACTGTTTCCAGGAGCTTCTTAATGGTAGGATCTTTATTCTGGAACTGACGAATAGTCTTGGGTGACCACTCAATCAGTGTTTCCGGATGATCCCTATATGGTGTTCTTATGTCTGCAATGACTGCATTGTGCATCCCACAGTCATCACAATCCTCCCGGTTGCACTTCCTAATTGGGCTCCTACTTAAGGCATCAGCATTCGTATGCTTAGCTCCTGGCTGATGTTGGATCTGACTGTTCTCCAATCCAAATTCTGAAAGGTGGGCTAACCATCTTCCCATCATTCCTTCAGCATCCTTAAAGTTAAGCAGCCATCGAAGTGATGAATCATCAGTCCTCAACGTAAAATCCGACCCCCACAAGAAATTTCTTAGTGTACACCAACACAGCCAGAAGTTCCCTCTTAGTGGTGAAATAATTCTTCTGAGCCTTATTCAGAGTGTTGCTAGCAAATGCAATCGGAACCTCAACACCATCCTGGACCTGAAACAATGCGGCTCCAATGCTATCATTGCTAGCATCTGTTTCCAAAATAAGGTGCCCCGTTGCCGTTGGGTACTTCAACATCGGAGTATCCGTAAACAAAGACTTCAACTTAACGAATGCTTTTTCTAAATGACTAGAGAACGCTGTTTTCTCTATGTCACTAGGGTTCATCCCAATTTGCCAATACCCGGATTGTAAATCCAGGGTACAGAACCAATTGTTCCCTCCTTAAGCATCTAAGGTTTCATCGACCCTCAGAAGAGGATACGAATTCTTCTTAGTCATGCCATTTAACTTCCTATAATCCACACAAAATCGGATACTACCATCCTTCTTGGTAGTCATGACAACAGGACTGGACCAGGGACTAGTACTTGGTACTTTTACTCCGTTTTCCAACTGGTCAAAGATCTCACTTTCACAAATAATTTTCTTCTTCAGAGGCAACCATCTATACAAAATCTTGAAAGGTTTGGCATCTCCAGTATTGATATGGTGTAATACCTTATCATTCCGTCCTAAGGGTCCACCTGAGTAACCGAACGCATCCTCATACTTTTGTAACAGGTTCTGAGCTTCCATCTTCTGCTAATTATTCTCTAAAGAAGACTCCTCAATAATCTTATCTAGTTGTTCATCCAGTTTCACCTTTCCTGATGGGACCACTTCCTCTTCAGGATTGCTAACTCATACTTTTGTAACAGGTTCTGAGCTTCCATCTTTTGGTAATTATTCTCTAAAGAAGACTCCTCAATAATCTTATCTAGTTGTTCATCCAGTTTCACCTTTCCTGATGGGACCACTTCCTCTTCAGGATTGCTAACTCATACTTTTGTAACAGGTTCCGAGCTTCCATCTTTTGGTAATTATTCTCTAAAGAAGACTCCTCAATAATCTTATCTAGTTGTTCATCCAGTTTCACCTTTCCTGATGGGACCACTTCCTCTTCAGGATTGCTAACTGAATTAACTACCATATTCACCAAAGTCACTGCTCCAATCTCAGAACCTTTCCTGAGATAGATAGTATCCATCCCTTGATTCATAACTGGTAGCACATTCCAAAATGGATTTCCCACCAGGGTATCCACAGATTCCAATCCAATCCTGGCCAAATGGTCTGTATCCGGCTCAAACAGAATTTCCTGCCCTTTCAGGGATCTATCAGTAGTACATAGCACATCACAGGAAACACCCGGAGGGATCTTAACTGTGTCTACTACACTTGCTACTGAACTGATCTGTCGGAGCAAACATACAACCTGAATATCATATGGTTTCCTAATACTCAAAATGCCTTGGCTCGGGTTCAACTCAGCCTCAAATAGGCTCGCAAAGTCTAACCCGAGTATACCATCATCCTACACCTCAGCTTTTATCGGACATAGGACAAATTCCCTCTGCCCAATCTCCGCCTTCATAAATGTCTTACCAACCACCTGCATATCTGATCCGTCGGCCGTTATGAGGTTCTCAGTCTTGTTAGGCAAGTGGCTGAGGAACCGCTTGGAGACTAACAAGTGGCTAGCCCCTGTGTCTACCAAGAATTCTCCAGTCCTACCCTGAATCGTAACAGGCACATACCATTTCTGACCTCCCAGTGGGGAGGAGTTCCCAGTAAACCGATCAAAATCTTCCGAAATGTCAAGATCCAGCCCTCGTTGTCGTATGTGCTTTAAACAAGGATGATCTGGGGGAAGGTGTGCCACACATACACGAGTGAGTTCCCGAACCCACAGTGGTAACTGGTACACTCTCAATCTCCTGATCAACTGATTCACTAGGTTCTCTGGCCCCGGGAAGGAAGAGGTGATCAGCCTCCTCACTTACCCTGCCAGATGTACTCATTTCGGATTCTTCAGACGACTTACTGTGGACAGTACTGTGGCATATATTGGTTCTACGGGTTGAGTCTTTTGCCATAATCCCAACCCTCTCTAATTTTCCGAATTCTCCTCTATCTCCTCAACACGAGAAACATTCCGAGCCACTGGTTCAGGGGCTCGACAGTCATACGCAATATACCCCATCCTCTGACATCTATAACATCTTGCTCTAGACTTATCAAACTGAGGCCTATTCCAACGGTGGCTCTCAATCTCTTCCCTAAAATACTTCATCATATTCTCCATCATACTCTTCATATCTAATGGGGGGTCCCGGGTTTCTTTCTTCTGAGCCACAGTCTTACCATTAGAGGTTTCTCCCCAGTATTCTCATTATCCCCCTTCATAGGCTGAGTAGTAAAACTACGTTGAGGGATAAATTTCTTATCATTTCCCTTGGGGAATCTGATAGCAGAAATACTACCATCTTCTTCCTCAAACTTCACAATTTCAAATTCACACTCAACTTCAGACACTGGAGCTGCAATGACCTTCTCTGCTGGTTTCAGAGTAGGCATTACCGAGCTACTGCTTTCCTGAGGTATGAATCCTGTAAGGAACATCTTCTTCAGAGTCAAATCATCAATCGCATCAAACAGAGTATTCATATTGGCTCCACGCTTCCAAGCTCTATACGCACAATCCTGATGATCTTTCTCTCTCAGTCCTTTAATAAAGTGAGAGATCATTTCACTACTGGTGTAGTCATCATCCAGGACAATGTTAGGTCTGGCCTTTTGTAACTATATCTGAAGTTCCAATCCATACACTCTGACCGATTCTCCTGGCTTTTGAATTCTTTTCTTATACTGAGCCATAGGATCCTCAGAGAAAATACTTCCTAAATACCAACTACCCAATTCTACCAATTGAGCAAAAGTTCCATTCCCATGGAACTGAGATCTCCATTGATCTACTGCTATCCTTCCGGGTCCTTTTTTAAGGCATTGTATCAGGATAGGCAGAGATTCTTCTTCAGAATACCCATCAACCTCCCTATCATCCATAAAATCAGAAAACCAATCCCTCCAAGGTTCAGATACATCAAAGAGCTTGGTCTCTATTTGACTCTTCTTAGCAGAAATTTCTCTACTCCTTAACCCCGTACATCGTTCCAAGCTCCAGTCCATCATTCGCTGTTCCTTACTCTTCCTACCACCCCCACCGGATTCTGTAGTCCCAAAGCATCCCAAATCCGAATTATTCGTATTACTCCAAGTCCCATTACCATACATATTCTTACTTGATTCCAAATCGGATCCAGTTCCTGAACTAGGACGAGTTCCCGGATCAGGGTTAGTTCCTGGATTCGGATTATTCTGATCAGGGCCTGCAGTAGTTCCTTTGGGTTTCGGAATAGTGTTATTGTTCGGATCACTAATTCTGACTGGGGTCTCTTCTAAGTCCTCAGAGACCTGGTAGGTCTGGTTCCCAACGACAGAATGCCCCCGCACAGCATCCTGTTCATCCATATATATATCCGCCACCACACCACCTGGTGTCACCCGGAAAGTATTACCGTCAGAAGCGGTACCGTAAAATAGGTCCGAAAGGCAAAGGTAAACCGGTTTCAGTAAAACTGTAACTCCTACCCCACCTACAGTGGCAGCCCCTATGGATTTGGTAGAGACATTAGTTGCTCGGTTGACTGATGCTCTGAGGAGGCCCCGAGTGGATAAGTCCCAGAGAAGATGTTTTAGGTGTCAGACATTGGGACACTCTGCTGCCGAATGTAAGGCAGAGAAACTTGTACCAAGGGGACAGGGAAGTTTCTCTGGTGTAAATACTGAGGAAAACTAAGTAGGGGTCCCTCCACGGGCAAGCAAGGGGATCCCGACGACAATTCTTGCCATGATATCACCATCCGTTTGCATGTAGTAACAGATTTGCCTAACACCGGTGTGGTCGGAAGTAGCTGGAAGGTTAGGGAACCTGATATACCAAGTGCCCAGGGAGCACAGGGGAAACCCAATATCAGTAAAGAGGTAGGCGGCTACGAGTTAGCCAGGGTTGGTAGTGCCCACCTACCCCCGGGTCATCCTTGTCTGGAATTCTTAAAAGGATGTGGATTGACTCCTCGTGTGAACAATGACATTCCTATTGTCACGGACACGCCTTCCCTTCTAAATGGGAGGCGGTGGTATGTTTGCCTTATTGTTAACAGAAGACCTGCTGAGTTTCTCGTTGATACGGGTGCTAGCCACTCCTGTGTCTCCAAGAAACTATATGATCTTATCCCGGATGTGCATGATACTCTCTTATTGAAAGGAAGTGCCCAGACGGCCGATGGCATTAGAATGTGTTAATGTGTTAAGTTGCAACTGGATGGAATACATGACTATTTGTAGGGAGGCAAAATCTCAAAAGGGGCTTAGAAATCACCTTATGAGGGACGGAATGTTAGGGGTTGGCATCCATGCCAGACTTGAAGTATGGTCCATACTGATCAACTTTGGGGTGGATGCCACATGCACAAATCTCTTTTCTCTGAAATAGGGCTTGATAAATGTAGCCATTAGCAAAAGTCCTTGTTTTTGCCAAAGCTTTGCAGCCAATGATGCTAGACATTTATTTGAAGTGTCAACTAGCACATTTTCAGGGTCTAGTAACTCAATGGGGACAACCTGATTTTTCTCAGATGCTTGCTAAGCCTAATTTAAGCCTATTCAAGCTCCCATTACCAGAATTCACTGATTTTGCAATAGCTTCGCAAATAAGGCTCATAGACATTCATTCAATGTTGCTATATGCACATTATCAGGGTCTAGGAGTATAATAGGAGCATTGTTTTTTCTCTCCTATCCATATCTATCAGCCTATCATAGGCCTGGACAAGGAAACCATTGCTAAAATTGATGGTTTTCATCATATCTTTGCTACTAGTGTTGGTAGACACTCATTTCATGTGGCTGTATCCACATTCTCAGGGTCTAGGAACATTGTAGGGGCATTTTTCTTCCACTCCTTTACATATTTCCTCACTATCATAGGCTTGGGCAATATTCACTGAAATGGAAAGCCATGCATTGCACATTGTGTCAATATCCTTGTTTTCACAGTGGAGAAACAAAATTGAGAGATCCTTTCCGTTTTATGTTGGGCATAGTTGAAGTCTAATTATGATCCTGCATAGCCATAGTCCTGCATTGTTTCATGGTTCTTAAACAAAGCCCTTTATACCTCAACTGTTTCTTTGACTCATCCATCTCGCTTGAGCATTAGTGCACTCTGAAGTTGGCATTTTTGGCCTCCAAAACTATCATCACCCATAATCTATTAATACAAGCATGTCAGGATATAATAATACCATATGACAGGAAACCTCAGGTAAAATACAAATCAATAGATTTAAACAATCATCCAAAATATTTATTGTTCCTTATGGTCACCATGACCCCATATATCAATAATGCCTTATTCTAGGCAAAAACAAAATTAAAAAAAAAAGAGATAGAAAGGAAGGAAGAATGAAGGTGGTATTGTTTTGGTAGAGCTTTAATAGAATCCAATGTGTGATGACAACCACTTTAAGTGCATCTCCAATCTATAGATATCGAATGATCACATAGTCATACAACAAATATTAAATGTCCAAAGGTTATATAGTGTGGGAGCTGTAAGTGTCCAATGCATGTGTGAGAGAGCAGTTAGGTATTGGTTAGTTTCTATGCAGTTGGCAGTTGAATCACCATAGGTTAGTAGCTCCAGTCGCTGGTAGTGAGCAGTTCACTGCTCCTAGACATGTCCATCACATGTCCCGGTATACTTCTCTGCAGTACAAAGTTTCTGTTTCGAAGATTGACCAAAAACTGTCCTGCTCAGCTGAATACAGCTGGGTTTGATAGTAAGAAATTTAATATTCAGAAACCCAAGATTCTGTAAGTTTCAGAAAATAGTATATTATCAAATATTGAAGCTTGGTCACATCTGTCTCTTCTTTTATGCTGTGAGAAATGTTGGTAACCTAGCCTATGACATCAAACCTTTATGTGCATTTTGAGGGTAACCTTTGATTATCTTATTCTTGTAAGATGCAGCAAAAGTAAGCCACCAAGTAATAGACAGATGTACAATCATCCAGCATGCAGAGAATAAAGCAAACAGCTGGACATAATTATTATCCATATTATCAATGTTGTTTTGATGGCTCATATAGTTCATCTGAAATTAATTGAGAACTTTTAAGCTAATACACATGACGGTGAGGTCTTTGGATGGATAACTGAAGCATGATTACATTATTATTATTTCTGTCCCAGCCCATAAACCCTGATCCGGCTATGCAGAACCAAGCTGCAGTGATAGAACCAGATGTAATTACCTTGTCTAGCATCGGATCGACTTCCGTAGACACTATGCTAGCAAATGCATCCTGGTCCGTAGTACCAGTTTCAAACCTGAGTACTAAGCCTATATACTTGAAGAAAGACATATCTTTGGAAGTGTTACACTTTCGGAATCGTTTACAGATAGTAGTTTTAAATTGCCTAAAGTAACAGATACAGAAGACATCTCAGATGACTTAAGGAAGTTATTTGAGGATACTCCGTTAGAAGATCCGGAACACAAGAAGGAACTGCTTGGATTGCTCCAGCAATATAAGACTGCCTTTGCTAAACCTGGTGCACCATTAGGTAGAATCACCAAGGTAGTGCATAGCCCATGTAGCAAGCCCGCTTAGGGCCAATTCAGTTTTAGCTCAGATAGGCTGGTTCAAAGCGGGCAGAATACTATTAATTGTTTTAGGTTGGGCAAATGCTGGGTTTCCAGTCAGGGCCACATTGAGTTGCCCTAATAGGGCAAACTGAACTAAGACTGTTGGGCTCCCGACAGTTTTTGTCCTAAGCAAGTTGTGTGGGCCACATAAGGCTAACTGATTTAGGCACAGAGCAGCTTCAAAACGGGCAAACACTTTGGGCACAGATTGGTTTCAAGGTGGGCACCCTGAATCAGGCATAGATCAGTTCCAAAGATAATTCCCCAGACAGGGTTGAGGATGGGTTTGCACAAGGCATACTGAGCTGGGAGTTCTGAACTTTGACACTAGATGACCCCACTATGTCTGATGTAC
Source organism: Acholoe squamosa (assembly GCA_949317995.1). Classification (NCBI taxonomy): domain Eukaryota; kingdom Metazoa; phylum Annelida; class Polychaeta; order Phyllodocida; family Polynoidae; genus Acholoe; species Acholoe squamosa. The sequence continues at coordinate 23,025,650 of OX439042.1, forward strand.
AGCTTTCCCCCCATGTCAGTATTGATTTTCTTTAGTATGATATAACAGAAATAGGCTAATGAATCATATAAATCATAACAGTACACAAATTTCTCAGAGTTTGGATCTACTGGCAAAATACATTTGAAATGTGCAAAGTTAGGTGATGTCAGCAGTTTTTAATGTGACTACACCATTCCTGTAGTAATCATTTTATATTGAAGTATGCTACCCATTGGAAGGCACTATGAACTTGAAGGCTAGCATGTTACTGGACTAGGTCTGGTTGACATGCCTTGGCCAACTAAGTTTGAATTGATGGTTCTACTGTATTATGATGATGGGGGGAGTAATACAGTATGTTTAGTCTCCCTCCAACTATGGAGGCCAAGGGGAGGGGCTAGCACCTGGAGGCTAGCAGAGCATTTTCAGGGTTCCACACCAAAAACCCATGTTGACCCCAAAATGATAAATTTTGACCAGATGGTGATCAAAGTGGGCAGACCACTTTCAGCCACACCAAAAACCCATGTTGAACCCAAACCCAATCTGAGACTGATCTGTGCCCATATTGGTTAGCCCAGTGTGGCCCACACACCTCACTGAGGACAGAAACTGTCAGCAGCCCATCGGTTAGCCCATTGCGGCCCACATCGGAAGCCACACCAAATAGAGTGTGGGCCACAGTAGGGCCACACCACCTTTGCTACCTGGTAGTATAGACACGGGAGATGCGGAACCCTTCAAAATTCCGTATCGATGATTACCTTTGGCCAAAAGGCGTGTAGCTGAGAAGGAAATCAATAAGATGCTAGAACAGAACGTTAGTCCCATCTAATAGTCCATGGAGTAGTCATGTGTGTATGGTAACAAAAAAAGATGGTACCATACGATTCTGTATAGACTACAGGAAGTCAAATGGAATAACGAAAAAGAACTCGTATCCATTGCCTCGAATTGATGAGACAATAGACTCACTCGCAAGTAATAGTTGGTTTTTGTACCTTAGATTTGGAATCTGGTTACTGGCAGGTAGGTATGAACCCTGCAGACATGGAGAAGACTGCATTCTTGAGCCTTATCGGATTGTTTCAATACAATGTGATGCCTGTTGGCTTATGCAACGCACCAGCTACATTTGAAGCAGTGATGGAAACTCTTCTGAGTGACCAGTTGTGGAAAAGATGTCTTGTATACCTTGATGATGTGATAGTATTCGGAAGAAACTTTGAAGAGTGCTCTCAGAATCTCAAGTTACTGTAATGGCCCGTTTAAACGCCCGGGCGCTCATTAATTTCAATACCTCTCTACCCCGGCCCTTATTTGAGACAGCCGCTTATTTGAATACTGTTTTCAGTGCTTAATATTGATTTCAATACCCCTGTACCCCGGCGCTTATTTGAGAGATGCGCTTATTTGAGAACCCGGCGCTTAAACGGGCCACTGCGGTGTTGGAAGGGATTATTTCCAACGGTCTCAAACTGAAACCTAAGAAATGTCATCTGTTTAAACAGTCCATAAATTATTTGGGCCACATCATTTCAAATGATGGAATTAAATCTGATCCGGATAAAATCAAATCAGTTACGAATTGTAGTAGACAGATCACCTAAAGAAGTAAGGTCATTCTTGGGTTTCTGTTCCTATTACCGGGAGTTTATCCCTAATTATTCTAGATTCAGTTATCCTTTACAAGTTTTAGCTAATTGGACTCCAGGAAGCCACAAGGATAGGTCACCTTGGACTAATAAAAAAGATTCTGCTTTTCAGAAGCTAAAGGATCTGTTCATGAGTACTCCCGTATTGCAATATCCCAATGAAACGGATCATTTCATACTGGATACGTATGCTAGTAATGATAGCATTGGTGCTGCTCTATCACAGGTCCAGAATGGAGTAGAAGTACCAATAGCCTTTGCTAGCAATACCTTGAGTAGAACTCAATGCAACTATTGCACGACTAAGCGAGAGCTGTTAGCAGTAGTAGTGTATACTAAGAAGTTCAAACATTTCTTATGGGGGACCGATTTTACTTTACGTACGGATCATTCTTCCTTAAGATGGTTATTGAACTTCCGAAATGCTGAAGGTATGTTACACCGATGGCTAGCTCATCTGTCTGAATACGGACTGGAACATCGTCAGATTCAGCATAGACCCTGAGTGAAGCATATTAATGCTGATGCCTTATCTTGGATACCAATTCGGAAATGTGACAATCCGAATTGTACTGATTGTGGGGCCCATAGAGCAGTTTTGGCTGGGGTTTGAATACCTTTCGTAAACCCGGTTGCCAGCATATTGGAATGGTCTATGGATACCATACGACAATTCCAAGAAACTGACTCGTAACTGCTAAGCTACTGCAATTAGTACCAAAGAGTGTACGTCCAGCCAGACCTGTGGTCTCCCTGGAAAACCGGGAAATGAGAAGGTTTCTTGAAGTCCGGAAAGACGTGTTATACTGTTGGAATAATGGTGCGAAACTCATGCAAGTGGTTATTCCACATGCTATGAGACTTGACATTATGTGTGGACAAATGGGGGGAAAGGGTCCCCCGCGGTAAAATGTGATATTTAGAATTGAAGTCATTGGCTTTAAAATGAGGTATAACACTTGCAGATAACCCCTCTGGTCTCTGAGATATTGCTTCACGAAAATGGAATGACGTAACTGTACCAATACAGCCAATAAGCTCTACCATTCCTTGTTTTAATTAAATCAGGCATCTAATTAGCATAATGATTTAAAAAATCAATTGAAAAATAGCCAACCCTTTCCATACATTTGGGCATAACTTTGGATCTAGAAATGGTATCTCAATGCTTTTTTCAGGGTATGAATCTACATGAACCCTTCTATCAATTGACATAAATATTTTTTTCTATTTGGAATATTATTTTGGTTGCCTTGGCAACCCATATCTCTGAGAATGCTCTGAGAATGGATTCAAAACGTTCCCTTTACACTCTTAGTACACAGGAAGTGCCAGAAAATAGAACGTTTTTGAGAAAACCATCTTTTTCTTTATAAAAAATTGCATAATAGCAATTTTTGGTCTATTTTTCATGTTTTTAGCCTCTGTGGCTCCCCTAGTGGCCAAATCTATTACTAAAAATCCTGCAGGGAGGGCCCTTTCCCCTCATTTGCCCACATGTATTATTGTCATGGTCATCGGACCAGTGGTCATTTCGGAAGGAAGCGCTCATTGGCTCGTCTATCCAAAAAGTACTTTTGACCCGGCATGTCACAGGACCTGCTAAGATGGATCGCTACCTGTCCGGATTGTTGCAAGTACAAACCCGGACCCGGGATCGGCAAACTTCCCCTTTCTCAGGAGTTGTTTGGAGTAAGATTTGCTCGAGTTGGAGTGGATATCATTAGTGGGTTGAATACAACTGCCAATGATAACACTTGTATGATGGTAGTATGCGACTATTATACTAAGTATACTAAAGTCTTTCCACTACCGGATCATAAAGCTGTAACTTGTGCTGAGGCCTTTGTGAAAGGATGGGTACTGACCTTTGGTGTGCTGCTAATGCTGCACAGTGATCAAGGCAGAGAATTTGAATCGAATCTCTGGCAAGGTATGTGCGAGTATCTAGCTATTTGTAAGATTAGAACTAACCCATACCGACCTCAGAGTGATGGAATGGTTGAGAGATTCAATAGAACTCTCATCCAGGTTCTGAAGTCACTCATGAATGAAAATATGGATGACTGGTGATCTGGTATTCGGGATTGTAGGAATGGACCCTGAACTACCTTGTCATGTAGTATTTGTTCAATGCTTATGAGACAGATTCAAGAAGGCATATGTGACCCATCCTTACAAAATGGTACGGAAGTCACACATAGAAAATGTTTAGTTATTGGTATATTCATTTACAGCTCATCAAGAGCTTTCATTTGGTATATAACACTTGCATATTTGAACTAGGTGTACCTCTGTGGATCTTCTGTCGGTAAATCCAGTCATATCAATTAAAAATTGATTAAACTGAGATAATTGACATATCAAAACATATAATAATTTATGAATCCTATATAATTCCTATGTAGTTCTATCTAACCAAGAAAACTATAGCTATGTTTTTTCGGCATTGGAGGCTTAAATTCAGTTTAGTAGGCAAGGATTCTGAAAGACTTCTACCCATATGTTAGAAAAATGATAAAATATCAATTTTAAAAAATCTGATATTTTTTACACTATACCACTTGAGAAGCCTATATCTAGGCTTCTACATGTGCGACTTCAGTACCACTTTGTTGGGATGGGTCACATATGAGTCTGTACGAATCGATTTGGAAAAGAGTGCCCGCTGGCAGAAAGTGGGATATGATGTGGGTTTGAAGATGCGAAAATTCAAAACCGGAGATAGAATGTTGAGGTTACACAAACAACTCAGACATATTAAATTAGCATCTAATTGGGATGGTTCACTGTAACTCAAGTTATTAATGATTGTACAGTTATCATCAGATCAGACCTTGGACGATTTTATAAGTCCAATGTTGCTAGACTGAGAGAATGGTCTGGGAAGGAGACCTCCACAGAAATGTATGGTGAAGGATTCGATTAGATTCTGAATCTAAATCAGATCACCAACCAGGAGAGGAACCAAACAGGAGGAGGGGAAGGCCTAGGAAGGTGTGAAACCAAGTACCACCAACATTAACACAGACTAAGCGTGGTGGTTTAAAAAAAGTCTCGGCAGGTGTAGATAAGAAGAAGAGGAAAGGGGTTCTGAAGGCTACAGGATCCCTAGAGAAGGCTCTTCAGACTGCCAGGTCCGAAAAGGAACTATCCAGGGAAGGGGTAGTCGTCCACCGCAGTCCTCGTCTCACCCAGAGGACTGCAGTAACCTAACCTGTAAACACAATGAGTGTGATGTCTTATTTGTAAAGAGGAATGGGTAACAACTGACCCAAGAGGTGTATTTGTCGTCGCTGTATGATGTACCAGTGGGTAGTGGACGGATAATCCGGTGAATTAGCTAAAGCTTTCCATAAACTCCACTCAAATCCCTAGATGAGTCGACAGCATGAGCGATAATTACAATCAGTTTGTTGATGTTCCGTAACTAGCATGTGCTTTGCCGCGTGATGTCATCGCATCCAGTCTCGGCTGACCTCTCGTGACCTCGCTTGCGAGCGTGGAAATGACGTCACGGTACCAGACATGTCGCCATATTTTTTTTTTGTAGTAGATTGGGGCGGACAAGTTTTTCGTCCGCTGTCTGATTTACTGCTAAAAGGCGTTGCAAACCACAGAGTCTGGTTCTTAGGAAGGCGGATCTGTTCCCTGTCGGCCCCTGACGCCGTTAAGTCAGGAAAGGAGTTGTATTGACTCCCAGACTTGATTCCTTCAGTCATGGCTGAGGAATCCGTGACTGCAGCCAAGCTATCCGGTGACCTGGATAGGTTGGCTCCGAGTATTGATGCACTCCTGGACCAGGATGCATTGTCACCTGTGACACAGGAGGAGAATGACCTGATGGAGGTGGACGAACACGCCAACCAGTCATTGGAGAACAAGCTGGCCTCATTCTCATTGAATGAACCATAGAAACCAGTTTCTCCACTTCCAGATGAGGGAACCGGTGATGCTTCTCAACCAAGCAGCAGTAAAGTGACACTTCTAAGCGGAGACACAAGGTGCTGCCGGATCCAACACTGCTCAAGTAGACGGATCTAAAGATCATCAGGAAAAGGAGGAAGACCCGGTCGAGGATACTCCTTTCCCAGCTTTCTACGATGGAAGGTACCTGTATGTTCATCCTGAACTACAGGCACAGTTTGTAGATTCCGAAGGGGAGCCAGTCGGGTATGCCATGCTATCGAGGATGTGTTGCACCCGCATCAACTTGAGAGGATGCCACTGGAGTGGCTTACAAACTGGGCCTGGTTCCAGCTGGGACTCATGGTTGACAATGAGGTCTGGAACGCGGTGTACTCTACCAACAGAGCCATTGAGCTGGGGCCTATTCTAGACCGGATAGATCTCAGTGGAACGTCAGACATAATATCGATTGGGTGGGTTGTGTCTCGGACTCCCGAGGCCAAACCTATCCCCATCCGAGAACTGTTAACAACGACCTCTATCTTCTGAAGGAGTTCCGTGATGCCGCTACCAGTTTCGAAAAGTGGGATGATGGCTACTACATTGTAGAGGCGGAAATTACCCAGGTTATGAACTCTTCTATCCTATCTCTGGATTGACATGCAGCCATTCATATGATCATACACAGATGTATGAAGGCTGGGGATGAGGCTCAAGATAAGGACCGGAAGATGAGAGAGAAGTGCTCCTCCCATACCCGACCTGAAGCTGGATAGCAGGGGCCTGGATACCTAAAAGCCAGGTGCTAGTTCTGCTGCCAACATACCTACGGATCCGGTTACCTCTAGTCCCTCGGGTAAGGGTTCTTCCACTAAGAAGCCCAAACCTGAAACTAAGGATACGGAGCCGGTTAGTGAAGAGGAATATTGGCAGGTCTCCAAGAACAGGAGATCTGTGTCACGTAGGAAGAAACACCTACCGGATTCTGTCAAGGCTGAAGAGGAGTCGAGTACCCCTAGTACTAGCAGTCAGCCAGATGACACCATGGAAGTTGATTCATCTGATGAGGAGGGCTCTAGATGAGTCTTCTGTCGAGTATGATGAGAAGAGTACCCCATCTACTTAGACGGAAGCCGAACGCTGGAAAAATGCCAAGTCTGGTTTTAAGACCCGGGTGCCTATGTGCTTCCAGGACTGTGCATATGGTGTAAAAAAGGACGGCTCTACTCTGTATGCTTGTCCCGAACCCGTTAACAAAATTAATGAGTCAGACGATAAGGATTGGATGCGTCTCTCAGATGAGGATCCTAATCCGAGTAAGGCCTACAGGAAAATGTGGCTGATGCTTAACCATGCAGATGGGTATTACACTTATACTCAGAGGCGGTATCTCAGATGGGCACTTGAGAAGTGGTATGGCGACAGTCAGAAGTCGTGTCCCTTCTCCATCTGCCAGGATGCTAGTGATGTTTCGGTCTGGACCTGGAGTACTTCAGCCCGGTTCCAGAGGCATCTGGTAGAAACCCATTTCTACCATCACCCGGTCTACATCTGTGACCCAAGTTATGGTAAGAAGGGTAAGAAGTGTACTACGAAAGTGACTTACAACTGACGTAGTGATCTGGCAAGACACCAGAAGAAGGGACATTCCAAAGGTCTAGAAACAGCTCGCAATTGGATAATGGAGCTGCATCAGGAACTCAAGAAGGAGTTTGATATTATAAGTACAGATGCTTGGACTAAAGTTCGCCCTGGTGACCAAGTCCTCTGTGAAGTTCCGAAGTCGAAAGACTCAAAACTGAGAGCTTAGATTGTCCTGACTCCGGGAAAGGGCAAACTGGACATGCATGAAAGCCTATGGCAACAGTGCAAGGAATCTGGTAAGGAAGGGAAGCATGCCAGAGAAAGAAATAGATGAGACCAGAACCGTGGTGATCCTGGTAATGGTCAGGAAAAACCACATTCCTCGTCAGAGGAGCGTTCCAGATCTCTGCTGGCACGCCACCCTCATGAACAGAACCAGAGCTCACTTGTCGGCTACTGAAATCTGGTTTGAAAAATCGTGCCAGGGAGAAGCAGATGTCCAAAAGGCCATCTATACTCACTGGGAGAAATGCGTTAAGAAGAGAGCCACAGAATTTCACCAGGGCCCTCTGAATGACACTCTGCTGTGCTTGAAAGAAGTAGGAGATGCCGAAAAGGAGCTTCTAGAGTCCCAGATCCACACTGAAGTTAAGGCCCGGGAAGAAAAAGCCATAGCTGCAAAAGAACAGGCAGCTATGGATGTACACGTCTTGGAAACGCGTGTAAAGGAAGAGATTCAAAGGAACACTAACCTGAACACTAAGTTCATGAAAGTGTTCGGAGTAGACCTAGATGAGTGGGACGGTACTCCCGAGACCGCCCTGGACCTTCTTAGGAAGAAACACACTAAGAGAAACACTTAGTGTGTTCCGGATTCCTTTCTGACCAGATTTAGTTTCATCAGAACGTATTATGCTGTAGGGTGTGCCCTATAACATAACGCATACCTTCTGATGTTCATGTTTCGGAAACACGATGAGAAAAGCCCTTAGTGTGTTCCGGGTTCCTTTATAACCAGATCTAGTCTTATCAGAATGTATTATCCCATAACATAATGCATACCTTCTGATGTACCTGTTTCGGATTATTGTGTACTACATCCAAATAGATATTTGTGCTGTTCCTGATGCTGCCTGATGTGGACTTACCCAGTTGTGCTGTTCCTGAATCACTAGTTCCTGATCTACTCCCAGATGGATACGTTTGCTATTCAGTTACACTACTATAGCTGAATGCTATTCTTATACTTGTGTTCACGGAAATACGTTTTGGACTTTCAAGTTTCTACATTATATTATATACATAGGATCCAAATAGACTACAGGCTTCATAGGCTAGCTTGCCCTTGTTATATATCTACACCATCCGGATTACAACTACTGACATTTCTAGCACTTCTAGAGGATTAAGGGTAGCTGCCTTGTTTCAACATCCGTGTTATATATAAAAAAAACCTAGAGACTAGCACTTCCACCCCGTGGTTAGCTGACCACATTAGGATTATACTTGCCAGTACAGGACGTCTTCACTCCACATCAGGACAGCACCCAGACACCATAGGAAGAGTCATCTTTGTAAAACATTGTATAATATATTCATATGATTGTGTTAAATTATGTTAGCATATCACTATATTGATAACTATCTTTCATATACTGTTTTTATAAAGTCTTATGGCACTATAAGTGTTCCGGTGTTTAAAGGTGCGTTGTATTTGATACGCAAAGTTTTACGGTGTACCTATAGGTGTGAACCAATAGGTGTGAATGACTGCGTAGAATAAGGAAAGTCATAATTGTTAATTGCTTCATAATAATACAGGAATTTGGCAGCAAAACAAACCATTGCAAATGAGATTGACCTTTAAGTATTAGATAAGGTGACTCTCCCATTTCTCACATGGGCGCTTCAATGGAAAGGTTGTAAGTATACATTCTCAATAGAAAAGGAAGCTAGTGAATGAGTCACTAGTAATGTAGTTGTAATCTTCTCCATTAAGTCTATACTCAATGATTTTTTTCCAAAATAGTACACAAATATGATTGTATTAAATTATGGTAGCCTATCACTATATTGATAACTATCTTTCATATAGAACCAATTTGTATCTGTATAAGGTTTAAATACTTATGATCTTACAGGTTTATGAAAGTAATTGGATTCACACTGTTTGTATAAAGTCTTACGACACTATAAGTGTTCCGGTGTTTAAAGCTATAAGCTTAATGGATCTGATAATATATGTGGTTCTAATTCATACACACCAGAATGTCATATTTATTTATTTATGATGTAGTATTTTATAAAAGTATTAACCTGGTGCTAATAATAGTTAATCTTAGTATATGGTGGTATAGCATGTTATATTTTTCTAAAAAAATGTTTAAAGTCTTTTTTAAGACTTGTTCATATCAAAGTTTGTTAATTAATGACAACTCAGTAATCCTTTTGTTTGGATTCTATATGTTAATCAGATCCATTACACATATCTGGTTAATAACTACTTATGTCGAATTGTATTAACTTACATATCATAACTATTCGTAACTAAAAACTACTATCAAAATGTGTTCAAATGTTTCTTATATGATACTTTAACGTAATACGATTGATTCCTGTTGTAGTTATACCTCTATTATTTGGGTAGACATGATATATATGTTATCCCTATATAATATCTAATAGTTATAACTCCTACCTATTGTCTGGGGAAGTAGTGTAGAAGTATACCTGTACGTATATTGTTATAAGGTGTCATCTGGCGCGGTGGGTGAGTCCTGTCGCTTGGTGTTCCTAAGGCTTCGGATAGGTGGCAACACTGATCCGGACCTATGGGACATCTGGCGACAACCACTGGGGTACCTATATAAGGCTCTGGGCTCAGTCGCTACTCAGAGGCACTTCAGGCCTCCGTATCGAACACTGCTAAAGTATAGATTAGCTGCCCCCTACACCTTCCGGGTAGCCGCTTGTTTTAATAAACCGTTGGCATACACTCAAATCACTGTCTTGCCTTTTCCTTCCTGATAGCGAGACTTGAACCATCAAACTTGTAAAACAAACCATTACATTATGAATATGGATTGCTTAGATATCACTCGGTTTAGCAAAATAGGTCTAGCTATGTTATGCTACGCTGTATATTCAATGTTAATATATTGGCCCCAATGGTGCCATTGAGTATCTAGACTCATGGGAAGAAAATAGAATATTATATTCCAGTCTTCAATACGCACATAAAAACGAGATAAATTGACTTGCTGAAATCTCTATTCTGCTAGGTCAACTATCACAGAACGAGGAATGCATGAGGTTTAAAAAGCCGTGAAGCGCAAGATTGAAAATAGAACCTCAGAAAAAAGAATGCTGTGTTCGTTTTGTTGTTGTTGATGTTTGTTTGTGTGTGTGTGTGTGTCTGCTTTCTCCCCCCTCCCCTCTTTTCACAATGATACCCCGGGAGGTCAGTTGAATTATCTTTCATACGGATGAAAATCAGTCTCCGATTTGACTCAAGACGTCTTAAATGTGTTGGGAGAAATTTTATTCATGCAATTTTCTATTAAAACTGGGACACTTTTCACGAAAATATCGAAATTCTTCACGTTAATCAGGGTATTTTGCTGGAAGTTGATCCTTGTTATGGGCATTTTCCTGAAAAGTAGACTCTTTGTAGGCATATTTTCGTCCAACACCGGACCCTTGGTAAGGACATTTTTATCAACATGTACCCTTACCAGCCGCACATGTATATCATAGATGTGTGTGCCAAAAATACCCGGGCCAACCTATGGTCTTAATGAAGCCCCCCCCCCGCCTCCGCGGATTGATCAGACGTTACATTGCATGAATTTCCAGGGTCGATTTTAGACTTAATAGGGATAGCAACCCACCCTTTACATAAATGAATCAACATGATCATACATGATGACAATGCTATTAAGGTAACTTGCATTAAATGTTAGTTATACCTTCAATTATCGATCGTGACTACGCTCCCATAATAGCGAATACCAAGTATTAGGAATACGGATACAGCCTTTCGCCTTATCCCATCTGTCACCCCACTGTGCCACCAGCTGTGTGAATACAATTGACAGCTACTCCAGGGGTTCCCTGACCATACAAGGCGGAACAATTGCTTCAGGCTACATGGTCGGATTTAGTTGATTGTTATTTCTATCATATCTATTTTAAGCTGATCCTTTTCGCCATGAGAAGGACGAGCCTACACGTGAGTCTGGATTTCTTGCTGAGCTGTTATACGGAAGCTCAAAAGCCTTGGATTGTATCAAGTGCGGGTGTGCATTATGGGCGAGGTTATTTTATATTAGATCAGCACTAATATAGCCAAAGGCCCAGATGCACCTATGTAGGATTAATTGCCTCAAATTTAAGGTGTGTTGTATTTGATACGCAAGGTTTTACGGTGTACCTATAGGTGTGAACCAATAGGTGTGAATGACTGCGTAGAATAAGGAAAGTCATAATTGTTAATTGCTTCATAATAATACAGGAATTTGGCGGCAAAACAAACCATTGCAAATGAGATTGACCTTTAAGTATTAGGTAAAGGGCTGCATCCACTGCGATGGATGGACCATCCGTCTCCCTTCATCCGTATTTTTCCCCCATAGAAATTAATGATAAATGATATGGATGAAACCGACAGATGGTCTATCCGTCAGCAGTGGACGCACCCCTTAAGGTGACTCTCCCATTTCTCACATGGGCGCTTCAATGGAAAGGTTGTAAATATACATTCTCAATAGAAAAGGAAGCTAGTGAATGAGTCACTAGTAATGTAGTTGTAATCTTCTCCATTAAGTCTATACTCAATGAAAATAGTACCCAAATGTGCTAAATATAGCAGATACCTCTAGAGGGGGCGGGGCGAGGCTAGGAGCATAGGCTGGAGGAGCTGAATCTAAGCCGAAGGTGACTACTGGACCACTGACGTTCCTAAGCCGCTTACTATTCCTGGCCAGTGTAGCTACGATGTACTCAGTCTCCAGAGGTGCATTCCCACCCATGTCCCTTGTTGCACATGCCTTAGGTCACCTCAGCAGTATGTATACATGTACATATACTCTGCTTATGCCCTTTGAAGGATGATGCCCTTGCCAGTAGAGTAAGGCTAATCGAAGGATACATGTGTAGGAAGCGGCTACTGTAAGCTGACGTTAAGGTGTCATCACTCACCACTTTAATAGCTTATTTTGGAAGCTGACGAATCATGATGGAAAGTTTTGAGTACGAGGAGTTACCTGAATCCGGGGGCGAGAAACGTAGTCTACTTCGCCGGTTTTTCTCCTGCAGATCACGAAAAGGTAATGTTCACTTTATCTAAAGAACGTAACTCGCGTTTGAGAATCATTGGTACCAATGTACTCAAGAGATATCTTGAGTATTATCAACCAGGGGGACGCTGTGGTTGTTTTTTCTTGTTTTTGTTGTTGTTGTTTCTTTGTGTGTGTGTTTGTTTTTTTGTATTTTTTTTTTTTTTTTTTTTTTTGGGGGGGGGGGTAAAAACCGGGGCTAAAATCACTGCAGTAGATGATTCAGACAGGGGGCGTGCACCCCCTCTTTTTGCATAATTTAGAATTGAGGTTATTTGCGTTTATTAAGACTCAAACCTTATATATGCGCCTGGAATACGAGCCAGTAATTGATGTTGACCTTGTCTCTAAGGTAATTGACAGGATCTATTCTGACGCTTCTTAGAAATCGGTTCTATATATAAGTAAGTGTTCTTATGTATATGCTATATTTGCGGGAGGGGTTATCACCAAACCTGACGAACCTTCTGCAGTCAGAATGAGCATTTTAGAAATTTGACCGTAAGTGTCATTTGAAATATGAAGTGATAACAGTCATCAATTGAAGTGGACGTGTTTAAATAACCCTTGGATTCTAACGAAAATTACAATACCCCCTATGTGTCGTCAGCTTTTATGGATCACTTTCCTGTGGGATGTACATTAGACTATTCATCTTCAGAAACAGAATCCAACGGGGCAGGTATTGAGTCTGAATGTAGATTAACTGCTTACACGTGTACATTACTGAACTGCTAATCCTTCCCACTGAACAAGATCTCCAAAACATCTTATACTCGAGAAAGTTCTCTAGTCTAGATCTTGAGAATGGCTCGGGAATTTCTTGGGAAAGACTCGGGATATTCCAAGGAAAGACTCGGGATATTCCCAGGAACTGAATATTTTTTTTTCTCGAGTATAAGACCCTGTTCTGGAGTGTCTACATTTTCAGGAGATAATCACATACTCCTTGCCTAAGTTGTGAACGTTCCCAACTCGAGTCCTGTTCAGTGGGTTCCCTTCTTTCCCAGTCAATGGCTGGAGCAAGAAGCTTCAGTACTATTCTTGGCTGGAGGGCGTTAAAATATAACGTAACACCATACATTGTATATAGGGGGGGGGGGGTGTCATGAAGTTTGTTATAATTTGTGACGGGGGGGGGGGGTCTGCCCAAGTGTTACATAACAAAAATGGTAAATGCCTCAAATGACAAAAGTGGACTATTTACAGGGGTGGGGGCCACATAAATTTACAAGTAGGCCTATTGATTGGAAAAAAAACAACAACTGCAAATTGACGATTGGAATGCACAGATATCTGGATGTTTGATGGTGCATGTGGGGGGGGGGGTTGACGGGTGGTACATTATTAGGGATGGGGGAGGGGTTGCTCATTTTGTTACAAAGTGTTACAAGGGGGAGGGGGGCAAAAAGTGGACAAATTTGTTATATTTGAACGTCCCCTTGGTAGCACTTCAGGTCTTCCACGCACAAGTGTAAACAATGATAGTTTGTTTGAATCTGTGGTTGAAATTGAGCCGACATTTAATAGTTCACTAACTCTTCCAGCCTAGCTCCTATTCCGGCCATTCTAAGAGATATTCTTCAGCAGATCTCTTAGTTTGTTGTCCTGAGGAAAGGGGGAGGGGGCTGTGTGACTGATCTATGGTCTATCATTTGTGGACAGTTCAGAGATAAGTCAAATATGGAGACCTATACTCTCCAATTATACAAACTTCTGCTACAACCAATACTCTACAACTAAGAACCTGGAATAGCCAAGTGTCATCCAACATTAATACGGCAGTAGTTTTCAAGAGGGTATGATGCCGGTCATTAAATGCAGTTCTATGGGGTTCTGTGTGTAAATTTATTTTAAAGATATCGTCTAGCTTGTAAAATACAATAATAGTATGTGTAATTGTGGTGGATGTAAGGGTAGCTACCGGGTATATGGCAGAGGGCGGTGTGCTATCCTATGGGATGATAACTGTTGACAGTAGGACAGCCGCTTCTGATGCAGACTCAAATATACTGGACCGTGTTGCTCCTATGGTAAAAAAAGCTGTCAGTAGGTACCCTCTTTTCAAAAGAAGTCAAGTTTGAGTTTGAGTTTAACAAGTTTATTGGCAGAAATCATACATGTACGTTTTTCAGATCGGCCAAAACACGGCAACAGGAAAGAAATAGTGTAGCGCTCAATCAGGTTGTACAAAGTTACATCAGGCAGGCATCATTTTGGGTGTAGATCATTACGATATTACTAAAGACATAACTAAAGCCTCTTAGGGGCTGTATGTATCACCATGATTTGCACAAGTCGATTATCCGCAGGCAGCATGTATATTACATCTTTCAAAAATAATTGCGTAGTCTATCAAGTGACGGTTATACACCAAATACATTCAGATTTTGTTCATGAATTCTTTCTTACTGCCTATCTGCTGAGTATTTGCATCCAATTTGTCCCAAAGGACACATCCCCTGTACAGTGGTGACTTATCATACGTCAAACACCTAGATCTGGATACCTTTAACTGTTTTTTAACATTGCCGCGCAAGTTCCTGGCAGGGAGTTTGACACAGTTTGGATCACAAGAAACATCATACATCATAGATAATAAGTTCTTATCACGTCTAACCTTTAGCATTTTCATGTAAGTTCTAACATGGAGATCGTATATAGATATATCCCGAGTATTAAAGATTCGAAGACATAACCGTAGGCAATGATTCTGCATAAGTTGTAAGCGGCCAACACTGGATTTTGGACCACTTTCATGTAGAAAACTTGCATGTTCCAGCACAGGTAGAACCATTTGTTTGTATAAAGTCAGACACAGCTTATTATCGACAAATTTCCTTAACTGTCTTAATTGGTACATCTTGTGGCAGAAACTAGATATTATTTTTTTGTTGTTTCTCCGAAAATTAAGACCACGATCAATGATAACACCAAGGTAATTGAATTCATCAACCATTTCAAGGCGCTTACCATCCAGTTCAGCACTCATTATACTCAAATTGTGTCTGGCATTAAGTAAATCACTTGCACACCATAACAACTTTGTTTTTTCATTATTGATAGTAAGCTTGAACAATTTACACCATTTACTGATACTATCCAGATCAGACTGTAATTTCCTTAGTACATGATTGGGGTCGGTATCATTGACATAGATAGCGAGATCATCAGCGTACAAACAGAATTTGCAGGATTTTATAACCGATACTATACTATCAATATATATTATAAATAATAACGGACCTAACACGGATCCTTGCGGGACGCCACACGTTACAGCCTCTTCAGCAGATACACGCCCATTGGCAGTAGCATATTGCTTTCTGTCCTTAAGATAAGAATTAAACCAGGATACACACTGTACAGATAAATGCAAATTCCTAAGTCTTCCTAGGAGGAGGGAGTGGTCGACCGTATCAAAAGCCTTTCTCAGATCTAGGAAGACTACAGCCGAGCACTCCCCCCTGTTAAATCCTTTAAATAGATCTTGAGTCAAAATATAAATAGCACCATTAGTAGATCTACCTGGAACAAAGCCAAACTGTCTTTTAGATATAAAATCATTATCCAGTAAATACCTAATTAACTGGCGGTGGATTGATTTCTCAATTAGTTTCGAGACAATATTGAGTTGACTCACTGGGCGCCAGTTTGAGATATTCAACAAATCGCCTGACTTTGGCAACGGTATTACATTAGCTATTTTGAACATCTCCGGTATGACACTATTAGTGATTGAACCAATAATTATTTGAAGTAGTATATGTGGGATATGTAACAACACGTTTTTCACCACATTTGCTCTGATGTGTTGAATACTCGATGATTTTGCAGAGTTGATACCGTTAATAATATTAGTGCAGGTTAATAAATCAATAGGCAACAATTCAAACAACTGGTCACGTTCAGGGACATGGGAAAGTATAAGGTCAGTAATCCATCGATGGTCGGTGTTACTGACAACTGGTATCAGATTCGCAAGGTTAGGACCAATACAAGTATAATATTTATTTACAAAGTCAGGAATCTCAAGGTCAGGGATGCCAGTACCATGCTCATTTATTAATGACATTTTTATCTCAGTGCGAGGTCCCTTCCATAAACTACTTATTACATTCCAAAAACGCCTTGGGTCAGTTTTGTATTTATTAAGATTCCTGGTTATCTCTTTTTGTCTGTTCAAGACCAGCTTATTTTTTATTTGTTTGTCCAGGTCTCTAATTTTGGCTCTGAATGGATTAGCATCCTGACCTCTGTAACCCCGGAGTTTCTTAAGAAATCTTTTTTTCTTAGCAGTCAAAAAAGACAGATTCTGATTAAAACCAGTAGGTGCATCCATATTAATGGCCATTTCCTTAACTGGGTGATGTCTCTCAAGGTACACACGGATGCAATTTACAAATTCACTATAAAGTTCACCTGGGGAAAGCATAAGGTTTTCAGTGAGGGCAGCATTATTCACATAATTATTCAAAGCATTTTGATCAAAATTCTTATATGATCTACCAGTAATTGAACGAGTTTGACACCTCTCTATTCTTCTTTGTTTCTTTATAGCAAATACAGGGAAATGATCACCAAATTTGTAGTCAAGCAGACCATTTGTGGAAATATGCGGAGAGTTACAATAAATATGGTCCAAAGTAGATCTGCCCCTGCTATGATAATACGTTGATCTAGTACGTAAATATTTCAACTTGTTTTTCCTTAGAAAAGATGTTAGACTTTTATATTTACTACTTGTTCTAACTGCAGAATTAACATTAAAATCCCCAAGGATCCAGACCTCCATCCTGCGTATGTCTGGATGCTTTAACATTTCACTCAATTTTTTATAACATAACCTTACATTACCATTAGGGGGGCGGTATACAGACAATATCACACGGTGCTTCTGATTTGGAAATTTAGTTATTAATCCAATACATTCTATGTCTTTATTGCTTACTGTTAAAGTTGCATGGCCGAAAGTGTAATCTACATACTTATTATTAACATAACAACCTACTCCACCACTCTTCCTAAGGCAATTTAGGCGATCCTTCCTATACAGTCTCATATTATTCAAATCGACATTATGAGTTTGATCACGTCTGTCTAACCAGGTCTCCGTCACGCAGATGTAATCAAAACCAAGATCGGAGTGTCGTAAGTCCAAAACCTTATCATTGAGACTTTGTACATTCATAGTAATTAGTTTCAGTCCCTTCAAGCTATTGATTTTGTCACAAGAGTAGTGGCTAGTCATACTTAAGAAGCATTAGTGATATAGGTCGCTTTCAACCTGACCCTGTTTCTCCTACCTTTCAGAACAAAAGTAAACATACCTAATCGAGCGCACAACAAACAGAACATGATTTACAGAGAAATGTGCAATAGGAGCGACTAATGGCACTCAATACAATGATGAGGGCCAAGAAGCCAAGAGCAACCCATTACGAATAAGTAAAGTAGTGGCTCTATGTGCAAGATACAGTCCCCACAGTAACAAAAGCTGGAGGTATACTTAAACTAACAGACTAACAATTTACATTGCAGTCAGGAAAAGGTCAAACAGGACAACACATTCACTTAAAGATAACTATATCAATACATGTATCGGGAATGAATTAAACAAAATAATCACCTATCAAAGTGTATATCAATCAGTTAATTCAAAGTTGCATCAGCTACTCAAATTACCGAAAATTAATTTCAGTGCAGGAACCAGTAGATATAAAACCCAAGGATATACTCTGCACAATTTAACTTGGCCTTAAGGGTACTTAACAAAACAATTGGGCAATCCAGATAGAAATACTGCTTCACCATTCAACTTGCACTCACCACATTAGTCTGAAAAGTTACCTGCCTTGTTTAAAACAGAGAGAGCTGCACTATCAGGTACCTACTCATGTCACACACTCTATAATATATTATACTGACTGACTTCTCACAACTAGGTACCTACTCAAATCCCCCTTTTTTAGCACCATACTTGAATGAACACTTGTGATCAACAAAAGGGACAAGTTATAGCTACATGAAAAGAAAGGACTGGAAACAAGGGCATTTTTAGCCAGCTCTTCCTTTTACTATAGGAGCAACACCCTCCAGAGGCCTAATGTAGGCCTACAACAGAGAGGCCCAGAATAGATGCGAAGGTTATTGTGCAGACTATATATAGTTAGAGAATAATACAATGGGTAAGCCAGCAAGAGGGTCGGGTAATCCATGCACTTTTCTTATACGAGTTATATCAACTTTAACTCTTCCTTTACCAAGGTGTTTTAGCTAAATTTTGGCCTCAGGGAATGTTATTAACTTTAAAAACGGCAGCATTTATGTAGATATTCCTGCTAGGAGCCGAGTAGTGAAGGTATAAGCTAAGCATAATCATCGGTAGAAATGTATGGAATCCCGATTGGCTGTATCTATCTTAATAAGGCAGATATGATAGTGGCAACACAGCATGTATATTCCAAAAAGTTGTGATTTATTCAAACTTCAAACAATCATATTTCAGGACTCTCTTTATCAATTAAGATGAAATAAAGAATACACTGAGGGACTTTTTGGTTGTTTTCGGGTGTTTTTTTTTTCAAATTCAATGGTCCCAAGGTACATCTTCCATCTGGTTACCATGGCAACAAGAACAATGCAAAATCACTGTTTTTAGTGTGCCTTTTGCTATGGAAAACGATTTTTATGTCTATTACATACCAAAATACATTGAAAACCCTTAGTACCATCTTTTTCGTCATGAAAAACTCGCCAGAATAGGTTTTCACTAAAAGAATGAAATTATTTAGCATTTTTCATGATTTTTGCCCTAAATGCTGGGCACACCTTGAAGTGTTCTCTCTTTCAGGTACACACAGATTCTTGGCGATAGCATGTGCACTCAGTAATCTTTGTGATCCATGTGTCTGGTACATCCTAGATGTGCACTCAGTAATCAATTAGTTCTTTGTGAAAGATACATCCTAGATGTGCACTCAGTCATCACTGTGGTCTTTGTGAAAGGTACATCCTCAATGTGTACTCAGTAATCATTGTATTCTTTGTGAAAGGTACATCCTAGATGTGTACTAAGTGATCAATGTGTTCTTTGTGAAAGGTACATCCTCATGTGTACTCAGTAATCATTGTGTTCTTTGTGAAAGGTACATCCTAGGTGTGTACTAAGTGATCAATGTGTTCTTTGTGAAGGTACATCCTAGATGTGCTCTCAGTAATCAATGTGTTCTTTGTGCCAGGCACATCGTGGATGTCAGCATGTGTACTCATCCTAAATGCTGTCCTGGCTCCTGGCATCATGTCGCTTCCTGATGCCTTCTCCAGGTCTGGTGGAATCGGTGTAGGAGTGGGAATGCAACTGGTAAGTGTTAAGACATATCTCCATGTACTCATAAACCTTTATCCATATATGCACTGTTTTCATGAAAACAACCGCTATAGTTTTTACAACTCAATACTATACCTTTATACTGGTATCTAAATATATTTGAAACGATTCAATGTTTGCAAGGCAATTTAAACCATACACCGTCTCTACAGAACTCGTTTGGCCGCTATAGCCAATTTTGCAATATCACTCTTTGTTAAATGCATCTGATTATGATGCCCTGTTATCAAGTAAACGAGCCTGTACTGATTTCAAAAGTCCACCTCATATTTTCATATAGCATAGACAAAATATTATACTTTGTTCCTATAATTAAACCATTAGCCAGATAACCCTAAAGTGGCAATTTTTGTCATAGAGTGCTGAAAACTGATAGGTAGTCTAATATATGACCAAATATGTCCTGTACAAAATTTACTCTCTCAGCCCCTGTTGTAAATTGGCTATAAATATCCCTGTAAGTAGGCAGTAGACTCACCCGTAACTACAGTACAATACACATCTAGTATGTGCATTCATGCCTATACAAGGTAATACTGTAAAGCAGAAAAAAAAAGCGTTGTACTGTATATTTACATGGGCGGGCTGACAGTGTAGTGTCAGCCCGCCCATGTCTAAGAACACAATCAAGGTGTCTTTTATTCTGTACATGCCAAATATGGCCCTACTCATATGTATCTTATTCATAATTAATTGCTTTCTCAATTCCATTTCAAAGTAGTTCCAAACAAAGATATTTGATTGATAATTATGGTGTCCATATCAATGTAGGAATATTATAGCTTCACTTAGATTACATCGGTATTTGTAGATTCAAAAGTAATTGAGCTGTATCTAGGCTAGCTTGCTTTTGCCAATTGGTACTTGACATTTGCAGATAGATACTTTTGACCAGGGTTATGTGGACACTAATCTTGTATTTGGTTTGTCTATGGAGGCATTAGTGTCAGGGAAAGCTAAACCAGGTGCTTGCTCAGTAATAGTGTTTGCCTTGCGGGCAGTGTGTTTTTTTTCAATGTATATGTATACTTGATATAGGTCTATCATTTTACCTGATCAGCATTGTCATAGAGTAGATAGGATGAGACAGAAATGATATATGTTTCACTTATCCATCAATTCTGGTTACCGTAAATCCTCACGTATAGGACACCCCTTGCATATAGGACGCACCCTGAGTTGGACAAAATTATATAGGACGCATCTGGGGTCAAATTTTGGCCATTCTAGTACTGTTATATAGTGTAAGATCCTCGCATATATGATGCACCCTGAGTTGGATTAAGTCCTATAGGACGTATAGGGTGTAATTTTGGTCTAAAAGCCACGTCTTATACGCGAGGATTTACGGTAGTCACTAATGCTGGACATAAATTCATTATACAATCAGTTAAATAAAAGGTTACCCCATGTTGACTAATGGTACATTTACAAGCAAACATCCATAGCTTCCAGTATATAGTGGATCGAAGTTCTAAGATACATGTACAATCAAGTTGCAATAATATGGCCACTGCTATCGCAGTTAAAGGACTGGAGCTTGATCAACTGGTGGTTTGAAGCATCGTTGGATTGATGGTTGGGATGAGGAGAAAGAGTGTTGGGGCAAGGGTTAGCTGTGGCAAAGGACAAGAATATTTAGAAGTGTCTTCACTGCTAAATGGGTGTATGTTCTCATACTAGTGACAAAGGGGTTCAGCCGTCATAGAAAAACAGTGATCTCGAGGTGGTGAACCATAATAAGGCTCACAAAGAAGTGAGATAATTGTTAAATGTTTCTTGATTTCCAAGGCAGGACAGGTTAAAGTAATCCCCAAGTAAGGTGAGGGGGAAGGGAATTGCTGACTGCAGTTCCCTTACAGTGCTCTACCTGTACACTAGTATCTATCTGGATACCCGTCTTCCTTCCCCCATTCTACAATCCGAACTAAACGATATTGATAGACTTATCTAGGAGTATTGCCGATGCCATGTGAGGGGGGAAACAGCAGCCATCACATATAAACAGTTTAAAACCTTCCAAAAATAATAGTGAAAAGAGGTTTCTGGGCTAGCTCACCTTGGCACCATCTGGCAGCTCAGTCATTTACCCGCTTCAGCCCACATCTTGGCCAAGAGGAGTCCCACCTGGGGCCCTTGTAGACATGCTGGCTGGGATTTTACTTGTTATAAGATCATTATTACAAGCTGCTGATATTTGTCCCCATCCAATATCAAAGCCTGTGATTTACAAACATACAAACTGGTTTTGTCCTGTGTTCTATAGTACTAAACCAACCAACCATTGTAAGGCACTCCCCAGGGTGAAAGTGTAAGCTAGGATTTACACCGCTTGTTTTGGGCCTGTGAAGTCTTTAATTTCTGAACCTAAAATCTATCTAACTGGAATACCCCATAACATTTGAGTGTTAGATAAACAGACTTTCCCAAATTCATTAATTGGGATTGGATGCCAAATAACTGGATTATCCCTTTGTAATAGTATAAAAACCATTCCCAGTGAACTCTGATTGTTAGGTGAGGAACCAGTTTGTCACAGGCTGGATTATTGTAAGTCCACCATAGATAAGAATTGCACTATGATAGCCTAATTCAGGCCTTATTTTAGAAAACATATAAGGTACAGGGTGATTGGTATAGATGCCTAGATGCTCCTTAACATAGATAGTAAAGAAAGAATTCCTCAAGTATACACATTGAACCTGAAAATGTGGATGTAGACATAATGCCCAAAGAGTTACAGAAATGTTCATTGTCCCTATCATGTCCCTTGGCCCTGAGACACAGCAAACGAGTGTTTATAAGCCTTAGATTCAAAACTATGATAAAAGTCATCAATTTTGGAAATGGCTTCCTTGTAAAGGCTCATGATAGGCTGATAAATATGCATAGGAGAGGAAGAACAATGTTTCTTTTGTATTCCTTGACCCTAAAAATGGGGATATAGCCACACTGAATGAATGTCTATCTGTCTTATCAGCAAAGTTATCGCAAAAATTGTGAACTTTGGTGATGGCAGCCTTGAATGCGCCTATAATAGGCTTAGTGTGCTTTTCAGAAAAATCAGGATGTTATTCATGAGTTCCTAGACCCTGAAAATGTGGTAGTAGACACTTGAAATAAGTGTCTATCATCCCTACCTGCAGAATTATTGCAAAAATAGGGAATTTCTGTAATGGCTACCTTTTTTGGGGCCCTATTTCAGGGAAAAACTATTTCTATGCATGACATCGCACTCCATGTGATATCTTTCAATGAGTAATATATGGCTTTCATTGCCATTCTGTTTATTTCCTATCCCATTGAATCCTCAATGAATTTTAATGTATTTTTATGAATTATTTACTACCGTAATACCTCGCGTAAAAGGCGCACCCCACGTATAAGACGCACCTAGACTTTTTTGATAATCTAGAAAAATTCTAAATGAAATAACTTTTCTTCCACTCAATGGATTTTCTAAATTCAAACGTCTATGAGCAGCTAAGACATCCCCTAATGCCCTTAAACAACTTTGGAATATATGGGAGGCATTGGGAAGATTTTGGTCTCAACTTTTTCTCATCCTATAAGGCGCACCAGGGGCTTATCCTCGTGTATAAGCCGCGCCTTATACGCGAGGTATTACGGTATTTCTTTTCAATGTCAACTTTGAAGAGGAAACGTTTTTTGAAAATGATGTTTCCACTTAGAAATGGATTCAGCACATTCAAAAACCCCTATACAGAAAGTTTCATGCTTCCTGCCAAAAGTGCCAAGGTTGATGCTATATCTCCTAGACTATTAGCATATTAGGTTATGGAGGCCACCATCTTGGTTAGGCCCTCCAACTCCAGAGCAGAGCATTCTGGTTAAATTTCTTATCAACCCTCAGAACAATGGTCAGTGATCAGTGGCGGATTTAGAGGGGGGCGCGGGGCACGCCCCCCCTTTTTCCCAGTACTTAAGAGTTTAAGTAAATATTTTGGACTTCAAAATTAGTCCAAAAATAGGTGGTGCGCCCCTCCTTTTGGGCCACGCCCCTCCTTTTCCAAATCCTGGATCCGCCACTGGTGATAATACTGATAAGCTGTACCCTGCCCCTAATCTTAATCACCCAAAGTACCTCTCTATTGTTTCAGGTGTGAAGCAAAGTGATAACCCTGATAGGGAGACAATGCCTTGATTAGCTTACCTGTGGTATCAAACAGAAATTTCAATAATCTATTGGTCTTTAACTTAAAATATTTAATCTATTTCTAGATTATCTATTTAAAGCTATTGATAATGGAGAACCGACACATATGATTTATATAAAAATCCCATAGCTAGTAAATAAATGGCAGGTTGTCAAACTAGACTACAAAGAGGCCAAATGATGAATTAGCCCCCGACTACATGAGCCACCTAGCTGATTCCCTTAGTACCAGTAATGTGCTAGTCCCGTATACATCTAATATCAAAGGCCCCTAGCAAGGTTTAAGGGATCAACTCTTGAGCACTTATCTGAATCTTTTTCTTTTTTCTTGGATGGGGGGGGGGGGTGGTGGAGGTTGCTGGCTTGTGCAGTAACAACATGAATCTAAAGGTGTACGAGTAGTGGAAAGTACAATAGTTCCACAGCAGGGGTAGCTGTCTGTCTCACCCAATGGGGTGGACTGGAACTGAATATACGTGAGCCAGCAAGCAGAAAGGACAGTTACTGCGGGATTTAGTACCAGATTTAGCCACCAGGGGGCACCACTATGGACTAGAATAGGAAAAATATGACTAAAAATGTTATAGCCTACTTTTTTATGGAGAATTCAATGATTTTTGATAAAACGTTCTAATTTGGGTGGAAAGGTTCCAAATTTGGCATGTAAAAAGAATGTTTTTGGGCCAAATAGGCATTTTTGTTGATTTATGTTGCCATGGAAACATGATTTTTATTCTAAATAGGAAAATCAATGATCCCATTTGAAGGAACATCTCACAAGGTTTACTATGGTGAAAACAGAATGAAAATACCATTTCTAGATCAAAAGTTATGGGCAAAAGAATAAAAATGTATACAAATTTAGCTAATTAGCATAAATTATGCGTATTAGCTATATCTCATGACCAATTAGACATAGAGCTTATTAACATTCTTGAAATGGCCACACCTACCCATATCTAGGAAGCCATTCCTCCAAAACTAACAGGAGTATCTTCTCATGCTATGTATCACTGTAAAGCTAGTGATTTGAATTTTAAAGTTGACGTTTAGCACGGAGCACCCTTTCTCCTTGCCTCTACACATATTTATTACACCCAAAACTCTCGGGGGGGGGCATTGGTGCCCATCAGATGATTATTATCAGTGATGAGAGCTAGGAAACAATCCGCTACCTCGGTACACAGAAAACCTGGACTAGTAGAAAAGTGATCTTTCCCAGTAGATGACTAAAGGTCATCATTTTGAGTACTTCGTTTCTGCGACCAGAGGCCCCCACTATATAACTATGTGATATATATGATTCATACTCAAGGGCATGTATTGATTTATAGCTGAATTCGAATTATTGATTAAACAGATATTGACAATGAAAACGTATAGACCTAGAGCAACATTTTACAAAAATGTACATTGTTACAAAAAATGAATGCAAAATAGATACAATCAGAGCTTAGACACCTTTTATGTTTGAAAAGTCTCATTCAGAAATAAGGGAATAAGCACCCATCAGTAAAATACAAAGCTATGCTATATGAAGTCAATTCCAAAATGTTGGACAAATACTTCAATAAAGGTTTGTTTGTTTTGTTGTTGTTTTTGTTGTTTTTTTTTTTGGGGGGGGGAATAATCCAAAAATAATTCTAAAACTCTATTGTTAAAGTCAACTATCAGCAAAAGAAAAGAAATGTGATGAAAGTGATTACCCCTGTCATCATATTGATGACTGTGTTTCTGCTTACAAATGTGATCACCTCTGATCACTTTTTTAACCATAGATTTTCTGTGTATACAAATGTATACCGACTTAGATGATTTAATCATTAGCTAATGAAATTACCCCAAGTACAATGTTTTCACTGCGGTCCTCACGGCAGGTAGGTATAACTAATATCAGTAATAACCTCTGGTAGTCGGCTTCAGCAATGGCGGCGGCCATTGGACAATCCGCTACCTCACTACAAATGTTCACGTATTGGAATTATATAGGTGACTCAACAAATGAGAAAACCCCTCCATTGGGGATTTTAAAATCCCCATCTGGCGACCAGGGGGCATTGAAGGGGTAAAATACATTGTAACTCTAAAATGAATATAGAAATACATAAAGCTATTTTTTATGCAAAATCCAATGGTCTCATTTAAAATACAAATATCCCATATCTAAAAAGTAAAATGAGCACTTCTTCATGAAAAATTGGCCTATATGCCTGTTCCTGGTTGCCATGGCATCCATTCTAATAATCTAAATTTACAGATTTTTATGCCATTTTTTTGGGGATTTTCACCGAGAACCCAAAACTGAAAACAGAAATGGAAAATTCCTTCTAGATCAATGATAAAAATCACTGTATTAATATGTATTTTAATGAAAAGAGGTTGATTGTTGTGTTCTTAGACATTATTGTGGTTTTTAGTGTGCATTTTGTATTTGGAGCTTCTGATATCAACAACAACCTATATATTCAAGGAGGAGGGGTTCTGGCATAACTACTAGGAATATCTAAGCTAATGATCTTGAGATAAACTTTGATAATGAATTTCCCTGCAGAGGGGTGTTTTTGCTTGCCTGGTCGCAATTAGATGAAATGGTCTCCAGTCCAACCACGGTTACATTATGGTTTCTTGAAAAAAAGGACATTTTATTGTCTCTGGACGCCAAAAGAATTTTTACCCTATGGTCTTCATAATGCATGAATGCATACCTGGTGAGTACGTTAGCAGCGGACCTTCTACGTTCGTGCATCATGCCGAAACTACAGTGTTGATATACTCGGCATGATGCATCTGTGTCTCATCAGTGTAACATTGATAGTTTCTGACAATAAAGGGACATGAACCTGGTTTAAGAGCCCTTAGTGGTTTTGATGCATCATGCCCGTTGGTTGCTATGATGCATGGGTAGCTATGGATGTAGGGCAATACACTCTATACCGACTTAGCTGATTTAATTATCAGCCAATGAAATAACACCAGCTATTCACTGCGGTCCTCTCGGGGGCAGTAGTACCCATCAGATAGCTGTTATCAGTGATAAGAGCTCGGAACAAGCTTCAGCAATGGTGGCGCCCATTGGACAATCCGCTAAGTCGGTATACTATTGTTGGTATGTACCAATAAAGTGATGGCAAGCAGACTCGTCTGCACTTCATTTGTGCATCATGCAAACCATTGCACGAGGCACTCGTGCATCAGGGTTTCTCTATCTTATGAATATAGAGTATACTCATGACTGTATCCTCCCTGTCTATACCTGAATATAGAGTATACTCATGACTGTATCCTCCCAGTCTATACCTGAATATAGAGTATACTCATGACTGTATCCTCCCTGTCTATACCTGAATATAGAGTATACTCGTGACTGTATCCTCCCTGTCTATACCTGAATATAGAGTATACTCGTGACTGTATCCTCCCTGTCTATACCTGAATATAGAGTATACTCGTGACTGTATCCTCCCTGTCTATACCTGAATATAGAGTATACTCGTGACTGTATCCTCCCTGTCTATACCTGAATATAGAGTATACTCATGCCTGTATCCTCCCTGTCTATACCTGAATATAGAGTATACTCATGCCTGTATCCTCCCTGTCTATACCTGAATATAGAGTATACTCATGACTGCATCCTCCCTGTCTATACCTGAATATAGAGTATACTCATGACTGTATCCTCCCTGTCTATACCTGAATATAGAGTATACTCATGACTGCATCCTCCCTGTCTATACCTGAATATAGAGTATACTCGTGACTGTATCCTCCCTGCCTATACCTTTCAGATTCTGCTGGTCTTCATCGTGGGTTCCTTGTACACACTTGTCTGCTGTGCCAATGTTCACAGAGAAGACACATACCCGGATGTGGTCCGTGTTATATGTGGTCCCAAAGCGGAAGTATTCAGCGCCCTCTGTGTCACTTTCTACTGCTATGCCTTCTGCGTATGTAGCCTCGTTCTCGTTGGAGACCAATGGGAAAAGAGTTAGTATTTCATGTTATAATAGCCTCTGACATTGTTGGGATTTCAATTGATATCGCCTGCCAACTAAATGTAAGGATAAAATCTGTCATAGTCAAACATCCTTGAATTACATGTATAGATGTTATCGTATTTATTCTTAATAATAAAAGTGGTTATTTGTATTGATAGTTATACCATTGGTCTATACAGTATTCAGTGATGCCTATGGAGGTGATCTACAATGGTATATGACGCGTTATTTTCTACTTCCGGTCACGTCGTCGATCTGCGTTCTACCTCTGTGCTTCATAGCGAAGATAGAATTTCTTACAAACTTCAGGTGAGTGAGGCAATACACAGCCAACAGCAGATATTAACAATCAAAGGGTTGTTGTGAGACAATACACAACCAACAGCAGATATTAACAATCAAAGGGTTGTTGTGAGACAATACACAACCAACAGCAGATATTAACAATCAAAGGTTAACAATTGTTGTGAGACAATACACAACCAACAGCAGATATTAACAATCAAAGGGTTGTTGTGAGACAATACACAACCAACAGCAGATATTAACAATCAAAGGGTTGTTGTGAGACAATACACAACCAACAGCAGATATTAACAATCAAAGGGTTGTTGTGAGACAATACACAACCAACAGCAGATATTAACAATCAAAGGGTTGTTGATTCATTGTAAAGTTGTAGGTGCTCCAATTTGAGCATGTTTTGTTTAGGCCTAACACGAATACATTGTATATATGATACAGTTATGGCCCAATGCCCCTCGTTCAAGTTAACGTTAGAGGGGCTACATATATTTGAGACATTTTGCATGGTGCCCCTTGTAAACTACAACATGCACCTTGTAAATGCTGCTTGATGTGATAAACCATACGGAAAGGATGGCCAGTGCAGGGGGCATCGTGGGTGGCTTCTCACCTTGCTTAAGTGAACAGCTAGATACAATGTTCATGTAATACCTCGCGCCTAAGGCGCACCCTGTATAAGGCGCACCCTGAGTTCAAGCCAGACTTATCTTTCTTGAGTGGGTGCTCAAACTTAGCTACTTATCACCTGTCCCAGGAGGGCATTTCTTAACAATGCTAATTCGCAATAATACCCTCCTGGGGTGTACCCATCCTACAGATAACAATAGCATTACAACTTGGATCTCATGCAGCTTCTGGTTGTTTTCTAGCATGCTGGGAAATATGATGGTTTTCTACTGTGTTGTATTGGTTGTGTGCAAGTACTTTACCAAAGATGTACATGAAGGGACACTGGAATACAGGTTAGTATTCCACATGCTATAGTATACCTTAATCCGTGTGTCCACATGGCGATAGAACCCGGTGCCAACAAAATTGCCGACGACAAAAACGCTTTTGTCGTCCATTCCCAGTGATAAAACCAATTTTGTCGTCCATTTCCGACCGTAATATTTAATATGTTTGGTTTTTGTCATTGGGAATGGACGGCAAAAGCGGTTTTGTCGTCGGCAATTTTGACATCGCCAAATTCTATCGCCCTGTGGACACAAGGCTTTACCTTATGTAAGCTCGCCTTAAAAGTGGATTTGCATAATTTGAGGTAGCTATCCATTTGAAATGAAACATATTAATGTTACCTATGTACACAGTGTTGTTAAAAAGGCTATATTTGATAAAACAGTATTGTCACTTTAAGTTTAATTCAGAATGATTTATTGATGTATCCATTTCACCTTCAGACCTACTGAGTGGAGAGATGTCCTGTCAGTGATACCCATTTGGTGCAGCAACTATCAGGTATGCTTTCACAATTGATTATTATCATTGTAAGAACATTTTCTCAATCCCTATCTTTCTGGACATACTGTGAGCGGCACTACGTGTCTAGTGCCATATTCGTGTAAATTATGCTGACAGATCAAACTTGAAAGAACTACCCCAATACACATTCTCCAAATGTAGATCTAGGTGGTTAACGTAAATTCACAGTTCTCATTGTGTGGATCTATAAATGAAACGTTTTGTTAAGTCAAATCTTTTATAATAAGGCTTTTGTGCTATTATTTTTTTCTCATACATCCCAACACGACTAATTCTTGAGGTATGACCTATTTTGAATTTGTACTCTTGGCAGTGTCACGTGGAAGTGGTCCCTATCATATCCAGCCTCAGAGACAAAAACCTCCGGATGTTCTCCGGCACTGCCAGTGTCCTGGTGGCCATAGCTGTGTGTGCCACTTTCTACACACTTATTGCTACCTTTGGTTACCTGTCATTTGGACAGGAGGTCACTCCAGACATCCTCCTGCAGTATACCCCTGGTGCCTCAGTGCTGGCAGGCTCCATAGCTGTGGGCCTTAAGATGTACATGACCTATCCCACAGTGCACTTCTGCGGAAGGTTTGATAGTTTCCTCTTTCCTGGCTTTCCACGTTGAAATTTGTCGATTATTGTGTGGCTCAGGTGGGTCTTGCTAAAGATAACGAGGAAGAACCTATGTGTTTTTCCCAGAGATTACTGGAGGGTCTTGCCAAAAGATAATGAGGATGAACCTCAGTAAAAATTTTCAGAGAGTGCTGATGAAAACGTGTATGGCCTAACTCGTTTTCCTAGTATTGACCAAAAAAATGAAACGGAATGTATGAAAAAATCTTTTTGAGATGTAAAAAGACATGCAGGTTTTCTCTAGACGATTATCCAAACAATTATTTAGCAAGCCAAAAACGTGCACGTTTTCTTGCTTGGTTCACGTTTCTTGTTTTGGCAAGACTCTCCTGAGGGAAACATACATGGCCTAACTCGGTTTCATAGTATTGACAAATTACAGGAGAATGAATGGAAGATCACACTTTTGAGTTGTGTTCAATGTGCATCTAGACGAGTCTTTGGGCATTCATTTAGCAACACAAAAACGTACACGTTTCATTTTTTGCTTCTCGTTTCCTGTTTGGCAAGACTCTCCAGACAACGTTCACCAATGGGGTGGCAGCACATTTTTCCGACGCCAATGTCATGTCATTGGAATTGCAAATATCCACCATAAATTCTAATAAGCCTTGGTAATGATAAATACTATTTTGTTTCCGCAGGAGGGCAATAGAGAACCTGTGGATACGTGGTCGCGGTATAAAGCCTACTGAGGCGGAGGAGGGGGAGCCCTGGAGGAGAATAGTCATTACACTAGTAACCTTTGGTGTGGTTCTCATTGCTTCACTGGTGGTACCAAATCTTAACGTCATTGTTCCTATCCTGGGCAGTGTGTCTGCCGTGCTCATGTTTATGATTCCAGGTAAGACTTTTTTTTCTTTTTTTGTTGTTATTCAAACCATTTGCCAGCAGGCAAGATACCAAATATTAGATATCGGTAAGGTAATCGATTACATGTAATCAAAACATGTGAAATTTATAGCATGGCATGAGCCCGATTTTGGTGTGTAGCCGGGTATAATCCTGAAAGGAGTTGGGTAATTATTTTTGAAAATAACAATAGAATCGAGCTGTAATTTACAAATACATGTAGAGGTATAGGCATGCATGAATCATTACAAGGGCAAACTGTTATGTCCTTCTAGGAGTGTCCCCGAATCAAGGTCAATCTGTCCTATTTACTTCTTCCACAAATTAATCATGTTATTGTGGTTGGTTATCTTTTTAGGGTGTTGTTTGGCCCAGCTGTGTATAGGAGCACAGCTTACTGGTCAAAAGTACGTCTACCTCTTTGCTGTAGCAGCCATTCTGATGACATTTCTGGGGACATTCATTCTATGCTTCACCTGGACAGACTTTGTTATAGAGCTGATGACGAACAACGACTTCCTGAAGAATGGGGAAGAGATATTGGATACTTTATATAATGGATTACGCAACGCCACCCTGGCACCCACAACGATATCCCGTGATTGATACATGTCCATCTGCTTTTGAATGTTTTGTCCGGTCTCTACTTATTATTCCCAAACCCCTTGCAAATGGCAGCAGAGCACAGTAGCTTGTTAGGAGAAGTCCGTTCAAAATCCATCGTCTAGAAAAGAATACAGTAGTCACCCGGCTATAATATAGAGGAATGTGTCGTGGATATAGGCATAACCCTACCACCAGTAGTAAAAGTTGTATACTATAGGTAGGTTTGGTATAATCGTTCATTAATTAAACATCTCCTCGATAGACGATCACTTTGAATCGATAGCTTTCGGTCCCGTTTGGGCGCCTAAACTTCAACTTCAGGCTGAGGCTAAAGTCAGAAGAACACTCGCATCTTTTCCCATGGTTAGTATTATGATAGAATGGCTCTTATTTTATTTCTGCACGTTAATCGTGTTTTTTTTTGTTCTAATGGTAATTAAATGTAACTTATTATTAAGTACCGCTGCACTGCAGGGTTGGTGATTGTATAATTCTTCCTAGTGGTAGATTACCAATGGTGATATATTGTAATCTACTCTGTGATTTGTGGAGAGAGATATCATTTAGCACTATTACCCAGTATACATAATCGGTTGAAAGTTATTTTGGCAAGGATCCTTGATCAGCTGAAAGTTTACAGCTGTTTTATCATGATCTCTGTGTGTTTGATGGTGGTGTTCCTTTATTGCAATATTGTATATTACTGCGTTATCATTGTTGACAGATTCTGGTTATAGTCATATCGATCATAATGAAAAAAAAACGCATAATGTATGTGTGTATTTCATGGTAAAAAAATCATAACAACAACAACCCATTTTGAAATGTTTCTGTAATTATTGCAATAGTACACCATGAATACACGACCGGGAGTCCAATAAAAATCAGACAGGGAGGATCATTTTTATGCTTTGGTCAAAAACATATAATACAATACTCACATTTACTGATCTGGATAGTATCAGTAAATGGTGTAAATTGTTCAAGCTTACTATCAATAATGAAAAAACAAAGTTGTTATGGTGTGCAAGTGATTTACTTAATACCAGCCACAATTTGAGTATAATGAGTGCTGAACTGGATGGTAAGCGCCTTGAAGTGGTTGATAAATTCAATTACCTTGGTGTTATCATTGATCATGGTCTTAATTTTCAGAGAAACAAGGAAAAAATAATTTCTAGTTTCCGCCACAAGATGTACCAATTAAGACAGTTAAGGAAATTTGTCGATAATAAGCTGTGTCTGACCTTATACAAACAAATGGTTCTACCTGTGCTGGAACATGCAAGTTTTCTACATGAAAGTGGTCCAAAATCCAGTGTTGGCCGCTTACAACTTATGCAGAATCATTGCCTACGGTTATGTCTTCGAATCTTTAATACTTGGGATATATCTATATATGATCTCCATGTTAGAACTTACATGAAAATGCTAAAGGTTAGACGTGATAAGAACTTATTATCTATGATGTATGATGTTTCTTGTGATCCAAACTGTCTCAAACTCCCTGCCAGGAACTTGCGCAGCAATGTTAAAAAACAGTTAAAGGTATCCAGATCTAGGTGTTTGACGTATGATAAGTCACCACTGTACAGGGGATGTGTCCTTTGGGACAAATTGGATGCAAATACTCAGCAGATAGGCAGTAAGAAAGAATTCATGAACAAAATCTGAATGTATTTGGTGTATAACCGTCACTTGATAGACTACGCAATTATTTTTAAAAGATGTAATATACATGCTGCCTGCGGATAATCGACTTGTGCAAATCATGGTGATACATACAGCCCCTAAGAGGCTTTAGTTATGTCTTTAGTAATATCGTAATGATCTACACCCAAAATGATGCCTGCCTGATGTAACTTTGTACAACCTGATTGAGCGCTACACTATTTCTTTCCTGTTGCCGTGTTTTGGCCGATCTGAAAAACGTACATGTATGATTTCTGCCAATAAACTTGTTAAAACTCAACTCAAACTCATAAAAACAGATGCATTTATTGCTTAAAAAAACATTTATTACCTCGGCATCTTTTACTACTCACATGTAAGAGTTATCAAAGTTCACAAAATGTCTCCCTGTCGCCCTCTTCTTACATTTTACTACGCAAACTAGATATAGGAATGGTTATGATAATCCATCCACACTGGAAGAGAACACTATTTCTTTCCTTATCGTTGGTCAAGAATACTTTGTAGCTAGTTCCAGAGTATCCAATATCAGATAGATATCTGGAACGACTGCTCACTGGTAATATAAGGCATACAACTTCAGGTATACGGCATTATTGAGAGATATATCCTCATATTATAGTAGTCCTCGCATATTCATTTCATCATATAAGAACGAACATCTCATTAAGGCCAATATCTGTCTTAAAAGCCACATATTTACATATTTTCACAACATCAAGTAGAGATTCATTGCCGCCACCATACCAGCAGCCCTGTACCATATACAAGGTATGTATCACCTGTAGGGTGAATGGATATTGTACGTGTACAGGATGGCTTACTCAAAATACGTAATGTCAGTGAACTCAGAATATGAAGTAAATGTACTGCCCATTTACGATAATACAGGATAATGGATTCAATATCCTTGACAATACATAAGAATCATGTCCAATATATACGTTTGTATTTGCATATTAAATACTTCAAATGGTTTTGCTCCTGTACTATGAAGTACAAAAATGTTTATGCAACTGGCCGCATCCACCACCAACGGATGGACCATCCGTGCCCCTTCATCTAGTTTTCCCCATAGAAATAAGTGATAAATAAAATGCTTGTATGCCATGGATGGTCCATCGGTTTGCGGTGGATGCGGTCCTTAAAGCACCTTTCTGATCAAACTTCATCCCTGACTCATTTTCTTGGAAGACGCGATCTACAAAAAGGGATCTTATTCTATGTGGAATCAGGTCCCTATTGCCAATTGTAATTTGATTGCATAGCATGATTGATCTTAGTAGACTAGAATTAATATAAAACTTAAAGGTGTTCTAAAACGTAATCATAAACACGTTCATAGAGTAGGGCGGCATATAATCAATAAAGGCACAGGACCACGTAGTGCATCGAGGATGAATAAACAATTAGAAAAAAATAGGCCTCTGTGTTATTTTCATGGTTTATGATCCCCCATTTCATCGCATGAAAAAAAATGACCATTCTAAAATGCATCTAAAAAGTGCATCTCAACTAATGGTGATGCAATTAATACACTTCCTCTCAAGAAAGGGGGAACCATCACACAGCGTCAGAGTCCTTCTGACGCACACATGCAAAACATAAGTTCAGTCAATATAGTAATCAACGCCATAAATCATGACTTCAAGTAGGTGGCTCAACACCCAATAAATCATCCGATTAAAAAGAAAGGGCCAGGCATTTACAGGGGTATGTTTCAGAACAATTAACGCTTTGGCCCTAATTGAGACAGACTATCTACAACTATGCGATAAGTAGTGTTGTCGTACATTTTTTATGCATATTAGTACAATCACCCTGTACGATTTGATTTGTACAAGTTGGTTGGTAGGACTAGAGGACTTAGTTCCTACTAGAATCTGGAACTGATGGTCTTAGGGCCATTTGGCGGTTGTTAATCGCTTTGAAACATACCCCATTTCCATGGTTCTTCAAACAGCTGAATATGCCAATTCTTCCATCACTCTGATCCCAGAGACCAACCACTACACGTAGCGAGTTTAGGGTAGAGGCACCCTGAGTCGGACAGACACGTAAGGTCGGTTACCATTTGGTTTTAATTACATAATCTAGAGTCTATATGAGAACTTACGATATCATATGAGTTAGGCATGAAAACCGAAATATTATCCTTTCTAAAAGAATACAGCATGGAAGATAAAGGGCTCTTAAAAGTGGTTTTACAAGTGTGCAAACCCAGGGTGTTTTTGCTGTGTTCTGATCATCAAAGATTGGGAGTGAATGGGAAAACTGGTTTAGTTGGCCAATCAGTTTCGTCGTGACCATCATCCTTACAGAACTTCTTTGCATGGCAATGAAAATATATACATCTTTGCAGCTGATTTAACTTCCCCAGCCTGAATACACCATTGATATTGCATTGTGGGAGTTCTTCTTATACATTGTATAACCTTTCAATTGTACCTAAAGACAGACACCAATTGCACCCTGTCTGGGACACAATCATACCCAGGTTAATATACATTTACAATGGAAATTTTGTCACAAAGAGAATCCTTATACTATAATCCTTATTTCCAGTTATGGATATCATAACTGTGTGTTTGGTATACCCAGTACTTTACACTTATATTCAATCAGTGCCTCATCTCCCTCATGGAGGGCTTGTTCATTTGAGCCTGCAGTCAGATCCTTTACAGGTGTGCAAAATTAAACATCTGAGGGTATTCTTGATGGGAATATTGTATATGCGTGTCTCTCTAGTGTCATGCTGCATGTAATCAAATGTAAGAGAAAAAATTGTCAAACTACTTCATGAATACAAGTGGGAAAATACATCGTTTCAATTAGTGCAATAGAAAGTAGAATACACAAAGGCTAAAGGTACAAAATTAAAGGATTATATAGGGTCACCTTTTGTATGGCAAGGGGCGTCCGAAATGGGTGCCTCTACTCTACAGCGGGTACACAGCGCTTCCATTTTCTATGGTTCAAGGGGCCAATCAACACCTCAGTGCACATATGGATCTTAATGTGTATTATACGGTTGAACTGTCAAAGTCAAACAATGCGGCATAAACCAGGACTTCTAAACTGGTCATCTTGCTGCCCTGCATGGGCATGGCGGCGAGCAGCTCATTGTATCTATGTGAGTGTTCCTGGGCGTGAACCATCTCGTAGGCACCAACAGACTCTTGGTAGGTATTATACCTGTGTGAATGTTCCTGGGTGTGAACAATCTCGCATGCACCAACATACTCCGGGTAGGTATTATACCTTTTTGAGTGCTCCTGGGTGTGGACCACCTCGTTTGCACCAACAGCCTCCTGGTAGGTGCTGCTATGCTCCTCCTGGTGATGTTCAATCTCTGCCTCAGGTTCCTCATCAGCCAGCACATTAAGGTTGAGGCACGCCATGAAGGTGTACTTCTCCCTTTTATCGGTGAACAGCGCGTCTGTGACGTCATCCGATGTAAATGTCGTCTGCTCTTCGACTTCAATTGTCATCGATGTTTGTTCTGTGTTCTCTGTCGTCTGCTCGTCTGAAATTAATATGACTGGAGTCGTCTGCTCCTGAGCTGGTGCTGTCTGTGTGGATTTCACTCCCCCCTTTGCTTGGTTTGAAATGAGCCTCTGGCCTGGGGTCATCCTGGCCATTTCCCAAATGGATGGGTAACCAAGGTGCTGATGTAGAAAGCGCGGGAACTCCCCAGAGCGAGCTACCTTCGTCGACTGAACAGTCAGGAAGGATTTGTCCACATTGTCCACGTCCACAATCCAGAGGTTTCCTTTGCCATTGGGATTATCCGGACATCGAAGCACCTGGAGAAAATAAAGATCGATTTGTTTGGTATAGACATGTAGGCAACTGAAGAGAATTTGTCATCCGAAAGAAGGGAGACCGACCTTCCAAATGCTGAGGTGGATATACAGAATCATTGAAAATGGTGTCGTAGAGCATATCCCTTTGGAGTAGTCTTCCTAACTCTCCTAGGCTAAAGCGGTACATATGAAATTTACCTACGAGCTCTCCACGGTTGTCCACAGATTCTACATTATTAAAGTGATGAAGTTATAGTCCTTGGGCCCAGACACTTTTTAATACCCCCTGGGAGTAAACCTGATAATACTTTTGGATCGGTGCATGCATCCAAGGACCCAAAATCACTTTGCTACACATTTGGGATGCCCAGCCCAAGGGGCCGTCCATAAATGATGTCATGCTTTTTCGGACCATTTTGACCCCCTCCCCCACCACTTCATCCTGCGTTTACTATAGAAATAGGAGGCTCAGCCCCCCCCCTTTCCGCATGACATTATTTATGGACGCCCCCTAACCTCAGTATCCTGCATGGTGCACAGCAGCAGTAAACTGGCCATTGGCAATACTACCACTATCCACCACCAGGTGCCAGCATCATACAGACAGGCCACCCAGAGGCCCACCCTAGTTAGCCTAGATCTGCCAATGCTTAAACATTTGCCTTTTATATATTATTCTATTTATGCTAAGCAGGGCAAGCGAGATGTCTAGCAAAGTGACTTGGGTTCCCCAGACATGTAGCCAATCATTGTCTGGTTTACTATCCAGAAAGCTGTTTCACAAGGACCATAATTATTATACGAGTAAGATTGGTATACGAGCAACAATAATATTACTCAGTAAGATTGGTGTATGAGCAAGATCACTCCTATGGTCATCCTAAGATTGATCTTAGGCTTCTTAGGCATAGGGGAAGTGTTTCAAAAGTAAATGGGGAGTGAAACTTACTAGTAAAGGGTCAATGTAAGAGTGACTTATGACCAACATAAAGTACCGTAAACTCCTGCTTAGAAGACGCGCTGTGCGTATAAGACGCACCCCAAACTCAGCACATGAATTTTCGCGTATAAGACGCACATTTTAAGACGGAAATTTGTAAGATTAGTACATTTCTATAGTAAAATTACCCCTCATATAAGACGCACCCCAAACTTGAAAAAATCCTATAAGACCCCCCAGGCATTTGTTTGGCGTAGAGGACGCGTCTTATATGCGGGAGTTTACGGTAGCTGATTTATGTGTAAGGTTAGGGGTACACATGAATGTGAAAAAATCATATGAATAAGTGCAATTACAGGAATCTTTTTAATGCATGATGTCAGGCATATGAAATTCCCCCTTTTAAAACAATTTCTATCATGGAATTATGAAGTAAAGCCATATTCTGCACCTAGGTGATCGATCTTACTAGCTGGATAATTGGCCTGTGAGTGACCTTACAACTGAGACCTGTTTCATAAGCATTCTTTATTTAAGATCAATCTTTTCACTCTAAGAGTGATCACTTAAGATCAGTCATTTAGGAATGACTACTAGTGTTTTAGAACAAGCTGTCACTCCTATTGGAACATAAGACTGGTCCTATAGAACAAGCTGTCAATTAACCGGAGCAGTAATCAAGATCAAGTGCAAGGTCACTCACAGGCCAATTATCCGGCTAATAAGATC
This sequence comes from Acholoe squamosa, assembly GCA_949317995.1. NCBI lineage: Eukaryota > Metazoa > Annelida > Polychaeta > Phyllodocida > Polynoidae > Acholoe > Acholoe squamosa. The sequence goes on from OX439042.1 coordinate 23,064,718, forward strand.
AATCACCTAGGTACAGAATATGTCTTTACTTCTAAATTCCATGATAGAGAATGGTATTAAAAGGGGGAATTTCCATTTGATATATGCTTGACTTCATGCAGTAGAAAATATTGTGGGATTTCACTTGTTGATAGGATTTTTCACATTTATGTGTACCCTCAACCTTCCACATAAATCAGCTACTTTATGTTGGTCATAAGTCACGCTTGCATTGACCCTTTACTAGTAAGTTTCACTCCCCATTTACTTTTGAAACACTTCCCCTAAGCCTAAGAAGCCTAAGATCAATCTTAGGATGACCATAGTAGTGATCTTGCTTATACACCAATCTTACTCGTACATGGTGGTTGTGAAACAGGTCTCTGCTCACAGACTCACATAAAGCCTTCAATCAAAGGAGGGGTGTGAGCTCCTACATTTGACATGATATATAGACGAATCAAGGAAGAGTTTAGTCATCTCAAAATGATGGTTCATGGTGAAAATACTGGGCGGTGGTTAATGAGCCCCCATTCACTAAAATGTGGATAGTTTACTTTGAGTAAAAAAAAAATTGATGAGTTCTCGGGCTATGCACTAAGTGATATAAGATTAAACCCATCTATCATCCTCAAAATTCATGTTGAAGCATAAAAATATTTGTTGTGAAGAAACTACATTTCCTAGTATCAAAATAGGCCCAACACCATACTTTCTTCTTGGTTTACTAATATGAACAATTCTACATTACGATATTTTCAAGAAACTGTGATGCCACGATCAAGATTAGGCCAGAAAAAATAAAGTTGTGTTTCCAGTTACATGCCTCAAATATCTAGAGTTGGTAGGTCGGATTTTTTTTTTTTTTTATTTATTTATTTTGTATAGAAATGCATAGGCAGACACATTGGATTCTATGATTTTACAGTAGAATTATGAAAAACACAAGAAATGTGAAGCACATGTAAAAGATATTAATAACTGTTATGAACTGTATACCAAAAGATGAAGACCTAGATAAGCTCCACGAAAAATTGATGAAAAAAATATGAAAATTACATGAAAAATGCCTAATTTTATTTTAGGCCTTAGCACTTGAAATTTTACATTCAGTAATATTTACCCGGACCAGAAGGCAGTATCTACTTCTCCTATCAGTGGCTACTGAGAATATGCTGATCAACAACTGCATATTGCAGTAGGTACTGCTGAAATAGTTCCAAAACAGCTGACTCTACACTGCATTTTCAGTCTAGACTCAGTAGTGTACTGACTATCAACTGAATGTTAATATATACCAGAAATTATACACTCTGTGCAGCAGCATAGATGAAGTAGTCTACTGACCGTCTACTGGTATGACTCTGTCCATTCATGGATTATTTACCTGATGCTTCTAATACAGTCCATAGTGTGAATGTCAGTATGGTTGTGAACAGCAATCAAAAGATTCAGTAATGTAAAAATGAAACTATCCAGTGTTTGTGGAGACAAGCATATTTCACCCCTTTGCATATGAATATCTTATCCAGTGCCAGTAATGGATACACATGGATGTTGAGGTGTATGAAAGTGAGAAATTACTCACCGACTTTATATAGGGCACAAATATACTGAATCATCAAGTATTTTTTTGGTCCCCATCATGACACTTTTTTTTTACATAGTATACATGTATCATTGATAATTACAAAGTGCTTGTCTCATCACCTTAACATCAGTAAACTGAAAGGCATTATACTATAGCAGCACTCTATAGATATGTTTACTCTTACCCTTTTGCTAAGGTAAGAGTTACCCAGTACTACTGAATCAATACTGCCCTAGCCCCCTCCTACATGAGTTGTATGCAGTACTAGGAAGTAATGACAGGTCCACATAGCAGATGGGGAGATGGCTGAGTGGGCTAATGCGTGGGTAGAGTAATCCAAAGATCCCAAGTTCAAATCCAGCAAGGACCACCTAGAGAGGCATTGGTAGTGCCAGTACTAGAGCAGCTGCTGCTTCTTTTATGCTTCAACCTGCCCCCCAGCAGTAGTTTTCAGTATGATCTACTGTTTAACTACTGCTTTAGTAGCAGTCATGCAGTAGTGCTGATTGAACACTGCCCCAGTCCCATATATGGTCATGCAGCATTGAATAAGTAGATACTGTTCAACTGCTGCCATCTAATTTACATAATTGGGACAACTGATTCAATACTGCTTGCATGCTGCTGATACTACTGTGCTACTATACTGTACCTATGCTGCAAGTTCTCTGGTACTGAGCAGTAGAATGCCAGTAGATGCTGATACAATACTGTTTTGATGCTGCTTTCACACTGAATAACTACTGCCACACCACACTGTTTCCCAACTGATGTAGTGCTCCTTTTCTACTGCATTCTGGTCCGGGTAGGCAATGATCAGTGATAGATTTTTATAAGAACCGTTTGTAAAGAATGGTGGTCGACTTAGAAGTTGGTTGATCTACCCTACATGGTCGATTCATTGAGAGACATCCAAAGTCCATTCTTTTTAAAGTGACCCACCTTCTTGAAACATGCGATGTTGGAGAGCATGTGGCGGATAGAATCCTTCCACCCTTTGTAGTTGTCGTTAAAGAACTCAAACCACGACTTGAGTTGGGTGTTGATGTCTGCCAGGGTGGCCTGTCCTCCCATGGTCATGATGGCCATGGAGATGAGGCCTACGTACGAGTATGGAGGCTTGTCGTGCCTCTTGTAGGTCGCCCTCCTGTATACAAACAATGGATTATGATCATCAGTATGGGTTCAACGATTCACTATAAAACACACACAAGCCCACATCATGTTCTGCTTTATAAACCTGTAGACAAACTGTTCTTCTGTTATATAGATACTCCGTTCATATCAACGTTGTTTAACACTAAAGAGAGAATGTTACCCGAATGTTTGTTGTCACTTTTATAAATGAAATGTGTTTAATCATTGCAAAGTTACAACGTAGACATAATCACTGACTCATTGACTGGTTCATCCCTACTGAATGTACAACTGCATCCTCCAACTAGTACCAAAATTTCCATAGTAAACCAACATCGATATTTGCATTAAGAATTAATGACGTTCAGTGGAGTAAAATAAAGCAACACTATTCACCAGTCCCCAACTGTTCATCATTAAGTTTGGACAAGATGCCATCCTTACCTTGAAGAGGATGAGCCGCTCGAGTCTGACCCCTGTGACGACTGGGAGGAAGTGCTCCTGGCGCGTCGACGACGGGGTACCTTGGGCATTCTGTAATAGAGGAATAGAATAGAACCATATAAAAACGGACATAGACATAAATATACTACTATGAATAGTATCTTTATTTCTAAGGTGATTTATCGGGATGGGATGGACTTTTTTTAAGCTGCAGGGTCTTGCCCAAAGGCAACTGAGAACTAAAAAAATTATGAAATGTGCACGTTTTTATATTACTAGATAGATTTTCATAACCCCGTTTAGATATAAAATGTGCACATTGCTTCCAGCTCAAAATGCGTTTTCCACCATGGAAATCTCCTAGAAAAATGTGTTAAAAACTGCATGAGAACATCACACAGCAAAAACAATACATAATCTGAAAGATATTAAAAAATTGCATCACAAACTTGATGCCCTATTTTCTAATCCGAAATTAACAGAAGAAAACAGCAAAAGGGTTACTTTTTCTAGTACATTGCATATACAATTTGACCGTTTGCCAGGTCCATAGCAACCATGGTTCTGCTGCTAAGAATGCAGCCTGCATTACACTTTCAAAGGAGTTGAAATAAATACCCCATTAGGAAATGATATTTCTTAATGGGGGATGGTAAAGGGGGTAATTGCAACAACAAAAATAGATGTGTTCTAAAAGACAATCAAAATATGGATCACATATATATAGTTCTATATTCGCAGGAGCAGAACTCTGGTTGCTAAGGGCCTGGCAACGGTTAAAATTACATAGCCAATGTACTAGAAAAAAGCAAATTTTTGCTCTTTTCTTCTCTAATATTTGGATTAGAAAATAATACACCACGTGTGTGGTGTAAATTTTGAATATCTTTCAGATTTTTTAATGCATTTTGCAGTATAGGGGATGTAGATCTTCTCTGATAATGGTTTTATAACAAACCCATTTACCTACCCTAACATGTTTTCACCCTGTGACATATAACATGTATTTACATTTTTACTATGCTATACCAAAATCTACCCTTTATTTGTGCACTAATGTCCGTTTACGTTGTGGCCAAAAGACGATGTGGCCAAAATGTGATTGTGGTAGTAAATTGGCTACATCGTCCATTTTCTCAGATTGTCCACATCGTCCATTTTTGGCCACATCGTCCACCATTGGCCATATCGCCCTTGGGCGCAGCAGTGACGTCCTAGCAACCAGTGCGGCCCCTATCAGCCTTATCTCCCTACTGATGAGAATCCTCATGAAGGGTTATTTTAAATAGGAAATGTGTGGATGAACACGGTAAAAGGTACGCCCGCGAGGGGGTGCGTGGGCATACCTTTTACCGTGTTGATCCGCATGTACTAGACAAAGGTATTAAGACCCTTATCAGAAGAGGTCTAAACATCCAACAGCAAAACACATTACAAAATCTGAAAGATATTAAAAATGTGCATCACCTACTAAAACATTATTTTCTAATCCAAAAAAAAAGAAGAAAAGAAAACAGCTAAAAGGTTATTTTTTCTAGTACATTGCCTACTCTAACCGTAGGTATTTTCGCGAGTATACATTTTCGCGAATTTGCTTTAAAATACATTTTCGCGTGTATTTAAATTCGCGAATTTCCGATTTTCTTAATCCCCCAGATTGTCTGAACATTGCTCTATGATTCATTTAGTGTGGGTATTCCAAACCGTCTGCCGTTCCAAGATCACCATCATATGCCGTAATAGGGACCGGTTGGCAGGTCTCAGATTCATTAGGCCCAAAATCGTAATAAATCACCTTAAGATCGTAACAGAAATCATAACAATACAGAATTATTTTGGATGAAGTTACCTGTCACCAATAACGCATATATAGGCCTTTTGACTTTCTTCTGTAATTAATAAACGTTCCAATAAAAAAAAACAAAAAAAACAAAAAAAACGGGGGGGGCTATGCAATTCCACCTATTCTGCTGTGAAATGACCAAATCTGCCTATGAAATGTAGGGACTGACTGGATGACCAGCATACACCAGTCGATGCTGGTATATTTTCGTGATGTACTTAAATTCGAGAATTTTTCATTTCCGCGAAATTCGCGAAAATATGTACAGCGCGAAATACTGTAATCGTACTTTATTTCGAAAACAGCAAAAAGGCTATTTTGTTTTAGTACATTGTCTATATAACTTGACCCTTTGCCAGGTCAGTATATAGCGACCAGGGTTCTGCTCCCGAGAATAGTCATTTTTTGTTCATTGTTGGGTTTTCACTGGCGGGTGTTAGAAATGGTCATTCCCTGCATGGGATATGAGAAAATGATTGGAAATTATGTGCATACATGTCAAATAACAATTTTGGAAAAAGAACCCTCGAAAATTTTGAAAAAAAAATTCTTATATCGGCCCTCTTTAGCTGAGGTCGGACGGGTGACCGGAAACAAACTTTTTTTGGCCTAACTTCTAAAAGGTCGCGGGGGGGGGGGAACAAACATGATCCTCATTGCCATTGGGGACCAAAAATGTTTACATTTTTCATTTAAGGTCTCTAGATAAATTTGTTCACAGAAAACCATTTTTTTGTGTATAATCTGACACAGTATTGATGGATATATAAGTATCATACATCAATTTGACCATATTTATTGCCTCCTTTACATTTGCTGCATTTTATGAGAATTTGGTTGCCACCCAGCAAGTTGTCGTGAGTCCTCGTCAACCTGTGTGAAGTGGCTCACACATGTCGCTAGATGGAACACGACGTCATTATAGCACAAGATCTCCAGGAATAGCAATTGCTATGCCACACGAGTCTAACACACAGTGGCAAAAGATGACGGAATGACTTATCACTCAAAAAGGAGTCACCATTGATGACCAATCATGGTGACAGATGACGACAATTTGCTGGGCATTGAGGGAAAATGGAACAAAAAAAGTTCTATTTTCGTTCCTTTTCATTTTAACAACACTATGGTATCTCCATGGCAACCAAATCTTCATAAATGCAGCAAATTAGATAGAGGCAATTAATATGGTCAAATTGATGTATGATACTTATATCCATCAATTCTGTGTCAGCTTATAATACACAAATATGTTTTTCTCTGAACAAACCTATATAGAGCCCTTAACCTTTTCAATTAAGCATGAAGGGGTTTACTACCAACCACAACCTTTAACTCCCAACCTCCCTCCCACCACCACCACCGACGCGCGCCTCCTCCTAAAATGATCGGCATCTGTAGCGTAGGATAAGGTGCGCAGGAGTATTCACTGTCTAGATAGTCCCAAGTCACCAGCCTAGACTGTGGCCGAGGCTTCCCTCTACATTGGGCCGGGGTTGGGATGGTAGTGGGCAGCCAGGTGAGGGGTACAGTGAGAGACAGGTGTGAGACGGTGTGGGGTAGATGGAGACGGGCTAAGGCGGTCTGGAGGGTCTTGCCAAAAGATAACGAGGATGGACATCTCTAAAAACTTTCAGAGAGTGATTAGGAAAATGTGCATGGCCTAACTCGTTTTCATAGTATTGACAAAAAAAATACATTAGAATGTACGGAAAACTCGTTTTGAGGTGTCAAAAAACGTGCACGTTTTATCAAAACGATCAGCAAGACAATCTTTTAGCAATACATAAACGTGCACGTATTCTTTTGTGGTTCACGTCTATTTTTTTGGCAAGGCCCTCCTGCAGCTACAGCGTAGCGGCAACAGGAATACTTGGCCGCGTCGTGGATGCTCCAGGGTGGGCGCAGCGGGCGGGGGGGGTAGTGTTGGGGGGAGGGGGCGAGCTACAGACGGGATTAACAATAATATCTTATCGGCCACTAGTAAAGTGTGATTCTAGTGAGCTGGTTCGTCAGACCCTGAGACCACCGAGGTGTGCTGATGGAGCAAGACAATGAAAGAGTGTTGGGGCTGTGGGCTGCCCAGCCGAGACGCAAGGGCGCCCATGACCATGTTGTCGCGGCAAGTGTTTTTTATTGTCTAAAACTATCGATATTATCTGGAACCTTTCCTCACCGACCCTTGGCTATACTCCAGATCATAGCACATCTTAATGGATCTTACAGTAACATATAAGCTTTGTATCGCCTTATCGTAAGGCCATTATTGATGATGTTATTGCGAATACTTAAGTCAATATAAATCAAAATATCTACCAATTATGGGTCCAATATGGCTGCTGTGATGAGGGCCCAGTAGTCTCAATCTTAAAGTCACCTACTAGTATCTTGTATAAATTTTAAACTGAATTTTGCCCCTCAACTTGAAACATGATCATTCCTCAATGACAATATCTTAATCATATATATTATAATGGTTAAAATTTACCAATACCATAAACTCGAGAATGCGTCTGATGTGCATATACTCCGGCTTCAGGAAAGACGAGCAGACACTGAGAATCAATTTGGAGCACACAGAAAGGCTGCTATCGATACGTCTTGCATGCAGACCACTTTCAAACACAATGTTACAGTCGAACTCAAATCCTTTTGGAAGCAGACTCTAAAATATATCCGTATATTTTTGTTCGAAAGGCGCCAGCATTATCAATGTTGAAACACTAAATGATACAATGCCTGAAGTTTTATTTTATTGTGGTAAACGTAATAAACAGGTGTATGTAAATAGGGAAATGTTTGTCAAAACAAAAACTCTTTTCCACGAGGAGGGCCATGATAACACTGCATGTAATACATTCCAGGACTAGATCTACAATACATGTTCATATAAATCCATGCATGCTCAAGCTGACCTAACAGCATGACCAAACGAAGAACTATAAAGTACAAAAACTTTAAGATATGTAACTAATAGACATAATACGATCACATTACCACTCACCTTGTGTTTTTTATGAAGATCCCCTGCTATCGAATTCTGGTAGAGCACGGCGATGGCCGCACAATAAGTTATGCAATAGCAGTTCTCGAAGTATTTGTGTTCTGTGTGTTCACGCCTGCCTCAGTTGAAACCGCCTCAGTTTGCAATTTCCAGGGATGATATCTTGAAGGACTAAAGATCGCTTGATAATGGAGAACGTTGAAACTGTTTGGCCGTTGATGAACTTATTTAGAGATGATGTTTTCTGTGATACCTCCTCTATAAGAGCGCGTCCACCTTGTTATCGTAACGGTGTCTTGACCTTGATTGTCCTCAGGTGGGAGACTACTGACTGACCCCGCCCACCCCTGCCGCCCAGCCACCCAACCCCACATTACCTTATCTGGTGGTGGTGTCGTGCTAATTTTGGGCCTACAAAACACACACAGAAACGGCTATTACCCCTAATACATGCATATGGTTACATATCCGTGTTGTTTTCTGTTGTTTGATTTTTTTTTTCAGTACGTGTAGGGGATCCGTGTAGATGAAAGATACATTTTGAGATATGTGTATAAAATATGTAGACATATGTTTATTATGAAGACATTGCAAAAGGCCTATATTATATATAGTGTGGATCTCTGTTGAAAACTTGCTGCTTTCATTATTCAAATCTTTTTGGCATTAGGAAGTTAAATTGATAGTATCCTAATGCTATTTACTTGGATTCAATCAACACGGGATAGGCTCAGGTTTATAGAATTTTACAAAAGTCTCATTCTAGGTCATGACCCACTTTCTTCCTATAAAGCAGTATGTTCCAGAGTAAGCCAAATTTATATATAATAGCGGCCATACTATAGAAAGGCGGTTAGTGGAAACTTCGCGTAGATACTATCAGTTTGTTATGTGTAAAACTTAACATTTTTTCAGTGAAAAATTGTACCCTCCTCCCCTCTTTAGAGGGGAGATTAAAAGCCCGTGCATTTGTACTCCTGCAAATCAATACACGCCATCTCTTCAATAATAGTTCCTCTGGGTCAAGCCTCTTAACGTTCTATACAAACTGGAAGATGATCAGTATATGTATATAATTATATATGCGCCCATAGATCTATTTTATTTTATATTCCAAAAAGTACTGGTTGTCCCTACACCATTGCTGACTATCGAGCGAGCTTAGTCTCCCTAAATTGGCAGGACTCCCGTCTTGCACTGTTGCCGTGCCGCCCCAATGGACGCTCACCGTGACGTCATCCAGTATCCGTGATGTCTGGCGCAAAATGATGGCGCTGCGACACTATTCAACCAAGACCTGGAGGCTGTTGTACGTAAGTTAAAGAGAACACTAAGTATGTACCATCTCATGTTCTGATTCACCATACAACGTGTACTCAAGATATTAGACTGAAAGGCCACCTGCCCTGTTTAAAAAAAAATGTGTATTGCACAAGCAGGTACTGTGTGACTCTGTTTTAAGTGTAGTTTAGTGCACTTGTTTTGAGTAGTTATTATCTTCATTGAAAGGTGCGTGTATCTGGCGAACATGAGCATTTCTCTGCAACACGAAAAAGCCAGGAAGCTGTTGCACAGTTGTAAGCAAAGGAGAGCAATAAGTAGGTACCCTCTCACATTAAAAAGTCATCCTCTGCTTCACCATTCAACTTGTACTCACCATATTAGACTGAAAAGCCACCTGCCTTGTTTGAAAGTAGTGTGCATTGCAAAAGCAGGTACATTACTGTGTCACTCTCTTGTTAGTTCTTGTTAGCTATCATCTTCATTGAAAGGTACCTGACTGACATGAGCACTTCTGTGCAATACAAAAAAAAAATTCAGTAAATGCTGCAGGCGAGGCACTTCCTAGGCAAAAGTGTCTTTTCCTCTATATGCAACACACTCCAGGACTAAAAACAAATAAAAGTGACTGCTGTAGCAGGCTCGCTAACCCAGCCTGATGTACGCTCCCACTTCTCAGGCTATTAAACTGGTATCAATAGACGCTGGCCGAGGCTGCTGCTGTAGGTGAGCCAGTTATAGGCAAAACTACCATTTCCCCTATGTGCAGCACCCTCCAATCTGCTCCAGGCAGTCTGCTCCTCCGGACTTGACCCGGGGAATTGTGACGTTTTTTGCAGTCGTTCCTTTTGCTACACGGGGTAATCGCGTCAATGCAACTATGTTTTTTTTCTTGTGCACCCTTAGATAAATGTCGGGGAGAAAATGTTGAATTCTCGTGACATGGCCGTTTTCTGAACGAATTTTCAAAGGTACAAAGTTGCGAGAACCGAGGTCAGCCCCGAGTCTCTTTATTGCTCCTCCTACAGTGGCGACCTCACTAACTCACATACATGTATTCATCCTTAGCATCAGTTATATCATCACTACATATGTTGTAATAGTTCCCTCTCCATCTACCCCGCCATCCCAGTAATTGACTACAATTTTATTACCCCGTTTCATTCTGTTGACTTAAGGTTATTACCCTGCGCGTCCAGGTAATCCTTGACACGCTCCACTGATCAGACACATCACCTCCGAGATAAGGCGGCCGGAGATGCTTTTGAACATAAAGTAATTCATTGCTACATGCACCAAAGAGAACGGCATCTCTCAGAGGCGCGTTTTCTTCTTTTTCTTTTAGAAATCTCAATTTAATGCGGAATTCGGCAGAAGGTAGCTTCTCCTACCTCTGTTTTTGGTCTCCATTAAAAACAAATTAGGAGGAAACTAGTACGTGTTTGATTGATATTATCAACATTAACTCGCTGGTAATTAGCTCAAGTAATGGCAGCGCCCACTGAGCCTCCCACACTATGTAGAATCCATGTCATGGAACGGGTGGTCATCGATTACCCCCCGTGGTGTAGACGTTTTTTAGCGCCTCCCACGCCGCGTAGCGGCGGTACCGCGAAGCGGTACGGGAGTGCGCTATGATGATTTCATTTGCCCCATGTGATGAGGTCTCACAATACAAAATAACAGCGGGAGGCGTTTTTTTACGCGGTCACAACGGCATTTCTTGTTAGTCATAATTATAATCATGGAGCTATTTTTGGGAGCAGCAGTAGCGTCATAGCAACAACAGTAGCCCTTAAAATATCAGCCTTACCTCCTTACTGATCAGAATCCGCAGGAAGGGTTTAGTTAATAAGGAAATTTACTAGAATAAGGTATTTAAAGATTCGGGCAACGTAAAGCAAAATGAGTTACAAAATCCGAAAGATATTAAAAAGTTGCACCACATACGTTATGCACTATTTTCTAATCCTAATATTTGGAAAGAAACCTGCAAAAAGGTTACTTTTTCTACTACATTGCTTCAGTTAGTGGGATCTTTAGTGTCGTGACCCCTGCTGAATCTGGTACCTTGAGAAATAAGGACTGATAACAGCCAGCATTATGGGTACCACGCGTTATGTAATGCACCAAAAAAAGTCTGCACTGAATGAAGGGAATTATAGATCTTATTGGTCAATAATGTATCTCTCTTGGTCCTTTGCCAGCTCTCTAGCAACCAGAGTTCTGCTCCCGAGAATATGAGTTACATGATTTACTGAAGGCGACTCTACTTTGAAGAAAGTGGCGATGATTTCATTGTCGGGAGTATAGTTGAAGTTTTTTTTTCTAAGCAGCTACAACCATATAATGAGGGAAAAGGGACATAGTTTGGGTGTAATAGTCTTTATTACACGGAACATAAGTGTACAATCAATGCACCATGACTTGTTTGGTATGCATTCTTGGGCGCAGCAGTGACGTAATAGCAACCAGCACGGTCCTTACCAGCCTTATATCTCCATACTGATAAAAATCCTCACAAAGGGTTATTCTAAATAGGAAATGTACTAGAAACGGCGTCAAACCCTTCATAGGAAAGATTCAAAGCTCCCACAGCAAAATGCATTACAAAATCTGAAAGACGTTAAAAATAGAGTAGAATGGACCATACATTATGCTATCGTGGTAACTTATCGTGGTAAGCTCTACATGCTGTTTCCTATAGCAATGGTTTGCTTTGTGTATTGTAAGGCATACATCTATTCGAGTTTTTATTAAACACAAATCATGCATCCTACATTTTCTTTCATCCATTCTGAAGTAGAGCCAGCATGTAAAATTTGCTCTCGATGCCCAGCCCAGGACGGCACCATTCAGACAAATAGATGGCATATATTTAATAGGCCTGTATATGGAAGGCAATAATCGAATTAACTCAGCATATTCACATACTTGGTTAGAGGTATATGGTACTACTGTGATAATATCATAATGTGATACATTATATTTTGTATTATATGAACTCTATAAGTAATAAGAACTCGTAACTAGAATTGCTTCACCCATGAAGCAAGTTGCGACGGAACGATAATCCTCTCAGCAATATGACTTCAGACAAATCCTTACAAAAACAGCACCAGGAGAACTGGAAGTTCACAGTCATTTTACCATCATTCGATATCAACCTCTTCAGTAATACTGGGAGAGCACAGTGAGCCTCGCTCCCGTGTCGGCGAGCAGCTCAGCTACTTCGCGGATTATAATGTAGTTCTGTGCCAGTCGCAAGGCGACGCTGGGGGCGTCCATAAGATTGGTGTTGGCCAACATGGCTGCGCCGCTCTGCCGGAAGCCCGAGTCTTTGTAGTCCATGACGACCTTGACCCCACAGAGCAGGTTGTAGACGCCGTTCTCCTTGAGGTTCTCAATAAGCGTCACGAAGCGCGACTCCCTCCCGTCCACCATGGATTCCAAGTAGAGCGCCGCGCGCGCCAACTGCCGGTAGATGTCGTTCAACACAACAGCCGTGTTTTGCTGTAGAAAAAAAGATAGACATATGTATGAGATGCATTCATAATCTATGTTAACGATTTCAATAGAATTAATTCTATATGCAAAAGTATGGCGATGGGAGCAAAAATTACAGTGGTGGATCCACGATTTTGAGAAGGAGTCTTCAGTGTAGGCGCGCCCTTAATTCATCCTCTATATAGCATAAATCTGATGTTTAAAAGAAGACTATTGGCCACTAGCTGGTTTGGAGCTGGTTCCTGCGACCCACACTGATAAGGTGGGACCAGCATGTCCCTGGAAGTGGGTGTTAACCAGGGACAAGGTACCCATCATGGTATGTCTTATCAATGGGTTTTAGCTAAACCAGCGAAATTCAAGATGGTGGCTCCTCTAGGCCTCCATACTGAATCATATACATGCAGTACAGTCAGAAAGTTGGTGGCGCGCGCCCCTGCGCCCCAGCTAAATCCACCACTTAAAATTACGATGCCGGTCCGTGGGGCAGGTGTAAATTTACCTTGCGACGCGGACAGTACTATATCTAGATAGAACAACAATCATGCGAGGGAGAACGGCATGCTTCACACATCTACAAAATGTAGGCAGACACAGGTTAGTACAATTAGGCTCAAACTTACCCTTAAACCTTGTGTAGTAATTGGCGTCCTCCCTCCTATACCAAAGCCGAAGGCAGGCTCACTTCCAAGAAGAGACACGGTCGCCCTATCCATGCCCATCGCCTCATAACGCCGCAGGATGTGCAGGGCCACCTTCTGCGCGCGCATCGCCTCTCCTCCTAAGGCCACCAGTAGGTCACGTGGGGAGACATTGACGGTGGCCGCCGTCGGGGCCGCGCCGATTGTGAAGTGCTCATTCCCTCCCGCACATGGCGCCTCAATGCGCAAGAGTGTGCGCATGCGCGAAGACGCCTGGAAGCCTCTCTTGCCAACAAGGCTATGAGCAGACGACTTTTGGTGCAGCATCTTGCTCAGGTGGTAAGTGATGGGGGCGCGTGATTGGATACCGTAGGGCATGTCGTCATCGTCCTCTGCCTGTGTCTCCTTGAAGCCTCCCATGGAACGCTGTATTTTGTTAAGAAGGCTGTTGGCATGGTTCTTGGTGGTATGTGAGTCAAACTCCTCACCTCTCTCCAAATAGTCGGCCCGGAAGCCAGCGTTCACTGCTCCTTCCGGAACGGATGTGACGTCATGGATCGTGGTTATGATCAGATATGCGAATAACACATGGCTGATAGCTGAAAATACATTTGGAGGAAAGTAATCTGGATACACTTGACAGTGCATGTACATAGATTTATCTATACTGGCCTTTTTCCACCATACTAACTCCTTTCTCTTCATATAGATGTACGCCTATCTATCTAGGAAGCAAGCGGGATGCACTAACATTAACCGTAGTGGTCTGTTTAAGCGCCGGGTCTTTGAATAAGCGCCGGTCTCAAATAAGCGCCGGGGGTAAGGGTGATTAAGATTTATACTATACTCTATGTCTTGAATAAGCGCCGGTCTTTGTATGAGCGCCGGGGGTAAAGTGTCACTGGAATCTATAAGCGCCTGGGCGCTTAAACAGGCCAGTACGGTAATCAGATAATTCCCCTTATTCACTGCAGATGTCTTTGGATACGTTGTACAGATCAGGGAATGCTGGCCGCACTAGAGTGTGAGACCATGGAGTCTAAAAAGGAATGAGACCGATGGCGCGACAGGGTGGGCGCGGTGAGGATAAATTTATGTAAGTAGTGTATGGAAAAGGTTATTTTTGTCGGAGTGCCCGCCGGTGGCTATGCTCTCGCTTTGTATTTTACCTGTTAGATTCTATCGTCAAAGTGGGAGGCTTTTGAACTTTTGCGAGTCCTCATAATGGAAGGCTTTCAGGGACGTAGCCACACTGAAAATATATGGCTTGAAAGGTACTCTGTAGTGATGGCTTTTTGTCATCTTGTTGATTATGACAGGGGAGAGTACCGGGTGATCTTTGTACTAATCATATGTGATCACCCTGGGCGATCACTAGACGACCAGATCAGGGAGGAGCTTGTAGATGATTTTTTTTGTCATTAATTAACATACTTTGATTATCATTTCCAAACAATTGCATAAGTATCCCCTTCCTCCCCATAATCAGGTCCTTATTTTGAGCACTTACATCGAACCTAATCGGCAGATGTTGTCCCTTGCGTTCTAGGGTTGTTCTTGAGGCCCTATACCGCAAGGTATCTTTGCGATCTAGAGGATCAGGAGCACCCCTAGAACCTAAAGGACAAAATCGAGATATTGGATTTCTAAATCGCCATGTGGGATTCGACCTTACACCTAAAAGGGCCTTTGGTCCTTTACACTGCACTGAAAACCCTCCAGATCTTTAAACTCGTTAACTCTTTAAACTCAGATTGAGGACCTATGGTCATCAGAAGAGGTACAGGGAGAGGGCAGCACCTTACAGGGAGTGAAATCCCTCAGCCTACATCTCCACAGTATGAGTCTATGGCATTCTATTGACAATATGTAACAAATACACAAGGTGACAGGTATGTGCCACTCATGTTTGATGATTAGGCCTTCAGTTTTCAACTAAAGGTCTTCACCGCTGAGGACTTTAGGTGCTCAAGTTGACGATACCCAAATCTACAGCTTTGGGTTGTCAGATTGAGGACCCAAGGTAGTGAGCACCAAGGTTGTCACTCTAACAACATTATGTAATCAGTTTGACTACCTTGGATGAGTGTGTTGACCTAAACCCATCAGGTTGACTACCCTGGGTGCTCAATCTGATGACCTTAGGTTGTAGATTTGGGTATCGTCAGTCTGACGACCTTGGGGCTTTCAGTGTGGCGGAGCCAGGATTTGGAAAAGGAGGGGGCGTGGCCCAAAAGGAGGGGGCGCATCCCTATTTTTTGACAAATTTTGGGGTCCAAAATATGTAGTTAAACTCTTAAGTACTGGCGCCCCCCTCTAAATCCGCCACTGAGTTTACTTTACATCGATAGTCGACTCAGGATCACCCCCTCCAGCCCGACAGAATACTGAACTGGTAACAATAGACACTGGTCGCGGCTGTAGTCCACTAGGCCTCTGTCGCAGAAATTTATGTAGGAAATGTATGGCTCAATCGCGCGACAGAGACCAAGTGGACTATGGGCTTTAGGTCCAATTTATTCTTCCCTGGTCGCCTTGTCATTAAGTGGACGTTGGCCCTTCATGACCCATTTAACCCTTGCCAATTGATAACCTGCCCATATCACCTCCATATACATTGGAAGATGTGCAGCTGCCCTCCACCTCCCCTCAAAGCCGGAGAGCAAGACCATGTTATTGTCCCCCTAATCAATCATTTCCAGAATTCTTATGGCATTTCGTGATAATAGTGAAGGCTCCACTACGCGATTATTGCAGAGAGTTGCAGCTATTCTCACCAAAGGGACACAGTCAAGTAATATAGACTACCAGTTAATCAGTGTTTGTTATCAATGAAAAGCAGAAATCGAATGTTGATGGAGGTATTTGTTGATCTGGGCATGCATTTGTTTACCTTGGGATATAAATATTGTTAAACTGGGGATGTACATACCCGCCTGATCGCTTTAGTGGAAGAGAAGATCGTTTCTGATCTCAGAATCAAGCCTGATGAATTATTTTTAACAATGGCACCCCCTCGAACAGTGAAGGTATGTATATGACAGCAATGTAGGGCCTACATCAAATCATTGTGGGCTTCTCTACCAAGAGTTAGTCTCCCTTCAAGACTAAACATGCATGCCTGACAGTATACTCTCTCTCTTCAGAAAAGATGGTGTCATTAATAAAAGTCTACGACTCTAAGATTTTGAGGCTTTGGCCACAAAGACCCACAGTCTTATATAAATGATATTTATGTTAGAAAACCTATGGGCTAAAATGGCGTTTTGATGAAATTTTCAGCAACATCACGGGCCTAATATTACGGGTCATTCGCTCCCAAGCCCGGGGGGAGCACTTCATATATTTTGCTGACACTTGTGTGCGGCTGGCAAGGGCACTTTTTCATCAAAATCCCCCTAACAAGGGTCCGATTTCTAGGCCAAAATCCCCCTAACAAGGGTCAACTTTGACCAAAATCCCCCTAACAAGGGTTCACTTTTGACTTAGGTGTGAAATATCCCCTAAAAATACCCACATTTTGACCATAATTCCCTAGTTTTCAGGAGATATTTTCACATCTAGGGAATTCTAATGGTTTATGAGTGAGATATTTCTTTAAAAACATAGGTTTTTTTTTTAAAGTGCCCTAAGAAGGGTACAGTTTTTGAGGTAAAATCCCCCTAACAAGGGTAACGGTTGTTGTAGCTCCAGCCGCACACCTGTGTCAGAATAAATGTGAGTGTCCCCCCCGGGCTCCCAAGCCAACGTTAGTGTTTACCGCTGACAAGCGTTAATTTTATTTGGTATTACACTACAAATCTGTCTACACTCAGGAAACTTGTCTTGACATCCACTCACTTCACATAAAAATCAATAAGTTTTAACAAACTTTCTGAATTTGATTCTAAGTCTACAAGAATGGATAGAAATTCTTGAATTTCTAAATATCAATCATGTACAGTAAGACTTCAAATCGTAGGGACCGTGACCTGTCGTAGAGTCCTTTAAGATAAGAAATTACATCAAGAATAATAAGAGCAGAGAAAAACAACTTTGTCAGCTGGACCCTTCTCCCTACCACAATACGACATAGCAGGGGGACGGGCAGCTAAACACTCTCCTATCGAGACAGAATTGTTCCAAGCCTCTCAAAAGGGTCCCATGCCTGCAGGGTTATAGAATCAGGAATACACCAGGAATATGGCTCTGTTCCATCATGGGACCCTCCTCTCTAATTTAGAACGAATTCAGTACTTATTCTGTACCTCATATGTAGAGCCTCCGTGCATATTGTAGAATAGATAAATAGCAAATCAAAGACTGACTCCAGCATTGCCTAACTTGTGACTTATGTAATGCACAATACCCTGGTAAAAAGCACCTACATGACAATGATGGGTCTATTCAGGATTGCATTAGATCACAGAACTTAGGAAGTTAGGTTGAATTCTTAATGTTCGTGGTGAAGTGAGCTAATTATCAGGCATGTTTCCTGGGTGTAAAGATGTGGTGTAATTCTAATATAAATACCTGTCGGACACTAGCAAAATATTCTGCCTAATAAGTTTTCTAGTGGATATAGGAAAATAGTAAATTTGACGTCCTAGGATACCTCTTGGGGGTATCCTAAAATGAGTTTTATTAACTACACCGTCTTTATTTTAAATGATAATTTGAAGGGAGCATTCTCAGGCATGCATATCTAGACTTCAAGGAATCTTGGTGAGAATTACAATTTTCCCTCTCTTCATGGATTTTCCCTCTTTGACATTATCAATTACCATCCAGGCACATCCAGACATTTCCAACAGTGTTTCTAACAATGCTCAATGCATTCTGGAATAATGCTACAGAGAGAGCACCACCAAACCACACTTTCTGAAAATAGAGACAACCAGTATTTGAGCCTGTGTGATAGAGGTTCACATTAGCAATATGATACCTCACCCTCGATGCAGGGTTAAATACCCCAGCTCTATGCCCTCATCAACAGACAAAAAACAATGAGGGAAGTGTCTTACCTTTGATCCTACAGGTGTCCATGGTGATGAGTGGTTGCTTGTTGTCTGCTGTGGTCGGTGATGGTTTGGTAGCACCCACAGAGCTTATATACTCACCAAGAACATGCATTGAGACGTCACTAAGACCCAAAAAAGGTCATGATCCTTGCTTCTTAACGTCACAATTAGGTAGCCATGTGACATGAAGCAGCCAATGAACGCTCAGGTTACTTGTATTACCTGAGGGCAGCGGAGTGTGACTGGTGAGGTCCCAGGGCCTACACATGTCTGTGGGATGCTTATTACCCAGATATGTAACAGATATCCAGGTCTGACAAACGTCATTGTAACAATTTCTGTTTTTTATTTGCTATATCATATTTTTGTTCTTCTGTTTGACAAGTATCAGATGAAGATTTTGTCCCGTTTGTGTAAATCCATAGATCTACATTACAAACAACTTGCTAATTTGTAGTTACAGTGTATGACACTGAATTAATTGTACAATTTAGGGTATTATTTGTTATACGACACAATAATATTACTTCCATTGGTATGTCCCTAAACCACTGGAATGAAATTTGCGTCACGTCGAAATACATAAGCAAATGTCCACGACCAGTGAATAATTTTACAGCGTATTCACCAAGGTGGGGCTGCCCGTATTCAACGAAGCCGTTATACGGCTGAGTTGAATGCGGGCAGCCCCACCGAGGTGAATACGCTGTAAAATTAATCACTGGAGTGGACATTTGCATTTATGTCATGGCCTAGGGGGTTATTTTGCTTTTAAATAAAGAAAAACAGCTCAGATCTGTTCAAAATCCAAGATGGCGGACACCCATTGAATACGGACACATTGTATTCAATGCCCCCATTGAATACGGCGATTCTAGTACTAATCTATAGTGACGTTCGTATCAGCCATGACATAAAGTAGTGTATTTATACTGAAAACCCTGGTGGCAATTCCTTAAACTGATTTGTATCTAAGGGACAAATCATAAAATTCAAATAAGTATCTGTTCTTCTGTCTCGATACGGTGCATTATCGGTTATCTCATACCTCGTCTGCGTGGTACAAATGTATACATATATACTGAGTGGAATTTATACAAGCAAAACCAGACGCGGTCAAATGAAGTTTTTAATTTTATTAATGAGTAGACACAATAATATCACAGTTACAGCAGTTCAATGTATATCAAATATTTTGTTGATGCTTGGTTGATCGACGTTTCGGATATCTTGAATATCCTTTATCAATGTATACATATGATCAGGGATAAAAAGATGCCATCACCTATTACGTTCTTTTATGTACCCTTTATTAATCATATTATATTTTTCTTATGTTACGTACTATCATCAGCGTTATAGTCATGTCTCACATTATTCCTCATTAAGGAAACCTATAACATAGTTTATGTGGGGTTATTATGGTAATCTCTTGTAGCTGACACAGGATGCAAGTTCGTTTTGTTCAATCTTATCACCGAGGCTATGTGAGGAATGAAAGAAAAACCTTGTTTTATGGTGATCATGTGCTTAAATGACCAATGATTAATGACACACATTCATAGTTTGAACATCACCAGAGGGTTGACATTATGATTGGGGTATCCGGCCAAGATTTCCACGACCTAGATATTTTGGAGAAAATTTCCGGAACGTTTAAGACCTATACCCACTTCTTCCACCAAATCCTCATCCTGTATTTGCCATGTGACCATGCAGTATAGCCAAGTTAAGAGAGAGGGGAAGCATGAATGCATAATATAATGACACGAGGTCTTGCCCTATCGATCATGTCTACATAACTGATAATCATCAAGATGTGAATGTGGAAAATAGAGTTACACTGGAGTAGGTCTTGGCGTCATTTTTTTGCTAGTTTATATTGTGATGACTCGATGTCATTGCTACTGTGACACAGGATTGTGCGCCAGTAAATATGTGTCGTTTCTGTATACTACTTACACCTATATAAATGGCATGCCGGACCCATGAGGATTTAGCCGAACATTGCCCATGTCCAACTGTGTAAGTCAACAATGTATCATATATACTGTAAATGCATAGGCAAAAGGAATTAGGTCCTTAGTAATATCCAATTCAAGTGAACCTTTGCATTAAGTATCATATTCAAACCTCTTTTGAAATGGAATAAATGATAGTTATTTATTTGTTTTATGATGTGCTTCTCAACAAACCACCAGATTGATGGGGGGGGGGGGGGTTAATTGGTTGACAAATTATTCCTCTATATATAGCTGGTTATTATGGCTCTTGTGATTTAAACCAATAAGAATATTCGCCACAGACTTTTTAGCGTGAAGCTGGTGCATTGTGACAGTCAGGATTAAAGCTCATCTAACTAGTACATGTACCAGATGAAGCTGGTGTATTGTGACAGTTGTGATTAAAGCTCACTACATGTAGTACATGTAAAGGTCAGATGATAGTTGTGATCAATGCTCGTCTCACTAGTACATGTACTGGTCATATGAAGCTAGCACATTATGACAGCTGTGACCAATGCTCATCTCACTAGTACATGTACTGGTCAGATGAAGCCGGTGCATTATGAAAGCTGTGACCAATGCTCATCTCACTAGTACATGTACTGGTCAGATGAAGCCGGTGCATTATGACAGCTGTGACCAATGCTCATCTCACTAGTACATGTACTGGTCAGATGTAGCCGGGACATTATGACAGCTATGACCAATGCTCATCTCACTAGTACATGTACTGGTCAGATGAAGCCAGTGCATTATGACAGCTATGACCGATGCTCATCTCACTAGTACATGTACTGTTCAGATGAATCTGGTGCCTTATGACACAGGGGCGTAGGAAAAGGGGGGGCCTGGGCCCCCCAATCATGAAGGAGGTGGGGCCTGAGTATGTCTGGGCCCCCCCAATATTTTCCAAGAACTCATAAACACAATGGAAAAGAAGCTAAAACTTTACATCTCAAATTAGATTATTATGGTGATGTCATAGGGAGAATGGGGGTCTGAGCCTAAAGTCAGATCCAAAATTTACCAAAAATCACTTTTCTATATGAATTCTAAATATGCATATATAGACGCCATCACGCATCAGCCGACAATTAAAGGTGGTCGTGATGGTGCCCTCGCAGGGCCCCCCCCCCCAATGAAGATTTGCTTCCTACGCCTCTGTCAGGGGCGTAGGAAAAGGGGGGGCCAGGGGGGCCCGGGCCCCCCCAATCCCAGAGGAGGTGGGGCCTGAATATGTCTGGGCCCCCCCAATATTTGTCAAGACCCATGATAAAATGCAAAGATTTACCCCAAATTTTTCACAAATATGGTAGCACAATGGGAAAAGGGGGCCTGGGCTTAAAATCACAGGCAAAAGTCATCAAAGATATTTTAATACATATATCTTATGTACCCATGAATAAGTGTCAGCCCACTCTATCCAATGAATTACGATCGGTGCGACAGGGCCCCCCTGGGCTTGGCCCTGGGCCCCCCCCAATCAAGATTTGGTTCCTACGCCTCTGCAGCTATGACCAATGCTCATATCACTAGTACATGTACTGGTCAGATGAAGCCGGTGTATTATGACAGCTATGACCAATGCTCATATCACTAGTACATGTACTGGTCAGATGAAGCTAGCGCATTATGATAGCTGTGATTAATGCTGATCTCAGTATCAGGTAGTACCAGATCGAGCAATGGCGTCGCACACTAACCAATGTGGAAGAGGGTAATATCACCATCTACCTATATTTCTCAACCTAGTTACACTGTCAGACTGCGCCAAGCTATTTACAGTACATTGCTTTTATTTTTGGAAAACACTAGGAGCTGCTGTTAGTAGAAATCTAATAACCCTACAGTAGTTTGCCCCGTACCCAGTACAGTGGTCTTTATAGTCCATTTACAATAGCGGCTGAGAGTGTAGTCTCTATGATTTTTGTTCAAATAATTGATTTTCATAAGGGAGTGGTCATTATTTATCAACAGGGGGGGTGGTGGGTTTTCGCGCGGACGCGCGAAAATCTTTTACGCCCCCCCCTCGACGGCAGTAAAAAAAATTTGCGCCCCCCCGCGCCGGAGGCGCGGAGAGTTTTCGCGCCCCCTCTTTGATCTATAGTAGCGCGCGGGCTTTTTTGCTAAAAAGAGGGTAAATTTTTTTAGCCCCCCCCTCAAGAGGGTTCAAAATTTTTTTAGTCCCCCCCTCGAGAGGGGTCAGAATTTTTTACGCCCCCCCCCTCAAACCCACCACCCCCCCTGTTGATAATAAATGACCACTCCCTAATCAGCCCATCATCTATCATTCTTCTTCTTCTTCTTCTTCTTCTTCTTCTTCTTCTTCTTCTTCTTCTTCTTCTTCTTCTTCTTCTTCTTCTTCTTCTTCTTCTTCTTCTTCTTCTTCTTCTTCTTCTTCTTCTTCTTCTTCTTCTTCTTCTTCTTCTTCTTCTTCTTTTTTTTTTTTTAGTTTATAGCTTTAGTTTTATTTGATGGGTAGGTATTCTAGCCCCCCCCGTTAAAAAAAACATATCACTCAGTAGTTTTGCGCGCGAAGTCAGTGCGAGCTCCACCCACCGTTATTGGCCAGCGAGGTGCTCGGAGAGTGGAGGGCCCGATTTAGAACTCTCCCGTAATGGTACTGCGGAGGACGGGAAGACAATCCACTTCCGCCCCCAGCGTGTGGAAAAAAGATTGTCAACATGTTGAGGTGCAGCCGTAAACTGTACCGGGTTCTACCTGCTTGTAGAGGGCCTTTATCAAACTCCCAGGCTGAGGGGATACTGCGAGGTGAGTTTCAATGGTTTCTTGAACAGAAAGTAGCTATGACATAGCAGGTGCGCTCACTAACAGGGCGATCGCTCCCGTGTCTATGTTGCGGGTCGGCGCGAGTATCTCCGCCTACGCGACGGCCGATGGCGGTGCCTTTGAAGTTTGACCTACACATTGTCCTCGATTAGCAGAGTACAGAGCTCTCTGTCATAAGCAAACCTTAGCAACATTAACGCGGTGTCTTCACGTACGTACTCACACTTTGAGTATAGGTGACATGTGAGTAAGTTGTTAATTTGTGTTTGCCTAGCCTGGCTTCAGCCTTCACTCAATCACTGTACCGGTACGTCTGTAGTGTAGACTGTACTGTAGTGTGAGCTACGTGTACCTTCACTCGTCACTGGAATCCCATGGGGATTGGTAGGAAACGGACATGAGATAACACTCATTAACAGCGGCCGCAGTGCATGTAGAGACAGGGGGGGGTGCATCATAGAGTTGAATGGGAAAGGTGGGATCTATGACTTAGTCTAAGTCTAAGATAGTGCAAAGGATTATCAACCTTAACTTAAGGAATCCATCATCTTACCAATACCATGGACCAGTATAGTACTCATTTTGAAGATAGGATCCATCCCGGGGATCCATCTGAACTCATATTCATAATCCACAGGCTGGGCCAGGGTGCCTGCTTTAACCTTAAGGTTTGATGTGTTAAATAAATTATCGACCAGAAAATTGTCCATGGTCCCTTTATTGGCCCACCCTAAAAATAATTGAAGGCATTGAGATATCTATTCTCTATGTTTATAGTTTTTAGTGCATAGCCCTCACCTAGGCAGGCTCACCCCTCCAGCCCTCCACACATTAAACTGAGTATTAATAGCCGCTGGCCGAGGCTGTCACCTAGGGGATTCCAGAACTGTTTAGATCATTGCTGTATCTTTAAGGTAACTTTAAAAAAAAATACACGTTTGACATGTCGCTTCGGGCTTGGTGGCTGGAATGCCAGTCTGGGTACCTATTAATCCCACTAAAAATGACCCCACTCAGTCAATTTTAAAGATTGGATCAATCTAAATACATATGCTTAACCCCCAGGGTGCCTGCTTAGGTTTGGTGTGTTTATATGAGCTCAGAGTAACATATAGCTGATTCACCATAGGTGAGGCAGAAATGTTAGCATTGGTCTATGGGTGTTTTCAATCCATAGTATAATGTGTAAAACACTAAATGTCTACTTAACACAAAGTTGGTGAAAGATACATATACTACTAGACCACTACTCTGGACCAATCAGGCAATGTGTTAAGACACTAAGTCTAAGGCTATATCTGCTGTGTCTGAGTCACTGACATAAGAAACATAAAACAAACGATGAGTGTATTATAAGAGCTCAGCCACTGAAATTAAAAAAAAAAAAAAAAAACTGAGAGCAAAAAAAAAATACCGCTATTCAAAACAGAGTTTAGGCTTGAGCACTATCTCCCGACTTCCAACCAAACTCACTGTGCAGCATTTAAAATAGTCTCAGCTCCCACAACCTAGGTATAGACGCAGGCAGGCACTTTGGTCCAAAGCCTGTTTGTGAACGGACTGCTACTCTATGCAAACTTAACAAAATCAAATGTATCATATTGCAGTCTGCAGCAATGGAGAGTCACAAAGATTCATGGGAGGGTCCCATGATGTGCCTTTCAAACCAGACCATCTTGTGGCCAAGGAGCAGCGTTCCACGATCAGTGACATCCCTGTACCACAGGGGTCATGGAAGGACCACTACAGCCAACGGAACTCCAGGTGGAACATGGCCTTAGGTGGATCACTGGTGTTCTTTGGTTTAACAATGTATGCAGTAAGTATAATACAGATTAACACATTGATATATATATATATATATATATATATATATATATATATATATATATATATATATATATATATATATATATATATATTCTAACCTATAATTCAATAGACAGTAGATCAATTCAGTTATCAATTCTATGGCTCATATGCTATGAAAGACGCTTTGTGCATTATAGCATCAGCAGCGAAAGTTGTGAATGCCTTATAGCCATATATATAGGCGATGTGCACTTTGTACCTGGGGTTTTGTTGTATATTGAAGCACATGTGGTTTTTAACCCCGTTTATATGTACAATATCAATATTAGAAACATTTGGCAAATAGAAATCAGGGATGAAAAGTCTTAAGGGATTTCACTGATTTCAGAGATTTTAAAGTTACCAGGCCCTATACATTCATACAAAAACCCAGGTTTTTGGTCCGATATTGTCCAATTTCAGTGATTTTCATGCTCTGTGACTTTCATCCCTGAGAAATGCCAACTAACAATAACCAGATGAAAAAAATGTAAATGTGTTTTTCTTTGTAGACATGGAAGGGAGGTGTATGGCTGCTGCACTCTATACCAGACATCAAGAAGGTAAAACTCAGTCAAAGTTATGCATATACTGCAAATGCTGAGGGTCTTCAAGATACAGCAGTAGCCATCGCTTCAGAAGAACCTGTATACGTGGAGGCCCCGGCTCCCATTGTCGAGAGCACACCTGTTGCACCCGCAAAAACTGGTGAGCATAAACAAAACCTTTTTCCTTTTCTATACATGTAGGTATGCCGGGACAATTACAGTAAATATATTCGATTCATTCATAAATTTCATGTGATTACTTATCCACTAAGTTATGCTGAAATAATGACATAGATTATGATGTGCTTATCTCATAGTTCTCAAAATGATAACAGTTTTAAAATGTTGACATTTATAGAAGTTCAAAAGGAATCTGCACCACCCCCACCTCCAGCGGAGGAAAAGTCTGCCCCTGCTCCAGCACCAGGTTAGTATTTTTTTAACAACAGCTTAATGGAATGTAGCCATAACATAAATATAAAATATCGAAAAGGGGTAAATATTCCCTAAAACTCTCTCAGTGGACCTTTAGGCAATAAAAAGGAGACTTGTGATATTAAATTTAAGGAACCGACATGTTTCGGCCGTCTTGCAGGCCTTACTTAAATAGTGGAATTTATACAAATCCAGACACGGTATATATCAAATAATGTAACAGAGCAGCCCCCTTTGTGATACATGTACATCTTTTGGGTATTGCCCCGTCCGTTAGTGAATTGCAATTCTTCTATTTTACACATTACACCATGGTGGATATGATAACTTTGGTTTCTCTTAAAAGTAGTTGTACCAGACTTGGACAGCCTACCCGAGCTTCCACCCCAGGTCCCATATCTCATCATTGGTGGCGGTACGGCAGCCTTTGCTGCCTATAGATCCATCCGCTCACGGGATCCGAAGGCAAAGGTAGGCAGCATTGATGAAAATTCCCCACCCACTGTGTTGAACATAAAGTCAGTTTACATTTTACAAAGCATTTTCTTTTCTTAAGCATAGTAGAAATTTGAATTTAAGACAGTTTAGACAACCTTTTTCTTTAGCATAATATTTATATGAATTTAGGGGTTATACTTTTGCCACGATAAACCCACTCTTTTCTATTTTGATTTTGTATGTATTAGGTATTAGTATTAACAGAGGAGCCCTACCTGCCATACATGAGAACTCCATTGTCGAAGGAACTCTGGTTTAGTGACGATAAAGAGGGTGTTAAGAATCTGCGCTTCAAACAATGGAATGGAAAAGATAGAAGGTGAAATTCATTGATATGTGAATTGATACAAAGGGGGCAAGAGTTATTTATCCGAGAGTCTTAACATAATATCTCAAACGAGTTGAGACAAATTAGATCAAATAGATTTTACACAGAATCAGAAGTGGTAAGAGATGCATTTAGCAAACAAATGATTTCCTCAAATTGAAAGAGAATCAGTATTCTCTGTTTGCTATCGATATCTAATTAAAAGATACTATTTCTTTCAGTATCTTCTTTGAAAAGGAGCAGTTCTTCTGCCAACCAAAGGAATTGCCATACAACGAAAAGGGAGGTGTTGCTGTAGCTACGAACAAAAAGGTAGGATATTCTGTGGATTATCTATGTTTCAGAAAGAGTAAAAGGGCACATAGATTTTTATATAAAAAAAAATGAAGGAAAGATTAACATGTCTGCAATATGAAAGCATCTCTTGTCACTATAGAATGAGAACTTTGTGGAATTATATATAGGATAAGTATATATAGAGGCTTATAGGATTGTAAAATTATTGTGGTTATATCATTTATTTTAGGTCATCAAATTAGATGTCAGAGCGAACAAAGCTGTACTTGAGGATGGCACTGCTGTTGGCTATGACAAGGTCCTAATAGCAACTGGTACGTAAAACAAGAAGCTTTGGTAACATTACAAATTCCTCACAATCATTTCACGGATCTACTAGCTCCACCACATTCATGAGTAAACCTGAACTGAATTACTTTCAATAGTGACTATAGATAATGAATATGCAACAAGTGTATTCTGTCACATGAACCTAGCTTTGCTTTCCTATATGACAAAAGCATGATAATGACGACTTTACCTTTTCTCTCTCACTTTTGTGTAGGTGGCAAGCCAAAACATCTTCCATCCATAGTCATGGCCGGTGAATGGGTAGCGAACAAAACAACTCTCTTCAGAAGGGTTGGTATATCTTTTCACTTAGGATACATTCATACATCAGCAGTCACATATGAGTGTTTTGATGTTGTTTTGTCAATTTGTATTTTTACAGACCCCTGTGCATGCCTTTTTGAGTTTTGAATTTACACATTGCTTTTCTATCGATATTTGTTCATTTTTCTATTTATTTCTCTTTCTTTTAAATTTGAATACTGTATAAACAATATCTTTCTTTTCAGGTTGACGACTTTAAACAACTAGAAGAAGTAACACAAAGGGCCAAGTCGGTTGCCATCGTAGGCGGTGGTTTCCTTGGTAGCGAATTGGCCTGTGCTCTTGGAAAAAGAGGTGAGTTTTAATATAGGGACATAAGTAGTTGGTAAAGAATAGGTGCATTTAAAAGGGAAATTGATTTTCAGTAGTACTTGCATGACTTTGTCACCACGCTCTCTTAAACATGTTTTGTCCAGTGATTGATATAACATAAGAAAATGCTTTCTAACATAGAAAATCTCCATTTCAGGCTCAGAAACAGGGATGAAGGTTCATCACATATTCCCTGAAACAGGTGGGTCTTCACTATGTATCTAAATAGGGGTAGTAACACATGCCCAACATCACAATGTTCTCTTAATATTTGATTAAAATTAGTACCGATATGTGATGTAGGGTTAAAATTTCTTCAGCTAATAATAATGTTATCATTTAATTCAAGTGTGGATTTGTATTCCAATAATTCCATTCATAGTCCGACACAGTATACTGAAGATATCTATGATAAAACAAACAGGCCCGTTCTTTAAGAAGAATTTTATTTTTTTAGGTAACATGGGGCGGGTTCTGCCTGAGTACCTCAGCAAATGGACAACAGCCAAGGTCCGAGCAGGTAAGAAAATGACTCATATTTCTCGTGAAGAAGAGAAAAGCTGCCAAATCAGTGAACAACTTTGTTACTAGTAAGTTTATATATATTCATGAAGTGAAATCCCATGTTTTAAATGTTAACAGTTGCTATTGCAAATATTAAAGATGCTATTGTATTCGACGACAGAGGGAGTGTTGGTTCATCCTGAAACCTATGTGAAAGGTGGACACTATAATGCTGACAGTGACCAGGTGGTTCTCACATTCAACGACGACCAAAAGGTACTGTGTGCATATTCTTTAGTTATAGTGTAATAAATAAGTTATTTTCACATTGATGACTTGAAATCGTATAATTTAGCACGTTATTGCGGTTTAATACCGCTGAAGATTTCAAAATATAGGATTTCCAGGCCGGTAGTGGGGATCTGCCACACGTCTCATTCAGATCATCTAACGAAATGTACGTATTACAAATTCATGTGAAACAAAAGTAAGAATGACAGTGGGTACATAAAATTATGAATAATATCATTGGATAATACATATATTTCCATTCCAGCTGGCAGTGGACCATATAGTAGTTGCAGTGGGCATTGAACCCTCAACAACATTGGCCAAAGAATCAGGTCTAGAGGTGGACCCAAAACAAGGTGGTTATCTCGTCAACGCAGAGCTTCAGGCCCGCTCTAATGTCTGGGTGGTAAGTATAACATCATCTAGATGGTTATATTTTATATTTGTACCAAATACAAAAACAGTTATAAGCAGAAAATACGCATGGTGTGTTGCGAATATACACATAGCTCACTATGCCACATATCATAGCTTACACGAGAATCCAAGCAAAGGAGTGGCTTAGAGGATCAGCCCAAACATGGAGTGCCAATTACAGGGATGGAAGTCGTCAGGGATTTCCCTGATTCCAAGGATTTTCAAGTCCCAAAGCGTTATACATTTGCATACAAAATCAGTATCTAGATGAGTTCTCATGGAGCATTTTTGCCCTTGGTGACTTTCATCCCTGCAATTAAAGGTCGTGTTTTAACAGTTTAAAAAAAAATATAAACCAATAATTCAGCTCTACGTTTGGCTGACAGTTTCTTCCCAAGTTAGAGCCTCAGCCATTACATACATGAATATGACTTGTAAGTAAAGCTCTAGTACGGTATAGGAATCTCTCACTTAACATTATAAGCAGAGAGGATACAGTATACATCTATATTCATAGTATAAGTAAAAGAAAATGAATCTTGAAACAATTCTTGTACATGTTAATTGTTGCGAACATTTTGGACACCTTTGTATTGTAGGCGGGTGATGCTGCATGTTTCTACGACATCAAGCTGGGACGGCGGCGAGTGGAGCACCATGACCATGCGGTGGTCAGCGGACGTCTCGCTGGAGAAAACATGACGGGTGCTAACAAGCCATACTGGCACCAGTCCATGTTCTGGTACATCTTTATATTCTGACCTTTGGAATATGACGAGTATATCTGAAACCGTTCGTACAGTTCAGCTATAGATGCTAGGTCCTTTCATCCTCGCTAAAAGCATTTCTCTTTGATAAAAATGGGGTTATCGTGATGGAGGTAGATATAGGCTTCTCAGTGTCTCTGATATGATCAAATTCATCGGCAAACTTGAATTGCGGTGGTGTATTACGTACACCTTGGATTTCTTCAATTTGAATTCAAATGACATTGTAGATGATGAATTTCTGAAGCCATCATACAGATTGATTTATATTGTTAATAGGCCCTCTTATAAGAATTACTTCTAATTTGTTATTTATAGGTCAGACTTGGGGCCTGATGTAGGTTACGAAGCCATCGGCATCTGTGATGCAAGTCTACCAACGGTTGGTGTATTCGCCAAAGCCACACCAGAGGACACACCTAAAGCTTATGTGGAAAAGACTGACGAGAGCATACGATCAGAAACTGAACAGGTAATACAAGGAGAGTCGTGTATGCAGTACACATAAAGATAATGGAACTGGATGGAAATTAAATGACATTATCTTTTAGATATTCTCATGATTCGTACATGTTATGAATTAATCAGCATTGGAAATTGATCCAAAAAAGAAAGTCTTGGATAATTTGGGAATATTATTTTTGCCCTAAATATGATATTGCTTATGACCTCTTCATATAACAGGCAGAGAAAATACCTTATGTATATCTCATCAAAGTTTCTCAATGGTATCAGCTTAATCAGAAAAATGTGAACAAAAAACACTTCAACCATATTCTCTGTTACCTCAGGGGGCAGAAAGGCCACGTCCTGCTGCTACACCCTCCATGGGGCTACCTGGACTCCATGAAGATTACAGTAAAGGAGTCGTGTTCTACCTACGCGATGACATCGTCGTTGGTATTGTACTCTGGAATGTTTTCGGCAAAATGAACATTGCTCGCAGGGTAAGGACTTTTGATGCCTTGATTTTTGTCTATATGAATGTGTTCCAACAGCTTAATCTGCCTCAAATCTTAGCAAATGTCTGTTTAATTCTAAGTGGGTTTCTTATAGAACATATCACACATTATATGAAATTCATCATAAATTTCCGAGGGAGTCATTGTCATTTTGACTTCCTTTCTTAATGTAGGCTATTTCATTATACTCATGAAGCTTCTTCCAATATAAAACTGTTCATGATGATACATTGTAATTATATTGTAAAGTTCATAGCCTATTTTTGTGTCTGCCAGGTTGTTCGGGATGGAGTGAACCAAGGTGATCTCAGTGAAATCGCTAAGTTATTCAATATTCACGGAGGGCCGTCAACAGAGAACGAGTCATAATAATGTCCTCACTCTGACAGTATATAGGAATTTTGATAGTATTCCAAACCACAAGGTCCTTCATTCTCATATCACGCTCAGGCCATATGACTTATTGATTGTAAGTTAAGCTATACATGAATATTGTGTGATGCAAACCAGTGCTGTTTTAATCATGAGTATGTAAACGTGAATCTGTATGTAGGGTCGCCGGAGGGTCGCGTCTATCTGACTCTATACTGAGGTTCCAGGGCATCCAGTGGAGACGTCATTGCTTGACCTGGTACCTTGTGAGATAAGTACTACATGTAATAACAGCCAGCAGGATGGGAACCAGTTGTGTAATGTACCATAAAAAGTCTGCAGTGAATGAAGGGAATTTTCCCATTGGTTGGCAGTGCATCCTGCTACCTTCTATGTAATATCAAAGAGCACTTTGTACATTCTCCTCACACAGGCTAGGGACCACAAAGGGACTTCTAGTCACTCGAAATCAAACGCTATATATTAGGGGCATAATATATATCTTTGAGTAAGAATAATGTACCCGACTTCCTATGGTTATCATACGACAAAATCATCATACCATGACATTTTACTCCTATGCCAAGTGCTATTTCTGGGTGCTCACTTATCGTAGAACCTCACATACAAGGCGCGGCTTATACCTCTATCTGAGGCCTACTCCTTAGTATAGAAAGAACTTTCCAGGGGTCGGGGGTGCACCTTATAAATGGGGTAAATTAACATTACATTTGTACAAAACTGGCCAAAAACAAGCCCCGGGTGCGTCTTGTAGCTATTCTTTCAACTCAGGGTGCGTCTTATGCTTGGGGTTCTACGCCGTACGGTAACAGTTGGGAGAATGGCCACTGCATGAAGGCAAACCCATGTTTCAATGAGTTTGTTGTTTCCTTGAAACCTTTTTCTTTTTCTCAGAGGCCGATTTTGAAGTATACCCGTATTACAAGAACCTGAGTGCAAGAAAAGTTCAATAAAGACGTGAAACAAAATAGTTATATTCCCTTTATGCAGCCAACAATTCTTATCAAGTGTCTAAATACCCACCCTATTGTGATATACTATTATGACTTTGTAAAGACTGACAACTCAATTAGCTGTTTGGGGCAAATAGAGATCTCATTTGTTTGAGGTGGGAATAGATCAGAATGTCATAAACCTGTACATGGTACACCGCTACCTCGCCAGGGGGCAGCATGTACTTCTGATGAGATCACAGAGTTACATTATCAGTCTGTAAAAGGCTAGCACTTCAAAAAGATATCTACGTACTAGGGCATCTTCATTTAACTATTAAATGTGTTCTAAATGATGTGATGGCATGATTTGATCAGAATATTAAATGTCAGTATTAGGGCTTTAAAAAGTGTATGACAAACCGATAACATTGCATTTCTTAAAACTCGTCCGGCCACCCTATTGTATGTGTTAGGATGCTTACACGCCAATAAATAGGGTTAACACAAGTTTTGATTAAGCGTTTGATTTATTGTTAACAATTGTATATAGATGATAATTATCCCCAAGGTATCATGTTTGTGTACAATATAGCAAATCTGTAAAATTGATGAATAGGTAAAGTGAGTATTGACTATTGTGAAAGACTAATTTGGAAATGGAAAACTTCATGGCCTATCTTTCTCCTAAAATGACCTATACAATTTTAAGTTGTTGTTCCTTGAAAGTAAATGAAACTCGACTCGATTCACCGTAGATGGACAATGCGAGAAGCATTAAGATTCCGTAGACTTGCTATTGTTGCTCCTAATCAACTAGAAGTTGGACGAATTCATTCCAAGTGCTTGTATCAATATGATTTAATAATTTTAAGTAACTCGAGGGTCTTTTTCTGTGGCGACCTTTAGTACATTATTTGGAAAAAAGATCATGGCCTTACCAAATAAAGCATCAATTACTAAGTCAATCAATTCCAACTAAGCAGCTCGGGTAGCAAAAATCAAAATAATATTTGGCAGACAATTTAAACAATCTTTAGTCATCATTCCATAACTCATTGTTGTTTTATCTTAGCTTTCTATAAGAATTGACAATTTTTCTATTGATTTTATACCTTGTATTGTGCACATCTATAAACTTAAAACCACATCAGGTGCATAGTATCGGTACCCGCCGATCCTGACTGATATACTCGTACCGATTCATCGTAAATTCTGATATCCAAATTAACTGATAAACTTTTCAAAATCAATAGAAATCGATGTATATTTTGCCAAAGAGTTAGATGAATTGAATGGAGTTGGCGACAAGACAATACAGCGTTGAAAAGAAAACAACTCATAAATCAAGATCATCAAACTAATGTACCTGTAACATTTATGATTTGAAGTAATATATTAAACTCACCAACCAAAACTAGATCACAATGGCAACTTTAAAAAAGCACCAATTTCATGTAGACCCTTTGAATAAATAGCGTACCTGGATATATATTATATATGCAATAACTTCTATCCGGGAAAAATAAAAATTGGCCGTATCATGTAAAGTGGATTTGATTCATGTCAACGTGTACGTGTTTACACATATTTCAGACATGATGCCCAAATACATAAATGTATGTTACACTTTTTATATCCCAAATATTCCTCTGACAGAATGAAAAAGCCGAATCTCTCTCATTTTGCAAATTAACATTTCAATCCTATCTGATTGATTAATTTAAGGTTTTATAGTTGGCGACAGTTTTCGAAACAAAACAGAGAGCCAAATTAAACCAGCTACAAATACTCCTAAACTGAACTTTTTTTTAACTAACTAACTAACTACTAAGATCCTTCACCAGAGGCTAAGGCCTCAGGGTTATTTTCACAGTTCTTTTCAGAAGACTCTTGCAATAAATCCGGTGCCGTGGTGGTGTCTTGGACGGGGTTCAAGAGTTGGTTTCCTCCAGTGTCTCTATCACTGGCGTCCCCACTACATTGACTCTGTTCTGAGGAGGGTACAGTGAAAGGTGCTGCTACCTGGGTGCTGTCAGGAGAACCTACAGGTGCCACCGTCCTCGCTTCCTGTATGAGCCGCTTCACCCCAACCATCCACTGACCAACCTGTGTGATTAGAAATGAATTTTACATGTATTTTCTAGTGATCTAGCACTTGTGAATCAAGTTAATGCTAACAATGGTATTTCCTTCATCGCTCTTCTCTTAGGTTTATCCATACATGTATACATAACCATCATCATATTTCAGTGAGAAAAGTAAAAGTACAGGCCTCATTATTATTGTGGTACAAACAAGATTTTCAAGTATCAAACTTAAAATATATTACCTCGGAAATATAGTCCATCATAAGGCCCATGTGAATTTCATGAGCAATATCACAATGACGGCGGCATAATGCTGTTAGAAGATGAAAAGTATACATTAATTGAGAAACTTCTGGTTTCGCTGCAGTTTCTTCTCAAATCAGGGAAAAGTGAAACTTAATACATGAATAATTCTTACTTTCGGGTTACGTACTACTGTAACGAAATTACAGGATATTTAGAAACAGATAATTTAAAATGAATCTAATTCATATTTTCAGAGGACCAAACTAACCACTATGTATGCACTATCAATATCAAATGGGAATAAGGAAAGAATTAAAATATAACATAACGAGCGGTGAAAAGATACGCACCAATTGACAATCTTGCCATGGCTGCTTTGACGGGGTATGACATTTTCCCTGATTCCCACATTGTCTCAAATACTTCCAGCTTCCTGGTTACTTCCTCAGATACCCGAGCCTGAAAACATGACAGATGCAGATGTTATTCCTAAACTCTTAACAGAAGGACGAACTCACTGCCCTGATAAACATACATGTATAGGACTCAATATGGAGGCCTAGTGGAGTCATCATCTTGAATTTCGCTGGTTGAGCTAAAACCCACTGATAAGACATACCATGATGAGTACCTTGTCCCTGGTTAACACCCACTTCCAGGGACATGCTGGTCCCATCTTATCAGTTCTTATCAGTGTGTGTTGCCAGAACCAGCTTCAGACCAGCTAGTGGCCAATAGGGTTGACCCGGGATCCATTATCAACCAATCAGATAATTCCCACTATTCACTGCAGAATTTGTTGGGTACATTACATAACACATGGTACCCATCATGCTGGTCGTTATTAGTGCTTATCTTACCAGGTGCCAGATCAGGCAATGGCGGACCCACACAGCGTCAATACTAAACCGTATAGAGAGGGCACAAGTAATGCCTTGTCATTCTAACAATCTAATAATAGACTTATGAACAATGTGTTGTAGCTTTAACTATATTTTCACCTGGGACAATATACAAAGATTAACTCACTGAGAACAGAGGCTGACATTCTCGCTGGACACGCTTTAGATGTGATGTTACATAAAGGAACATTTGGTTATCGTCACCAAAGTCTGGAACTTCAATATCATCATGCGGGTTGGTAGTGTCAGTTGGCATCTCCCCGGTCGGACTGAGGGGTGGTGCCATGTGGGGCACAATGATGGGAGCTGCACCAGGCAATGCTGTCACTGTAGAACTTGGCGGATACAGGATCACATTTCCAACTCCAGGAGGTGGTGCACTACCAACAGGTGGTAACAATGGTGGAGGTGCACTCTTTGTGAGAGGATTACCTGTAAATTATATAAAGACATGCACCAGCTACATTGACATATATAAGTACGTTTTATTTCAAATATTGATTTAATCCTCCCCCTCCCCACATTTCAAATTCTCACTGATATTGAGAAACAGTCCATTATTGATGAATTGGGAGTACATATTTTCTTTTAAAAGGCAGTAATTATGGTTATTTTTCAAAAATCTTTAATATGCCCGCCAATACGGTACAAACTTAGGCTGTGATTTCTGCATAGGTATTCACATCTTCTGAATTATTTTACCATAAATAGGAACATGCAAACACAAATTAAAATTAGGAGGAAGAATCAATGTCTTACCGGCCTGGGGTCCAGCAGCCTGCGCTGCACTTGACATACCAGGGTAAGCCACACGTTTGTTGAGTAGTGTCCTCTGAGGGGGCGTGGCCGTGACAGGCTGTCCTGGGGATCCAGTCAAAGAATTGGTGTGAAGGAACATAGGTGGGTCATTCCACCCTCGCTCTGCGTTACCTAAATCACAGAAACCACGCATTTATCGAAGAATCCATTATTTAAAAAATGATACTTTACAGAATCTCAAAAACGATGATCCTTCAAACTTCAAAGCTCCTAGCCTTAATAGCTAGTCGATGAACTAAATACACTTCCCCCACCGGTCATGAGAGACTCCTAGTGGCTAGTTATCATGTACTATTTATAATAATGCATCTAAAATATCTGTTTCTGTGAACCATTAATGATTCGATAATTGATTATTACGTCTTGACAACATTTAAATACAACCCCACATTTCCCTCTGACGGTCAAAGAACACAGAACACTCAGTGTAGTGACTGAGTGCGTGACAGTCTACATACAAAAGAAAGCTGGGATTGAGGTACAGTATTAAATTTTATGTGGCGCCACCAAACAAGAATGGGTTCCTCGGATTTAAGGACAAGGGCTCCAGATGACCCAAAAATTAATTGACAAAGGTATTTGTTCTTCAGATGATGTGTAATTGAAATGTGAAATCAAAAGTTGGGGTAGCAATGCTACTTTTTTCGGTAGGAGCCATCTTTTGTAGGATGTTTTAACATGATTGAGCCCAATGGGCCATTACCTAGTGAGGTGTAATTTTGGAGGTATAATGGTGAATAATTCCTAAACTGGACAAACAATTTCTTTCAATATCCAGAGTTATGTCTCTTGATATGTGCTAATCAAGATAGAAATGTAAAATCATAGGGTTCCAATGCTACTGTTTGCACAAAGTGAGTGTATGTGAAAGGGTTTCGGGCACCCCAATGCACAAGCCTATGGAGTACAGTGAGAAGGGGTGGGGGGGGGGTATATCTTTTATAAGTTCTCCAAAGTTACCAAACTTTATAAAAATGCTCATTTATACTAAAATGCATAACTTTTGAACTAATAATGATAGAAACTTACTTTAAAAACTGGCAGATACCTCTATAAAATGAGGTAAATGCGCTAGTTCCTACATTGGCCGCGAGGTGCCTGCCGCTCTCGTCCTTAGGGAGTGATCACTTTTTAACAACAGGGGGGGGCTGGTGGGTTTGAGGGGGGGGTCAGAATTTTTTCGACCCCTTGACCAGGGGGGGTCAGAATTTTTTCAACCCCTTGACCAGGGGGGTCAAAATAATTTCACCTGTTTTCAGCGAAAAAGCCCGCGTGTTACTATAGGTTAAAATGGCGCGGTTGCGCACGATTTTGGGTCCCTGATGGGGGGCCCGGGGGTAAAAAAAATTTTGACCCATCAAGAGGGGGGCGATATTTTTTTCACGCGTCCGCGAGCAAACCCACCAGCCCCCCCCCCCACCCCGTTGTTAAAAGATGATCACTCCCTTAATAAGGTCTATACTGTATACCCAGGTCAGGGCCAGTGTCACTGGAAGTGAGTCTGTCTGACCGATTCAGTGAGTGAGCTTAGAATTGCCAACCGGTCCCTAGGCATACGATGTACAGAGCGATCTTGGAGTGGCAGACGGGTGTGGAATCCCCACACACTACAGTCTACACACAGTCACAGTGCACTATTTAAAGTGAGCTCAGCCTAGACCTGCCAACCGGTCCCTAGGCATATGATGTTACAGAGCTCTCTGAGCGGCAGACGGTGTGGAAACCCCCACACTAGCTCAGCCAGGCCTGAGGCTGAACAGGGACAAAGTGTCTGCTGATTTGGCGATTGCTCAATACATTTAACATATGACAGTTGGCAGTCGTAAGCAACCTGCGCTATGGCATTATTTGAATCAACATCCAATGCAATATCAGGCAAATATACCATGGTTTTCTCTCTATTTAAGGTGCTCGTCTGCCAACTCACCAGGTTTCGTGGGCCGCGCCATCTTGGATCTGTCACATGATCATAAAATGGCCAATCACAAGCGTCCAAGTTGGCGATGTTTCGGCTCTTCTACTAGGTGGAACGCCTCCCTACATTTATTTCAGGAATTCCCCTAATTTCTCCAAGATATAAATCTATTTTTGACTATTAATAATCAAAATACATTGTCAAAACAAATTTAACACATGTTCCATGTAGTTTAATAATATATTAGCGCAGAGTTTTGACAGACAACATAGATATCAACGATAGGCAGAGGGGGTATTTTTGAAGGGATTCCCCAAGAGCGTACTTTCCCTTGAACTCACTGTCGGAATGAGTTTGATGGTGGACACACGTTAAAATATACCATGGATTACCAATGAATAGCTGCAAGAAACGTGGTAGAGGGTGCATGAGGATGTGGAATTGAATCTCTTAATTGATTGCAACATTCTTTTCGAGATGCTGAAGCTATTATTGTACTGTTTTCTTTTTGTGTATGCCGTCTGTGCTGTAGAATTGACGGATCCAGAGGACAACATTGTTGTAGGTAGGTGGACCTTCAAGTTTCTGAGACTCCACAAATGAAATGATGACAATTTGCTCCTGACCTGTGGCTGTGTAAACATCAAATACAATTGGGAATCTAACTCTATTCAAATGCCAAACTAAAGACATGCGACGATATGTCTCTATAGATCAGGCAGATGTTGGCTGACCTGTCACCATTATCATATCATATCATATGAATATGAATGTACCATTTTTACTCTTTGACATTTGTAGGCTACGCCCAAGGTACTTCATTTAAAATTTAATAGGACATCTTCAGTGTGATCTGTGAATGATTTAATAACTTGATTCTAGATCTTTCCACAATCTTGATTCTGACTTATTAAAGTATGTCCTTCAAAGATTTAATGAATGATTATGTAACAAGTGCCAGCTGGGCTACAGTAGGTATGTGAATGAAAAATTAAAAGTCATTATTACATATTTGGCTTTACCCTAGCTGTATTAAGGGGCATGTGAGAAATATAAGGCTTTTGGAATTTTTGAAATCAAGTAATATTTGAGGCTGTGAGGGGACCTTTCATGAGACAAGGTTGGGCAGATTTTTGTCATAATTTTAAACTTTACAAAGAGAGATGGTCTGTGATCACATCCATGTATTTTACTCAAATTTTAACATGTTTCTATAACCCTAAACTATATATATTCTGAAAGCTCTTTATCTTGCGGACATTTTGCAACTTTTTCTGTGTCTCTATGATGTATACAACAGAAATTATGAATTTTTGAAGAAAAAAAGTTTGAAAAAACCTTAGAAATTAATCAATGAGAAAATCTGAGGAGCTTAGATAGGTATGTGCACACTGTTCAATCTTCTTCAAACTTGACATACATCATCTTAAGTGTTTAATTTAACTCCTTATGATATTTTGAATGCTCCTCTTACTTGCCATGAGGTAAAGGTTACCAGTAGAAGTTGATGTTCATCTTAATTAAGCTGTAATTAATTAACTACCAATACCTCCTTGAAATTAAGGTAATGACAGCACAGAGAATCTTATGTACATAATATTAGAATTTTAAAGTGAACTGATGCATCAACTTAAACCATATATATAGCCTAATAACTGAGAGCTACATGTGCACACCCCCTAAAAAGGGTCACAGAATGTAGTGACACATGTCCGCGCTCACAGTGGTGCCGACGTTCACATACCTAGCTAGAGCAGTGCAATTATGGAGAATATTAAAGATCTATATCAGTGGATTTAGGATAAATCACATCCATTGAATTTCACTTGTGCTGGTAGGTAGTGAGGGATGTCATGTAACACTACCGAATTTCCCTACCAATTTACTTTAAATAGTACCAGACCCCTAGCCTGGCCTCGGTCCCACTCATTCCCATTAAGTAAGTGATGGTTAGAAGGAGCCTTCCACTCCACTTCCCCTTTGTAGAACACAACAGATGTCAGACCCTCAGAGGTTCATCTATTTTCAGAGGTTCAGAGGCCCCTCAAATCTAGACTTTAGTACAGTTTCATATGTTGAGAAATCCTTCCTTTTGTGAAGTGTTAAAGGGTCCTGGTTTTTCAGATGTTGGACCAACACCTAACTGACACCTCCGGTAGAAGATTTGTCAACGTCATCATGTCTAGATCTGCTTTATTTCTCAATACATTTCAATATGGCAATGTTTACCAAACCCTCCCCATTTCAAAGTCCTATAACTTCACACATTGTATCAGCTGATTACAGCTGATCAGGAGAGAGGAGCACGTATTCCCTAAAACAAAAAGACCATTTTCCTCCACGGAAAATAATGGGCAGTAATGATACACACGTATATAAAAAAATGTACCCAGTACTAGTGTCTTTTAGCTTGGAGGTATTAGGTTCTAGTGTATAAGTACAGTGGTTCACTCGTGGCTTCACATCTGCCCCACCTGGTGAAGGGGTATTACTCCATAGTTTCAGCACAGTCACTTTCTTGTGGTACCTGTATGACTTATTTTCACAAATCAATTGGCCATACCAGTACTACAGTAGCTGAAATGGGGACGAGTTGGGGGGGGGGGTAGTGATCTGGGTGCTCTCTATCATCCCTGAAACGTCTTCTACTGATTATAGATTTAGAGATAGGGACGTTAGAGATAACAGGTGATATGTCGTCGCCTCATTGCAGCAAGATTGTAACTGCATCTGAATCACCTACCGGTAGGTAAAAGGTACCTCATTCACAGAGGTAACTTTTACCTTGTTGACCCAGATGCAGTTACAACCTTAGTGCAACAAGGTTGTAACTGCAAAATCTACCCCTAGATTTTGCAGTTACAACCTTGTTGCACTAAGGTGCCCATGCCATCTTGGTGACACATTTCCAGTTATATGTTTTCGAAGTACCGGTACATGTACTTTTTTTTTTATACCATCCTTAAATATTGGACTTTTAGAACAGTCAATAATGTTATCTCCATTTAACGACTAACAAGTCCATCGCCGTGAATATACAGCCACTTTAAAAGCGTTGCACTGTAACTTACATGTATAATACTGCGTCGTACATGGCACGGACCTGTTAAATATTGAAATTAAGATAACCATATGCACAGTTTTATATATCTTTTTACTTGTATGTCGCCGTCGCTGTAGACATGTACCCCGGTACCATTTGTAATACCAACTATCAAGTACATGTATTATCTAAAACAACAAACTATATTACCTGGTAATATAGGTGTGCAATGTTCTAATTCTGGGCTCTTGTCAACACTGGAGAACTGCCAGGTTTTATTTTATGTACAGTCAGCCCTTGCTTCCTCGACCCTTTTATTCCTCAGATCCCTCATTACCGCAGACCCAGGATCTGCAACTCCCTCTTATACATTCTTTTATATTTGGACTTGAATCCTCAGATAATTTGCTTCCTCAGAAACTTTTCCTTGCATTTTGAAAATCTGAGGAAGCAAGGGCCGGCTGTAAACCATCCAGGCACCTTGAGCTGGTGATCCAGTTAGACACTAAAGGCAGTCTAATCGGGCGTGTAAATCCCAATACAGCGGATGTGTTCTCCTGTACCTCATGTTTGGTTTTAGGCTGAACACTATGATATAGTCTGATATAGGTAAACTCAGAGTATGAGGTAACCTTATTACATGAGATCCTAATGAGACCCACCGGTAATCCCAGTCCATAATGAGTAGAACTTGTCACATATACCCGGTACAAGAATAGGCGCCCAAGAATATACGACAGAACAATTGTGGAGCGGGGGTAGAGTGATGGAAGACTTCTCACCAACGTGAAATCAGCCGATTGGCCTAATCCTGGATTAGGTCGCTATGTAAAATAAGGAATCTATACGTAATAAATGGCATTATAAATATGTACATATATATATTTATAGATAACAAGAATGCATGCTGAAAGAGGAGGTCATGAATGTATGCACATAAATGCATGTCAACTCCAGTAAAACTCACATAATTGCCCCATGATTGCTTTTGGATTGGTTCCGTCATCCCAGACAGAAATTTACATCCTTCTATCCCAACATGGTGCCATCCCATTCAGCACACTAATTACCTGTTGTTCATTTCATACAGCGACTTATATTAGCGACCTAAAACGGGAGTATATATGCCACAATAAGTACACAAACTGACATGCCAAAAATAGCTGGTTTTCTGTGGTGTCCCACAGAGCGACTTATATAAGCGACCTAAAGCAGGAGTATATATAAGGGAAAGATAACAAACTTAAATCATCCAAGGGGGAGGATCCCCCCCAAAAGAGGGTCTTTTGAAGGGGCCTCTATAGGAAAAACTGGGGCTTGGCTTTTTTGGGGGGAAAAGAAGGTTAAATGGTTCATATAATTTTGTTTTAATAAGTCGCTTAAAGGCAAAGCCTTATTCAATTGAAGTACACTATGTTATTCATATTAAGCACTGTGGAAGATTAGGTCGCTATTAGGATCTTTATTACAAACTTACAGAAAGTCATCAAAAAGATTTTTGATTTTTGTTTCTTATCTTCCCATATATACTCCTGCTTTAGGTCGCTAATATAAGTCGCTGATTGTTTTGGTTTGCCTATCACAGGTGCCTACATACAAATTCATCCATTTGTATGTAATATGAACTATGCAACCTTCTTTTCCCCAAAAAAAAGCCAAGCCCCAGTTTTTCCTATATATGCCCCTTCAAAAGACCCTCTTTTGGGGGGATCCCTCCCCCTTGGATGATTTAAGTTTGTTATCTTTCCCTTATATATACTCCTGCTTTAGGTCGCTAATATAAGTCGCTGTTTGTTTTGGTTTCACTGTCACAGGTGCCTACAGAGTTTACAGTTAGCTATGAATGGGTAATCAATGTGCTGAAGTGGGTGGCGCCATGCTTAATTGGGAGGTTGTACATTGCTGTCTGGGGTTCATGAAGCCGAGAAAGCCTTCCATTAACCCACTAAAGGCCACCTACATATATATATATATATATATATATATATATATATATATATATACATGTACACATAAGTATGATGCCCCTTATTATATTAGGAGTTCTAAGTGGCGTGGCATTGGCTTATTTGGAGTCTTGAGACCGTAAACATGCGTGCCATTCCCATATTAGGAGCCCCAATCACGTAGCATTATTATATTTGGAGGAGTTGTTGCGTTCAATTACCTAAATCACTCTGTGGCCCTTGAGGATGAAGAGGCGTCCATACACGTGCCTTTGGAGTGTCCGGTCGTCTGCCTGCCCGTAATTAACCCACTAAAGGCCACCTACATATATAATGTATATACATGTACACATAAGTATGATGCCCCTTATTATATTAGGAGTTCTAAGTGGCATGTCATTGGCTTATTTGGAGTGTTGGGACCGTAAAAATGCGTGCCATTCCCATATTAGGAGCCCCAATCACGTAGCATTATTATATTTGGAGGAGTTATTGCATCCAATTACCTAAATCCCTCTGTGGCCATTGAGGATGAATAGGCGTTCATACACGTGCCTGGGGAGCCAGCTACCCGCCCTACCCACTTATATCTCGCCTATAGCCCCCATAATAGACACCCAATACCACCCCCCCTCTAGGGCGTGTACATCCACCTGTATGCAACCCCCCCCTCCTCCTAATCACCTCGTAATAGTATAGCTGTCAGACCCCCCCCTCTGCACCAATATTGCTAGGTTGGTATAATAGACTCTACACATTTTTATTAGCCGAGAGACCCTTGGATCACCTGTCATTTTATTCCATAAGGTCAGCGTGATGCACCAATGCATTTATTTGTCCTTAAAAGTATCAATAACTTTGTTCCCATTGTGCAGATCTGAAAATAAAGACCGCCATGACGTTCGCCAGCTCGAGCTACCCTTTATCTATAGGTCACACTATGGGAAACTCCTATTATTAAGGGAGATACGATTGATTTTGTAAAACTGCCAGTTCTTG
This sequence comes from Acholoe squamosa, assembly GCA_949317995.1. Lineage (NCBI taxonomy): Eukaryota > Metazoa > Annelida > Polychaeta > Phyllodocida > Polynoidae > Acholoe > Acholoe squamosa. Next base: position 23,109,090 of record OX439042.1, read on the forward strand.
GACCTCTCTGCCAGTGCCTGGACTGGGGTCTGCCCCCGCGTCCCAAAAATGCCTATATTTTGATCCATTCCTTCCTCAAACCTGCCCTTTTTCACCGGTGACACTTAAAACAGATAGGTTTTGGCTGGAGGTAGGGCGCATGTGGACTGGCTCAGGCCGAAAAGGCCGCTAGTTAAAAAAATTATTTCGCTTATTCTTTTCCGAAACAAATTTTTTAGGGGGGCATGTTGTTTAGGGGGATGAAACACCCCAGATTGATACCAAACATTCCATATCCGCGCATATTATTTGCATAATTAGCATAATTATCCAGTATCTTGGTACTTTTCCATACCTTGTTCCATAACAGACACCCCTCCACATTTTAATGAAGGGGTAGATAAGCCCAACTACCAGTAACCACCTACACATAGAGCAGCGACTTATATTAGCGACCTAAAGCAGGAGCATATATAAGGGAAAGATAACAAACTTAAATCATCCAAGGGGGAGGGATTCCCCCAAAAGAGGGTCTTTTGAAGGGGCATATATAGGAAAAAATGGGGCTTGGCTTTTTTTTGGGGGAAAAGAAACAGGGGTAGATAACAGAGAAGGGGGCCTGTTATGGAACAAGGCACAGTTTTAGACACAAAATATGCCTTGTTCCAGAACAAACACCGCTCCACATTTTAACGAGGACTCCCATGACTCTAGGATCATTTTCATGACTATGATCATTATAAAACAACACTTAGTCCATATATGTTAGTAATTACTCACCATTTGTTAGCAATTAGTCAAAATATGTCAGTATTTAGTCACAATTTGTCAGGAATTAGTCAATATATGTCAGTACTTAGTCACTCTATATCAGCAAATATCAATACATGTCAGTATAAATTTACTCACAATCTGTCAGCAATTAGTCAATATATAATGGAGGAATAGCCATTGATTCAATTGTGCATCCTCCCTTGACTGTTATTTGTCAAAATATGTCAGTATCTATGGACTATTTGTCAGCAATTAGTTAATATATGTTATTAATTGTTCACTATTTGTCAGCAACTCGTCAATATATGTCAGTAATTCCTCACTATTTGTCAGCAATTATTCAATAAAATTTATATTAGTAATTACTCACTCTTTGTCAGAAATGAATCAATATACGTCAGTATTTACTCACTATTTGTCAGCACTCAGTCAATATATGCCAGTTCTTAGTCATTATATAACAACACTTACCGTAAACTCCCGCGTATAAGACGCATCCTCTACGCCAAATAAATCCCTACTGCGTCTTATAGGATTTCCTCAAGTTGGGGGTGCGTCTTATACGAGGGGTATTTTTACTATAGAACAGTACTGAATTTACAAAATTGAGCCCTAAGAGGTGGGTCTTATATGCCAAAATGCCTTTGCTGAGTTTGGGGTGCGTCCTATACGCGCAGCTCGTCTTCTACGCGGGAGAATACGGTAGTCTACATATGACAGTAATTACTCACACTTTGTCAGATATTAGTCAGTATAATTATGTCAGTAATTACTCGCCATTTATCAGCAATTAGTCAATATTTATTAGTAATTACTCACTATTTGTCAGTAATTGATCATTATATGTCAGTACTTAGTCACTCTATGTCAGCAATCATCAATACATGTCAGTATTTACTCACAATCTGTCAACAATTAGTCAGTATATAACAGAGAAATAGCCATTGATTCCTCCTCCTGTGCATCCTGCCTTGACTGGTATTTGTCAAAATATGAAAATGATCCTAGAGTCATGGGAGTCCTCGTTAAAATGTGGAGCGGTGTTTGTTATGGAACAAGGCATATTTTGTGTCTAAAACTGTGCCTTGTTCCATAACAGGCCCCCTTCTCTGTTATCTACCCCTGTTTCTTTTCCCCCCCAAAAAAAGCCAAGCCCCATTTTTTCCTATATATGCCCCTTCAAAAGACCCTCTTTTGGGGGAATCCCTCCCCCTTGGATGATTTAAGTTTGTTATCTTTCCCTTATATATACTCCTGCTTTAGGTCGCTAATATAAGTCGCTGCTCTATGTGTAGGTGGTTACTGGTAGTTGGGCTTATCTACCCCTTCATTAAAATGTGGAGGGGTGTCTGTTATGGAACAAGGCGAGGCGTTTTTCGTATCTAAAATTGTGCCTTGTTCCATAACAGACCCCCCATTATTGATATGTGGAGGGGTGTCTGTTATGGAATAAGTATTTTTCATTTACTTTATATAGGAATCCACTTTTCACTTTCACCTCTTAGAATCACACAGTATATGTAGTCTTCAGCGACATAAACATTCTCTCAGCGACCCATTCATAGAGAAGGCCCAATTTAGAAGCAGACATATTGCAACAAGACAATGGGGGTAGATATCCGAGTCTGAGAGATCCCACTTTTCCTAGTTTTACCAGGAATTCTTATTGTTCTTTTTCTCCAGATGTCTGTCCTAGTTATGGCCATTTCCTGGGAAAGAGTGACCACCATGCAGTTTTCCTTTCTTTGTTGGCCAGCAAGTGGTATCTCTGGTAACATATAGATATGTCAGTAGATGTATTGAGGTGCAAGGAACCGTACACCCTGTAGGCTATACATGTACATATTGCTGTGGTCTGGGTGGAGATCCTTATTGGTATGGTGAGTCACGCCTAGGGTAGGGGAAAAACGTGACCACACCAACACTGCCCACCTCCAGCACCATCCAGCTGATCGTGACAAAGAGACCCAAGCCTCTCATGCTATAAGTCCCCAAATAGTGTATTCTGTGGTTATAACTTTGATACTTTTTGTTTAACCACTATAACGTGTTAAGGTACATTCTAATGTTATTTTATCGGTTTTATAGGATTGATATAGAAATATCAATGCAGTGATTTAACGATGTTCTTGCCTTTTACTAGACGTTTAATGATTACATGTACATACGCTATCCACGTTGTAAGTTCATATCTACTGTGTATTAAAGTGCAAATATCGCAAGTTCTATGCTCAAAGTTTCTTCAATAGAGATACCGTCAGCCCTTGCTTCCTCAACCCTTTTATTCCTCAGATCCCTCATTACCGCAGACACAGGATCTGCAACTCCCTCTTATACATTCTATTATATTTGGACTTGAATCCTCGGATAATTTGCTTCCTCAGAAAATTTTCCTTGCATTTTGAAAATCTGAGCATGCAAGGGCCGACTGTATGGAGATCTATAATGGAATGAATAAATACCAAATGACAAGAACCAAACAAAGCACAAACGGAATTGGCCTGGACATCATCATCCTGACCTTTCCGGTGGGATTATCTCCCCAGTACCTGCCATCCAGGGCTGTAAATCATCCAGTGGGCGATAATCCACCTATAGCCCTAATCAGCCCAGCTTATCCATGCCGACACTGGAGCCTGTTATCAGGTGTACAGATGGAGGACCTGGAGGGTGCTCTATCGCACTGATACCCAGGTACTGGAGGAAATATCAAGTGCCCCCTCTCTATATATGCACATTGGTAAAACCAATAAGTACTGTTTATGTTCTTCCAAACCGTGGGTGACATAGATAGTGTTAGATACAGATATCACCCAAGTGACTGTTTATATACTCTCGTGTTAAATAGGGGTAGGGGGGGAGAATGTCTCATGTTTAACCCTTTAAGGGCATCATGGGATTTTATCATAATAAATTCATGCTTCATACTTATCATTCGGAAGTGAAATATCAGCACAGGCACTGTAGGGTTCTTATGATACATGAATGCAGCCCTGATATGAAGAAGAGCCAGCCCGGCATTCATACATTATGACAAATAGGCATAATGCATTGATACATGTACACTCAATGCGTTATTGTCTGGCACTCTTTACTAGTCGTGTTATGTGGGGGTAGGGGAGGAGGCATTGTTTGGGCTGGTTTCTGTTGGCACAGTTATATTGTGGTTTTATTGCACCTCAGGCTATTTCTAGGCCGTCCGCGCTTAATTGACCAGTGTACTTTACACCCTGGAGGAAACAACTGAGCTCGTATTACCCACTGTTGGCATGTACATGTCCCTCCTCCACGTTCAGGTACTAGGTGATAGAACCAGTAGGTGGATTACCTAATAATAGTTTAGGTCAATTTGTTTCATTAATTACCAGCGAGTACTACGTGGGTGGATGTGTATAACTGAGAAAGTGATAATCAATGCCCTTACCGAGCTCTAATATGTAGAGCCATTGTTCACAGTTAGAGATGTGGTCCTTATGTAACCATGAAATACATTTACCGATAGTAATACAATTACCGTTAGGCATATATGTAATACACCCAGAAGGAAATAAAAGTTTGTGTGGGAAATGGGTACCGCAAGTGACATTTGTAGTTCTAGAGCAATGCATTAAATATACCTCGTGAATAAGGCGCTTCATAACTTTGGGAATTAATTAGAATCGGGGGTTAGTTTCATGTGCTAGAAGCCACATCATTGACAGATTTAAAGGATCTCAGAATTCAAGTCCCTTGAGCGGGGTTGTTACGACTCCATTGTACAATATCTTGGAGTAGGTCTTCTAATAGATAATGTCCATGCCTTGTAGCCCTGGTTTGGATCCTCCCACACAACAACCAGGATAGCTGGTCACTTTAACATGATTAGCGGTCTTATCCATACATCAGATGGATAAGATTCCCACTACTCCCCCACCCCCACGCACCATCCCTGTAGTATTACCAGGATCGTGACTACCTGTGCAGTGACCATGTTGTGGGTGGAGGGTGACTGTGCGGGTTGGATTGACGATAAAGGGATGTGCATGATATATTGTAGGGAGTTACATACACACATGACATGTGCACTTGCATTTTACTATATATGTAGGGCAAATTCTCACATGCTAGTCATGTTCTTACAATACACATACAACAATTAAGTCCATACTATACGCATTACCAGGCCAGGTTCAGACAGTTCACACACATCACAGCCCACAGAACTTGGCATGGTGACAAGGTATATAATAGTGCATGGCAGGGATATATGATAGGTATCAAAAGAAGCCTTGGTACAACTACAATAGCAGCCCTGTGTGCAAAGATGGTAGTGTCAATGGATAGATTAGGACTGTCTGATTCTGCTGATAAAGTGATTTGATATAAGCCTACACTAGCTACCACATAGGAAATAACAGGCTGAGGGTGTTTCCTTTAGTATTCGTCCATGTAAAAGTCATGCCATTATAGTTAATGACAGATCTCTTGGCTGATACTTAATCGGGGAAAATCATGCAATGCTCTCATAGATTAACACAAGGATGCACTTTCTACTGACAAGCAAATGCTATGAGAGCATGAGGGAGAAAAGGCAGGGATGTCATGCCCCATTTTGTCCACAGGCTATAAGGTGTCCATAGGACAATTTGTTGTGATTGGTAACCAAAAACAGTCAAATTTGTGGGTATTTTATAACAATTTTTTGCCATTTTATAAGAGTACATTCCAAACAAATCTTTACAACTTGGTGCTGTAGAGACTATAATATAGCCTGTAGGCAAAACTGGCACAACAAGGGCTGTGGGGCAGTGATGGGAGTCTGATAAGCAGTTTGCATGTCACGACTGTAGAAGCCATGAGTAGTGTTTGCCCTTATGCAGCAGTTTGTCAGCAACTCTTCCCTATCCACAATACACACAGTCACACTACTACATGTAGCAGCAGTAATGTCCTGCTTTATGTCTGTATTTCACTATCCTAATAAAAATGTGTCTTATACTGATCATTGTATATTGTGTGTACGTTGGGCTCTACAGGTGGAGGGACGGAACACCCATAGGCCTTCAGTATAGTTGGGCTCGTGCAGGGCAAGACGTCCTTGTGATGGTGTGGATTCCCAGTCACAGTCATGGTCTGCTGATTCTGTATGGAGAGCAAACCATCCGCTGACACGGTTTTCCATCTCAATTCCTCATAAGGTTTCTACAATTTACTTTACTTATGGAAATCGTAATACATCGCGTAAATCCTCGCGTATAGGGTGTACCCTGCGTACAAGGCGCACCCTGAGTTCATACCAGACCTATAATCTGGGATCCTATTTAGCTCTGTTCTATAGTTGGAAATCCTCACGTATAAGGTGCACCCTTTGCTTAACCTGATCCCATAAAGCGCACTATTGTTCCTCCCTTGTGTATAAGCCGTGTCTTAAATTTGAGGTATTATATCTGCGTTTCACTTTCAATTTCCTCAAGTTTTGGATCTTTTGGTGAATGGGAGGTTATGGTTACTGAAAGCACAAGAGGGGCGTCAACCAAAAGTTCGTCGAGCATGAAAATGGAACTTTCTCGTCTCCGATAGTGGTCGTCTATACCCCTTTGAGCTAGGGTACACTCTTGATCACCCACAGGGAGAATGTCAGTGCCATTTCAGTAGCACTATTAGCGTAGTAGAGCTTGATGAAATCTTAATTACCAGGGTTCCCACTGTCAGTTAAAAGTCAGTTAAAATGGTATTTTGACTATTTTAAGGGGGTGATTGTCAAGATGTCACGCGAATTTGCAAAGTTTCTTTTAAGATCTTCGCTTCAGGGCCGATGATTTTTTTCGTGAACCTTGTGAATTATCCAATATTTGGTCAGGTAAAAGCTGAGAAATGTCAGGTAAAAGTCAGTTAAAACCATGAGCCGTAAATGCTGGGAACCCTGATTACTCTTCATACGGTAATTTAAACTAATCCTGCAAGATCAATGATAATTGAGGATTATCCCAGGGCACATGTGCCCTAGCCTAGGCTAGGCCCTAGGTAAGGTAAATCACCTTCTCATAGTTCGATAGATTACTAATACGAAAACGGGTATACCTACAATACATTTGCAATTATAGATACAATAGCCTGTTGCAATATTGCCGCAGTGTTTTGCGACTAAGATATATCATGCAACTGCCATATCATAATGCAACATGGCCATCTTGTAAGGCTTTGCTAAGTTCTGGTAAACAGGGGCATCATGGAGGAGGCTAATTGGTCCTGTTCTGAGTCCCTAGATGTCTGGAAATGACACGCTTCCTGTCTCTGCCGCTAATGGCCATATATTTGCCAGATGGACGTGTAAATGGAGGAGTTATGTCACTTGCTCAAGTTGCTGAGTAGTGTAAGTGTCATGTCTCACATACTGCGCAGCTAGCGCAGTGGATGTTTTGCCTGAATACTTCTACTAGTTCTAGATACTATTCAAACTCCCATATCCAGTTGTATACATGCGGTTGAACTGTGTTTTTAGACATCCTAACGTGAATCTAAGCAATTTCAATTGTACAGATCAAAACCAAGGATGCACGCAGAGATTAGCAATCTGCAAAGGCTATACATATATACCAGAAAGTGTTTGGTCCATTGAAGTACAAGCAACATGCTTTGTTAGTTTGTTCAAAGTCTCACCTAAACTTTCCTACATGTGAGATAATGATATATCACGATATGTATTATCACTGTGATATAATCTATACCCGGATATAATAGATATGGACAATTTTTTTAGTCTTGGTACTTGGTTTAAGGAAAACCACAGTACATATATCTCATTAAGCCAAATAAAAAAAAAGGTTTGTTTAGAGTAACCCGACCGATCCTAGCAAAACAGGGGCAAAAAAAACCCTTTTTTTGTGATTTTGAAGAATTTTGTCTCATTTTTTCATATTTTAAAGAAATTTTTCATTACTTTTTGAGGATTGTTCCTGTATCCTTTTCGTGTTCTTCCCCTCGCTCACATTTGCCATTTCCCCATCATTATTTTACAATTAAATCAAAGAATTTGATACATCCATTGATATGTGCCCTGACATTTCCTATATAGATGTAAAAAAAAAAATCCAACCTACCAACCCTAGCTCTTTGAGCTTTGTTACTGGAAACACACCTTTTATTTTTCTTGGCCTTAGGAGTAACACGTGCCAGTGGTATAGAGGTTAAGAGTAGTTGATCTGTAGATACACTAGCTTGTTAACTTATCACGTCTTATCTCTGGTACCGTATGGTAAAAAGAGACACTTGAGTGTGTTTCTCCATATGTTATTGAAGGTGACACAGATATAGCATTGTATGGGGATATCTATAGTGTGTGACCAGGTCACATTCCCCTTTACCTGTATTCTCTCGCACATGATAAACGCAATGAACCATGTGAACTTGGATTTTCCAGATTTCTCTCCCTCATTTTTTTCTCTCTGGATGGACGGGCTTCCCTAGCCCACTTAAAAGGGTCTATATCTTGTCTTTCCTATCCCCCCGGATGTGTTTGATGCACATATGCTCGGGCACTTACACATTCCTCTGTGAAAATGTGTAATGTACCGTAATCTCCCGCGTAGAAGACGCGCTGCGCGTATAGGACGCACCCCAAACTCAGCAAAAGCATTTTCGCATATAAGACGCACCTCTTAGGTACCAATTTTGTAAATTCAGTACATTTCTATAGTAAAATTACCCCTCGTATAAGACGCACCCCAAACTTGAGAGAAAGCTATAAGACTCCCCAGCATTTTGTTTGGCGTAGAGGACGCGTCTTATACGCGGGAGTTTACGGTAGTTCTCGTCATGAATATGACCTTTGCTGTCGAAATGGCGTTAAACATCTATTACTCACTACTCACTCTCTGGATGGAATAGATAGATATTTGTAATATCATCATAGATTGTAACTTGATATTAGAAATCATTATTTGATCATCCTGATTGCATGCTGTAAAGGATATAGCACTGATATTCTGATACATTGTAGCGCATTCTATGTGTTCAAGTTGCCTTGTAGAAGATTCTATTAACATAATTACCCTGGCACTCTTCCTCATCAAGTCTAGATGCTTGGCTTATGAGGGATAGTTAACATTCCGCATACGTGAAGGTATATACATGGCCGTTGGTCATACATTGTGTATTCAAATAGGGCATCCAGAAGTACCTTATAATATTTTTATTGCTGCATGTGTTTTCACATGCACATAAGGCTGGGGATCAAAGTAAAATCTCCTTGATCCCACCTATGGTCCTTAGCCTATAGAAACCAGGCACCGAAAAGCCTATTGTGCAAATGGGCTTTGCAATGTATAGTACAGACCTCAGTATGTTGGATCTATAAAAATACTGTGGCGTTCTAGGCATTAATGTAAGGGTTAACAACATAGAATTGGTCTGTAGCCAAAACAGCCTGTAGACAGGTAGCCCTTGAAGCACTGCTGGTCAATTCACTACTGCTCTTTTAAACCTGTAGGACACGCTTTGCCATGTTCATGTCAGTCTGAGGTAATGAATCTAGTGATTCCAAGCTTAATGAATTCTGAAGTTTTGTCCACGTAAACATAATGTTTCTCAACTATCCATGGGTTGGCTGAATTATCCCTAGAACCACAATACCGGTAGTTGAAAAGTTACACAAAACCCAACTCTGGTAAATTCAAGTTGATATTTGGACATATAGATCAAATAGGTACAGAACGTTCAGTATATTTTTCAATGAATCGAAATGTGATCAACGTTTCAGACTTATTCGGAATCCTTCATCAGGACCCTAGAAGGCATAAAGCACTCTCTGGGAAATGTCTGCGTCCCACACAAATTACATGCAGTGGCAATTAATTACCCAATTATAAGTGCATGGGTGAAAATTGATGTATATCATGTAGGACAAAATGGAGCTAGCTGGCCATAGGACCCTGTAAACCTACAACAGTGTGTAGTCTTAGCTAATTGTGTTAGCATTGAGTTGTATCACTAACCTGGTAAGAGCAGCTCAGTAGGAGCAGCTCCTCACTCAGGTGATTCTGAACTCTGAGTTCATGTTGATTGCATGGCCTTGAGGGTATTCATTGACACACAAACCCTGAGCACTGGGACATGTAAAGAGCGAGTTAAAGTCTTAAGTTCTGTGGGCATTTTTTACTACTCAGCATTGAGTTTTAGATGTATTTTCCATCTTATCCTATAAGATAGAAGGAATAATGACACTTGCAGTCTTGTGTGATAAGAGACTGCCATAGATTTTCTCTCGACCATTGGCACACGAATCCCACCTCAAAGGTATAGGTAAATGGGTCGATTAAAAAAAAAAGATGGTTGCCTTATCATTGATCATCGTAGGACGAACCCACAAAATGTATTTTAAAGGATGATAATAAGGACCAGTGTCTGTACATCTCACATCCAGTGTCTAATTCGTCTTGTGTTGTACAAAATGAGCAAAATAGAACCACAGATAATAACACTGGCTGGCGTTTCTTGACACCTCGGCTGTTGCCCCAGTCCTTCGGCATACCAATATGTAAACAACGTCCACTCTCCTCTTGAAAGAAATCCACGAAGGCATCCGCTACATTGTTCTATTATTGTATATTATACAGGGATGTAAGTCTTCAGGATTTATCAGGATTTCCTGATTTCTGAAAATTTTGAATGACATGTATTTTCCTTATACAAGTGGTAAGGAGGGCTGTTTGGAAAAATAGAGGGTTTTTATATCAAGTAAACGTATGGCTTCCTGATTTTTGCCCATGCCTTACTCACATCCCTGATTATACAGCGTAGAGCCTAGACATGTTGTGTTTATACACACCTCTGTGTGCCAAGAAATGGTACCCCACTATTGAAATTAACCCTCGCATAAATGTACAGCCAGCCATAGTATGAGTTAGGTAAACAACTGCAGACTTTACATTCTACCAGAGTTGTATTGCCCTGTTTGTTGTACCCTGCCCTCCACGCCCATCCTTTATACTGACCCCACTCCCTCTTTACCGGGGGTACTCTTCCTTCTTTTCCAAACCCAGCCAATTCCCCTTCATTGCCCTTTATCTCTCACCAACAGACCCACTGACCCAGGTCTGTTTGCAGGTCTGTTAGATACGTCCATGGACGTCCGAGGATCGCCGATTGAAAAGTTTTCATTGGTATAGCTCTCTTAGTTGTGGGTATTTTGAAATTTTACTCAGTATGGGTTGTAATATAGGCATTTACTTTTGACAAATGTCGGATAGCAGCACCAGTCTATTAAAACTGTGCTATTCTAAATCTCTGATTAAGCTGAAGATAATGGCGGTTTTATCTTTAGCTATCTTACTCATGTTGCTAGGTCCAAGCTGGCGAGAGATCTTTAATATTTTTTTAATTCAATATTTAAATTTCAGATCAGACAGTAACTGGGATAGCAAGGAGTTTTCTTATATGTTAAGGCCTCTAAATATAAAAGAAATTAAATTCAAAGAAAAAAATCGAGTTAACTTTGAATTAAGTACATATTCTGATGTAGTCTCTTTGGGTTTATCTGTTCCTGGCAAGCACTCAAGCCTATTTCAATGTAGACTGAGTTTTGTCTGTGTCACGGGTTGGCCGTTCACAGACTGACTGCGATGTATTGGCTTTTTGGGGGCAAGTAAGATATTACTATGGCAACTAATAGTTATGTCATATGCACATCAAAATGGCCGTCACTGTCTTTCCTACTGCAGGTATCATCAGAATTGTGATAATTACACTTTCGTAAAGTGTTATTCAGTTCTAATTTGATGTAATCCCCAAAGGTGAGACAAAGATCTATCCAAACATATATCACTTATTGTGTAAAGATAATGTTTTCAATGTTATCCACCCTTTTGAAAAATTTCCCCTCAAAATGAATGGGGTTTGCCCAGTAGCCCTACTTTGGTAGTGGGGACAAAATACTACCGATACTACACCCTCCACCCCTCCTCTCAGGTCCCTGCTGTCCAAAAAACTGATCAACTGCTGCCCCCTAGTGCCTTACATGTGAATCGCGTAAGTTAGCAACGTGTAACCTAGCAACAGTGCATATCATAGTAGCACCAAACAATTTTACACTCTCCCAGCAGATACTCTCAGAGGTGAGTTTTAATGAATTTCTCTGCAACCACTTATCAGAAATTAACATATAACCTATCAGATTGAAGCTCTCGGAGAGTACAATCTACATCTGCAAGGATTGCGATATTTGCTCTACTACTAGGAAGGGCCATGATCTCTCTGAACTGAGATCCAAAATGGCAGCCATTCCAGCTTGACCCAGGATTTTTGAGGTTATAAAACCTTTTACCAAAATGTACTTTAAAGAAACTTCAATAGTGAAATAGTAGGAACAATCAAGTTGGTAAAACAATACAAACTTTTAAAAATATATTTGTAAAATTGTCTATATATCAGGTCGAGTTAGCTGGCACTTTCCTCACTGCTTCACTGCTTCATCTGGTACCTCGAGGGTACTCTATGTTGAAGAAGTCACAAAAAGAACCTTTCCAACCAGTGACCAAGGAAGCCATTTTTATATATAGTGTAACCAAAGCTTCAGAGGATAGTGATACATCTGAAGATAAAGGCAGAGTCTGGGACAGAAAGAGACGGATTGCAGAATATGCCTAGATATCCACTAATTACCACCAGGTCCAACTCCACTGTCGTCAATCTTCTGTAAGCTCAATACACTTCCCATGCATGCATCCACCAATCCTTTACACTTACACAGACCATCAGTCTTTTAAACACTACCTCCACCACCAGTCTTTTACACACTACAACCACCATCAGTCTTTTACACACTACCACCACCATCAGTCTTTTACATACTACACCCATCATCAGTCTTTTACATACTATCCCCATCATCAGTCTTTTACATAATATCCCCATCATCAGTCTTTTACAAACGACCCCACCATCAGTCTTTTCCCCACTACCCCTACCATCAGTCCTTTACACTACCCCCACCATTAGTCTTTTCCCCACTACCCCTACCATCAGTCCTTTACACTACCCCCACCGTCAGTATTTACACTACCCCCACCATCAGTCCTTTACCCTACCCCAACCATCAGTCCTTTACACTACTACCACCATCAGTCCTTTACACTACCCCCACCATCAGTCCTTTACACTACCCCCACCATCAGTCCTTTACACTACCCCCACCATCAGTCTTTTACACTACCCCCATTGTCAGTCTTTTACACTACCCCCACCATCGGTCCTTTACCCTACCCCCACCATCAGTCCTTTACACTACCCCCACTGTCAGTCTTTTACACTACCCCCACCACCAGTCCTTTATCCTACCCCAAACCATCAGTCTTTCACACTACTACCACCATCAGTCCTTTACAACCCAGATAGACCTGTCCACGAGTAGCTACCACAAGTCATATTGGCCGTATACCATCAGTCATTCTGCCAAGCTTATTCAGATGTGTTTAATCAAGTGGGGCCTAGAAGTCATTCGTGCATTTGCATTTGCCAATACAATGACTGGCTATAATAAGATCTATTGCAGACGAGTCTCTGTGACACACCCTATTAAATATTACATAGAATGTGTGGATAGATGACCGGTAGAAAATGATACCACATAAACAATTCAGGCTTCATTCGTTCAAAACGTTTTCATGTTACGTTTAATAAGTAATGTATTTAACATTTTCAAAAAGTTAGCCATGTTTTATGCATAAGCTTGACATTGTGGATTATCGGTTCTATACAAGCATGTGAATACGGTGGTGTGTACCTAGACAGTACTGTATTGACCTACCCCATGGGCCCAGGGTGTTAGATGGCAAATCAATAAGCCTTTTCTATTCTTATATCCTTGGCACACCCAATACAGGCAATATGTCTCATTCAGCATGTACTGAATATGGAAAAGGTGCAGTTATATCTACACAAATGGGGCATAGAAGAAAAAGGAAGTTAATTATCATATGTAGGTGTTCCTTTAAAATGTAGGCCTATTGATAGTATCATTAGTTTAAGCTTTTCCACAGTGCCTTAAGAAAATACCTGTAACCGGAACAAAATCATTTTTGGTTCTACTTATGTATAAACTATAAAGCTAATCCACCCTCTTAAGTCCTTAGCAAATACTAGGCACACCTGAACACACAGTAATTTGTCACCTAACCTGGAGGTGACGTCTCATCGTTTTGATATAAGATATCTTTCAATGCTGGTGTTAAATTTTATCATCAAATAAACTGCCCATAAATGGTTCTGCATACGACGCATTTGATAACATGAACATGCAATAAATGGGAGACATTCTTTTACTCGGTACAAAAAAAACACTTGAAACTTGGTTATTATTAAGCAAGCAGTGGTTTTGAATCCTGAGCCTTTTGTGATTTGGAATATTGATACATTCACTAATAAGCAAATCGTTAAATCAGCATGTACTAATTATCATGCAACGTTCTGCCCGGCGTGCAGCTCACTTTGGGTTGAGCTGCTCGTGAGCTCGCTGACCGTGCAGTTAACCTTTCCCAGGGCTCTTCTTACTCCTCTTAATAAACACAAAACCATGTCTCCACAGCCTGGTAAGTTTTGTCCACCATCCAGGGCGAGCCATATCCAGGAGGTAAACAGAAAGCAGTCCCCAACAAAAGCAGGGCAGCTCAAAGGGGCCACCTCAGCCAACTGGTGCCCACACTATTCTGGCATGTCGCCAGGAGCGCTGTTGTCACCTGGCAGAGGAGTAATATAAGGACCAGCGCCATGAGAGGTCGTGGTCGTAGACCCAAAGTGCTGTGAATCATGGGATGGGTGGTCCCTGGTTGGTCCCTGGCTGGTGAAAAAGGGCCCATGACATGCAGCGGTTGGATGGAGTGGTTTTTGAGAGGCAATGGTACTGTGGGGAGAGGAGAGATGGGAGAATGGTGACGGTCAGAAGTAGTGCCTGATTATGAACAAACATGCCCTCAGATTGATGTTAATGAGGGTGGTGATGGGCTAGTGGAAACCTGGGTCTGAAAGGTGTGGAGGGTCTGAGGCCATACAAATACACAAGATCCATTTCCACGATGTGTGGTGGCCTTCTTTTCCCTGACATGATCCAACCCAGGCTCGGGTACCATGAAGTCAAGGAAAGAAAAATATAGAATTATAGATCTGGGAACATTTGTGATATCCAGGTCATGGGGTTGGTTGTCCTGATTACCCTCATGAGGGCAGTCTAGAAAACATAACTACCCCCGGTATAGACACTAAAAAGTAGTGGGAATGGGGCCCATGCTAACAAGGTATAAAGGCAATGACCGAGCAATGGCATTAAGAACAAAAGAGGCAGTTTGATACTTACGAGGGGAAAAGTAGATTACACAGGCCCATGGGGAACAGCAAATTCGACGTCACTGGAATTGGGGCAAACCAAAAAGGGAAAACTAGGAATTGGTTGCCCTTTGGGGGAAAGCTCTATACAAGCGTAATCAATAGGAGATAATAAGCCATCGTCCATCGGTCATATTGATATGCAGACAGTAGCTCAGGATGTAAGAGGGAGGCAGTGGAATATGGTGAGCTTCTGACAGTGCCACAGGCGGACAGTCGGACAGCAGCTATTGTTTGAGGACCTGACGTGGATGGATAGCTAGACACAGGAGGACGAGGTAGATGTTTGCAGGAGGGGGTTGGTACTGGAGGATGCACACAGGAGCTATTCACAGAGCAGCCTCCACCACCTGTGGTACTCACTGGTCTGCTGCCTTACACTGCCAAGGACATAAAGCCTGATTACCAGGCACATAGGCACAGGGGAGAGACCCATGGGAGTTCATGGGGTTAGGTCCTTCATCATAACAGATCCATTGAATGCAAGAAATTCCAGTCGTATTACACTGACACTGAATGAATGAATGGGGATCTGAATCAGAAAATAAGGCAGCAGATTGCCTTTTTTTCAGTTATATCCAGTTGTGGTTTTGTAGCATAAAAACTGACCACACGATATGACAGTCGATTGTTCTTCGTACATTATAGGGCTTAATTGCAATTGTTAGCAGTCACCAAGTGCACATATCTACAGCGCGAGCAGTTATACATTTGTACATGTATTGCAGGTAGATCCATTTGATACCCCTCCCCTCTCCTTGCAGTTTCGTGTTATAGAGGCCTTTGCCTAATGAGAGAAGGGAGTAAACCACAGTAATGAATGACAGTAATTTTAATTACATTCCTCATGAAGAAGCGCATATGAGATCCCTCTCCTAATTCACATAGTTTGTTCATAACTATCAACAATGAAGAAAAGTGAAGAATTTAAACACACAAGTCAGGGGGACCATCTACGACCATAATGGCATAATTAAAGGTAATAGCGCCATTCTTAGAATATGATTCATGTATCTGTGATTCTAACCCGGACCAAAATGCAGTAGAAATGCAGCACTAAAGCAGCTGGGAAACAGTGTGGTGTGACAGTAGTAATCCAGTGTGAAAGCAGCATCAGAAACAGTGTTGTATCAGCATCTACTGTCATTCTACTGCTCAGCACCACAAAACTTGCAGCAGTGATACAGTAGTAGAACAGTAGTATTATCAGCATGCAAGCAGTATTGAATCAGTTGTCCCAATTATGTAAATTAGATGGCAGCATTGGAACAGTATCTACTTATTTAATGCTGCATGGCCATATATGGGGTTGGGGCAGTGTTCAATCAGCACTACTGCATGGCTGCTGCTATAGCAGTAGTTGAGCAGTAGATCATACTGAAAACTACTGCTGGGGGCAGGTAGAAGCATAAAAGAAGCAGCCGCTGTTCTAGTACTGCCACTACCAATGCCTCTCTAGGTGGTCCTTGCTGGATTTGAACTTGGGATCTTCTGATTACTCTACCAACGCATTAGCCCCCTGAGCCACCGCCCCATCAGCTATGTGGAGCGGTTACTACTTCCTAGTAGTGCATGCAAATCATGTAGGAGGGGGCTAGGGCAGTATTGATTCAGTAATACTGGGTAACTCTTACCATAGCAAAAGGGTAAGAGTAGACATATCTATAGAGTGCTGCTATAGTATAATGCCTTTCCGTTTACTGATGTTAAGGTGATGAGACAAGCACTTTGTAATTTTCAATGATACATGGATACTATGTAAAAAAATGTCATGATGGGGAACAAAAGAATACTTGATGATTCAGTATATTTGTACCCTTTATAAAGTCAGTGACTAATTCCTAACTTTCATACACCCCAACATCCATGTGTATCCATTACTGGCACTGAATAAGATATTCATATGCAAAGGGGTGAAGTATGCTTGTCTCCACAAACACTGGATAGTTTCATTATTACATTACTGAATCTTTTGATTGCTG
The DNA here is from genome assembly GCA_949317995.1 of Acholoe squamosa. Lineage (NCBI taxonomy): Eukaryota > Metazoa > Annelida > Polychaeta > Phyllodocida > Polynoidae > Acholoe > Acholoe squamosa. Next base: position 23,126,177 of record OX439042.1, read on the forward strand.
TTCACAACCATACTGACATTCACACTATGGACTGTCTTAGAAGCATCAGGTAAATAATCCATGAATGGACAGAGTCATACCAGTAAATGGTCAGTAGACTACTGCATCTATGCTGCTGCACAGAGTGTATAATTTCTGGAATCTATTAACATTCAGTTGAGAGTCAGTAGACTACTGATTCTAGCCTGAAATGCAGTGCATATTCAGTTGATAGTCAGTACACTACTGAGTCTAGACTGAAAATGCAGTGTGGAGTCAGCTGTTTCGGAAGTATTTCAGCAGTACCTACTGCAATATGCAGTTGTTGATCAGCATATTCTCAGTAGCCACTGATAGGAGAAGTACATACTGCCTTCTGGTCCGGGTAAATCAGGTATTCCACCGAAGTCAATTGACAAAATTCGGCCCGATTTTAATCGGATTTGAGAGAGGAATTCCACAATCTTTAGGATTGCATCGGGCGGAAATGCATCAGGAAGATGACCGATTTGCTCCCGATTCAAAATCGGGAATAAATCGGCTTCGGTGTAACACCCGCTTAACACTATGACTGCTGATGATATCCAGTATTATCTAACGACAGGGTGAAGCTCATGAGGATGCCACAGACCGCATATACGAGAATGTCACAAAGACACTATTGAAATTTCATTCCAAAAATGCAAAGAGAAAGAGATGTTATTATAAATCAGATTACTATCTATGACAAAGTTGATATTATTGCCATTCCTATGATGTGATCAAAGGGTTTTTACTGTATTTTTCCAATTTTTTGTGTTTTCTGGAAAAATCCTTTGCAAATACAAATAAAATGATAATCTGTTATTTTCTTTCTATGAAAAACATTTAAAAATACAAATTGGATAGAGAGGTGCTTGAAAATGCCATGGAACGATTGGGTATTTTCTGTAGATGTAAATAGACACTTTTAGAATTCAAAAATATGCATTTTCTGCATTTTTACAATGTTTTTATCATTTTACAAGGTATTTTCACGATAACAATTTCCCAAGAAAGAATCATAGCTATATCATGAAATTTCTTGTGCATGTTCCTCAAGACCTATATCTTCCATTTCAATTGAGAAATTATTAGAACAGAAAGATTTATTTTTTTTATAATTTTTTCACTTTTATTTGTTGCAAACTCATGAGCTTGAGCCGACAGTGGCTTTTTGGCCCAGGTCCTCCTGGGTCATTGCGGCGGCGCGTTTTCAGCATTTTCAGTCGATCGAAATGGCTGATTTTAAGTGGGAATTGCTTCTACAAAGAAGGGGTCTAGAAATTAATGGAAAGTTGATGCATGTTCCTTAGATCCTTTTCTTTCTGTCGATGGTAACAATTCCCAACAAAAATTTTTACCTATGAAAAATGCTGAAGAAAAAACCTGACGTGCTTGACTTACTTTCTCATGAAAACAAGGCTCCATATTAGGATTGCATTAGGCAGTCAATTTCGGCAGTCGACAGGGGGTCGACATAACACATTGACTCCCTTGGGAATTGGACAGTTGAGATGCTTTTTTTCAGCAGGTAAGGTGGAATTTTCAGTATAGGAGGGGTTAAGACCATTTATATATGAGTGTGTAAATCAGACCACCATTTTTTTGTTATGTCAACCGCCTCACTTCAGGTCTGGAGACTTGACGCATGCACACATAGTGACCGGTCGTCAGATTTGTGCACAGAACATCAAAATCCAAAATGGCGGACAGCGAGATGCACCATGTAGTAAAGAATAGATAGGTTAAAAGCTTAATATCATAACATTTCAACGTAGGAACTTGATTATGGATGGATGATCCACAAGCCGGGGCCCTCCAGCGAAGAGGCCCCAACATGGCGAAGTCTATTTTTCTATCGCTTGGCCTAACAAAGTCTCTTCTCCTGGCTTTATTAAGGGGTTATAGGGTAAGAAATTAATACAAAATGGAGAAATATGTTAGATAAACGTATTAATTGATGTTATTTGAAAGCACTCGTGGGTTTAGGGTCCTATATTCCACTCCCTGCTGCACGGGTCGTGGAATATAGTACCCATAAACCCACTCGTGTTTTTCAAATAACATCAATTAAATGCTAAGTATTGGTTATCAGGGGTCTTAATCCAATCGTACTTGATCTACCAATATTCCCAACAATATGCGATTAGATAGCTGCTTAACTGTAGATTAGCTTGACTGTTACAACAAAGGTATGAAGTAATCAGACTAGACTATTAGAGAGATAGCTGGTGGTCATTAAGCATTACATAGCCTTAAGAAGTAGCCTGCCTGTAGATTGGTGTAATTTATACTACATGTATTTAGTTACTGCTTGGCTAAGATGGACTTGGTGTCAACACATGGCTGTGCATAGGTCTGATCGATGGTAAGATTCACGATAGTGGATTTCTAGTACAAGCCTTCTAGTATAAGGGGTGCATCCACAGTTCATTTATCATTGATTTCTATAGAGAAATATACGGATGTAGGGAGACAGATGGTCCATCCGTCGCAGTGGACGCAGCCCTATTATAAGTCTTCTATCGTGAATCGTATCACCATTGTGAATACTGACTTACGGTATTACTGAAGTCATATTCATACCACATCCTATAACTAGCATGACAGGTCGATATATTGTCGGCCGATTCCTACATTTGAATGTGACATAGAACAATAGGGATTTAGAAAATATGCATACGCACCTATTGATCTCTTGACCCATGCTTGTGGATCTGACCCCTCCACCTGGTCAGGTATCCCTGTCAAGGGCTGTTTAACTATCGAACACATACCATTGGTGTTGGTGGTTGTTGGTGTAATGTTAGGGATACATAGACGTGAAATCTTTGCCCTCAATAGTGCACCTTGCTACTTACATTGTAGGCTAATGCTCTAGTAGTGTTTGAGCCGTAAGAGGATCACTCAGAGCTACTCAGATCAGGGTAAGCTCTATCAGGTTATGGAGTACACTTTAGAGACAGGCTGTCTTCACCATGGTTATAAAGTAGGTGCTGTAGTAGGTTGTTGTCAAATCTACATTGTGTATAATTAGGCTTGGAGTTCAGTGACGGATTTAGAGGGGGCGGGGACGCGCGCACCCCCCTTTTCCCCAGTACTTAAGAGTTTAATTAGATATTTTGGACCCCAAAATTTGCTCAAAAATAGGGGGTGCGTCCCCTCCTTTAGGGCCGCGCCCCCTCCTTTTTCAGATCCTGGATCCGCCACTGGAGTTGGCCAGGAAATAAGCACAATTATGTACAGTCCTCTTACAATCAAAGCTATTTACAATTGCAATACGCTTTTCAAACAATAGCTACAAATTTGGATTTTTCTTGTGCATTCAGCATCAAGAGTACAAGAGTAACGGGTAGTAGGTGTGAAGTATTCTGTATGTTGAATAGTATTGACAGTTGAAAAATGTAAAACAAATGTAAGGTCCACACATGTTAATGTTTTGAAGAATTGAGTGCTGAAAAGACATGTAAGGCCACAACAACAAGAAAAAGTTGTCTATCGATTGCCTTCTTCATATTTTCGGAAATACGATTTTTTTTTTTCTTTTGAAAAAAAAATCTTGTCTACGGATTTCGCTCACTTCACTTTCTACAAGTTTTCTCTTTGTAATGTCTGGCAAAAAAAATTAAGATAAAGGAGATTTTGCTCGCCTCACTTTTCCAGCAAGGAATCCATTGGACGCCAAAAGATTCTTTTAAATTCACTCAATCGCACCATTTTTTCAAAACCGAAATCCGTAGACCAACTTATTTTTTTGGTGTGGCCTAAACATTAGCTGTAAGGAGGACGTGGGAGGCTCCCACAACAAATGTTTTAATATAAACTTGGTGGGCTTCCTGCTGAAGCCACCGGTGAAGCCATTATGTGGCTTCATTTAATACAATCACTGTAACACACGGGCTGGATCAAGTACACAGCCATGGTATATCTGTTCTTAAATTTAACACCCTAAGGTTTCTTTTAAGATTTGATAAAGCATATTACAGAAGATGTAAATAGAGTCAAGAAGAAGAGTATGATATGAAGCGTTGTCTCTTATTGGATTTTTATAGATTTCGTTAGAATGTCCCAACTTTCGAGGATGTCTGGTAAGTAAAAGGCCTGAGCCTGTCTGCCCCCGGACTGTGAACTGGACATGGAAGTAGAAAATTGTTCAGTTCATGTTCTACCCTATACCCTAGAACCCCACCCCAACCACCACCACCACCACATCTGTGTATAATACATATATGTATACCATAGCCCACCGTTAGTAATAAAGGAAACGATAACTAACAACCTTTGACAGCATATTGAGCATATTTCCCCCCAGTTTGAACACTAGCAAAAACAAACAAGCATCCAAATAAACCCAAACTAAATAACTAAATGATGAAATATGACCAGGCAGGACCAGTTTATCATGTCTAATCAGAATGAATTTGCCATAACCTTTATCATGGGTATTCCAGTCCATACTTTCTTTTCCTTTCCTTTTTGATGTGGCACACCCCATATAGAGTTTTTCTATACTATACAAAGTGTAGCAGTATTGACACTAAGATGCCCGCATGAGTGTGATTAAACACATAAAGACCTCTCATGGTGGTACTGTTTTGCTTCTTCTTTTTTCTACTTTTTTTTCATACTGAGAGCATTCTGACTCCATAAAATATACCCATATCTGGAACAGCATACAAACAACTGAATTATGAAATATATAAATAAAAAGTTTACATTTAATACGTAGTTTAGCACTGGATTCATTGTTCCAAAGACCCTACATGAAATTAGCACTTAACCCCTTCCATGCTATGAAGCAGGATTTACACACAAATTCCATAGAGTTACAGAAATCCAGGGGTGAAAGGGTATCTTGCATAGGCATTGAAACACAGAAAAGATACGTTTAGAGGAATACACATGTACACTCTGTGATACATGGATACCCTTAGTTAGAAAGATAGCTGAGATGTAAATTAGATACATTGGTGGCTACTTTTGCTTCTGAAGCAGTAGGTACACATTTGTCAAAATATGATTTGTATATTTTTGCTTTGTGTGAAATCAGTTTGTTCATTTCACCAAACTTGCAGCACCTAATGCAACACAAATATTGGCTAGATCGTCAAATACACTGACGGAAGCAGGGTATAGAAGCAAATAACAAAAAGCATACACTCACTTAGTGTGTATAGTAAGATAGGTAGTTCTTTTATTTACCCAGTTTGTAGATCTAAACATAGAAAAGGCAGACATGTGGTTCTTGCTGAACAACTCCCATACAATGAACTGACTATGACTGAGATTACAGATAATGGAATGACTTGTCCCGTTGCTTCATATTTATCCTTATACATTTGTCACATTAATTGCGCAATATACACATTTTTTCTTGTACTTATACCATGCATCAAAAACCTCATTACACATGTCGCTCTCCCCTCTCTGTCCACATGCATGTAGTAGATAAACTATGGGTTAACCAGGTTACATGAATATATACCCCATGCGAAGCACCAGGTATATATTACGTAACCTGGTTAAACCCATAGTTTATCTGCTTTAAACCATGGTCCAGGTTTGTCACACCTAGTGTATGTGGGAGACATTTCTGTACACCAGGTTACGTGATATATTCAGAGTGTGATTCTTTTGTTCTAAGGTGTGACCATGGTTTAAATGCTGATCCTTTGTTCTGTGCATAATCCATAAATACATACCGTAATCTCCCGCGTATAAGGCACAGCCCACATATAAGGGGCACCCCCAACTCAGGGAGGCCTGACCCACGTATAAGGCGCACCCCTAAGGGCAGATTTTTGTTAATTTAGTACTGTTCTATAGTAAAAATACCCCCCCTATAAGGCGCACCCCAAACTCAAGGCAATGTCCCTCCCACGTATAAGACTCAGCAGCATTTTGTTTGGCGTATAAGATGCGCCTTATACGCGGGAGATTACGGTAAATCCAGAATAGCCAACTAGCACCAAAAAGACAGCACACAACGTGTATAAAATAAATGTCTTCTTTCACATTTAGTTTACCACATTTGATATAAAGCATCATAAGATATTGATCACTTCTTGACATTAAAGTAATATAAGACAGATACACAGGTGCTACTGTATATGTTTGTAGTTGCTCTGGGCGCGCCAGGTGCGTATCTATTGATCCTTATTTCATTTATAAAATGTATGTAGATGTGTCAGATTATTCTGAGTCGTATAGATCTAATGTTAACTTCACAGTGACGCCGTCTCTCCGACCAGGAGGTATGTACCTGTTCTTTAGCTAAGCCCTGTGGTGGTGTGAGGGGGTCAGGGGGCACTGGTATTATTATAGCTTTGGTCACCAGGTACTGGCACAGGTGTACCTATGGAAACAGGTGGGCTCTCACCAGGGACCACCACCTAAGACCTCCAGGCTTATACTCCAGGGTTGGCCAGTGGACCTTTAGGGTCTGACTCCTAAATGCGTCAGAATTAAGAGATGGCAGCATTGGGTTTTTATTTAGGTGTCACTGTTGAGTAACAGTTATGGTCATACATGTTACACATGTTTATTCACATAATGACACTCACACATGGGTTCATATTAATGTTAGCAGGTCATTATAATATAGCACATGTAGGTAACACTCCCTCCACCACCCACACAATTAGAACTATTAAACAACACCCACTAATTCAGTCACACCCACCTTTAACTGTTAACCAAGGTTCCCTCTTAAAGTGAAGAGTTTGCTCCATGATATCTTCTGTAATATATAGTAAATGTATATATCCCATAATACAGTAATTCGAATATTTACGTGAATATTTGACGTCACACTCAGGTGGCATGGTTTTGGACTTCATATCGGTATAATTTATAAAAGTGATCATAAAAGATATTATGTTACTGTACATTATTATAACTTTTCATTCATATCTTTTTCATTTATATTGGACAACAGGCCGGGTTCAATCTTGCCATGTAAGATAGTTTTATGCATGTATCGTTTTTTTCTGAGGAACCCATATTATACAGTTTTAGGTAAAATACAAATGACATGTATAGCCAGCCCCTAGTATAGCCTATTGCAATGGGGAGGGTGTGGTGCTAAAAAGTACAGCCAGAAATAGCTGGTGCAGCTGTGCCTTGAAAATCTAGATTGCTTCTTTACATGTATTTCACTGCAAGTGCAAATACAGTTCCGGATAGGACAAAATATTGATTGATGGAGGTCCACTGTCCACGCGCAGTGACTCTCCTCCCATCCAGGATCCTCCTCACCTGTCACAGGTGCACAGCCCATTTATAAGGCTGTTAATTATTAATTGATAATCAGCACACCATCTGTGAATGACGTTTGGAGAGTTGACTCCTACAGGTTTTCAAACAGTTGCTACACGGGATTCTCCTGTAAGTGCCATTGGGATGGCACCCGGAAATTAGCAGAAATTAGCCCCAATCGAACGTGCAGGGTAATGGGTGACAATAGTGGAGTTGAAGGAGAAGCCATTATACTGTGTTATATCTTTGGTAATGATTTAAATATAAATGTATTACTTTAGCTACTCGCGATATAAAATTTTGTGAGCTTTACCACTACCCCCCCCCCCTCTAAAAAAGAATAAAAAAAGAAAGAAAGAGAATTAAAATATACATATGTATACTGCACACCGAGACCCATGTTAGCGGCTCTACCATGAATGATTGGCTGGCATACACAGCTCTATATATATTATCTGATATGTCTATTTGGGGAAGAGTCGGAGGCAGAGCCTACAGGCTTCAGGTACATGTATGAGCCCAGTGTGAGTAATCATCTCTCAGCTCTAGCTCAGGATCCCAGGATCCCCATTCAAAACAGATTACGTCAGTTCAGAGTGATATTGGATTCTTTTCCCATTTTAACCAGTTTGAAGTTACCTCTTAGCTTTGAAATTAAAGGCCATGCCAGTTAATACGATGCATTGCCACTTGAATGAAAAAAAAAAAGAACAGCAATAATGGGAACATGTTTCATTTAGAGCATTATTCCTCCATGAGAAGGGATGCCATGAAGAATAAGATATCTAGGAGGCACAACGTGCTATGACAGCTGACATCCGGTACGATTTGAAACCCTCAGATAATAGTGATTGTCTGTCATTTCCTACGACTTCCCTGTACGATCACTCTGTTAGTCACCAGTTACAAAGGATTGGGTAGACCTGTCGTATCAGTGCAAGTATTAGTGACTACTTGGTTAGGCTGCATTATACCCAGCATGCATTAACAGCACCTAGGACTAGGTAGTACGATTTGAGCAGGGCCAGTCGTAGTCGTAGGATCTTGTGAAGTAATCTCCCGAGTCAGAAAGGGAGAGAACGTAAATGCAGTTCTGCGCTGTTGATGAAACCATTGTTGGCAAATTAGTTGTATGAAGGCGTGACTGTCTGCAAGTCACGTCCTCCCAGCCAAACAGGATCTGGTTATTGCAGTAGGAGATGAGAGATGGCTTCATATGGAGTAAGTGGTGGGAAACATGAGATACACCCATGTTAATAACAGAAACTGAGTTTTCTACAATAACTGCTGGAGTCAGCCACCCATGTGTTATTGATAACCACGTCCCATGCGTCCGAACATAACAAGTGAATAGAATATGGACAACTACCTGTAGATAATTGCGCAATGGTAATTAATTGGCACGACATATGAGTGTGTCAGTGCTTGGGTCATGTAGCCTTATAATTTTTTTAAGTAGTTTTAGATACGGAAGAATATAAGGGAGTGATCATTTTTTAAGAACAGGGAGGGGCTGGTGAGTTTGCGTGCGGACGTGTGAAAAAAAATTCCGACCCCCTCTCGATGGGTAAAAAAAATGTTCACCCCCCTTAAGGGCCGAAAATCACGTGCAAACTCGCCCTTTTAACCTATAGTAACACGCGGTCTTTTTTCACCAAAAACAGGTGAAATTATTTTGACCCCCGGGTCAAGGGGTCAAAAAAATTCTGACCCCCCCCCCCCGTTGTTAAAATATGATCACTCCCTAATTATACTAATGTATTAGGTAGGTTATAGAATCGCGTTTATCTAGGAAGCAGATTTATATCATTATGTAGTAATACTCAGATATCACAATGTGAATGCCGAATATTATCTAACACATAGGGCATTACGGTAGAGTATCAGCTTAACTATTAAAACTTCCCCCCTTTCTCGTCCCACAGAGTGTCCGGCTGGAGATGACGTGTGTGAGAAGGATAGAATCGGCTTTGAAGCCATCCACCACCTGCACCGACAGATTGACGACGACCAGAATGGCAACCTGGATCGGTCTGAAAGTGACGAGGTAAGAGGGTTCCCTCGGATCAATTTTTATCTTCGGTTGTTTTTGTTTTTTTCAGGATACAGGCGTTACCCATCTGCACCCCCAATAGTCTCTGCCCTATTTCCCTCCCCTTCCCATATGTTACTATAGCCCTTCCATCGCTTCTTTCTCTGAATGATTGGGTATCTTGGATAAGTATTAAAGAAAAAGAGAGCAGATTATGGGTTAAAAATATATGTTAATTGTTCAATGAAAACGGCTGGATATGAACCATGGCTCCAAAAAACTAATTGTTTTTAAACCCAATCCAAATATAGAATTAAATCCAATGTCACATTAACTTACATTCACTCAATGCAAAGTATATTGTAAGGTTATGTGAAATGCACCCCTACATGTATATCGTAGGAAAGGGGAAGGAAGAAAAGTGTTAGATTACTCTAAATATAATAGAAACAGTTTCACCAGGTTATTGCGGGTCACTTTTATTGGTCAGACGGTGAGGGTTAGATTACCGAATTCTAGTCATTTCAGTATTGGAAAGGGAAAAGGAGAAAGAAATATCCACTACCCATAGTTATACAAAGGAGAACAGAAAACTACCATACACAATAAATGCATGTGGGTTGTGTATGATATATCAAAGTTGACTGAAGGAATGCAAAGACAAGATGCCAGTACACGTTTGTGCCATCCTGAGAGCTGTATGATCCAATACAGGTCCATCGTGTGGTGTAATAGGTGCACTGAATACCGTCCTGAGAGCTGTATGATCCAATACAGGTCCATTGTGTGGTGTAATAGGTGCATGGAATACCGTCCTGAGAGCTGTATGATCCAATACAGGTCCATTGTGTGGTGTAATAGGTGCATGGAATACCGTCCTGAGAGCTGTATGATCCAATAAGGGTCCATCGTGTGGTGTAATAGGTGCACGGAATACCGTCCTGAGAGCTGTATGATCCAATAAGGGTCCATCGTGTGGTGTAATAGGTGCACGGAATACCGTCCTGAGAGCTGTATGATCCAATACAGGTCCATCGTGTGGTGTAATAGGTGCATGGAATACCGTCCTGAGAGCTGTATGATCCAATAAGGGTCCATCGTGTGGTGTAATAGGTGCATGGAATACCGTCCTGAGAGCTGTATGATCCAATACAGGTCCATCGTGTGGTGTAATAGGTGCATGGAATACCGTCCTGAGAGCTGTATGATCCAATAAGGGTCCATCGTGTGGTGTAATAGGTGCACGGAATACCGTCCTGAGAGCTGTATGATCCAATACAGGTCCATCGTGTGGTGTAATAGGTGCATGGAATACCGTCCTGAGAGCTGTATGATCCAATACAGGTCCATAGTGTGGTGTAATAGGTGCATGGAATACCGTCCTGAGAGCTGTATGATCCAATACAGGTCCATCGTGTGGTGTAATAGGTGCATGGAATACCGTCCTGAGAGCTGTATGATCCAATAAGGGTCCATTGTGTGGTGCAATAGGTGCATGGAATACAGTCCTGAGAGCTGTATGATCCAATACAGGTCCATCGTGTGGTGTAATAGGTGCACGGAATACACTTCCATACAGTTTCTACCACAGGTGTCTTAGGATGGCCCTCAGCCAACATGGATTAGATCAACACATGAAGGAAGTAGGAGGACAAGAGAAGTGTCCAGGTTAAACCAGTACACCATAGTGTCATACAGCCCCAGGGGTTGTATAGTAAACGTCCATCATATTAAGTGAATCAGATCTAGAAGTTTAGGTACAGCTCACCAGACTAGATAGGAACAGTCTTAAAAGTCTTTTTACAGTATCAGAAACATTTCCATATCTTTGGATGACATGTTGTGTTGATAAATTCGAGCTGAAATCCTGGAGTATCTCGGATTTCTCTTATTTCTTTTGTACAGAAAAAAATATGATAGAAGAGAGGTGTAGGGAGGGATGTTAGAAGTCCTACCTCCCTACCTTCCATCTTGCTTTTCTGCTTATACGTGTAAACAAACTAGATACCTTCTAGCAAATTACCCTCCTTTTGAACCAACACAAACTTACGAAATAGCATTGAAAAACTACACTACATACATGTCTGCCTCCTACGACGCCTTCTCCGTCTATTTACCTGCCTGGATTTCTGTGCCTGCCTGACTCCCTTCGTGCCTGCGCCATCACCAGCCTTCTTTCATTAATTAATTCCAACGCCTGCTTCTTCAATTGCTCATAATACCTGCTTGCTCCCTGCCTGTCTCCTTTCCTATCTACCTGTATGCTCCCCTGTCTGCCTACTACACCGCCTCTCTACTTGCCTGCCTGCCCACTTATCTACCAACCTGCTTATCTGTGTGCCCAGTACTAATTACTCTCATCATGTTACAAGAAACATGCTTTTCGGCCTGATGATCCACAGCTGTCTGTTGATTGTACTTTGCAGCCCTCAGATGTACTCCAACGTGTGGTTCGCCTTGCGTGTTATGATGTTTGCTGCATGTGTATGAGCGAAGCCAGCTTAACTATCTAAAACCTAGCCCGGAAGATGTATGATAGTCATGGGCAAATAAATGGACGAAGCTGCCAAAGCTCTTTTTAGTTTTGTCTTCTACTCAAATGAATAAAAATGTTAAGTAGGAGTAGTTAGTCAAGATAAGTGGGATCTTTTATCTAACAGAATAAGAACTCACACTTAATATTCAATCATTGACTCTCCTTATAAACAAAGGTACATGTAGTTAGAAGAATTTTGAAACTCAGATATGAACATACATATGGCTTTGACTAATTTGCTATTTTGAGAATTTTACTACTGTCAACATTTTAGAAAATACACACAATGTTCTACCTAAGTCGCATTCTTACCGAGTAGGTTTAAGCCCCACACAGTAACCCTGGTACATGTTGTATTTATGTAGAGAGTCTTATCTGATTGTCAACAAGCACAGAGTGATCTAATAAATCCAGGGCCTCTCCAGTTAGCGGCATGTCTACAGGCAATCGGTGCATCTTCAGTCGGACCAGCAGGGCATAGATATGGTTATGTCATGCACAAATACCACATCATTTAGCTCTCAAGGATTTATTTTAACCAATCATATGTTTTAGTAGTTTGCAATATCAAATGTTTCAAGATTTCTCTCCCTATACTGCATATATGCAGTACTAAAACATGGATTTAAAAGGGCCAAATATTGCTAAAACCTTGTTTATGTATATAGGATGAGTCGTCTCCTCATGACAAGTGTGGGTTTTGTTTGTTTGTTTGTTTGCTTTTAACTTAAGTATTACGTTTTTGATGTAGTTCGTATTTAACTGTAAATCTGCAAAAACCCACAGCTAGTGTACAGTAATTGTCCCAATATAAGTCTGGTGAAATATGACCATCAACCTGGAGGAAACCCACTTACCGTAAATCCTCGCGTATAGGACGCTTCTTATACACTAGAATTACATAATCTGCATCCTATAGAATTCAACCTAACTTAGGGTGCGTCCTATGGGCGAGGATTTTCTACAATAGAACAGCACTGAAATGACCAAAAATTGACCCTAGGAGTGTCCTATATGATTTAGCCCAAGTCCTATACGCGAGGGGCGTCCTATACGCGAGGATTTGCGGTACTGTGGAGTGAGGTATACCCCTATGTACAGCTGATTGGCAGGGCCCCCGGAGGACACCTGGAGCAGTACTCACACCCAGGGGGTTGTTTTTAGACCCCCAGCCTCCTACCCTTCATGCAGGCAAAGGGTGAAACAGACTTGGTGACATGCCAATAGGTTATCGCATATATATAGGTATTCCTTTGATGATATGTATTGAATAGGTAGAGGGATGATGGGCTTAAGTAGGGTGAGGCACCGGGATGAGATATACGCTATGCTAGTTACTACTGATGCCTTGAGTGTAAATGCTCTTTAATGTGTTTACAAGCACTCCTCGCTAACTCATGGCAGGAAAACAAACTGTGGTTTTAGTACATATATCTCACTTAAAGGCACCCTAGGTACGTGCCTCTAGCCTTGTGGCCTTGGCCGCATGACGTCCATTGTCCTAGGTCTAGTCAATACACAGTCTAACTGTGATAAAACATGTAGCAAATTGCTTTTGACAAGTTAGATAATCAACCCCCTATGTGGTCACATAGCATTGGGTGCACACAATAGCTGCCTGTTGATATCCCACAGATGAAAAATTAGGTATTTATGTTTCTGTAGGACTCAATAAACTGTGAGCATAAGTAATATATAAACAGTACCAAACCTGCTACTAAATCAGAGCCAGGGAAATTACAAGTACAAGTACACTGTCCGCCCATTTAACCTTAAGGGCCGCATAGTGTCTTATGTATCATGCCTGCAGGGTTGATACACACCTGAAGTGTCAGCGTGGTGCTTCAAGGTAGTGCAGGCAATTAGTATCTCCAGAACTACACTGTTCCACCATAAAGACAAAGGAACATTGACCTGCAGGCCTGATACATGAGGTTACCATTGCCATATTTCACAAGCATTAACTCAGGACCGTAGCACCCACGCTCAGTTGCCTTTTATGGCAATACAAGTATTTTAAAATAAAAGTAAAGGGGAAAGTGACAGGTTCATTGGGTAATTCATCACTTAGAGATGTGAGAATTAGCATAAAGATAATCAAAGGTTGTACAGCGATATTAGCAATAACCCAGCTCCAGCAGAATGTCAAAAGAAGAATGTATTGTGATTTGTTGCAGATACCTTTGAATTTGAAGCTGAGTTAAAAATAGCTCAAACTCTAACACTATTTTACACATTTTCCGTTCTCTATATTTCCAGTTTATACGAGATGAATTAAAATATGAAGACGGGTTCGACAGACATTCCAATTTCCATGGGACTGACGACCTTATATCCATAGACGACCTATGGAAGCTGTGGGTCCAGTCAGAAGGTAGGTGGTTCAATTATTCACAATGTTGTCTCAGTATAATAACCCTTTAGCACCACATAGATCATGGTGTGTTGTTTCAATTGGATGCCAATGATGCACAGTTTGTTTTAGTCCTGCTGAGTAAGTTCAGTAACTCACCAGGGCCTCATTTAGCTTTAGGCATCAATCAAATTTTTGACTACTACCGTAAACTCCCGCGTATAAGACGCGTCCTCTACGCCAAACAAAATGCTGGGGAGTCTTATAGGATTTTTTCAAGTTGGGGGGGCGTCTTATACGAGGGGTAATTTTACTATAGAAATGTACTAATCTTGCAAATTTTAGCCTTAGCGTCTTTTACGCGAAAATGCATGTGCTGAGTTTGGGGTGCGTCTTATACGCGGGAGTTTACGGTAGTATTAAATAGATACCTGAAGCATTGGCATGATGCACCAGTGGCGAGTTACTCACTAGGGTTGCAATGGTGCATCATGACGACCAATGAATGTGAACTGTGAGGTATCATGTAGCTCTTGAAAATGCTCACTTTGCAATGCATGAGTGTCATTTCTACTGTTGTTCCTCAAGTAGAATGGTTTACCCTATTGATATGCTGCTGAGGCTTTCTGCCATATCAACTGTAGATTGGCACACAAGGGAAGGTATTCAAAGCAGAAATTGAAATGTCGTATATCATTCCTCACACAATCTCCATTAAACCCCTTTATCCCTACCCGGAATTTAAAGTGAAATTGAAAAGAAAATAATGCATTTTTGTGTCTTGGAAACTGATTTTGTTATCAACATCATCGAAACCTCACACGTTTTAACCCATGGAAAAAAGAAAATTATCTTTTGAATCAAATCAGGTTTGTTCATTCTCTTTCAGTGTACAACTGGACAGTTGACGATGTGGCTGACTGGCTCGTTAACTACGTGGAGCTCCCCCAGTACCTGGAGCATGTCAAGGTTAACGCCGTGGATGGCCGAACACTACCCAGGTACGTCATTCAATGTAACTACAAGTCGCTGTAATCACTTAGTGTTAGAGATCTCATTAGTGGATAAGTTGTGTTACCTAAGACAATCATGTCATGTAGATGGTGCCTTAAGGCTTTGGACGTAATATGGGGATGGTGGTGATTTGTCACTACGCTCAAAATCCTAGGGCGTAATTTACTGTTTAATAATGATAATAAAAAAAAAAGTAGCTGACAAGTAGAGTGGTAGACCAAAGGACACCAGACCATTACAGGTAACCTCTGTCCCCCTATGTTTCTCAACAGTTCCATACTGTTGAGTGCCATACCGGGGTGCCATACTGCCATGCTGGGGTACCAGACATACCTGTGTATTGAGTATGACTATGCCAAGCATCAGGATTTTCTATTTGCAGTGTCTGCCGCGAAAGTAATATATTCTTTATGGACACCATGGTATTTATTACACATGTAATAAAAAAATCCAATACCCGTGCCTGTAGAGCGTATAGCTTAGAATCGAGGAGGTTCAAACGTCGATTTTGATGTTTATGAAAGCAGGCTAAAATACTCTTGTGTTTCTGGCATTCTGTATGCCCCCACCCAACCCTTTTGTAGAGGCAGAATAATTGCGACAAACGCTCTATCATAAATTAGACTTCTACCATCCAAATACACGTACTCTACATGTGTACTGAACTTATCATATGCTTAATATGTCATCATAGGCATGGGATGTTAGATCTAAGGCCCTATTACTCTGACAAATATAAATGGTAAACTAATGTGATGATAGAACATCTCCCTTGTATAAATGCCTGTTTTACTATATTCAAAGAAAAATAGGGCAACAAAAGTAGGTTTGTCTAACTGGCGGTACAATATCATACAATCGAGACTCATATTACAGACATGTCAGAGTTTCAGATGCCTGCAACATTTCAGATGTTTTAGGTTGATATCTAAGTATAGAAAAAAATGTATAAAGAATTTTAGATGATTATTTCATAGTTTTCCTCATTGTTAAAGGTGTGCCCAATCCCAAAGCATCCATTTTTAGGTATTTTGTTGAGATACATAGGGTATAAACCCCATTTATGAGTCCCCCAAAATAATCTTCAGATGTTTGGCCAATACTGAACTGACATGTCTGAATATTATATAGGACAAACTTACTTAATGTGATTACCGGGGTATTATAGATAGTGTGTCCTTATTCAGAATTGATAACTGAGTGACGCCGCCAACTATCAAAATGCTAGGGATTAAATAACGAAGTTATAATTTAGGGAAAATAAAGTATTGAATTATGCATCATTAAACATTTTTGAAACTATCCACACACTCAGACTGTGGCTTATGTGCGAGGTTCTACGATAGTATTTCCACATGTGCGAATGTGTATATCCCGGTATATCATGTATTTCTTAGTAAATGTATGAGTGCAAGTCGTATGGAGAAGGGAAGACTGTCAGTTTTCTCTAGGTATTGAGCATTTGAAGCTTCAGTAGAGATTTCTGATAATATTGTTCCGTTTTGGAACCATAAGGCACTCTCCTCTATAAACATATACCTCTAAAAAAAGATGAACAAAAGAATCAAAGAATTGTTTGCCCTCTGAAGAATTCACGACTACTGTCGGCTCAAATGCTTTCTCTTAGTCTGGAATAAACAAGAAGAAACAAATAACGAGTGACTTAAATTTAGCTCTAAGAATGATGCCATCGGAATTGGACAAATATGAACATGTTGATGGGTGGCTTAACTGATAAGGGTCTGATATGGCATTCTCTATGATGTCCAAGGTTGATTAGTTAAGCGCACATTGCCTTGATGGCCCCACCACTAATGAGACCCACTAATTAGCCAAGTCACGTGGGTGTCAGGGTCAGCGTCCCTTAGCAGCGCTCACATCTCCTAGTGGTAAACAGCGGTACTATTAATAAAAGAGGGCATGCCATCCTCCTTGAACTTTAGGTAAAGTGCTGTAGAAGCTGTTTTTATCTGATTTTTTTCTGAAAACAAAGGCATGGTTTGGACTGTGGGGGCATGTTATAATAGACGTCGTTGTCAATATGGCTTAAATGGTATTATTCTAATCATATCTGGTATTAGTCCATTCAGGAAAATTAGTCATTAGCTTTCGCTATTAATATACTAATATTGACAACCACTCCCCGTACAGATAATCAGCTTGCAAATATATAGCATATCTATCCCCAATGCAATGGAATTCTATATTTCTAGTCAACGTTATATATTGCCTTTCTTTAGGATTGCTGGGAACTCGCAGTATGTCATCAACATATTAGGAATCAAGAGCTTCGTCCATCGACAAAAGCTATCCCTTAAAGCTATGGACCTTGTCCTCTTTGGTGCACCAAAACGTGAGTAAAAATATCTCTTCCTCCCACTCCGCATAGTAAATGTATAAGAAAGTATATCATTGATTATGTCATTGGTGATTGGTTGTGTAGTAAACAGACCATACAGATAATTATCTTATAACATTTATTTCATAACTTAGCTGACTGGTTCTAATACCGGTCAAGTATTCAAGAGCAGATTAACAAGACCTCACTGCGGGCACATGTACTATAATCCAAATCGCCTATAGCAAAGTAGTAGAACCAAATTTTAAAATCAAATTTCATCAAATCTTAATATCGATGCCTTTATATTCTATGTCTGCTATATCTCCCAGGTCATAACTACATCAAGGACCTGGCCCTGGTGGCGTCCTTACTGATAGCGTGTGGCGGCTGTTGGTTGGCATATGTACAGAACAGGTACTCACAGAACCACCTCCGTAAGGTAATGAAGGACCTGGAGACACTCCGCTCTGCTGAGGAAGCCTTCACACAGCTACAACATGAGTAAGACTATAGACTAAAATTCTATATAGAAAAATACTCTTTTAGATATAGAAATTGGTGGCAGTGTTTGAAGAAGGTCGTTCCTGAACTTGAAAAGTCTAGGCTGTGTCTTTATTTTATTTTTTTTATCACGGTGAACGCTGGCAATGAATACTTAAAACTTTCTACCTAAACCACATAATTAGCACTTCGGTATTGACTGCATATTGATTGGAAGATTAATAATCTTTAATTGATACTCATTTACTGATTCTTTGCGATGTATAAGCTACGCTACTGCTGAAGGAGGCCAATGACGTAGACTGATGACATAGCCATGGAGCCACCAACCTTATAAATAAAAATAAAAAAAGCTTTAAAAACACAGAACTTACTAATAAACATACCTACTCCCATCTTGTCTGTATTATTAGGTTGGAGGAAGCCCAGGAACATAAGGAGCGTGTGGAGGAACAGAAAACACACATGGAGCAAACCATGAAGGGGCAAATAGAACAAGCCAAGGTATGTGTAAAAGCAACCGGGGGGCGCCACCCACCGTAGAGCGTGTTGCACCTACAGGCATTTTGTAAAGGGGAAAACTGTGTGTTGTACACTCTGATCGTGTTATCACTATGTTATCATTGAGAATTATTACAATCATTTTATCAATTAACGTCCAGTTGCTATGTTAAATGTTCACTCTAGATTGAAGTTTTTTTTAATGAGATATCGGTATTTGCATATGTAAGAGATGTATGTTATGTATTGTGAACCATAAGTCTAATGCTGTCTTTTTTGTAGACATTGTGCTTAATTACTTATGTGTGCCCTGACCAACAGACAGAGGCAGACAGACTACGAGAACAGCGTGAGTCTACAGAAGAAGAGATACAAAGACTACAATTAGCAGAAGAGGAGTTAGTCCAGGTGCGGTCAGCACTACGTCGAGCGGAGAAAGAACTTGAGGGAGCTCGACTTGGTGTACCTCTTGCAGAACTTCAATCCTGGCTACAACTCACATATGAGATTGAGACAAAACACTATGACAGTAAACGTGAAGCGGCTGAAAGACAACTCGGTGTCGCGAAAGAAATGGTGAGAAACAATTATGATTCAGTGCATGCAATAGGTACTTATTTGAAAGGAGAGAATACAAAATCATGTATTGAGTTTATGTGATAAGGAGCGCATTGATATCATTATGTCCTGTCATAAATGTTTCATCGCTACTTTGGATCATTACTGATTAATTCATCCAGATACATTCAACATTTACAACATGCCTTTTATTAAGCAATGTGAGCACTAACTAAGGTCTGCTTCTATTTTCATGTAATATGGAGAAGGTCTATTTCTATTTTAATAGTTTAATGTTTGGGTGGGCAAAAGAACGTGTGTTTCGAGTGACATGATGTCCATACTCCTATTTTACCTAGATCTTGAAATCTTTCTCTCCTTTTTATCACAGAGACAAATCGTGTCAATATTTCAAATTTATAGGACAATTTCTAGGTGGTGTCAGGTAACCTGAAAGACACTTTCAACAAATTTTAAAACATTTATTCAAAGAATCTACTTCAAATGTAAATTCATTATGCTCCGTCACAAATAAGTCCCATGTAACAATGTACCCACACCGACACTGCATATTACATGTACTTTCGTTTTATTGCAATGCAGATGCTTCTTAAAATGATTTTTAAATTGATTAGTATGTGCAAATATAATTCTGTGGGAACTGAGTCTTGAGAACTTTTTTTTTCGGCTAGTCTGTTTTTAGACCATGTATATATATTTGCTGCATTATAGGTATTTGTCTTCTTTATAAATGAATATTCTACCATAGCACAAGTAGGCACAACCCTTAAGCATACCTAATGCACAAGTATATATGTGAAAGTGATGTTATCATAATGAGGATATTTTATGGATGCTATTCCTTTACCCCAGTCATTCTCTGAAAACACAAGAACAATCATAGAGGTTCACTCTGAGGCCGGGGGGGGGGGGGACTTGACTTTTTATTGACACGAGTACACATGCGGCTGGACTTGTGACTACCCTTTGAGAGGAATTTTCACCAAAAGTGACCCTTTTTGAGAGGGATTTTCATCACTATTGATGGAATTGGGGAAACTTCCAAAAATCGACACCAATTTTTATGTGTGAGAGTGAAATTTGAGAAGAAGTGACCCTTGGTGAGAGGGATTTCGGCAAAAATCAGACCCTTGGTGAGAGGGATTTCGGCTGAAAAGTGGCCTTGTCAGCTGCACACTTGTGTCTCTGAGACATAGTGAGTGCACCGCCCCCCCCCCCGGGTTCCGAGGTGTACTGCATTCTTCATTATACTGGGCAGCATTTTGCACTCAGCTCCACCTCGCAAAATATTGCCCAGTACTTAACTTGTGAAGAATGATGCAGTCATATCTAAAGAGCACAAGCCTCTGACTATATATATCCCACTGCTTGTGTGCATGATGGAAATCAAACCCTGCATCAGGTATTATGGTTTAGGTGTCCTAGATAAGGGGTAGCTTCTCTTTTTTCATTTTTCAGAATGTTTTGTAGTTTTAGAGCTATTTTTCCTTAAATATGGTCCCAGCAATTAAAATGGCACCTGGTTGTTTGCCCTTATCCTCAGTATGCCAAGTTAGGCCGCCGGCGGCTCTCCATGCTTGGGTCGTTGCGTATTGTGCACAAAGGCACGGTGGATGACGTAGACCACTCTATTATGACGGCCAGGTATGTCGTGACGTCACTTCCGGCCACTGTTATGTCACTTCCGGCTTGTGTTCTCACATCACTTAAGGTTTCTTATGACATGTTGCTTTCCCAGCTTGCTGTAACTCTGCATGCTTTCTGCCTCGTTATGACCCCGCATGATGCTGTTTGCGACATGTCCAACTCTCTGTTCACGACTCGTCCTCAATAACCACTGTACTAGTTAAGTTTCGGATGGTGTGTTTTATGTTTTGGTTTTTCTCTTCTTTTTTTTTCCCCCATGTGGTGTGAATGGCAGTGTGAGAAGATCAGGAAGAAGCGTAGCGCCTTCCTTGGATCTCTACGAATCGCCCACACCACCTCCATTGATGACACTGATCACATGATCATGAGTGCAAGGTAAGACCTATTAACCAAGTCCCATAACCCCTCAAACAATAGGTGCACAATGAAATCAGACAAAATTATACACTTTTATCCCCCTTTCCATTCCCTATATCTTATATCTGGGCCTGCCAATGGCTGCCGCAAAGATAGTCGTGGGGGGTGGATAGAAAATACACAATGCATATAGACTTACTTCCCTATTTTGACCAACGAGCAACACCTGAAATCATGTCCCTTATATATGTACAGCTTTAGCGTCACACCGTTCACAACACATTTTCTAATTTGCTGCTAACAGTAAGAATTCACTTGACGTGGGTGCGTCTAACCCCAGTGATAAGGAACCCTCATTTTGCAATAAGGACACTTTACAACACTGGCATTTGTTTTTCTCAATTCAAACTTTAAGCTATCTTTACTGAAAAGACTGACACTACATTACAAAACGCAACAGACACATCTGTCACACATCTTTTAAGTGTTTATTCTTCATTTAATTTCAATTTACAGGGATGTAAGTCTTCAGGATTTATCATGATTTCCTGATTTCTGGAAATTTTGAATGACATGTATTTTCCTTATACAAGTGTTAAGAGGGCTGTTTAGAAAAAATAAAAGGCCTTTTATATCAAGTAAATGTATGGCTTCCTGATTTTTGCCCATGCCTGACTTACATCCCTGAATTTACTACAGTAAGAATATTTCATGGAGCAAAATTAGAAACTTTCCACAAATACCCAGTATTATTAAAAACTATGGCTTCAATACACAAACTTTTGAAGAAAAGTGTAAGGGACCCACCCGCATGTACATACCGTTGTATATAAGACAGAGAGAGTTGAGTTCCAGCCATTTCACAGAGATGCTAGAAATTTTCGAAGAAAGTGTTATATATAGTCACAAAACTTAGCATAATGGATTTTTATTTTCATCTAAAAGTCTTGGCATCTCTATGACTGCATGTGTATGTGTTTTTGTTTAGTTCTACGTTCTACATATATCCCCTGTTATGTTAATTATGTTGGTACCTCATTCATGGTAGAGTGTTATGACTGAAATGAGTAGGGTCTCATGGAAGATTGTTGACTTTTTTCTTGATTGAAATTACAGATAGTTTTGCCTCACCCCATTCACTCAAAATTGATGTGATGTAGATAAGAAATTTAATATAATCTTTTGCTGAATTTGCTTGTCATTTTGACATGGTATGCCTCAATATACTGCTTGTAATTTTGTTGAATACATATTAACAAATGGATATCATGAGTATAAAAGTAATGCTTTTAGATGGGCACATTAACTGTAACAATGTACTAAGATACCATATATATTTTCTTGTTTTATATGCTTAGTTGGTGGTACCATAATAAGGTGTTTCATACCTATTTTGTTCTGGTGATATGGAATATCCGTAGGGCTTAAAAAATTAAGATCTTTTGAATATGTTACGGAGAGCTGACATATCTGTAGCAGATATAGTTTGATACCAGGGTGATTGTACAATTTCAGGAAAAGTCACGGGGAGTTTATGGAAGAAATAGCATAATCATGGAATAAGAAGGGGATCTCTTTATTATAATCGTTGGATTGCATCTCCAATCGGTTTGAATCCTAATGTACCAGTACTTTTTCTAAAGATAATTAGGGAATATCAATCATACGTTTTGGGTAGGATTTTCCTCCCATATATTATAACCGGTATTTAACCATGTTAGCTGCTGGTGCCTAACGGTAATATAGAACACGTCATATAGCTAAGAATAATGCCTGGTTTTTACCCTGTTATATGCACCTAATTATGCCTGGTCCTTGGTAGGGCTGCCCTGGAGGAGATGAAGGTGGACCTACAGGAGAGGTCAGAGCGGTGGCAGCAGATAGAGTCCATCTGTGGGTTCCCCATCCAACAGAACCCCGGCCACGTGTGTATAGAGGCCATACTGAGGGCCGCCGGACACTCCAACTACACAGGTAGGGCACAGTGTTGATTGCCGTAGTCACTATGGACGATTTGTTAATGATATACTTTGGTGTTGAGAACAGATATATGGCACCAAGATTGATTTCAATTGCTTCAATTTAGATAATGCCTACAGTCTTGTGTCAGCTTCATGTGGACATCAAAATTTAAAAAAAAAGAAAAAAAAAAGAAAAAAAAAAGAAGAAAATTGTTAGCGTGGCAACTCTAGGTACTACCTGTAAGACTTGTTTACTAGTGTATGGTTCAGAGTCGCCATGGTGTTAAGCATAGGGGGAGCCTGCAATCTATTTCTGTCTGTGGCTCCTCTGCTATGGACTATTCCTTCACAATGTTCTAATAAAATAACAACACTGTGTGATTTTAACTATGAGTGAAGGAATTTCCAGAATACTTTTGATTTTATTCACAGATTAGACATTTCATCATTTGGAGCCCTTTGGCAGATTAGCATTAGGGCATTTTAAGATTCAGAAATGCATCTATCAGTCTCACCAACTAAAACTAGACACTATGGTTTTATCATCATGGGAATCTTCACGGATCAACCATTCTGATTTGAAAACCCCATGAAGAAGCAGTCGAATTGGAATGCATATAGTCATAGTGTGACTATACATGTATTATGTGACTTTAGAAGTACAGGCAAGAAGAGGACAGTTCCCATACCCCAATTCACAAGTTTAACATTAGTTATCTGTTTTCCCGCCAGGTGGGAGCTCCAGTCTGATGTCAAGTCGTGCCCTGGGTGGCTCCATGATGGCACCACTGAACATGGACGATGCTGACGAGGACTACCCTCCAGGGGCATTGACAAACAGTGGTATGTAAACCCTAAATGTATATATACCTCCCCTTCTGGCACATCTAGATATGTATAGCACACCCTAATTACTCTGTATAATATCTTAAATTGATACCTCATCCTTGATTATTGTAATCTAGGTTTAAGACAGTAGTTTCATATTAATTATGAGCATAGGAATATTCATTTAAATTAATGCCCTGTTACTTAAGGATCATGTGTGTGTTAATCAAATAATATCAAATGTTTCAGTTGAACAGTTTTTGCTATCCCATAACCATTAATTGTCATTTGTTAATGGTCACAAGTTCGTTTCCCATGTTATCTAAAGTGTGTCTTTCTATGGAAAACTGGTGCTCTGGAACTCTGTGTAATTTCAGTTTTGTCGTGTATAAACATGAAGTTATGCCTCTGTATAGAACAGAAAATTATCATAATTATTGCAAACTTCTTGGATATAAAGTCTGCTAGTGTGGAGTTACATAAGGAAAGTATTTATAGGGATCTTAATTAAAGACTAGGGGATTGGGTTTGCCTTGATATTGGACAATTGTAGCACGTTTGTAAATAACCAGGCAATTAGTTAGGCCCAGAAATACAGTCTAAAAAGCGTGTGATGAGCATGATAACATTTTAGAACAATTACTACCGAATGCATTGAAGGCAAAGGCATATATGAGGGAATGACGCTGGAATGTTACTACCCCATTCCTTGATTTTAAAGCATCCACCGATTTGGACAATTTGTCTTCCATTCAAAGAGCAGAAGTAGTGATGCATTATTCTGTAGTTTGTCCTTTGATGCCGAAATTTAACAGTAGATTTTATGGGGAGGTGTGCTGTGGTAAATAGAGTTAGAATCCCATGATTCAGAATTTCTATGAAGCTACAGAAATAAAGGGAAAAAACAACAAAATCTTCGACACACAGCAAAGCTCACGGTACACACAAGAGCTCAACGCAAACATCCAATATGAGAAGAATATTTACCGGTATTTCTCAAGTTCTGAAGAATAATTTTATCCTGGTGAAAACAGGGAGAGGTGATAATCATCTACAAAGAGCTTGATTGGGAGTGATGAGAGAAATGATGAGGGGGTGCTTCTATGAGTTATGGGATTCTAATGATGGTCTTGTTTTGGCAGTGGCCTTTTTCTCGCAGCCCGGGCGTCGCTCACACGTACTGTCCCAGTCATCCCCAGGTAGGGGGAGTCTCCTACGTCATGCTGCAGATGTTTCTAACTCTAATTCTGACCTCTAGCTTCTCTGTCCCACCTGACCCTCCACTTTTAATGCTTGCCCTTGTTGCAACTATCCCTGCATGTGTGTATTTTGTGACTTTGGGGTTCCCAGAGCCCCACTTTAACATAGCAAATAGGCCTCCTGGTGGTTGTCATTGTTTGTTTTAAACTACATACTACTTACATTATAAAACTATGGATCCTGACAATGTTAATTACATTGTAAGTGAGTGTTTGGGTTAGCAAAGGACAAGAAACAAACAGGAAAAAAGCACGAAAGTGAGGAAATTCAAGAATAATGTGTTTAATACGAAAAAAAGAGAGAAATTAAAATTTACTGGGAAGGGTTTAATATAATAAAAATAACCATAAAAGTCAGATGTAGGCTACTCTATTGGATCCATTTTCTGTAGCAGTTCAGTTCTAAAATGTAAGTGAAGGTGGAGCACTGTAGTGAGTTATATCTACGCAGATTTACAGCCACACGCTTTCTGGTGGTTGCTGTAAGGAACTGTGCACAATTCTCTCAAATTTTCATAAGGCACAGATTGATAATGGTAGCACAGAAGACACCTTTGTAGTTTGCTTATGACGAGCACGACAGTAGTTGAGATAAATTAAAAGCTAGGTAGATAGGATAAAGTTTAGAGAGGTACTTAGCTATCCCAAAGTGAACATTTTACCACATCGTAGCAACTGTCGATCTATAATTTGACTTGATTAATGGAGTGTGGTCAACTTATGAGCAGTTTGATCAGCCATATAACTTGCCTGGCCATCTGCCTATATTGAGGGTATACACACAAAGGCAACTTATGGTGGAGTCATTGGTCAGATTCTGGACAATAGTTCAATTATAAAAGAGTAATTAGAGGCCCTTTAGTGAGTGTGTATGATGCCCTCAATGCACACAGGTAACAAGAGAACCATATACCGTAATAACACAACATCGCCATGAATTAGACATGCTTCTTAGTATCTCCACGGACACTATTGGCCTAGTGCCGTGATGGACACTACATGTACAAGGATCCCTATTGGAAACTTAGATCATGTTTACCTTAATCCATACCACCTCAGACCCCACCTCCCATCCAACCTCTATTCAGCTATAAATAGTTTAGGAAAGCTGTTTTAGGTTACCCACTCTGTCATCCAAAGCGGGACCAAACATGGAAATTATCTTTAAATTTTCATTCGAATTAGAAAAAAAGAACTATACATGAAATTAAGATAAAATCATGTATATTTAAATTGAAGAAAAGAAAGAAAAAATTGGCGGACTTCGGAGCATTTCTTGAGCTATCCAGTATAAGTATCGGGAGGGGAAACACACTATAGTTCAGAAGTCATTTAAAGGCATTGGCCAGAGATGTCAGACCTTCAGAGGTCCATCTATTTTCAGATATTCAAACTTTCCCAAAAGTCAGACATTTCAGATGTTTCTTCCATCTTGTGGTCATAATATAGATTAAATACATTAATCATAGATACCCTTACCACATGCCCTATCTACTTTTATGGAGCATAAGGATGACCATATAGCTCAGGCTTCAGCAGGTGAAATTAAGCATGCCTTGTGCGGCCTATAGCCTTTTCTAGACAAACCACCTTTCAGAGATCAGAGGATCTCTGAAATCTCATTACAGAGGACATGAATCTAAGCTGCCTTCTGATTGACTGAAATTCAGATGTAGTCTGTTAATTGTTTTTCTTTCACCATCCAATCTAGATATGGTTTTAAAAGTTTTTAATGAGGGGAACAGGTTGAAATGAAGATGAGATGGGTGTTTTTAGTATAATAAATTGAGGGAAATGGGTGCTTTGCTAACACCCAAAAATTTCAGAGGTTGAGCCCATACCCAAGTGACATCTCTTATTGGCAGTGGATGTCCACTCAATGGATGTTTCACAAGAATAGTTTTGAAATCTTCATTGTGAGACCATGTAACCTGAAATATACAACATGTTTGGCCTAATATGGCACCAGGCCTCCTCCTCCGTTACCCTCCTCCACAAGCCTCCAGCAGCCTGTTTCATCCCAACACCACACTGATGCATGTTGCTGTTTCTTCTTTCTGTTTTTACCCCTTGATGCCTGTACTGCTGCTGCTGCTGCTGGTGTTGACGGTGTACAGGTAGGGCACGGCGGGAACCCCGGGTGTGGCCGCACCTCATGCAGGCCGGCATGCAGCTCACCATGTTCGGGCTCGGTCTCACCAACTCTCAAGGTAGCAGCCTGCTCAGGAGCCACCATGGCGTCTTGTCCCCACCCTCACCCTGCCATTCCTCCTCCTCCTCCTTAGTCACCAACGCTCTCCGTGGCCCGGCGCGGTCCTGGACCCCTTCTTCTCCCTCTGCTCGTCGTATGTGAACAGCTTGCTTGTTTTATTGCAATTTTTACACAATTTTCTATGTTAAAAATAAAATCTACGGTTCTCTAATTGTTGGCGGGTCAACATTAAGTGCTGGTGGTTTGGGAGATTTTGGAGGCACGTGGATGGACTGGATTGAATGCATGAGGGTTGAGAGTATTTTGATGCACATGTAATTTGAAGAATAACTTTGTACAATATGGATATGCTCAGCTGCCTGTCTCTGCAACAGGTTTGAGATCAAAGGAAAATATTCTGACCACTTCCCTGTCTCCAAATGAGGGGTGATCAAGAAATTTCATTTACGGAATATCAGCGCATGTTAGTGTTCCAAATGTGACCAACGCTTGAACAGTAATGTATGAGGCATGGTTGAAATTGTTACAGCAGCTGAAGAGAAATTATTTAAGTATTAGGGTTTTCTCATTTTCTCTTTCGCTTATCAATGAGAAGGGAGAAATCAAATTTCTGAATCTTTGGACGTGGCATTAATTGAAATGCAATTTTGAGTAACCATATGAATAAATCTCGGGAGACGAATGTCTGCACCTCCTCACCTCTATGTGAAAAAAACCATATGAATAAAGAAAAACAAAAAAACATAGACTGAGCACATTTCCCATTTTCTCACAGTGTCTTCAATTTACATAGTGTATGAACGTAGCGATGTGTATGCCTAGATGTGAAAGTGGCAGTTGCAAACAAAAAAAAAAAAAATCATCTACGAGCCACCATTCTCCCTTTTACCACCATGCTACCACTACATCTATAACCGAGGTATAAAACCAACGTCCAGTTTTTCTTCAGAAATATGCCAATATATATTCTGGTGCTGAAAAGTAGATGATAGGAAATTGTATCGTGCCGCAAAGTCTGCTTAGTCTCATGGGATTGTGTCATGTAATGTTGTCTTGGCTTTCATACTTGTATTTTGGCAATCCATCTTAAATTACTTTTAAGTTTTAAGGCATCTAAAAAGTTGGACATTAAGATGGTCTTCACAGGGTTTTGTCACATAAAAAAATAACAGTCACTTAATAAAGGTTCACAATACACATTTAATTTAAAAAAAAAATTATCAAAATATTGTACAGAATATGTTAACAATTCTGCTTTGAATTTCCCGTTATGCACCAATGCATATATTGGTGTCATGAGCTACAATTGTATTGCCATAACTTTTTCAGCCCTTTTATATCAAATTGAAACTGTAAGATGCTTAGCAAGGATAAGATGGCATAATTGCTTTTCATATACTCTGTACATACTTTTGAAATGATACTTTAATTTACACTGCATGTCAGGGTGATCACATATTTCAGTGCTGCTTCCTACATGACAGGAAGATAGACCTCACTAATCTTTGCTTTTAATGTTGTTTCCTTCAATTACTTTAGTCTTGGGTACATTTAGTCTTTCTACTGTTATATTTGTGATTTTGTAACTGGTATGATGGTTTTAACTTAAATTGCTAAATTGCTTAGACTAAACTGGATATAGCAAATGCTAATCACATTGATTGAAATGTATGCATCTACTAATGCAACACGGATCGATTTAATGTCTATTTCGATCTCTATTTAAAAAAAGAATGCCCCTGAATCATGTACATTATTGATACTTGTCTTGGTAACTAGCAATCTGAAATTATACACGTTGCTGTAATTGTTACTTTAATTCCAGAAGAGCCAACTAAAAGTGTTCCTCCCATCTCAAATCACCCTTTGATTCCATATTTGATAAATCCCCTTTTCATAACAAATTTATCTTAAATTGATTGTCACATACATCTGTGAATGTTGTATCATACCATTTCTTATTCCATGCATATCTATTATTCTTATCATTCAGCTATGCAAACATTGACAGCTGAGAAGAGGAACACCTCACTAGCCTCTGCCTATGGTGGCAGTACTAACTCAGTGGGTGTGTCTAGCAGTGGTAAAATCCGACCCCCGCTGTCCACCATTCCCTCTCAAGATTCAGAGGGTGATCTCCCACGTTCAGACTCTGAAGATAGTTTCTCTGTATCTAGCTCAGCACACCTCTCTGGGACTTCAGCTAATGGAGTTGTTGCCTTCGACTTAGGCGGGTATGTATCATTTTCCTATGTTAAAAAAGACTTTATACAGTACTTCATATAGAAAGAAATTGGCATCTCTAATGTATTGTGCTGAAAATGATAACTTTTTTTCTCTGATATCATTTTTATAGTGAGAACGATATGAAACATTTCTTCACATAAGTTATAGACATGGGCGAATCAACCTTTTTGAAACCTACTGAAATATATTTTCAAAGAAGTTAAGTTTCATTTCTACCACTTTAATGGCATCTGACAATATCAACATCTACATCTCATATTTACCAGCCGGAGACACTCCAGTTTCCAACTTAAACAGTCTACCAGGTAATGCGTTTAAAATAGTGGTGTAGGATAAATCCCCTATAGCAAATATAACCCCGCGTCATGTATGTCATCAGTCACTGTGTTCACACAACATGGACATTCAAGTGCTTTAGACCTTTGAGATATTAAGCAAGCAATATTCATAGAAGAGAAGTATGTAGGTGGAGTGGAGATTTTTCAGATTATTTTGTTGTTGTTGTGAACATTATTGAACATTTAAGGCTTTGGCTATAGATAAAGGAAGTAAGTTAATTATCAATAGGAGGTATCCTGGAAAAGTTAAGGGACTTGTACCATACATCCATACATATCTTCCCTCTCAATGTGGTATAGATACCATCCCAACGGTAGCTAGATCCTTTCCCCCCATGCATGAATCAAACATGACTAAAACGGGAAAACTAACATTCAGTATAAAACTTCATATGGGAACTTATACATTTGGCAGAGGGCTAACATTTTATAAATATCATGCTAGGTATGTGATTTCCACATATGAAAAATATTCTACGTGGGTTTTCAGATAGCATTTCAGAACCTGTTTACAAATCTCCATTTGTATGATAGTTTTTCTAATTACAAAGCTAACATATACCACCAATCTTCCTTTGGAGATGATTAATGCATAAGGGACCATCAGGGGCAGTCTTAGTGGACCCGAGCTTAATTGCGAGTGAACCGAAATTTGTTCCTAATTTTGAAGGAATGTTGCAAGACTTTGCACAGAAGCCACAACCTAGTGTGCATATGTACATAAAACAAATAACATAATTAGCAACACCCCCCGAATCGGGAGTGGTATTTACGGTATCTTTGGTCCCATCAAATAAGAGCAGCCAATTGGATTTGAACTGTTTTGCAGGAATCAAGATATATCTTTAGGGCAGTTGTGTATAGCTTCACATAAGGGATACACAGCATATCCTTTCTGTTTGGCTGCTCATCTGATTAAGAAAAAGAGATCTCAAGAAGAAAAACTACTGTAAATGTATTAATTTTCGCACAGTTCATATTTTTGCTACTTTCACGCACCTATGTAGGTGCGCGAAAATAAGATGTACGCAAAAATTGGACACCAAATACTCTCTGGACCACTCGACCTGTGGGTGCGTGAAAATATGATTGTGCGAAACCATCTTTCTATGCCAGATGCGCGAAAATTTAGCTGCGTGAAAATATCTACATTTACAGTATTAAAAATGATCCAAGCCAATGAGCAGGAAAGGATTTGTGTAACCTGTAATGGGCTGATGACCCTTATGTTGTTAGACTTAATAACATTCTAGTGTTTGTCTAGTGACAAGGCACTAAAAGGTAGATAAGTACTCATTTGAACTACCAGTACTTCTAACTGGGGAACTAGTAAGTCACTTTGAATGCTAGAATACCATTGTATTGGGAGCAGTCAAGACATTTCTAGAATTTGCTAGGATTATTCAACAGTTTGATTATTCATTTTCTCAAACATGCATGAGCTTTGTTTTTGCTTTGGCTCAGGAAAGCGAGGAAATTTGGAATCAATGACAAGTTTATGTCACATTGAGCTTGTCCCCTTCAGCCCAGCCCATGTCCAAACTAATTACAGGTACCCACTGGTAGTGCAGTCTGTTATAGCCACCTAGTTGAAAAGAGATTCCTAAAAAAACACTTAAAACTGATATGAACAGATGAGCAGGAATAGTTATCCTTTATTTTACGTCCTGCATGCTGCTTACAATCGCTGCACTTAGTGTTGTTCAAGCCAGAACAGTAAAGGAATCTGCTTGAAGCCCAGCGCAAACATTACAGATCGAACACGGACTGGCCGCAGACTGGTCTGTAGAATGGTAGGTTGATAACAACGGGCATTTCTCACAGACTAAGGCTGGAAGGGGTTGCAGACCGAGCGCAGACTACCACCCTAATCTACCCACAATCCAGCCTGCATCCGATCTGCGTCGGATCTGAGTGCCGTTTGGATGTTTGTGTCGGGCTTCACACAGAAGGGGGCAGTGGCTCAAGGAAATGAGCTAATGATGAATAGATGTCAGTTTGTTGCACTGAACATGGCTCTGGTGCTTTCCGGGTACAGGGATAGAAGTCTTCAAGGTTTTTCCGCTGTTTCTATGCATTTTCAAGTTCCAAATGCCAATACATTCCAATGCAAAACCTACATTTAGGGGTTTCTTATTGTGAAAATCAGGAATTTTTGTGCTTGCTCAGTCATTTCCATCCCTGTTAGTACGAGGGCATTCAAAGATTCTAATGTACAAATATGTTTTACACAAAAATTGCAATGATATATATTGATACTTGCATTTCTAACCTGAGAATTGAGGACTATGTTGCTACAATGCACCTAATGAAGATGACAGTGAGTTCAGTTTATTAACAATTCGGAATCCAAAATTAAATCCTATTTTAGACAAATATTTGTGGATTGCTCCATCAAATTGTGATATATTCTTGTATATAGTGAAGATGGTATTTTGAAAAATTTCAATCCCCTTGTGCCAGTTGTAGGATGCACTCTACGGTTCGTGCTATAGAGTGTCTTGTCCAGTAAAAGATGCCTAGTCAGTTTGGACAGTTTAATGTAGAAGAAAAAAGTCTGCCCCATACCATAACTGGTTAAGCTAACTTCAATCTGTTATGATATGTAATCTGTAGTATCAATGGTTTTAATATATATCCTTGTGTAAGGAATATGTCTGATGTTTTTTCGAAGTAGTTTTTATGCCAACAGGTTTTTTCATACACTTGTACAATTCATGGAGAAACAAGTTAAAAGCTAATAAGTACACAGCTTTAATACTGCTCTTGTATGTGACAGATGTAACAAGTATAAACTGTATCATGCTATTATAAAGGATAATGTTGTCTTACAGGCCATCAGAGCAGGCGTCCGATGACCGTGAACGGGCTAATTCAGTGGGTAAGTCATACAAGACATCAGTAAGTGTGGACGCCGGGACAACCCGTACCCTTCCCCGTATCCGGACTCTACCCACTTCCCTGTCGGAGGGCTCCTTCAAGGGCCTCCCACCACCATCTCCTGTAGCTAGTGCCTCCTCGTCGAGGACCAAGCCCCCTCCACCAGTAGCCAGAGTCTCATCAACCACATCTAGTGGGGGTTCGGCCACACCGACACTGTCCCTTGATGATAACTCCTCACCAGAGTCCACAGATGGATCCTCCATTGTCACAGAAGACAGACATAAACGCAAGAAGAAGAAAAATGTGTTTAGTAAAATATTAGGCAGAGATAAACAAAAGAGTTCGTAAAGGAGTGTGTTGAGTAGTGATGTGTACATATGTGAATGTGTTGTGTGGTTTGCAAATCCCAAGAGAATTGAGTGATGTGAGAAACCTAGAACGAATTGAGTTAAAAAGGAGTATGGGGTATGAGTATTCATCTATAAACTTCTTATGATGGTGTCAATAAAGGTGTCACTTGTGACTAAAGTTGGATGTATGTTCATGCAGTGTTTAAGAACCGTTCTTGGCCAGTTGGTTTGTCAATATATGTAAAGGCTGAATGTCAGATAGACCAATTACCAAAGTGAACTATCCCCTAAGCAGGCCGAAGCAGAGATCTGAACCCATTAACTCTTTGGACCTGGCTTGAACAGCTAAACCTCATGCTACTAACTGCTTTGTCAGCTCATTAGGCGCTCACTGCCCATGGTAGAGGACATGTTCAGTTCCCTTATTGTCCAATCTCTGAACACTGTGAAGTAACTGAAAAAGAGCTACAGTATCTGGTGCTGATAAGAAAGGAAGACCAGCTCATCATGAAAGTACTTTTTAAACAAGTACCATGTCAAAGAATTTCTATACTCTTGTGTTTTGCTATAAATTGACAGTTACCTGTTCTATACATAGATCTTTCAAAAGAAGAAATTCATGGAGGGTCAAAGGTTGTAAAATTGGTTTCTTTATACATAATAAGTGCACAGGTGTTACATTAAGTTTTAGGGTAAAATAGGTTGTTGTCATTATGAAAGGCGGTTATTGTGCATCCAGAAGGTTTGTTTTGTAAACGCAGAGGACCAAAAATCAGCTGAACATATAAATACCATTATTGGTATCCTCTATTATTGGAGATTTTCGTGCCCATAAATTGAAAAAAAGAATCTACTAAAAATGAGTGTGTCAGTCTGACCTATTGGAACAAGAGTAATGTATGTGGAAATTCATTATGAAGATGCCTACATATATACCGGGGTGGTGTGTCTGGTTCTATAGTTAAAGGTTGCAATCTTGATAACTTGGTTTCATGTTGTATATTTTGGATAATGCTGATATATAGCAGCACAGATTATGCATCAAAGAAGTAGCTGCTTATGGCAACTCAAATCAGAAAATCACAAAACACCAAAGCCTGTGTAAGCCATATATCAGTCTTTCTAAAGCACCCTTTGTAAACATTTATGGAATAGCTTACGTTTTGTAAACATTCACAGAATAGCTAACAGGTGGTTTCTAGACTTTGACATCTGACATTTTGTGTTAAGCCAATCTCTGAGATGATTTATTGAGATAGGATGATGAAAGTGATAATGTGTGTGCAGTGGAAATGAATGTGAAAGAATAATTCAAATCTCTCTCACCAAGCTAATGCTCATATTATAAAGAGAAACCAACTGAAAGACTTAAATACATATGCACTTCTATGACACCACTATACTGAATGTTCTGTGTTGTATTGTGAGGTTGGTGTGGATTTATCACTTAATGTAGGTACCCCCTGTGTCACTCTGGTTGGATATTTCTCAACTTGGTACCACACATAACCATAACATTTTCATACAAACTAAATTAGATAAATCTGATGTGCACTTGTTGAAATAATTATGCTTTTCTTTTATACATACAGGTGTTCTAATATTGAACAACATAGTATGTGTCTTTTATTTTCAATTTGAATGTTGTGCCCTTGCTATAAAATAGTGTGCTGTTATAGATGCATATTTACTTTTACAGGATAGACAATAGAAATGTTATCAGATCTATTGTAAAATCTGTGTACAGTGTAATGAATATTAACCAGTCTATTTTTCTGATGTTCTTAATTCAGTGTATAAAGAACAGTTAAGCATAAATGACTGGATTTTATGCAATTTGTGATGGAACTCTTGTAAATATGCTGTCCATTGGTGCGATCAGTCACCTCATTCCATTCTGTCATAGTAACTATGCTGTTGGTTGTGGTTTTAATTATGATTGTTTCCTTGTGCAGATCTGCTGCTTTAAGACTAAAGAATATCCTTTTGATGTCACTATGTACAAGCTCATCTTGTGCATTGTCATAATCAGTTTAGAATAGAAGAGTAGATTATCAATCCCGTGTATTTTACCCAGAAAATAATGGGAAGATTGATGATTTGTGAATCATAAACTGTTCTATCCTATGGTAGTCTGAATTATGCTTACAAGTATGTTCCTTTAAAAACATAGGCAGTTATTCATCTCAGTGTAGTTACCTTTTACTGAACACTCTCCATGTGTTGTACATGCAAAGGGTTTAAATGCATATACAAGCAGAGTCAGCCATCAAGCTGTTAGTTATTGAAGGTGAGGTCATGTATTGCATATAACTGTACTAACATTATTTTTCACTGAGCATTCTATGTGTTAATACCTTACCGATTATAGCAATAAGGGTTACAAGTATGAACTTTACCGTATTCAACATCATGAGCACATATGCACTTATAAGTTTACATCCCGCATTCTTCACCCAATTTTTA
Organism: Acholoe squamosa; assembly: GCA_949317995.1. Classification (NCBI taxonomy): domain Eukaryota; kingdom Metazoa; phylum Annelida; class Polychaeta; order Phyllodocida; family Polynoidae; genus Acholoe; species Acholoe squamosa. The sequence goes on from OX439042.1 coordinate 23,161,839, forward strand.
TACCAGAAATGATAACAGATCTCCCTCTTTTGGCCAGTTACCTATTCTAGGATCATTCTAAACATACTTATCAACAGGTCTGTGCGCTTACTACACTGAATATGGTATCAAGACCATTTTGGAGAATTGTTTATTGTTCAAATGTGATAGTTTTGTTGATATTTACTTGGCCAGACTCCCAACGAACCAGGAGCCTTGTTTCACAATCATGCAAAAACAATGATTATGGTAAACATTGGGGAGGAAGGGTGGGGAACTTGCAGCAAGTTAAGATATTCCATTAAATTGGTGTCGAGTAGAACTGATAATGATGGTAAAATGGTTAGTGCAGATGTGCCATTTCAAAGTATGTGTACACTTTTGAAGTCATAAGGAAAGACAGGTCATATCGTATGTGTACACATAGAATAGACTTGCGATACTATGCACAACATGTTCTGATCTGCAATAAGGTGAAGTTAACTAAAAAAAAAAAAAGTGACTTATGCAGCCTGTTAGATCACTGTAAATATATGTAATCAAAGGGATGTTGGTTAAAAAAATAATTTATCTAATATCAGGTATAGTCTAATCAATCATAAATCACATATTTTAAGAGTGTTTGTGAGATAATTCTGTGTATTTCAAATAAGTTTATATATTTATGTGAAAATGGAGCATACCCATCCTCAGTTCAAATTCATCTCTGACCCCCAATTTCCCTAACAGCCAGTGAGCTATATAATTTTCTAAAGAATGAATAAAAGAAAATGCTATAAGTAAAAACTTATAGTATTTTGAAGAAGGAAGAAACACCTTTCGTCATGCCTTGTATTTGTTCTTTTGAGATAAGGACAGAATTATTTATATAATGTCCCATGACTGTGAGTACAATTTACACAATGGCTGATAGCTGCAACAGTGGCAATGAGATTCACAAGGATGGTAATTATTGTTCAAAAGGAGGGTGCTATAGTGAACTCTACAGAAAGCTGAAAGTTTAAATCAACATTTTAATGTCATTTCTCTTTTGTAATATAAAAAAAAGTTCCAACTTTGTCTATGGGTAGACAAAAGAACAGAAGACTGTCATCCCCCAATGTATTTTTTTGCATCAATGTGTACATATCCAGGTGTTATGTCAGCAAGTGGGGATGTAAATCTGAATGGGTCACTTCTACTTATTCATTTCCCATGTCAGTGTTAGCTACTTTCATGGATGAATTTGCCTTCAGAGAACACTAGGATAGTATGTGTTAACCCTCCCCATTGGACTAGATATAACTCTGCTTTTCCTGTCAGAGAGTGCACAATGTAGGCAAATTATTGTCCATTCGACACATCCTTGAAATAATTGTATTATATTCGTTGGGTTCGGTAACGAAACAGTCCACCAGAAAATAAGTATATCAGACCATACTTCACAATGAATCATCAGTTAATTTGTTGCTGTTTTTTTTATATAATTTTCCTGTCTTTCCTCTTGATATTTCATTATCAGGGTATACTGCTAGATTTTAAATCTAAAAATAGCCAACGCTTTCTCTGTGAGGAATGAAACTTCCCGCATTTCTTTCTGAGTTGTGATAAAACTGTAAAGCCTGCACATATTTTGGACAGAATAACATTAATAATACCTTTGGAGGTGCAACTTAAGTATATTGCTGTTCCCTGGTTATGAATTAAAGCCTTTTCCCCCACTTTGTCCAAACTTATATGACGATATGAACAATTGCTTCCTGTGGAAGATTAAGTTTGAATGTCTAAAGGAAATTTATCTGTTCAAATGTTCCTTCAGACTTATGTTTTGTACGGGCATACAGTATTAGTAGTATACAGTGTGACCTCCTCTCCAATCATGTTAACTCATCTGTTAACCATCATCTAACAGTGAGTTTGTATATTCTCACTTGTTGAAACCGTTCTCATTACTGACTCTTTGTAGAACTCAAGTCAGTGGAACAAAACTGGCATGTAACATTGCAATTCTTTTCTCCTTTATTTTTGTCATAAGATCAATCATGTATATAAATATTCCCCATCAAATTGTAAGAAAACTATACCCAATAAATCTACATAATTATGATAAATTACCATTATTATACATGTATTTGTTTGATAATTATAGTTTATTCTGATTAAGAGTTATGTATTTATTATTTTACACATCTAGGGCAGGGACTCAACATTATCAAGATTTGATGTGTCCATGTGTGGGATGGGGGTGGGGTTAGTGGGGGAGGGGACAGGGTGAAACATATGTAAAGGGCCAGTGTTAATGTTATTGGCACATCACATATTCTGATAATAAAATGAAGTACAACTATTCATGAAACTGCATTGGTGTTTGTCTTCTATATGTAGTATCCCAGCATTGTGCCTCATTGATAAACCTAATGATCAAATGCCTATTAGCACCACTATGATACCCATCCTTACAAAATTAATCATAAAAATAAAACATCTTCATGTGATGGTGTGATACACCTCCATCCACTTCAACACTACCACTTCAAATAAGACTTGCTAGCATAGGCCCATACATAGCTATAGAAATCTCCCCAACTTCCTGTATCATTGATAAGAGAAGTTACATCACAATGGGGTCACCGCCAATCAGTGGCCCCACCCTAGGACTGGAGGAGTCACTCTCCCAGCATTGGTATAAACTTGTCCAACCATTTTAACTCTGAACCAGGGAATTTATCCCTGGGTGATGTGTTGCTAGGTTTGACCCCAAGAGTCTCATCAGGTGTCGTATTAAGAGAGATGCTAAATTAGGCTTGTGACAATGATTTTTCAATACCATTATAATGCAGTATAATAGAACATGTGAGGATATTTGAGCAATGGAGGGAACATTTCAGGGTCTGCATAATCCCCTCCTTACATACCCAACACATTGAAAATAAATTAGTTAAAGGGGTGTAAACAGTCATAGACTCCTTAGATTCCCAAGCAAAATGATTGGGGTTTACACAACAGAGACTGTCATGTTTACTAGGGGTGGTCCCAGTAAAAAGTAGGTTTTTTTTTTATGAGGCACAGGAAACTGTCCCTGTTCCTTGTAAAGCGTTGGACGAGACCCTAATAGTTGGGTGCGTCTATTAGGTTCAGATATTTGAAATTGCATTGGTGTTTCTCTTCTATATGTAGTATCCCAGCATTGTGCCTCATTGATAAACCTAATGATCAAATGCCTATTAGCACCACTATGATACCCATCCTTACAAAATTAATCACAAAAATAAAACATCTTCATGTGATTTTGTGATACACCTCCATCCACTTCAACACTACCACTTCAAATATGACTGTTGCTAGCATAGGCCCATACATAGCTATAGAAATCTCCCCAACTTCCTGTATCATTGATAAGAGAAGTTACATCACAATGGGGTCACCGCCAATCAGTGGCCCCACCCTAGGACTGGAGGAGTCACTCTCCCAGCATTGGTATAAACTTGTCCAACCATTTAACTCTGAACGAGGGAATTTATCCCTGGATGATGTGTTGCTAGGTTTGACCCCAAGAGTCTCATCAGGTGTCGTATTAAGAGAGGTGCTAAATTAGGCTTGTGACAATGATTTTTCAATACCATTATAATGCAGTATAATAGTAGAACATGTGAGGATATTTGAGCAATGGAGGGAACATTTCAGGGTCTGCATAATCCCCTCCTTACATACCCAACACTTTGAAAATAAATTAGTTAAAGGGGTGAAAACAGTCATAGACTCATTAGATTCCCAAGCAAAATGATTGGGGTTTACACAACAGAGACTGTCATGTTTGCTAGGGGTGGTCTCAGCAAAAAGTAGGTTTTTTTTTATGAGGCACAGGAAACTGTCCCTCTTCCTTGTTAAGCGTTGGACGAGACCCTAATAGTTGGGTGCATATATTAGGTTCAGTCCATAAGGAACCTTGACTTAAATTTGAACATCCAGTTCCATTCAATCTTGTTGTGCAAGTATTTTGCACAGTCTGAGTGTGGAGCCCAATCAATCAACTCCACTATGTGAAATTCCACATCTTCTAGCCCATGATATCCATCAGTAATTAAATGCAACTCCATTTGGGTGCACATTCTTTTGTTTTCAATGTTACCAAGGTGACTTACAAACTGCTGCTGTAGTCATTGCAGTGTTTTCCGACATATTGATCGCTTCTTGCAATTTTTGCATGAAAGACAATATATGATGTTGCTACTTTGGCATGAGACATTTGTTTTTGCCATGTAGGTTTCACTTGTTGCACCAGATGTTATCTGGACACTAATGTTCAGGGTGGTCAGTATCTGCATCTACCCGGTGTGAGACACTCGTTTGAAAGACGCCCCCCTTTAGCTGCCTTATGTTTCATGATGTGTTCTGGGTGGAATTTTGTTCTTGCCTCCACTAGACTATTTCTTAGTGAGGGTGATTTTCTGAGGCCTACTATGACTCAATGTTCATGTAGGTACCTTATCTGCACTGAGATGGATAAAATGTTCCAGTTTTGCTTAATGATGCTTTGAACATCATTGAAACTTGGTTGGAAGGAAGTGACACAGATTACCACAGAGTCATCAACCTTCTTGATGGCCCATTCTCCCTATTGGGACAGGTCTGGGCAGAGCTCAAGTAGTGGAAACTTTCCACTATTAATGTCACTGGGTATCCACAACATCTAAGATGGGCGGCCTTACCGTAGGGTATGCCTTTCTTGCAATGCAGGGGGTGGGCTAATTGATAGTGCAAATAATTTTGTGCATCAGTGGGTTTGTTGTGAAGACTGGTTACCAGTTCGTTTTCCACTTTCGTGACAAGTATGTCCTCGAAAGGCACACTGGTCTGCTATATAGATCTTGTAGGTGAATTTGATCGTTGCATGTGATGAGTTCAGGTGGTTAATGAACTCATCCAAAGGTACTCTCCTATGGTTCCATAGGAGGAATATATCATCAGTGAAGCGCACCTACATTGTGGGTTGGAGGTGATATGAATAGACAAATTCGTCTTCGAAGTCTGCCTAAACAGGTTGGCAAAGGTGGGTGCCACCCTTGTGTCCATGGCACTACCTCCTGTCCCCATTGAAGTCAAAATTATTGAATTCCAATACCATTTCAAGTAGGCTGAGAATGCTTGTATCGCAGGGTTTTCCAGCATTTTAACCACCATCTGGTCTGTACCTGGTTAACTATTTGGCTATGGTATGCCTGCCTTCGTCGTTTGGGATGTTACCCACTTAGCATAAAACGTGTTTTTTACGTTAAAAAAAACAATTTTTTTATTGGTTTCCCTATTGGTTATTTGGTTGAAAATTGGTTTAAAAAACGTTTAAAAACGTTTTTGCCAAGTGGGTAGTGTATATAAGGCACATCAAGGGTACACAGAATTGTGTTGTATACTAAAGGGCCAGCCTCTTGACAGGTCAGACACATAGTCATTCACACAAAAAAAAATCACGAGTCAAACTCTCAGAGGTTAAAATGTTGATCAAGGTGTCACTTGTGATTAAAATTGGATACTATGTTCATTCACTGAGGACTCTATATATTAGTTGGTTAGTCAATAACTTTTAAGGTAGAATGTCACTTAGCCCTCTATTTCAAAATTAAGCTACATGTATCCCAACAAGCAGGAAGAAGTAGGTATCTGAACCCACAAACAATTTGAACTGGGAGGAGTGAGTAGCTAACATTATGATCCAACCTGATCCAAGCTGCTTATGAGGTGTTCACTCACGACAGTAGAGGGCACCATAGGTTCCTTCAGTAGACTTAAAATACAAAGGCACAACTTACCTTGAGCTGCAGTGGTACTGATTAGGATGGAGGCTTATCATAGATTTTTAAGTGAGTAGCTTTATAATACACCTAGTCATTCACATTGATTTCAAGTGGCCAGTAAAGATAAAGGATGAAGGCTTCTTACCAACCGGTAATTGATTATTACATTGGGCTAAAGGCATTGAGACATATGAATGAACTGAGTGGTTCATGTACGCTCTGATGTCATACCAACATAATATACCTTCATTGAATGGAATACACGTAAAAGATAGCTCTTGAATACCCTATTTTCATGTTGACGTCTGTTGGTAGGCTTTTTACTGAAAAGAGGAAATCGAGCATGATTAGCACTACACTTGATTGCATGAAGGCAGGAGGCGAGCTTATCTGATGCAATGTATGACGCTGAACACCAGGGAGTCATTTCTTAATAACGTACTATTCAGTCCATGATGATGTCCCTAATCTAGGTTACTGTACTAGAGGTCCCACCTATAGTAGGCATGACCATTTCACAATGAGCAATAGTACAGATCACTTTTTATACCTCTAGTAAGAGACAGTGCTACTATTTACTGGTAATCTTTTACCTGTAGTAGGCTACTAAGTAGATCATACAGAAGTGAAAAGTACAGGTAAGAAAATTTGAAAGAAAGATGTGTAACCCTCACCTCCATAATCAAGGTCTATAATAGCAAATAGAGCTGGCAGTGGGCAGTATCATTCCTTTACTTTCTCACCCTTACTATATGGATAACACCTACACAGTCCACACCCGTGATTGTACCCAATCCTAGAATAATAATGAGTCCATATAAATACTGGATGGCACCAAAAGTTTTAGGACTTATGCAACAAAGCCTTTAACCAGGATTCCACTGAAGCCGATGATTTTCCTGGTTTTTGTCGGGCCGATAGTGGGCAGATAGCATCGTTTTAGGGTATCGGCTCCCTATCAGCCCGATTTTTTGTCAGGCCAATGGCAACCCGATAGGAGAATTTTCAGCCTCAAATCTCACTCTTTTGACCTCTTCCACCAAGGAAAAAATGAAATCGTTCACGATTATCGGGCCGATTTTGCATAGAGGCCGATGGGTACCCGATTTTTTCTAATCAGTTAGAAAAAATCGGGTACCTGTCGGGACCATCCCCGACGTCTTTCCGATGGTTCCCGATGGTTTCCGACGCTTAAAATAGAGCTCTTCCACAGAACCCGATTTGAGCCCGATTGTTGCCCGACAGTTGTCCGATAGCTGGCCGATAGCTGGCCGATAGTTCCCGATGCTGCCCGATGCGTCCCCGATGCAACCCGATGACAAAATCGGACAACTATCGGCTTCAGTGGAATCCATGCTTTTAGTTGATTTTTTTTTCTCACAAAAAGTGTTTATTGACTGCGCCACTACACGAGCAGGTGATAATAATGCAGTCAAAGTTAATTTATCCAGTCTTACTTGTGTTCCAACAAATAGAGATTATAATATAAGAAGTATGATCTCTATTTGATAGATATATTGATAACTTGCTAGTAATCAAGAAACTCTACAATCACACACAGTTACCTTTAACTGCATTATATTTATGCTAGTTGTAGTTATTTTCAACGATGGAATTACCTTCTGAAAATAGGATGCATCACATTTAATTTCATGTTTTAAAGTACAATTCTTTACAAACAATGTTGATGAAATACATAGTCATGCAATTGTGGGGGATAAAGACTCATTACAGGAGATTGAGATGACCTCTGAGGGTGTCTCAGCCAAGTGCAGTTGTAGGGCACTTACTAGAGGTTAGATGGAAAAGTATATAGCACAATGTTGTAGACCTACTATTTACCCCTACTATCACATTATGAAATGGGTAAGTTTTAACTCTGCTAGAGGCTCCAATTATCATCTTTGTACTAGGGGTGGGGTCCTACTATTCACCCACATTTGTCTACTAGAAATGCAAATCACCTCTAGTAGAGTCTTGGCTATTAAGAAACACCACCCAGCACTACTCATCTGTAAACAAATGCTACCAATACATGAATTTCTGAGAGTAGTTGAATATTTCTTATGAAAATTAGCATTGAATAAACCAAATGAAGTATCCTACATGATGTAATGAAAATGTACATTTTAGTATTGTAGTTAAACACATGTTTGCAACAGCCTCTAGGCATAAATAATACAGCATCTGGTGCATTTTGACCAATTGTGAGCTCATAAAATAGAGCATACAAGCCTGCCTATAGTCAAGTATATATCAGAATCTATAAAGTCGGTATCATGACTATATTGTCATGAAAAAGGGGTGGTCACAATGACTCAACCTGTAAATTTCCCCTGCCGTTTTCTTCTATTTTATGACCAACTGACCAACTATTTCTTTATGTTGAGCAAGTACCATTACTGTATATGTTGTCTTGAAAGTTTCCATGGGCCTGTGAAGGCTGTAGACCCTAATGCACACCCTAAATGCACAACAAATGAAGATTTAATTGTCTTTATTTCATGGTAAATGTGATGGCATTACATTATATTATATTCAGAAAATTCAGAAACGACTTACAGCCATGCGTTTTCCCTGGACATATCAAAAAGACACGGGTTACCATAAAGATATCAAAATTGTAGGAAAGTATATCCTTAATTGTGCGAGATTACATGATCTATATGAAATTATGATATAATGCTCACCAATTGATTGCATTTGACAAACAGGTGGTAGCTCTTAAAATTGAGATATATACAATACGATATAGATGCATCGTATTTGAAGGGTATTCTACGCTTCCTAATCTACGCAGGATGTCGGGAGGTTCCCTTGTCTTAGCATGGCCTCTATACATGAGGTCCGAGTTACCCCTCGCACCCACTTGTGAGCTGGTTGCTGGTCGGGCAGCAGGAGGAGGGTGGGTCTCCCTAACTAGGCCACAATGCTGTGTCAACGGGAGATAAATTTCATAGTCGACTTTTAATGGGTAATTTTAGGAATTTTGCCTTAAAAAATTATGATAGTGTGGGTATGAACACCTTGTTGGCTAGTGTGAAAAATAAACACATTATGATTTATAGAAATAGGAGATATTGGTCTGTGTATGATACACACACTGACCTACATAGCTGAGACCGTGAGTGCATGGTATGTTGTCCACTCCCCACCCCTGCCTCCCGGGTGGTCAAGGTGCCTGCCTGTCGTGGTATGAAAGGGACCCACCATGGCTTCCCTACACCGCCACCTAGCGGACATATCCGCGGCTTTAGGGGCGTGCTGGAGTAACTCGGACCTCATGTATTAGAAAATTTACGCTGTATTAAGAATTCTTAATTCTTAATAATTATGCTCAATCTTCAACCTGATTAATTGGTTATCCAACTAAATAGACAAGTTCTTTAAAGTATTTTGCACCAGGAAATTAGGAACAGGTCATATTGATATGATAAATCTACCCAACTTAGAATTAAGTTATGTAATGTGATGTTATTACTATATTTGACAACCTGATGGTTGCTGCCATAAATGTGCTGCATATGCACAAAAGGAGCCTGCCTTTTGTTTTTCTCTTGAAATGTCAACAAATGATCTTGTACATCAATCTATGTGAGAAATAAAAGGCTATCAAATCTCAAAATCTCATTGTTGTCAGAATCCCAGTTAAGACTTTGCAAAAGGCCTACTATTGGGACTTCAATGAGCAATGGTAAATCACCCTAAACGTTGAGTTTCTTGTATGTGCCTACAAGACCGTCAACAACTTCATTCGAGGTGGTAGGTTTCTTGGTGATCTGACGGGGAATGTGTAAATAGTGCTGACTCATTGTTCTGAATAGCTCCTCCTTGGTCTCCAACTCGTCATCCCAATCCTGCACGGATGGAGAGGTTGTATGGAGGAAACGAAGGGGAAGTTAGAGGGGCCAGTGGTCTTGAAGTTCAGCAAATAATCATATTGTTTGCACAATATGTTCTGCACCTTTATTCTCACTGGGAACGGCTAATACATGTTACCAACTATAAGTTTAAAACCATCCCATTTGTATATATACAGCCTCAAATGAAAACATATAGATTTTCGACCTAAGGGAGTGGTCATTATTTATCAACAGGGGGGGTGGTGGGTTTTCGTGCGAATGTGCGGAAATTTTTTACGCCCCCCCCCTCGACGGCAGTAAAAAAATTTTGCGCCCCCGGAGAGTTTTCGATCTATAGTAGCGCGCGAAATTTTTTGCTAAAAAGAGGGTAAATTTTTTTAAGCCCCCCCTCAAGAGGGGTCAAAATTTTTTTAGCCCCCCCTTGAGAGGGGTCAGAATTTTTTACGCCCCCCTTCAAACCCACCACTCCCTAATGGCGTGGAGTCTATCTAGGAATTACTGTTAAGTATAGTTGGGGTATGTGTCTCTCTCACCTTGGCAAGTTTTGTCATGTCTGGGAGATTGCCTCCCAGGTATTCTGGTAAGGCATCCAAACCGACTTCATCCTGAAGTTGTTTGTAGTCTGTGCCCAGAACCATCAGCTGGGTAAGAAAGAAACCATGCTCAACATTCTATACAAAATTATCAAAGTGTTCATAAATTATACCAATATGTAGTTCTCTCATAATTACAATCATCAAACACTCACCCTATCTATCATTTTCTTTTTCATGAAGGGTCGAATGATGTTAAAGATTGCTGTGAAGATGGTCGATCCATTCACAATAATGATCTTCTTTATTCTACCAGGGATGGTATTCTGCAGAGAAGGAAACAATGAGTATATTCATTTGTGTAGTAGATCTTACGAATTAAGAGAGGACAGTTTAAATAGATTGAGCACATGTATTTACTATCTTTTCTTACCTGGCCATAGGAAACCTGGATACTTCCTATTTTGGGATCATAATACCTGAGATGGGCCAAGCCATAGCCGGTCAGGTCAAAGATGAACACCACCCCACGAACCTGTGTATCCTCCTCCTATATATAAAATAAATGTTACTTTAGAGAATTTGTGACAGAGCATGGGAAAATGTAACATTATGGGGATTTAGTGCTATTTACAGTATCTAGGTGGCAAAAACAGCGGAATATGTTGGCATTTTCCTCGTAATTTCTCAGAAATGTTGAGCAGGTCTTTGGGACATATTGTAACAACAATGGACTCAAAATGATGGGCATAGGTGTCTTTTACACTACAAACATATCATCATACCTATCCCTGACAGTACCCGTGTAGGTTGATTGACTGGAAATGGGACCTTTGCTGATTTAGAGATATCTAACTGACTCCAGAGCAGTTGCTCAAGATGACAGATGGACCCATTAAACCAAATCTATTTGGATTGGAATGAGAAGGTCTTGGGGGTCATTTTGGTATGTTGCTTATCAAAATTAGACAAGGAGAAGTGGACTAACATCCCCTGATAATATAGTAGGATACAGCATGTTTGGGCCACCTAGTGGCCAAAAATGACACTAATCCCTGTAATGTTACGTTTTCTCGCGTTGTGCCACATTTGTAATAAATGAGATCAATTATTAAGCTTAGGATTAGATAGTACCTTAAGTCCATAGTCCACTTGGCCTCTGTCACACGATGGAGCCATGCATTTCCTATATCAATTTCTGCGACAGAGGCCTAGTGGACTACCAACGTTAGATACTAAAAAGATGGATTGCTTACATTGATAGTTCACTAGGCCTCTGTCGCAGAAATTTATAAAGGAAATGTATGGCCCATTCGCACGACAGAGGCCAAGTGGATTATGGACTTTAGGAGGTTACTACAGCCGTCGAACTGTCTGTTATCCATTACAAATAATGTTTAAACCCATAGTCCACTTGGCCTCTGTCGTGCATTTGAGTCATACATTTCCGTCATTTCCTATATAAATTTCTACGGCAGAGGCCTAGTGGACTATGGGTGTTAGGTCGAATGCCACATGATGGCGATATAGGGTTTCAAAATCCCTGCGATTTACACCCTGTTGCGATTTTGGGGACTACCTCATATCACAAAGGACATAACTACAGGGGGAGGTATAGAACACAAGCTCAATATTGGTATTTTACAAAGATTTAAACATTAATCAAGGCATAATATTTCAGATGGTGTATAAAAACTCATGGTTGTGCCTGTGTTCTGTATACTACTTCCTGTAGTTGTGCCTGTTGCAATTTGAGTTAGTTCCTGAAATCGCAACAGTTTGTTAATCGCAGTGATGTTAGAACTCTAATTCGCAGGATTCGACCCTTTGGGAAAAGCATGGGTTTCATGGCTCAAACATCTATGCGATTTACCACCTGTTTAGGGACTACTATAACTACCTGAAAACCCATACTCCACTTGGCCTCTGTCACACGATTGAGCCATACATTTCTTATATAAATTTCTGTGCAGAGGCCTAGTGGACTATGGGTGTTATGTCGATAGTCCACTTGAAACTCTGGAAATGGGACCTTTGCTGATTTAGAGATATCTAACTGACTCCAGAGCAGTTGCTCAAGATGACAGATGGACCCATTAAACCAAATCTATTTGGATTGGAATGAGAAGGTCTTGGGGGTCATTTTAGTATGTTGCTTATCAAAATTAGACAAGGAGAAGTGGACTAACATCCCCTGATAATATAGTAGGATACAGCATGTTTGGGCCACCTAGTGGCCAAAAATGACACTAATCCCTGTAATGTTACGTTTTCTCGCGTTGTGCCACATTTGTAATAAATGAGATCAATTAGTAAGCTTAGGATTAGATAGTACCTTAAGTCCATAGTCCACTTGGCCTCTGTCACACGATGGAGCCATGCATTTCCTATATCAATTTCTGCGATAGAGGCCTAGTGGACTACCAACGTTAGATACTAAAAAGATGGATTGCTTACATTGATAGTTCACTAGGCCTCTGTCGCAGAAATTTATAAAGGAAATGTATGGCCCATTCGCACGACAGAGGCCAAGTGGATTATGGACTTTAGGAGGTTACTACAGCCGTCGAACTGTCTGTTATCCATTACAAATAATGTTTAAACCCATAGTCCACTTGGCCTCTGTCGTGCATTTGAGTCATACATTTCCGTCATTTCCTATATAAATTTCTACGGCAGAGGCCTAGTGGACTATGGGTGTTAGGTCGAATGCCACATGATGGCGATCTAGGGTTTCAAAATCCCTGCGATTTACACCCTGTTGCGATTTTGGGGACTACCTCATATCACAAAGGACATAACTACAGGGGGAGGTATAGAACACAAGCTCAATATTGGTATTTTACAAAGATTTAAACATTAATCAAGGCATAATATTTCAGATGGTGTATAAAAACTCATGGTTGTGCCTGTGTTCTGTATACTACTTCCTGTAGTTGTGCCTGTTGCAATTTGAGTTAGTTCCTGAAATCGCAACAGTTTGTTAATCGCAGTGATGTTAGAACTCTAATTCGCAGGATTCGACCCTTTGGGAAAAGCATGGGTTTCATGGCTCAAACATCTATGCGATTTACCACCTGTTTAGGGACTACTATAACTACCTGAAAACCCATACTCCACTTGGCCTCTGTCACACGATTGAGCCATACATTTCTTATATAAATTTCTGTGCAGAGGCCTAGTGGACTATGGGTGTTATGTCGATAGTCCACTTGATCTCTGTTGCATGATTGGGCCATACATTTCGTATATGAATTTCTGCGACAGAGGCCTAGTGGACTATGGGTGTAAAGTCGCAACATATTTAACCATGGTTGTAGGTGTAGAACAGAAGCATACTCATATCTCTGTGCTTAACATATTTTCTGTCCTAATTCACAAAAGTGTGCTTATGTTCTTCACTCCATACTGTTGTTACATCTGTTGCGATTTTGAGGTTGTCCACAAAATCGCAAAAGGTATACAGCAAATCGCAGTGAAGTTTGAGCCCTAAAATAATATCCATGTGGGATTCTACCTATTGCAGAAAAGAGTAGCTGAAAACCCCAGATGCACAACTCCATTACCTGTAGGACAGACATTAGGTTGATCATTTCCATACGTAGTGTGTCTCTGGCCATGGTTTCATTTGCAGGGAAAATGCCTGTCAACAGAGGTAGTCTTTCCTATACTTTGTACCTCGATTTTAAAAAGTCAAGAACTTTGCAGCACATTGACGAGAGAAAGGTACGAAAGCTTTGCTACATCTGCTACCATATTATATGTTGTTGGTATGGACAAATGGTTGATAAAAAGCCCTGGATTGGTCTATTAAATGACTGGTTAAGTCCAAGCCCCCCTCCCCCCCCACACCAAACAAGAAAGAAGCTGGTCTACAGATGTTTACCTTTAAAATGTTGCCACATATCACAAAGGGAAAACCCACAGAAAATTAGGCGAGTGAAATCCACAAAGTTTTCAAAGTAAAGACATTAGAGACTTGTACGGCAATGTGTACGTCTAGAATGATAAGAAATGGTAGGCTAGACGTTGCCGTACACGTTACAAGTAGGCAAATCTTAAACTCTAATTGTATTGCCAAAAATATGGAGAATGTAGTCTTTTTTTAAGATGACATTATGCTGCATTAGCATTGTAAATCCTTTACATCATTTCCCCTTAAATAACCCATTTACCATCTCTGTTCTTAACCAATACGTCTCTTCAATGAATAAGATAATTATCAAAGTATGACTTGACACGTACCTGTCCTGTCAAGAAGGATTCGGCGTCCTAACCTATCCTTCTTTGGCAGTACTACACATCCGCCCAATTGTCGAGCTGCCCTCATACTGGAGGGGAGCAGCTCACTGAAGATGTCCTTATGTTCGGCCTGTAGTCTATAGTAGTTTAGGAGCAGCTCATATGCACGGTCATAATCAAACTTACGAGCACGTAGAAATAACAATAGGAAGTGAGCATCTGTTGAGCAGTGGAGACCTGATGCAGATTTAGAAACCAAAAATAACTGGATTTGATATGAGGTATGAAAGATGGGATCAGAATAATTTAAACTTTGAAAAAATATTATTCTTCTTATAAGGACAGACGTTGGCCTAAGTTGTAAAAAATGAACATATTGTATTTCCATGATAAAGTAATTTCTGATACAGATAACATGCATTTATGATTGGGTGTCAGGACACCGTCTAAAATGCCACACATATGCCACTTGACTAAAAAACACGTTTTTTAACGTTAGAAACGTTTTTTTTAGGGTTTTACGTTTTCCAAACGTTTCTTTTGAACTTAAAAATATATGACATGTACACAAAAAAAAACTATTTTTAGTGTTGTATAAGAGCGTTTTATTTTCATGTAAAAAATTTGTATTACTTTAAAAATAAAGTTTAAACGTGTTGTGAGCATAATAAAAACTTTTTTTTATAAAATGTTTTAACCCAAAACTATTTCCAACATTCGCAAACGTTAAAATCCGTTTTTTTTTTACCAAGTGGTATGTACCTGGATGAGCATTGATCATGTCACGCAGGGCCTGGATGTCACGTAACCTCCACTCTGGTTTCTCATTGAGCTCGTCCTTGGCTTGTTTCAGGAGCTGCTCATCAAGTGTACACACATACTGCTCAACTGACGCCATCATATCAGGTGGAACTGGAAGTAGGAGAGTACCTCGATGAAGAACTGTGTTGATAAATCGTGTGTATTCACATGTAATAAATTCTATACTATAAAATTACTTTGGTGCGTAAAATGGAAGCCGTGAAGGGCCACACCACAAAAACATGCACTTGAAAATCATGCTGATTGGGTGCGATATTGAGCTAGTTGCATTGAAATAGATACACATTGAGGGAGTTGTACTGGTATGTTGCATAGTGGACCCTACTATTAAAATTGTCATTCCTGCAATCAGTGGCAATTGCTTGAAAGCCAAAAATGTCATTGATTATCATGAGTGAGCTAGTATGATGCAACTGCAGACCCAGTTCAATTTCTAGTTGCAACAAGGTTTAGTCTCACGGTGGACTCACGCCTAAAGAGAATGACCATGTATCATCCATGGGTAAATGTTACTCATCGTCAGTGTTAACAATCTCCGGTCAAGTCGAGTACATTCATAAAAGGTATTGGGGCATTCATCAAGTTTTAGCAAACCTAGACTTTTGTGTGTGTGTGTGATGCTGCAGGTGCTATAAAAGTATCATGTATTGTCTTGCTTTGCTTACAAACGAACTCGTATGGTAGCTGTATAATTATAGAAACCTAAAATCCATAGTCTCGTTTGGACCCTAATGCCATGGGAATATCTTGTTAAATTCGACAAGAGGAAATAAGCAGGTTTACATTGACATTTCTTAAAATAGACATGCGATATGGGGATCCCTATCTAAGGCCCCACTATAGGAAAAGGGGTCAGATAAGATTAAAAAAACGACTTGGTATGTATGATCTACATAAGATCTGGTGCATAACTTCCTGGTTTCTGAGCGACCTGAACCTACATGGCTGAACTGGCAACGGTGTCACGCCCCAATGCTTGCTGTGCGGACTGTGGTGGCCGTGAAGTTCACTAGAATACTTTGACACAGTAGTAGTATATAATGTATCGGAACGGGACTATAGCTAACTACAGGATATTACTCACCCGAACTTCAGCCAATCAGAGGCCTCCATTTGGTCATGTGACCAGGAGGTCGTTGCACAAACAGCTAGATCTCGTTGTTAAAAAAAAGCCCAAATCAGCGAGATTCAGAAAGAGATTTTTTTAAAACCGTTGCACAAATGTTTCTGCCTTTTCACAGCTAGACTCGTTATGATTCTCGCTGTTATTTTCTCGCTGTTACCGATGTCCATAGCACAGCGAGAAAAAAAAGCCGGAGACCCTCGTAACTTGACCTAATTGAAGGAGAACGTCACTTCCGGCAAGGAAGGCGGGTCCATGTTTACATGGTGTGTGGGCTTCGCTGTTTTGGACGTAGCCGCTGACTGAAAATGGAATTCCACTCGGCGGATGTAAGTATTGAAAGAACAAAATAGCCCATAATGACCCTCTTTTCAAGTAGAACTCATATGACTTTAAGCAGGTAGCTGTCTTTGTCTTTTTCTGCTGTGAAGTCGTTTTCTTCTATGTACACGTTGGGCGATAATAGGGTAAAACAACCTCGCTGTGTGCAATTTTTTTTATCTCTGTCACCCTTGCTCAGAAATAAAAGTGGAAGATAATCTTAGAGCATTTTTTCACTTCCACTGGGGTAGAGTCCATGCATGAGAGGGTTTTTAATTTTATTTCTTGCCCCCAACATATAGAAAAATGGACCTCTCCTTTCTTTCTCTGGTTTTATGATATTTTCCTTGAGCCATTCTTTATTAGAGTTATTTATTTTATTCTTTTATTTTCAGGAGCCCAGTAAGTATGCTGCTTCAACAAGTGAAGACTCGGATGAAGGGCAGGACATGGACCTACCGGACATCTTGAGGACGGGCTACGACAGTGGAGAGGAGGAGGAAAACGAGGAGGGGGAAGATGGAGATAATGGCTATGAAGAATACCAATACGAGGTAGAAGAATCTAGCTCTGTTTCTTCTGAAGGTAGCTCATCTAAACCACCACCCAAGAAAACTAAGAAATCCACTCCTACCCCTTCTACCTCATCTAACTTAACTTCGCGCGGTACAGCCAGGTCGAGGGACCTTTTCTGGACTGAAAATGAACACAGAGCCTTGTTCTTCGCATGTTTGAACCAGAAAGCTCTGTTACGTGCTAGAGGAAAGGACAGCTATCGTCTAAACAGAGAAGGATGGGACACAGTAATGGGTGAGTTTTACATCTTTTCTCTCCTTGTCTTAAAATTTACAGCATTTGAGACCTAAAAATATATCAAGAACCATGCTCTGTCCTTATCCCTTTGTAGCTTGTATATTTCTTTTTCTTTCTTTCTTCCCTTTATTTTAAAAGTAAATTGAATTTTTAAATGAAACTTCTATTTTAATTTTTTTTCCTCAGCCACTGTCAACAGCATCAAAAATTCAAACCGTGACCTTGACAAGACCAGAAATCACGTTAATGACTACTTCTACAAGGTCAAAGCCAAGGTAAGCTTTCTAAGTTATTTCTCTGCGCTTTTCCATAAATAAGATATGACGTAAAAAGCAAGAATTACCTTCCCTTCTTCAGTCACCTTTCAATGGATATCCTATGCCTTGTCGTCATGTCAGGTGATATGAATGGGTAGAACTAGGTCACACTACTCTTTACATAACATAACATAAGAACAGTCTGACGATTCACAACAGAATTTTTAATTTGTCTCTTCTCATCTCGTCCTTTTTTTATTGTTTGTGTGCTAAGATAAAACAAGACCTTTTTTTCCCCCTGAAAGAACGAGGAAATGCTGGAGCTGATTGACAAGGGGCATCAAGTCGAGGGGTGCACCTTCGTTGAAGTGATGTGCCTCAAGTACAAGGGGGTTCATCGCATTGCCGGTAAGAAAAATTCAAACTTTCGTCTCTCCTCTCTCAGAAGCTATGTGATGCACACACAAAAAAAAGACACCTTACCTTCTCATATCTTTTTCCTCTCTCTTGTGCTAAGTGTCCTCGTAATAATCACGAACCTTCTCTGCTTAGCCTTTCCTTGTTATAATAAACCAAAAAAAATAAAGTACTTTCCTACACTTCACCTTTTTGCCTTGACAACCCTTCTCTCGTTTAATTATCCTTATAATTTCATTTTTTTTTCTCTCCAGACACGGGAGGCCGAGTGCTGTATTATACAGACAAAGTCGAGGGGGAACGGAAGAAAAGGAAGCTAAAACAGTCTCCTTAGGGCAAAAAGAAACCGACAGGTGCAGGTCCTTCGCCGGGTAAGATACTGGTGGTTCCAACGGACGATGAACTTTTGTCTGAAAATGTAATGGTCTTCCCTGTAGTGAAGAAAGCGCAACCTGTCCAGACGAAGAAAACTCCAGTAAAGAAAGCAGTTGTCACCAAGAAAAAAAAACCCTCTCCCGCAAAAAAATCCCCGGCAGTTAGTTCTAAGGCAGGTGTTAAAAAGGTTCCAGTGTCCAAGGCAGTCCCAAATAAAGCAGACTCATCGAAGGCGCGTACCAATAAGGCCCTTACCTCGAAGACAGCTGCTTCTAAGGGAGGGACCTCTAAGGTCGGTGTCTCACAGTCTACATCTGTAGCAGAAACCAAAACTTTTAAGAAGCCGGGAAGGCGGGCTGTTCGTAACGTGGCTTCTCTTCAAATCGACCTCACAACAGATGACATGGAAGTAGACATAGTAGAACGTGAAGACGCCGATGAAGTTGATGTAGTTGACCTTACAGGCATAAAACAACAATTGCCTTACACTTCTACCCCAAAATCCGATTCCTCTAAGTCAGAAGGTCCTTCCCCTAAAGGAAAAGCAGCACTGCTAGAAGGTCGGAGACGTAGCCCACGGTTAGCAGGACATAAAGCAGAACCGCCCAAGACGAACAAGAAGTTGACCTTTTCTTCTGGGGAACCGTCTCAAGACACAGCTAGAGAAGACGGTGGGCAGATGTTCCAGGTATCTTCAGCAATGGAAACTCGCCTCGCAAAGATAGAATCTCTTGTTATCAGCATGGAAGAAAACCGACGGGCATCAGAGGAAAATCTTACGTCTGTTTTGAGCAGGTGTGCAGATGTGCTGGAGAACATTCAGGGTCAGAGGGAAGCAGTCATAAACACTCAAGCCATATCAAGCCGAAATGTGGCGCAGCTGATAAACGGTAAGTTTGGGGTAGCAAAACAACCGGGTCCAGAAAAAAGATACAGTATAAATTTCATTGCTTTCAGGCACACAAGATTTTTGATGTGTTCTCTCGTTCTGTGAAAACTAAACAGGCAATTTCTACATTTTATTATCATAACAAAAAATATTTCAATGAAGAAGGTACACATGAAAGTGACATGTCCAGACCAGAGATGAGAAAAACTAAAATTCTGTTGTGTTATTAAAAAAAAAATCGTTTGTTTAAAGTTTTCTGTCTTTTCTGTCTTCACAGTATGTGGAAAGCTGATTCATTTGACGGAAGGCCGCCAATTGCCTTTGGAGAAGGTGACTGAATCCAGCCAGACACCCGATTTACCACATCTAGTGACCCAACCTCTCGCAGTCCAGGAGAGCACCTCAGGCCAGTTGAAAGGTAGGTTTCTAGTCTGGTTTCTCTTCTATGTGACATTGGGCTTCCCTAGCCCACTTAAAAGGGTGTTTTTCTCCTCTTTTCTATCCCCTCTTATGTGTGTGGTGCACATATGCGTGGGAACTTACACATTCCTTTGTTAAATTGTGTGATGTAGTTCTCCCCATGAATATGACCTTAGCTGTCGAAATGCCGTTAAAAATCTATCACTCAATCACTCTATGTGACATGTTTCTTGGGAGGGGTTTTCCTTGAGCATAACTAAGTGTCACATTTGTCTGTCACTTAAAACCTGACATGTCTTCACCTGGCTGTCATAAGAAGAAAGAAAATAGATAATTTTATGACACCAAATATCCTCTCGCTCTTACATTTTCTTGTTGTGTTTTCCAGTTGTGTCGTTGGATGGGCCTAGCACAGACAACTCCACCTTGCTTCATGTTAATGATGACGGAAGGCTCGTTGTGGGTCCTTCTGTTCAAGCGGGGTCTCATCTCTCTCTCTTCAAGGCAGACTATGTCCCAAGTGGACCTCAACCGGGTTCTAGTACAACAACAGAGGCAGTGCATCCAGGGGACCAAGAGGACACACAAGACGTGGGTATGACATTAGCTGCACAACAGTCATCTGCCCAAGACCTACAGTCCTCACAAGAGGGTGCTCCAACACAACAAGAAACGACAGAAGAGGCAGAAGCTATTTTGGACAAAGACGGCACGCTACAGGAAGGTGAAATAAAAATCGACACAGAACAGCCAGGCACAGGGGAGGACCAGACCACACAACAGCCGCCTGCAGTGAAAATAGAGCCCATAGAAGAGCCCAGCACAGGAGAGGAACAGACCACAGAAGAGCCCGGCTCAACAGAGCACAAGACAGAAGAGCCAGGCGCAGCAGCGCAGCAGACAGAAGAGCCAGGCTCAGAAGAGCACCAGACGGAAGAAGGGACAGCAGAGCACCAGACCAATGAACAGGCAGCTGCTACAGAGCAAGAGACCACACAAAAAACAGCTGCCACAGAGCACCTTACCACAGAACACTCGTCAAAAGGTGAAAATCACACCACACAAGAAGTACCAGTTTCACAAGACATAAAACCTGTGGAGTCAGCAGGAACAGACCTACAGACCACACATACGCATGTAGAACAAGGTACTTTGGCTTCGGCAACGACTACCCTTAACACAGACAATTCTAATTCTAATGATTCTCTCTTGGATGTCACCTCAGATGTGCATGAAGGAACTTTGGGATTGGGTATCTTAATAGGATCTAGTGCAAGAACTAGATTGCGCCCCATAAAAGAACATTTTCATTCCACTCGACACAACATAGATTTGACGGAGGGCTCTGTGGCTGTGTATTGCAAAGACCTTAAAGAGGGAACAACAAAACCTCATCAGAGTCCAGAAAACAGCGCAGTACTGGAAGCTGCAAAGACGTTGGGTAGCATGCATTTGGCTACAGACAACGATAACCCATCTCCAGAGGAGGAGAAAGCACAGGAAGTTTCCCAGGAGGAGGAAGAAAGGCCAGGCCCTTTGACAAGGAAGAGGGTGGCTGGCAACGGCAGTAACAGAACAAATAAGAAACCTAAGCGAGGGAGGGGAGGAAAGGTGACAAGGAAATAAAAAAAGTATCACATGGTGTGTTTCTCCAGGATAAAGTTGATACCTAAGTCAAAGAGTCAATTTTTTTTGTTCAACCTTTTTTTTTGTCTGTTCATGACCGTCACTTGTTCACTGAGATGGAAATACCATGTTTGTTATGCTTCAGTTAAAGTAAAATCTCAGGTCTTATTTTTTCTGCCTTTCGTCATAGACGATTGAGATCTATAAGCATTAACATCCAAGACATTTAAAAGTGCCTTCATATATACAGCATGTGGTATGATTAAGACCACCGTTCATAAGGAGTGTAACATCAAGGGAATTTCATCTACCAATAGGTATAAGAGTTGTTGAAGGCAAACATTAAAGGTGTCTGCTAACAATCTTTAGAATTACTTTTTTAAATAAAAATTGTGTCCTTGAACCTTATCTTTCCCTTATTCTTTCTTCCTACTTTATAAAAGAATGATTTTCCTTAAGAAAGAAAACATATTATACAGTAAACAATTACAGTTAATAATTAAATCTAAATATAATGTCAAAGAAAAATGAAAAGAAAAGTCGAAATATTACTTTCCATGAAAGAACGAGAATTGAACAAACAAACCTCGTTGTGCACAGGGGGCGCCACTGTGCACAGTAAGAGTGACGTCATTTTTGGTACGTCGTAAGCTACAGAAAGAGAGGAATAAGCGGACATGGAGAGCAAAAAAGTGAAGGTGAGCACAAATAAAACATTAATGTGTCCATATTTTTCCCCAGGAAGGATAAAGTAAACAGAAATTGCCATATTACCTCCCTGAAAGGAGTCTAAGTCATAGGCCACCCGCCCCCACTTTCACGACGTTGCACAACGAGAAAATGCACGCAACGAGATTAGCATGACAAATCTCGTTGTGTTACCGGTATTATGACACTTTAAACCTCCTTCTGCCTGCCTGCTATATTTCTTTTATGTGACACTTCATTGGGGAATAAGAGGGACCAAATGGGTTAAGCTTTTAATGGAGAATAGTTTTTCTTTTATTTCTAATGCACAGGTTACCCTTAGGAAGCCCATACCAAAAAGGGAGAAGATGCAGATGATACTTAAACCAGTGGGAGATGTTTCATGTGATTCCATGGCTTCTACCGTAGAGTACATTCCACAGAACTCAGAGAACCCTGTAATAGACCATGACAATGACACATTAGTGGGGGAAGCTAGTGCTGCAGCTGACCAAGAGTCTAATGCTAGCTCCTCAGACAGCGAGGACGAAGACCTGCCTCTGCGTGAGGATGTTTCTATTAACCGAGAGAGATGGTCCAAGCAGGAGGTTAAGGCGTTGATGGACGCTATCAATACAAACAGGCCTGCTTTGAAGTACCACTTCTCTGGGACTGGAGGGGGCCGTGATATCAGGAGGCAGGCTTGGAGAGATGTTGCACGTGAGTCATGTGATAAATCTTGTGTATGTGAGTTTATTCCACACCCAAAAAAAAAGAGACAAACACACATTTTACTCATGAAGAAAATTAGTTTAAAAAAAATACTTTATTATTTCATTTTTTTTCTTTACAGTGTATGTTAATCAAACTGCAAAGACACACCGGACTGTGAAGCAAATTTCTCACAAGGCATCCGACTTCTGCCAGAAACAAAAGGGAAAGGTAAGGTACAGTTCTGTTCAGATATGTTGAAAATTTTTTCATTTCTTTGATTGTTTAAATAACAAAGTTGTACATGATTATTTTTCAGTACAACATTCTGCGTAGAGAGTTATCGAAAACGGGTAGTGGGCCTCCTAGCAAGAAGCTGACTTTGTCAAACACTCAGAAGAAGGCCTTGGACTACCTGAGGGAAGACGCTGTCAGGGGTAAGGATTTCATTGTTTCATGAAATATTGTATGGTTAAACTGACTGATAGATATGAAAAAATTGGGAAAAAAAATTGCCGGCCTATGGTGTAGTTTTTTGGGGTAAACCATCTGTTACAATGTATCTTACTTTGTCTCTTGTCTATGAATTAATGCTATTATTATTTTATAAGATGACAGAGAGAAAATCTTTTATTCAGGTATCCCAGGTGTTAGTCCAATGGCCCTAGATCCGTCTCAGGTGAAGAAAGAGAAAACTGGCATGACAGAGCGAGATCTATGGAAAGCCGGCAGAAGCGATTTCAGCGAAGCAATAAAGAAAATGAAGGTCACTAAAATACCCAAAAAGGATATGGATAAAGAAAAGAGGAAGGAGGAGAGAAAGAAGAAGGAGCAAAGAAAGATAGAACATGCAAAAAAAATGAAGGAGGACAGGAAAAAGGAGAAGGAAGATTTGAAGATAAGGGAGGAAATGAAGCAGTACTCGAAAAAGAAAGAAGAAGAGAGAAAGAAAAGTCAAGACCACACAGAAAAAAAACCATGGAAGTTGGAAAGGCAAAAGAAAGTGATAGTGTGTACAAAGGAAGAGTGGGAAGCCATATGTAGGGAGAAGGCTGAAAGGAAGGCGGAGAGAGCAGCTATCAGAGAGAGCAGGAAGGCAAAGAAAGAGAAAGAAGAAAAAGAATAAAATAGATGTTTTTCATTTTTCATGTGGTTCTTGGACGCTACTTCTTAAGTTCACTTTTTCTAGCTGTGCCTTTGACATAAGAAGGTCAAGCAGTATGTGCATGAAGAACTTACTTTTAATGCATAAATTTGATTTTTCAGGAATACTTGTATATTTTCTGGTATAGTACTATATGACTGCTTATGAAACAGAATAAAATAAATGCTTGTCATTTTTAATGTGGACTTAGATGCTGCTACTTGAGTTAACTGTTTCTAGCTGTGCGTGTAACATAGCAAGGACAAACTGACTTACTTTGCATGCATACATTTGATGGTAGGAACTTAAGAATTATTTCTGATTTACTACAAGATGACGGTTTATATACAATTGAACTATTTACATTAGTCATGCTGATACAACTGCTGTCAGGACACAGAATTCAGAAGTAATTTTGGCAGTAGTCATTCCTGAAGGCCTTGATGCGGTTGTTTTCTTGTTCCCTTGTGCGCTGCCTGGGCTGAAGAAGGGGAAGCCTGACTGGAGTCCATGGATCAGCGGGGTCGTCCACTATGCGGATTCCATGATCTAGGGCGACATTATGGAGACACACGCAGCTTGTGATAATCTCTGAACACCTTTTAGGCTTGTGCCGGAGGTACCCAGCAGAGGAGTCAAATATTCTGAAATTTTCATGAAAAAAAATAAATGTAAAAAAAAAAATTAGAAGTACAAGGAGTAGGACTGATAACAAATTTTCCCAAGTTTTCCATGCTGGTATAAAAAAAAAGGGGTTCTCTGTGTGAAAAAAAAGGAAAGAGAAAAGAAGAAAGGGACATAAGGCCTTTCTTACCTCCACCGCTGTTTCAGGATACCTATGCTCTGTTCCACCCTGACACGACTCTTCTTGTGCCACTTGTTGAAGGCTGTTATCTTAGGCGACATCTCATCCTTGAATGGAGTGAAGAGGTTGCGACGTAGGCCATACCTAGAAAAAATGTTTATTTTCACTTAAAAAACCCCTATAAAATACAGCAAACTAAGGGAGAAATAATATTTCTGTTGTGCTGATTATTAACAGATGGCTTCTTTGTCTGGAACAAACATTTCTTTTTTTAATCTATGGTGACAAAACAGACAAAAAAATTACTCACCCTGAGTCTCCAAGCAGGACGAAGTCTCCCCATTTCTCCTCCTCCAGCTCATCCCCTACCGGGCTGCAAGCCAAAGCGTATGAGTCGTGGACAGAGCCAGGGAAACGTGGATCGGCAAATATTATCCTCTTGTCGTAGTCACTCACTATCTGAAGGAAGAAATAGACTAGAGTGAGAAAGCTGAAGAAATAAAATACATTCCTTACATGTTTCTTTTTATTCCATTGTCATAAACAAAAATTGTACGAAATATATAAAAGAAATTAAATATAAAAAAAAAACATGAACAGAATACTTACTGTGGTATTGATAGAGTGATATCCGTTCCGATTCACATACGAGCTCTCGTTGTCTGAGGGGCACTGAATGGGGATATGGGTCCCATCCACGAATCCAAAAACGAAGGGGGTCTTCTGCTCAATTTTTTCCCCCCGTTCCTCTTTACCTTGTGACGGTACAGCTTGAGAGCTGCTTGGAGCTTTGCCTCAAAACTGTTAGGCCATCTGATGAACTTGTTCCGGTTGCGGTAGAAGAACCCAGCCACATCCTTCACAGAGTTGCAGACTACAGACTTAGAGACCTTCTGTGAATCCCCAGTCAAGCTATAGAAGCTACCCGTGGCGAAATAGCGAATAACTAAGCAGAACTGCAAAAGAAAAAGAAATCAGTCTTTTTACATTGACGTACATGAAGAAGGATTTTTTTGCAGGACTCTACAGAAAATTAACAAGAGGACTAAGACATGAATTTTATATGGGGGATCCCTGTGAACCCCCCCCCCCTAGCATATGGAATGTTTTTTTTTTAATGAAACTAACCAAAGACAGACAAGAGAGGGGAGAGATAAGGTTCGATACATTACCCTGTCAATGTAGGACAGCCCTCCTCCACGTTTGGAGCCCTTAAACTTGCTGAAGAGCTTGTAGTCCTCTACCAGCTCCTTGACAACCTCTTTGCTCAACCGGTAACAGGCAACAAACTCATCATCAGTGAAAAGAGTAAAGGGAGTGTCCCTTTTCTTACATTTCCTCCTCTTTCTTCCTAGTCTATCCCTGTCTGCCATTTTGCCGAGTTCAAATTTCCCTCCTAGAACTCTGGTTCCAGTGCGAAATGTCACAGCTAGACTCCCCATAGGGACCAATTTTAAACAACCAAAAGGCAGTACGTCGAGAGTAACTGCCTTTTTTTTCTAGCTGTTGACATAAAAAAGTCGACACAACGAGTTTATGAGAACGAGAAAATGATTGTGCAACGGTTTTATTCTCGTTGTGCAAAAAGTGGAGGACAAAAACAGCGAGAAAATGTTTGTGCAACGGTAGAGGCAAAACACAGCGAGAAGAGAGCTAATCTCGTGGATTGTGCAACGGCCCCCTGGACCCCCAGGGGGAGCACCTCATTTGCATAATAGGCCATGCCCCCTTAGCCAATCAGAGCCCTCCATTTGGTCACATGACCCCTCATTTACATAATAGACCACCCCCCTTTTTGCTAATGAGACCTCATTTGCATAATAGGCCATGCCCCCTTCATCACGTGACCTAGACCCCCTGTGGAGTGATTTTCAAATGGAGGTCTCTGATTGGCTAATGGTCTAGGTCACGTGACCCAATTATGAAAATGGGGGTTGCCAAACCACGTGACCTCCCTTGTTTGTAAACAACACATGATCTAGCCACGTGACTTAACCATGTGGTTTCTTATTTGTAAACAATGGATCACGTGACCTCATTAGTATAAAAGGTTAGAGGTGAATGTGTGTGTAAAAAGGCAAGCTGAAAGCTTGCCAAAAAAAATAAAAATAATAAAATATATTTTTTTTTGGGGGGGGCCCTTGGGGTGGGGGGCCTTTTTACAATGGGGTGGGGGGTCCTTGGGGTAGGGAATAAAGGGGGCCTTTTTAAAAAAAAAAAAATTATTCGATTAGAGGACCCGCCCCTTAAGAAGGGGCGGGTCCACTAATATTAAAATTTTTATTTTGGAGAGTTTTGATTGGTTGACTGACCATATTCCTTGTTATGTGACCTTTTTATTTACATAATAGGGCACGTGACCTTTATTATGTAGATTATGTGACCCTACCTTTTAAGTTTTCCGCAACAGGGGGCGGGTTTACTGAAAATAAAAATATAAGATAAATGGATATTGGATAGAAATACCATAAAACCCACATATGGTGTAGTATAGCGGTGGGCCCACTGGTATAACAAATTAAAAGGATGATTGTGGAGGTGATGCCACATGAAAAAGGATGAAGGAGAAGGAGGTGTCAGCAGTATAT
The DNA here is from genome assembly GCA_949317995.1 of Acholoe squamosa. Classification (NCBI taxonomy): domain Eukaryota; kingdom Metazoa; phylum Annelida; class Polychaeta; order Phyllodocida; family Polynoidae; genus Acholoe; species Acholoe squamosa. The sequence continues at coordinate 23,189,225 of OX439042.1, forward strand.
CTTTGTGAAGACTGTGATATCACATTTGACAACGCAAGGGAGACACTACTACCACGAACACCCCACTACTACCTCTATGCTAGACATAAAAGGTGTTTAAAGCAAAGACGTGGAGTGACATGAGTAGAACGTCAGAGCAACATAATGGGTGGTGTCGCCACCTTTCGTCTTTTTTTTCTGTTCCTCCTAATTCTTTTTATCCTAATACTTCATTACTTTTTTTACTTTTTTTATTCTCACCAGTTGTTATCATGGTATTATTTATTTTCCTGTATCTTCTAATCCTACTTATGTTGGAGTGACATGAGTAAAACTTCAGTGCAACGTAAGGGGTGGGTGGCGCCGTGTTTATCACTTTACCCACTTGTAACGGTTCGTTGACACGATGGTAGAGAATTCCTCAGAATATCCCAAGGGCACCTTCAAATGTCAGAGAACTTTTAAAAAAATCATGGCATGATAATGTTAAATTCTAATTTGTCCTGTGCCCAAAACTTCACACTATACCCCATAGTTTAGGTATCCATTAACCTGCCACTGTGGTGGCATTTTTGGAAACACGCCGGCCAATGTTTTTGGTGTAACCATAGCAACCACCCCACCAACCTTAAGGCTACCAAATTTCCACCACCTTAAAACCCTCCATAATCAGAAAATATGACCACTGATTAAGGATGTACTCACGCTCAAGGGACGCTGCAACAGCAATCCATGATAGGTCTTCAATATTGTCCACAGACTAAATAACAAATCTCGGATATCAACTTGAGTTTTCACCATGGTTACACCTCTTGTCACCAATCATAACCATCCTCTGCTGTGTACTCACGTACCATGTGCATATGCGTGTCACACACCTGGCACAGCTCATCACTATTCACAGTACACTGACCATGGTAGAACAAGCATCTTGAACGAAGCTCAAGGAGATGATTAAGAACGCCAACCAAGACTGACCGTCGCCTCCTGCACCCACTTGCCCGGCAGAACAACGGGAATGGATACAGCCACCTGGAAGGTACGACACAATGGTGTCACTCGTCACAGTCCTGGTGGTTTTGTACCTTCTAAAAGCCGTCGCCCAGAGGTGTTTTAGCACTTACCCTATGGACGCCTAGACCCATCCTATGACACCGCAAGGTTCTTGCTGAAAATCCACTCTGGCGGGATGACCTTTAGTTTCCCCTTGGCCAGCATGCTATTCGGCAGAAAACTCCAGCCCACTTTTATTGTGGCCCTGAAATTAACTCCTCCAAGACTGACCAAACCAATCGGCCGGCATCTTGACGCTCATTGGAAAAATGAGGTTACGATGATTATTCTGGTCAACTCAGAACTGTCCGCCTGGAGAGATACCCTTGGTGTCAAATTTTCTGGAGGATTCCTTTGCCACTAATCCTGAGGTCCAGGCGCCACACACTGGTTTCAGTAATAGAGCAGAAGGGCATGCCAAATTTTCAGCTGACCTCATGTGATGGGGAATTAGCAAGTTTCGTCCCATTGTCTCCATTATGACACAGGAGGATGCATGCATGATGAACCCGTGACCCTCAACCTTCAACAAGTCAGGCAGCTTTCAAGGAGATGACCTTACCCAAACCAAAGGAGGCCCAACTATTAAAGGATAAATACTGGTTTGATCCTACACTGGCTGAGAGGGCCACAGACACTCTTGATTGTTTTTGGCCCTACGTCATCCTCCCCACTAATTACCACCGACAACCCCCGTTCACCGGTGGGATGCAGCAACCCAAAGGTTAAATTAAGTATCACTTAGGACTGGACGATACCATTACCCTTATGTGGGGATGACAGCTACCAGCCCAACAGCGTCGGATAAATCAACGGATAGGTCGGTGAAGACGCTGATGTGGGAATTCCCCCGACACAACGTCATCCCCCTACAGAACCCCTTGTCCCATTTTGACCCCCATCCACCCGATGATGTCCCAAATTGTATTAGTTCACCCTTAAGACACTTATCCACTTATGATAACATCAAGTCACAATGATAGATAAGCTTAGCTAACACATTTCACACTGTTGTTTGCCCAAACAACGCCGGTTGTAACGCCTGGCCCAAATTTTCCCGCCAGACGCTTGGAATCACATCGGTGCATCGAAATTAACATCCGTCACGGCCGTCACCATGGTAACCAACCTGCTGGAGTTCCTACTGTGAGATACAGAGAGTGCACAACCCACCTCCCTCAGGTCATTCGCCCACAACTTACTCCTGCTCTGTGATTACCAAAACCTGTGTCGCCTGGGTGCTAGTAGTTCTCCAAGTACCCTACAGGGGGCAATACTAGTATTTTCTTTGTTACACCTACTACTACTACTACTACTACTACTACTACTACTACTACTACTACTACTACTACTACTACTACTACTACTACTACTACTACTAATACTACCACTACTACTACTACTACGATCATCTACTGCAGTCTGATTCTGCTGCTATTATTGCTGTCGCTGCTACTACTTCTACTACTACTTCTACTACTACTGTTGTTGCTACTGCTGCTGCTGCTGCTACTACTGCTACTTCCTACACCTACTACGCTGTTGTACCTGCACCTACTATTCTACTACTGGTGTTGTAGTTGCTACTACACCTGTTGCTGCTACTGTTACTGCTGCTACTCTACTTCTGCTGCTGTTATTGTTACTGCTGCTGCTACTGCTGCTGTCACTGCTGCTGCTGCTCTTACTACTAGCTACTACTGTCACTACTGTTGTACTTACTGCTGCTGTGGCTGCACATGCACATGCTCCTCCTACACATACTCCTGCTGGTGCTGCCACTGCACTTGCTCCTGCTACTTATGCTCCTGCTTTTGCTGCCCCTGCTGCCGCTGATGCTGTCAAAGGAGACAGCGGATGTGATCTACCCTTTCAAGAAAAATCAGGGCTCTTTATATAGTTGAGATAATGAACTAATCGCATTTTCACCTGGATCCTTCCACCCCCTGGATTAATCAACATGAAATAGGAAAAAATGCTTTTGAGGATAAGCGTATCAGGTGGGATAACAGGTGTTACAACTGTGATAATTACCTTAATGCGACTTACATGTATAAGAGGATTATGAAATGTTAGTAGATTAAGGCGTTCAAAGTCTGTATACAAAAACTACAGGGGGTGGTTAACAACAGGGGGAAATATAATCTTGTAAGAGACAAGTCAAAGTGTTTTAATTGGATTATTCACTACCAAAGGTGTGGGATGCACAGCAGAAAAGGTGGACACGTACCCACCTCCCACCTACCTACCTACCTACTTTCCTATCTACCTACCTACCTACCTACCTACCGTAGTACCTCACATATAAGGGGCACCCCCAACTTGAGGAAATGATATAAAGTGTATCTAAAGCTTTATTTTGGTCGTTTTAGTACTGTTCTATAGTAACCGCTACCTATAAGGTAGACCCTTAATTTCAGGGAATTCTATAGGGGGCACACCTACCCTAATGGGTGCGGTACTACGGTTACTACCTTCCTGTCTATATACCTGTGACCCTTATCGACTTCATTTGTACACTAAAACGTATTTATTTCTTATTGATTTTAATTATTGGAAAATATATTTTAGTACACAGGGAATTCACAGGAAAATAACTATAGTTTTTACTTCCAGGAAAAATACCTCAGGGTGCATTCCTACCTTTGTATGTGCCTGCCTTTGTACGTGCCTGCCTTTGTGACTACAAACGCGCATGTGTGGTAAGCAGATTAAGTCTAACAAATCAACAAGTTAATCCCCCTCCTTTTGTCGCCAACCTGGTGTGTGGGTTACCTTCTATGTCTGTGAATGGGGGGGAATTACGCTCTTTTCCCATTGAGACAACACTTTGATGATCTTTTCTTTTAAATCCCCCTGCAGTGGACGGTGGGTAAAAGTCAAACAAACAGATACCCTACCGAGGGAAAATCTTTGTGACTATGGGATCAGATCCTTTAAGTCTTTTATCTTTTCCCTCTGGGACCAACCGCACTTAATGATCTAAGGGATCCATGCCTACAGCAATCGGCTGGTGAAAATCAAAACAGACAGATACCCTACCGTGCAAAGGACTCAATTTAAAACCAAAGCGGACTACAGGGGGTCAGTGCAGTTTTTTGATGAGTAATCCCACCAAATACATCTTTAAAGAAAAGGCACCTTTTGATATCTTATTAAGTCAGTAACAGGTGAACAGGTATTGTGATAACTGTATTTGGTGGAATTACAGGAAGTAGAAACTGTGATAATTATCTCAATATGATTTACAGGGGATTAAAACTATTATTCTTAGAGATGTCAAAGCCTTCCTTTCTTCTATTCAAACTGCATAAGGGGCTTATCTCAGAGGAGTATATAAGGAGGGAATAAATTTCATTCACTCACACTTTCTCTTTAACCCTCACCATGAGTAAAAGACCAACTAACCTACAGCGTTTGAGGAAGACGAAAAGAAGCAAGGATTCAGCTCCTTCGCCTGCTGCTCAAGATGCTACCACCGCTGCTTTTGCTTACGACCCACGTGGTGTAGCGGGTGCTGCTGCTGCTACTGCTGCTGCTGCTAATGGCGACGGCACTACTGTTGATGGAGGGTCTCATACATTTCCTTACTGGCTACCGATGACCTGTACCCTGCTGCTGCTGCTGCTACTGTTGCTACTGATACTGCTGCTACTGCTACTGCTGATGAAGGTGCTACTGCTGCTGCTGCTGATGGAGGTGCTACTGCTGCTGCTGCTGCTGCTGCTGATGATGATGATGATGATGATGAAGCTGCTACTGCTACTGCTGCTGATGAAGGCATTACTGCTGCTGCTGATGTTGAACATTATCACCCTCACGCTGGAGAAAACCGTGCTGGTGCAACTACAGCTGAAGACTATACTGAAGATTTCAATGCTTACTTGTCACACGGTTATAAGGTGATAGGGAACACTTCGTACAGTGAATATATAAAATACACTAGAGGTCGATCCTTTGAATTATTGACCAATTCGTGGTAATTTAAAAAAGGTACAGAGTTGACCACATATCTCTTTGAAGTCAAACTCCAACCAAAAACAGTCAGGAAGTGGGTTCTATCGTATTCCTATCTTATATTTATCTATGTTATGTAGAAAGTGTGGACTTTCATTTAATAACGTGTAAATATAATTGCTCAAAATGAAAAAAACATGAAATGAAATTATGACAAATAAAAGTAAAATGTGTACTTCTCCATATGAAGGTTCTATTGTATTCCTATCCAATATCCAACTATCTCATGTAAAAAATATCGCGGAAAATTTTTAAAAAATAGGGTCAGGTGATCTTCTCATCTACATAATAGAGGTTCACGTGGCTAAATCACGTGTTGTTTACAAACAAGAAGGTCATGTGGTTGACCAACCCTCATTTACATAATTGGGTCACGTAACCTAGCCCCATTTTCCCACCCGAAGGCCCCCCCCAAAGACCCCAAAATATTTTACAACTTTTTTTTTTTTGGCAAGCCTTTAGCTTGCCTTTTTACACACACATTCACCTCTAACCTTTATGCTAATGAGGTCACGTGATCCATTATCTCAATATGATTTACAGGGGATTAAAACTATTATTCTTAGAGATGTCAAAGCCTTCCTTTCTTCTATTCAAACTGCATAAGGGGCTTATCTCAGAGGAGTATATAAGGAGGGAACAAATTTTTATTCACTCACACTTTCTCTTTAACCCTCACCATGAGTAAAAGACCAACTAACCTACAGCGTTTGAGGAAGACGAAAAGAAGCAAGGATTCAGCTCCTTCGCCTGCTGCTCAAGATGCTACCACCGCTGCTTTTGCTTACGACCCACGTGGTGTAGCGGGTGCTGCTGCTGCTGCTGATGGCGACGGCACTACTGTTGACGGAGGGTCTCATACATTTCCTTACTGGCTACCGATGACCTGTACCCCTGCTGCTGCTGCTGCTGCTACTGCTGCTGCTGCTGCTACTGTTGCTACTGATACTGCTGCTACTGCTATGCTGATGAAGGTGCTACTGCTGCTGCTGCTAATGGAGGTGCTACTGCTGCTGCTGCTGCTGCTGCTGCTGATGATGATGATGATGATGATGATGAAGCTGCTACTGCTACTGCTGCTGATGAAGGCATTACTGCTGCTGCTGATGTTGAACATTATCACCCTCACGCTGGAGAAAACCTTGCTGGTGCAACTACAGCTGAATGCTATACTGAAGATTTCAATGCTTACTTGTCACACGGTTATAAGGTGATAGGGAACACTTCGTATGGTGAATATGTAAAATACACTAGAGGTCGATCCTTTGAATTATTGACCAATTCGTGGTAATTTAAAAAGGGTACAGAGTTTACCACAGATCTCTTTGAAGTCAAACTCCAACCAAAAACAGTCAGGAAGTGGGTTCTATCGTATTCCTATCTTATATTCATCTATGTTATGTAGAAAGTGTGGACTTTCATTTAATAACGTGTAAATATAATTGTTAAAAATGAAAAAAAATGAAATGAAATTATGACAAATAAAAGTAAAATGTGTACTACTCCATATGAAGGTTCTATTGTATTCCTATCCAATATCCAACTATCTCATGTAAAAAATATCGCGGAAAATTTTAAAAAAATAGGGTCACGTGATCTTCTCATCTACATAATAGAGGTTTACGTGGCTAAATCACGTGTTGTTTACAAATAAGAAGGTCACGTGGTTGACCAACCCTCATTTCCTAATTGGGTCACGTAACCTAGCCCCCTTTTTCCACCCTAAGGCCCCCCCAAAGACCCCAAAATATTTTACCACTTTTTTTTTTGGCAAGCTTTTAGCTTGCCTTTTTACACACACATTCACCTCTAACCTTTATGCTAATGAGGTCACATGATCCATTGTTTACAAATAAGAGACTATGTGGTTAAGTCACATGGCTATATCACATGTTGTTTACAAACAAGGGAGGTCACGTGGTTGGTCAACCCCCATTTACATAATCGGGTCATGTGACCTAGACCATTAGCCAATCAGAGACCTCCATTTGGAAATCACTCCACAGGGGGTCTAGGTCACGTGATCAAGGGGGCGTCGCCTATTATGCAAATGAGGTCTCATTAGCATAAAGGGGTGTGATCTATTATGCAAATAAGGGGTCACGTGACCAAATGGAGGCCTCTGATTGGCTAAGGGGGTGTGGCCTATTATGCCAATGAGGTGCTCACCACGGGGGTCCAGGTCACATGAACAGATGGAGGCCTCTGATTGGCTGCATTTTGCGTGAGTAATATCCTGTAGTTAGCTATAGTCCTGTTCCGATACATTATATACTACTCACAGTGAAAGTAATCTTCGAAAGGTCTCTTCCACACGCACAAAAAAACGACAACAAGAAACAAGATACGTATGATAGTTACAATTGTGTCTAAAACATAACTTTAGTGCTTTACGGGGATATTTGAAATGATACTGGATCCAATACTATTCAAACCATATAAACAGCTAATCAAGAATTGGAAAGGGCTTCACGGTCATCCTATATACACACAGTGAACTGCAGCCGTGGGAACCAAATCGTGAACTGGTTGGGGGGGGGGGGGGGAAAGCTCAGCGGACCCAACGTCAACCACCAGCTTTACCTGTCAATTATACAGGTCCATAAATATAAAAGTGTTGTCTTTGGTGACGTTCCTCTCTGATTTGTAGCCCCTGCTCCCGTGCATTTCCCCCCCCCCCCTGATATTACCACAATATTCAAATCTAGGGGATTCATTTTGGAAATCTTATAACGGGTCTTGGTAAATTTCCCTCATATTCCTACGCCATTGATAACCTAATAATGCACAGCAAGACAATCTTCTGCTGCTTTATTTCTGCTGTGGAACTCACGAATCAAGGATATATCAGGGATGCTACTTTTCATAACTTTTTAGGAATTCCGAATTTTTTATTGTCATTCCTATAGGTATATCCTATTGTAAATTGAGAAAATTAGGAGGATTTCCGAAGTTTTGGGGATAAGTGAGTGGCATCCCTAATATATTCTACCCAGTAGGTATCTTGATACATGCACAGCAGTTGTGTATAATAAAGCATATAGTGCATATACAAGCATACAAATACAAAGCTTTCCCAGTCTCCACAATCCTAGAGATTCTTTATCGTAAACATAGATGCACATATTTACAGTGTAATGGCCAGTGTACTTACCCTCTGTCTACCTGTCAGTGAATGTCGACGGTTAGGTTGTGATTGGCCTGGGGTAATGGGAGGACTAGATGTGAGCAGAGAGGGAACTACTAATCGTCAAGTAAAAGTGGAACGGGTGAATACATGGGGCATGTTACTGAAACTTTTCTCATGCACACAACATAGCCTTCCATGGTGAGAATGGGATCAAGAATGTTTGATCACATGTGCTTTGCAAAATCATAGTATTTAAGGGGGATTTGGGGAGGCATAGCCCCCTCCCCTGCAAAAAAAAAATCAGATTGAACCTCAAAATTTGTTGTGGTCTCAGGGATTTAGGTGGCAAATTACTGCAAGAAATTTTTCAAATTTTCCAAATTAAAATGGGTTTATCATGGGGGCTTTGGGACTGAATTGCTCCTAGAAAAATTTCAGATTTTATATAAAATGAATTTGACTTTTAGAGGATTAGGGGGTAAATCTCTATGGGAAAATTTTAAAAGTCTAACCATAAAAATGAGTGTGTTATAAGAGGTTTTTGGGGAAATTGGTCCAAGAAAATTTCAGATTTCACAGCCTAATGTATGTGCTTTACTTTACTTATGGGGTAAAAATCCCTAAATTTTTAGATTGATTTTTTAAAATGGATGTATCACAGGGGATTTGTGGGCAAATTACTCTCAGAAAATTTTCAGATTCTCCTTTCTAAATTGATGTATTGTAGCGAATCAGGAAGAGCACAAAAACCATTTCAGATTCTACCTCTAAATAGATTATGTTTTAGACGATTTAGGGGAATAAACTCTTAAGACTCAGAGATATCAGTTGAAAAATTAAGGACCCTTGAAGACTTCACAAGTGAAAGACTTTCTGAAAGTATATAACTGCACTGAAGTCTAGATGAAGGGCCTCTGAATGTCTGAAAATGGATGAATGTCTGAGGGTCTGAAGAAAATTGCCAGATTTTTACTCTAAATATTGGTCTCTTTGAAGATTGGGGGCAAATGGCATTGAGGAAATTTTACCATTAAAAAGACTGATAATGGTATGGGAGCTTTTGGGGGAAATTGCTTCAAAAAAATCTTCAGATTCTCTAGGTATGTGTACATCTAGATTGGTGTAATTTTCTTGATTAAGGGGGCATATATCTCCAAGTCACTGCTAAAAACCGACCTTATATGATTTGTGTGTTCTATGGAATTTAAAGGGGGCTAGCACGGCTACGACATACCCGCTTTAGCAAGTCATGTGACCACCCATTGACCAATCAGATCATAGCAAATTTTTCGTTGTGTGCTGCGAGTTTATCAACGATTTTTTAACCTACCCACGTTGAAATTGGCCATGCTAGCGCCCCTTTAAATTGCTTTATGAAATTTTTCAGATTATGCCATTTAAATGGATGTGATCTCAAGAGTTTGGAGGCAGATTGTTCCAAGATAATTTTCAGATTTTCAAAACGACCAGGTCGTGTGTATTACTACCTACTTTATGCATGACCAAAATGGCACATTGGACATAGATTGGATATATAGGTACCAGTAGTATATATGGGTAAGCTCAGCGCATAGCTACAGCTACTGAAATCCGTTTGACCTACTTACGAACTGGAAGTGACCTTTTGACCTCGCCTTTGCACATGCGCAAGATTCAAAATGGCGGACAGCAGACAACGTTTGACATATGTTGTCATCGACTTTGTGCATGCGCAGAGATAGGCTAAATTCAAAATGATGGATGTTAGGGAGCATTCATTATTAACAACAGTGGTGTGGGTAGGTAGGTAGGTAGGTAGGTAGGTAGGTAGGTAGGTAGGTAGGTAGGTAGGTAGGTAGGGGTAGGTAAGAGTAGGGTAGGGTAGGGTAGGTAGGTTTATATAGGGTGTGTGTGTGTTATACACATGTGGCCTTTCCCCCCAAAATACTTAAGGGGTGCCCCCACCCCATAGCCTAGCCTACCCTACCCTACCCTACTTTACCCTACCTACCTACCTTATCTATTTTATTCTATCCAGTAACCAGCATGTTTTTTTTGTCCCCCTACATTATAACATTCTCCCCACTGTAACGTTACAAAAATAAATCCTATCAACATGTTCCAATTAGCCTTTTACATGCTGCACCCTACGATAGCACGCCTACCCTTATCATGACATTTTTCCACCACCACTGCGCACCCATTGCTGCTCACTGGCTCATGGATGAATAACAAACAATTTATGTAGGGTAGGGTAGGGTATGGGGTGAGGTGATTGTTCAAATGCAGACATCATTCTAACAATCTTTTTTTGATTTTTTTTTCACAAAGGATACATGTTAAAACACACCTTTAACCTATGCATTCTTTCAACAAAAATGAAAGAAATCTAACATTTTAGCAAAATTTTTTACAAATTTACCTAAAAGTTACAAAAGTTTCCACTTTTTACACACAAAATTTCCTCATTTTAGCAAAAATGTTACAAAAAGTTTACAAATTTAACTAGAGCTTGCTGTGTAGAGTGGATAGTCAGTAATGAGAAGAGGTTGGTGTGTGTAGAGTGGAGAGTCAGGTAGCACCTAAGAACTTTCAATAAACGGTGCGCTTTGATTAAATGCAGGCTTGGTCACATGGTAAACAAAACCCACGTGACTGGTCAGTGTGAGCAGAGTGATTATTTTTGTAGTAAGTCACTCTTATGGTAAATTTAACTTGTGCTTTTAGTCCCTAGCCATGTGACCACAAAGCCAGGTGTAAGTAAGTTTATACATAGATAGTAAACCTATATGCCATAGGTGCAAATGAATTAATCATTTCCTAGCGGTCACCAGTCTTTCTCCTGGTTTTTGATCACCTTCTCACTAGTTGCCAGCTGGAAACTGACAGGTTGCGGAAATTTTGATCCACAGAGGTCAGGTCTCCAGTTTCAGAAGTGTTGGAGCCAACACTCTCAGTGTCACTTTTATCACCCATGCACTGATTGCTTGGTGGCATAGTTGACACATTGATGGTTGGAAGGGGATAGAAAAGTGTTGAGGCAGACAGCCAAGGAAGAGAGTTTTGCTGTAGACACAAGGGAAGCAAAACCCTGTGACTTGTAGTAGCATGGTTGGCACAGTGCTGTCGCTAAAGTCTGACCTTGAATTGTGTTGAAGTTGTTGTTATAATTTCTGTAATTCAGTGGTATAGGTGTTCCTGGTCTTCTGTTGGTTTCTAATTTGAGGTTGAGGTGCGATGGTAGTTTGCGACTAGGAGTGTGGACGACTCAGTGTCTTCCTTCCTGCTGCCACAATTGCTTTACAGACTTGACTAGAGCTGGGACCACGTTTGGCTGTCGTGTTGTGAGTGAGGAACAAAAATAGGGACACAGCTATTAGACAATAAGCCATTCAGTATGATTCACAAGAGGTCCACATTAATACCATATTGACATATAAGGCGGAACAGCAGTGTTTTGACAGTTAATCACAAAGTTGTAGAGCTTAGTCAATAGATAAAACAAGGCGTGGGCTTAGTATCCAAGGACGCTTCTTTTAGTTTATCTTTAAACCACCAGGTGGCAATGCTGAGTCTGTGCCGCATCACTAAGGTTAAAGAGGGTGGTCGTGATTATGCTCGATATGGAGCTAGAGTTGCTCGGACCCGGATGTGTTGACGCTTCTGTTGGATGCTGGAATTTTTCCTGGATAAATCAAGGTAAGTGGTTTGAAAATTTTGTATTTTCAAACCCTTGTTTCCCGCGGCTCAATGGGGTATAAAAAGGACTTGCTGGCATTTTTTTATGTCAAAGATTATGTAATTGGCATCACAGAGGTGTTTTACTAAAAGGAAATTGTTTCATTTCAGCATCGTTGAGATACATTTTGCTATCTAAGCGGCGCTGCCAGTGCCGGGCATGATGAACGGGTGGTAATCAGGTAGGTCGAAGTTTACCGATGGGTTTTAATGGACTGAAATCAAGTTTACTTTTGACAGCACGTGTCATTGTTGTTTTGACGCGCACACCAAGTGTGGGCGTCTGTGAGAGGTTGTTGTCATGGTGACATTATGTGATGGACATCTTTTTTGACGTTGCAGTGTAATTTCAAGATGGCATTTAGGACGTGGCGTCTGGCAGGACGCAGTGGGTACGTGATGAGTAAACATTGACTGTCTATGTTAGTTTTGTTTAGCTGATGGTCTAATCTGATGTTAGAGTTAATTAGTTTGGTAGGTAGCGCTAAATGATGGGTTGGGGAGTAAGATGCCGTTGGGTTGGGAGTAAGATGCCATTGTGGGGAGGGGGATCCCCACACAAGGGTTTGACAGGTTTTATCCGATGCTTTATCCAGCGGGATGCGCTACAGTACCTAACATCCCCACATAAGTGTAATGGGTGCGCTTTAGTCCCTACTGACATTTGTTTTAACCTTTGGACTGGTCCATGTTGCTAACTGGGAGGGGTGGTTGGTAGTGTAGGGACAGTAATTCCCCGTACTTGGTTGCCTGACCCCCAGTGGACGGTCTCTGGGTAATCGCTGCTCCCTAGTGTGTATCATACCGATTCAGGTGTGGTTGGAAGGTGAGAACGTCAGGCCAGGGGAAGTAGCTCAGAGGTAGAGCAGCTGCTTCGAAGTTGGAGGGCCCCGGGTTCGAGTCCCGGTTTCTCCAGTACGTTTTCACCAACCTCTACATTGGTGGAGAAACCGAGCATCCTAACGCAATCATGAGATCAAAGATGTGGGTGGCTGCCCGTATCTTAATGTGATCGCGACTGATTGAGGACTCTGGACTGGGCTGGTATGATACAGATGACGCTTCAACCAATCCAGTACTGCTACTGGTACATCCACTGGGAAGTCAGGAATGCCCCAAACTGCTTGATAAAGACTCAATTTCCAGGTAACTGGTTTGAGGGGGAATGCCGGGTGCTAGTGGATGGTGGTTGAAACTGATGGGGAGGAGTGTAGGGGCAGTAATACCCCATACTCGGTTGACTGACCCCCAGAGGACGGTCTCTGGGTAATCACTGCCCCTAGTGTGTATCATACCAATCCAGGTGTGTTTGGAAGGTGAGAACGTCAGGCCAGGGGAAGTAGCTCAGAGGTAGAGCAGCCGCTTCGAAGTTGGAGGCCCCCGGGTTTGAGTCCCGGTTTCTCCAGTACGTTTTCACCAACCTCTACAGTAGTATTGGAAAAAATGGCGATGTTAAATCAGCGACGATCCCCACATGAACTGAAACTATTGTGATTTAGCATTTTGAGTCGAAGAAACCTACCATGGAGTGTTTTATGTGGCCCTCTCAGCCAGTGAAGGATCAAAGAGGAATTTCTCCTTTGGAGGCTGAGCTTCTTGAGGTGTAATAAGTCAAGCTCAGTGGAATTCACTGTGCTTGATGAAGGTATTGGATGCCAAGATGCTTTAGGAGTGGCTCGGGCCCTTAGTGGCAAAACTGCACAGAACTGGCAGATGTTTCCCCATCCAATGGGGTCAGTTGAAAATCTGGCTAACCTTTCTGCTCAATTACCAGGTCACCTTGGGTACCTCTTCAGGTGGATAGTATTGAGCCATCCGACAATGATGGTGATGACCTCATTTTCCAGTGCGCTTCCAGGTAATGCCTGAACGATTTTGTTAGCCATGGTTTTGACATGGTGGCCAGGATTGATGTAGGGCAGAGGTTAATGCCATAAGTCATATCACCCACTGGAAAGCTGTAGGTGCTACCTATCATTTTCTTGAGCTTAATCCAAGATGTGGGGTTAGCCATGGTGGGAGTACTGTGAACAGTAATGAGCTGTGCTGGATGTGTCACACACATGTGCACATGCCACATGATAATGCAGCAGAAGATGGCGATGATTGGTGACAATAGGTGTAACAAGGGAAAACTCAAGGCGATATCCAAGGTGTATTATTACATTGGTGGACAATAATGTGGATTTATCGTGGATGTTTACCGCACCATCTCTAAGGGTGAGTAGGTCTTTGATTAGGGGTAAAATCTATTTTCTGGTTGTGTAGTTCTTTAAGGTGTTGAAAATTTAGTATGTTTAGGGCGGAAGGTGTGGTTGCTATGGTTACTCCTGAAACATTGGTGGGCGGGTTTCCAAAATGTCGCCATAGGTGTAAGTTGAAAGCTACTTGGGCTATTCGGTTTTAATGTGATGTTTTGAATACAAGATAGGATGGAATTGATAATTATCATACTGTTGTTTTTTGAGTGAGCACAAACACGGTACAAATACTATAGAATAGGCTGCATTCTTTTTCACTTCTACTTGTAGGATGGATAGTGACCTGTTAGTTATTACTATATAAGAATTGTGTAAGATGGGTTTGATTATATTGGGGATGATGGCTGTCATGTGAGCTTGAAAATTACAAGTATAATGGACAGCTTTTGGTATGTCTAAAACTAGGGACAAAGCACAGGTGGGAAGGCACACCTTTTTTACTAAGCTAGTATACTTTTTATTTACTAGGGGCGCAGTATATCTACAGGGGCAAGCCTGGAATCCATCCCCAGGCTCCCATAGGCTTACTATAGGAAAAAAGACACCTCTCACAATCATGTCATTTTGTCAGAGAAGATATGCTCTGATCTCTGAGAAAAACTAGATACGCAGAGAGAAAATGTTGACAAACCTGTCCTAGTGATATCCTCAGGATATTTTCATGTCAAAAAGTGTTATTTATACTTTTATATGACTGTACATTAGTTGAAAAGTGACTAGATTCACATAGGTGGAGGGGCAAAATGGAGTGTCAAGTGAGGACATCCGACTTATTAAAACCTACTTAGGCTACCAGATGGTCAGTCACTAAATAAATTAACAGGCCTCTATCTTACTCATAACCATCTACATGGGTTCAGTTTAACCACACTGTTGACATCAGTCTAATTCTAATGCACTTTTGTCAGGGTATGGTAGGCTGTTAATCATCAAAGGTCCTGCCCCTTTCTGGTACAGATTTACACTGCCACCAATGACCAAAATCTACCTTTGTAGACCAGATTGACACTAGCGCCCTCTGTAGTATAGGCTTGATAAACTGAGTGTGATATATGTTGCAACTTATAAATATACCGAATTTACACATATTCATGTCCATGTGATCCATTTCAATAGAAAGTAAGTGGGTCTTGGACATGACTATATATGTAGGTAATGTTCCTCTGGGACAGTGGGGTTTGGGTTGTGATATGAAATTGCTCAATAAATGGAGTGACTTTTATGGAAAGTCTTGAGGAAAAGATTGTCTAACATTGCATCTAAAAAGTGGACTGTTTCTATGATGTATTTTAAGGCGTTGTTCTTGATCAATGGGACAAACTTTCAGGATGCTGCAGGGTTTGGTTAAATGATAAATCCAAGGTGAACACCAAGGGTTATACTATTTTCCAAAATTGGAATTTCTAAATTTCCAAATTGAAATTTCCAAATTGGAAATTAAAATTCCAAGTGTGCTATTGACTGTTGGATAGGTTTTGTGGATCTATCCTGAATTCCTGCTGCAGCATCCTACAAATTTTTACAAATTTACCAAAAAAAAAAATTCCACGTGACTGGTCAGTGTAAGCAAAGTGATTAATACTAGAGGATAGACCATATGTTCAGATAGCAATGTCTGAGACAGTTTGGTGAATAAAACACTGTTGTTAGGTTTAAAAAAAGCCTATGGTTGTAAATGTGATCCTGTGAGTTGGAGTGATGTATGTGCATCTATGAAGTGTAAATTTGGAAATTTACACTTTATTGTTGGGTCCTATATAAAACATCGTGGTGTGTATATATCAGTTTTGTGTCACACTTTTGGGTGATTATACTGTATTCCTAGTTGTGTAGCTGGTAAAGTAGGTTTATAAATTAGTCCTAATGTGAGTGAGCAGTGTAGAAGACTATAGATGTAATGGAGCTAACTTTTGTTATATATGGAGGGGTCACCATAGAGTTAAGATAAGGTCAAAATATGCAGCGGGCGCCATAGACTTAATATTAAATTAAGAGGTTGTGGTGAAAAAAAATGTTATGATTGAGTAGGACTAAAGGTAGGAGGGGTTAAATCCGACAATAGCTTTGATCCTGGAACACTAGTTTTCAAAACATTGATGGGAACATTTTTATTTAATTGTGCGCCATGTAAAATGACATTCAGTGACAAGGACATTTTCTTTTTCAAAAATGGTGAGTGAAAAAAAATTTAATTTAACCTGTGGAAAAGTGCTTTACAGTGACATGGAAAATAGCAAGCGTTGTTTTTATCATCGCTTCTACCAAAGTGGGATCAATAAAAAACTGAATTTTCACCCTTTTGAACTAATGAGGAAGCAGGGAGTAAGCGACATCAACTTGTAAATGAAGTTTAAATAAGCGACACCACCTAACTGCAGCCCCTCCCCTCTCTAGGGTGAAGGGTAGGGGAAAGGAGTAAAACCTGAAGCTCACCCATGAGTCAGCAAGGGATGATAACCAAGAAGCAGAGCAAGCCCCCTTCAATTTTACTGACTGGGGGAAAGAAGTTAGTTTTGACTCTTCCTTTACCAGACTATTTTCAGAGCAAATTAGAATAGAAATGGTGATGCGTTATGCTGGGCTAGTCAATCAGAAAGAGAAACCCCAAGGTTTCTTCATCTACTTTATTTTGTGAGATATAGGATGAAACACATGTTGTTCTAATGAGAAAAATTGATCATTCAACCAAACTTCAAATTGCGATACCTCAACACTCCCTGTATTGATTGTAATGAAATAAGGTGTATGTTGTAGAAAATGCAAACATTTTGCTGGAATTTTGGTAAATGATGAAATTTAGAAAATGTTCTTTTTGGTTACCATGGCAACCAAAACTATGCAAAATCGGCATTTAAAGCATATCTGTTGCCATGGTAACCAGCCCAAATGACCCATAATGCATCAAAATTCACTGAAAATTTCAATGCCATTTTGTTGAGCATGGAACAAAGTCAATTTTCACCAAAAAGTTATATTATTTGATATTTTTCTTGATTTTTAGCTTGAATATTGATTAAATCTATGATAAACTTTTATGGTAATTCAGAAATCTATTTGCAGTTTGCAAGATTACCATACAAAAAGTATTTGAGATGCAGACCAACTTCTTTGACTCTATGGAGAACCAAACACAAAGTGCAGCACTGAAACAAATATCTAAGACTTTCAGTGGATTTTGAGGAGGTTATATACTACTCAAAATCGGCCAAAAATCGGCCAAAATCGGCCCAAACTACGCATAAATGCGTATCTGGTAAAGGAAGAATTAATAAAGTCCATGGATTTACTGAGAAAGCAAGACCTGGATTCTGAGCAGGTTTGGACTACACTTCTGCCTGCTGATGTGACAGCCCTAGATATAACTTTAATAGGACAGTCAATGCTCCTCAAGTGTGCACTGCGAAAACTGGGTAACATCCGCTTTACTAAAGATACTAGTGATTAACAACCAGCCAGGAACCCACTGTGCCTGAAAATAGCCAGGACATGATTTTTTTTACCAAAGATCAAGCAACCAGACAAACCAGCCATTATTGGAAGCAGGTCTGGTTCTAAACCATCTGTTAAAGGATCCTCTAACTCTGCAGCACTAGGTAAGCAGCTAGACATTGGTGTCAAGGACATGTCCACCTAAGGACACATCACTTGGATTTACTACCAGCAAAACAAGTGGGGCACAGGGTTACAGACAACACTCTGGGTTACATAAACAAGTCGCCATTGGACAAAACAGCTTAAACAATGGAACCCATATAAATCGTGAAATTAGGTCAAATGGTGGCTCTAAAGACTCTCAAGTACAAACTTAAGTTTACACATTGTCGTATGCAAAATGGATTAGAAAAAAAAGTGTTAACTTTTATCACCTACATCATAGCATTTTTTTTCACCACAACATGAAATAAATAACCAAAGGTAAACTAGGTTAAGGTAGGTAGGTAGGTAGGTAGGTAGGTAGGTAGGTAGGTAGGTAGGTAGGTAAGTAGGTAGGTAGGTAGGTAGGTAGGTAGGTAGGTAGGTAGGTAGGGTAAGGTAGGGTATGGGGTGGGGGGCACCCCATAAGTATTTTGGGGGGAAAGTGTATAACATGCACACACACCCTGTATAAACCTTCCTACCCTATCTTACTCCTACCTACCCCTACCTACCTACCTACCTACCCACCATCCTGTTGTTAATGATGAACGCTCCCTAACATCCGCCATTTTGAATTTAGCCTATCTCTGTGTATGCGCAATTTCAATGACAACGTATGTCAAACGTTGTCTGCTCTCCGCCATTTTCAATCTTGCGTATGCGCAAAGGCGAAAAGGTCACTTCCGGTCCGTAAGTAGGTCAAATGGATTTCATTAGTTGTAGCTATGTGCTGAGTTTACCCCTATATACTACTGGTACCAATGTAACATCTCATATGCATGGGCTCTGTGGCCAAATGGATAGGGTATCAGACTTTGGGCCTAAATGTGCAGGTGCGTACACTCTTTAAGGAAGGCTTTGAAATCTTTTTTGTTTTCAACTTGTCTCCATTAGAATAACTATATCAAACCAAAATAACTGCATGAAATTAAAATCAGCATAATTGAAATCTTAATTCTGCCCCCCCCCCCCACCCCCAACTTGAATGGCCGATGGTCGTGTGTATAGTGGGTATTACACCAATTTATACGCACGATTTGGTTGTGTGCATATCGGACACTTATGCACGTCTGCCTATGGTCGTGCATATAGTGGGTAGTAATACACCCGACCTCGTCATTTGTATAAGACATACAATCATGCATAATGAGATACCATCGGCCCGACAGAGGCCAAGTGGACTATGGGTTTTAGTAACACCCATAGTCCACTAGGCCAAATTACAGACACCTTTGTGCACAAAACATGGTCAGGGTAGGTATAACTAAATATTTTGATAATACTGGATATTATGTGTCTGTTGCTATGGCAATTAAACCTCAACCAATATATCAGCTATTAACTGAATATCTGACCATAAACCTTCCATATCAGCAGGGAATATACCCCCAGTATATGGTCGTTATCAACAGGGCGGTATGGCCATCAAATAAACCGATTTTCAAATTATCATTAGCAACAGACCCTCCATCATTATTAAGTCTAATCTGAACTATATCTCCATAAACTTTAAATCTGGACCATGAATCATATATCGTGTTGTTTATCTTAACTTCCTGTATCCAAAATTACAAATGGTCTTATTGGATTCGTGACTTAAGGCGGACCTAAAAGAGTACAGCTGCGTAAATTGGACCGGAAGGCTTATTTGATGTACCTGTATTCAAGGACGAATGTGGCTAAGATGACCACGACCATGCACTTTAATTGTAAGATGGAACATTGTATTTGTGTCTGATATCTTGGACACGACGTCGTTTACTGACCAGTACGCTCTACCCCTTGGGAGAGTACTGCCTTTATATTATGAGCGTAGTTAAAAACTGCCAAACTACTGCCTGTAAATATTGGGGAATTTGCCGCTCTAAGAATCAGTGTTTATGCCAATGCCCCCCGAATTCGTGGAAATCGATGGCACCGCTCCTATCAATTCAAGCAGGCCATGTCCTCTTGGTCAAAAATGAAACAGGCATCAAAACAGTTTTACTCTCGACATGCCCATATTTGGGCTCTCGCTGCCTCTACACCAAGCAGGGTGTTGCACATAAGGAAAAGGGTAGTTTTGCCTAAGAAGTGCCTCGCCTGCAGCAGTCACTTTCTTTTCAGTCCTGACTTTTTCTCATGTTGCACAGAAGTGCTCATGTCAGTCAAGTACAAGTACCTTTCAATGAAGATGATAGCTACAAAAATACAAAAGCATTAAAAAGAGAGTCAGACGTAAGATACCTGGAGGGTGTTGCTCCTATTGTAAAAAGAGCTGTGAGTATGTGCCCTCTTTTCTAAACAAGTCGTTCACTGCTTCACCAAAGTACTTGCACTCACCACATCAGTCTGAAAAGTCACCTGCCTTGTTTAAAAGAGAGAGAGAGAGAGAGAGCTGCACTATCAGGTACTTACTCACATCACACACTCTATAATATATTATACTGACTGACTTCTCCCAACGAGGTACCTACTCAAATCCCCCTTTTTTAGCACCATACTTGAATGGCCACTTGTGAGCAACAAAAGGGACAAGTTATAGGTACATGAAAAGAGAGGACTGGAAATGAGGGCATTTTTAGCCAGCTCTTCCTATTACTATAGGAGCAACACCCTCCTGCTTGTGCAGTACACTATGTTTTTAACCAAACCAGAAGGGTGCTGCTCTTATGCTAAATAGAGCTGGGAGTAGGTGTCCTCTTTTCCAAAGAAGTTACGATCTGCTTCACCATTCAACTTAATTAAATTTAATTGATAATAATAATTAAATAATATTGTGAGTGGAAGTTAAACTTCCACTCACAATATAAGTCTGAAAAGGCACCTGCCTTGCTTAGAAATAATGTGTGCTGCACTATGAGGTCCCTTCTTATGTCACATACTCTTTCAGGTGCTCTTGTTTTGACCGCTTGTGTGCAACACAAAAACGTTAGGACTACAAAGAAAGACACTGCTGCAGGTGAGGCACTTCTTAGGCAAAGCTACTTTTTCCAATATGAGCAACACCGTCCAGGTGGGTTTTCAGTCTTATATGGTGAATACAAGTTGTATGGTGAAGCAGAGCGTGACAGTACCTGCATAGTGCCCTCTTTTCAAAACAAGTCACACTCTGCTTCACCTTTCAACTTGCACTCACCACATTAGTCTGAAAAGTCACCTGCTTTGTTTTAAAAAAAGGGCCATCCCTGCGGGAATTTTAGTACTGGCTGTAGCCACTAGGGGAGCTACAGAGGCTGAAAATGTGAAAGGTAGGCCAAAAATTGCACTTATGCACCACATTTTTACACTGATAAAGATGGTTTTCCCCAAAACATTATATTTTCTGGCATTTCCTGTCTGTTTGGAATGTAAATAAGGGTTCTCAGATAGATTTGTTGCCATGGCAACTAAATTTACATTCCAAATAACATTCCAAAACAAAAATAATGGCAATTGATAAAATGTTTAATGGAGGTTCATATGCTGAAAAAGCATATAGATACCATTTCTAGATCCAAAGCTATGTCCAAATATATGTAAAGGGTTGGTCATTTTTGTATTGATTATTCAAATCGTTATGCTGATTAGATGCCTGATTTAATCAAAGCAATGAACGATAGAGCTTATTGGCTGCATTGATACAGTTGTCATTCCATTTTCGTGAAGCAATATCTCCAAGACCAGATGGGCTATCTGCAATTGTTATACCTCATTTTAAAGCTGATAACTTCAATTTCAAATGGCATATTTCTACGGTGCCGTCTTTCCCTAAGAAGTCATGCTCTGCTTCACCTTTCAACTTTCACTCACCACATTAGTCTGAAAGGTCAGGAGGGTGTTGCTCCTATTGTAAAAAGAGCTGTGAGTATGTGCCCTCTTTTCTAAACAAGTCATGTGCTGCTTCACCAAAGTACTTGCACTCACTATATCAGTCTCAGAAGTCACCTGCCTTGTTCAGAACAGAGAGAGCTACACTATCAGGTACCTCGTAGTCTCACACACTGTAACAAGGGCTTTTATGATGCCTCTGTTACCTGCTGCACAACTCACACTGAGTAGGTACTATAATGACTGACTTCTCTCCACTAGGGACCTACTCAAAGGTGGCTTTTTTTAGCACATACTTGAATGATCACTTGTGAGCAACAAAAGGGACAAGTTATAGCTACATGAAAAGAAAGGACTGGAAACGAGGGCATTTTAGCCTGCTCTTCCTTTTACTATAGGAGCAACACCCTCCTGCTACCTTGTTTTGAAATAGGTGGTACTGCACAAGAAGGTACCTAATTGTGTCACACTCTGTTTCAAGTCCTCTTGCGGTGAGTACCTTGGGTGTCCTTTTCAAGATAACTGTTAGAGCTTTACTGGAGGGTGTTGGGAAAAGGGAGAACCAGCTACTGCAGAACCACTTCTGCAGAACTGGCTTTCCATGTAGTGATAACTTTGCACTTGTGTTGCTCACAAGTGGTCATGCTAGCATGGTGCTAGAAAAGGGTGATTTGAGTAGGTACCTGGTCAGGAGAAGTCAGTCAGTATAGTATAGTTTAGAGTGTGTGACACGAGTAGGTTCCTGATAGTGCAGCTCTCTCTATGTTAAACAAGATAGGTGACTTTTCAGACTAATGTGGTGAGTGCAAGTTGAATGGTGAAGCAGAGTGTGACTTGTTTTGAAAAGAGGGCACATACTGACATCTCTATTTATCATAGGAACAACACCCTCCCTTACTCAATGCCAATATAGACATGATTAGACAGGATCACAGGAGTGTGTTGCTCCTATGGTAAAAAGAGCTGTCAGTAGGTACCTTCTTTTCAAAAGAAGTCATGCTCTGCTTCACCATTCAACTTGCAGCCACCACATTAGTCTGAAAAGTCACCTGCCTTGTGTAAAACAGAGAGAGCTGCACTATCAGGTACCTTCTCATGTCCCACACTCTACAGTATATTATACTGACTGACTTCTCCCAATGAGGTACCTACTCAAATCCCCCTTTTTAGCACCATACTTGAATGCCGACTTGTAAGCAACAAAAGGGACAAGTTATAGCTACATGAAAAGAAAGGACTGGAAATGAGGGCATTTTTAGCCAGCTCTTCCTTTTACTATAGGAGCAACACCCTCCTGACATGCCATGGTACTCAGCAAGAGAAGTTATACTAGACTGACTGACTACTCCAGACAAGGTACCCACTAACCTGATCCTTTTCTAGTACTGGAGAGTGTTGCTCCTATAGTAAAAGGAAGAGCTGGCTAAAAATGCCCTTGTTTCCAGTCCTTTCTTTTCATGTAGCTATAACTTGTCCCTTTTGTTGCTCACAAGTGGTCATTCAAGTATGGTGCTAAAAAGAGGGATTTGAGTAGGTACCTAGTTGGGAGAAGTCAGTCAGTATAATATACAATAGAGTGTGTGACATGAGTAGGTACCTGATAGTCCGGCTCTCTCTGTTTTAAACAAGGCAGGTGACTTTTCAGACTAATGTGGTGAGTGCAAGTTGAATGGTGAAGCAGAGCGTGACTTTGTTTTGAAAAGAGGGTACCTACTGATAGCTCTTTTTACCATAGGAGCAACACCCTCTAGGACTGGCATGACCATTTGTGTGCAACACAACAAGAAAGTTAGGACTTCTAAGAATGAGAGTACTGCAGGTGAGGCACTTCTTAGGCAAAACCACCTTTTTCCTTCAAAACAACACCCTCCTGTCCTTACATAATCAATTACATTGGATTTAGCAGATAGATCGTAGCACTGCCAGTAGTATTCACTAATGTAGGTCTATATGGCACAGTAATAAGGCATACTGAGTGACTGCACGCCAATTTGAAGGTTATGCGTTAGTCCATCCGTTCTGAAATAACCCCAAGGACAATCCTCACCACCAGTGTCAATATGATGTCAGCCATAAATCGTTATCAGTAACTGCAGAATTATCGTACGTATCTGTAGTCGCACCCAACTGGTTTCACCCCCACCCCAACCAGAGTTAAACTTTTAAAGTTTCTTTCATTGGAGGAGTGGGTGTTGCTGATGTAAAATGGTTCCACTTCCGTAATAGCCCTCATAAGGAGAAAGTGATGTTGTGACCAATCGATAGGCAATGCCTACCGTAGTGGCCCGTATAAGCGCCGGGGTTTCAAATAAGCGCCGGTCCCGAATAAGCACCGGGGGTGCCGGCGTATTGAAATCAATCTTAAGCACTAAAAAACAATATTCAAATAAGCGCCTGTCTCAAATAAGAGCCGGGGGTAAAGAGGTAATGAAATTAACGAACGCCCGGGCGCTTAGACGCGCCATTACGGTAAGTAGGGGCTAAAGCAATTTAAGTTCACCGCCTTCAGGTTATACATGTAGAGGGTACATGGAATTCAGCTCACATTATATACGGTTCTACCACTGACTTCCACAGAGCAGTGTATAGAATACCGTCAACCTGTCACCGGCCAGATCAGGAGCTTGTTGCTCCTATGGTAAAAAGAGCTATCAGTAGGTACCCTCTTTTCAAAAGAAGTCACGCTCTGCTTCACCATTCAACTTGCACTCACCACATTAGTCTGAAAAGTCACCTGCCTTGTTTAAAACAGAGAGAGCTGCACTATCAGGTACCTACCCATGCCACACAATCTATAGTATATTATACTGACTGACTTCTCCCCAACTAGGTACCTACTCAAATTCCCCTTTTTGAGAACTGTACTGGAATGACCACTTGTGAGCAACAAAAGGGACAAGTAATAGATACATGAAAAGAAAGGACTGGATATGAGGGCATTTTTAGCCAGCTCTTCCTTTTACTATAGAAGCACCAGAGTATAAAAGGAAAGTCCTCGCTACTTTTCATTTAAGAATACCAGAGATAAAAATAATCATGAAGCAAATAACCATGACTTGGAATGGGCGGGGGGGGGGGGCAGAAATTGGGATTCGGAGTATCCCCATTGTCAGTAATAGTTGGAATTTTATATTCCTTTAATCCTTATTTTTCTTCCATCGAAATGTATTGTGTCCACAAAAGAAAGTAAAGTTCTTATTTTCAATTGTAGCAACTTCTTTTTTTCGCAAATTGCCTGTCTCCTAGAAATGAAAGGTAGTTAAAAAACCTTAAGAGTACTTAACTCAGTCTTTGTTGCCACCAACATAAGGTGTGCTTTCACCTCCCTATTTTTCCCCAGACATGAAATAAAACATTTCTGCACAGGTGGCATGAGGCCAGAGTGAGGAGTTAGTTGTGTAAATACAGTATAGGAGTAGTGCAGATTCCTCCATGCCATGCTCTCTCTAGGACAGTGGTAGCTTTGGTGTCTTTGAAGATACTGTACAGTGTTGTGATAACCGGGCTGGCCACACCACCAGCCAACGGGCTAAATACGCCGGGGCCAAGATTAATATTGTAATTGCGCACGCGCCTAGATCGAGAGCTCAGTTCCGTTAGCAAGATCAGACAAGACACTCTGGCCATAGCGCAAACAAAGCACGCCTGACTGCCTTTTTCATTAGCGCTAAAGCAATTAGTCCATTTGTTTTAATGGTAATTAGCGGACTTTGTAAAAGCGAAAAGATTGATTGTGCCGTCGGTGATGAAGACATTCGGCATGCTATCAAAGGCCGGCAACGATTGATTGGACAAGTTGAAAGACGCGGCTGGCGTTAGCGCGCAATAATACACGGCGGTGCAGCGAGGCGTGCTGCGGCGCCCATTTAGCTAATGAGGGGGACACTAGGAGAGGGCCCGGTAACTGGGTGCGCCGAGGGCCTCTGAGCCGCTCCCCCTCACACAGACATCAACCTACTTAGGCCCTATTGCCATACATTCGATGAAAAAGGAGCGTTAAGTTGATTGCAGACTCCTTGCCTCAGCCCCTACTTTCCTTGTGTGTGGAGAGACTATACTTCTTAAGGTGGAAGTTTTGAGGATGGTGCACGGCACGTGGAAGTGTTGGTACATGAGCATCTTCTTAGGGCTTGCATGATTCATGGACGAACTACCGGTAGCAGATGCAGTATCTCCTCCTTTGGACACAGAGGAATGGCTCCAAGTTGTGAAACTACCGGATTTGTTCTACAGCTCATGATCAAACATCCTATACTAGTGAAATGATATGCATCTAGATGTGGCTCGTATTCCTGGTAGATCCAAAGAGCTCATGACTGATTGGATTGACATGGTATACAAACATGTTTTCACAAGACTTTTGAGCCAGGGCTTCAGCCAGCACCAACCATGCATTGGATTCCTGTCCGAGATATGTGAACTTGAACTGGAAACCTTGCTTTGTAGAAAAGAAAGCAATGGAGATGACTCTATGTCTATCAGAATGGTGAGTGACCGATATCAGAAAGAGGTATAAATAATAAGACTGCTTATGGTTATGCTGACTCTAACTCTGCTGTCACACCTTGGTATGACTGGTTGCAAATATCACCAAAGTGTGAAACACTGCACAGGACTCTCGCATAGAAGTCACCTGAATAGTAGCCGCAATTCTTTATACTACTCCACTATTTATATTGTGCACTCCCAAATAATCAACATAAACTGTAATCATTCTCATTGCATGTTCATCTACCTATAACAAGAATTACCAAACTTTATTCTACGCAAACGAATCAATAATTTACTCATACGATAATAAGCCCCCATGCTAAGCCTGATTAACTACCAATATTGTGTGACCCTGGCCCAGAGAACCAGTAGAAGTCTGATAAACCACAGTGACCCACTGGTCTGACGGGTCAGCGTATCTGTGCGCCTGCGTTGTAATGGTAGCCTCGCTCTGGTCAGTCTCAGGCGTTCCGTCAATGTCGGACGCGCTCACTAGGGGGCGGGGCGGGAGGAGAGGCCCCGCTGGCCTCGTTCTCGTTTGGCGCCTGCGTCGTTTGTATTCGGCGCGGCAGAGGTGTGTCAGATTCTCCGTCTTCATTAGGCAGTAGCGGGGTTGGCCCGCCAAGCGCCGTCCCGCCCTGAGAACTGTGGTCGGAATGGCGCAGGCCGCCAGGACATGGCTGGCTTAACGTGGCTGTAAAGTAAGGGGTGGCCATGGGACTGGGGGTGGGGCGGCGGCTGAGTGTGTAGTTTGAATTCAGGGAATTCTGTGGCCTACCCCACCTCCCTAACACACAGACTTTTATATTACCTGTCCACCTCCGAACGACCAGGCCCAGCACATAGCTATGGACATTCTAAGTTATAGGGGACTGGCGGGCGATCTCAAGTCGAATCAGGTAATTCCCATTAGTAGCCATGGGTGATAAAAATAGAAGTCGCAACCTATCTTTCATTCAGCCTATATGATCATTTTGCACAATCAATGACATGATTTCATGCAAACATAGGGTTGATATTCAGATGCGCTGAGCAAAAATGCCTTCTCTTCGAAGGTGAAAAGGGCAGGTATAGAAGTATCATTAACAGAGGTAGAGATGTACCGGAGCATCCTAACGAGTAATTCTTATGCGATAGGATAGAATGTGGAATATTCAAAGCACCGAGGCATAATACTACTCTTCGATATCCTGCATTATATATGTTCTCCAACCTCCTCTTATTCACTACACTGTCCACCACTCGTCCACCTCCAGCCATTAATAAGATCCACGTGGCAAATTGCTCTTCTCTATACTGCAACAGAACTACCGGGTTAGAGTAACAGTGAAATTGATAATTTTTATCTTTGCGTGATGGGGCGACCCTGGAGATCATGGGAAAAAAGGTAGTGAACAAATACCTTTCTGTGTTGTGACATTGTAAAAGGCATTTGAACTCGATATTGAACCGCGCTATAAAGCAAAATGGTCAAGAGATCAAGGTAGTAAATGCGGGGATTGTTGTTGTAATCACATGCCGCTCTAAAGTGGGTTGGCATTACAAAGCCATCTGGGCCAAGTGCATAAAGTGAGTGAGTAGTATATACAATTAGGACACTGTACCTGGCAATGTAGAGGGTGCAGAGGCAACCAACGATTTCGGTACATATCATCCTAAGACCTTAGTTGATATTGCAGATTCTGGCGTATAAGACATACTCTAGGCAACATCCTAAAAGGCGCAGCCATAGTCAATCTTGCTTAGAAGTCGCGTCCTATCTTTCATTCACCCTATATGATCATTTTGAATTCTAGATACACATGAACATGCACAATCAATGACATGATTTCATGCTAAACATATAGGGTTGATATTCAGATGCACTGAGCAAAGATGCCCTCTTTTCGAAGGTGAAAAGGGCAGCTACAGGTATTTTCTGATATTTCTAGTCATCATCCCCCTTTCTCTGCAGGTATGTTCGCCCCAGGTGCAGGGCTCCAGTAGCCGTCCACAGCACGCCAGGTCCGTCGCCGTCCCGTCGCCAAGCGGCGGATCAATCATAGCCAAAGGGAGGGTGTCGCACGTGCGAAAAAAATAATGGCGGTGATTATGCCCCTCCGACGGACGGCGGAGAAATTGCACCGTTGATGTATGACGCTCCTGTGCGTGACTTCATCGGGCGGCCGTCAGTGACGGAGGGCGCTGTCAGCGGCGCCCAGCGTACCCGTGATGGACGCCCGTGCGGCCACGGCCCAATGCCCAATTTGGGCGCCGCCATATATCAACAGCGACTGCGCGATCGCAGCCTAATTCCCAGCCTAATCATAATTGAGATGCGCGCGCAGCGGCGTCCATTTTGACCACGTGACGGAGGAGGTGTCACGCGGCTGCGCGCGCAGACTGTGGCGCCTCACGTGTTGCGCCATGATGTTATGTGCTTTGCGCAAGCGCCAGGAGCCCAACGCCACCGGAAGTAATCAGCCCCGGCGGTCGCTAGGGGGCGTCTCGGACACAGGCCTATTTATCGACCAGGAGAGCAGCTCGAGTGGTGGGAGCTGGAGGAGGGAGTGTTCGAGGAGGGTTGTGTGGGCAGGGGAGGTGTTATTGATGCACAAGGGAAATGTAGCACTGCCACCATTCCCCTTCACTGCTTAGACTTGGGCATAAATGTATACACACAACGACCATACCTCATCCTATTCCGGTTAAAGTAACCACCCCAACTATACTGTGGGGTAACTCTAACCTAACCCAAGAAGGTTATATACCCACGGTAGTTTTCTGTGTATGTGTGTCATAAAGTTTTCAAGCTGCTAAAACACCAACTGGGATAGTTACCATGACTAAGCGTTACAATATTGAATCCCCTCTTCTAATTTCCATCAAAGACAGGGCATATACAGCTATTTATGTATTAAACAAGTGAGTGTCCTATTAAGGTTGATCGCTACTCTTTACCTAAATATCATCAGAAAATCTTTTGGTTTAGAGGCAGCTAACATCAGATGGAATTGAAAAATGAGGGTCCCAAGCTACTTTTTGAAATATAGAATTTTGAAAAATAAAATTGTTTAATTTTTTTCCTCTTAAATGAAAAAGAATATTGAAAATTTTCTTTATCTTACTCCATATCAACCATTCATCACAGAATTATGAAACTTCACGTGTAAAAAGCCTTTTTATGGAAGAAAATGACAAAAATAAATTTTTAGCCATATACACACATGTAGTAAGGCATTTTTGGTAAAAGTGTGCTGTTTTGGGAAGCAGTGGGGTCAATTTGATATAATCTTATAAAATTTTGCCTGAAAACAGTATTGAAAATCACCAAGATTTTTTTTATACTTTCTCAGAAAATACCTTGTATAAATACCTTTATTATGCAAATAATTTTGACATATTGTCCCATGCATAATTTTAGGGTTTCGGACCCTTGAAATAAAAAAGTACTCAAAAATTGAACAAAATCTCACATTTGGAGCATTGCATTATGGGTAAAATGGGAAGAATCATACTATAAAATGGTTTCTACCTATACCATTAGATATTCTCAGCATTATAATCACTTCCACAATTTCGTTTAGAACATTTGAGGGTTATAAATATAAGCCATAAAAGAAAGTCGAAAAAATCTAAATTAAATCTAGATGTAATTATACACAAATTTCAAAGCATCACAAAATGGTCAATTTTCATCAAAACAACCTGAAATTTCTTCTGAGTATTAAAGACTAATGTCAATATGTGCCTACCAAAAATAGCTTCATTATGACTAGTCTAACTTGCATTTTCAACAAGTAGCGACCAACCTTATGAGAATGGTTAGCTAAGTGGAGACAGTCTACTTCTCCCAAGTCTGGTTGCCAAGCGGTTAGTGGATATTGGGCACGTAAGTAAACTCTCTTCCTTCCATGTGACCATCTATCAGATCACTGGCCATGCCTTAATTGGTCTGTCAAATAGGTCAGTACCGGGTGTAATGGGGTCAGCTCAAGGTCGACTCAGGGTCAACTGACCCCCTCAGGAGGTCGGCGACCTTCCCATCCCGACGGTTCGGCGTCGGAACCGGAAAAACGGCCATGTTGTGACACTAGCCCCCACTTCGCCAGCTGAGGGCAGTTTTGGACACTTCAAATCAAATTTAATATAATTTACCTTTGCATATAAGGCGCACCATGCCTTTAGGAAAGTTCTTTAAGGTGTAGAAACCCCAGATTCGTACCTTATACGCCAGGAATATTTGGTGCAGGTGAATAGACTCGCCATGCAGCACTCTACTGCTGCACATCATGAAAACGAGCATGAAGACGTAAACTTGTATGCACCATGCCACCCTAACAGAGTTAATCATTGGATGTGGGACTATCCCGTCGGACATTGCTGCCGCTGGACATCCTTGTCCAGTAGAAGCCTCTGGTATGACTGGGGGTAAAGATGACTGTGTGTGTTGTCTGGATGAAGGGGGTGGAGGTTTAAAGGGTTAGAGCTATACATTTATATGGAGCACCAATAAAGCAAAGTATGAAATATCAGGACGAGAGAAACACCCATGCGCCCCATTTTCCTAAAGTATGGTTGGTCTCTTGGATATCCATTCCCTCAATCACAGAGGTAGATTGTACACGACACTAGAACTCTGTGCCTTTATCAATGATACTCACAATACCATCATCACTTAGTCGTAATTTATTAGAATTACCTGATTTAATTCAGAGATTGTGAACGTTGTCAGAAAGGCTCCCCCCACTTGGCAATGACGGCAGTCTAGTCCCAGCACGCTTTGCCCAGCACTATTTGTGGCGGCGTGAACCCTGTGACATTTAATATCACCCTCCACGGACAGGGGGCCGATTGGTTCGTACCCCGGCCGCTAGATCACCACCATTTCGCACTGCCCGCCCGCCAGGGGGCCCAGCAGGCTTGTCAACAGGGGGCGTGCATGTGGCGACTTCCGCCCATAATACTATCCGCTCCTAATTTGATAAGCGCCTGTGGGGAAATGGGAAAAATGAATGAAATATTGAATTCCTTGTTTTATGTTTGGTCGGCGGGCCGAGTATATCATTAATTTTTCTAACGCCTTTGATTATTGCGTGGCGCGACCTCTCCGTGTACCTAATTTCTCTGCTGTCGAAGAGATTTAATGTCACCATGAAATAGTGGGGATATAGGACACTGTCTGTTCCACAATGCGAATGGCTTAATATGGGAATGTTCAGCAAACTATAACTTTCACTATGTACTATCTGAATTTATGGGGTTTAAGAAATGTTTGAGAGTTAAAAAGAAGAAATTCTTATGCCCGAGGTCCACTACGTGAAACTGGCAGCAGCGAAACGCCGCGTCTTTTTAATTCCTTTTTTCTGTTTCTATTTATTTACATTTGGCATTGAGCTGTCAGAAAGGATAATCAAGTGTATTACATGTATATAATGTAAACAATAGAAAAAAAACTGGACAATGGAAATTGTGTGTCGCAGGTAACGCTGCCGCGGCTGTGCCGCTGGTGGAGGTTTGGCTTTAGTGTGTCTGATTAAAATGGCCGATTCCCTACACTACTCACGAAGACACACATACAAGTCGGGGCAGTTATTTTCCCAGTCATCAGGGATAGGTGTGATAGGCAGATTTTGTAAAAAGTGTTTTTTACAGTGTACAGGCTTGGTGGGAAGGAGTAAGATAAGGTTGTTTCAATGTTAATTTAACATCATTTCAATGCATATTTTCTTGCAAATCCTTGTGTTATATCAATGTTTTTGAGCACTTATTTAATGTTGATTTAAGTCCACGAAATGAAGTTAAGTTGAACCATCTTTGTACGTTATTTCAAATTGGATGCTAAGATTGCCTCATTTTGTTGCCTGGGTATGGACCACAAATCTTAAAAAATAGTGAGGCCAAGAGGTTAACCAAATCTGTGCTATACGATTGAGTTGCCTTATAATAATGTATAATGCAAATTTACACAAGCTACATAATTCTTAACACATTGCATTGTTTACTTGGTGTCGTTACGGACACGGACAGCATGATCACATTTTGACAAGTGGGGGTATTGAGGGGTGCATTGTAACCTTCTTACGATGCCAGGGCTCAATCCCTCTTATCTTGAAATTCCATCACCGCCTCTACTATTTTAAAATGTCCATACCCTGATCATCATGTGGGGAGAAAATGCCTCAAATGAAGTTATGGGCATGCAAGTTTAACGCCTTTCTAGTGTCTGCCGATTTGACAGACACTAGAAATGGTACAATGTGAACATTTCTCTTCAATGGGAACAACAACGCGAAATGTCTGGTACATACTGCATTGGTATGTTATGAGAATAAACAACTCAATAAAAAGAATGTGGCAAGACATTACACAGAGATTTATTCAATATACAAATCAAGACGGCAACACTTTGCAAGTCTTGACCTCAGTTAAAAATATACAGAGAGCAGTGATGGGGTCGTCTGAGTGAGATAGGTTCAACTTCCGGCGTTTTCCTAGTGGGATTTGAAAGAACTACTTATTGCTGAGAATCATCCATTCTCTTTTGGGTTATATTTATGATATACACATAATGGGTATAGTTTTAGAATGATTTGATTTAAGTCTTGGAAAGCACCCAAAAAAGCCTTGTTCTTTTTGGAGGTTTTGTTGTAATTACATGTGAAATGAACGCCTGTAAATGTTGACTGCAACACGGTTTGTACTACGACTAAGCAACCGGATGAGACAGGGGATATCCGGTGGGACCCAACATGAAACATTCCTCTAAACGTTCAGCTAACGCAGACTCTACGGGATATATAAATACCTAAATTATCATTCTCACATTAAGACATATGTTCAAATAGGTAATAAATATTCATAGTGGGTAAACAAATCAGAAAGTCTCCAATTAACCTAGAGTATGAGATTATTATTTACACACGGCGCCGGTATGGTCACCGTCATAGACGTTACATTGTATGGAGTCCATTTATTTTACTGTCATTATTTTGGCAAGTGTCCTTTTTCAAATCTTTCAAATAGTTCCTTGACTTGTGTGTCGCCCTGGGGACTATCCCTTGTAGGTGGTAGTTCTCCCTCTAGGGCTTGACGCTGTTGCTAATTCAATCGAGTGGCTATAATCCAAGGCTAACACCTGGATCAGTGAGAAACATAACCATATGCTGCTCATGGCCGGGAGCTGCTGATTCCTGCCCCCTGAGCTGCTCACTACGCCACAAACTGCTCAATTATTCTAGTACACGGCGTCTCTCCGAGATGGCGCCACCTCAGCCACAGAGAAGACGGACTTGGAGTCTCTCCCTACTACTCCCATCGTCTCTGCTACAGTCATTACCCTGGCAACAGGGGAAAAAGGTGACACGTAGTTGATTAATTTCCTTTGAGGATCGAAGGAGATATTCATACCGATGTCTTCGTACTATTCAAAAAAGCAACTGGTTAAATGCATTTCTTTCCTTTCGTCTTAATAGTTCTTGTCCTTGGTAATATTCCCTCAATACAAACTTGATTTCTTTTATACTTAGATTATGCACATAATGGCGAGTAACTGCATGTGCAGGAACAAACCAGCCAAAATGTAACACCAAGCAATAGTCTCTCCCTCCTCTCCACCAATCATAATTGGCCGACAAAAATCGGACGAAGAATGGTGAGCTTGATTACACTTTGAAATTTGACTGATTCAGGATTATCGAGCATCCCGACATCCTTTGCACCTCACTGAGCTCGCGCAGTTTCCGGTGTGTGTGTAGACGGGCTTACTGGTACACACACATCATATACTCAGTACATATTGCCGTGCTCTGGCGCAGAGCTTGCCTGGCCTCAGAACATACTGGTAGGGATGTGGCTGCTGTTCTGGTGGCTGCTGACAGGCAAGTGAGGTTTATTGTCCCCACTTTGTATCGGGTTGCTGAAGTCCGAAGAGACTGGCGTCAGCACGGACGAGTAGGGACCGGGGAGTGAGGGTGGTGACGCCATCCCGGCCTGTGAATGCGTCTTGGGCGGTGTGCAGCTTGGAGCCCACGCCTTCCCTGTGTCTGTCTGCATAGGGGCTACTTTAGCTGTAAAGGGAAGACAGAAAATGGTATAAGCCTTACAGATTTCCATCTTGAATTTCAGCTTTAATTATCGGCAATGCTGCTTACTACAGTGACGAGCCTGAGGCTCAATTGTACATACTGAGTATAGTATTTAGAGCACGGATTTAGATGAGGGGCGCTCGCCCACTCCTTTTTGCCAGTTCTTAAGAGTTTAATTGCCTCTTTGTACACCAAAATTCTGCCAAAAACAGGGTATCAAATAGCATCCCCCCTTTCGAAATCCTGGATCCGCCACAATATTTAAACGATATGACTGATACATGTACCATGGATCGATTGGAAATGGTTCTAATATAGCTTTTAACACTAAGAATAAACATAGAGCATGGTAATCATTTTATACAGAAACCATCAACTTTTCAAAGCCCTGATTTGGACGCCCTTCCTCTCAAACACATATTCCTTTGATATCTAGCTAAGACGCGCCCAGCCCTAGAGAAACTAAACTGAACCTCCAGCTAAAGAGAAACCAAACTGCAAATATGAACTAAACCTTAAGATATCAATTAGAGTTAGTCTCACCTGTGCCGTTCTCCTGTGGCTTTGGCTTGGTGTCCTTGTTATTATTGTTGTTGGTGGGCGGCAGTTCCTGCTTGTTTCCTTCAGGGGTTTGTGACTGCTGAGTCTGTGGCTGACTTGTTTGCTGTTGCTGCTGCTGCTTTAACCTCTCCATCTTCCTGAACTTGGCACGCCGGTTTTGGAACCACACCTGTTAATGATAGATATAGTGTGATTATATCTTAGACATTTTTAGAACATCGTTTTTCAGTATACAATTTTACACCACTATTCTGCCACCTCCCTTACTGTTATGCTATCCTCTACCAGTGCCTTATCAGAGCATTTACAAACATGTGCTTTTTTGGAATTTTTGGATATACATTTTCAAGGTCAAGTTGGACAATCTCGCCATGTTTCAATGTGAAAAACTGTCCAGACTCAGTATTGAACCCGGCCGCAGTGCTGGTTGGCGAGGATGTTAGCCATAGCGCCACACTGAACGGTGAAGAAATCCAATGTAAATATATACATAAGAGGGCTGAAACACCTACCCTGTAGTGGTACCGCTGGCTTTCCACCCCCTTTTCGTATTAAATCCAATCTTGTCATGTCGAGTTATTAAAAAGTAGACATCCTTAGACATTCTAGATGATCCCTCCATGCTTAATATGTCCAATATATTGAAAATAAAGAAGAATCCAATGATTTTTTTAATCGTAAGCGAATCACGGTCCGACATTTTCAGCGTCTTCTTCAACTGCGGCGCCTTGACCTATATCCAGATCAAGACCGCGACTCGCTTACACTTGAAAAATCATTGGATTCTTCTTTATTTTGAATATATTGGACATATTAAGCATGGAGGGATCATCTAGAATGTCTAAGGATGTTTACATTTTAAAATTTCAACATGACACGGTTGGATTCAATACAAAAAATGGGTGGAAATTCGAGCACCCGCTGAGAATAACAATGGCTTCGCGCAGAGAAAACCGGGGGAGGATACACTTTCAAAATGTTTTCTACAGCTTCTATTCTTGGGATATCAGGTAGGAATTTTATATCATCATAGAGGAATAGGTTGTATAACCCTAATATGACATAAATATGGAGGCAAAGCCTCGTGCAATATTCCTCTATATACAAACCTTGGGCCTCCATATTTATGTTATATTGGATTAATAGATTATTGCCTACATACCCGCACAGCACATTGATAAAATTTTCGATGTTTGAAATCCGTGACCATTGCCACTCATTCATCCAGAGTTTATATGAGTATGAATACAGGTGTTCACTCTGCAATATATATATATATATATATATATATATATATATATATATATATATATATATATATATATATATATATATAATTAAAGAGCCATTACCTCCGCCAAATAAAGAATGTTCAGATAGCATTCATCATGATAATCCAAACTCAGTTGATTTTGGAGGCAGTGTTGATCCAATATGGGGTTAACACTCTCCACATCTACGTCCTATACTTTTCTTAAAGAACTATGAGGGGAAGAGCTGAATCATTATGATTATAGGCCTAATCAACATATACTTTTGGCTACATAACTATATGTAATATGCTGGCATGGTATAACAAGATAAGCTATCCATACACGTCATGGGAACCCATTGTATAGTAGGCGTATTATTTATGGGTTGTGCATACACTTTACACCTTCCATATTACTTGGGGGATAACGTCCCTTGCTGTGAACTGACTGAACGACTGCCCCAAAGCCGCGCCGCGTTCCACAGCCTATAGTAGATACTCAGTGGAACCAGCGAAGTCTGCAATATTTATTACCCATGGGGTCTAGAAGGCCCTGGCAGCATCAGCTGCACTCCCCTGAGAGGCAGGCATGGCGAGCTACTCTCACTCCCAACTGCCCCACGTTGAACTGCTCCCTCACTGAGATGCTCCCATTATGAGCTGCTCTTAACGGAGATGTTCCCAAACTCACAACTGCTCCCTAGAACAAACTGGGGATTCCATTATTTATAAGTGGTCTACATATATGTGCATGTAGGTCATCAATGGGAAATATGCTGATGGGAAATCTGTCTTCAAGAACATTTAAAAGCTGCGTTTTCTGATCGGGCTGACCCACATGGCTGAGGTGAAAGGATCCTTACACTTGTGTATAAAAGAAGTAATTAAATAACGAATTAACCTCTTCCTATGGTCAAAATTTAATAATGTTCTCAACAGTCATTTGCCGCATTCATTGCATAGGGCACATATTTACGCCTTTAATACTCAGCATTTGAGAACAGGCGGAATATGGCACACGCTGGAAGAAAGGGTGCTGGTTCTAGGGAGGGTATGAATATTACAGCAGTGCTGCCGATACGCTAGCACTGTCCTTCCCCCACCTCCCCTCCACTCCTCTCTCATCCATTGCAGCAGAATCTAGCGGGACGAGGGGCCTACTACTGTGCCCGGTCTTCACCCCGCATCCACCGCCAACATAGCCATCGACGCTTGGCTTTTATATGCCTTCTACAGCCTGCGGCTGTATCCACCAGCCCAGCACAGTCCGACCTCATGTGGAATTCCGTCCGACTGGTGGGGAGTGGAGGGGGTGGGGGTTGGTGGAGGAAAGTAGACGGTGAGGCGGGGCCATGGGCGGGCAGGATGTGGAGTGGGGGTGGAGGATGGAGGGGCGGGCGGCAAACAGCAGTTAAGAAAGCGCTATTGATCGGGCGGGCGTCAATCCGGGTGGGGAGGAGCAGGAGGAGGAGGAGGAGGGGATGGGAGGAGGGCGGTGAAAATGTAGGCCAGCAGGGGGTGCCTCCAGCACATACTGGTCCGCTCATATTGCTCCAATATAACAGAGGCTGTTTCCACTTTCACAACGAGCCGCTTCTACTGCTACTCCATGGTTCCCTCCCTTTCCACTGTTTTTTTCGTTATCGAAAATGTTGATGTCGACGTTCTTTCTCACACCTATTCGCGCCCAAATTAGTGAATTTAACTCCAATCTTTTGAGAATACTACCGGTAGTATAAATATTAGAACCAAACCGTTTTCATTATAACAAAACGAAAATGACAAATTGAACCACTAGTCACCAACAGTCTACATTTTCTCCGGACACTCGGGGGCTAATTCTGATGAATCGGTGCTGCTATTAATGCCATCCCTGTAATATAAGTCAAACGTCTACTATGCTATTGAGGACCCATCAAGTCACAAAGGCCAATAACCTACGCTTCTGACATGGCGACATTACACTGTAGCTGAAGAACTATTCCGGGTACATATATAGATGGTACATTCCTAATCCTATTTGACTAGGAATATAGCCTTTCTATCCATCCTCTGACAATAATGTGTAGGTATATCGCATAGGGCAGACTGGCACACTCATTGAACTAGCGACACTAGTAGTATAGGAATTTATATTTGTAGCAGGCTCAATTCCACACTACATGTAGTAGCATGATAGGATAATGTTCGGGGTCTTCAAGTGACCCATTTGTAGCAGGATTATACATCTATGGGGCCATACTAGGCTACTAGCATATATGCCAATAAGCAATAACAAAAGAATGCTGAATATATCAAATATGATAATTATATCATGCATAATCTATTCGTAGTCTAAGATGCCTTCATCGTTCCAAAAAAGGACCCAAATCACCAACTTAGTCAAAGGTATTCATGTCTCAAACCATGGCGATTTTCGACTAAGTTAAGAAATGAGGCCTTGTAACCACACTGAGTGGTACTTCGTTCTTGAAAGGAGTTTATTTAGAGCTCACTCAAATGAATGGAAAATAGACTACCATGTAGATGATCCTACTACAAAGGCTAAATTCCTATACTACTCACGTGGTTCTATAAGCTATTGTAGGAGAGCTGGTCCTGATACAAAGGCTACTGTAAGGGTTTGTGGCCTTACGGACCTGGGGGGTTCGGGTCTTACGATTCGGAAAGAAAGAGTAAGACAGTATTCCAAGTGTATGCCAACGGTTAGGTTTATTACTTAATGCACACTCACGGCTGCCGAATGATATCAAAGAGGCAGCTAATATTAAAAGACAGTGGTTTACATAGTGTGGAGGCCAGAAGGGCCTCTGACGTAGCGGCTGAGCCCTGGGCTTTATATACGGACCCAGGTGTTCGTCGTCAGATGTCCCCACAGACCCGGATCGGTGCTGCCACCTATCCGGAACCTGAGGAACGTCCGACGACTCGACTCACCCGCCACGTCAGACGGTACCCAACTCCTATGGTAGTAAAGTGTACCTCTACACCACTCCCCCAGACATTTAGGAGGGTGTTATACGTATAATATTACTAGGATAACATTTCTACATGTCTAAACCTTTAGTAATAGAGGTACAACCACAGGTATAACATTAGCACTAAATAAATTGTGAACCAGATGTCATATATATATATTCGATAGTGAATTTTAGTTACATATAACGATTAGGATGTTGAAATATTATACGAATTACTTGAAGAAGAGACAGTTATGTGAAACGGAACTGTCTATTTAATTATTATACCACATAATATTGTATTATATTTCAGGTATAATTAATAAGACAAGTAATATGAATCGTATACATGTGATGATGACAGCTATATGTAACGGAACTGTCGATAATAAAACATATCACAAAATAACATCCGTACGTGTGTTTGTAGTCATTGACACCACATTTGAATATGTAGTCTTAAAGAAGACTGTTATAGTAACATCACTATCTAATGACATGTCGTATATTAATATTATACGAATCCGTTAAGGATTCCGTGAGTAGTACGAATAGGATTATTTATAACATACACTTGAAAAAAAGAAAAAAAACATCACGGTGTGGTAATGAATATAATAATATATTATCACCGTGTACCTAATAACCTTTATAGCACCAGATCATTATACTTATTATATAATTTGTCTCGCAGGACAATAATATGTGTTATCTGGTGAAGTTTAACGGATCTTATAATATAAATACTAATAGTGATTAGAGATCCGTATCAGGAAATGTCTATGTACCCGTATTATAATATGTATCTAGTGGATATGTACATACATATAATATTATAGAAAAATAGAAATATGACATTATATACAATATACAGGAATTATAAATGCTGCTGGAGTCTTCTGCTGTATCCTCCGGGTACTAGTAGGTAGGTGTGGTCAGCTAACCACGGGATGGACGTGCTAAAGTTTATAGTTTCCTTATATTGAGTGAACACGGTAGTTGATTTGGGGCAGCTACCCACAATCCTCTAGTAGTGCTAAAGTTTATAGTATATCCGAATGGTGTAGATTTGTAGAATATTAGTCCGGATGTGTCAACTGTGTAGAGAACGTAATCCTTTTTAAGTTTTAGTTGACATAAGTAAAATAATAGTCCGATATAGGTTGATCCGGAAGTAATAGTAGTAGAGATATAAGTCCATTCGGGAGTACAGATGAGTTGTAGAGGTAAATCGTAAAGTCCATCCTAGTAATTGGTTAGCACGGGTAACAGCAGGAGTCTGGAACTGGCATCCGGATACGTCTCACAGCAGCAAGTCTACTATCGGATTGTTCATGGATGAAATTATAAATCCGAATAGGCTATTCAGGGTGTAATAAATGTTATACAACCTGAATAATAGACTGGTCAAAGGAACCCGGAACACATAGCATAGGTGTTCATGCACTAGTAAAAGCATTCGCAGACCTTTAGGGTTCCGCAAAGACTATATCTGGTCATTTGGTGTTGGAAAAAAATTATGGAAGAAATAACCCTAGCATGCTTTAAACGGATTTCTTAGCATGCTTCTTCTTCAGAAGAGCTAAAGCCGACTCGGGAGTGCCGTCCCACTCGTCCAAGTCGACTCCGAACACCCTCATGAACTTAGTGTTCAGGTTGGTGTTCCGAGTGATCTCCTCCTTTACACGCTTTTCCAACACGTGTACATCCATAGCTGCTTTTTCTTGAGCAGCTGAGGCAGCCTCCTCCTGGGCCTTTACATCGTCCCGGATGAGAGTCTCGAGACGTTGCTTTTCAGCGTCGCCCACCTGTTTCATACATAACAGGGTTTCGTTTAGGAGACCCTGATGAAACTCGATCGCTTTCTCACGAACGGTCTTCTCCCAATGGGTGTAGATGGCCTTCTGGACATCTGCCTCCCCTTGGCGAGACTTCTCAAACCAAACTTCCGCATTACCAGTTTTAATGGTAATGGCGTCCTTCGGTTTCTCAGGTGCCGCGACAGCCTTGGGAGGAGTCGAGGCGGCCTGTGGACCACTTCCGGGTTTAGGACTCCCGGACACACCTGTTGTTGGTACACAGAAGGCAGGTGGTACATTCTGTTTCAGTCCCATTTGCAGTTACATGTTTAACTGCTCCTGGGTAAAGGTAACTGGTGGGGCGGCTGGAGCGGATGCAGATCCGGCGGCAGCAGATGCGGTGGTCTTCTTTGGCATAAGGCGACCATCCTTTCCTACCACCAAGGTCTGGCTCTCAGGTCCAGGTCCCTGGTTTAAGGACGGAAAGTTTCGAGAACTCACTTTCCCAGGTTTAGATACGGCTCCAGCGTATCCGGCAGGTTCAGGCTTCTTGAACACCGGAGTGCCCTGAGCCTGTTCTGCGGGGTGCCTTGTCAGAGGGGACCTGGAACGGTCCTCTGCTCTGACCTTTGGTTTTGTTGTGCTCTGACCATTACCATTGCCGCCACGGTTCTGGTCTCTCCTGCTCCTTTCACGAGCTCTCTTTGCATCCT
Source organism: Acholoe squamosa (assembly GCA_949317995.1). NCBI lineage: Eukaryota > Metazoa > Annelida > Polychaeta > Phyllodocida > Polynoidae > Acholoe > Acholoe squamosa. Next base: position 23,230,649 of record OX439042.1, read on the forward strand.
TTCCGGATTCCTCGCATTTCTGCCAGAGAGACTCGTGCATGTCCAGTTTACCCTTTCCAGGAGTCAGGACTATCTTTGCTCGGAGTTTCGAATCCTTGGTCTTCGGAACTTCGCAGAGGACTTGGTCCCCTGGTCGGATCTTAGACCAAGCATCCTCGCTCAGGCTATCGAACTCCTTCATGAGTTCCTGATGAAGCTCCATGATGCGCTTCCGGGCCCCGTCCAAACCTTCTGCGTGGCATTTCTTCTGGTGTCTAGCCAGATCACTACGTCGGTTGTATTGCACCTTCGTAGTACACTTCTTGCCCTTCTTACCATAACTCGGATCACAAATGTAAACCGGGTGATGGTGGAAGTGGGCCTCTACCAGATGCCTTTGGAACCGGGCTGGAGTACTCCAGGTCCGGATCGAGACATCACTCGCATCCTGGCAGATAGAGAAGGGACAGGACTTTTGATCGTCACCGTACCACTTCTCTAAAGCCCAACGCAGCTTCCTCCTCTGGGTATAAGTGTAATACCCTTCGGTGTGGTTTAGCATAAGCCACATCTTTCGATAGGCTTTGCTCGGATTGGGGTCCTCGTCCGAAAGGCGCATCCAATCTTCATCATCCGACTCATCGTTCTTATTGATTGAGTCTGGACAGGCATAGAGGGTAGAGCCGTCCTTCTTAACTCCGTACGCACAGTCGGAGAAACACGTCGGGATCCGGGTTTTGAATCCGGATTTGGCGTTAGCCCAACGTTCGGCCTCGGTTTGAGTTGATGGAGTGGCCTTCTCATCATACTCAACCGAGGATTCGTGCACCGACTCCTCGTCAGACGACTCAACCTCCATGGCAGTACTACCAGTGGTTGAGGTGCTGGGTTTCGGCTCGGCTCTCGCAGAATCCGGGAGATTCTTGAGCTTCCGAGCAGCGGATCGTCGGTTCTTACTGACCTTCCAGTCTTCCTCCGGTTCCTGGGTTCCGGATGTGCTGGAGGTCGTGGCTTCTACTGGAGTAGTAGTGCTGCCGGTAGCTGATGTAGCACTGGCGGAGCTTCTGGTGGCAAGCTTCAGGTCGGGGATAGGAGGTGCGGGTGCTTCCGCGGCCCTCTTAGCCTCTTCCTGTGCCTCCTGTTCGGCAGTCATGCGGCGGACAATAACCGTCCGAAGGGCTGCAGCTCGGTCCAATCCGATTAGTGAATTGTTCTGGACATCCACCAATTCCTGTTCGGTTATGTAGTAACCGTCGTCCCACTGCTCGAAGTTAGCAGCGGCCTCCCGGAATTCCTTAGTGGTCCGGCACGGCGTCCGGATAGCACTAGGGCGTGGGTAGGTCTGGCCATCGGTATCCCAGACACAGCCTACCCAGTTAATGTTCGTAGCCTTGACGTTCCACAGGGACTTGTCAGGCTTCGGATACGCTCCGAGCTCGAAGGCTCGGTTAGCTGCGTACACGGTTTCACGGAAACCGGCGTCCACCATAAGTCCCCGTTGGAACCACGGCCAGTCTCGAAGCCACTCGGGAGGCATCCTGGTCAGCTGTTCGGGAGCCATGACGCCCTCGATAGCTATCCTGACTTTCGGGTCCATCCTGACTGGTGTCCCGTCCGCGTAGGTCACTTGTGCCTGCAGTTCCGGGTGGACATACAGGTAGCGACCATCATAGCTAGCTGGAAAAGGCTCCGCCACTGCTGGCTTCCACTCATCCTTCTGTCCGTCAACTTGGGTAGTTTCGGACTCTGTCGCTGCGGGTTCAGCACTCGCAGTCGCTCCGGATCCCTCTGCCGGGAGTGGAGATAGTAGTTTCTCTGGCTCATTGAGTGAGAATGAAGCCAGCTTCTCCTCGAACGAGCGATCCGTGGGTTCCTCCACGTCCATCATCTCGCTCTCTTCCTGTGTAACAGGCGACAAAGCTTCCGGAAAAGCTTCTGCGGACGGAGTCAGCTTATCCGGGTCACCGGATAGCTTGGCTGCAGCTACGGATTCCTCAGCCATGACTGGGGAATCGCCCACGGGAGTAAACTACTCCTTTTTCCGGCTTTTACGGCGCCGGGGCCGACACTAGCGGAGTCTGCCTGCTGAGAGACAGACTCTGAGGGCGCACAGGGGGTTTGCTAGATGGTAGAATTCAAGAGAGAAGGGGTGACCCGACTGTCTCAAACACTACCAAAAAACAATATGGCGACGGGCCAGCTTTCGTGACGTCATTTCCCCGCGGTCCGCGAGGTCACGAGAGGTCAGCCGAGACTGGACACGGTGACGTCATGCGGAAACGCACGTGCTACAGGCGGTACATCAACAAACTGATTGTTTTTAGGTAATTATCGCTCACCCCGATGACTCGACTGGGGATTTAAGTGGAGATTATGGAAAGCTTAAGCAAATCCACCGGATTATCCGTCCACTACCCATTGGTACATCATGCGGGGGCGACAAATAAGCCTTTAGGGTCAGTTGTCATCCGTTCCTCTAAATGTAAACATTACACTCGTTGTGTATACAGGTTAGGTCACTGCAGTCCTCTGGGCAATTCGGGGGCTGCGGCGAACGTATCTCCCCTTCTCGGATAGTTCTTTATCGGACCTGACAGTCTGAAGAGCTTTCTCTAGGTGCTTCTTAGCCTTAGAAACCTCTGGTCTAACTGGACGTATACCCTTTGGTACTAATTGCAGTAGCTGTGCAGTTATCGAGTCAGCTTCCTGGAAATGTCGTATGTGATCCATAGACCAATCCAGTATACTGGCAACTAGGGGTACGAATGGTCTTCGAATCCCTGCTAACACTGCCTTATGAGCTCCACAATCAGTACAATCCGGATTATCACATTTCCGGATTGGTATTCGAGACAAAGCATCAGCATTTAAATGCTTAACTCCGGGTCTATGCTGAATCTGTTGATGTTCAAGCCCATATTCGGATAAATGGGCTAGCCATCGGCCTAACATGCCTTCAGCATCTCGGAAGTTCAGTAGCCACCTTAAAGAGGAATGATCCGTACGCAAAGTAAAGTTCGTTCCCCATAGAAAATGTTTAAACTTCTTGGTATATACGACTACTGCCAACAACTCTCTTTTGGTTGTGCAGTAATTGCGCTGAGTCTTGCTCAGTGTGTTGCTGGCAAAGGCAATTGGTACTTCTCTCCCATTTTGGACTTGCGAGAGAGCTGCACCAATGCTATCATTACTAGCATCAGTATCCAGTATGAAATGATCCGTCTCATTCGGATATTGCAATACGGGAGTACTCGTGAACAGGTCTTTTAGCTTTCGAAAAGCGTTTTCCTGTTCATGTGTCCAAGGAAATTTTTCCTTGGTACTTCCTGGAGTCCAGTTAGCTATTGCTTGTAATGGGTAACTGACTCTAGAATAATTCGGAATAAATTCCCTGTAATAGGAACAGAATCCTAAAAAGGACCTCACTTCCTTGGGTGTTTTAGGTCTATTCCAATTCGTGACTGATTCGATTTTTTCCGGATCAGCCTTTATTCCTTCATCACTGATGATGCGGCCCAAATAATTTATGGACTTTCTAAACATGTGGCATTTCTTAGGTTTCAATTTGAGACCATTTGAAATAATACGTTCTAGTACCATTTTTAGGTTATTAGAACATTCTTCGAATGTTTTTCCGAAGACAATGACATCGTCTAGATATACAAGACATCTTTTCCACAATAAATCACTTAGAATTGTTTCCATCATTGCTTCAAATGTTGCAGGTGCATTGCACAATCCAAACGGCATTACATTATATTGGAATAATCCAATATGACTTGAAAATGCAGTTTTCTCCATATCTGAAGGGTTCATTCCCACTTGCCAATAGCCTGATTGCAAGTCTAGGGTACAAAACCAACTGTTTCCTCCTAAGGAGTCAATGGTTTCATCTATTCTCGGTAATGGATACGAATTCTTTTTCGTTATTCCATTCAACTTCCTGTAGTCTATGCAGAAACGGATAGTACCGTCTTTTTTTGTTACCATACACACAGGACTACTCCATGGGCTATTGGAAGGGACTATTACATCCTGTTCCAACATCTTATTTATTTCATCCTCAGCTACTCTCTTTTTTGCTAAGGGTAACCGTCTATACGGTATCTTAAAGGGTTCGGCATCTCCAGTATCTATTTTATGTAATACCTTATTTGTCGTACCTAGTTTTTCACCAGGTTTGGCAAAGGCAGTATGATACTGACAGAGCATATCATAGAACTCTTTCCGGTGTTCCGGATCTTCTAATGAAGTTTCTTCATACAACTTAAGTAAGTCTTCCGAAATTTCATCATCTCCTGTTACCTTCTGTAAGCTTAGCTTACTATCCGTTACAGTTTCCGAAAGGGTCACGTTTCCAAAAACTTGTCCCTTTTTCAAGTAGATAGTAGTGTTTCCAGTATTGGAGACAGGTACTACCGACCAGGATGCATTCGCTACTATAGTGTCTACAGAATTTAATCCAATACCTGACAAAGTAACTACATCCGGTTCTATCACTGCAGGTTTGTTACGCATTGCAGGATCACTTCTTACAAGCACATCACAGGCTACTCCCGGAGGGATTCGCACAGTGTGTGCCACACTAGCCATACTGCTCACTTGTCTCAGTGCACATCTAACCTTCACGGGGTACGGGTATCTCACACTCAACACTCCTGTTTGGGGTTCCAATACAGCACCATACAGGGATGCGAAATCCAACCCGAGTATCCCCTCATCTGCTATATCCGCAACGGTGGCGCTCATGACATAGTCATGTATACCATCTAACTGTAGTCTCACACAAGTTCTACCATACGTTTGCAAGGTACTGCCGTCGGCCGTCTGAGCACTTCCTCCCGATTTGAGAGTATCATGTTCATCCGGTATAAGGTCGTAGAACCCCTTGGAGATACAAGAGTGGCTAGCTCCCGTATCCACAAGGAATTCGGCAGACCTTCCGTTAACAGTAAGGCAAACATACCACCGCCTTCCGTTTAGAACAGAGGGCATGTCCGTGACAATCGGAACGTCATTTTTCACACCAGGAGTCAATCCACATCCTTTTAAGAATTCCAGACAAGGATGACCCGGGGGCAGGTGGGCACCACAGACCTTGGCTAACGAATAGCCGCCTGCCTCGTTACTGATATTGGGTTTCCCCTGTGCTCCCATAGCACCTGTTATATCAGCTTCCCTAACCTTCCGGGTGTCTACAACCACCTCGGTGTTAGGCGATCTTGTTACTTCATGTGAACTATCATCACGGATGGTGATATCATGGCAAGATTTGTCACTGGGATCCCCTTCTTTGCCCCTCGGGAGACCCCTCCTTAGTTTTCCTCTGTACTTACTCCAGAGACACTCTCCTGTCTACGAGGGACAGGTTTTTCAGCCATACATTCTGGAGCATAATGCCCCAGTTTCTGGCATCTGAAACATCTCCTCTGAGATTTGTCAACTCTCGGTCTCTTTAGAGCTTCTGTTAATCCGGCTAATAATGTTTCCATCATGTTAGTCGGAGCAACAGGGGCTGCTACAGTTGGGTTCGCCGTAGAGGCTACACTGCCAGGTTGAGTTGATCCGGAAGCTGTTTTACCAGCAACAGATCCTCCTCTCCCTCTCGAATGTACTTTCCTATACCGCTTTTGTCGGTAATACTTTCCAGCTACATGGACTGAACCAATATAATCTCCGTTTTCATCGGAGACATATTCATCTTTCTCATCAACTTCATTCGATTCAACCGGAGCTAATTGGGAAGTATCGTATACCGGAGCAGGTGTACCTCCATATTGGAATGGAGCTGCTCTTATTGGATTAGGTCCGAGACCTACCAAACGTTTCTTCATGTCATGTCCATCGATTGCTATGAACAGATCACTGAAGGAAGTGTCATCTTTCCAAGAGTCCCAGACCACTTGCTTGTGATCCGGATCACGCAATCCACTGTAGAATTGTATAAACAATTCTTGTAGATAACAATCATCATCGTGAGCCCAATTTGGACGTGCTTTCGAAAGCAAGTCCTGTAGCTCCAAACCAAAGACTTTGTGTGATTCTTTAGGTTTTTGTGTCCTCTTCTTGAAGCTTACCCACGGATCTTCTCTAACGATTGATCCAAACAGGTATGCGGCACATTCGACCAATTGATCATAAGTACCGTATATTCCGTAAGCTGCTCTCCATTGGTTGAGGGCTACTTTTCCGCCTTTATTTAACCAACAGATCAAATATGGCAGAGCTTCTTCTTTTGTCCAGCCACTACAATTGACTTCGTCAACAAAAGCTTGATACCTGTCCTTCCATGGATCATTAGAATCATATGGAGGGGGTATCCGTGCCTGCCTACGTGCCGGATTATTACATCCGCGTAGTCTATCTGCTTCTCGCATGCTCCAGTTCATGACTTCCATGCCGTCTGCTCCCTTTCGATAGCAGTCAATGCCAAGGTTTTGTATACATTGGCTTCTATCAAAGATGGTTTGCATCCCTGCAGGCATAGAAGTTCTCCTGTTAGGTTTCCTGCCATCTCCTCCTGATCCTGATCCTCCGAATCCGGATCCTCCTGGGCCGCCTGGAGGGTTTCCTCCTGGTGGACCATTATTATTATAGCCTCCAGATGAACCACCAGGGTATCCACTATTGTGACCGGTGTTTCCAGAAGAAGCATATCTAGGGTAAGAATCATTTTGATTCCATCCCTGGTTATAGCTATTACCATTCTGATAATTGCCACTTCCCGATGGATTATAATTATTTCTATATCCATAGGAAGATGTTCTCGGTTGGTGCGTACCGCCGTTGATATTGTTTTGTGGCGGATTTGGTCTCGGAAAACGTCCATCAGTAGGACCACTACCAGAACCTGGGGGTGGATTCGGTAATCTTGGTACTGCTGGTGTACTGTGGCCGGGTTGGGGGAAATATGAAGGTGGTGTCAACATATGTCTCATTGGTCCGGGTGCTCTTGGTTGTGCCACGGGTGAATTATTATTATTCCCTGTAGCACCATCGTGAGTCGCTTTGATTTTGTGACTCAAATCTGGTATGGGTGGTGCTGGTCCTATCGTATCCAGCATTGGAACTACTGGTTTAGATGCGGTTCCATTTACTGCAGCGTTATCCGGTTTCTTATAGATTCCGGATACCACATTCTTGTCAGCCCCATCATCAACGAATGGGCTGTATCTAATTGGGGTTGCATCTTTAGATGTCTTTCCCAACATTGTAGATACCACAGCTGGGTCTATATTACCTATAGTTAACTGGGCTGCTTCTACATATTTATCTAGAGTTATTGCAGTGGCCTGCAATTCCTGAAGCTCATTCGTGAGTTTCTGTCTATCCTCCTCCAGTTGTTTGTTGTAAGCTAGGATGCCTACCCGGATGGTCTCATTATCTTCAGCTTGTTTACTGCACTGAAGTTTCAATTTATCCAACTCCTCCTGATAATGGCGAATTTCGGATTCGAATTTTGTCTTATCAAGGTTTAGTTGGTCGTTCGTATCTATGTATGTTTGGATACGAATGTGCCTATTGTCATATTCTTTATTGAATGAATCTCTCATAGATTGAAGTTTTAGTTCTTCACTCTCGAGTTCTTTCATGTACTCGCTCCTTCTGGCTTCGAATTCCTTTCGCATGCCAGTTAGGTCCTCTTCCATTTGAAGTTTTTCATGCAGTACTTCATCCTTAGCTTTGACCAAGGTATTTAAATTCTCGTTCAAAGTTACATAAGTTTCATTCAACAACAGGACATCCGGTCGTTTTAATTCTTCACCTTCCGGTACCGCATAGGTTAAGTCGCCATCTATAGCGCTATAATCTAATATTGGTAATTCGGGCCTGGGTAACCTATAAGGTAGTTCTCCGAATGTTACCCTTTTTCGCATTGGTGCCGGATGTTCTGGGTTAGTACTACCACCGACTTCAAACATCGAATCACATAATTCGTCAACAATTGAATGCTGGCCTATTAAGTTACTATGTCTCTGTATGGACTGTTCGCGTCGTACAGAGTCTGGCAGATTCTCCTCACTATCATTATAGTGGGGTCCGGGATCTCTCCAGGATGCTGATTCTGCATCTTGTGGGTCCGAATGGGCTTGGAGCATTAGCGATCCATTTCCATTCTCCTGGGCAAGTGATTGCCCTGCTGGGTTAGCTTCCCTAAGGGTGTCTAACCCATGTACTAGCCGTTCGGACGTTATAACGTCCGGGCTATACACCAGAATATCCTGGTCACGGCACCAGTGTAAGGGTTTGTGGCCTTACGGACCTGGGGGGTTCGGGTCTTACGATTCGGAAAGAAAGAGTAAGACAGTATTCCAAGTGTATGCCAACGGTTAGGTTTATTACTTAATGCACACTCACGGCTGCCGAATGATATCAAAGAGGCAGCTAATATTAAAAGACAGTGGTTTACATAGTGTGGAGGCCAGAAGGGCCTCTGACGTAGCGGCTGAGCCCTGGGCTTTATATACGGACCCAGGTGTTCGTCGTCAGATGTCCCCACAGACCCGGATCGGTGCTGCCACCTATCCGGAACCTGAGGAACGTCCGACGACTCGACTCACCCGCCACGTCAGACGGTACCCAACTCCTATGGTAGTAAAGTGTACCTCTACACTACATTCATGTACTACTAACATGACTCTACAAACAATAACATAAGAGTTATGGGTAGTCCTGCTACAGAGGCTATCTTTCATACACTATTAACAGTTGTGTAGCAACAAGGGCTACATTCCTATACTACGTCTCTATACTACATGTACTATCAAGTATGATTACTCTATAAATAATAACATAAGAGCTGCGGGTAGTCCTGCTACAGAGGCTATTATTCCTATACTAATAACAGTTGTGTAGCAAGAGAGATTTAACCTGCTCAAAAGGCTATATTCCTGTTCTGCCTTAGGGAAAGATTTTCTTATCTGCGGAAATCAATATAACTTAGAAAGTCGTATAGGAACAAAATGTTTCCATGGGGGCCCTGATATGGACCTAGAAGTAAATTGTATCACACGAAGAGTGGTCTTAACTTGATAGACGGACGTTCACTGTAAATTTTGAAAGCCACAAAGCTAAAGATATATCCGCCAGTAGACAACAAAATTAAGGTTCCTAATAGGGCCATTTATTTTGTAGTGGAGAAAATGGCTTCTAAGCTATTTGCAGTAGCTATATAGTACGCCATATAAGAAAATAAAGGATATCGTAATCAGGGGAAAATTATACTTTTCCCATCAAACTACATCCTGATGAACCTTTTATTCCATCACACTGCCCTGGCGCTGGGTAAAGTCTATAAACAATGCCATGACGCCATCCATTGTTCACCAGGCTCTTAGCCTGATGACGCCTTTGTCAGGAAGTTGACGTTTTCGTTACGTGTCTTGAAATGGATGCCAAGTGACGTCAGCAGGGGAGAGTGAGGGAGGAGGAGGAAAGAAATTAAAGTTTTATCGGCAGGACTGAGGCGTGCAGCTTTCATTAAGGCGTGATTACTATTGAGACGCTGGCTTTATTTCCTCTGTCGCCCAAGGAAGTAAAAGAGAGTTTAATTACGACAGTCTAATCAAGCGTGATGGATGGAGAAAAGTCTACAGCTCAATGTTAATTATACATGTCCCTTGCACGCCCTTATTTAGCAATCGTTTCTGAAGTATCTCCTTTCATTTTTTACAAGTTGCCACTGGCAGGACCCATCACGGAGACGAAGTGCCACACACAGGAGGTTCAAAACGAGTGCAAGCGTTCATCACACAAGCAGCTTGCAAGAAAACAAGAGACTGATTGAAGTGGTTTGTATATTTTAGTAGAAACTTTGGAAATTAAAAGGCAGGCATCATGTTAGGGCGACTCTTCTCTGCAGTACTAGAAATCAGGGATTCCTTCGGATAGCGAATGTGGTGATTAAAAATAAAATGCTCGTGCCATGATTTAGTGGTTTCCTTAAGTGTTCCGTCAAAGATGATCATTCTTATTGGGCACTATACTGTCTGCTGTGCCTATATTATTATCTGCATTTCCCTCTCCTACAGCCTACCCTTCTACTCCAACCTCATTCCCCTGTCTCTCCCTTTCACTTCCCCTATTGTTTCTCCGTTATAGTCATCTCAGTTTACTCTATCCCATGTAGGCCCAGCTCCATGGCCTATACCATAACCCCCTCCATCCTCCCAACACCACACCCCCTGTACAACCATACGGTCATGGGGCTGGGTTGCGACCCCGCCGGCCCTGGACGGGCGGTGCGTGCCTGACACAGCCCGACGTAAAACACACACCAGGAGGCTGACAAGCAGTGCACTGGAGGAAAACGCTGCCTAATGCCCACGGATTAAAGCTGAACAGAAATAGAAGCAAATAGGACGAATAAAAACTCTGGTTGGGATACATTAATTAATCCCCTCCCAACCCCTGAAAATATAGTCGACGATTGCTTTATTAGCAGCCATGGATCACATGGATCAAAATAGCTTGTTATGCTTTGTTTGGTACATTCTCATGTCTATTCAAATGATATCTGCATTAATTGTACAAAGGCTCAGTTAAACTACTGGACACCATAATAAGTAACATAGGGTTAATTTGGTGACTTACTACATCATTGGGTGCATAGAGTGTTCATATTAATGACCTTTATGTGGGTTGCCTTTCTCCAATTGTCAAATTCCTTTATGGTTTATAACGATGCACAAAATTACGCGCTCTGGGTGGCCAGTCATTATAGCCAGGAGGATGAAAGGATGGGTGTGGGGGCAGAAGGTGGGTGGGTAGACGGGTAGGTGGAGGCTGGAGTGGGTAGCTGGGTGGTGGTGGTGGTTTATGCTCGGCGGCAGGGCCTGCTGACGTTGTCATTACTCATCACGACCCGTCTGACAGCACCCCGCCACTAATACCACACACAGAGATCAATACTGCACCCCTCCCCCCCAGACCATCACACCCACAACCATCCACACAGCGGAACTCACACAGACTGCCCCGCCCTCATGTACATACCAAGAGCAGTACTCACACAGACTGCCCCGCCCTCATGTACATACCAAGGGCAGTACTCACACAGACTGCCCCGCCCTCATGTACATACCAAGAGCAGTACTCACACAGACTGCCCTGCCCTCATGTACATACCAAGGGCAGTACTCACACAGACTGTCCCGCCCTCATGTACATACCAAGGGCAGTACTCACACAGACTGCCCTGCCCTCATGTACATACCAAGGGCAGTACTCACACAGACTGCCCCGCCCTCATGTACATACCAAGGGCAGCACTCACACAGACTGCCCCGCCCTCATGTACATACCAAGGGCAGCACTCACACAGTCTGCCCCGCCCTCATGTACATACCAAGGGCAGCACTCACACAGACTGCCCCTCCCTCATGTACATAACAAGGGCAGTACTCATACAGTCTGCCCCGCCCTCATGTACATACTGAGAACAGTATTCCCACATTGCCTCCATACTAGATGTAGGGCCTACATACCAAGGGCAGCATTCACACAGTCTGCCCCTGTAATACATGCACATACCAAGAGCAGCACTCATACAACCAGCCTCTGTAATACATGTAAATACCAAGAGCAGCACTTACACAGTCTGCCTCTGTAATACATGTAAATACCAAGAGCAGCACTCACACAGTCTGCCTCTGTAATATATTTACATGCCAAAAGCAGCACCCACACAGTATGCCTCTCTAATACATTTACATACCAAGGACGGTACTCACACAGACTGCCCCGCCCTCATGTACATACCAAGGTCAGCATTCCCACATTGCCTCCATACTAGATGTAGGGCCTACATACCAAGAGCAGCACACCCATGATCTGCCTCAGTAATACGTATAAATACCAAGAGCAGCACTCATACAGTCTGCCTCTGTAATACATTTACATACCAAGAGCAGCACTCACACAGTCTGCCTCTGTATTATTTGTACATACATACTAAGAGCACCCACACTGTCTTCCTCTAAGAATGGAGCTCTAGGTTACCCTGGCGGATCTTGGTGTGGCGGACTTTTGGATGGCGGAATAAAGAGATCTCACTGTAAATACCAAGAGCAGCACTCCAACAGTCTGCCTCTGTAATACATGTTTACATTCGTACCACTGCCACTTTAGATAGGTAACAGTGGCTGGTATTTTAGGGTGCTAACCTTGCTAGCTAAAGAGTGCGTGGTAACTAGATATCTGAACTGAGTGCAACAATAACATTGAAATAACGTCCAGCACCCTCAGTTTATATCGTCCCCCTGAGTCTGTTTCTGTACTGCAGACCAAGGGCACATTCTCAGCCCCAATTGTGAATGGGCTATAAAGACCACTGTACTGGGCACAGGGCAATCCACACCGGGGCATTGGATTTGTACTGACAGCATCTACTACTGTTTTCAAAAATAGAGGCAATGTAGTGTAAAAAGCTTGCCACAGTCTAACAGTGCAGCACTATGTGCTTTAGTAAAATATCATCTAATGCCATGCTACTAGGTACCTTGTATTTCTAAGCAGTCTTGGGATGAAATACAGGAGTTGTGTTTGACTTACGTCTTTCCATAGTAGAGCCGAACCTAAGGGAAGAACACTAGACTCATTCTTACGTCCGGTTGATTCTCAACTCAGAACATGAGAAAGAAGATTGTTTATGTCAATATCGAGTGAACAGTTTTGCAGGTGATACGATTTGAATTTCAATATTTTCTTACACGATCAGACATTTCTTTTTTTAACTTACGCGAACTGTTCAATAAGATAATACTATCAAACCTATCAAGAAGAATTGAAATGTCTTGGTTCCAAAAACTGTGCTATTAATAAGAGGACATGTTACTCAGAATAGGAATCGAGCCTATATTAGAAATGCCAGTGGCATTGAAATGGTTTCACCATGATCTGACACTGTGGCAACTAATGTCATCGTTTTGGGCTGCCTAAGAATATGCTGACCCAATTTCCTTAATCCTGTCTCTTCCACCTGATTTGCGTACAGACATGTTTTTCCCTCCTCCCAAAAAGAAGAGCCTTGGTTGCGGACGCTGCCGCCAGGGGACATGTCAAGGGACGCTGTATGGCGGCCATCTTGCCTTCCAGCTGTCAGGCCTTACCAGGGTCGCACAGCACCATTAGAGCGTCTCAGTCTAACGAAACTGACTCTAGCGTCATAACGCAGCTCGTCTAAACGGATAATATGATTCAATATTCGACTCAATCTTATTTCTCGTTTAAAATGCAATTTCCGAGGATGACCGCCGCCCGGTCGGTCGCCCCTGCCGGCCCGGCGGCCGCCCCACAGCGGGTAAATCCGGTTTGCTCCGGCGTAATGAGATTGCGCCGACATGCGGACCAACACGGAAAGCCCCCTTACCAACCACACAGTAGTGTCAGTACTAGGCACACCTGATAGAATTAAACAAGCACTTAGTCAATCTCATTGATCATCACAAAAAGGGCCTCTCTAGAAGGGCGTGCTAGGGTTTTGGAACGTATACCTTTAACTGATCACCACCGACCATATGGGTATGGGTAGAGGGGGTCGAAGGTAATATCCTTAACTGAACGCCACGGTCATGAGCAAGGGTAGAAATTTACTGTAACTGTGCATGAATATAGTTTACTTCAAAAAGGGACATTCCATTTCTGTTGATGGATGGCTTTTTTCAGCAAATTCTCCTCCATGGTGAATTCAAAAATTTCTCTAATAGAAAATTCACGTTGGTTGTATTTGAATTATTTTAGGTTGAACGCTCAGGTTCTGGATGGAGGTAATCCATCTTCCGAATCTGGGCCACCTTTGTTTTACACCATGTGTGTCATCAGTGTACTGCTAACAGCAACAACTCAATGGTAGGCGGAGAGGGTGGAATCTTATGTTGCCTTATAGGAGCTACTGCTCAGAGCTGCTCATCTGCAGGTTTCTGCATACTCATTGTCTATTTCTGGAGCATTTGCTCACTGGGGGATTGGCCGAGCAGGTCCTTATAACTCAGCCGGCTGAGGCACAGCCTGCGATCGATCGACCTTGGCTGAAGGAGAGGAAGCTACACAGGATCCATCTGTAATGGCTGCACAAGACTTTAACAGTCATTAAATATTCATCACTTTGGGGCCACTTCTCCCTCTCTCTTTGCACGCTGAGCCGCTCATTGTAAAAGGCAAAGCGTGTTTTCAATGTAAGGGGAAAGCCCACATTATTTCACATGTTTTAGACATGTGTATGTTTTCCCATGATCTAGTGTTGTATCGGGACCTTTGAGAAAGATACAAGTATCGGTCTCGATACGAACACTAATCCACATGTATACATGGTACCATAGGCTTTATGGTCCGTTTGTTCTCAGCCGGAGGTCAATTATCTGCACAAATGAGTATGCCTTACCATATGAGCTCGGCCTTGCTAAAATCCTGAAATCGAAATAAAAGCTTGGGTTTAAATCGCATGAAATAAAGGCTGAGATAAATAACCTACTGTCTGGCTGAAAATTGTTATGAATCCGCCATTTGATAAAGGATCCTACATCATTTTAAGTCCAATCATGGCTTACCTGAACTCTTGCTTCAGTTAAGTCAATCTTCATGGCGATTTCCTCCCTTGTGTAGATGTCTGGGTAGTGTGTCTCTGAGAAGGCCTTCTCCAGCTCCTTAAGTTGAGATGACGTGAAAGTCGTCCTGATCCGCCTCTGCTTCCTCTTCTCCGGGCTTATATTAGAACCAGGCGTATCATGACCCGGCTGGTACATCTTATAGGGTAGACCTGGGAATATGAAACGGCATAAGCCAATAATTGTCATAAATTCTATCATTTTTACAAGGGAACAAATGTTTCCGCAGAGTATCAAAATCAGCAATGAGTGCGTTGCTTATTTCTCTGTATCCGTTTCCATCTAGGTATCATCATAAATTAATTATTATGGCAAACTATTTTCATGTGACTGCCTAAACTCCTAGGCACAGCGAAGGCAGTTTCGAATCCAAATTTAGAAAAGGATGGCCTGTAGCATATACAAATGGATCCCCCCCTCCCCTACTTGAGGACAGTTCGTGCTAAAATTAATTAAACATGCGCAGATGAACTAATTCATGCATACCGGTAAAATGAAGGGTTCATGTGCCCTTTTAAATTCCTCACGAGCAGGTAGATGGGATACAGACCCATCAATCAGTGGCATACACGATTGACCGTTTACAAATAGATCAGATCGATGGTGGGATGATAACATAACATTCAATAATACTGTACAAGCACTATTAAACGGGTACCATGGGTTTTAGGTAATACCACCCGCAAAGTCACATTTCTACATACTACACTTCTATATACTTTAACCTTCTAGAAAAATGACAAAATGTTAGCTCAATTACCCTTTGTATGTATATGTTAAGTTGGGCCGTTAGTGTTAAGGCTGAAGTGCCTAGTAGTGGTAGGTGTTCTTTTCCTGTAAGTAGTATATGGAAATGGAGTTTTGCCGATGGATCTACGGATTGGTCGCATCCATTCACTTACAAAACATTGACTAGGAAATAATGCTTTTACCTTTGTATGAGCCAGGTTGAGAGATGTCTAGTGAGTCGTGGTTTGCCTGGTACATTTTATATGATAAACCTGAAATAAACAAATACACACAATTAATAATGGACACCACGATCTTTGATGAGACGCAAATATTTAAGTATATATGTTTAATATTTACAAAAGCGTATTCTTTATGAATGCTATATTGTCTGGGTGAGTGTAAATAGATCCTGAATTCAAAGACAAATGGTAGCCGTCGTAAAAGCGCCCGGCGGGCAGCACGGCGGGGGACTGGTGGCGGCAGGTAGGGCAGTACGATGCCGCCTTCCAGGCTCCACAAGCCGGCCACACCCCGTGCCGACCCGTCAGTGGTCGGCCTCCCAACGACTCTCGGCACGCACTCCTCCTCTAGTACCCTCTAGGAACTCATGGAAATAGGATTTAATTGCTCTGTAGGTATTATGTTTATCCCCCTTATCATCTGGCGGCTGCCTTTCGCCAATTAACTTGGAAAGCTATGTTGATATAGATCTAAAAAGCAACGCCAGCCAACAAAATAGTATCGTCGTATCCTATATTTTTATCAAAATGGCCAGAGCATAGTCGTAGTCCCGCGACCGTAGTTCATGTCTCTCTCATAGATATGAATAAAGAGGAGAGGCTGGAAAATATCGTTTTATTCAGAAGTAAATTCTTTTCCACCTCGTTCATGAATTCAATTTACCAAGGCCATCTATTCCTGCAAATATTATAGATAGCTGATGAACTAAATATTATAGATTGCCGTTGACTTCAAATGCACTCTATTCAACATGAATTTGTATGTTGTCTGTATATAAACCACTATAATGGCAATAAATGAGCTCTGTTGATTCACAATAAGCAATAGCACCATACGGAAATAAATTTGACTTGATTCAATTATGTTAACATCAATTTAAATCTAAGCTAATAAGAAATCAAATTACCTTACTAACTCATAACCCCAAGTGGCCTATATAGGTTTCTATGTGTATGCTTCCGCAAAATACCTTATCAATCAGTTCAGAGTATTAATGACATTGTATGCGATAATAGGTGGTCCATAGACAAGAGCTGCTCACCCTGGGCGATAATAAGTGGTATTCATACGCGAGCAGCTCATCGTGTTAAGGTAATTTAGCCCTGACAGTTGAGACTGACGCAGGCACAAAACGAACCCGGCCTATCATCTCCACTACCATTCACTTTTCATCTCAATTTAGCCGCAACCAGGGATGTATATATGTACCCACGGCCTCAATTAATATGACAATGTAATTGGCAAATGCAATCAGGAGCGGCGGGTAATCTAGTTGGCGTAAAATCACCTGCGGTTTAATATCCCTCCAGGTTTCCTTTTATTTGGATCTAATTGTATCATACAAACACCTGTATATGGCGGTCGAGGCAGAGGGCTTTTTGTGTGTCGTGCCTGTAGGTAGAGATGAAAAAAGATAAGGGAGTAGCTGTACCCTGATGTAATAATAAAGCTGTGATAGACGTGTTATCTACGGCAGATCGCACCCTCCAGCATCCCCACCCCCACCTGGAGCTCAGGGCCGCTCAGAACTCACACAAATAGTGGTTAAATAACGCAGCCATAAGAGCAGGTGATATTGAAGGCCACTCACATCATATACAAAAAAAAACACTGCCCACACTTTTGTGTTATATTCATCTGGTAATGTGAGTAGAAGTAAGATTGGTTAAGACATCTATTAGTCCAAGCGAAATATGTACTGAGGGGGACAGTTCTCGGGGAAAGACAAAGTTTTGTTGTGCATGGATTCAGAGATATTATAAACATTTGACCAGCCCTATAGCATAGAATCGCTCCGGCCCTGGCTGTCACTTAATGTAATTTGCATGTTTACTTATATACTATATCCAAGAATGCACCTCTTGCCAATACCCTTAACCTTACCCTCTTCTTGTCTCTGTCTCACTGTGAATTTACCTTTGATTGAATGCTTCACAGTTTTCAAATATATATTGTTCTTTTTTAACACGTCCTCATATACCTGAAATGATTGTGGATAATCGACAGGAGTTAATGTGGATAATCGACAGGAGTTATCAATCCTTGTCCCATCAGCATTCTTACCCCAACCTATACATGTTGCATTACGTTATGACAAATGATGTTGAGGCTGGCCGTCTGACTAGTAGTAAGAGATAGCTTCTAGGAAGGACACAGTTAAGTGTAACATTCATCGAGGTCATCTTTTCTTAGTTCCCCGCCATATTCATGTCCAAACTACGGGGTCTCCACTTTGCTGAGCACGAAGTAGGGGTCTGCGTTGTTGATACAGTACATTTTAGTCCCTGTGGGCGAAAGAGAAAGCCCCACAGCCAACCACCCTAGGCCACGTGACCGCACTGAGTGTTCCATCCATCTTAGGCTCAAAATGGCGGACACTGGTGTTGCCTGGGCCGAGTTGGCGCGGTTTTAGCCGTCCTGGAGCTGCAGGTGTCGGCGCACCATTTAGAGGAGGCAGGCCCGCAGTCTAGATTAGGCTTTTTGTGCGTCCCCAAGGGAAGGCCCCTAATAGTTCGGCAGCACTCCGTTATTCCCGGTAGGCCTGCAGAAGGGCGGATTCGGAGAGGGCCAGGGAGGGGCCAGGCGTGGGCCAACCACGGGCGTCCGCCGAAGGTGGATTAAATGTAAAACGGAAAATAAATTAGATTTGTCCCGTTTTTACTGCTGTGCACACATCCCATTTTTATTTGGCCTTTGTTTTCTTTAATCGATTATCTCCAGAAACTATCATGGGAAGGGATTCCAAATTATTTTTATACAGTCTGTGCTGTGGCATGAATGGATGAAGGTTTGCCTGAGGGGCGCATAGACACACAGTGTAGACGGTCGGTAGAAAATTAACCCTCCATCTGCCAACGTAGTCCTGCTGTATGTATTCGCTGGTCACTGACACACGCATTGAGGTTGAGGTTTAACAAGGTGGTTTTATTTGGCAATAAATCATATACATACGCTTTTCAAGTCTGCCAAAACAGACAGCAAAAATAAGAAAAAGTATAACACTCAATAAGGCAATACTGTGCAGATAACATGACGGGTTAGTCAATTCAGAAGTATTAGACATAATATACCTTGTTACTAAATTTATGGATAGCTTTACAAATACAGCTTTATATGACACAGATGACGGTTACATGTACATAGTATGATATATCGATGTAGCAGTGACATGGTGATAAGGTTAGCATCTTGGCACTAAGTAGACAGGAACAGGAAACAAAAGAAGAAATGATCTATCTTGTGACATATTCAAATCTTATTCATAAAGTCTTTCTTCACACCAATGTGCTGAGTTTCCGCGGATAGACTATCCCATAACGCTGAACCCCTAAATAGAGCATTACACCTATGCAAAGTCACTGTTATGCCTTGTATTTTCAACTCCATTGGAATTTGTAGGCGTACAGTAATATGAGTTAAAACCAAATGGTTTAATTAACTTCCCAACCCATGGGTTTGCCAAGTTAAAAACAAACGATCAAGGAATTAATTTATTTACTCTTTGGCTTTCTATGGTCACCGGTAGGCTAATTTCTACCAGAGTCGAGGATCACTTTCCATATACTACTTACAGTACGGTGACTGAAACATAACAGGCTAGGGTTATGGCAGTGCTCACCGGCTCTGCATACTTCAGATTCCAGTAAAGGAGGCAAGATGGGTGCGTGTGTGTGGATGAGGGGACGGGTTGTCCTCTGTCTCCTACCAGACACCCCCCCCCCCCTATTCTTAGTATTTCCAAGGCGTAATTCGTGGATGTAGTTAGGCTACTGTTGGCTAGAAGAAAGCCCCTGTGATATCAATAAATGATTTTTACAAAAGAATCAACGGTTGTGTGCAATCCCTATATTGTCAGTTGAGGGTAGCCCTTTTTAGTGATAATTATCTAAAGTCAAATACAATTCATATGCCGGGGAGCTATCTTTTGGGTACTCACATGCAGGCAGTGTTTTTTGTCTGTGTATGTCAGTTTGTGTGTATATACGGCACCATCATGTATACATATCATGACCAGGGCCGCAAGAATCTTATAACAATCATCAGCTATTTTGTATGAAATAGCCTGTCTGTATCTTGGTATCAGCCACGATTGTATGATATCACCGAATCTTCAATTTTCCACTGAACATTTCCTATAGATATAGCGATAAGGCAGCTGGCCTTTTGCACTGTCTCGGCCACACTATCTGTTTTCTTCATCAAAACTATGCACATGCGCGATTATCATGTTTACAATCGGCACTCACAAGCCCCAACTCAGATTAGGCAGATGGAATCACACGAAGCCACACAATCAGATAGATCGTGGTCTACGTGACGTCAGGAAGGACAACACTAAATCTGAATAAAGTCGGAATTGTAAAGAGACACTGGTATATATGTGTACGTGCCACCATTATGCCTACAGATTGAAAGGGCGGGTGGTGGG
The DNA here is from genome assembly GCA_949317995.1 of Acholoe squamosa. Lineage (NCBI taxonomy): Eukaryota > Metazoa > Annelida > Polychaeta > Phyllodocida > Polynoidae > Acholoe > Acholoe squamosa. Next base: position 23,250,632 of record OX439042.1, read on the forward strand.
ACCCTCTGATTAAGTTAATGGCGCTCGGGAGGAAAGACGATATAACTTATGATAAATTTGCACCTCCCCTCCTCCAATGACTACTATTTGCACTTGAGATATGGAATAATGGCGGCGCATGCGCTGCGCGTTAATCACGTGATCAGTATTTGTCGTCTGCCTGAAGCACATTTTTTCTGCCTCCTTTTCCATTTTATCCCAATCCTTTCCCGCGCTTTCCACAAAGTCGTCTGCTGACCTCTCCCCAAATCAGGCACCAGAATCTGGCCCCGATTGTTCACCACGAACAGGCGTTCAGCTTGTTAGTCTCTTCTTTGTGTCAATTCACGGTGAAGCAGGGGTAAAATGAAGAAGTCCTGTAATTTGTTTATTGTCCAATTCTTCATGGCGGCCTCCATGCGGCCGCGTCTCCCACAGTCACGCTCGAGTCTGCCCAGATTGCGGCGGGCAACTGTTCGCCATCATAAAATAATAAACGCTGATATTATCATATCAATTTCACAAATAAATGTGATTACGCCCCAGCCACCCCTTGTGGCCCCGGCCTTGGGGTTGGGCGCCTGGGTATATACATCTAGATTTGCGCCGACCAAATTTGAATAATATGATATGCGACCATGGAAATCAAGGAGCGCTTTCGGGGTGGGTTGATGGAGCAAATCTAATCTGGCTGCGACCTGAGGGTGAGGGAGGATGTCCGGGCCGTAATCAGGGGCCAGCTGGGCCCGGCGGTACGGATAACGAGGCCCCGGGAGCCACCTGGCGGCGCCCGATCTGCCCCCGGTGTCAGGGCAGCCCCAAGACCAGCAGCCAGGCCGGAGACCTGGGTGGGTGTGGGTGGGACGAGAAGAGGACCCCCTCCCCCTTCACACTCCATGCAGAGACTGGCACACGTAGCTATAGCTGAATCCTGCCACCACTCACATATACATGTATTTAGCAGTATTGTGTCCTGACCATATCACACTGATAGGGGCCAGCTACCCCCCAAATCAACATTCACAATGTGCACATATTGAGTGATATCTACAGATACGTTGTGACGTGAACGATTCTCTACTTTTCATATACTACTGGTACGCAGTTAGCCTTACCTTTGCCTATACCCCTGCCCTACAATTTTCTGGTTACCCATGCATAATGCTTAGTCTATCTCTACATGTTAATCCCGTTGCATCCCTTAGATCTAGCAGCTTTTCAGACTCAGTTTAAGGCTCGGAGATCGCTGGATACTAGAGGAATGTGATCGGGAGCTATATATAGGGAATGCTTGACCCTGCAGTTGCGGATTTGGAAGGTAGGGGCGCTCCTATATGTCCCCCATTTTGTTAGTACATGTAGTTAAAAGCTTCTCCTTTTCATGGCCCATCTTATTCCAAAAATGGGGGGGGGGTGTCCCACATATTCCAAAATACAGTACTGCATCACCATCCTTTTAGAATACCTGGATATTCCACTGCTCTGCAGACTCATTAGGTTCCCTCTTCAGAGTGAATCATTGTGTGACTTTGGAGGAGAGTCTATCTTTGTTAGTCTAGACCTTATCAGAAAGGCAGTTATTGGTCCTCCAATCTCTCTCTTCAAAGTGAATCACCTATGGTGACACCCCTAACTCGTAAAAGGGAGTCAGACTCAATGTAGACTTCTTGTCAGAGGAGGGTGAATTAATACGGCATACATCTCCATCCCATTGCTAAATCATAAATTTGTCAAACGATCACCCAAACGCTACACTTGCTACAGATTTCTCAAATACAAGTGCCTCTAATATGGCTTGTGAAAATGTGAGCTGCTCTCATCTTACTTTACTGGCTGATAGATATAACGATATTGTATAACTTGGAATGCCAAAAGTACCCTGTATGGTAAGTCACGACCATATTTGTGAAATAACATAACCAATACGTCTTTACCATACACAAGGTGCTAGAACCTAAATTATGCCTCAGGGCTGCCAACACTAATATCTAGGGATGCTCATCTATTATCACACAGGCATGCATGGTATAGCCAGGGCCACCTACTTCTAATTATATTCTAATCTTGTTTACTGACCTATGCCTGCTTGTACTGTGTAAGGGAAGTCAGCCAGGCACTTTTGGAAACCGAAATTCTGGTTGCTGTCTGAAAATATTTAAAAGGATTGAACTTCAGTTTATGCCTTCATCCAGATATTTGAATCATAAGACCTCTAACAGTTAGCTAATGGTACATGCATTGAAGGTTCTCAGTGTTGGTCTCAAGGAGCCTCAATTGTTTGCATTATAATTGCATGTACCTTCTATAGAATTACTTTGAGCACATTGACATGCCCTCTCTGCAGCAAGCGCTGGTGATATATTTTTTTTATGAACTATAGCTGACTTTTTGTTGTGAGGAACCTTTCAATTTTAAAATCCTCATGATTAATATTACAATTAGATGAAATTTTAGACCTACATACCTGGTAGGCAAATCTTCGTTTTAAAAAGTGTTAAATGACTCTATTCTAAACACAACACCTGCCTTCCATTACAATCCATAAGTCTACACATTAGGATGCTCTGCCAAATAAAGCATTTGAACATGACGATATTATATAATTCCCGATTATCATATCATCATCACACATATCTTGTCTTGTTTGAGAAATTGATTACCCTGTTTGGGATCTATTCACCAAAGATCACAAAAAAAAACACGTATGTCAAGGCGCTGGCTCATTGTGTCCAAAAAATGAAGTCAGTACGTATCAACATAGGGTAGACAGACCAGAATGTTACACTGCTTTGTTGAGGGACTATGCTTCATCATATGGGTTAGGTGATGTCATTATGATGGTGGGGAGGACCTCAGTGTGGCCAAGGGGGACGGCTCCATTAGCACTAGCAACACACCAGCTTCTCATCCACTATTCATACCCTATCCACCCTTTCCACCATCCTTCATCATCCTGACCTAGCTCCTCCCAGGTCTTTATCCACCTCATCCCCCAACCAACACCACAACGAACTGCATGCTTATTCTGAACAATCAAGCTGGATTTGTGGACTTATTAAATAGGAGTGTGCATTGTGCCCTGTGATTAGGTATACATATGAAGATGATGGTAGTCTAGCTAAGTATTCGATGCTGTGTAGGGTTGTTTGATGTTGTGTGAAATCATTCTCACCATGGTACAATGTGTGAAGTCAAGTGCATGGCATCAAGTATTTCATGGAGTCAAACTGATTATTATCTATTGCAGAGGGTATCTGTATATTTACCTGGAAGGAAAAATACAGTATTGGTCCACAGTCACTTTTCTCAATTCTGTGTTTTTTTTCTCAATAGAATCGGATATGGATCAAGGAAATCTTTTAGATAGTTTACCTTCTTTTTGTAATCAATGACGTTGAAACATATCAAGACACTTCTCTCCACAGAAGATTATTTTGGTAAAGAAACTACCATCTTAAGCAAGTATTAGTTTGAATTTCTGATTAAATCATCTGAGGAGGGGTCCATGCAAACAGCATACAATTTATAAGTTTCATCATGTTGTGAAAACCAACGCCCATTTATATATAGTATTGTGGTTAGTTTGCTTGGTAATGGGACCCGCATAGCTATATAATCATAATATGAATGTGCTGGTTGGTACAGCAGTTTATGTCACTATACATACCTGACTCAGGACTAAGCTGCTAATGTCCCTAGACAGGCTGAGCTACTCCACCAATATCCTCCACTGTGAGCAGCTGCAGGCAACAGCGCCCAGGAGCAGCTCATAAGTCAAGACAATGAGCTCACTGCTGACCTAGTTTCCTGGCAAGACATGGCTGTAGAACAGGGCGCCTGACAAGAAATGTAATAAGGGATGTGGGGGGGCTTTGTGGCACATCCTCCAGTCTCAGCTGTGAATGTCTCAGTCACCAGTCATTGTCACGTCTCTTAAAACCAGCACTGTCTTAGTCATAGCATGTGCATTTCTGTACACCACTATCCCCATCACTTCTCGTATACTACACTCTAGCCATACTTATTTTGATGATTGGTATTTACATGATGGCTGTAATATATAGGACTATTGTATTTTTTATATCTAGTTTGTGAATGTCAAAATACTCTTAGAGGTCCTCTGACCCCCTTTGCTCGTACTTAGATGTCACAATCTATGCAGAGATAAAATGTTGTTTTGTATTATCTGTTGGCACCCAACATTAAGCCGAAGGTACATGCCTTGCCGTCCACGCTGTATTCAATCATTGTCACATTGCATACAAAATACAACAGGCAAAGGGTGAGTGTTGTCATCCTTCAGGGGAAAAACATGGGTATAGTTTAATACTAAATAGTCTAGATCTATAGTTATAATGCCTTTCCAGCTGTTTGCATACAGGACCACAGATTCAATAGAGCTGCTTTACTATAAGACGAGGCGTCCTGCCTGTATTCACAGGTTTCATATATGGCACTAACAGGTCATGATAGTTGAGGGAGTCTGTGCCTACAGACACATTCAGCCTCCTCTTTGAAGCGTTTATTCTGATGGTACTTCTGTCACTAAATACCCTTAGTTATTTCATCGGAATTTTATCTATGGATATTATCCTGGTAATGCCATAAACATTATCAGGATAAACTTTATGTATATCTAAAACTTGAAATAAAGGATAAATAAATCATTAAAACTTTACATGTCAGCAATCCAGACATTGTCTTCTTATCAGGCTAATGACCTTCACTACAACTCGAAATAATGGGAATATAATGAGGGTTATTCATTCTAAGACAGGAGTGCAATAGGACTCAGTATGGAGGCCTAGTGGAGCCGCCATTTTGAATTTCGCTGGTTGAGGTAAACCCCACTTCCAGGGGCATGCTGGTCCCATCTTATCAGTTCTTATCAGTGTTTGTTGCTGGAACCAGCTCCAGACCAGCTAATGTCCAATACAGCTTATCATTCTTCTAGGGTGTGACCAATAACCTGATAACAGATTGCTCACAATGCACTACTAATGGGGGTATCAATCATAAAATGGCGGCCCCTACATGATAATATGATAGTGCCGAATACTTGGGTACTTCTCCTTGGTGAAATTAGTCCATATACCTACAGATTCAATCCATGCGAATAGATCTTTCCCAAAAGAACCTTATAGATCCTTATAACCCAGGGCCAGATTCTATGCATTCTATGTAGTAAACCGTATCATCATAAGCAGTTTTTGTACTATAACCTATGTGCATTTTGGCGAAAGCTAATTGTTATTGATCCACAGGTTGTTTGAACTATTGACGCGATAGGCATTGTTTCTTAAGGGGTGAAAATCATGTTAATGATATTGGTCATATCAAACAACACTAAGTGGTTACTAGATCTATGTATATCATTAGCAGTTGTACAGAAACAGCCCTACATTCATCTTACGTAAATTGACATCATCACAAATCAGTTTCCAAAATACACCCAATAAGAGTGAGATTGTTCCAGATATAAGACCTACCAAGAAGTGGTATAGGGAGATGTTTTACTCAAGGCAATCACTCCTTTGCAATTAACTCTAATTGGCCAATGTAATGTAGCTTGGTAATCTATATTACACCAGGATGGCATTTCTCAACACTGTACAACTTGGGTCTTTCAATTTGTACCGAGAGCTCCTTGCACAGCTACTTTTGTAGCCAAGCATATAGAGCAGTGATCAGTCGTACCTCCATAGACTGTTACCACACTCATTCTACAAGATGAATGCCATGTGACACGACTGAAAGTCTTCTGAGTCGTACTTAATGTATTTAGTTGTAGTATGTTATGAAATGCCCCCTGGAGGTATTTCTACCTTACAGTTGTATGCGTTTGTGTTCAGGTAGATTGATTCAACTGAAAATGATTTAAATTGATAGGAGGGTTTTGCTTCAAATACCTTTGATTTGCCAACCCATCTAGATTGCTTAAAAGCTCAACCAGACGGTTCATCCTCAAACCGAATGTCCCGACCCCAAAAACACGCACACGTTAGAAGACGTTACGCATGACGGTGACAGACGCTGTGGGACGTCTTCGAGACGTCATGTGACACAAGATGGCGGCGAGGGAACGCAGGACGTCGTTTTGACATTGTCCAGACGCCGCGCCGCGCGGCAATGTGCGTCCCCTTGCCGCGCCTGTGCCCGGCTCCTCCTGCCGTCCGCCCGGCGCCCCGTCAAGCCTCCCCCTCCCTTCTTTCACTGCTCCTTGTCCACCCGCAACCTTCTGCTGTGCTGTGTTCTATCCATATCTGCTCCCTATTTCTACAGCCTCCTTCATTCCGCCATGCCACTGCTTCCCTCTCCCTGTTTTCACTCTGGCCTTTCTTGGATGCTGCAATCCATCTGTTCTTAGTAGTGACATTGCGACCTATCCGCCCTCCTGCTGTGGGCAATCTGTGCAGCTCCACCCCACCCTCTTTCTCTTTTCCCCCTTTCCGTTTCAAGGTCTTATATTAAACAAGGGATAAGGACAATGACTGACCCGGAGAAGAAGGGCTAAATTTCATTGCGTACTAGTCGGTACAAAAAGAGCTACATGCTGTCGCCAACATATCCACTTGCATTTCAAGGGGAATCCTCTTGAGGACGTCTTGAGTATTCTATATGCATTTTCTTGTATCAACTATTCTTGTTAACATGCACCTCTGTTATTTCTAGATTGTCAACAATTAATCTACCCACGTGTGCTATGTGATTATGGACCCAATCACAGCTGAATCTACATATTAACCCGTACCCCAGGAACAGAACAAATAGTTTTCCTGTTTTCATACGCGTCAAACCGTGGATTCTGCCTGGCATCATTAGTCGCGCTACGCGGGTGCGACAGACTGCGGGCTGGGTGCGCGGACGCTGGGCGTGTGGACAGGCAATGGGGCGTGTAGTGAGGGCACGTAACACGGGCTGGTAACACCTGGTTGATGGCCGTGACGAGATGTAACCCTTATTATGGTATAGTGGGGGCGTTACACACGCACGCCACTTGACGTCTGTTGACCCGACACGGGGGGCCCGCACGCATGCACGCTATACGGACGGTAGGGGAGGTGGAACGACGGGAACAGGCAGAGGGAGTCGGAATGTCAAGTAGTATATGGAAAATGGGCATTATTACAGGTTTTTTTCGCACGTATTTCTATGTGAAACACTACATGTTCCCACTGCCAGCGATTGCAGCTCGGCTCTACAGTTTCAATTAGATATGTTTAGACAGGATCGGTTTCTGAACCAATGAAATGATTCGCTGTATTATCTGCTCAATTTTTAGGGTGCTACTGGTACCCTTTATGATGGTTTCAGTACTTATCTCATCGCTACCAGCTTCAGCACCCGCTGGTGCGTTGGACAATAGGGCGAACCAAAATTTGGAGACTGGGCCAGGAGGTTATTTTCAAAACAGTCTGACATCGCCCCCTCTATATGCCATTTCTTAAGGCACTACGATCGCAAACAGCACTATTACTACAAAATGCCAATGTTATTCCTATGGAAATTTTGGTACGACTAGGAATGTGCGGTCGTAGCCTGTTAAAAAGAAATAGCAAATGTATGCCTCTCACAGCAGGCTCTGTTAGTGTGTGGCTGCACCTATTCAATATAGCCTTCACCATTTATAGGGTTATCTTTATTGAGAACAGAGGATACCCTAACAGGGGTATACTAGGCCCCATACACCCGGTACAGAATTGCAGGCCGCAATGGGATAGTGTGGGTGAAATAATGGTTGATATTTGGAGTTGCTAACATCACTACTTACAGAGTGGACTAACATTGGTCCGTATCAATGCTACAAACCTGTCTGGACAACACTAACATTGCAGGGGGGGGAGGGTGATGTTAGGCATGATGGTTAATCTGATGTTAAACCAGGAAAAGAGTTTAGTCGATACTGATATGCCGCTTACAGTAATGCTGTCTTAGAAGTGAAAATGTAATGAATACTGAGCTAAATGTTTGAATTATTTAGATCTGTGTTGTGAAAAAGTAAGGCTCTGTTAATGAGAGGTCTTGTTTTGATTAAGGTGGCGTAAACTGTCAATAGCAAATAGCGTATTGTGTATATAGAGGCAATAGGCAAAGATATTTATGATTTGCCCGGGAAACGTACAAAGAATATGATACATAATGAGACACATGGGTGATTGGCGGTTGCGTATAGGATTTTAAAATGTAAGTAGTACATCAAAAGTGGACATTGGATCAGGATGTATACTCCGTCTCTCCTCAGTAATAAATGTGATATATAAAAACGCCCACCGCACAGATCACCGTAAATCTAAATGCTGTGATCTTTACAAAGTAATGTAAGTTATGATAGAAGAAACTCATACTGGCTAGGTCATGGAACACGGCAAATCTCTTGAAAGATAGCTCAATTATAAAGTGTTTTTTTTTTTTTTATTTTCTTTTTAGATACTTTTCCCCTGAACAAAATGACACTCTTAAAAGCAAACCCTTCAAGTGTAATTAGATCTACTGGACCAATCCCCAATGAAAAATCATTACGAGCACGTCGCATAAATGCTTTACCTTGTGGCATAAATTGCTAATGGTCGATGTTTGGTCGGTAAGAATGATTGTCAAGAACAGGCATAATTATCCTCTACCTTCAGATCAGCGAATTCCGGACAAGAAGAAATAGGAAACTATAGTGAAATCTTATGGATTATGTTGAATTGAATTGGTTTATTGGCAAAAAATTTCACAACGTGGGGCGCTTTTCAGAAAACCATTGGTGAAGCATTGGAAAGAGAAAGAGAGTGGATAAACTACTAAAACACGGTATATGATATTTAAAGCCCAGATTGTGAAACATTATGTGGTCCAGCTCTACTCCAGCTCAATCACTGAGCTGAGTAGGAGAATGGAGAAGCCGTCCCATCTGCCTCTCCATGACCTATCAGTTAATAGCTGGGTCAGAAAGTGGCTGGTGTAATGTTTGATTACTGTGTCTATTTAATACTGCTTAGTACATAATATCTGTATGTGAGATGGGGGTGGTCTGTGTAGTGGTCGGCATTTAAAAGGACCAGTGGATATGACAATAAAGGAACAGTCGGCCCCAATCAGCCCAAACCCCACCCCTACACACACAAATACACCCTCTGTGTGCTCCTGGTATTCATCCCTCGACAACTCGACACACAAATCTCTAGTGCTAACAGTGACGTGGCTCAGGAATTAACAGAGGACACGCCACCAGCCCAGTCTGTCCCTATCTCCCCTTCTCTGTCCTCTCCAGCCTCCCGGTCTTGGGCCCCCGGGCTCGGGATGAGGAAGGGCCGCGACAGCCTTTTGTGTGCCCACCCCCCGTCGGCCGGCAAACAAACCCACATGTCACTGTTCTGACTCCAGCTCTGAGTCTCTACACATGAACACCTGTTCCCTACGTGCACTGGCAGCCTGGTCGGCCTGGCTGGGTTAGAGCTGCTCTTTTATCACTCATGGCGCCATTGTCACAGTATTATCGACTCACTAGGGGGTGTGAGTCGTGTTACATGATCATCATTCGAAACAGGTTTTGTTCATTTGAGAATAATGGCGTTAAAGATGTGCTATAAAATGATGTGAAACCCCGCAGACTTTCTGACACATTACAAGTTTAAACAATTTTCTATTTCATAACATCATACCAAATGATCTATCCAATTAAAGTTATGATCGTGTACTTCCTTTCCGGGCACCAGTATCTTTAGAGGTCATCATTATGATTACAGATTCCATAACAAGTCATTTAAGTAAGTTCTCGCGTGTACTGATGGTCCACTAACACTGTGTGGTCTTTGAAAAGAATTTACCAGAAGTAATGTACCATTCTTATGCTATAGCATAATGCAGATACTCAGTGAAACATAAATACAAATGTTAACAATACAGATTGCTATACTGTGTGGTAATCTTCCAGAATGCGTCGTGATGTAAAAATGAGATCTTTCGTTGGTAAAATAGTTCATTTAGAAGAAAACATTTTACAAACGGAAGATGGACACATTTTAAAATACTATACATCCCCAGTGTTAAATAAACATATAAATGTCATTAGAAATAATGTAGAAATGTCTCTCAACTCAATTGAACCGCCTTATATGGATGACCTCCTGGTCCTGATGAAATTGCAATTCTATATTGTGAGTATTCTCCAGCCAACAATGCGCAGTACTATAGATGGACCATCACACAGGATCTCCCTAATTTACCCATCAAATAAAACAGTCCCTGTTTGACATGTGCATGGAGAACTAAATCTGCCCAAGTTGTCCAAGTAGTGTGACTGCCACGCGTTCACCCCTACCAGTACCCGCCCGACACGCGTCCAAATCATCCAGTGCCACGCGACCTACCTTCGGACAAGACCAACAGAGCGTCAAATCGTCAAAATAATTAAAACTCAAACAGCAGCAGGGAGGTGATGATGTCTGAACGAGCGTGAAAATCGGACATGGATGGCCGCGATGGGGATTGTAGCGTAATCAGTGGACCGTGGAGCGCGGCAGGTGGGCCCCGCAGGCTTGTGGACAGCACCGTATTATGCTAAACTAAAATTCGTAACAAGTGACGATAGGAAGAAGGAACGTTAGATGTCTTCACATGAACCAAGATCTGTATTATATATAAAAAAAAACAAGTGAAACAAAATGATTCATGTCTATAGGCAGTAAAAGGGACATTGTTCTCAAGGGGGTGTTGCCAAATTGATATTTTCCTATACTACTCGGATAAAACGTCTCCTTATTTTCTTATACTACTCAGACTATATTTCGCCCCATTTTCCTATACTACTCGAACTGAATTTTGCTTGTTACTATAAGATAACACAAATAATTTTCTACTAGCTGTATATCAAGAATTTATCAAGGAATTCTAAACATGTTTGATATCTATAAAATTGATGTTTCCTTTTCTCTCTTATCGTCCTCTCTTTGATGTAAGGGAATTCGTGCTGTGTTGGATGAAGGGTGCCTATGACAACCTAGTACGTCCAATCTTCTTCCAAATATAATAGCAAAGATATAAAAAAAGAGAAAAGAAGTGTAGAAGTTGTGGATGGGTGACAAATTGTGTTAATTGTTGATACGCCACACCTCAGGGGGTCAGGCCTGCTAGACACCACTAGACCCAGACCTATAGTCCGGCCTAGATGTAGTCTAAATGTGTAACTATCAAATAAGGCCCCCTGCCTAAGTAGATATGCGAGTATTGAGTTATGGCATTATACGATAACCGGACCACCCCTTTCCTATAGGCCTTCCCTCTACACCCGCCCTCAGGACTAGTTTAACGCAAGATAGAATTAGCCCAAACCAAACCGTCTCCAAACCAGATCGTGTAAATACGCCCGGCGACCCTTATTCGATTTGGGCGTTGGCGTTTTTTCACTGTTTATATCATATTTGACGTTGAAATGAATAGAACACGGTGCCTCGCACCCTCGCTGCCGCTCCCAGGGATAGAATTATGCGAAAATTTGTATCTGTACTTTAAGCAATCCGATTTGAGCCACCAATAATCGCCACTTAGCCCCGGTGCCGCTAACACTATTAAAGAAGAGTAAAACAATTTTCTCGGCCCCAAATCTGGTTTGAGCGCCTGGAGTCAGAGCTCGAGGGTGGGTCGCGGGTTTGGAAGGCAGACGGCGGTGGCCCCGGTCATAGGACGGGTGTTTATTTAACACGAGTGGTCGGAGCTGGCCAGGCGGCCAACATACCAGCCGTCCCCGCCATCATACCCCTGTCTGCACCGACATGGGCATATAGGGCCCGCCAGGCGAGCACCTCCTCGTTACGACCTATATATAATGAGCAAATCGGATTGCTCAAATCGAGTTGCTCGTCATAAGTGTCGGCGGCGTCGGCGGTCGGAGATTCACTTACCGGAGGGGAACATGGCGGACTGGGGGTGGTCTCGTGGTCGGGGCATCATGCTACAGGAGGCGCTGGAGATGGGCGGTGTGGTAGAGAAGGAGCGGACCGGGTTGTAGCGGTACTGTCCCATCTGGCCGCACGGGCCCAGGTCCGAGTAGGAGCCAGGTAACTGACAGTTAGGCAGACTCTCCATACCAGAGAGTGAGCAGTTAGCCTCAAAGGTGCCCTGATTCAGGTAGGAGTAATCCATTTTGACGGTATCAGGAGTTAACCACAAAGTCCCAGTGTTTATATGTGAGTGTACAGGTGGGTTATCAGCCTGTTATCTATATTCCCTACCCCTCCAGGTGAAGATGGTGAATAATAGAGTAAACCCTGGAGGAGGCCCCACAGACACGTCCTTAACTAGTGGAAGTTGACGTGGAGTGTGAGGACATTACAGGCGACCTGAGGAGGAGGAGACGGAGGAGTACCAGATCCACTCAGAGACTGAGTGAGCAGCTGACAAGCTGCTCAACAAGGAGTAGGTCCGAGCAGCTCCTGTGAGGGAGAGTTCTTGTGTTTCTGGGCCTGGGAGGAGTGACGGTGATCTGGGCGGATGTCCGTCCTGTATATATGATAATGAAGGGGAGCAACTCGTGGTGTCCAGCGTGAGCAGCTCGTGAAAAAGTGGAGGCTAAACCAGCACAACAACAACAACAACAAAACAACAATACGGCTACCTCCCTGAGCCCTGAGTGACTGGGAGAGCAGCTCGCGAGCAGCTCCTATACAGTCAGTTCTGGGGTGTGGGTTGTTATAGGAAGAGTGCTCATGAAGGGGGCTGTGTTCGTTCCGCCTGTTGATGTTATTGTGGTTTTTCTGTGTACTAAGACAGTACCACCACCACTACTACTCCCCACACTACTGCTCCTCCTGCTGCTGCTGCCGCCGCTGCTGCTGATGTTACTCCTGCTACTGATGCTCTCTAAGATGCTGGAGGCAGTCGTTGGCCCTGCGTCTCCACGCGCGTCCTCCTGCGGGTATCCAGTTGGCCAGACACCACTCTCCTCTCCCCGAGCACCTCCCGCGTCCTGCTCCTGTCGGCGACACAGATTCCTGACGGCGATATCCGGTTCACCACCTACCCACTTCCGGCTGACGCGTCTCAGGATTCCACACTGTGTATTACTTCGAATCTAGGCACAATCGACACCGTCTGAAGAGGAATATTTTTGGGCGGCGTCCTCACTGGCGTCGTCGCAAAAATTATGCTAAAATCAAATTTGCCTGGGCCGGACGAATTAGATAGGTGCGCTAGGTGTTATTTATAACACTGCTACCGTGGCCCGTAGTCGACCGCCCGGTGACGATTACACCGATAACTGGTTTAAGGATGCGGTCGGCGGCTTTTTCACCGATTCAAATCGGGGCGATGCTACTGCTTGCTGCTGCTGTAGGCTGGTGGTGGTGGAGGCTGAGCGGGTGCGCGCATTAATTAGATTATGCCCAAACGTTTTGGTTGTGCTGGTATTTAACGGCAGCGCAACCCCGGCGGTGGTTGGCATGGCGCGACGCGGCGCTCTGGTTGGTCGAGACTGGGGGAGGGGGTGGGGTGGGCGGGGTGTCGGGAGGGTGTGTGGGTCTCTGTTGGGGCTGGAACAGGAAGGCAGGCACACGTGGGAGGATGGGAGGGAGGGAGAATCAGGTTATGGTGGCGCCAAACGGCAGGTCTGTGCACTACACCGACTAGATGAGCATCACTTAACTAGATTGGTGCGCGCTCATTGTGCGTCGCCACAATTACATCCCGCCGCCCTTTTTAATTTCTTTATGCCCGCCCCGCGACCTGGCCCGCTGTGCTTTCATTTATTGGTAAACTCCCCCCACCCCGTCCTACCCCTCCACTCCCTACCCTACCAGACCCTAACTCTCCGTATGGCCCCGGACGGACATTTGGTTTGCTCAACAAGCAAATGTGTTGCCCAGTGGTTTAATTGAGATAGCACATTTAAGGGAGGTCGCGGGAGGTAGATTATTACGTTAGGCGTGTCGGGCTCGGTTACTTAGGCCCTAATCATGTAGGATCGAGGCCCCCTTTTCTCCTGTCTTACTCACTCGCTAATCCGCCTTCATTGGAGCCCATATTGAAACAATTCCTCACATGACAATCCGCGGGGAGACACTGTGGATTTGCTTCAACAGATACTAGGCACTCATTTCCGTAGCCATAGTAACATGAGACGCATCAGAATCTCAGACTGAAACCATCTATGACCAATAACATACGTAAATGACAAGTAACTCTGGGCAAATCTTGGTCCTGGCATGCTGAGTTTCCGCTTCCTGTGAGGAGACGCTGTAGAAAGTGCAAGCGGCTGATTCAATGATACCCGTGTCATTGTTTTCGTTTTGGCCAATTGGCAGGCCATATGGCGAGGAGTCAGTGGCCTGTCAGATAAGGGGGCAGGCACAGGGCTGATTCTAAACAGGTGCACCCGGGTATGGCTACATGATGCCATCTTTTGTCATACTGTATTTCCGCTGCCTTTGCCTTATATTTCATAGGCGTGCCCCTGTGGTTCTTGAACCATGCCTCTGCATAATCTGATTCATCGTGTGGGTGATACCAAGAATAGTTTCTTTTATGTCTGTTGGAAAGTTGCTGAAAGAAACTAAACATTTGCTTTTATTGTGTCATTTGAAACTCCCTGATGTCTTGTGTGATTGTGTATGTGATGTGAATTAGGTCCAAGGATATGCACACATTGTTACACCGCATAGTGTTATATGATTCTATGGTAGTACCTAACTTTTGGAACTAGTAAAATTGAAGTACGCTTCAGGTGATGTCTAGACTATTCCTAAACACCCTTGTTGCCTTGTTATTGTCATCTCTAAGTGCTCTTTACAGTGCCCAAACTGGATAGTCTGAGTTCTTTTATCACAGGATAGAGGCACTGACAGTGGTTTATAGTGGTTCATACAGAAAAAGATCAGTATGGGTGGGACTAGAACCAGCAATCTTCTGATCCAATGTGCTTCATGCTATCCATTAGGATTCAGGGCTGGACAATGGTGTTGGGTTAGATGAGTCTTATGTCTGGGACCATATACATACAATATATATGTGTGTATGTCAGTGAATGCAGAATGCATTCTGATGCATCCTAAAGATGCAGACCGTGGTACAAACGCAATGTGTGATGATTATGGATGCACTAAAGTTGTGCATCTATAATCATCATATATTACAGTATGTCAATGATTCTGAAAGAGACACACTATATTGGAAACTTTTTTGCAATGTGATCTGTAGGGGCGATTTTCACCTTTAAGCAGTGCATATTCACCCCAAATTGAGGCGCCCCTTCTCAATCACTGGTTTCATGATGGACACAATCTTGTAATTTCCATATAAATGCTGTTTTGTAAATCATCAAAATGCTGCAAAAGGCTATTGTTATTTTCTTTTATTTTACACCAGTCATGTTGAACATGAACCTTTGGCTGCCTCCTTTGGGTTGACTCACACGTTTTCATTTTCTCTACTCCCGTTGCTATCAATGCATGCATATGCCTTCATTAAGTGCTCTTTGCGCCTGTATGTATACCTACATAGTCAGTACCGGCCAAAGTGACTTCATCTGGTTGACCTTCTATACGATTTATATGACCAAAAAACTATACCTTTTCTTCTCCGTGTTAAACAATACATTGTGCCCTTAAATTCTGTGCACTTAGCACAAAACTATCTATAGGCAACCAAACCTGCACACACATGTGTTCATATCCTGTGCCATCTGTAACTCAGGCTTAGCACCAAATACTCATGCAGGAGTTCCCCTGATGAGCCCCAATCCATGAGCCGACACACTTTTATCCACACTACAGGAGGTCTCATCCCAATGATCCTCCTCTCCTAGTGCACCTTTATTTCCCTCAACACTTTAGTTCTATTAAATTTTAACTCGGTCGGTTGGCGCCCGCTCCTGCTAGCTAACAGTTTCCCTTGCTCTTCTACCTTTTTTTTTTATCTCCCTGCACTGGCGTCAACACCGCGATCCAATTCACTTGAAACAGGCCTTACTGTGGCGATGCCTGCACACCCAGCTTTGAAGCAAATGCCAAAGGACAGATAATTGCTTTTGGCTTCTTTATTCGCCACATATTTAAGTTCGTATAACTGCAATTCCAACTTTTTTCCATAGGCGGAGGGAGGATGTTAATAGATGAAGCCGACATTAGCGAGGCCCACTTCACGGTGCTCCCCCAGCCGCGCCCCGACTCGTCTCAAATCTGGCTGTATTGGTTGGGACTCGGCAAATACGATAATAAAATCACGGAGAATATCGCATTAAAGTTTAACCTAAATGATCGTAATAATTGCGGATGCAAATTACATTTGCGGCCGTGTTTTATAGTTGAATCAACAGGCCTGTAAACTAGACGGGCACAGGGCTTTTTTTTTTCTACTGACGGGGCCAATTGAATTACATAGCTGGAGCGAGGGGAGGCTGATGAGTTTATCATGGCTCAGCTACACAGACAAGCCTTGTCGAGAGGCAGGACAGAGAGGGATCCAAACACCAGGCTGTAATGGTCCAACCTGCTCAAACCTCAAATTGAACTTAATCTGAAAGTTATATGAGAAGATTCCTTTACGATTCAGTGTGTGGATAAGGATGAGAATGTGCAGAGGAAAGTGTGAGAGCTTCTACAGTGTTCTCCTGTTCTACTCAATAGATCTATTGTTCTATGTTTTATTACACAACCTTTGGAAGCCAGCACTATGAATGCATACAAATCAACCACTAAATTAGTCAATGTATATTACATACAATGCAAGTGAATTTTATAGTCACTGAGATGCAAAACAACACGCTTAACAAGAACATAACATAACAAGATGTAATTATTAACGTATAGCAAGCCTAGACTCGATTTGTGTGAATCTGAAGGCTAAATGAGAGGGGGAATGGCATGTAGATAGATTTGACCAGGCCATGTAGTGACCTGTGTCAGTAATTGGTAAAATGCCTGATTACAACACACCAGCCAGACGCTGGGCGCCCTCTGGGCATCTGGCCACCTTATAGGTCACCTCTGGGGCAATCAGCACAGAGAACAGCTGGGTTGGCTGAGAGTTTTGCCATTGGAAGGGTTCCTGTGACACCTCGGAATGAATGGGCAGCACTGCTAGCAAACCAGAATGCATTTTAAATGACATGGAAGCATGTGCATAATATTTCGGTATGTTGGTTGCTCATGCTGATGGTCACAGTCACATGGTTTGAATGAATCAATATTGATCCTAGGTATCAGTGTTAATCCACCTTTCTTGAATATTGATCATACATTGATACGTTAACGGATTTGATGCATCATAATCATTATTGATGTATAGGAAGTTTCAAAGTTTTATATTGAACTTCCTGTCATAATTCCTGTTGCTAGTTGTGGAGATTTGGATCGGTGTTAATCCAATATATCTGTGCCTAATGGACTTGTAAAATCCAGGCCTTTATAGTGGAAGGTAGTGTGCTATGGCGATAGAAAGTATGTGTACCTAATCCATGGTCGAACTGTCCAGTTTCTACTGCATATCATGTCCTTATCATGTGGTCAGAGCCTGATCATTTATTGAATACAGCAGTCAAACCCTATCTCTGTCAATTTTAAAACTTACATAACTTTGCGCTTATTCAGTTATTAGTCTATGTATGGATTTTCCCAATATTGGTCTGCACTATATTGACTTGGAAATGTGAATGCTATAATCATACCCACATTTCAATGTTGGTCCATTTAGAAGTGGAACGAGATAATAATGTGGAAAATTATGTTCAGGTTAACCAAACGTCCAAGATGGGCTAAAGCCTGATTCCAGATGAGAAATCCTATATCGTGGGACAGAAGGGCCTTCATAATCTCTCATAATTAAAATGTACAGTGAATTGAGATAAACTTGACTCCTTGAAAGTATTTCCAGTCAAAGACGGAAAGGGTAGGGTGGGTTAAAGCACTTTCTTTGTTTATGGCATGTGAGAGAGTACTGAAAATACATAGAGAGATGATTTTAAACATAAAGGGCATTCTGTTGCATACAGCATACAATGCAACCAATGGAGTTCTTCATTCTCACCATGAAGATACATTCTGCATAAATAACTGATAATTTCCAACATAGCTCTCTGATGTGTGTCTTAGATAATAGTATGGAGGCATGAGCACCTGTGGCCGCCATAGATATCTCTACCCCATGTAGTATTGGGAAGTAGGATCAAGCAGGATGAAGTGATGTGGTGGTAGTATGTTGATGATAGGGGGGGGAGGCGGTGAGATGATCTCTGCGTGAAGAGGAAAACCATAAAATGTGCAGGATGCAGGCGGCAGACGCGGCCTGGTGTCCGGTGTCCAGGAGCCTGTTTGTGCTCGGGCAGAGAACATGGCTGTGCTCTGCCAACACAGGAGGAGGTAGGGTTGATCCCTCCTGTACCCCACCCCACCACCCCTCCAGGATCGTGCCCCACAGACTCACAGCCACAAACACACCATTCCACCCCAACCCCTGCATCTCCCGTTTCGGCAACTCAGGACGCTCAGTAAATACACATTTGAAATGGTAATTTCGGTAAATATGTCCCCGGCATGCCGGCCGTCTAAGATTATGTTTGCCCAGCGGAATTGATTGAAGGTCTTGTCTTCCTGTGTTTCCTGCAGCGGCTGCCTGTGGCTGCACGGCCAGTTGGCTGCCTAGGTGTGGGGCATAGTGCTATGACCATGTCTGAGCTGTATGTGTATTCTTTGGGGGCTGCAGAAGATGCCTGGTCAAATAGTAGGAATTCTAATGTTGATGCATTTGATAACGTGAACCAGGTGCAATATGACGCATATGATATATATTTACTGTAGGTGCAGGGCTTCGGAGAAGGTTACTACTAATTACTTAATTATCCGCTGATTATTCTATGTTATAGTCATACTAGTTAGTATCGTTGGCACATTGGTCTTTTTTTATATGCCCAGAGGATACATATCAGTACGAGGTGTTGTATGTTGTTTTCAACAACAATGTAGCGTTCATCTTGAGTTGAAAATATATAATGTGTGTTGTTTGATGTTGAATAAACATTGATTACCTATTTTTAATTCCATGTTTAGAACCTACTAGGGGTGCTTATCCTTAGTATGATATTGGAACAACACTAAATACTGATGGCATACTGTTTATTCAAATCAAACCTTCTACAGCTACTAGGATCAATCCATACTTTTCATAGACTACTCACTACACAGCTGCCTGGATCAAACCATACTTTTCACACTACACAGCTGCCTGGATCAAACCAAACTTTTCATAGACTATTCACTACACAACTGCTTGGATCAAACCAAACTTTTCATAGACTACTCACTACACTGCTTTCTGGGTCAACCCATACTTTTCACACTACACAGCTGCCTGGATCAAGCCATACTTTTCATAGACTACTCACTACATGACTGCCTGGATCAGACCATACTTTTCATAGACTACTCACTACACAGCTGCCTGGATCAAACCAAACTTTTCATAGACTACCTACTACACAACTGCCTGGTTTAACCATACTTTACACACTACACAGCTGCCTGGATCAAACCATACTTTTCATAGACTACTCAAGACACTGTTTTCTGGGTCAAACCATACTTTTCATAGACTCCTCACTACACAGCTGCCTGGGTCAACCCATACTTTTCACACTACACAGCTGCCTGGATCAAGCCATACTTTTCATAGACTACTCACTACACAGCTGCCTGGATCAAACCAAACTTTTCATAGACTACCTACTACACAACTGCCTGGTTTAAACATACTTTACACACTACACAGCTGCCTGGATCAAACCATACTTTTCATAGACTATGGTGTACTCACTAAACAGCTGCCTGGATCAAACCATACTTTTCATAGAACATTCACTACATGACTGCCTATATCAAAACAAACTTTTCATACACTACTCATTTCATTTCCAAAATTTCGATTTACAACTCATGACACGAAAGCCTTAATCAATCCTAACATTTCATACGCTGCTAACTTTATGAGTACCTG
Source organism: Acholoe squamosa (assembly GCA_949317995.1). Taxonomy (NCBI): domain Eukaryota; kingdom Metazoa; phylum Annelida; class Polychaeta; order Phyllodocida; family Polynoidae; genus Acholoe; species Acholoe squamosa. The sequence continues at coordinate 23,270,573 of OX439042.1, forward strand.
TGCATCACTACTCACTATACGACCGCATGTGTCAGACTTAACCTTCTATACAATACTCATTACATGACTATCTTTATATAACATGAGTTTTCAAGCTATTGTCCTGAGAAAACTCCCCCGCAGGACTGCCTGCACCTAATCAAACTTTCCATACACTACTCACTACACAACTGCCTGTGTAAAACCCACCTTTTTTATGAACTACTCACTACATAATTTCCTATACCAAACAGAACTTCCCATATACTTCTCCGCCGGCGAAATATACACGAGATCGACGTGTGTATAGCAGTTCTTATTCACACATATGGATGATGTGTATATAAGTGGTCTTATTTACACACAGTTAGGGTTGGTCAGAAGACAACATTACAAGGTTGGTAAGAGGACATACCCCAGCATGTGTTTAGGGTTGGTCAGAGGTCATGTTTTCAGGGTTGGTCAGGGGACAAACATAGATATATCACACCCAATGCCATAGCCCACTACACAATGGCCGGTGGCCTTATGGAAAAGGCGTCTTCATATCTGGCCATCGCAGGTTCGAACCCTTACCCGGACCTATTTTTCCCCTCCCCCACACCTTTTTAAGGGTTGGTCAGAAGACATGTTTTTTAGGGTTGGTCAGAGGACATCAAATCAGGGTTGGTCAGAGGACACACATATAAGTTTTTCAGGGTTGGTCACAGGACACACATATAAGTTTTTAAGGGTTGGTCAGAGGACATCAAATCAGGGTTGGTCACAGGACATGTTTTCAGGGTTGGTCACAGGACACAAATATTTATATCACCCACAATACCATGGTGCACACATTTCAGGGTAGGTCCGAGGACAAGGTTGACCAACCTTAAAAAAGGTCCTCTGACCAACCTTAAATACAATGTCATGTTGAACATATGTCCTGTGACCAACCTTAAAAAGGTCCTCTGACCATCCCTAACTAGACATGTCCTCTGACCAACTTTAAAAAGGTCCTCTGAACAATCCTTAATACATGTTCAACATATGTCCTCTGACCAATCTTCAAAAAGTCCTCTGACCAACCCTAACTAGACATGTCCTCTGACTAACCGTAAAATGGTCCTCTGACCAGAACTTAATAAATATGTCCCCTGACCAACCCTAGACACATGTCCCCTAACCAGCCCTAAACTACTACTGTCCTCCTGTCCTCTAAACAACCTTTGGTTGTGTATATAAGGTGTCTTATATACACACTTGTCCTCTCTCCAACCTTTGGTCGTGTATATAAGGTGTCTTATATACACCTACCAAGTATGTGTATAAAAGACATGCTATATTCACGAGGTCATCGTGTCAATATCATCGGCCATACTTCTCATGACACCGCTGCCTGATGAAAGCCAACTTTCCATATACTATTGACTAGCCATTGCTAGGAAACATGGCTTAAGCACTGTGTTAAGTTTTTAACCTTCACTCTGACGTCGACGTTGTCTCAAGCTTACTTTAACCTGTTTCAATGCTGTCTCAACTGGGATGTATCCATGAGTGTCAGCGTTTAGAAATCTACGATTTTTATTAGGGAGGTTTAGCAAACCTGACGTACGTCCCCATAACTCATTTGACGCAGACGTACCAGTGCTGTAGGCATGCTACACATGTACGTTGTATAGGCGACGCAGTGGTTGCTAAACCTCGCTATTATGTGGATATTTGCCTGGATTGACAACACATATCAGCTAGGTTTTTGCTAGGGTGTGGCTAGTTGACTGGTGGACAGTGGCTGGTTAGGTGTGTTTGAAGGAGGCGTGTCCCTAGGGGACGGAGGGTAGTGAAGTACCCCTCCAGCACAACTCTCCGAGACAGGCAGAAAGGTCCTCCAGCACCCGACCCCTTGTAACTGTATGACGTTACATGGTTTACCATTAAATCAATCATATATTGTGTGATCATATATTCAGTTCTAATTCATGACTACTAGAAGATATATCAGGAGGTGTGTGTATTGGTTACTATGGGGAGGCCAGGAGAGGGACTATTTCTGTGTGTGTATGGAGTAATTAGCAAGCCAGGTTCAGTGGCTGACTGACCAACTGGTGTAGACAAATAAGTCGAAGATCAAGGTACCGGGGGCTGGAGGATAAGCTTCTTGCCTCCTGGGCATGCGTGGCCCTGGAGCTGGATGTATGTAGAGACTGAATAAATCACTTGTAAACTGGAGCTGCTAGAGTCAGGTCCTTTCCTTCTCCTAGGTTACACCCTTATGTACACACTGCTGTCCTCAACACACTCAGGCAGGGCCCATGGCTGCTGCCTGCCCATAATTGCTGTGGTGGGTGGCAGGAGTGGGATATATGAAGTGGTTTGTGAATGAGAACCAGAAAGCTATGGATAATGGTCACCAGTTATAGTATGCTGGAATCGGGTAGACCTGCCAGAATCGGGCAAAGTAGGTGAAAATATGGTGGAAGTATATTTAGAAGATTTCTAAGCTGTATATATTGTGGATATGAATAAATGGATAAGTAAAAGATTTACTTAGAATGGATAACACTTAGTGACTGTCATCTCATGCGAACGCTCTCTGGAATTATCTCTACGTATGATTGTAGCCATTGGAAGGACATCCTCATGGTTATAAAGTGGGAGGAAGAAAATGAGTGGGTGGCAGTCGTAGGCAGTGGATTCTTGGTAATGTTGTATATACATAGTACATGTAGTATACAGCTGGCTGGGTAATGTAGTGAAACATGGGTGGCTGTGGGTGGGTGATGGGAGGTGGGTCAATTAAGGTAATCTTAAGGGTGTCTTGTAATGGGAGGAGAGTGATGGGAGGCTGGTGGCAGCAGAATCAGTCTCCTGGTGACTGGTAGGCGATCGGAGGCGGAAGTATTGCCGCACCACTCTCATCAGTCTTGGCGGCAATGGACAAACGACGCGGCCACTAATTCCCTTCCATCCATTTGCAGCAGCTACTAAGCACCTGCAACAAAGTGAGCCGCGGCCGTGCTTAAGTATGATGAGCAGTGAGGTGGGGCCGGGCGGGCTTTTAAAGCCCTGTTTGTTGTTCTTGCGGGCACAGCCACTCTCAGGGCCCAGCCCCCACTCTACAAGCCTGCCCCTCTTCTCCCGGCCAGCCCCGCCCGGAGGCCGCCCCTCGCCACATCCCTCCCGACACTGGCCGCCCACAAAGGCCGCCGGTGAAACATGACTGGGGTAATCCACTTAACATTAGGCCTGATGCGGCGCGCAAACATTGACACATGTGACTGGCTGATTGATATTACATATTTGCGCGCCATTCGGATATCATTTTAATCAGTCTGATGGTATGTTTGCGCGGACCGCCGCTTGCACCCGCTTGGCCTGTGAAAAGGCCGACGCTGGACCTGAGGTGCTCTGCGGGTACCACCGGAAGTAGTGATGGGGTCAGCTTTCGACCTGTGGTACCGGGGGTGGTAGATGCCCATCCCCTACAATACACTTAGAGACACTTTGTATAACCACCTGAAAGTAAGGAGGCAGAGGCATCCCTGGCTTTAATAATTTTGATATAGATACATATATCACGTGCATTGTATATAGCAAATCTAAATATATTCTACTATTTTCTTCATCTGTATCACCTATGATCATTGCTAAGGAAGAAAAATTGAAAATGGACTGAAATGAAAAGTTCCTATATGTTAAGTTAATGCCCAAGTCTACCGCCCTCAGCACTGCTGAATGCTATACCCTATAGTGGACAGGATATGTTGATTACCCTTGTTTTAAATTTAAATAGTAACCAGCCCTTGAAATCCCCTTCATATTTCTAGCTGCTGATATGGAACAAGAGGTACCTCCTCCTCACCCTTCTCCTGTACCTGCTTGGCTCCCCAGTGTTTGGACACTGTTACATCAAAGTCGGCGTCCCAAGCGCCCTGCCCGCGCGCCAATTGGGTTAGGGGCGCCGGACACTGACTCGGCCAATAACAGGGGGCGCCAGGCACAGGAGAAGGAGGGAGCTGGAGCACAGGAAGAGGTGGGGCGTGCAAAGGGTGTCTTATTGGGTGCCCTCCCTATACCCGGCTACAAGAGCCCTGGGTGAGGGTACAGGGGGTCAGGGTGAGGTGCTCTCTGCACATCGGCGGTGGAAGTAGGGCCCCGAGCTACTCTCCCAGCCTCCCAAGCCTCATCCCCGGGGGCACGGCCCACAACGAGCAGCTCACAAAGGCACGGCACAGGCAGGGAGAGGCCAACTCAAATGTTTGCTCAAAGAATCAGCGGTGGCAAATTAAAGACGGCTATAATGTAAACATTAATATCATTAACTGGCTGCAGATGAAATTAATTATGAAATTGACAAGGACAGGGTTAAGGGTCTCGTCCTGCCCAGGCCACAAGAGATGGTGTGAGTAGATGGTTGGGAGAAGGCGGTAGTTGGTTGGACAACAGATGGATGCGCTGAGCAATAACTTCATGTAATAGCCATAGCAGTTGTGGGAATCATTCCTGAAGCTGAGAGTAATGCTGATGAAATGTTCTGAATTGTTAGTCTATGATGTTAGTCGTAGAGGGCGCTATGGTAACTATGAAATTGGAATTGTGGTGTTGTGTGGGGAAAATTGTTGATTAGGGAAGCCATGTCTAGGAGGAGAGGTATCATTGAAGGAAACTTGTATGTTTTGGAGGGAAATAATTGTGATAATAAAAATAATAAGTGGAGGAAGGGCGCTGGTTGGGGAAGCTAATTGTGCAATTTTATAAGCGATGGTACAATCATTCCAAACATTTAAGTTTCAAACAGTTGCACACATGTTCACAAAATCACTTCAATGGGGTAGAGCCAAGAGGAACCAGCCTTAAAATAAACATGCTTCATGATTTGGCTGGTACTGGTTTCAAGTGGTATAGTGGTGTGTGATTGGCATGGTACTAGAGTTATTGGGGATGGAAGGAAGTTGGGGGTGCCCTAGATGAGAGTGGTAGGTATAAGGAATAGGGCGGGGATGGATCAGAGGCAAGTGGGAGTAGGGGGCACTTTGGTCGATTGGCTGGCCGGGTAAAATGAAACATTGCCGATATTGGCGCGGCCAGTCGCCGTCCTAATTGGGGCAGTATTGAGTAGTGGGTGGGAGGGAGAGGTGCCTAGTGATTCAGGCAAGTAACGACAGCTCGCCCTCCCTCATCTTATCCTCCTGTCGGCTTAGACATCAGCTTTCTCCAGGGAAAGCCCACCCTAGAGCCGACTCATCCTATGGACGACCACCCATAGCCCCGCCCAATGTCCGTCTACAAGTATTTGCCTGTCTATCACATTCCTAATCCTATCCTATATAAAATGTCTAAAACAAGTGTCAAGAACTTTGAGCTGTTTTTAGAATGTCCTTACTCTGTTCAGCATTATATGAGTAGATAACAATTGTGTGGTACCCCTGCCTCCACCTATGTGTTCAGAAAAGTTGATCATCTCCATCAAATATCTGAGTCAATTCAAGTGCCCTACTCTTAATGGTTCTTTAGTTTGAACTTGCCGTAGTCTACATGTCTATAATTTAGATATCCATGACTTCCATGAAGAGCATTTAGCTTACCAGCTCACTACCTGCTCACATCCTAGCATACCAACACACCACATGCTCAAACCCTAGATTACCAACACATCACCTGCTCATAGCCTATTAAACCTATCAACACACCACCTGTCCATAGCCTTACTTACCAAACCATCAGTTACACACCACCTGAATACACCCTAGCATGCCAACACACTATCTACTCACAGTCGAACTTACTAACACACCACCTGCACACAGCCTAACTTACCAACACATCAGCTGCTCACGGCATAACTTACCTACACACCACCTGCACACAGTCTAACTTACCAACACACCACCTGCACACAGCCTAACTTACCAAACACACCACCTGCTCACAGCCTAACTTACCAACACACCACCTGCTCACAGTCTAACTTACCAACACGCCACCTGCACACAGCCTAACTTACCAACACACCACCTTCTAAGAGCCTTTCTTACCAACAGTTACACACCATCTACTCACAGTCTAACCTACCAACACACCATCTGCACACAGCCTAACTTACCAACACACCACCTGCTCACAGTCTAACTTACCAACACACCACCTGCACACAGTCTAACTTACCAACACGCCACCTGCACACAGCCTAACTTACCAACACACCACCTTCTAAGAGCCTTTCTTACCAACAGTTACACACCATCTACTCACAGTCTAACCTACCAACACACCATCTGCACACAGCCTAACTTACCAACACACCACCTGCACACAGTCTAACTTACCAACACACCACCTGCACACAGCCTAACTTACCAACACGCCACCTGCTCATAGCCTAACTCACCAACACACTATGCTGCTCACAGACTAACTTACCAACACACTATCTGCTCACAGACTAACTTACCAACACACTATCTGCTCAAATGCTAACTTACCAACACATTACCTGCTCGCAACCTAGCCTGCTTACCATATCAACCCTATACAAGTTCACAGTATATGTATCGACAGCCTACATATCCATAATCTAGATATCTAAAGCTTATATGGTTACAGTTTATTAACAAATTACCTGTGTATGTTCATAAACTAAATGTGTAAAACATTTGTGTTTAGTTGCTCGCAATCTAGATACCAAGCGCCTATATAATCACAATCTAAATGTTAACGTCCTACATGCTCACAATCTAATTACCATAGATGCTTTATTAAAAGGGTTAAGTCCATATATGTTAGTCCTCCCCATTAAGATATGCCTAGATACTAATATACATAGCCCAATACATAGGAATTCTCCCAGGGAAGCAGAAAATTGGAAAGGTACTATCTGGACGAGATGAACTATGTATTCAGGTACGTAAAGATTATTGGCAGACGTGAGATACAAGTGCTCTGTGTACCTAACGATGCAATCTCACTTTGGCAGCAGGCTGACTCTGGCTGCATATTATTGCATCCCTGGTCCCTTGACTCTGTGGTGGCTGAGTGTATACCAACACTACTTTACTCACTTTGCCAGCGCCATACTCTGCCAAACTCCCCTGCTCCCCTAGGCTCTCACTCTCGACCTCATCCCCATGGCCAATGGGAAACTGGCCTAAGTCCCCTGGGGCTTCCCCCTTCATGCAGCCTCTGCTGCTAAAACCCAGGGCTGGCAAAGTGGTCGGGTGTGTGTATACAGTGCTTCATGGGTTGGTGTATTTGGGGTGGGGTAAGAGGTGCCAGTACCCACAGAGGTCTGAGATGCTACCACGTGTACACTGTACCATCCTAGTGTACACACTCACTGTATGGACACTGGTAACCTTCACTTAGCATGTGCTTGAAAGGTCACTTTGTGGACAAGGTGGACGTGGAAAGTGTGTGGGTGGTTAGGATGAAGACCGATAACACTAAAATATGAAAGTGCATAATTATTACAGCAACCTTACTGCAAACTATTTTCACTTAAAAGCTATCACTTTTGGTACAACTTGTACAAAAAATAACTACCTTTGCCAATCGCCAATGTAACCTTACCACATTTGCCCCAGTTTTACACATTTTCTGATATGACTAGGCAGCATCTAATACTATACTATCATTTTAGCATTCTACTTTCAGCGCTTTCAATGCATTTTCCCCATTTCCTTATACCACTCAGTACATGTGTATTCGTATTCACGGTGCCTTTATCAAATTGCCATTTTCGCATCCTACTTACAGTGTTGCGATTCGTCTTTCCCCATTTCCTTACTACTAGGCAGTCCACTGCCATAGTTTCTGTGTTATGTCACTATTTTTGGCAACTAAGGCCTAATGCCTGCAATACCGTACATGTTTTCTCCTAATACGGCAAGTCAATATCCACAGTCACGGCGCCTTTGTTAAATTAGCTTAGGCCAAAAGAAGATGTAGGATTCTGGTAACATGGTCCGGTATGTCCGATTTTTCTTTTTATCAAAGACTTCATCTAGGCATACATGTTGTATTCAATTGATGACCTTTAAGATGTGTACCATATTTGTTGTTATGAGAAAAGGTCGTTTCCTCTTGGAAAATATGTGCATATATTTTACTTTTAGATACTCGAGCTGAACAATAAAAATGCTTAAATTATCAAAAGATATAAAAAAAAAAATCTTAAAATGCCCCCAAATAAATCTGAGGTCGGCCCTGTTATGCTGAGATCGGTTAGGTGACCCAAACATTTTTCTTCTTTTTATTTTGGCCTAAGTTACGCGTGTTTAAGTGTTTGCAATACGACTTACTCATACTAGTAGGTAGTATGAGTAATGCCTTGGCCAAATTGCCACTTTAGCCTACTACTTACACCATTTGCTATTATATCTTTCCCATTTCCCTAGTTTGCTAGGTAGTACGTAATGCTAGGATATTGATGGGTGGATCTGAGGTAAGGCCGGGTTGCGTAGCAGGAATGTAAGAAAAGGGGGTCAGGGGGGCCTGCCCCTACTTCACAGAGGACGGGGGTCTGAATATGTCTGGGCCCCACAAAATTTAATCCGACTTCAAAAATAAAATGCACAAAAACTAACCATAAGAAGAAAATGTAGTGTGAGAGGGGAAGTGGGTCCCTATGCCTCAGATTAGAACTATAAAACACAAAAGAGTTTTTTTTTTTTTATACAAAACCCATTCAAGCATGTAAAGGGGTCTGAGTGCACAAGTCGATGAATAATGTTTGCCATGCAGGGCAACCACCCCTTCCTACCCCTGTGCATAGGAGTTATAAAGGTAAATTCCTTGCTGAGTGAGTGGGATGTAGGACTTTAAGTGAGTGTGTGAGATGTGCATGATAATGGGTATGGTAAGGGCTGAAGGGCTGTAAGGGGTGTCAATAGGGTTGGGCGCGTGAAGACACCACCTCCCTTATCGACGATTCAGGGGATGAAGCGGGAGATTCTGTGGCTGTCAGAGTCGTCCTAATCCCACTTCAGACTAATCCCATTCCGGTCAGATTAATCCTTGCATCTCCACAGGTGGCAACAATACATTATGGAGCGCAGCGTTTATGTGCGTGGCGGCAGGGTGCACTAGGGGTGACTCCGGGGCGTGGCCCACGCGTCACCCGGGCCTCCCGCCGCCCACCCGCCGCCAACATCCGCCCCGCCCCGCCTGGCCGCCCGCGCCGCGCCGCCCCAAATTGAGTGAGATTGGTTTATAATTGGCGAGCGACTCACGCCCGTGGATCAGGCTGGAGCTGCTCGGAGCGGCTAATGGAAAGCCGCGACCAGAATTTGGGTGGTGGTATAGTGGGGGTAGTAGCAGATAGAGGGAAGAGAAACTTGGACAAGAGGTAGAGAAAGGACAATGCTGGGAGAGAATGAGGTCGGGGGGGGGGAGGTTGAGTAACAGGGAGAAGAGTTATGGGATTTAGGCCCTGGGGAGAATATGGAATAGTTCCTAGGGGAATTAAGTAAAGGTGGATCCATTGTATCTCTTTCTCAACTTGAATCTGTCCCACCATGTTGAGTGATGCAATTATGAAAAGGCAGACAATAAGATGGCAATGGGACTTTCAAAATCAATTGATAAAGACAAAAAGTATATTTGCTGAAGAATATGGGACATTTAACCTACACCTACCATTCATCATCATTACGCTAGCCATCTTCCCGCCATTACTAACGTCCATAGTAGCATGTATACACAGGGCAGAGGCTGATTCCGCCCACATAGACACAGACCACTTAGGGCGCCCTCTGGATGGCACCCCACCAAAACAAAGATGGCTGACCTGCAGTCGCTTCAGGCGCCAATATTGGTTCTCCTGGCTTCCCTGGAGTAACGAGGGCAGTATCCAGCCTGCAGTCGGCAACCTAGCATCACTGTGGTCGGTCTAGTACAGAGGCATAGGAAGCAAATCTTCATTGGAGGGGACCAGGGTGGGCTCCACCTTGACCACCTTAAATTGTCGGCTCAAGCACAATAGCGCCTATACATACCTATATAATATTTGTATAGAAAAGTATTTTTGGTGAATTTTAGATCTAATCTCAGACCCATTACTATATCATTCTAATTTGAGATGCAAATTTTAGCTTCTTGTTCAGTTTACTATGAATTCTTGGCAAATTCTTTTTTTTTTTTTGGGGGGGGGGGTTAAACATACTCAGGCTCCACCTCATTTATGATGGGGGGGGGCAGGCCCCCCTGACTCCCCCCCCCCTTTCCTACGCCCCCGTAGTAGACGGTAGGTAGGGTGCTGTGGTCAGTATTGGTCAGGCACAAAGAAATGTGTAGGTAGTAGAAGTTTGGGTGCATTTGTCAGGGCATTATAGTATATTGTAGCAGGACAATTTAGCCCAGAGACGTCCACCTACCCTGACCAATTAAGATGCTTAAATATATCAAGAGATTCCATTTCCCTATACCGAAGTAGTGCATTGTCCAATGGGCGCGGCAATTGCTGGAGCTTGTTACCAGTTAGTTCTACTGATACGAGCTATCACATGAATACCAGTTGCCCCGGAGATGCCCGCAGTGAATAGTTGAGTTATTTCATTGGCTGATAAGTAATTCTACTAAGTTCGTATACTATTAGGCAGTATCCATCATGGTAAGACCTTCCTCAAATTGCCATTTTAGCCTACTACTTATATCATTCGCCATACCTCTTCCACCTTTCCCTATACTACTACATGCATAGCTAGGTAATGCAACCATGTGCCAATATGGAACAGTCTTTATGGCTACCAATGTGTAATAGTACATTATGTGTGTGTGAAAGCTTCTTATCTAAAGAAAACCATACAAGATTTTGCTAGTGCTTCCTCATTCGAATTCAAAATGAGATTCCCAAAACGATACATATACACACACTGTATATACACGGTACATGTCACAAAAGAAGGCCTAATCAGACAATGCATAGGCTTTGGCACTAATCCACGGACAGGGCAGCCACCCAACCAGAGTTCAGTGTCAAGGGATGGAACCATTGAATAACCTTCACATAACTCTGAGTAATTCCCGCGCAATTATGACCTACGGCGTATTCACTGCCGACCGGTCGTCTGCTCATCTCACACTTCCGGTGGCCATGACACGTGCCGCTGGTTGCCGGTGCTGCTGGGCCTTTTCCATCACCTTTTCGCTGGTACCCAGATGACCAGGTCAACAGAGACCACGTGGTTGGCGTGACAATGACCGCCCTTCCCGGCATACCCGGCGCGAGCTCATCTGTTTCCGGTGATCTGGTCGCGCCTGCGCGCTGGTGGAGGGCAGAGGGCAGTGAGGTCAAGGTCACATGTGGGTCACTGGTCAGTTTACAAATGATATATTGATTGTGTATTATGTCGGCCGGGGCAGGGGTCGCTGAGTATGAGGTCTGTGAGGGCACAGTCAGCAAAATAGTCATTCCTAGCCAGCAGTCTTTGTCAGAATGACACAAGGGCCAAATGCTGACTAATGCTGGACTGTGCTGGCTACATAATGTAGACTGAACGCAGAATATGTATTATCAAACATGAGCTATCATGGGAGGTGAAGGACTTACTGTTTGATCTAGAAGTAGTTTAAATGTATACGGAATGGAGAATGCGTATTCAATTGCTCTTTTACTGTAAGTTGAAAGTAGAGGCCGCCTTTTCAAAACATCAAATACTTGTTTTGCAGAGCAGATTACGCTGGCGCTTCTTGGCATCCCTCACAGTGTATCCATACGAAGCCTATAAAATATGCCCCGATTCAGGAGGCGTTGGCGTATGATGATGATTTGTGAAATCACGACTATTTTTGGAGTAACAACAAGGTATAGAAGTGGTACCTTTGCCATAGATACCGTCACTGATGAATCAGAAGTGACAATACATGTGATAGCATACCAATCACCCTATCTCGATGTAATTACAGTCTTTATGCCTCATATGGAATTAAAATACGCCTATGAGTAGATGAGAAACACGAGACCTCCTGTTTGGAACCTAGCCTTTGAAGTAGGACATGGAACACAAAACGTCTGTCACACACAGGGGAGGATGAATCAGATGTAGGGGTGGGTGCAAGGTGGGATGGGGGAGTTCTCCCTGCCCTTGTTGGTGATTAAACGTCAAAAGTCACTCATTTACCGAAAACAGAGCCTGTAATTTTAACAGGTCGTCAGGGAGCCCTGCTGCGGCGCCGTCATTGACCCCATAACAAAGGTGGGCACATCGTGTAATTGTCGTCTGCACTTTGATGTGCCCTACCCATCAGTGCGGACATATGCGGCGTGGGTTTGATTAAACTTCTAATCCAATCTCCCCTTGCTCATCTGTCCCCGATTATCGCCCAGGTCCCAGCGGACAATACGCTGGTCTGTACCCAGCCTGCCCATTGTGTCAGCCCTGGAACGGACAGGGTACCAGCAGCACCAGCGTCTTCCAATCTCTCACTGAGAGCAGACGACAATTTTTGCGGGTGGCAGGCGGCGTCTCCTTTCAATAAGCAAACCGCCGCCCGATATTTGGCCGTCCGCGCACGGCGCGCCGCCGATTTTGCGCTAACCTAATTTGCATCGCTTTCTCCGGAATGTCCTGATCAACGCCGCGACCCGCTTATTTTCCCTCGCGCGTGCCCTTTTCCCCACATCCTCTCTCCTCGTCCCCTCCGCTTCCAGTGCCACCCCTTCTCTACCATAGCGCCCACCAGGGCCAGATGATTGTAATCTTGTCTATTGAACACCGCACCCAATCCCACCGTCGGTGTGAACCACACCGGGGCCCTGCCCAACAAAGCGCGGTGGGAGGGGTAAGGGGAAGCCGCGAGAGGCGGGTATGGACGCCGCGAGCCATGATTAAGTTCGTATCAATTGCTGCTTTAATAACAGTTCCGTCGGTACGCCGGCCGGGCGAGATTAATGCGCCGCTTTAGAGGACGACTCATCATTTCCCAATCACAATTTGTTCACTGAAATTTTAATTCAATCACCGCAGCACCCCACACTCCCCCGGACATCTGGCGATGATGACGATGGGTGTGGGCAGCCAAAAGGCTGAGGTCTCAAAGTGGGAAGTGGGGGAGGTAGGCAATGGCCATAGACCCCACCCCACGCGCCACCCTACACCGTTACCCCCCACACGGACCGGTTAATGTTGATTATTCCCTGGTTAATGTTTCATAAAAGATCCATCAGCCAGACTGCTCACAGAACCCCCTCCCACCGTTTGAACTCCCTCCCGCCAAAATCGTAAAGACAAGGGGTTTTACATCACGTCAACCAAGCGTGACGCGCTGACAAAATTATCCTAGGGCCAGGATAAGTCACCGTAAAGCGGCGTAAAATGAGAGGGGCCTTGGTTTGTGTGAGCTGCCAATGGTGGGCGTGGAGGAGGAGAGGGGGTATTTGGAGAGGCATGGTGGTTAGAAGATAATGCCTATTCATGAGAGGTTTTTCAGGAATTAATCTCGTGTCAAGTGGAGCTGTTGCGGGTCAAGTGGTACTGTGTACACTCAAAGCACCAAGCACTAAATAAGATCAATCAGAATCTCAAGGACTAATCTTATTACACTTCATCGGCTGGGATATTACACCAAGATTAAACTTACCATGCACACTTTATTGAAAAGTGATCAATTGTGTGGTCTACTTCGAACCACCAAAGATTCCAAAAGTGCTCAGGATTATAGGCAACATATACAGGGGCGTAGGAAGCAAATTTTTATTGGGGGGCCCAGGGGTCTCGGTCGGGGGGCCTGCTATATTTTTATATAGGCTTATATAGGGAACCTCATCATTATTGGGGGGGCAGGCCCCCCTGCCCCCCCCCCTTTTCCTACGCCCCTGATATAAGGTTCATCTGTGACCTTTTGGATTTAGATTTAATGTTTTTGCTGGGTTAGTGTTGTAGTGCTGGGGTAACCGCATGTAGGGAGGGGGAGCAATTAAACTGAGGGTGTTTCTCCCGGGCCCTTATGGTAGGAGTTGAGTTTGAAACACCCTGGGCCACTCTCTTAATTTAGTGTGCTCGTATGCTGCTCGCTCCTGGGTTATTGCAAGGATCCACATGTAAAATTAAGGCGGCATCTGAAGCTGAGTAAATGGCCTCCTGCTGTAGAGGGAACCGGTGCATTTCATTTCATCGAGCCGCTTTAACTGTCCCTCTTAAATGAAATTATGAATATTGATGAGATGGCTGGAGAGAAGAAAGCGATCGGGAATGAAAACTTGAGCACTCGTCACCGGTCCTGGGAGACAGTGCCTTGAGACAAAGCCTCATAAAACATACAAGGGAATCAGTACGACTCTGGCCCATGCATCTTCCTTCATTATGTAGATGATACCGAGCGCCGACCAGCCGATATCCAAGCCTCATCTCTTTGTTCCCCTCACCACCCCCTTACACGGCCATTGCTTTGCCGTTTACTCGAAATGAATTACACCCGACGATGGAAATTGACAAAGTGAAACATTACAACAAAGGTGCATCTAGAAGGAACGCCTGCCACGCCGCCTGGCGGATCTGGCGCGAAAATATGAAGGAAAAAATGGCGGTCGCTTAAAGCAGACGACATTTTTCTGTCGTTTGGGCGGGAGCCTAATTATCGATGAAGTGTCCATCCTTTATTGTAGGAAGTACCTCCTGTGAGTTGCCCATGGAAACGCGGTCATAATTACATTGGTCTAACCACATTATGGAGTCTTCCGCTCATTTTCCCCAAACGCTGTTGTCAAGACGCCCTTACCCACACCAGTCAAGTGCAGCGGAAGCATATACGTTACTCGCCACTTGAGCCGCCTCTGGATTCAATAAAACACATCCACAGATGAATTCGATTTCGGCATTATCTCTATGAAGGTTGTGATTTGACATCATTATACAGCCTAGTTTGTTGCCACCACAGATGCTCTGAGGGACCGATGTGTGTAATGGGCTAGAATTACACAATTATTTGTCGGGTCCAATTTCTCCTGGCTAAAATAAAGGGAAAACAGAGGTTTCCGCACGTCGGTTTCTGACGCTTCATGCATACAGCGTCTTGACTCACATACTTTGGCCATCGAGCGCCTTACAGCCAATTCTTGATAGTTTTTTGTACGCCTCCTCTAGTATTGTAATGATACTGCTTATCACATTAGAAATAAAAGACAGGTGGCTTCCAAAGACATGATATTTTTATTGGCAAAAACCATGATTTATATTTGCAGTATTAGATATACATGGAACTGTGTGAGTATATTTGTAGAGCAGTGCGCATAAATCCGACCAGGACGGTATTGCACATAGTGGAAAAAAGTTTTTGCCCAAAAAGGGCCTCACCTGCAGGAGTCACTTCCTTTACAGTCCTAACTTTTTGTCATGTTGCACAGGAGGTTAATTCAAAACATCCTGGGATCGCAACCCCAGCAATCTTAGGAATTATTCTACCTTATCCTATTAAGCGATCTTAAGATTAGACTGCATTCATATTTCCTAGCCAGCACTAAGATCACATCGATCTTAGCCACAGCCCTCCTACACTATTCCAAGAAGAACTGACTAGGCACAGGGGTAAGAGTCCCAAAATAAAGGAATAGCTGTGGAGTCACTCTTCTTCACAAGAGTGATTATACCATCGTTCCCCGTCCCCATATGGGCTAACAAAAGAGCACAGGGTACAGTTGACCCCCATACAGTATTCAAGAGTTGTTCCCATGAATGTATGATTTATGCTTGCCTATTAGAAGCATTGTGCCCTCCCCCCAGGACAAACAGAGAGAAGGGAAGAATTACCTTACAGTGCACTTACCGCATGAGTAGCCCTAAGAGCCCTCAAGGAAACTCAGCAAATGTCCTCCCTCCCCTTTATGTATGCAGCAGGCTATTCACTCTTTCGATCAGGAGTGTTCCCTGTAAGTGCTCTTGTACTCAGGTGAAACCACTATGTAATTCTTTCACTAAGATCACAGTGATCTTAGTGCTGGAAAGGGAATAGTGAAGTGATCCCAGGACTTGCTATTCCTGAGAGGCCTGCAACCACTGCATTAGATAGGGTAGACCGGCCAGGTCTTATGATATGTGCCTACACTAAGATCGCTGGGGTTGCGATCCCAGGATGTTTTGAATTAAGCTCCAGAAGTGCTCATGTCAGTCACGTGCAAGTATCCAACTAGAACAAGTCAATACCATCACGTGTTTTCTATAAGAATTTGGAGTTTTCACGTAAAAATGATGTAAATTGCACGAGTTGTGCTAAACATGTAGCTGATTACACAATGCATTTATATACTTGACATCAGAGCCAGATGATTGCTGGTGTGTCCTTAAAAGGGATAGGCTTGTTTTCAATCCACTGCGTATATATATATATATATATATATATATATATATATATATATATATATATATATATATATATATATATATAGTAAGATTAACCTCTTAAGAACAGAGGTCACATGAGTAGCCTGGCCATTAGGACGGCCTCTAAAAAAGTATAGTTCCTAGGAGGACGGGCATATTTGCAATTCCTTTACTATTCCTATATAATTAGGATTGACTATAACCCAGAGCCAGATGATTGCTGGTGTGTCTTTAGAAGGGATAGACTTGTTTTCAATCCACTGCATATATATATATATATCTATATATATATATATATATATATATATATATATATATATATATATATGCCCTTAATAAGATTAACCCATTAAGGGCAGAGGTCACATGAGTAGCCACTAGTAACTATACTTTTTAGAGGCCGTACTCATGGCCAGGCTACTCGGTTGTAGGACAAACGGCCCCCAGGATCTGGGGCCCCAGGACAAATAGTCGATGCTAGGCCAGCGTTGACTATAGTCGACACTATGGTAGACCTAGCATCGACTATAGTCGGTTCTAGGACAAATGGCCCCCTGGATCAGAGGCCCCAGGACAAATAGCCACCAGGATCTTTAGCCCGCTGACCAACAGCCCGAGACAAATAGCCCATGGAGAAATAGCCCCTGGGACTGGGAGCCCTTATCTTTACCTGTTGGATTATCTCTATTTCATTGTTTTGCCCATCAGATTATCTCTATTTTGTTCTTTTACCCATAAGATATTCTATAATGCGCCCACTAGATCTCATCGCCCGCTATATGATTCTATGCCCGCTAGTTTCTCATGCCTGCCAGACATGTTTTTTTCTCATAACTGCTAGATTTCATTGCCCGCTATCTGATTATATGATTATACGCCTGCTAATTTCTCTTGCCCGTCAGACAGATTTTGTCTGATAGATTCCAATCTCTGTCAGATCTTACTTATATGTGCCTGCTAGATTCTAGTGCCTGTCACATGATCATTCTACGCCCACTAGATACTAACCTCTGTCAGATTTCCATGCTTTTTCAAATATCAGATTTACATCCTATGCCTGCTATATTACAATCTTGGTCGGATCACAGCTAGATTCAAGCACCCGTCAAATGTTCATTCTACATCCGTTAGATTCTAACCTCCATCAGATTTCTGTACTTTTTCAAATATCAGATGTACATTCTACACCCGCTAGATTCCAATCTCAGTCAGATCATACTTATATGCCCACTAGATTCTAGCATCTGTCAAATGTTCATTCTACGCCAGCTAGATTCTAACCTCCGTCAAATTTCCATATTTTTCAAATATCAGATGTATTCTACCCCAACTAGATTCCAACCTCGGTCGGATCTTCATTACATACCCACTAGATTCTGAATGAGGTAAAATCACGCTAGGCTTGTGAAAAGTGGTTACACCTAGGTTTCACATGGTTCTAGGACATCTGATATTTAAAAAGTATGGAAATCTGATGGAGGTTAGAATCTAGCGGGTGTAGAATTAACATTTGACTGGTGCTAGAATCTAGCAGGCATATAATGAAGAGCTGACCGAGGTTGGAATCTAGTGGGCGTAGAATACATCTGATATTTGAAAAGTATGGAAATCTGATGAAGGTTAGAATCTAGCGAGCATAGAATTAACATTTGATGGGCGCTAGAATCTAGCGGGCATATAATGAAGATCCGACCGAGGTTAGAATCTAGTGGGCGTAGAATACATCTGATATTTGAAAAGTATGGAAATCGGATGGAGGTTAGAATCTAGCGGGCATAGAATGAACATTTGACGGGCGCTAGAATCTAGTGGGCATATGATGATGATCTAGCGGATACAGGACTGAAAAGAGATAACTGTTGGGCGTTAGAAAATAATAGAGATAATCTAGTGGGCATAGGCTAACGGGCGTTAGGCCTCTGGTCCTGGGAGCCATTTGTCCAGGGTCTTCTTGTCAGGTGGCCATACATCCTGAGGGCTGTTCGTCCTAGGGCCTCTCGTCCGAGGGCCTGGAGTCAAGGGGCTACCAATCCAGGGGGGCCGTTTGCCCTGATACCAGTCAACGCTAGCCCTCAAATGACTGATACCGCGCGTATAAGGCCCACCGCGTGAACAGGACGCATCCTCCTGACTATACCTCAACAAGAGTTATGGAGGTGCACCTCCCGATCTATAATGTATAAGCCAAGCACTAAAGGTGAGCATTTACGGTATTATATGAAAGGAAAATTTTCCTCGATGAAATATGTATAGTGTAAAAAGGGACGGTGTATACTCAGCTTTCAGTTTGCATAGTAGTATAAGAAAAGAGCGTTTATACTCAGGTTTTTATAAACTACCCACAACTGTACATGCCTAGCAGAACATGATATAAAGCAGAACTGTAGTAGTACCTGTAGTGCATTTTAGTACTAGTAGTACTTTTCACCCTATAGTTAGTGGCTGAAATATTGAAATTCAAAAGCTTGGGATTTTCATTAAATGGGTTAGCTCCTGTCAAAACTGACCAGAATGAACCAAAACTCGGATGTTTCTCACATTATGTATTCCAAATACATTGCATACTGCATAATGCACGTATTGAACCCTCTTAGTGAATACCCAACTGTAATGCCATTAGATAGGACACACTTGTATTTTGATCATTAAACTGTCCATTCAACGAGTTATTTGCCCAATGCTAACTTGGATGAATATGACAATACCAGAATTTATTCAAGTCTAGGCCTGGCCCTTCCTTTCCATACCCATCCCTCCATGTCCAGCTTGGACCCTGCCTGGTTATGTCCATAAGGTCTGGTGTTGCAGATGGCCACAACAGCCCCAAACCAGACCTATGATAATTAGCGGGCCAAGCCCCAAGTAATCAGCTCTAATGTCGCAAATTATTCTCCAGACGATTGGAATTCATTTGGTAGAAGAAAGGGGAGAAGATATGGTGTTTTTCAATCGCCTGCCCTGCGTAGATATTAATCACGATTTAACAGTCAGCTGCGTTGTATCCGCGCCCCCCCCCCCGGGGCCTGCGCCATCTTCCCAACTCCTGCGCATGCGTGGAGGGTGCGTGCGCATGTGGTTGGTGTGCGGGGACGCCGAGGGCGGCGCTGCCTGCAGGGTGCCCAGCCCCCCGCCACAACATCTATCTTCGCTGATTCCTCAGTGGACGGTGGCGGGTGGCGGCCAGGGGAGGGGGGACTGCTGGCCCGATTAATCACAGGAGGCAGGGCTCGCCGACAGCCACCGGAGGCCGGCAGGAGGAGGCGCCCACTCCAGGGGGAGGTAGAAGGAAGGAGATGGGGTATGTTCTGGAAGAAGCAGGAGGGGTTGCAGCAGACGAGCAGGGAGAGCCAGCAGGGCCTGGAGTGTTCCTTCCCAGAGGTGACAAGCTTCACCTAGAGGACAAGCTCCCCGCCCACCCACCCTGTCTATCCGCCCAAAGGCGTCTCCCTTTCCTCTACCTACCTGTCCCCGCCACCTCCTCCCACCACCTCCTCCAGTGCCTGTCACCACAGGACGCACTGTGCCGGCAGCAGGAGCGCCCACTGGTGGCACACACACAAACAATTACCCCACTTAGCCTGTTGTCCAATCTAGTTTGCCCGCTTCAAATTTGATAATAAATGAATCAAAGTTCGATTGCGGTACAATAGATTGCGACAAAGTGCTTGCTGGTGATAGTAACTTCCTTAGGGGGTGATGGGCACTGTGGGGCCAGCCGTCTGTCCCCTCCCGGCTCCCATCAGCTTAACTTTTCCCTGAACTCTATACATAGGTTCTTGGAATTTAGTAGCTCCATCCGTACTCCAGTCTATTATCATAACGTCTGTACTATTAAGTCGAATCTCTATCTAGAGAACGTGGAAGCTTTATACCCTAAAATGTTTTTATCTTATATTCAAGTTTAGGATAAATGGATGGGTTAAATTTGTGATCACATTTTTGCTTAAAACATTTCAATTAGGTCAAATAAAAAAAAGGTTTGTTTCCAGTAACCCGACCGACCCTAGCAAATCAGGTTTTGAAGAATTTTGTCTCATTTTTTCATATTTTAAAGAAATTTTTCATTACTTTTTGAGGTTTTTTCCTGTATCCTTTTTGTGTTCTTCCCCTCGCTCACAGATGTCATTTTCCCATCATTATTTTACAATGAAATCAAAGAATTTGATACATCCATTGATATGTGCTCTAACATTTCCTATATAAATGTAAAAAAAAAAAATCAAAAAAAAAAAATCCGACCTACCAACCCTAGCTCTTTGAGCTTTGTTACTGGAAACACACCTTTTTTTCTTGGCCTTAGGGATACATCACATCATTGTGAATATCAAACTCTAATAGTGCCACCAATGGGAGGACAGAGATATTGCTTTCGTACTCGTAGGGCACCTTTTGATATTTTCCCTGCTTGACATTTTAGTTTAATTTTCCTTGTGAATTATTAAAAGACCCTGTGCGTTCTCGGACTCGGTTTGGGTACCAACCCGCGAGTACCAACCCTGTGGAATGGTGAGTGATTACACGTCAATAAAGGAAAAAGAGGGGGCTATCAATTGAATTAGATTTTAGGATCAGAGGGCTTTTGATACCTGCTATAACCCGTATGCTATCAAAAAGACCTAAATATTGCATATAATGATTGCAGGGCTCTATAATGACTAGATATTATCACCTAAACCTTAATTTACATGGAAAAGCCTCTCCCCTAAAAAGGGTGTGTGTGAATTGGACCTGCTTAAAAATAGAGGGCTGTGAAAAAAATGAGCTGCTCTCTAGGAGGCTGTGCAATGGCTCAAAATGGATGAGCTGTAATTATATTGTTGGTACTTACTCTTATGGAATCAGTAGCCCTCCGTCCTCGTGCAGGGTGGTGTTATAAAGATGGTCCCAGCATATCTATATCATTCTCAAAATCAAGTTTTAGAGACAACGCTGCATGGACTTGTCATGCCATGTTCTAATTGAGTAACTAGGTCTATGATCTCTTCTTCTACCAACATTTATTCCAGTATGTCGAGAATAGATAATGTGACATAAAATAATTATGAAACCTATCAAATAAGAAGTCCTAAGTTCACCAAGGGTTATAATTATTTAACATTACAAGTCTGTGCGACCAAATGGTTTTGGTTGTCGGTATAGAAACTGGTATGAGTTCTAACTCCCTACATCATTTCCAATTATCCTTCTGTTTCCACCCGTCATGTACCCGAATTTTACTTCATTTGTGGGATGTTTCACAAATTTACAATATTCATAACCAGTTATACACTGTAAAAATAAATGTCGTTGAAATAACGATGCATTACTCGTCCCAAAGTTGCCAGAGATCCGTCTTTATTTTCACAGAGATTCCATCGCACTACGACCTGGGTCTTCTTGTAAAGCTTCACTGGTTCAATGCTTTACAATTACGGCAGTTCAACTATGAGGATCCCTAGTAGATTCACCTTGTTGTACAGTGTAGCTATAAGTGTTTCTACGAAGTCTCATAAACGGATAACGTACGACTATTTGTGGTCTTTGGCTTCTAAAACATCCCGCTGATTTTATGTGTGTTTCTTTTAACGTTCGATAATTCCCCATCATAAATGCTGAAATAATTATAGGCTTTGAATTATGAAAACTATGGAATGAAAACAAATCAATTGAGAAGTTTATGATATATAGTTACTTGCATTAGGTTGGCATTTTAACGGAGGACAAACGTTCTCCTAATCAAATACTAACCTGGTTTAAGTTCCCAACTCCCTCCCTACTCCCCTACGATGCATCCCCCACCTCACCCCCTCCGCATCACCCTAACATTCATCCAGTGTAAAACATTTCCCAGGGACGATGCTCTAATCTCTAGGCTCTGTTTTGAATATGCGGAATCCCACACACGGCGATTTCCCCGCGTCAATTTTAATCTGATTGCGTAAACGAGCTGTGATTTACGACCCAGAGGGGTAGGGCCTTGAGTAGAGGTGGGCTCTACTGAGCGTTCTGGGAGGAGGGGAGAAGTAGAAGAGAAGGTTGGCAGGCGGCTAGGGTATAAGGGGGCTATGTGGCCTGTTATTAACTGAGATAAGCCAGATAAGCTCCAAGGGGACTTGCAGTTCATGTACCCTTGGCAGTTCTGAAGTTTAGTTCTCTTTGCGTTTTGAGACTAGTAGTAGTCCACTGTTTAGCCTACACACCGCATTTTGTATTTTGATCTTTTATACATGTCATATGCTGCCTGCAGTGTTCTGAATGTTTATACCCTCACCACCTGCATGCTGCCTGCTGTATTCTGAATGTTTATACAGTAACACTCTGCCTGCTGCCTGCTGTGTTCTGAATGTTTATACCCTCACACCCTGCATGCTGTATTCTAAATATGTATAAACTGTTAGAATGGGGCAAGGGTTTTACAGTAGATTGCTTCCATTTTTGGAAAACAGTAGTAGTTGCTGTCAGTACAAATCCTATGCCCTTATGTGGATTGCCCTGTAGGCAGTACAGTGGTCTTTATAGCCTATTTACAATTGGGGGTGAGAGTGTACCGTTACACCCTGCATGCCGCATGCTGTATTCTGAAATGTTTATGTAAGTACATATAGTACATAGAGGCGGTGACGTTAGTGTGTGTTGCACATGGAAAGTGCATGTATACATGGACGGTATAAGTAGTATATGAAAAATGTATACTGTGCATAGAGAGGGTCAGAAGTGCCTGGTAAGTGTAAATGACACAATGATAGTTTAATCAATGCAAGGAAAGTTAAAGTAGCCCATGGAAAGTATTTATAAGTAGGGTATGGAAGGTTATATAGTGCATGGAGAGTGTAATGAGTGCAAGGGAGGTGTAAGTCCCTGGTAGTGCTTGGACGGTGTAAGAAATGGATGGCCCAGTGGGCAAGGAACTTGACTTCAAAATGGGCAATGTTAATCAGACCATTGTCAATGCTGATTCAATGTTGCTATTTCCATAATGTCAACCATTGCCGATTTAAGTTAGCTCTACTCAACATGGAAATATTTCTCTTGATTCAACAAACATTGATTGTGTTACCTTTGAATTAACACTGGCATTTTTACTGCTGATTTAGTGTTAATATCTTAACTATTTCGGCATTGCATCAACTATGCTTTACATACGTTATATCAACATTGATCCAAATGAAGTGTGCACTGGGGAAAGTGTAAGTAGTACATGTAACGTAAAAGTAGTCCATGGGAAGTGTAAGTAGTGCATCGGTATTTTGAGTAGTAGGCCCTATATGAATAGTGTAAGTAATACTGAGATGGATAGTGTAAGTAGTGCATGGTAAGTGTAAGTGCCTGGTAGTGCAAGGAATGTACCGTAATCTCCCGCGTATAAGGCGCACCTCGCGTATAAGACGCACCCAGAGTTTTAGAATATGGTCCAAAAAATAAAAAAATCATTACTTTTGTTTTACTGAATGGATTTTGAAAATTCAAAAAGCTGTGTGTAGCTTAAGCCCATCAGAACCTCCTGAACTCCACTATGCCATTGTGTGACTAAGTGGGAGTGTAATATATCAAAATGAAGGTCTTGGTGTCCCCCTTGTGGATCAAAGGAGTACTAAAACCTCGCGTATAAGACGCGCCTTATACGCGAGAGATTACGGTATTAGTGGTACGCGGAATATACATCGAACAAGAGAGTACCATATGGATGGTGTAAATTGTATATGGAAGGTGTGAGTGGTACATGGAAGGCGTAATTAGTAGTATATATGGAAGGTGCAATTGAAACATAGAAGGGATATGTAGTATCATAGGGAAGGTGTGAGTAGTTCACGGAGGCTTAAGTAGTATATTGAAGGCTTGAGTAGTTCATTGAAGGTGTAAGTAGTATATGGAAGGTGTGAGTAGTTCATTGAAGGTGTAAGTAGTATATGGAAGGTGTGAGTAGTTCATTGAAGGTGTAAGTAGTATATGGAAGGTGTGAGTAGTTCATTGAAGGTGTAAGTAGTATATGGAAGGTGTGAGTAGTTCATTGAAGGTGTAAGTAGTATATGGAAGGCGTGAGTAGTTCATTGAAGGTGTAAGTAGTATATGGAAGGTGTGAGTAGTTCATTGAATGTGTAAGTAGTATATGGAAGGTGTGAGTAGTTCATTGAAGGTGTAAGTAGTATATGGAAGGTGTGAGTAGTTCATTGAAGATGTAAGTAGTATATGGAAGGTGTGAGTAGTTCACGGAGGCGTAAGTAGTATATGGAAGGTGTGAGTAGTTCATTGAAGGTGTAAGTAGTATATGGAAGGTGTGAGTAGTTCATTGAATGTGTAAGTAGTATATGGAAGGTGTGAGTAGTTCATTGAAGGTGTAAGTAGTATATGGAAGGTGTGAGTAGTTCATTGAAGATGTAAGTAGTATATGGAAGGTGTGAGTAGTTCACGGAGGCGTAAGTAGTATATGGAAGGTGTGAGTAGTTCATTGAAGGTGTAAGTAGTATATGGAAGGCGTGAGTAGTTCACGGAGGCGTAAGTAGTATATGGAAGGCGTGAGTAGTTCAATGAAGGCGTGAGTAGTATATGAAAGGTGTGAGCAGTTCAATGAAGGTGTATGTAGTATAAGGAAGGCGTGAATAGATCAATGAAGGTGTAAGTAGTACATGTATATGGAAGTTGTGAGTAGTTCAGGGAAGGTATAAGTAGTATACGGAAGGTACGAATAGTAAATGGCAAGGAGGAGTCACTCACATGCACATTAATGTTAGAATACGTAGATATATGTAAATATTCACGAATAGCCCTGGAGATTTCCGCACATGTATACTATATACGCCATTAGAAAGGTAATGTCTTCTGATGAATGCGAAAAGACCACATCGATACTTTCAGTTGAGGGGTTTAAAGTATAAGAACATAGCTGACTGAACGAAAGTTGCATACAAGCGTTTCATTAGAGCATCAACATGCTCCCTGAAGCCAGATCCACTTCCGAGTCACCTCTACTGTGATGCTGGATGCATGCGTAGTCATCGCAATCACGACTTGCAGAATTGGAAGGAGGAAGGGCATCTGATGAATAGGTCTGGGGTGCACCTGCATACCTGCCCCTCTGTGCCAGGAGAGAGACGGGGTAAGGTCGGGGTCAGGGTGAGGGCCACTGACGGAGAGGGAGAGGGAGTAGTGGCCTAGCAACCTTGCCCTTCCATTCTGCCATTGGGGGCGTCTCACGAGTGACCGCATCGAGAACGAGGCGGTGACCCGGAAATGGCGTTGGCCCGTTGGGGTCAGAACGACGACATTATAGATGTGACCGCTCGCCCGACCCCTCATGCCATGCCACAGTGCAAAATGATCCCCCTGGCCCGGGCAAGGGGGCGGATGGATATTGCGGCATACATCTTGATTTGGCGGGAATCACGCACGGAGCGCGGCAAACGGTGGGAATTGGCGCCAACTGGGCAGCGCGCAGACGACATTTTTATCACTCGTTTTGGCGGATCGGATCGATTTAGGCAAATCTCCGAGTGGATGCTTTTGTTGAAAGGACGGGAATTGATTCCTAGGGAAAAGTAAAAAGCTGAATGTATTTCCATACGATCGCCTGTTGTGCATAACAGATTTGAAGGAATCATCGTCCGTATGCTGTTAGAAACAAATAAACATCCCGAGAGA
Organism: Acholoe squamosa; assembly: GCA_949317995.1. Classification (NCBI taxonomy): domain Eukaryota; kingdom Metazoa; phylum Annelida; class Polychaeta; order Phyllodocida; family Polynoidae; genus Acholoe; species Acholoe squamosa. The sequence continues at coordinate 23,296,456 of OX439042.1, forward strand.
AATGGGCCTTTTTAGTATTGCCTGTATGAAGCATGGGACTTCAAGCCTTTGCCAGTCTGCGGCTACACGTGTCACTGTTATGGAAACAGACTCTCATCAGTTGTATATACATCAAATTGGGGCCAAATATTATTGGTCTTGATGGGCAAACAAGGGAGAAACTATGTTAGATTCGGAAACTTTATCATCCAAATCTAATAAGTCACGGGAGGGCCCGTTGCCGCCATGTCAACGAGGTTTGGCGATGAGAACGCCCGCAGCGCCCCTCGACGGGCACTGAGCGTAATACATCATAGAGCGCCGAGCCCGGCCCCCAACCAGATGTATTTAAAAATTAACCGTTTCCATGGCAATTACGCCATTTCCTGGCTTGAGGAGCCGGCACAAATGGAATCGTCACAGCGAGATCGAATTAGGCTAGCCATAAGCTGGACCGGCGGTGGGTAAGCAGCAGTTTAGGCGCCATTAGGCGGTGTGTGTTTAGCATCAGTCTCCGCCAGACTCGTAATGAATATGTCCTTGGCCGGGGTGCCGGAAGTACTCTGCCCCCCTCGTGCATCGTAAACCTGAGCCGCCTGGTGGCAGAAGACCGCACTACTGACGATATCTGCGCCATTGAAACTGCAGACTTTGCCCCCTATATGACGGCCATTCTGTTTTGGGGGTCAGATTTAGCCCCTCTCCTTGGCGCTTTAGTGGAGCTCTCTAGTATAGAAGTACACTTAATCCACTCGTTGTTTCACGTCACGACTATAGCCGGAAGCTGGAGGAGGAGCCATGGACTGACCAAATTAATCACCACCAATTGGACGGCACCGATAACTGAGTCTTATTTCAGGATTCAGTATTGCCGTATTACCCACCCACCTTCTCATATTGTTATCCTTCTAAGTTACCTTTAATCAAAGCCCTCGACATTTCCCACCCAAGGAGGGAAAGTCGGGTGTTAATATAAATTAATTTATACCCCTCTATCTGTTTTATTGCATACATTTCACTAGTACTAAAGGGAAATGTCGAAAGTCCATATATAAATACACAGAAAAAAAATAATGTTCAAATTCTTAGTCAGATGTTAGTCAAAAAGGCTAACTTTCTAATAATACAAAAGCATGTGCCTAAGTGTCCAAGTTTTTCTTAGTCAAATATGACTAACCATTAGTCAAAGTGGCCAACTTGCCTTAGCTTGCCTGATTGTGACTAAGATTCCTTGGTAGTTTTGACTAAGCATGCAATCTAATACTTTTGGTTTTAATCAAATGGTGATTGTAAGATATATATATATATATATATATATATATATATATATATATATATATATATATATATAGGATCCACATCCCACAAAACATTGTAACATCATTTAGGAAGCATGTGAGTCAAGTTACTCTGGGTTCCACACAAAGAAACAGGTACATCTGTGGATATTTTACTTATCTAGACTCCCACACAAAAGGTGTAACTACCTGTCTACCTAGTTTATTTAACAAATCATCAACCTATTTGATATATTTTGTCAAGCTTGATGTTATATTGAATTGCGAAAGCCTCAAACGTATACAGTGCCTGAAAATCATCATCATTTTGACATTTAATTATTCTATCAAACAATTGATGGTACAAAGCCACCAGAAAAATCCTGTTTCAAACCACACTGCCACCTGGTGTGTAAAGGCAACACTATGCCACTATACCTTAGTCAAAGTGACTAAGGGATCTTAGTCAAAGTGACTAAGTGACAGTGGCTAAGATAAGTTAGCTTGCCTGAAACTCCCAGCAGATACCTTGTTCAAGATTGTGCTTGGAGAGAGAAACTGATTTGGGTAGTCAATGTGACTAACATAAACTAGACATTGTTAGTCACAATTCAATTCAAATTTCTTTATTTAGACTGCAACAGGGGGACGCATCTTGGTCCGAGTTATCCTGTTACAGTAAAATTGTATACATTTATGTATCCAGGTTGTCAAACAAAATATGAATAAATGATGTCAAACCTAACATTCTAAGCATGTGATAGTTATCAACTTTGCATGGTCATAGTCACAGCTATAAAATATCACTGTCTCTATGAGTGAAAGACATAGTTAATAATTGACTGTTAATTATTTGTTAGTCATAGTTAGTTAGTATTAGTGGGCAGTGCCAAGTGAGGGCCCATTGGGGGGAGGGGAAGGGAAGGAAGGATGTCATATGTACTAACTAAGATTATTTGGCCGTTTCGACTTAGTTAAGTTAGACCGACTAACATGGATTTTTTTCTGTGTATCAGTGTCGGATATATGTCAGATTTTATCATGCCATTTCATCACTTCACACGCAAATAGTCGATACCGTGCATATAGCTATTCCAATCGTGCTTTTTTAATCGAGTATTGATTATGGTGAAGTAGGGGGCGTGGAGGTCGGAAGTAGGTCAGCCCAGTGACCATAGATTTAATAAGGACGGCGTGTTTGACATTTAGGTGGTCACTGGTTCTCTGCCACTAGATTCTCTGACCTTACTAACCGCCGGAAACCAGCGACATGGGCGCCAACCTTGCTGAGGAGCAGCTCGCGACGTCAATTTCAAACCAGGTCACAATGTGGCGTGAGCAGCTCAGGGTGGGCTTTATTCGACCTGGCGGAGCTGCCCCCGCCCCCTGTTCAAACCCACCCACTCCTACTACCCCTCCTCGCCCCCGGTCAACACCATACACCACACTGACCGTCGCCCGCACGGCGCGAGGACACATTTTATGCCGCACATACATTTTTCCCACGCCGCCAAGGCCGGCCGGAACTAATGGTTTGCCGGTGTCCCGGGAGAGGGCGCGCACGTCGCTTGTCGTTGAAAGTTTAACGACATGTCGCAAAAGCTTCTTTTGGTCATCCATCGCGCGGGGACACCGGGGCCCCGGTGGACGGCGGGTGGGGCGGCAGCAGGCTAGGGCCAAGGGAGACCACCACCTCCACCCCGCGCCGTTAGCATGCATATTTCATCGGTGTAAACCCCCGGTGTGGCATCAGCCCGCCCTAGCGGCAGGGGAATGACGACTGGTCGGCGCGCCGCCGTCGTTGGTCGGCTTTTGCTCATGCATGGCGATCGGCCAGAGAACCGACTCGATGCGTCACTGGAGACGGGCGGGCCGATGACCAACGAGTTTACGACACAAATCAGAATGGATGAAGACTCATCAATTCATCCCCCACCCCGGACCCCAATCTCCCCCTATCCGGCCATTAATACACGAGTCCTTGTCCCGTGGCCTGCCATTACCCATGCACCTCCATTTCCCCGACACTAACCCCCCTATACCGAGGTAGCGTATTGTCCTATGGGCTCGGCCATTGCTGAAGCTGATACCCAGCGATTACCATTGATAACAACTATCAGATGGGTATACCCACCGCCCTCGAGAGGACTGCAGAGAATAGACGGAGTTATTTCATTGGATGCTAATCAAACAAGCTGAGTCTGTATACTGCCCCTACACTTGGACCCTGTTGACTACTCCCCTCCGACCCACCCACCCCCACCAGGGTGACAGGGGGTGGTCAGCAGTCTGACCACACCACCCATGGTGCTGCCCTCCATGTATATTCACGTGGGTTTGTGCTTTAACCGTGTTTGTGTACTGGTTCCCGACGTGGTTATACACATCCACAAACTGTGTGCTTGTAAGAAAACACTTTCCAAATCATATCTATGTTCTTTTGAGTCATATCCACCATAAAGATCTAGAAGTTGGTTATACAAGTAATGTGCTAGCCAATATTTAAGGGGAAAAGGACAACCTGAGTCCATTGGCCAAAATGTGGGCTCTTACCATTTTTTTGTTCATACACAGTACAGTAAACAGAACACGGTCTAACACCCATAGTCCACTAGGCCTCTATAGCAGAAATTTATATAGGAAATGTATGGTCTTAAACCAATAGTCCACTTGGCCTCTGTCGAGCGATTGAGTCAGTAGTCAGTATTCATGGGGCGAGAGTGGTGATAATAGAGGTGCTGACATTTCTTAAACCAATAGTCCACTTGGCCTCTGTCGTGCAATTGAACCGTATATTTCATTTTCGGCGACAGAGGTCTCGTAGACTATCGATGTTAGACTCATAGTCCACTTGGCTTTTCGCCGGCGAATGAGCCATACATTTCCTATATAAATTGCTGCGATAGAGGCCAAGTGGACTCTCGGTGTTAGAGGCAATAAACCTGCCACGGGTGGAGAAAAATGTAACATAAGAATATGCTACATCGATAGTCCAGTAGGCTTTTGTTGCAGAAATCTATACAGGAAATGTATGGCTCAATTGGGCGGCAGAGGCCAAGTGGAATATGGGTTTACGAAGGAGTATGCTTCCATAAGAGACCACCTTGATTTTTATTCTGTGGATTCAAGCCTATATGTATTTATCTACTGGATATCAGAGGTGAAATAGAGACATGCTTCTATAAATACCGTAGGAGAAAATCTATATTTCAAAATGTGTGGAATACAACTTGACCCATCAGTCTTTCGATTCATGCGCATCTAGTACAAACTAGATGGTTAACAAGAAAAATGTGGCAAGGGCCACGGATAGGAGTTGCCACTCAGCGGCCGACGTGTGACGTCACGGCCGACGTATGACGTCACGGCCGACGTATGACGTCACAAATTGCATCACAAGGTGACCGTGACGTCACTGACAAACTGAAAACATAATGAAGTTGCTACGGTCGCTGCGCTCCCCGCCGCTGCGCGGCAAGCAACTCCAAAAAACACAAATATGAAGAGAACGAATGTCCTCTGTACATGGGACCTAATTTTAATCAAGGGTTGGAATAAATGGGAACCAGGAGGTCGGGTAAGCCCCTTATGTCAGCACGTCACATCGGCCCCGCCAGACGGGAAAAGGGTAAACATATTGTAGCTGGATCCGGTTACAAGAACCTAAACCTTTTAATTCATCAAACTGACACTAGGCAGCGTCACGATCTTTGTACGAACAGGTGTGCTCGTGTGACTGGTATGGTGACGTAGACGCCTCAGCTGTTTGTGCCACGTGACGTCACGTGCACTGACATGGTTGACACGTGACGTCACGTGTACTGACATCATGACGTCACTGTAAGATGTCTCTATTGGCGTTGACGTGAGTGTTGACATACCACATGGTCCCATATTGGTTATCACACTGGAATATTTAAGTTTAGAAGAATCATCTCATATCTACAATGTTCTTGTACCAGTATACAAGTTCCTTAGAAATGAATTCTCAGAGTTATAGAGTGATAAGTCTGTCAGCAAGAACACTCACCTCTCCGGATATAGAATAACATGCCCTAGTGCTGATAACATGGTAGGCCTACACACATAATACAGTATAAAATATTCTAGAATAGTACACCTGGCTATGTTCAGGTGGCTACACTGTAGCCATCACCACTGACGGTGAGCCATGTCTACAGTTACACCCAAATAACTAAGGGTACAAATCAATAAGACAACGAGTGCCTTGAGCCAGAAGCCCTAACTGGTAATTACTCACTAAGTGCTCACCCTGCCCCCATAGCTACATGCTCATTTAGGTCAGCTCATCCCTCATACAGAAACGCGATAGACATAACTATGAGCGGCATAGAGTGAGCAGCTCTCAGCAGGACGAGCAGCTCGCACGTGTCCACAATGTAGTTATCTTGTATAAACGACGTTTTAGCGGAAAATCACACGATTAAATAAGGCCCTGTATTTTCCACCCTCCACAGGGCACGTGCATGACGGGGTTAGGGGTGGGGCTAGTTGACAGTTCGACCACGAGGTGGTGCGCGAGGCGTTCTGCCCTGTGGCATGTGTGGGCTGGGGTTGGGGGGGAGGGTCGTGGCTTATTCTCATGAGAGTGCAGGAGATTATCTCGATTGGTGGGTAGCATTAATTTTGTGATTGTGGCATGGGAAGGGAGGGTGTGGGGGAGTGGTGGAGGGCGGCAGGGTAAGGCTAGGGTGGGTAAGGGAAGCTACAGATGCCCCCTGACTCGGCACTAATGACGCCTGGACCCCAATCAGGGTTATAGCCCGTGCGGAGGAGCCTTGATGAGATTTGGCCATGTCATATGGTTGTATTGTCATATATGATTTGTGCAGGGGAGTCCGGCCAGATTGGGCTGTAAGGGGCTTTGATTGGGCGGCATTGGAGTAGGCGGGGGGCCGGGCACATGTCCTTTGTTTTGTGGTGGGGGATGCAGCATGGGCGCTGATTAAACTTTAAGTGGGCGCTTTAGTCAGAGTGATAATGTTTCAGTGATTACCAACAGGGGGCGCGCGGTAACCGGAAACGGCCACCGTCTGTGGCACCTCCTGGCAGCCCGAGGCTGGCTCCTGGTCGGTGGGGATCCTTATCTACCTTATCTAACCTCTATATATAAGCTGCTTATCTCCTGCTTATCTCTTAAACGGCATAATGCTTCCCGTGAATGCATGTATTAAATGTATTAGTAGTGCCTTCAAGGCTACAATTTGGCGTGTCACTAAATTTGGCTCAGTTAAATTCCAAGGTCATTGATATTCATCGTTGAGTACCCATATATTAAACATGAGGATTGACTTGTTTAGGAGTCAAATCCCATTCATCCTACAAAAACACATGGCATTGTAGTAAACTTGTGAGAGGAGGAGCTCACTTTTACTACAACAAATTGGGTATTTATATAGGTCTTGTATCAATATGTACCATATAGTGTATTGATTTTATCTCTATATTACAGAAAGCATGACTGGGCTTCAAGATGTACTTCTTAATTCATTTGGTCCATCGTTTCCCATGGACATTTATAATATACTGGTAATGAAACAATTATGAAAATATTGATCGGTATAATCCTCAATAGTTGACATTGCATTACAGCCATCGAGAACATGCCATCAGTTGTCAGACGTATACATACCCTGGGTAGGAAAAAAAGAAAGATATATAGTTCTGCCAAATGTGTGGTAAAAGAGATGACTTCACGAACGTCTAACATCGACAGACACGGATTTCAAGACGTGTACGCAAAGTATCATCCAGGCTTCTTGTATTTTGATACTCTATTTACCTTGATGATAATCGTTTAGCATGGGTTAAGTGTATTCTAAGTAGATTTGTAGCATAGTAGTTCTTGTTCTATGAGTAAGTAGTACTAAGAAATGGTTCATTGGCTCAGGACTCAACATGGTAGTAGTATATGAAAATGTTCCGTTGGATCGGGAGATTCCCTAAGTAGTATATGGAAATGTGACTTTGGTCCAGGCGATTTTACATGACCTATCAATTTGAACTGCAAAAAAGATGGGTCACAAACGCCACCAACACTGATAACATATTTTATTTCTATTTCGTCAAGATGCCAGTGCAGTCTTAAGTGAATTTCTGTCACAAAAGAACGCAAGAAGAAGTTTGTCAATGCTAGAGTGACTCACTGACCAGGACACAATGTGCCATGAATCGTGCCGTCTTTGTGGTCCAGTCACCCATCCCCTATACCGGAACACACCTAACCCTCAGGCCGGGACCCCATGTCGGCGGGGCCTGCCCTTCTAGATTGATCAACTTTTGCTTTCTCTTGTCTGAACCAATCGGGGCGTGTGTCCTTCTGTGTGCTAGGGCGGGCGATGGCGGTCACCCGCCTGATGCTGCCAGATCGCCGCAGGGGCCTCCGGGCGCCCAGCCGGGAGTAGGGAGGAGGAGGAGGCACAGGAGGAGGATAGAGGAGGACGGCTCCCGGTGCACAGCCGCCGCCGGCCGGGCAGCAGCAGCAGTAGCGGAAAATCACCAGTGTTTACCGGCTGATTTGAACAGCACTCGGCCAAACACGAGGGGCCATTTTAATCAGCGCCGTTTGCGGGGGCCGCATCTCTGTCACGTCCAATTTGTGCCTAGGTCGGCCGGCAGACTGCCCATCGCTGCACGGCACTGCAGTCGCCCGCTGGGTCCCGCCGCGCCGCACAACCCCCTCCCCCTACCCTCCACCCTCTCCCTCCTGGCGCCTGGGGCTATGCACCGGATGTCTGCCGCCGTCGCTGCCTCCATCTCCTCTTCCTCCAGGCCCCGTCACCAGGCCGTCCCCCGGCGCCCGGCCGCCCGGGACCCGGCTGCTATCTGCCGATCGTAGGGCTGATAGAACGCCCACGTCCACATCGCCCAGGGCAGGCAGAGAGCAGGTATAACGAGAGGGCATTGTACATGTAGTTGGGTTTGATGGAGATTGGCAAGGCAGATATGGTCCTTAACCGAAATTGATGTTGAATAATAAAAGTAGAAGTTCTGTGTACCTAGTATATAAGGCAGGAAAGAAGAAGCACATGCAGTACATGCACACGGCATGTACTTGGAATAGGGATCTCATTGCAGGGAGCATTGATTCTTTCAATGATTCTACGTTGCGTACCTTTGTGGAATCATCCGTGAGAAATGGGCGTGGGGTATACGAATAGATTGCATAGATACATAACCATGGTGTGTATTGGAGTTAGATCTAAGGGCCGTTTTCCACCACCCGATATGGCCCCTCTATCGGCCGCTAGACCCATAGTAGATGCTATTTTCGCCGACAGAGACCCCTCGGCCAAGGTGGTTGTGTGGGGCAGCTATCGGCCGATAGAGCACTCATATCGGGTAGTGGAAAATGGCCCTTACCGAGAAGTTTTTTTCGCTGATGTGTTCAGCTATATTTATAATTGTGAATGGCATAATATCAAATTAGATGTATAGTGAGAATTTAGACAAATAGAGGTTCGCCCTATTTGGTATTTAGGCCAGAATTTACTGACTGGAGACGGAGAAGAAGACCATCGCCACCCGGGATCGCCACTATATAGAAATCTACGAATATCAAGCGTTTGGACCCAGTAAAATGTAGGAAGGCGCATTATATCCTGTATAACAGATAGTAGACTATAGGCTGCAGTGAGCCCTTGCCAAGGTCCTCATAGACCCCTATAGCAGTACCATGGCAGCTATGGTAATGGTGGACGCGTTCCCAGTTTCGCGCTGCACACAGACACGGGGTAAATTGCCGACATACGCCCCTGTATGCATGCATTGTCTTGCCGCGGCCATATTGGTAAACATGGCGGTGCACGACGGGGCAGGGCCCGGCCGCATCGCAATTCATCACGGGCGCTCGTCGGGCGGCGGGACAATCAATAATTTATTTGAAGGGTATATTTGAAGGTTAGCCGCTTGAATAATGGCCGTGATTTGATCCGGGCGCGGAAGAAGCGGTCCCAGTTTTCATCAGCAGTCCTCACGACCCTCGCCGAATGCCAACATGGCCGGGGAATGGCTCAACACACGCCATTTGAATTTCATATCGGGGTCGGGTCGGCGAGTCGATGAGGTCTGGGCGCCTGAGTGTGCGTGTGTACGAGGGTTAGGACGTAGAGATGGCATGGAATACGTCATGGAAATACGTACGTCCAGGCCGAATACGATGAGAAACTGAGACACTTATCCACCAGGAAGCGCGATTTCCTATGAGCAGCTCAGACTCTGGGATGAGGCAACCTGGAGCAACTCAATAGCAGTCAATGAGCGACACTCCTTAGACTCTTTAACTCACTTATCTCCATGTTCTGTTAATGACACATCTAGTATCTAACATACATTGAATGTGTCATTCATACAAAATAAAGCAATAATACCGCGGGTACACTGTACTTTTTAACCGCGGGATTTGAACATGTTTCCCTTTGAAAATGCCTTTTTTTTGTTTTAGCTTTTATTTCCTGCATTACCATGTCAAGTTTATATCCTACAATACCCTGTTGTTACATATTGTACGACATGCTTGATTGATAAAGAAATAAACCATTTCTAGTATGTGAATGCATTCAATGTGACTTTGTGTGTACATTGCCAAGTTTGGTATACATGAACAATATACCATTCAAGCATAATTACACAATCGATTTATGACCATGAATATCTAAAATTATCTCAAAGCATTGCAATTCGTAATTGGCAGACTTTTAGGTCTTGGGTAACTCCATATTTCAATGATTCTCATACTGGGGCTAATTAGGCATGTAGATCTAATCAGTTTTGTAACATATGGGTTCACCCTCAGCGGGTAATGCCTATTGATTAATAGTGATGCAGGAAATATACAGATACATCTATAAGATAATGAGAAACCCGTAGCTTAGATAAGTGATAAAGGCTCACCAGTGAACACAGAATTGAACTACAAGATGTTTGTATCCTCTTGGTGGAGGTCCACGCACAGCAGAGATGCGACAGCAGCACCACCTGGTGTCATTCGGACAAACCACCCAAGGATGTAGGATTGAGCTTAGAGCTCGGCAGAGCCCTCTGGTGTGGTCCGTCGTAAATACAAGCAACAAAGAAACATACATCAGTCTATTTCACGGTACATGTAGAATTCAGCACAGGTTGTGACAGTGTACGGCCCACCGTTTCCAGAAGGGTATATTGTACAAGATGCTACGACTGCCCCCCCCCCCCCATTTTAATGAGATTCAGAAATACCCTTGACATATTGGGCTACATTAGCACTGGCTCTGCTGCGACTGCTCTACCAATGGTCCATGTCACTATACCATGCAGAGTCCTTCCTCACAAGCAGCTGAGATTTGATTTGATTTCAAGTCGCATGGGCCGTGTAGCATGTAGTAGGCTCCAGAAGATGACAGGATAGCATAAACTAAATGTATATAAAATACACCATTACATGTGGAGAAAATGAACATCATGTAGATACTAGTAATTGTGCACTTACAATATGTGCGCAACACATCACATAGAAAATGTGCACAACGCACCATGTAGACAATGTGCGAAATGAGCATAATGCATCATTCATATACACAGTAATATAGAATACCCAGTAATATAGAATAGTACAAAACATCATAGAATATGTACAACACCTCATGCATTATACAGTGTAAGACACATTATTCATTATACAGAATGTGTAAAACACATCATATACTTACAGGATGTGAAAAACAAATGACTGATAGTCACAGATCATCGTCAAATGAGTTAGCAAGGGGGTCCCAAAAAAAAATCAGTAGTAGCATCTATTCCTTTTGTATACATAAACTACAAGTGTTGGTGCATAGGGCCCATATATGAGGGAAGGTTAAATATGTTAAGTATTTCTATACCAGCTCGCCGAAGTGAGGTATGCCGATTACCGCGAGGACACGTCTACGACCTTACCTCTATGCAGAGATACATAGGAAACAGATGTTTCACATGCAGTATACCCCAACGATTGTTAATAAGATGTAAGAAAACATCCCAAGCATTAAAGGAAATCACTTTTCTTGTACACTTTTGGGCATTTTATGCCAGTTTTGGCTACAGAGGGGATAACATGTCTTCTGAAAAGTCTAGCATACACTGACATGCTTCTTTCAAGTTAGCACCACTCTTTGAAAAGAGGACATATGCAACTTATTTTACCATGAACAGATAGATAATCCCTTCAGGTTTACAATGGTATATAGATATGGGGGCACTGAATTGATGTGTCTGCTGCAGAACAGCTGGAAAAAGGTCGTAGACGTGTCCTCGTGGCCTCTATGATCTTCTGCAACTAGGCAAAGTGAAGTGAATTAAAATGTCTGTAATTGGTTCCTATGATATTCCATTGAAATGTTCTGTTCTTAACTGTTTACTTTACATCAGCAAACCTCTGTTATACCCTGTTATAGTGGAATTAGCCTGGTTTGATGTAATAAAGGTTGTACAAGTTTGGTCAACTTTTTTGGCTATAGGGTGTTTTTCATTGGAAAACCATAAATTATGACTTTCTTACTTATAGGTTAGTGGCATTTAGGGGAGAGGTAGTTTGGTACACTAGCTCTAGATGTTAGTGACTGAAATATAAAGATGGGGGACCAAGCACAGTGGGCTAAGATGCTTAATATGCGGTCGTAGACGTGTCCTTATGGTCGTAGACGTGTCCTTGCATCATTAGAGAACTTAACACTATTGCCACTATACCTTTTCTGATGGGAGTTATGACTGGTATTGCCTTCCTAGGATACCTATACATAATTACTTCTTTATGTAACTATATTCAACCTGCCTCGGTCATTTGGCACTACCCTCCCTTAGACATTGCCCTCCACTGATATTTTTTAAGGTTTCCTGATAAGAATAGGGACACACACATGTAACAACAAACAATAACAATTTATTGAACAGGTCATCACACAGTAAAAGGCTGGAATGTTATGTACAACCCCAATCCCCCCAGGTAATGTGCTCTTATAAGCAGCGTTTGCCGCCAGTCGTAGACGTGTCTGCGGTCATAGACATGTCCTCACGGTCGTAGATGTGTCCTCGCTAATACTTTTCTTATGATATCTCTGGTTCTATGCAGAATCTATTAACCAAACTTACAGGGCTTATTACTCTCATATGGAGGTATAAGGGCCACATATTAAGGATAGTTAAATATAAACACCTAGCAGTTATGAGTGCATGTATGGTCGTAGACGTGTCCATGCGTAAACTACCCCAAAATCAATTCATAGCCTCTGGGACATACAGTTTTACAGGCAGGTTACCCTTTTTGGCTGTTCTGTCCCCTGTAGCTCACTTATTATGCTTCACAGATAGGCAAAACCATGGTTCCCCTTCAAGCCCTAAGCCTTGACAACCAGAATACATCAATAACACAACTATATCTCTTATTTTGTAGAATCTATTGAATGGGACACAAAGACAACCTATTTGACGATGATCTGTGACTATTAGTCATATCATGCACAGCACGCCATGCGAAACATATATTTGTGATGTGCATGACGTGCTGTGATGTGCATGACGTGTTGTGATGTGCATGACGTGCTGTACACATGTACGCTCGTATATATACGAGAAAGCCGAGGCTTTGCAGGACTTTATTCCTTAATTTGACATTTTGATTCATTCTTTGGCGATAGCTATAGATTACTCAATTGCAGGGCCATGGAACGGGGGGAGGGCGGGGAGGCAAATGCCACCCACTTTCCTATAAGTCATACTTGTAGAATTCCCCAAAATGCACCATTTTACCCCTATAATTCCAAAATTTTCCATGGGGTGCGGGAGAGAAACCAGAAAGCCGGGATCTACGAGGGTGAGATCCACATGATCAATAGTCCCTAGTAGAGAAAGATAAACAGAGTCCATCGGTAGATCTGGGGTAATTGCATGATAATTCACCATCTGTTGTCTATATTTTGAAGGTTTCTTTTTTTTTGGGGGGGGCCTTCCTTTTTAGATTTTGTAGAGATCATCTATGGGAAACCCTCTGACTTTCATCTCTTGGTTCCGCCGCCCCTGAATTGATGTGAAAGGTCAAGCGAACACTTGATTTCAGACATAGGAATGGTATGTAACTTTTATCCACCCCTTGTCATCAATTTTGGAGTGTCTGGAAAATTTGTTCCCGTCCCGTCTTTGTAGACTGGAGGTCGGCTGTACCAGTCCTAAGTCAGTCTCTAGTGGTTGCAGTACACACATTGATGGGAGGTGGCAGCAGGAGGCACTTTGTAGCTCCGCACTGAAGGGTGTTGTACAAAGATTATTGGTCTAAAATCTGACAGTGGGTAGGAAAACCAGGTATCAAATTAATCCTTAGGGTGTAAATCAATCGATTTGAGTGTTATTTAGGCTGATATTTGATGGTAAGTTAAGGGGGGTGCAGTCTATTTAATTAGAGAATTTATTGAAATCATTCACTGCAAAACCTCCAAATCTGGGTATATCCGCACTCTACGGCCGATAGCGGAAAAGTTAATTACATTGTACAACATCTCATGGCCCTAAATCAATGGGAAAAAAATATGTGCCTACAAGAAAATAACAGTGGTTAAGCCCAGAAATGCACACAAATATTTTATTTTCGCATATATGCTATATAAGCCAACAGTGAGAAAATAATTAGTGTCTTGCAGCCTAGTCTGTGTAGCATTGGAAATGTTCACGCTAGGGGGTGGACAATGTTGTCGGCACCCTCCTGCAGGTGGCAGCACATCACAGAAACCGGGCACTCCTCAGCAAGTCCGACAGATTAACTTTGGACTGGAGACGCTTCCACAGTCATAAAAGAGGCAATGGTGCCATTAGTGATAAAGTACTTCATAAGATGTTTAAACAAGGCATGTATCATTGTGTGTATGTGCGTTGTATGCGAGGAGATTGACATGCACCTTCTCTTTGGCAATATTCTGGCATGCTATTACGTAATATGAATGATACTGTTAATCCATAATAGTTAATTCCTTTATATGTAAAGATGAAGTGTTGTGTTGCCAATATCATTATTTTACAAACGCTTATTGCAATTGCCTCCGAGGTGAGCAGTTTCGGATTATTACAATTTTACCCATGTGTTAGCAATACACATGTGACCTATGACTCTCTTATCAGTGTGAACACTGTTTCTACCATAGTGACATGAAGGATGTTTTACCAATGCTTACTAAGTTTATGTGCAGGCTAAAGTTGTGGGCTGAGTCTTGCCTGTAGGTTACATTAATCGCAATACACTTTTAGAGCAGTATCGATGTACATTTATATTCCTTTTGTATATCATATATGATTGTAAAAAGACATAAGATTTGGTTATTATCTGCTGTGGTTCATTGACAGTTCAAGATGACTCATTGACGATGATTAGGTTTCCTCTATGAATCAACAGACATAAATGGTCATTTTGACCATTTTTTTGTCATAAAAATGCATTTACTCAAATACCGCTGAGGGGTAATAGCTATCTATTTCTCTTTTCTTAGAGGCCCCTAATAGCTCAGCTTTGAACCTTGATACATAGATGGACATTGTCGTGGTACCACCGGTCTTATATATGCTGAGGATATTTGGTTCTCAAAATTATAACCTATATATTATTAAGTTGTAGATGTCGGCATTGTCGCTATATGTATGATTGTTTTATAGATTATCTCACTACAGGCAGCTCACCGGCCTTTAAAGAACAAGCCGAAGGAGAAAGTCACCCGGAATATCTACTTGCACATGCACATGTAAATGACCCAGTGTGAAAGCTTAAGGTGGACTGTGATTATCAGGTAAAAGTGTCAAAGGAAATGAAAGAGACAAAGTTTACCCAAACAGAAAGACAAACTTTAGTGTATATATAAAGCAATTTCTCCAGTTTTGAGTATGAGTTTAAAATTTGTGACACAGGCATTGGTGTTCACTTACTTGGTGTTTTTGTAACACGCAGCTGAATAATTACCTTCGCCAATTATGTGTACAACATATGCATGCATTTCTGGTTGTGAGGTGTTTTCAAGGGTAGCAGTATAAAGACTTCACCTTTGATCATCTGAAATGAAGAAGGGGACATTTTCCAGTTATTATACCAGTTCCAGAAGAATTGGAAGGAGGGTAGATGCACATGTAGAAAAAGTGCCATGACTGTGGAACATGTTTTGATCATTCTCCTTGAAATACGTCTAGTACATATTCTACGAGGCAGTGGGTACTAAATATAGTAGGTGGGTCTGAGGCATATATGCCTCAGACCTATGACAGTGATGAGAAAGGTGTCACTCTATCTACTACACTATATTAGAGCCTAATAGGAATTAGGAATTGAAAGAAAAGTACTAAAATGTATCAATATGGTGTGTTATAAACCCCACATGGAGTATCGTGTCCCATTCAAAAGTACATGGATTTAGAAAATTAAAGATCACTGAAAGATCGGTTAAGGATAGTGTATACCCCCTCCCTTTTAACATTTTCTGAATATTTAATTGCATAAGATTTTCGTAATTTACATCAGAGATTCACATATTATACCTTATTTTTACCAAACACTTTGTTTCTTTTGATTTTATGGCATTAGAGGTTCGGTTGTTAGGGACAGGATGGAACAAAAACATTCTTTTTCGTGTTTAATTGATAGTTCTGATGATTTGAATGTAATCTAGAAATGATTTAGTAGGGAAGTATGTCTCTAATTCCAATAATTAACCCTTTAAGGGCCGCTGATGCATTAATGCATCATGCCCATTGGTCGTCATGATGCACCAATGAAGTTCTGGTGAGACTGCTCGCCAGCAACCAGCACTTCATTGGAGCATCATGCCGACCTTCTGGGAATATGTGTATTAACTTCATAGGGTCAGCATGATGCTCCAATGAAGTGCTGATGAGCAGACTTGCCAGCACTTCATGGATGCATAATGCACTCCTGCATTAGCGCCCTTTAGAAGAGGGTTAAGGTCTAAAGAGGTTGCCAAATGAGGAAAATCGCTTTTTTTCTGGATTTGGTGAATTTTCTGTCTTTTTACCTATTTTTCTACTTTAACATTCTCTGTAGACCTCAATAATTGGAAAATCTATTAAATGAGACACACTTCCCTACCAAATCATCTCTAGATTACATTCATATCATCAGAACCACCGATTTGATATTCCATCCTTTATGGCTGTTGGAAAAAAAAGTTACATGAAAAAGAACGTTTTTGTTCCATGAGCATTCTGTCCCTAGCAACCAGCCCTCTTAGGCTGTAAAATTGAAGGAAACAAAATGTGAGGTCAAAATGACGTACGATATGTGAATCTCTGATGCAAATTCACATATGCTATTTAATATTCAGAAAATGCAGAAAAGGAGGGGGTATACACTATCCTTAAGTCCTTGACAGGATGCAATACAGAAACCTATGACAGAAAGACACTTTTTCATGTATGGCTCACTAGAGTTACGATTTTGTATAGGGTAACCCAAAGACGCCCGTCCCTGTGCATGTATTCCATGGGACAACTTTAGTGGCTAATGGCTAAAAGCAGTGACCTCTTAAACTTGGTAAGGGTACCCAAGCATAGACAATTGTTTGGCCAACTGGACTTGACCTTTTGAGTTGATATCTACTTCTTATCAATCAATATTGAGCTTTTACCAGAGCAGACTACTTTACACACTTTCACCTTGAGCCAACCACCTTGAACCTTGAGACAACCACCCATGCTCAGTATAGTCTCTCAGTATACATTCACAATTGAAACGCTCTCTTCCATGGTCTCCTACTGGTACAGGCATTCCCCCTTGTGCTTGGTGAGAGAACTATCCCAGCAAATTGTCGTGACTCCTCGTCAACCTGTGTGAAGTGGCTCACACATGTCGCTAGATGGAACACGACGTCGCTATAGCAGAAGATCACCAGGAATAGCAATGGTGGTGATCGCAATGACCTCACCTCAGATAACGAGGATGGTGATCACTCATCCTCACCAGGGATGGCGACATGAGTGATCACTCATCCTCACCAGGGATGGCAACATGAGTGATCACTCACTTTGCTAGATGAGACACACAGCACATCATAATGCACGTTCACCACGGATGGCAAGGATCGTGATCACTCACGGGGGATGGTCACTCGGGTGATCACTCACCTTGCTAGATGAAACGCGTACCTTGTGATAGCACAGGTTCACCACAGATGGTGAGGATCTTAATCACCCACACTCACCAGGGATGGCGACATGAGTGATCACTCACCTCGCTAGATGAAACCCGCACCACGTCATAGCTCAGGTTCACCATTGATGGCGAGAGTGGTGATCACTCAGACTCACCAGTGATGGCGACGCTGGTGATCACTCACCTTGTTAGATGAAAAGCTCATGATCATTGATATTGGTAATCATGCAGCCTTACATCTGCCAGATCAAAGTATGTCTTGCCAGAGAAGGTATTACCATATGTATCTTCCCTCTAACCACAGACAAGGTGTTCATGTAGATATTTCCCTATGTATTTTTCCTGTAACCAGAGAAAAGGTGTTTAGGGATAGTTGCTTTCATTTTAGAGATACCTCTATCTAAGTTCAATTGATATTTTCTCTATATAATCTTGTTTGATTCAACTCTGAAGTATTACGTGGAAATCAGTGTGAAACAAAGCACATTTGACATGTATGGGACTTATACTTCATGCCCACACTTCCTAGATAGGCAACATGTTGAACAGTGGTGCTGTCTCAACAACTTTGGCAATGGTGGTGATAAGTTGCCATTCTGAGTGAGACTGAGTGACAGATGATGCAATCCTCAGAGAGCATTGACTTGGAGTGACACAAATTCACGCATTGAGTGAAACCAATGTTGGCAATGGTGGTGATAAGTCGCCATTTTGTGTGAGAGTTGAGGACAGTGGCACACACTCACACAGCGAGTAACATCCATGTCAGCGATGGTGGTGATAAGTCGCCATTTTGAGAGAAGATTAACTAGGAGTGACACAAACTCACGCAGTGAGTGAGAGCCATCTGGCAATGCAGGTGAAAAGTCACCATTCTGAGTGAGAGTTGACAGACAGTGGCACATATTGACGGAGTGAGTGAGATCCATGTTGGCAATGGTGGTGATAAGCTGCCATTTTGAATGAGAGTTGACTGGGCATGGCGCATACTCACGCAGGGAGTGAGATCCATATTAGCGATGTTGGTGATAAGTCGCCATCCTGAGTGAGAACTGACTGGGAGTGGCACATAATCACACAGTGAGTCAGATCCATGTTGGCGATGGTTGTGATAAGCCGCCATTCTGAGTGAGAGTTGACAGGCAGTGGCACATACTCACGCGGTGAGTTAGATCCATGTTGGCGATGGTGGTGATAAGTCACCATGCTTTGTGAGGGATGACAAGGGGTGGCACATACTCACGCAGTGAGTGAGATCATGTTGGTGACTGTTGTGATAAATCGCCATGCCATGTGAGACTGACACACAGTGGTGAAAGATGACGCAGTGAGTTATCACACAAAAAGGAGTCACCATTGATGACCAATCATGGCGACAGATAACGACAATTTGCTGGGATATGTGCATGCATGGGTTCTGACTGAAAGCCTGTATATTGCATATGGTTGGCTTTAGGTATGAGGTGGTTGGCTCAGGGTGAAATGGTGGTTGGCTCAAGATGCAATCACTATGCCCCAAAAAAATGAGTGATAACACATAAATATAGTGTGCCCTTTTTGTCTATTCTTGATGCTATCATACATGTACAAATGATCTATATCTAGATTCAGATGTAAAGTTTGCCATATTACAGTGAAAAGCATTCATAATATATGCAACCAAAGATCTTGATTTCTGACAAAATGGCTGGTTGGTCACATTAAAAACATGTCAAACATGGGTACTTGGAGATGTTATTATACAATTACCACTGCTTCGAATATCAACAGAAATAACTCCATGTGGAACTCTAACACCTGTACTTTAGATCAAGTATAGGCGACAGGCCCATAGACTATATGAAGAAGAGAGAGCAGAATGTGACAGGTGGACGACTCAAGGTATGTGGACGTCTTTGGGTTAACCTATTTTATGCAAATCAAGTGAGATTTGTCTTGCCTGGGGAAGGTTTCAGCCGTGCGTCGCCTCCTCGCCATCTAGATAATCAGCAAACCCCAATGCAATTCGAAACATAAGAATTGAAATTAACGTGCCTGGCTTTCTATGATATGGTTCTTTGGTATATACCTTTTTACCCCCATAATAGGCCTCAAGGAATAAGGAATCGCCATTGAAAGTTGCCGTTGTTGGTCTACTGATATTTTTGGCTGTACATTTTGATGTTGCCGAAGTGATGGCTTTGAGTGAGAATGCATAAGAATTCTCCCTTGAGTATTCTTGTTTTAACAATTTACATAACACTTGGGCTTGTACTCAGACCCCTATGAGCCCATGGTTGAAACTTCCTGCAGAAGCAAATTTTATTGTGCATCATTTAATTTGCCTTGTTACCATATCCTAACCACAGTTTCCTAACTGGCGTAATTAAAATGCAGACTCTTTCCTGATCAAACCCACACATAAAGTGGTATAAAGTATCAAACTGACCAAAAACACAACTGAACCGGAGAGACGGCCGCTTTCTTCCAGTGGTTCTTTGTTGGTCAACTTGGCTAAAACAGAAGCGACAAAGGGATAATGGGTGAAGACCGCACGTTTATAGTTTCAGCACCTGAGGGGTGACTAAAGATGAGGGGTTTAATACAAAAGGTGATATCTCTGAAGCTTTTAGGTGGGTGTGGACAACCAGACTGGACCATATACCTTTCAGGATGTCCTGGTGAACCGACACAGGTAGCCTTACCATTGTTACCGTGATGTTTGCATTTTATGATCCATCATTGATTGGTTTGATAGGTGGCAATAGTAGTAAGACGTACTCACTTCTCCCCAGCCTCAGGCAGTATTTATGGCTCTGGGTGTGTTTCTTATGGCTCTACCTTAAGACAACTCCCCAGCAACACTAAAATAATTCTATTGAGTAGGCCATGATTCTTTGAATATAGGGAAGACATCTAAAGTAGGGGTATATTGTGGACTTTGCATAATGAATACTTCAGTGTGAAGGAGACTCTTCCATGTGGCCAAGGATTTCAGATGTAAATTCATGTAGCCAAGCATTTCAGATGTTTAGATGTAAAACTCCGTTTTGTATGCTTAATAAAGGTTCATGATATGAACGTTGAACAGTGGTTGTGTACAGCCGTCATGCTTTCACGTATTCAAAATGTATTCGGTTATTTCTAACAAAAGTGTATATAATATTTCAATAGGTAACAGATATTGCTACCAAACAATGCAAAAGGCTATTGCGCAAGCATTTTTCTGTAGAGAGATTTTATAATCAAAGACTGAGTATCTTAGAAGGTGGGAAGGAAGTACAATACACATAACAGCGTTGTGTATTCTTCAATAGCTTATAATAAATATACAATACAGTCAGTATATCCCTTAATATCCCTGTTTAATTTCCAAACAGTGCCTAACGATGGATGTATAGCCCCATTACCAGCTTCAAAGCATGGAGGGTGTTGGTATCCTAACTAATGACTCAGGTTGAGACTTGATGAAAGAACCAGATAGTATTGAGCCTAAATGAGACAGAGATGAACCCACAAAAGGCGACTTTGCACCTTGCAGAAGCCCCGTGGGAACAGTACCGTGTCCAATGGTGGAACTGTAAGCTCTTATATACAGGTTTAGGTATATGTAGGTGTCCCAATGCGTGC
Organism: Acholoe squamosa; assembly: GCA_949317995.1. Classification (NCBI taxonomy): domain Eukaryota; kingdom Metazoa; phylum Annelida; class Polychaeta; order Phyllodocida; family Polynoidae; genus Acholoe; species Acholoe squamosa. The sequence continues at coordinate 23,317,492 of OX439042.1, forward strand.
AGTATAGAGATACATAAGCCTATAATTGGCTGTATCAAAGTGGACCCCGCCTCCATGTGAACAGCTAACCCTGCCCTGAGCACCGCACCAAAAAGCTCCCAGCATGGCCGCTATACAATACCATAATGATCTGTATGGACCCGGCAATATCCTTTAATTACAGCTCCGCCTTAGTCTCATAGACATACCTGCACATAAATGAACATTGGTGTTAGTCCAATGAGGGGGAACACAGGCAGTCTATTCAGGTGCTTAACGAAGGGGCTACCTTTGAGGAGAACATGCACTTTGTTGGCCACTTTGTTTGGGCGGGAGGGGGTGTGTGGGTGATGAGGGATATGGGCGGGAGGGGCGGTGCTGTTCAATAAAGCATGCATTAAGACAAAAGGCTGGCGGTCACACCAAAAGGCTGATCCCTCCAGGGCGGCAAACCTTAGACACTACAGGTCAGCAATAGGCCTGAGGACAGCAGAGAGTCTGCATGTTTAACCCCTTATAGACTGCTCAATGTTTGATGCACAAGTCAAGTTGTTGTCATGGTGCAAGAATGCATTTCATGTCGACCCCGGGGTCGACATGATGGACCAATGTATTGCTGGCAAGTAGACTAGCCAGCGCTGCATTGACCGGTGCATCATGACGAACTTGGAACCTAGAGCCGGTATCATGTGGTACTTAAAGGTGAAAGAGGTATGAGACTGCTGTTTGATACCACGGAGAACCCTGCTGGTGGCTGATGAGTGGTTTTATGACGGACTACAAGGACAATACACGACTATATACCTCTATCCAGCCTGGCCACTTGAAAGGCATTCTTTAGGTTCGTGTCGGCCGCCAATTTTGACTTTAGAACTCATCCCGACCGCGTCCCATTAGGGACGGCGATTGTTTCCACCGTGGGGATAGATTGGTTGGGAGGGGGAGGGGGCTGTTTTTGAGCTTTTACCTTGTGGGTGGTTGGGCTAAAACTGGACCAGGATGGGGACATTTGAGGCCTGCCGGGCACAGATTTGCCTATTGTCGTACAGAACGGACAGATCCTTGATGGGACATGCAACAGGGTGGCCCTGGGATAAGGATGAGAGGAGAGGTGGGTGGAGACAGGGGGTGGGGCGGGGGAGGGGAAGGGGAGGGAAAGCAGTAAAGTTTATCGGGATAACGCTTCAGGGATGGTGCGGCGCCGCTTTGAGGAAGAGAATGCTGGCGACAGACGGGGAGATAATAACAGATATCTTAGAACTCAAGCACAAAAATGTGTTTATTTATCTCTTTTTTTCAAATGAAAATTTTGAGAGAAAAAAATAAATAGAAAGCATTAATTAAAAGCAAAGTTGTGTCGTACAAATAACTGGCAAGCAACTTCAGTATTGTCACTTAGTAAAGCATGTGCATGACGTTATGTGAGATGAAAGGGTTGGTCGCCCCGTGCACGGGTGCACGAGTATAGGAGAAGATACTCGCCTAAATGAGCAAAGATGGGGGAAGTCGTACTCTCCCTAAACAGAATCAACACCCATGTAGCCCTACACATTGTTTTGAATTTCCTTTATTCATCCAAGCTAACACCCAGTGCTGTATCTTATAACTCTAGATCAGGGTCGAATAGAAACAGATAAAAGTGAAGAGAAAGGGAGCAGCATATGCATATAGGTATCATAGTGATGAGTGGTGGATCTAAGATGAAACGTGCGTGGACTGAAAGTGGTGTTTTACCGAATGGAATGTACATTTTATAGAGATCCCAAAGCCCCTCTTATTTAAAAGACCGGGGGCAGCGGAGGAGGTTTCTGCACCATTTCTAAATCCGCAACTGAACATCTCCATTTAATGGTTACAGATTATTTGTTTGTTCCAACACATCACCTTGTACCAGTATTTGTATTGAAATTGAGATAAACTTTTGTTGTACCCAATATAGATGTATTCGCCAACAGTTTATCATAACGGATTTGCATCATCAAAGGAAACAAACATCCTACTCCGAGCAACAATTTAATAGGGCTATTCGTGTGTCCACGACCGGGTCCACGCCTAAACGCTGCTTAACTTATGGGTGGGAGTAAATCTCTCCAATTCAAACAAACAAACGACCTTGATATTCTGCCTGTTGTTGCTGGTGTAACAACGGTAATAACTGTAATGTCTACATGTGTGGAGCTTGTTCGGCTCTCATCTCATGTCTGTATAGTTCCACCGCCGCTAACCAGAGGGGGCGAGCGAGGCGCTGCAGCGTTGTGGTGCCGTTTAGAGCCCGTATGCTGAAGAGGCTAGCGGTTAGATCAACGGGTTTCCTCCTCGGCTACCGGAGATCATGAGGGCACTGTCCACCAGTAGAACCCACATCAAAGAGAAATAAATAACAAGACATACTCTGGGATTCTCTAAAGTTGTCTGCCGAGTTCCGGTGTTGCACAATAGTCGACATACCATGGTCACTTGGCATGTTCTTTGGTTATGTAAATAGGGAGGGAGTGGTGGGGATTACTAGGTTACACTCATTGAATATTGCTTTCATCCATTGGTGATATAACAGCTCTATTAGGAGCCTGAGGTTACAAACATCAGTTACCGCTTTTAGACGTTTCCTGTATACTGTTTCTAACGCGATGCTATTCGGTGACATCAAAAAGGCCACAGAAAAGTACTCACTATGAAAAAGGTGTGATACACGTTGAGAAAATTGCCGCAAAAAATGTGGTGGGGAGTTTCCCTCGGTGCGCAATACATGGAGTAACGGTATCTAAACATTTGTTTTCAATCTTTCTATACTAGGATAGCATAACAAATGATTCAGAAGTAAGAATTCTCTCATGTATCCTACATTGAGGCACAATTTTGACTCCAACTGTATCGATAGACTGGCTTCTATGATGTCCTGATGTCCATTTTACAATGTTTCAATTCCCGTTAGGTTCATAAAGTACATTTTTAAATCATGTCAGGGATTATGAACAGTTAGATATCTGCCATACAGTTATACATCATATTATCTACTGTTGTACAGGGAAGTACAGCTTCTTATGACATAATACCTGACACGCTCAATGCCTAGTGGATGAGATTTAGATGGATATATACAAACAGTAAATCGTACTTGACAGCAGGGGCGCCATGTCTACCTGCAATGCCAAATACTCTGCTGTCATACCAGTGTGTCTGAACGGGGGCTGATTAGCGCAGGTTGATTGGGATTAATCGAATTAGCGCCAATCTAAAAAAAGTCGTCTGCTGTGCGGGACTTTAGGCGCGCCACATGCGGGACGCATTGCACGTGACTGGATGGGGCAGTCCGTTAAAAAGACCCGGATAGTGGCCGCAGGCTAAGCGGGAAGAGCCTTAAAACAATACCTTAGACATGGGGGATACATGCCATCATATTGTTGGAATCCCAGCGGTGGGTGGCGTTAGGCAGACGGCCCTTTTGTCTTGGGGAGTCAAGTTTGGCTATGTTCATCCCTACCCCTCCGGCCATCCCCAGTAGTCCACGTATCAATTGTTCCATCGGACTGAAAACAATGTTGTTTTTTTTTTCAGGTAGTATGCTACTTGTATTAAACGCCACCGGTGTTTTGCCAGAGGGATGCCTCTTACTGAAAAGAGAGTGTCTTCTTCCCACCAAGATACAAAGAAAAATTATGTATATAATCAGGGGCGTAGGAAAAGGGGGAGGGGCAGGGGGGCGCCCCCTCGCCCCCCCAATTATGAGCAGGTCCCCTATATAAGCCTATATAAAAATGTAGCAGGCCCCCCAACCGAGACCCCTGCCCCCCCCCCCAATAAAAATTTGCTTCCTACGCCCCTGAGAGAATTAATACGGTATGGCCAACTACAAGGTGATGAATTTTTAATAATCTCAAATTCCCCTTCTTGACACCCTCACCCCATCCCCAGTTACATACATAAATAAGCATGCGGCAAACCTAAACGACCAACTAGGGGTCAAAATAGCAAGACAATTTCTCTACTTTTAAGGTAGCCGCTTGTGGGCCATGTGATTGGCCATTACCTTGTCTATCGTCAATGGGCGATGCATATTTTTTACGACACTGCCCCCTGATTATGTGCCCAACACGCACGATCCTGGCGGCACTCCTTGTGTTGTGGGGGCAAGGATGAGTCCAGGCTCTTTGATGTTTGCTTATAATTGTTGTCTTTGAAGGGGTCTGGTTAAGGTGGAGAAGCTGGGTGAAGGGACTGATGATTCCCCTGATTGGGTGTCCGCACGCACACCTGACAGAGGTGGCTGCTGTCTCCCTGACCACTTTGCTGCCCGGCCTGTCATCTCCACTACCTGTGTTCATAATACACAGGTGTTATTCACATATGTCCATGCAACAAACAGGTACTCCATGTCTGTGTATTGTTGTAGAGATGTACGACAGTCTGTGTGTACCTCTATCTCAGAATGGAATCTAAGGCCTGAAGTACATCTGATTTCATCACAGGTGTTCTTCTCTCTCTCTCTCTCTCTCTCTCTCTCTCTCTCTCTCTCTCTCTCTCTCTCTCTCTCTCTCTCTCTCTCTCTCACTACTGACAGTCGTCAAGTCGTTTTATCTCTTCTGTTCCTCTCCCTGTCCATGTTATATCTACACTGTATGGTTTTGTTCCTATTTTCTAAGAAAATCAAATGATTGCTATGGATCCATGACCCTTCGAGATATCAAAGTTTTTTTCTGCAATACATGTGTAGTTAGAATATACATCACACCAATGCCATTTGTCAGCATTCATGAACAGGTCACATCTGAGAATAAGACCTGTAGTTTTGGACTGATGCGATCTGCTTTTCAAACGCTATGTTCAAAATAACGACCCAAATCGTTTTTAAGATAACAGTATTACAATGATATCTGGGTCCAGGATCCCCTGTGATTGAATGGAGATGGGTATAGTTGGGGTCATTGAGGACATTTTGTGCACTTTTTGTGGTAGGTGACGAGGGGTTACGGCAGGGATAGGTTCAAACTCACTACCTTTGAAAATCTATAATTTGCATAACCCTACAACTGACCTAGAACTACTTTACCACAGGATGCAATGGGAATCCACAACATTGACCCCCGGGATTGACCCTCATCTCTTTGTTCAGCGTCTTGAGTTTGAGAGGACTCCAAAAGTCCCTTCTCTTCCGTTACAGCTACAGCTTAGGATTTCCTCATATATACGGATTTTGAAAGTGTACTACATGTACTATCAAGACATAGTACATGTATTGCCCTATAGGGACGGGCTATCAGGATAAAAAAAAATGATTATATCGTTGGATTCACTGGAAGAATAAAGTGTAAAATAATTGTCATAAGGTGGAAGTAGATAATGTACTAGAACGGTGTTTTCACTAAAAAGGAAATTGAGGACTGATAATTATTGAACGGTACTTCATTTTTTTTTAAAGTTAGAAGCTATCAGCAATGGAGCACTGGGCCATGCTTGTCAATGGTTGGCCCAATATAAGCCGGCATTGGCCCAATATAAGCCGACATTGGCCCAATGTATCGTTGCTACCTGGGAAGGTTGGAGGCGCGGTCGTAGATCATGCCAAGTTGCATATATGATATCGTCAGCATCGAGCTATATCATCATTATATTGAATGTAATTTAATCCCAAAAAATATGCAAACATGACAAGTGATGATCATGGATACCTGTAGGAGCTCTCCAGGTCTCTATCACAGGTATATGATGACGTCATAAGTTAGCCCCGCCCATCCAATCAGTAACAGCACGGCACGTGCATCCATGCATAACGCGAGCGGCACAAGCCTAACGAGCGGCACCCAAGACGGTGACTTGGGGGTGGGGGGGGGGGGGTTGAAAGGTGGGCGGGGGGTGTAGTGCATGATGCGTGTCCCACCACCAGGGGT